>CAXKWD010000005.1:176264493-177558828 GCA_964059195.1 Ectobius pallidus
ACAACAGTCAACTGCAATGACATCTACGAGCAGGAGGGGACGCTAGATATACCACAACCCTCTTCTAATATTTCAGTCGTCTGATGAAGGCCTGGAGGTTCAGGCGGAAACGTCACGATAGTTAATGTGAGTTTGTGTTTTTTATCCACTGACTACAAATTATTTTCTTGTTTTTTATGAATTTTATAGTGTGTATATTTCCATACTGAAACTTTCTACAGATGTTAACACTTCACTGTGTTATTTCTAGTGATATTAATAGTGAAGCTTCCTTTGTATTATCATCCTCATGGCCAAAGTAAAGTAAAGTAAAAAATTAAAAAAATCACATACTCTACATTCATACAAAATTCACGAATATTAGTATTTATGGGTGCGCCAAGTTTAAAAATATAGCAAGCCAATGAGTTAAATCCCACTTATGGTAGACGCTGGTCAGTCCATTCACTCTAATAGCATTTCTCTGTTTGTAAATTTCTTTGCTGTACAATTACAGTTAAACTCGTTTGATTTTCTTCCAATTTGTAATTAATGTTCCTTGAAATCATTCACTTTTTAATTGCTGTAGCTCTCATTATGAGGGAAGATAATTTTTTAATCACTACGGAAAATTTCAATTTTTACGAAGGATGTCTGTAACACAATGATAACATGCTGTTACATCAATTTACTGCTGCAGAAACAAAAGACTACGAAGATTTTGTTTGTTGGTATCTATTTTGTTACATAACGTAAACACAGCCTTAAAAATTAGTTGTTTTTAAAGAAAATTATAACCCTGATAATACAAGCCAGTTTGTTATGCTAACCTGCGTTATCTGCTCTTTTTATCCGGTTCCTTAACATCACTATATAAAACTAGGGTTGGAAAAAACTTTTTTTTTTTTTTTTTAAAGAACAAAAAAAGTTTTTTTTTTGTTTAAAACATGTTCTTTTTGTTTAAAACGTTTTTATGTGAACAACAATGTTGGTTGTATTAAACGTGTTTTTTAAAATGTTTTTTGTTTACAACAATGTTGTTTGTTTAAAAAACAGTTTAAATTGTTCATTTTGTTTAAAACAACCATTTTAATGTATAGGGCCTATTATATATATATAAAACATTTTAAACAAACTTAAAAGAAAACACAAGCACTTGTTTTAAACATGTTTTAAACACTTGTTTTAAACGTTTTGTTTTAAATATTCCAACCCTGTATAAAACTATATAAGTTAAAATCAACCTCTTAATATGCTCGTCATCCTGTTTAATACGCTCTTTTGTCTGCTGAAAATTCTAAAATACTGTGCTTTTAAGGATACTGAGAAAATATTTTCCAGACTTCTACATTTACTGTTAGCGCCCGCAAGTTCAATAGAATGGAATGCAACTCTTGAGTACCTGCAAGACTATTCACAGCACAGATTCAGTCCTCCATGGTCTTCCTTTCTGCCAGTTTTAAATCGCATTGTGACTTGATTTTGTGTAGAAGTATGAAGTGATTTGTTAGTACCAACACGAGTAAAGGAGTGAAACGGAAAGCTTGTACATATCGGAAAATTAAACAGGAGTAAACAGGATGTGAAAACACCAGTATGAATCAGAAACAGTAGATGGAATCATTACGAGTCCCTTCTTCGACGCTTAGAACAACAGTGAAAAACCGTGAAGCGTTTTACGAATTGTACTACAGTACTGTAGTGTATTTGTTCTTACTTTTTTCTGAAAGGAAAGAATATAAAATACCTCTCAGCATTATTACTGTATTTAATCCTTAATTTGATTCAACAAATGTTTATTTTGAAACGTATCTTGGTATTAAAATTTTTTAAATCTAAAAATGACCCACTCTTGCTAATACATGGTCCCGTGTAATACGCTATTTTTATGCGGCCCCTTGAAGAGTGTCTGGCTGAGGTTTCACTGTATACTAAACATAACCACGTAGTATACCTACATCTCTAACATCAAGTTTTAGGTTATGATTTGCTAACTCTTGTGCCAATTGTTTTCCAAGATCAAGCCTAGAACTAACCACACTGCAATCATACAAGGGTTGATTTTTTAGTTCTGACAACTATTTTATTTCTCCATACATAGCATATGTATATGCTTCTAAGTTTCATAGGCCTTCGATGTAATTACTACCATTGTGTAAGTGTTCCCAGCAATGCGGAAGTCTTTGGATCCTGTTGGCCTGCCTAATCTGTTGATGGTGCAGAGATAGTGGTTGGTTGCTTGTAAAACATCTTCAACTGTACGAAAGCAAATCTTGCAAAGTGACTCCATCTTCTAGATTAGATCAAAGTCACAGGGACTTAATGTGGAGAGTAAGGCAGGTGATAAAGCACCTCCCAGCCCCAGCGATTGAATGGTTCAGACAACTCCTGCTGTATGAGCCATAAGCAGAGGGTGGATTATCCATGACTTGTCACAGTTTTCTTCTCAGAGCTGCTAGTACGTTCTTTTGCAAAAACGAACACTAGTACTCCGCATTAATGTTCTGCCTTGGGGGAATGGGATTTGCTTTTGTACAGTTGAAGATGTTTTACAGGCAATCAACCGCTCTCTTCGCACACAGATCAACAGATTAAGCAGCACACCAACGGGAACCAAAGACTTCCACATCACTGGGAACACGTACGCAATGGTGGTGATTACATCGAAGGCCTATTAAACTTAGAACTATGTACATATGCTATAAAATAGTTGCCAGAACTAAAAAATCAACGCATGTATAATGGTTTACTTCTGTTCTCAGTATTTTTACAGACAGATTTAATGCCCTCAGGAGGTCAATTCACCTCTGATTAGCTTCTAGCTGATTGAGTACATCCATCTTGAATATCGGCAGTTGAGGTTTTAAATCAGGGGTGCTCAAACTTGAACTGCTGGCGATCTACCTCAATATTTTTAGACTACTTACGATCGACTCTGAGAGACTGCAAGTGTGTGTGATGCAGGGTTGTCGTACATACACGATACACCCTACCTACCTAGGTAGGGCGTACCGTAGCATATATAGATATTAGCTTTCTGCGCAGTATAGGTACATTATTTTAGTCAAGGTTTGGGTTAGGTTTAGTTAGGTTCTTCTCTACAATATCAATGAAAAAACTCATAGTTATTCAAAATTGCGAGTTTATTGGTTGTTACAAAACAAAAGAGTTACTAAGGAGTGGCTTTGGATGTTGAAGCGTGGCACTGCATGTCCTCAGCATACTTTTCATAAGATGGTACGTAACCACTGAGTGCTAATCGCAAGCATGATGACATATGATCGTCAGTTAGTCGATTGCGATATTTTGACTTAATTATCTTCATTTCAGAAAATGCAGACTCGCACAAGTAAGTTGACCCAAAAAATGCCGTCAGTTGAAGGGCGATTTGCCTTACATTCGGATATTTATCTTCAGATATAAAACACCAGAAATTTGTATCAGATGCTGTAGCTTTGAGATGTATATCTGATATAATCTGCACCAACTCATTTTCAACAGAACATGAGTTCATATTAAACTGACTGGCTATTTCAGTAGCTAATTCCTCAATGTTTTTACATGAAAAAGGATAACTCATAAATGATGCTATATTTTCCAATTTACTGCAATCATGAAAACGCATTTCGAATTGTCCCAAAATATTTGATAATTCAGCCTCATACGTATCATAATTCAACTGAGGAATCCTTGCTTTCAAAGACGGAAAATGTTTCAGATCCTTTCTTTTCAGTTGATCTATCATAAGTTGCAATTTACTTTTGAATGCGTTTACTGCGCTAATCATCTCAATAATAGTTTTTCCTTTACCTTGAAGCTCCAAGTTAACGGTGTTTAAGTGCATTGTGATGTCAGTCAAAAATGCCAAATCATTTAGCCATTTTTCGTTTTTCAAAATCTGAGTGTCATCACCTCTTTCGTCTAGAAAAGCTGTTATTTCGGGCAATAATTCTTGAAACCTTTCTAGGAATTTTCCGCGACTCAACCACCTGACGTCCGTGTGAAGAACTAAATCAGTGTGTTCAGCTGACTCCCTATCTTCCAACTGCAACTGAAAGAGCCGCCGTTGCAAGCTACGTGCACGGATGGAATTCACAATTTTTGTCGCAATGCCCATAATTTCCTCCGTGTTTAAAACTTTTGAACACAAAACTTGTTGATGTATAATGCAATGGAATGAAAAAAATGAAGGGAATTCTTCATTAGCTCGACACAATGCCACAAAACCGTTTTTGTTTCCAGTCATTGCTGGTGCTCCATCGGTTGTAATGCACACTAATTTATATATTGGTAGCTCGTAGTTTTTTACAAAATTGAAGAAAACGTCAAATATATCTTCGCCACGGGTCTTCCCCTTCAGAGGTATGATTGTCAAAAATTCTTCCTTAGCCAACATGTCATTGAATACCATCCGAATAAAAATACACAGCTGGGCAGTGTCTGTCATATCGGTGGATTCGTCGAACTGTAAAGAAAAGTATGTACATTCCATGATATCATGTTTTAGTTTATCTGCGATGTCCTGGCTCATGACTTCAATACGCCTTGTGACAGTCGGACGAGATAACTGAAGTTCTCTAATAGCAGACATGATTTCTGTTTTATTTTTAAAATCTCCAAATAAAGTCTCACCCGCTTCAATAAATGCTTCCTTCACCACCGATCCATCTTCGAATGGTTTCTTGTGTTTCGCCAATATATGAGATATTTTAAATGACGCGATCGTAGCAGCTTTTGATTGTTTGACTGGTCTTGTGAACATGGATTGTTCTTTTTTCAAACAAGATATCAAATCACGTACCTTTAGTTTTCTTAATTCACTCTGTGGCGGAAAATCCTTTTCATAGTTTTTATGAACCGTTTTATGATGCCTCTCTAAGTTACCACGCTTAGGTATTGCAACTGACGCACGACAAATAACACAAATGCACTTATCCTTCACCATACAAAAGAAAAATTCTTCCTCCCAATCCTTATTAAAATGATACGTTTTAGATTTCTTCACTGCACTCATTTTCCACTATTTAATAATAAACTTTGTACTTATCGACGTAGTATCGCCATCAAGTTACAATTCAGAATGACTCCAATTCCTGCAGGCGCAACATTTATATCGGCGTGAACGAAAGTCTCGAATGTTCCCGTCAAACGCGCCGCCCGAAACTAGACTGTACTGTCTCTCGTTGTTTCTAGACTAGACTCCACTGTCTAGTCTAGAAACAACGCGGCTTTTCTTTGACAAGTGCCGCGCGTTCCTTTGATAAAGCCACCTTTTGCCGCAAGCAGTGTTATTTTATTAGTTACCTACCTACTTATTAAAATTTTTTTTCTTCTCGAGGTCTACTCAAAAAGCACTCGCGATCGACTTGTCGATCGCGATCGACCGTTTGAGCACCCCTGTTTTAAATCTATCATAGCCTTGGTTTGTGTAGATGGCCTTTGTTTCGAGCCGTGGCTAGGAAAAATGAAAAAAACTTTGGTTAAAATTGTAACGTGGTTTTAAACCCTGGGTGTGAATAAAAACTGGATGGGTAAGGCATTATCTCCTTAGCACTGCAACTTTCCTTCCTGAAACTGGGAACTTCATTAAGTGTACTTACTTTTGTTCAAGGAATTGATTGAAGGGTGAAATTAGTCGTTTTTAGAACTTGACCTTGTATTTTTACCCATTTCAACCAATTCATTTTTATTACACTTAAAACATGTCACCCATATTATAGTGCTGAGCAAAGAAGAATGATCAACTACGAAGCAGGACGAACAACTGTCCTTTTTGCATTAAGATAAGTAGTGGCAGGTAGATTCTATTTTAGTGGCGGTTAAGTTAGGTTGGGTTATGAATAGTGATATTAGTTTAGTAGAGTATACTGAATTCACATGTTCCAAAAATGTGCCATATTATATCTCCTGCAAGGTTTGTTGTGTTGGTCAACCTGTTTACCCAGATAACATGGCCGTCAGTTATACATTATTATCATGAATTACGTATTTTAAGGTAAGAGAATTACAGGATGTATTCTTACATATGAACCAGTTTTGGTCCTAATTATAATCCTTCCAACAAGGGACACTTTAGATAATCCCATTGGCATGGACCCATTTTTTAGAACCGAGATTCTCTTCATAAAACACTTATATCACACGAATTTCGTTATAGACAGATGTGTGCAGAGATGTTGTCTTGGCAAATGATTTGGTCCGACCCACCCGCTTTCTTTTATATCACGATCTAGCGAAACCTTCCTTGTTCTCTGCTATTTTTCTGTCCTCGTCCTCGTGATTGGACGCTGGAGGTGTGACATCATATCGCTAAACAGTCTGACAATCCTACAAAGGTACAAGCCACTAGCTGCTCATAAGAAATGGTGGTTGTGATAGAAACCTCGTGCTATTCAGTATATTGCTCCTTAACTAACATAAACGTTCCTAACCTAACAAAACAGCGGAGCTTGGCTGGTGAGTGGCATAAAATCATCTGCTGTCACTATAAACAAGAACAATTGGTCACTCTGCCTCGCTCATAAACAAAAAACATCACATAGTCCGTGGAAATGTGAATATCGCATGAATGGGTCTGTGCCATTGGGATTATGCCCACATTTTTAATATTGTTTTCTTTAGCAAAAATTAAAATTGTAGTGATAAGGAGATAGGGCAGGACCCAAACTGGATTTATCCAAGGCTTTGTTACAGAAAAATTGCAGAAACTCTGTACAGCAAGGAGAATAGAAGGACTGGAAATAAAGGATACACCCATGTCATAAGCGGGAGAAACCATGCTCACAAATCTAAATGTCTGGTATAAACTCACAAGAAACCGCAGCAGGGTTAGGAACAAATATCTAAATGTCCAGTTCGAGGCATATCTAACTAGTGAACTTACTTGAAATTGCTAGGGCTTCTCGGAAAGTCTGCAAGCCATCATCGACACTGTTGACTGCAGTGACAGTACTAGAATGATGATGGTGGTGATGTAGCTCATGATGATGAGCTTCCATCTGGTGGGAGTTCGAGCATCGAGGAGAACTTCTGTAAAATTAATCACCTGATTAGTAACATACAGACAATATACCCTATACTCTCTAACAAAAGTTATATTGGTATAAAATTATTTAATGTCTTTACCATCCAAGATTAAACATCAAGAACTGGAAAGTTTTAAAACCACATTGAAAGATCCCTTGACTCTTAAACCCAATATACAATGAGTTCCATGCAAGAGTTAGCCAGACACAGCTAAAACTCCTGGGCGATCGGGTGAAATATCTATGCTAATAAAGCCGTGATCGGTGTAATGATTCAGGTACTGAGAAATACAGTTAAAATTACAATGAAATTAACCACATCACAAGAGATGTTGAAAATGTTTTCCTCTTGCATACACACAACACTGGCACCTTTTTAGGGAATTTTCTTTCACACGCGTAAGTTCAGCTTCCGAGACAGAGTTAATTTCTCTTCTAATGTTCTAATGTATAAGGAATTGACCTATACACTTTAGTTTTCAAGTTCCCCCATAAATAATAGTCACATAGGCTATTGTTAGAAGATCTTAAAGACAGTATCACAAGAGAAATTAATTCTATCCCGGAAGATGAACTTACGCGCGTGAAAGAAAATTCCCTAAAGAGGTGCCAGTGTTGTGCGTATGCAAGAGGAAAACATTTTCAACATCTCTTGTGATAAGGTACGTGGTTATTTTCATTGTAATTTTAACTGTATTTCTGAGTACCTGAATCATTACACCGATCGCGGCTTTATTAGCGTAAATATTTCACCAGATCGCTCAGGAGATGGAGCTGTGCCCGCCAACTCTTGTGTGAGACTCACTGTATAAGACAGGTGAATTTTATGAAACTTTCCAGGATTTAAGATAGGTTTTATTGAATTTTAATATAGCCCTACATTTGTTTTTGTAATTTTTATTATTTGTCTATTAATGTTAGGTGCATTGTATGACGCTTGTAATGCTCCTGATGTAAGTCTGAAATTTTTGCAATAAATTATTAATATTGTTATTACTTAGTAGGCTACTGAGTTTAAAATGCTGTAACTCTGATATGCCAATATGAAAGTTGTGAAAAATAAAAAACATTCTGAATCACTTGTAGTCATCTTCAGTGCTAAAATTTTAAAAATTAAAATAAGCTATGTCAAACCAACATTGTATGTGATTATGTAGCTATGTTGGCTACCTGTCAACTAAAATCAGTCACTGAGTCCTACAGTTATTTTTTATAAATTAATGTCTTTCATAAAGGCATATCCTTCCAAACATAGCTTGATCTGAAGATCTAAATATCTCAACTGCAAAACTTGTCATCTGAAAGAAGTCTGAAAAAGCTGTTGTAGAAAACTTTTTTTGTATCCAAATTCCATAGGTACATACAGTTGTGAAAACAATAGCAGTGGGAACTTATTTGAAACTTGTGTTAAGGCTAGTTTACACAGTGAAATTAGATCTCATAACTATACTAATTTCACTTCAAGTTAAAAGTAGTTTTAAACAAAGCCACGTGACAAGGGAGCGCCTCATTGGCTGGTGGACCAATTGTTACTATTGCTGCTTAGTATGCACACTCTTGCTCTTAATAAAATAGTTCGGTTCAAACCATACCTTTCTGTAGTTATTTTCGAGCAGAGAAATTTAAAAACACATTTCTGAAGCAGATCTGTTTTTGAAACAAAATTAATTTGGCCAGATTTACCTGACACATAATAACTATGTGAACTAATTAAACCGTTACAACAGAATGTAAATAATAGGCGTTTACGATGGCCGTGTGCATGCTGAAGTACACCATCATGGAATGAACATGCCACAGCCCCCTCCCAAGAAATGGGTATGACCTGCTTAATGTGCATTTATTTATTTATATCGGCTATACAACACTTACGTGAGGACAAGAATGTCTTGTGCTAGAACAAGACAAAAACTTCATCAAAAGTTACATGTAACCTACAGCTCTGATAGGATTGGGGCAGTTACAAACAGAAATTAATGAATAGTGTACAACATTTGAAAAGAAAACGCTTCTAAAGAGGGCAGCCAACATTGCAAAATGAGAGTAATTCTTATACTCATTATCTTCTTGTTAACTGCTTATGACTTCTTAACTACTAATGGGCCATTCCATGAGAAAGTGGACATGAGGGGTAATTTTTATTATTTGGTGTATAATGTTTATTTTTGCAGCAAACATTTCTTGAAGATCTATATTTTATTATACAAAGTACCCAAAACATAATATGAAGAATTACTTTAAGAAATATGGAGTTAAAGTTGGCTCTCTTTGAACTTGCTCTGTTATCTTTAAAAAACATATTTTTTAGTTGGCTAGACAGCTTGTCCAGAACCAGCAGAGACTAGTTCTGCTCAGGTCATTGTTAACAGCGTCTTTTGCTCTATATGTTACCTGCATTTCATCTTAATCCATCCAATGAGTTTATTTTAAAATTCATATTAAGTTGTCATAGTCATAAATGTAACATACATAACAAAAAACTTCAAAAAGTTTTTATTTAATTGCAAAGAGCTGGTGGATTTCTTTGTTACCTTATGGAAGTAAGGTTAGTCATGAGTTCTAATGATTGCAAAATTATTTTCACCAAAAGAACAATTATTTCCTTAAAAAAATATGTAAACAATAAGTGTAACATACGTAACACTTTTACTGCCTTGGAATAAAATATGAATTTGCCTTTTTGATAGGCCTACAGTTAGGCCTATTTGAGTGCTGAAACTGATTTTATATACATAGGCCCAGTGGTGCAGCCATTGGGGGAGATGGGGGCACTAAGGGGGCTAAAGCCCCCCCCCCCCCCAAGATCAGAATGATTTTTTCTTTAGTTTACCACTTTCACTTAAGTTAAATTAGTGATAACTGATAAGAATGCAAGATTACTTAAAATGTTTCACAGTGTTTGAAATTGTTAATTGGATTAATAATAATAATAATTAATTTTCGCCGTACATAAAGAAATTCTATATCGATTTCAAATGCATTAGTTTGCAGCCTCGCTTTACATTTGCTGAATCAAGTCCAAATCCCACTGCACCATGTTTGCTACAGAATTCATACTGGCAGAGTATGCTAAAATCTTCTGTACCATAATAGAAATAATTTCAAGTCATCACAGAAGTAGAAACAATTTACCGGAAGTATGTTTAGTTCTGCATATTACTGCAGTAACAACAACCAGTGCTATATTCTCCGTCAATCCATCATTCAATGACTAGATTGTCTTAATGCTGTTTCTAAAACACTCACTTTTTACAGTGCTTTATATGATCACTTTAAAGACACATAATAAAATACTATGGGGGAGCAGGTTCAGTTCTGATTACACCTAATGGTACGATAACTATAAATTTCAAAAGTTGAATGAAATGCTTTGAATTGTGATGTGTTAAAAATGGAATATCAAACTTCTTATAAACAGCAGGTGATATGGAAATATGTGTTGATATCCAATTTGATGATGATGAAGATAATGATAATAATAATGTTAATGATGTTTGCAATAGGATAGTAACTTCATTGAATAAGAATGGGTTGTAAAGAAAATTGAAAAATTAGTCCTATGCACCCAGCTTATAATAAATTATCTTTTTTAAATTTTATTAACATGCATTTTAAGTTTTAGCAACCCCAGATTAAAATCCTGGCTGCACCACTGTATAGGCCTAAATGTAAAATTCAATAATTAATAAAATAATTGTTTGTCTCAAGAATATAAATATATAATTAAAATAGGCCTTATTATTTATTACTGGTATTTAATCAAAATTGCATAAAATTACGCATAAACGAAAGATATTCTATTTGGCTTGTAGTTTGAAAAGAGTTCAAAGGAAAGAGTTAGGAAATAGAGACACAGGATAAAACAAAATAAAGAGGAATTTGCAGCCAATTTCGAGAAAGAAAGAGAAAGAGGAAAACAAAGAGAAATTGGAAAACAATATCTGACTAACAATCCAAGGAAATTTATACTAAAGCATGTGGGAAGACACCTTGCTTCGTAAATATGTATGTGTAAATACACATATAAACTAAACTTATTGGCGCTACATCCCTGAAGGGACTTGGCCTACCACCCAACCGCTGCGTCATCTGCCATGCAGGATTGGGGGACATGTGGTCTGACCGGAGCCGCTACTTTTCTATCAAGTAGCTCCTCAATTTGTATCACGAGGCTGAGTGCACCTTGTTCCAGACCTCCCTACCTCAAGGAGGTACCGAGAATCGAACCTGGGCCTACGGATCCGTGGCCAGTGACGCTAACCACGAGACCAATCAGGCGGTCAAATACACATATACACATATAATATATCTAAGGGGTAGGTCTCAGTCACCACAGCATGGTGCATCCCAAGGTTGCGGATAGAGGATATGGTCGCCAGATATGGAGGGTAGCTGTGAATATGCTGAATAAACAGTCGCGAACAGATGACATGTGAGACTATAAAAACTTAAATATAAGTGAACTATCATGTAAAAGTTCTTAAAACATTCAAATTGTTGAAATATTGCACAATAAAACATTATTCTTCTTTATTATTTTGCACAGTGTAACATACGTAACAAAGTACTGTAACATACGTAACAGACGAAAAAAAATTTAATTTCTGAAAATCAGCCTGAACTAGTGAAACAAAGATATTAGGTTAATGAGTGTAATCTTGGCTACCCAGAAAAAAATGTCCTGGAGTTCTTGTGTTACATAATTCACAAGAGATTTCCATGTAAGAGAGATAAGGTTAAATTCTATGTCCGATTTCTGTAACATATGTAACACCCATTTTATTGATAATAATATTTAATGTATATTACTGATTAATAAAACTTTGATATATTCTGAAAGTACATCTTTGAATCTATCTTCTGATATGTACAAAGTTCCAGTTAATGCCATATTTTAATCGCTGTAGGGATCTAAAGTGCATCCAAATGTAACATACGTAACAATGGAATGGCTCTAATATTAAGCCTAATTTTGTACAGATGTATTGATCTTTGAAAAATAACTATCACTTTTCAACAATGGTGCATGTCATAAAAAAAAAATTTAAAGTGGGTACAATACTATTGAGAACACTGGAATATACCAAATCCTCATTCCATTTCTTTCTGCTGTGGGTAAATCTCCACGTGGTATCGTAACATGCTTGGCGGAGTGGTACCGGTATATTAGAGTTTGTTTACACCTCCTTTGAACTTAAAGTGAAAACAGAATAAGTTTCGCAACTGTTTTCTACTTGAATGCGCAAGTGCGAGATGTACCGAAGACAATGAGTTATGACACTACGCAGTTTCGGCTGATTCCAACTTTTCATGAAACTATAATAATAATAATTTTGAGATTATATGCTTATTTAGCTTGTTCGCATTTTGTTAAAAGAAGTAGGAAGTGAGGAAATTGTGAAATGCCTGGATTCATACGCGTTTCTAATGTGCATATGGGATTTCAGAAACTTGAACTTCAGGAATAAGATGAAACATGCGGTTGCCCTGGAATTAGTTTTGAAGAAAATGGGTGTAATTAGTTTCACTAAATCACTTTCATGAAAGTAGATACGAAACTTAGTGTCAATGTGTAAAATAGCCTTAAGGTTACTGATCCGAACAGGGTTTGGATGATTTATAAGAGTTTGGTGTAGTCTGGTGTAGCTCGTTCTGATGACACGTCAATTCTAGAATATTCAGGTCTTTGTGGAGAGTAATGTTGCTGCCGTACCATGGAGCGTCTGTGTTCAGTCTTGTATATCTGTTCTGGATTACTTGAATTCTTTTAATTTGTGAAGAGGAAGCAGAACCCCATATAGAACAACCATACTGCTAGATAGTCTGCTTAATGTAGCCTAATGTAATGGTAAAAAGTTGTTTAATTTTCATAGTTCAAGTTGAAACTTTGACAGCTAATTCTTAATGTCCTTTTTTAAAGTATCGTTAAAAAGTGACAGTTTGTCCTTTGTTTTCAAAATAAGTATTGAAACTTGTGCCCAAGGTAACGGATGCTGTTTTAACTTGATAATAACTACTGTATTGGGAAACAATATTAGGTCATCCACTAGGCTCGGAAACTAGGGGAAGCAGCCAGTGGGCGAGAGCAGGCAGTGGTGCAGGACCTAAGTTGTCTTTTGCCACTATATTATACATTTTTCTTCTGCTTTGTTTAACGGGCCGCAATAATAACTTGCAAGGTCAGATTGTTCAACAGACCTGATCTATACAATTTACCACAACATTTTTTAGAGGATTAGAAAATGTACAGTCTACAGATGGCGGCCGCTACTAAACTTGTACCGTAAACCCCTTGGGTAAAAGGAAGAATCTGTGGCACCCTAGCTCCACACTCCCACTTATAACAGGACCCGCTTAGCAGCAAAATTTGAACTATTAGGAACGCCGGGCCACAATGCCATCTAGTAGGCTGAAAGTGAAACAGGGGAACAAATTAAATAATTTATTTCCCCTTTCTTCTTTCTTGTCTCCCTTTTTCTCACCTCCTCTTCATCCTACCTACCGTACCTGTTTGGAATCTAATCCTAACCGTAAATTTTTTTGCATCGACCAGTGTTTGAACATGGGACCACTAGCACCATAATTTGCAGCCTTAGCCATTGCAAAGCGCAGCAGAGAGTGGAGTGAGAGCAAGGGTGCCATAAGTTCTTCAGTTTCCCCAATCCCTCCTACCCAGGCGCATGGCCGTCCGGAAGGGGGGGCAGGGTAGGGCCGCTGCCCCTCCCTGGATATTCTGTTTACACATAAATCTCTGAATTATATGGCTATAAGAAACTAATGTGAAATGAGACTTAAGTTTCCACATACTGTAGTTGAAGTTGTTTAGACAAAAATGAGTTGTAACTACTCAGTAACTTAGATTTGAGTATGTAGGAATAATCACTTCCACTAAACTTGAAATCATTTCTAGCCAAACAATTTTTTTAATAAAGGTAAGACAATGGAAGTATCGCATTTTATTTGAATAACATCTGTGAAATTGTAAGGGGTAGAAAATTTCATGAGATTGTCATAAGTACGACTATGGTAAATCAATTACATGGATTGTAATAATAGAAATAATAATAATAATAATAATAATAACAATAATAACAGCAACAATAATGATAGTAATAATGATAGTAATAATAATAATAATAATATAATAATAATAATAAAGTGGTTGTAATAGTAGCTTAGTGATGGTGGTGGTGGCGGAAATTTGTTCATTGGCCCCCCCTTGACAAAATTTCTGCGGACGCCCATGCCCAGGCGGGTCCCGTTAGTGAGCTGAGGGGTGGGGAACTAGTGAAGAACCTAAACCTATTTTTTCCCTCAATTTCCATTATTATAATACAGGCCCAGGATGAAATAGCAATGATGAGTCATGATAAGTAAATATCCAATCTGCCATTTTCCTTTATGACTGGGAAACCATGGAAAAAAACCCAAGTCACATTGGCCTGCAATGCTGTTTGAACTAAGGACCTCCCCCAAAAAATTCTTTGTGGTAGGCCTAGGCCTAAACAAACATTTCCAGTGAATTACTGTGATCTTATTACCACATATCCCTTACCTATGGTGGTGTGGTCGTGGAGGCGGTGGTTTTCCAGCCAAATATGCTAATAGATCTTCTCTTCTGATGTGCCTGCGTTTCTTACGAGCCCAACTCAGTATTTCCTTATTCCGCCGCTGATAACCACATTGAATACCTAAGTCACTAGTACGCTTTATTGCTTCAGATGAATCTGAAACAACAAAAATATCAGTAATGTCCATTTTCACTTGCTTATGTACCATGTGATGCATGCATAGGTTATCAATCAAGTCAGAACAAGAGAAGGTCACTCATCATTTTCACAGATTTATTACAAATAATGGGATGGATATTTACCTTTATATAAAGATGTTACGGTACCAGCGGCTGTTTGAAAAGGTAACCATAAAGACACACCCTGAAGTCGATCTGAAAAAAATTGTTAAAAAAAGATACCAGTTGGTAAGTGATCAATAGGTACAATACAAAATGGAAGAAGGGGCAGACATTTTAGGAGACCATTTAATGCATTGTAATAACAAAGTATGAATAGATTTGCACCTTTGTATAACTGTGCTATGGCTGTAGCTGTATTCTGAAATGAAAACCACACTTTTTGATTAGCTAAGTCTCGTTCACTTTGCAGTTGCCCTTCGTAGTCGGGTTCACTTTCAAGATGTTGAACGCATTGTTGTTCCCAATTTGTTATCCACAAATCCATAATTGGATCGTCTTCCTTGTCCCTGTCGTCATTCATTTTATATCACAACCTTTTTAAAAACGGATTCACTACCTAAACGTGAAAAATGACTACGTCTTTAATTTCTAGGAATTTCCAGCTGACGACAACACTCCTCCATACAGATCATGAAGGCGAGTTCACTTTCATCATACTAACCCCAGAGACTGCTGGGAAGTAATGATTGCAGGCTGGGAAACATTGAGCGATTCCTTCAAGTTCGGCAACTAATTGCAACAACACACGCCAGGTGGACAAGCAAGATCCAACCGTCGTGGCACACTTGTCGCAATTCAAAAACAAATGACTGTAGAAAAATAGTCTTGACCCAATGTCAAGTGTCCTGAGAGATTTTTACATATTATAGGGTTTTGATTAACTATAGTATTGTGTTATAAAGATGAATATTCTTCCAAAGAAAAGGTACTGAAGAGTAATGATTTTCAGTTGTGTAAAGATGTAAAAGTATTGGTGTAATGTAGTAAAAATGTACATAATCTTATAATTGAGGTTAAGTCATCAACATATTTTATTGCAATAATCGTAAAAATTGAAGTTTATGGATAGTAAACTTAATGATTACATGCTATTTATATTTATTTTATAGTTGGCATGTGCGGACGAAAGAAAATATTGCCAGAGTAAGAAGAGATGAGGCGAAGGCAGCTCAAGAGGAGGAAGAGAGACAGAAAAGAGCACAGTTCGCAGTATGTTATATCAATTGAATTATAATAAGTAAGGATATTATACTAGAGAGGCTCCTCTCGTCTGGTCAGGTGTTATTATTCAGGTTTCTTTTGTAAGACCTATAGTAATTCTAATCACCAGGCAAGCAATCCTCTAAGCTGAGCTACATTACTCCCGATTCCCATCCAAATTCAGCAGCAATGTCAGAAAAAACCAAAAACAGCTGTCTAAGTATGAGTTACTAGTATGAAACCATCAACAGCTTAATTAGGTCTACATTTTCTTTTTAAATTTGCTAAGTTACAGTGTGTGGTATTACGAGCATTGCTTCAATTCTGGGCGAGAATCATTTGGTTTACTGACCATTTTTAAAGTATTGTTTTTGCCTTGAATTAATCATTCAAATATTTAAATATGCAAAAAGTATATTGAAGATTACATGTAGAGAACTGTAGTATAAGAGTAGAAAAAAAATCCAATTATAGATATAAAGCTTAAAGTTCATATAAAACTAACAAAGTAATTGAAAACTAAGATAGCCTTTTTTTTACCATGACATTTTATGTATCACCTTAAAATTGCTGACTCCTATGAAGTATATTCCAAATTCTGTAACTACATCTCTGTACTTATTTCTTTAAAGGAAGGAGAGGCAAGAAATGCATTGCTGCGAGAGAAAGCAAGGCTAAGAACAGGAACACAGGACCTTCCGAAAAAAGAAAAGCCTGAGGAAAACAAGCATGTAAATTTCTTTGAAGACTTAGAAGAAGGCAAGATAGTGTCTGATGCCACAAATGCAGATCATGAGCGTGAGCAGAAAGAAGAGCGAGAGAAATATGAAAAACAGATTGGTTACCTCACATATCTTGGACAGGACACTGTGGAGTCCACAGGACGTGTATCCTGGTATAACAAGGTGTGTATCTGTTAGGTCATCATATGAGTCTGTATATGTGTTGGATTGTCGCAATAAAATTATGCTTTGCTTTGTTGCTTATTTCGCTTGTGTATCATATTTTCTTATTCAGTAACAATTTCAGTTCAATATGTCCCTTATCAGAGCAGAGTATAAAAGTCAAAGCACTTACTGATTAAAAAAGTATCTGTTTCTGACATTTCTCAGAGAAAACATCTATTGACACCAAATTTTAAACATAAGCTCATGACTTGGTAAGTTAGGTCATGACAGAGCCAGATTTTTTATTTTTTGGAAAACTTGAATTAAAAGTAGAATTTCTAAAAATAATATCTATACCTGTAATTAAAACTATCAGCTCAGCAACCTTTATTATACGAGGGTCAATCGAAAAGTAACGCACAATAATTTTTTTACAAAGAGTTTAATAGGAACAATACAAACAAATGCACACATGAAGGGACATCTTTTGTCTATTTTGCTATATACATAGTCGCCAAGTTTTTCAACACATTTCTCTCATCATGATACCAGTGTTAAAGTACCCTGTTCATAGCAGTCCGTTTGGTTGGAGTATAGCCATTTGCGAACTGCTGTTTTCACTTCTGCATCTAATGCAAAGCGTTTACCGGCCAGGAATTTCTCCATGGGACCAAACAAATGAAAGTGTAACACGATAGGTGTTCCAAGCTTGTCATCATTCGCTGGCCCTTGTGGTCGTCTGTCAGGTTCTTAAGCACCCAGCGAGCACTAACTTTACAAAACTTCAATGTGTCATGCACAATATTGTACACCGGATGTTGAACTGCTGAGATAAGGTTCGTCAGATGCAGAAGTGAAAACACTCTGCAGATGGCTATACTCCAACCAAACGGACTTCTATGAACAGAGAATTTTGAATCTGGTATCACAATGGGAAAATGTGTTGAGAAACTTTTCAACTATATAGAAAAATAGACAAAAGATGTCCCTTCATGTGTGCATTTGTTTGTAGTTGTATCTATTAAAGTCATTCTCTGGGCCTCTTGAGAAATCAACACCAGCACAACAGGAGAACAAAGCGTTGACTGATGAAAAAAAGAGTTTTGAACCAACATGATTTTTTATTTTTGAAAAGGGCACACAAACAGGTAAAAGTTCATCCCATGTTAAGTATATGGGAAACTGGCTTCCTCCTATTTACGTTGTAGTTTCACTGGCTCTTTCAGCAAAATTTGAAGGCAAGTTTTGATGTGAGTTCATAAATAGTTCCCTTGTTAGTTCTGCACATTAAATAATCCCTAATCGCAACCCAGTCACCTGTCCTTGTCTCAAACAACAGAAATAATTTCAAAACCTGTTTCAAATTCCTGCCCACACAGATTTCTCTCTACAGAATATAATATTCACTACAAATTTGAATATATTCCTTTCAGATTCCTGACAGAGGCTCATCAACAGATGAAATTGAACCAAAGAAGAATTTGCTCGGAGACCCTCTCAGTGACATCAGACGCTATCTGGGAATGACAGAAAGCTTTGTCATTAGTAAGAAGGAGAAAGATAAAGGACAGAAGAGAAAAAGACAGAGAAGTAACAGTTCATCGGAGAGAGAACACAAGAGAGTAAGCAGGAGAAAGAAGTCCAAGAAATCAAAACACAAGAGGAAGAGGTCCAGAAGAAGTTCCACGTCAGGTTCGTCAGAAAGCAGCACACCATGTGCAGTAAGTATTCTTTAATACCTAATAAAAGAAGTTTGCAAATGAGGAGTTGATTACAAAAGTCGTCCAAGTCTAAAAATTAACTTTGATCACCAGTGTTTTTCATTTATTCATGCATGTCACAGTCCCAATTAACAAAAATAATTGGGAGTTTCCTGTATTTTCATATGAAGTTACGAAGAACATAAAACTATGCACAGCTTAGGGCCTGTACGACAACCACCTGATATATTTATCTGCCAGATAGAGAACTTATCTAGAAGTTGGCCAAGAATCGCATACTACGTTCTCCTGAGAAAACTGTCTGGCAAGACAACTCCCACATAAGCTAGCAGGAGGATGTAGTGGCTGATAAACTACCAACTGCCAGTTAAAGAAGCTTGGGGTGAACAAGATGGCAGCACTCCGAAACTTCAAAGTCACCTGAGTTTGAGAATTGATGCTGGAAGATTTAATTCTCACAATAATGCCGTTTCAGGCTCACATATGAATAAAATAGAATTGCACAAATTGATTAATGCACTTAAAATTATATGTTCTAATGTAATTTAACTGTACATATACAAATTCGAGCTGCCGCACCTAGCAGATCAGTTTACAAAATTTTACCGTGTTATTCCCGATAGCAGTTCCGTGGTGGTATTACAAGACATCTTCCAGTTAAGCTATCTGGAAGTCACGTATTGGGAGGAATTGTCAGCAGGCCCTTAATGTTATAGTAATATGTTACCTGGAACTTATTTTAGTTCTTGAAAAATTAACTTTTTGGACCTATCCAGTTTTTGTGACAAATCCTCTCAATTATGATACCTACAAATTGTTTAGTAATCAAGGGACTGAATGGTAAAACAGAAATGTAACAGTCCCTGTTTGTATGAAGATGAAATAAACCTATGTTATGATATGATACCTACAAATTTGTAGGGTTATTACAATGTGTAGAGAAAACATGGCTTGGTCAACAGATGGAGTGTGCTGAAGATGAGGGTAATGACTCTCGAATCATGTTTGTTTATAAACTTCCACTCATTTATAAATATCATAAGTAGGCCTATTTTAAGATTGATTTAGACAGCTCATGTTTTTGTTTGGTTGATAGTCTGAAGATGAGAAACCAGTCAGTCCAGCAGCATCAGCAAGTAAGTTGGCAGAACTGAGGGCACAGAGAATAAAGCGAGAGCAGGCCGAACGCAAGAGGACTGAAGCTTTGTTGGCTAAGCTACGTGGAGATCCAGTGCCAGAGGAGAAGAAACCCGAACCAACGCTAACACAGCGCTACAACTCTCAGTTCAATCCCCACCTTGCTCGTCAGAACAAACCTCTGTAAATTAACATAAATAATTTTATATTTACGGTATATTAAATAAAATGCACTGTAAATAAAGCAAATTGCTTAATCATATCTATTATTTCTGTTATCCTGTCCTTTATATATGGATAAAGCAAATATTGCGTCAGTACATACAAGTGAGCTATCAGTGAAAAGATTTTTTACTCTGGTTGAAGTAATTTGAATAATAGGCCTATGAGGGGCAGTCAAATGAAAACTAGATAGATGGAAAAAAAAGTAAGTAAACTGTTTATTATTTCAAAAGTAATCGCCATAACTGTTAATACATTTATCCCACTGTGAGACAAGACTGTCAATGGCTTCATGGCAAATGTTTGCGGTTCCCTATGGAACTATGATTTTACCCAGGCTGCACCTCCTCGTCTGAAGCAAATCGATGGCCATGAATGTCTTTTTTCCTTTCTCCAAAAATATGGAGAGAGATCTGGACTGTATGGAGGACTTGTAAAGGCTTCCCAGTGAAACTTCTGCAGCATAGTCGAAACAACCTTGGCAACATGTGAGCGAGCATTATCATGCAACAGAATGATGCCATCCGTCAACATTCCTGGGCATTTGGACTTCATGGCATGCTTCAATTTTTGCAAAGCTTCCTCCATACAGTCCAGATCTCTCTCCATGCAATTTCTATATTTTTTGAGAAATTAAGAAAGACATTCGTGGCCATTAAATAATCACTCTTAAATCCATAATTCCATCCATACAACAAAAATTTTAATAATCTACTACCAAAGCTCATCCCTCATAATATTCATCATAATTCAAACAACATAATAATCAATTATAAACAATAGTGTAAATTAAATTTATTTCTTAATTTGCTTTGGACAAAGAGGTGCTTTCAAAGGAAGTAAACACGTAAAATCTTGTAATGTGTGATAATAACACAGGGTACGCCATAGCGTAGTAGTTGAGGTGCTGCACTACAAACCGGAAGGTTGTGGGTTCGATCCCTGATGAGGTTTTGGCATTTTTCAATTGGCCTAATCCTTCTGGTGGCACTATGGTAATGGGGTTGACTCAACCTCTAACAGAAATAAGTACCAGGAGCAATCCCGGGGTTAAAGGCCCATGCGAAAGGCTGACAACCTCAGCATCTTCACGTGCCGAATGTCTAAAATCTGGGAGCCTCAACCTCCTGGAACCCTCTGGGCCTCCATGGCCTGTATAGGGAACACCTTACTTTTTTTGATAATAATACTGTAATTAAAAAATATTTTTTATGGGGGGGGAGGGAAGGTTGAATGTATGAAATTTCCCGCACGCATATACTGGTTACAATACATTTTATTTTTAAAGTGCAGTTTGATTTTAAAACATTTTGTATTTTCTATCTAAATAATGTTCATAGTGTTTACAGCAAGAACCACACATTTGCATTGAACTCCACTTATTTATTCTCAGTATTAAGAACAGTCATACACAATAATATTCTCAATGGATTTTCAGGAAAGTCACGTTTGCACATACACAATAGTTTTTTTCTTTCTTTCTTTTTTTATCCATTAGCAGGCAAAGGTGAAATTAGATGTATCACATAACATTTATATTCCTACTTGCTTCTACGGGAGGAAACGTCTCTCTTAACATCACAAAATCTATTCACAGGTTTCAATAACACTCTCACTGTGTTGTGTACTCTGGTACTATGGACGCAGATCTCAATCAACCGTTATTGTTTTCATTATTTTTATGTTGAAAATTAAATAGAAAACATAGAAAATGCCTAGGCATAAATTAATAAAACAGTTGAGATGATGGCATCAATTGAAATTTATTTTACGGAAGTGATTAGTCATGCTGAAGTATATAGGACAAAAAGGAAAAAATCATATGTAAAGATGTCTGATAATAGGGATGCCAAGATTGATTCTTCATTTCTTAGCCCAATCACATGTTTTAAGAAAAGAATAATTTCTTAAAGTTTGAGGGAAAATGATATTAATGAAATAAGATGGAAATCAATAAATGTACAAATGAAAACGGCTTAAGACATTATTTACCTGCGTCCAATAGTAATAATTAGGGTTCGGATGTTTATGACCTAAAAAAGTGGAAAATATGACTGTAAATATGAAATAAAAATGACAAAATATGACCCAAAAATCCTAAATATCCCTTCATAAAAGAACGCATTATCTAAAACTAAATGTTCCAATTTAAATCTTTTATGACACTAAATTATTACATCGCATTAATCACTTTTTAACAATTTGTAAGGAATTTCCAATCTGTTAATGGTTCCAGATACCACTGTAACTGTGAACTGAAAATCTTTTAAAAACATGTCTATTGGAAGTTGTTAACACCAAGGACGAAAAGGTAATTGTACTATTACTTGTTATTGTCCCTTCACATTTCAGTTGAAGTAAAACCAAAATATCCGTGACTCTTTTTCGGAAAATAATTAAGTCGACAATTTAGTGCACATACTGCATCATTGTGCTCTTTTACCGAATTTAAAGCTGAAGTATGATGTTAAATTACGAATATGACCAAAATATGACCAATACCATGAAAATAATCAAAATATGACTTTATATGCAAAATAAAAACGGTCCTATTACGATAACAAGAATGCAATTCATGTTTAATTTGTGTATTCGGCGAGAGTGGAGGTAAAGATAAAAATATGACATTTCATAAACATCCGAACCCTGGCAATAATGAAAGACAATTTGGTATTGGTAAAGCTTGCACTGTATCACAAATACCCATTATCACATTTAGCAGCACTTACTGTGTTTACATGTAGGATTGTGAATAAGATCTGAAGTCAACATGTTCCCTGTTTACATGGAAAAGACTGCATCCGAACATCTGGATACAGATCAATGTAAACACAGTAATAAGATCAACAACAACAAGATCAATTCACTTCAATTATTGCTGAATCAAACAGAAATGAGATTGTAAAACTACAAGTACAGTAGTAAGAATTGCAGCAACAAACATTAATAATAATACAATACAGTGGCGAACCCTGGGACCATGAAATCAAAGAGAAACCTGAACTAGTTAACTGCTTCATTGGACATAAGCAGAGCCCGGATTCTAATGACATGTCATCTTTTTACTGATGCTGCATAGACATTGCCAACGTGCAGATAAATGCTAATCATGGCGTCTAGATTATAGAATTACATTTTTACTAGGTAATTTTTTGTCATTTTATGCAATTTTATATTTTTAGGGCATTTATTTCAATTTTGCATCATTATTTTGTCATTTTCATGTCATTTGCTTCCTTATTTTGTCATTTTCATGCATTTAGATTGAGTATATGAACTTTTTCCGCCGCTAGCGGTGCTGTCTTTGAAGTGTTGTTTGTTTAATGCAAGAAGGAAAAACTCGGTGTTGATTGTTGTCATGTCTCAGTCGGAAATGAGAATCAAAGAAACGCCAAAATTTTGTATTATATTACTACTGTTATTAGACTGACTAGGCACCTGATTGGAATTGAGAGTGCAAACTACTGTTTACCCTCAATTATATAATCTGCAGATCGCAAAAGGAAATGCCAAAGTTTGACTCGCCAGTGCCTTAGTGCCAGTATAAATTTCCACAAGAAAAGAACATTCACAACAATGCAGTTATTTATAGTTTTTTTAATGTTATGTACAAATTAGTCTATAAATTTGTGTGTACAATAATAATATTTATAAACAAAGTATCAGTTTTTAGGTCATTTTTTATAATTATTAAGTCATTTTCTTTAAAATTTTGGGTCATTTTATAGGTCATTTTTCAAACAATTTTAGATCATCAGAATCCAGGCCCTGGATATAAGGAACTTACAATCTGAGAGAAGATCTTCATCTTTGGATCCCCATGTAAGATGATCTAATTAATAAGTGTCTACACCATTTCAACCTCAATTTCGGAAAAAGTAATATCAATTTCGGAAAAAGTAATTTCAAATTCGGAAAAGGTAATTTCAATTTCGGAAAAAGTAATCTTAATTTCGGAAAAAGTAACTTCAATTTCGGAAATACGAGGGCTATTTTTTAAAACATTCGATGGGGCATAAAATGAAAACCACAGTGAAAATCAAAACTGTTTTATTTGGAACTCTTAGGTACACCTTCTAGCTACTTCTCTACATAATCTCGCTCCGATTGAGTCATTTGTCCTAGCGTGGTACCAACTTTACTATACCCTCTTCATAGCCCTCGTATTTCCGAAATTGAAGTTACTTTTTCCGAAATTGAAATTACCTTTTCCGAAATTCAAATTACTTTTTCCGAAATTGGAATTACTTTTTCCGAAATTGAAATTACATTTTCCGAAATTGAGGTTGAAAAGGTGTAGTATGCCCACAAGAGGGTGCTCAGATTGCACAGCAGGCAGTTGGAGTAGGTTGAGGACGAGAATGAATTTCTCAAAACAATTGTCCAGTTCAGTTTTATAATTTTAGTGAAGTTCTGTATATAAAATCTCCACTCACATTTTCTTAATTAAATTAAGTACTACTCTAATAGACTCTAAACTAATTTACAAACATAGCTATCTACTCTACAGTCAACAAAAGATAATCACAACCTCTATATATACTAAAATGCTACTAGTTTTTTAGTACAACTTTCATCACAAGGTTGTAGATTAATAATGCTATTCAAGCTTCTCACTTTTAAATTGAATTTAATAACTCTTACTAATAATCCATGCGTAACATTTATCAGGAATGTACTCAGGCGAGGATTAAAATGTTATTAATAATCTCTGCAAGTACACACTGTACATGGCTTGGCACCTTAATTTTACCTTGTTTAAAATTGACATAAACAATAAAGATGGCTGATATCTTTAACAGCCAGTAGCTTGGCAGGTGATTGTGACTGAAATTTGAGGTTAAGCATCCATTTTTAAGGCAGTTTGTTAGGAAACATCGCTACCTACATTTATGGTATGTTAATAACGTTTCTTATTTATCTATAGATTTTTTTCTAAATTTTACCCATGATTACAGCCTTCTGAAGTCAATTTAATGAAATGATAAAACTAGATTTTTTTCATGGCATACTGCTGACTCAGCTTTCTGTTCATAGATGGCAGTGGAGTCCATCTCTGCCTCAGTACATAATTATCAGCTTTTTAAAATAACCTAGAGCATTTGCTGAATACTTGACAGAGATTCAGAAGGAATTTACTTCAAGATTTACTCATTTTCATGAGCTACAACTTATTTTTTTCTGTGTAACAACTCTACGGAGGCACCTCCGACGATATGATGATATGATATATTATCTGAGGTGGTCTCAGTGTCCCAAACACTTTGACCAAATTGGTCTATCATGCCTACCTCATAGACCAGGCTAATAAGCTGCCTCACGCTCAGGGTGGCCAGACATCCATCCGGCTTTTGGCCGGACTGTAAGGCTTTTTGCTAAGCAGTTCTCCATCCGGCGCGGCTTTATGCCGGACATTGATTTGTCCCCCTTTTCAAGACTCTGATGGATCGGTAAAGCATATTAATAAAATTTGTATTTTCCCGTATGTTCCTGCCAATCCTAAGGTTGGCACGCTTGTCGATACTATCATTTGTTTATGGGAATCTATAAAGAAGAACCAATTTGTAAGAAATGTGGCATGGAAGAAGAAACAGCAGACCACATTATATTCGAGTGTGAAGCTCTTGCAAACACTCGGTACTTTCTCTTTGGCCCCCCGGGATCCGAGCTGGAAACTATTCATAATGATCCCATTAGAACTTTGATAGGCCTGGCAAGGAAAACAAAGGTTTTTGATGAGATCTGATCTGAACTTAGGGGTATGCGTAATATGCCAGCAAAGGGCAGGCATCCACGCTATGGACAGAAGGGCCACCCCAATTAAAGGAAAGGAAAAAAAAAAAAAAAAAAAAAAAAAAAAAATCATTTGTTTAGTTGGTGCCGCGGAAAAATCTGAATCTATGCCTAAGGATGGCATGCTTGTCCATACTATGATACGTACTATCATATTTTATTTTATATAAATGCAGTTATTACGTAAAATCAGTCAGGGTTATACCATCTGCTGTCCAGCTGTCCATGCCCGAACTTTTATACTATGCTAGATTACCGAAGAAGTGTCCCCCTTTCTGACATTTTAGAAATGGCCACCCTACTCACACTCCTGTCAGATGTCAGTACCTGCCGGAGTTCCGAAGTTCCAGTGCTTCACAATTGTGAATAACATGCCAAGTGGTTTCCTTTGCAAGCCCAAAGAGTCTACATTCAGTACTTTCATTTTCCTTTGGAGTAAAGGCTAGTTTACACAATGACACTAGATTCCATAAACATATTAATTAAGTGGAAGGAAAGGAAATAGACATTAAATCCATGTCTGGGATATTAATACAAGTAAGAATCAGCTTGAAAAATTTCATGTCATAACCGGGATTTGAACACGGATCTTCAGCTTAACGCGCATCAGCGCGTTAAGCTGAAGATCCGTGTTCAAATCCCGGTTATGACATGAAATTTTTCAAGCTGATTCTTACTTGTATTAATATCCCAGACATGGATTTAATGTCTATTTCCTTTCCTTCCACTTAATTAATAGTATATAAATAATAACTAGGCTTCAAAGTACCTACAAGGGTAGGACGCCATTTGGATGTGTGTTCTCAATGGAGAGAAACCTCCCGTGGTTTGCCTTGTCTTCTGAATCAGTTGAGGAATTTGATGTCATACTGGCATGTTGTCATGGTAGCTCAATGGTAGAGCATCAGCGCGTTAAGCTGAAGATCCGTGTTCAAATCCCGGTTATGACATGAAATTTTTCAAGCTGATTCTTACTTGTATTCCATAAACACTTTCATGAAAATGCCGTATCATCCAGCCTAGTGTCCCTCAGTCTGGCTGTGGGCCTCCCCCACCCCACAGCTCTGTCCCAGGGCAGGACGGGCCGAACATTTAATCTTCATCATTATGTATAGTTATTCACTTTTTTACATCAGACTCCTGGAAATATGCTTACACTTACATAAAATATTTATTTTATAAGCTAACTTTTAAAGCTAATTTACATGAGACACAGGAACGACAACATGAGAAATCTGATAAAAAGGTTACATCAAGAAAAACAGAATGAAATTATTACTTCAGAAAGGAACAAACCTCCAACATTAAAATTACTGACCCTCTGATATAGCTCAGACATTGGCTAGGTTTCAATGTATTCACAGAGAACATTACAAGGGATGTACTACGGAGCGTTCCACGTAAGAGTTGGCCAATCGTGTGGGTTTCTGCATCACAGTGCAGCCATTTCATAAATACGGGTGGGACATTCTGACAAATTATAGAAGCTATTTTTGTTTATTACATATCATAAATAATAAACTAGAATTGGTTCTTCACATTCTGTAAAATGTACAATGCCTTTTCCTTCACACTACATGCAAAGCATTATTTAAAATTTATTCTGAATATTTTAAATTTGTTTTTCAAAATCTGTTACGGGTGGGACATAATTTGGACACTGATTTTAATGATGCAAAACAAAAGCTCATTTTCTATTCTGCTATTACTGTTAGGGTCTTAATGTTGTTATTAATGAAGGTATGAGGGATTAAATACAAATTATAAACTGTTTCCAGGTTGTCAAAACATTTATTTAACTCATTAATAATAATTTAACAAAACTATCACTGTTACGGGTGGGACAAAAATTCCCTTGTTTGTTATTTTACATAGTAATTAACCACACATATTTTTTGAAGTTAATCTTATACCAAATTGTACCTTAAGATGTATATTTTCTCAAATGAAAATGGACATAGCTGATTACTCTTGACTACTTGGTATTAAAGAGTGTTAAAATCATGCTAAAAATGGCAAAAAAGTAACTCAATGCAATAAATAAGTAAATCGACAGATTTTACACATGAAACCACTTCAGATAGACCTAAGTCCTTAAAATTCAGAGAATTTGAGGTTTTAAACTTATTTTTGACCACCCAATTGCAATAATTTTATAACTTCTCTCTTTGAGGGAAAAATTCCATTATTTTATGAAATGGCTGAGTGGCCACATCTCTAACTCTAAGCGATCGGGTGAAATATCTACGCAATTAAAGCCGCTAATGGTGTAATGATTCAGGTTCTCACAGTTACAGTTAAAATTACAATGAAAATAACAACGTACCTCATCACAAGATATGTTGGAAATGTCCTCCTCTTGCATCCACACATCACTGGCACCATTTTAAGAAATTTTCTTCCATGCACATAAGTTCATCTTCTGAGACAGAATTAATTCATCTTATGATATTGTTGTTTAAGTTCTTGTAACAGTATGTGACTATTATTTACGGGAGAATTTGAAAACTAAAGTGTATAGGTCAATTCCCCATACATTAGAAGAACTTAAAGATAATATCACAAGAGAAATGAACTCTATCTCGGAAGCTGAACTTATGCGCATTAAACAAAATTTCCTAAAAAGGTGCCAGTGTTGTGTGAATGCAAGAGGAGGACATTTCCAACATCTCTTGTGATGATGTACATGGTTATTTTCATTTTAATTTCAATTATAAATATGAGAACCTGAACCATTACACCATTAGCAGCTTTATTTGCGTAGATATTCCACCCGATCACTCGGGAGTTAAAGCTGTGGCTGCCCCGAAGCAGAAAGCCGCATGATTGGCCAACTCTTACGTGAAATGCACTGTATACTGATTTACACTATTATTTTTTCTGACATTAAGACAGGTTACACATTAGCTGATAGGCCCATCTTCTCAGCATAATCTTCCTCTAACTGAATGCACTTCTTTCATCGGTGTCAGCTCCTCCAGACCCTTCTGGAATCATTCTTTCAGAGTTTCGCATACCATGCCTGGAGAGCTGTTTCCAGTTCCTCAAAGTCTGCCAAATGGCCCCAAACAAGAGACAGTGGCTCCATTACCATGAGCCACAGATGAAATAGCAATTGGTGCAATGGAAGCATAAGAGCAGTCCATTGTCAAAGAAATGTCGTAACAGTTGGCAAGCTGGCTAACATTCTAATACATGAAGGGCACCATCCTTATCAACGGCCTGGTATTAGGAGCCATGATTTATAGTGCAGCATTAGTGGCAACCCTTAGCTGCTTACATCTTGCAAGGAAGCGACCAGAAATATGGGTGAAAGGTGTGCTTCTGAGGCATGACAATGCCACCCACCATATTCTCCAGACTTGGCACCTATGTGACTATCACTAGTCCGAGCCATGAAGAAACCTCTGCATGGTCATGATTTTGCAGACTTTGAAGAACTGGAAACAGCTGTCCAGGCATGATTACACTGCACTCCGAAAGAATTGTTCCGGAAGGGCCTGGAGAAGCTGTCACACCGATTGCAAAAGTGCATACAGTTAGAGGAAGATTGTGTTGAGAAGTTGGGCCTATCAGCTAATGTGTAACCTACCTTAATGTAGCAGAAAAATAAAAAAGTTTAAATCAATACAGTACACCCCTCCTAGTATTCTTTTTTTCCATTTCAAGATGTTCTGGCAGCCATGTTGTTGTCCCTTGAAAACAAATCCTTCACAACACATGGAATCCGTGATTATTGTTCACAAGATTAAAGTTTTGATAAATATAAGTTACTTAGAAACACAATATTATGACAAGCATTATCATCAAATACAGTGATCACAAAATATATTGATTTCCTTAATTGGTGAATTACATCTTAAAGCTTAGGTTACTGAGTTTTGTTACATACTTTACGTAACTTCAGTACTTGCATTACATACGCTCTGAATCCAAGTGAACACAGTGTGGGCCGATTGCTATAACAGGGTCTTGATTGCGGTTCAGAACAGCTATGGTCAAGATTTAAATCTGCATGATTTCAAAACTGAAGAAGATGAGGAATAGTCTAGATAAAAAGCAAAGCCTCTTGTTTTACATCTGGGGTTTATGCAGATAGCCTTCGTTAAGAACCAGAAAAACAAGAGAAACTTTAAATAAATAAAGACTTTGTGGAACTTTATACAGTGAAGCAACTATAATAAAATTAATTTACTATATGAGTTGACATAAACACACTTTTTTGCTTCACTTACCATATTTTGGTATGACGCGTTTCAAGGAGCCTCCTCCCCATTTTCAAATACTCTGTCAACTGCCAAATCCTTCTCAGGAAGATTCTTTTGCGCACCTGGTGGGCTTTTTATGAATTTTCTGATTAAACTGTCTTTCTCAGGTATTTCAAAATTCATTAGGCTGTTCTTGAATTTTTTAATGTAAATTTTTTCCCAAATTTCCAGATCCTTGTATTTACTGACTGACTTTAATAGTTTAGGTTCTTTCGAAATTTCATGGTCATATTCCCAAACATGTGATGCCACAGCTGATTTTTCAATTTGACAGTATTTGATGTTCCTCACATGTTCTTTTACTCTTGTGTCAATGTTTCTTTTTGTTCTTCCTATGTAAAATTGGTCACAATTTTGACAATTAATTTGGTATATTCCTGATTTTTTACCTGGAGGTATGCAGTCGCCACGGTTAGATTTTATTAAATTCTTAATACTGTAGTTGTTTTTTGTGGCCAAAGTGATCCCAAAATCTTTGAATATCTTTTGAAATTTTGAAGAAGCCCAAGGATGATAGGTAAAGCTTCTGAATTTTGTCGTTTCTTTAATGGGTGATAGTGTAGTTGCTTCTTTTATTTGTTTCTGTTTTTTGAATTTGAAAATCGTTTTGTCTATTATTTTCTTAGTGAATCCATTCAATTCAGCAACATCTTGTATGTGCTGATATTCTGATTTGTACTCCTCTTCTGTTAATGGTATGTTTACCAATCTGTGTGTCATGCTATTGAATGCTGCATGTTTATGAGATCTGTTCTAAGAAACTTCATGTGATTTGGAACCATGGCCGTGCACAAAACTTTGTTTTAGCAATCGACCCAGTAAGTCTCTAACATGATACCTCTTATAATTCTAGTGGGGAGAAAATCTACTATAATCCTAAAAATATTAAGGCTATACCTAGCCATATGAAACATTCGGGAGGGGATTTATCACTCCCAGTTATTTTTTGTGTCTAAGATGGAACATAAGGAAACATAATCAATAAGTCCACTCACCAGTATCAGATATCCAGACGGAATTAGCAGATGATAGAAGAGATACCCTCCAACAAAGTTAAGGTAAAAAGATAATAATATGTAGTAAGTAAAGTTTGTGTGTAATACCTGTCCCCAAACTAAATACACAAATTACACTCTTGTTATCCTAATAGGGCCAGTTTTATTTTGCATATTAAGTCATATTTTGGATTTTATTGTGGTCTTGGTCATATTTTGGCCATATTTGTAATTTAATGCCATATTTCAGTTATACATTCGGTAAAAGAGCGAACTATACAGTGTATGTACTACATGGTCGAGTTAAATTTGAAATTTATTTCATTAATTTAATGAATTTAACACTATTCAAAACAACTAACACAGTTGCAATAGATAGAGTACTCAAGGTAGAAAGGAGAATAGTAAGAACCTGTTTAAACAAAAATTACCAAGTAAATGGAGTCTGGAGACTAGTTTCTAATGAAACAGTATATAAAGAAATAGAACCAGTGACAAGTACAATGAAAAAAAAAAGAATATAATTTTTGGCACATATATTACGGACACCAGAAAATAGAATTAGCAGAAAAATAATAGAAAAATTATGGAAGAGTAAGAGTAAGAAAAATATAAGATGGATTACAGAACTTAAGGAAGATATGGCAGAGCTATGTATTACAGTAGAGGATTTAATGTACAAGACAGACACACTCAAGATATTGAAAGACATACACACTACACTACAGATGAAAATCAACAAACAGAGAATAGGAAGAGTAGTTCCAGAAGCAGAAAGAAAATTGCGGTCAGAAAGAATGAAGAAGTACTGGGCTCACAAAAAGAAGAAAAACCTCAACCAGAAACCTGACTAAAGTGGTCCTATGAAGGCCAACAAATTAAAATTTAATTTAATTTAATTTAATGTTTATGCCAAATTAATACGTAACTTACGTTTTAAAATTAATGCAATTGTTCATATTTTACAGGGACACGCAAGGTCTACAAAATATTACAACTATTTGGAGCTGATGAAGCAAGCAAACAAAAAAAATACAAGTTCATTACAAGCTGCAAATCACCAAAATTAATAAAAAGTTATTATCTGATTTAATTCGTGTCATGTAAGAGTTTAGTGGCTTTAAACATTTTAAATTGGAACATTTATTGTTTGAAAATACGTTATTTTATTAGGTCATGTTTTGGATTTTTGGGTCATATTTAGTCATTTTTAAGGGCATATTTTCCACTTTTTTAAGTCATAAACATCCGAACCCTGTAGTACAGCAGTTTGTGAATAAAGTTTCTCTGTCCTAACAAGAATTAACAGGCCTCAAAGACACTCAAGAATGGATAATTTAATGAATTTAGCATTGAAAAAAGCAGAAAAAAGGGACATGAAAATGGAAAAGGTTGTGAGAAAATTCAACCTTTTGAAGGGGATGGATTCAGTTGTACTGGAAGAATGTTTTGGCTGTAGGTCTATTATTTTAAAGTAATGCTTAAGAACACTCTTTGTGCTTTTGAACTGATTGTAGTAATATAAATATTAGATGGAAATTTACAGTGAAGTGTTGATATCTGTAGCAAGATTGAGATCGGAAATATACACACTAAACTTCACTAAAAGGTATATTTACCCAGGATGATCATTTCAACGGGTCTTCCCGCCATCATCAGCTGATTCCGACTGTGTCCCAGTCAGAATCAGCGGGAAGACCCGTTGAAATGATCATCCTGGGACACAGTCGGAATCAGCTGATGATGGCGGGAAGACCCATTGAAATGATCATCCTGGGTAAATATACCTTTTAGTGAAGTTTAGTGTGTATATTTCCGATCTCAATCTTGCTACAGATAACTGTAGTATTTTCCAGAACCTATATGAGTGCAATAGGACACATACATGACTCAAAATACCCGAAAATTCTCTATGTTTTTAGGGGGTGTAAGTTACACCACTGATACAAGTAGTTATGCGAAGTATTGTGCTAAACCATGAAAATGACATCAAGTTCCCACCAGAATTACAAGTTTCACTCTATCGTGTTCACATCTATTTTATCTTTTCTTAAGGATATCTTTCAATTTCAAATTGAAATTATGCAAAATGAAACTATGTTGAATCTGTCCCTCAGTCGCACTTATATTTACTGTAATGATTCAAATTTCACTCACATAATTATGTCTGTGGGATCCAGAACACAGCACTGGCAACTGGAATAGACTTGGTTCAATGTACTGTCTTGACTGTGCGACCTGAAAAAAAGAATTTCTCCATTAGCCATTTTTTTTATACATACAGTGTGATCAGACCGGGACAGTTCCAGTTTTCAGCATAATGTCCCAGTGTATCAAGAAAGTTTTTGGGATGTCTATATGTCCCAACTTTTTAGGAATACAGTAGTTGCTTCTGCTAGAAAAAAAAATACACATAGTTCTATTCCTTTGGTAGAAAAGTTAGCACTTGTTTAACATTAATAAGTGGCATAATGGTACTTTATAAGATTGTGTGGGGGACGGGAAAATATCTGTCCATCTGTCCGTCCGTGTGTCTGTAAGCATTGTTACCGCCAGGCGATCCTTCCTCTGATAGTGGACCGTATTGAAAATTATTTGTGGGTTCGATTCCCGGCGATAACATGCGGGGGGTAGAGATATGAGGAGAAGAATTGGATTGCATTTCCAATCTTCAAATGGGTAAATTGATATACAAGAATTATGCACACTTGGGCGATGACGTTGCTTGATTAACATAAGCTTGAGGTTTGGAATTAAATGCACTTCTTGAATCCTGCAGTTCTAGTTGTATCCAGGTACACATATAGATGCACTGGTTGACTGTATTATTCGGAGGACCATTTGATGACGTAATAAAATATAGCTTGTAGAGATTGTTATTTCAAAAGCTGAAAGGTTGTATTGAATGCTGAATTTAAAGCTATTCACAGCACTAGCTCAAAGCAAGATCGTACAAATAAGCTATTAACAGTTTATTTTCCAAGTATAAATGTCTGTATTTATTTTTCAATTCACAGTTGCATAATAGCTATTTATGTATCAAGTACGCAAAATAACGCTTTAGCGGACGAATCTAGTATAGCAGCCGAGGCTGAAATACTGGATGAGTCCGCTAAAGTTTTTGCGTACGTGGTGCATACAATATTTTTTAGTAATAGCTCTCTAAATTATATGAAATGAAACAAAATACCGTATATAATTAATTGTAATGAAAGGTAGTCTACCATATTCTCACGGCCCTCTCAAACGCAAGACAACAATGAACCGTACGAAATGCGGTAGGCTATGAATGCGTTACATGAGTCGCTGATTTGTAAACAATAATAAATACGAACTAGTATTTATGAAAAGCTTGTGAAAATATGTATTATAATCCCGAGGAAATTTCACTCCAAGTCAAAAACATTGAATTGGAGCTGGTGCCAGCAACATCACGGCAGAAGGAATAGGGAATATATTGCAATTAAATGCTGGTGCATCCATGTAAGCTATGTGAACGAAGATGTGAAAAGTTGTTCGCTTATATTTGTTGTCGGGTGATGAAGTGGGCTACCGTGTTTTGCGAAAAATCCTGGTAAAGTTTCTGATTTTCATAAAGAAACGTGTTGGCTTAAATTTGTTTGTTTTATGAGCAATTATATGCGTAAATCCATGTTCAAGTTGGTGTGACTGGTCAATGCCATCTGGGTTTTGTTTATAGATTGCCATGACGACTTTAAAGGACAAGGCCGCTAAAACTGCATTTTGAATGCAATTTGAATGCACTTTTATGCAATTTTAGCGGCCTTGTCCTTTAAAATGCAATTTTTCGGCTTGTTACCAGTACGATAAGCAACTGTTTTAGAGAGCGTGTACTAAAAAATCCATTTATGACTAATAATCTCATCGAATTAAAAGACTAATCGTAGTCCTTGGAAAAACGTACCTTGGTTTGTGAATTATATTACTCACAGAAATTGAATGATTGATATCTCCTTTTGATGGTACAATGTCCAGAGATAGAACGAAGCACTTTAGCGACGTTGTAGACGAATCCTTGTGATGAAAATTATGTTGAATACGATGTAAGATAATTGGATCTCTTAATCCAACACAAAATGAAGTTGAAAAGGCTTATCGACCGAATTTAACACTGTATGATGTGCTAAATGATTTGTAGAATAGAGCACATTGCCCTTGAGAATGAGAATGGAACAACCAAATTGTTGTCCATTTTTTGAAGAAGAAGTAGTGAATAGAATAATAATAGAAACAACTGAAGGTTGAAACAATAAAAAATCGCTAACCCAATGATAATAGCTTGACTTAAAGATTAGATTAATTAATCCATACATTAAAACACACTATACTAAATATATAATAAATAAAATAAAACAGAATTGATAAATTAGTAGTTATTTAAAAAATAAATAAATCATTCTGGAGTTGAGATTAAAAATAACAATTGTCAAGACATACATTGATTGGATTGAACTGTAAGCATATAAATGACAAATGAAAAATCAAAGCCATCTGAACTAAATTCAAGGCAAGCAAGAGAAAAGGTATTACATGACGTAACAAGCATGATAACTCAAATACGCTTTATCAGATTAACACAAAACTTGGTATGCACACTTATAACGTCTATGGGAAGAAGCCTGTTGATTTTGGACCAAATCGGTTGACCGGTACCGGAGTAAAGACCAATTTAGTGCCTATTTTATGGTAATATATTAGAAAGAATTTATCACATGCAAATAAGTTATCATGACAACATATTGTTTTACAGTGTTCATATACAGCTTTGGAAGTTGCAATACAGTTAGCTTTGACAGATAACACTACTCACATATTCCTTCACATATGCTTATCAAACTAGACCTTTGTTCTTCAGTAAGCCCTGCTTAATGAATCGATCTGGAGCTTAACTTGGAAATCGATTACAAAAATAACTTATTTTCTGCATATCATAATTGCAATTATCAGTGATTAAAGTAAAGAATTCTGGCACTTTGTTACATCAGTTTACTGGATTTTATTTTTAATGACTCCAGACATTTTCATCGGCCACTGTGGTATAGAGGTAGCATGCCAGCCTTTAGATCCAAAGGTTGTGGGTTCAAACTCAGCCACAGTCGATGGACTTTTTAGGACATAAAAATCCTGGGTACGGAGTTCTCTGGGAGATACATTAAGCTGGGGACATGTGTCATAGATTTGCAGCGCGTTAAATTCCTCGGCCCTTTCACATTAAGTAATACCTTAATTTCCTGTGAGGATTATGAGGCAACAAGCATACCACCTGTTCCTCTGTCCTCTCTTGAAAAACAAGCTTCAAAAAAATTATTGTATGTGCTGAAACTTCCAGCTGGAGGCCCTATGCATGCAACCAGGGAGAGTTACAAGGATGTAGACATAAATACATGCCAGTCATTTTGCTAGAAAAAAAAGCAATCTTCTTTTTCTGCGTTACTAGCACTTTTCTACGATATAATATTTTTGGTAGACTTTTTTCAGCCAACAGGTCTACCAACACCATTACTTATTTAGAATATTATAAAACAGCATCTGCAGTTAAACTTTAGATTGGGTATAACTTAACCTGAATATAATATTGGGCCTTAATGTGTTTCATTTTATTCCTGGAATTCCTTAATAAATCACATTCCAGGTTACAAGTTGCACTCGCAAATCTATTGCCAAACTTGAAACCTCTCATGAGATCACCTACAAACTAAAATGTAATTTGAAAATCATATTATTCTTACTAAATGTTGAAAAGGATTTACTACTCAACTCCACTATAATTTATCTGCATTGTCAGCTGTTGTCAACTACTGAGTTTCTGAAAGACTGGTAGATGTCTCTGCTGGTCGTGCCAACTAGTAAGTATCTGTGGTGTTTGAATTCAGATATATATACGCAATATAATATTCCATTTTATCCTTATGAAAATTTACTACTGAACAATAAGGTAACAAATAAATGAAATATGGAAAACCAGTGGGCCCAGGCCAAATTTACAGTGAAGGGCTGCATGCATCACGATATAGCCTGTGTATCGGTATATAGGGTATGTAATCAATTTATTGTACTTGCACATATACGAATATAATCATAACAGCCCTTTCATGGCTATGTACATGACTTTGCACCTAAAATTTCCACTAGTCAACAGGAATAAAAGCAAGACTATGTCGAACTCAGAACGGATATTTCGTACTGTTACTTTGCCTTGGATTGCATACTTGTGAGAATTATTCTTTAAAACATAAAGTTTAATTTATTGAAATGTATAGACTATTAGAGAGGATTACATTAACACAAATAACGAACAGAAATGTTGTAAACATTCCACTTCATTCCTACCAAGAATGTGTATAACAGGCCTAAGAGAGTCACCGTGACGGGCAGACGTGCAGAGAGAGAGTGAAACTAGTGGCCATGGAAGGAACCAACACAAATTGCTCCATGGGAATGGCTTTGTAGCAGAGTAACCCCAATATATTCGAGCGTTTGGAAACCACGGTATTGTAGCAATGGTGCACAGGTTTTCTTAGAATACCCCAATATTACGTTTACCCTGGTTAAGAAACAGCTGAGAAAACTGGAGAATGGTGCATTCAGGTATTCGTATTTCATTACTTCATTATTATCATATTATTCTTATTTACTTTGTGGGCCTTCTCACTCCATTGGCAATGTCTTGCTAGTAAAAGTCTGAAATATGAGGGTATGATACAGACCTCTAGAATTCCATATCTTCATCCTCGTCAGACGTCCAGCTTGGCAGATCACTGATGTTGATGGTGCTGCGAGTGTAGAACACAAGATGGAGGGCATAGTTCTCCTGAACAACATGATCTTTCAGTCTGCGGCATTCCCATGATCGAATATCCCAAGACCCGAGCTCCCCAAGTCGTGTGAGGCGAGGACAACACGAAAGCAGAGTGTCCACGCTTTTCTTAGTCAACTCCACATATCGATATATCAGCTGCAACAGTAAACCACCACTGTCATCCTGTAATATGAATAAACACTACCAACTTCTGTTAAACATTATTATCTCATTAAACAGTGATCAGTAGAGGTCTGTGAAAGTGGTTTTATTTTTAGGGAAAATTTGTTTTAAAACTTGATTTCTTTATTTTTTTATTTTTTATTATTACTATTTTTTGTAAATAATGTGTACTGACTAACCACTTCCAGGCACTCCAGAGGATTCTTCTTGAACCATGATGAAAAGATGTTGTCGGTGAGGTCTCGTATGCGGGTGATCTCCACACTGCGGAGTTTTGTGGCATTTGTGAGGAAGAGAGCGCCACAATCCAGCGAGATTGTGCATGTCATCTGAAAATCAAAAAGGATATCTCCTAGTTACCACTGTAACTGCTACTCAAAATACTAGATAGTTAACTGGAAAATATCCTTCCAGACTAGATTTTAAAATAAACAAAAAACTATTGGCTTGTCCTATTGGCACAGGTAGATTTTGAAGTTCATATTTTTGTACGGTGGAACAAGAACAAAAAGAGCCAAAAAACAGAATTTGGTAATATTGAGAAGTTTTACAACAATTTTGAAGGAGCTTGATATTGTATGAATATGAATATGAATTTATTTGTTCTAAACAACAACTTTACATCAGCCCAAATTCCACTTCAGAGATGGATCCGTACTACCTTACAGTTTCTGACGGATCCATTTCAGCACATTACATTACTAAAATATATCGCACAACAGTTCAACGTGTTTCAATTTAAACATTAACGTTTGTTTACATAAACAACTGGGTCTGCACACTATTCCCGCTGCTGTTAGTTCAAGCCTACTCCACTCTTTGTGAACTGCCTAGAGAAAAAATCTACGGGGCACTCGCTTCCCTGTACGATGGAGACGTGTGATTACATGTCATTTAAACATTGGATAATATTAAGTCGTAATCCCACTTTAACTACGTTATGCTTTACTAAATATTATTAAGCTCATATCTGCTCTTGGTTATTACACTCTCTTCTTTTACACTATTAACTTCACTTTCCTATTTTTAAATTCTACTGACACACTGATTTAACTGTGGCCTCCCTAGCTACGTTTTCCCGTTTGAAACATATTTAATTTTTTACGGCTTCTAGTGATAATTGGTGTTTCCTCCTCACTGCTTCCACTATTGATGTCACCTGGTGCGTTCTTACTCCAAGGCCCCTGAGGAATCTGGAATCGTTGCGTTACAGATGATGTGTTCGGTTTCTCGTTCGGCTGAGTTGTTGATTGTCTGCTGTCACCTATTGGTGACGTCGGTGCACCTTCCTTCTGGTTTCGATGTTCGTTAACCTGAGCCTCTGCACGCGTCCTCTCAGTCTCTAATTCCGCAGATTCAGCTGTCGAGGTCATAGCACTCGTGCTGTTCGTTTCCGCGCTGTTCCTTATATCTATCTTCCTCCCATCCACATACAGCTGTAAATTTCGAATGGTAGCCTTCTTTCCCTTATTTCTTTCAAACTTCATTTTTTCTACAAGTAAGAATCAGCTTGAAAAATTTTATGTCATAACCGGGATTTGAACACGGATCTCCAGCTTAACGCGCTGATGCTCTACCATTGAGCTACCATGACAACATGCCAGTACAACATCAAATTCCTCAACTGATTCAGAATACAAGGCAGACCACGGGAGGTTTCTCCGTTGAGAACACACATCCAATGGTGTCCTACATTTGTAGGTACTTTGAAGCCAAGTTATTATTTATATACTATTAATTAAGTGGAGTATATTCCTTAATTAATAGTATATAAATAATAACTTGGCTTCAAAGTACCTTCAATTAAGTGGAGTATATTCCTTAATTAATAGTATATAAATAATAACTTGGCTTCAAAGTACCTACAAATGTAGGACACCATTGGATGTGTGTTCTCAACGGAGAAACCTCCCGTGGTCTGCCTTGTATTCTGAATCAGTTGAGGAATTTGATGTTGTACTGGCATGTTGTCATGGTAGCTCAATGGTAGAGCATCAGCGCGTTAAGCTGGAGATCCGTGTTCAAATCCCGGTTATGACATAAAATTTTTCAAGCTGATTCTTACTTGTATTAATATCCCAGACATGGATTTAATGTTTATTTCCTTTCCCTCCACTTAATTCATTTTTTCTACTAATTTCCTCCTTGTAATTCTCTCCATCGGAGATAGATCTCTGTTGATATATATTGCCGTCCCTTTCAATTTGTAAGATCTCTTCAGTGTGGCAAAAACCACTTGAGTGGATGCACATTTCGCTATAATGACTCTGTTTCCTGTAGTTTTCCCGACCCTGTGAGCCGTAAGGAACTCCCATCCCTGGATCTGCACTTCCAATTTGTTTTCTAATATTTCGTGGACTTTTTGCAGGGCACTGATTCCTTTTCTCTCTTTAACCCCATGGAAAATTAAATTTAGCTGTCGATCTGCATTTTCTATCTTCTCGATTCTTGACTTCAGTTGTTCCACTTCTGTCTTCATTCTGGCTATTTCCTCTCTAATTTCTTGTTTAACTTCTTTTGTTGCCCCATTTATTTTATTAACTATTCTTTTTTCCATTCTTTCAAGGCTTTTGATGACCTCTTCAGAAACTCCTGGCCCTGGGTTCATTTCAACCCCTCCAATTATCAGCAGCACTATGATCACTAGGGCCCAGGTCGCCATGACAGATTGATCTCCTCTAACTGTTCCTTTGGTCCCTGCTCTCCTTTTTGACCCAAATGAGCCTATCCTCATTCTGTATACTTCGATTTCGATGGTCATGTCCCTTGTGTCGTTTTTTCCCTAAATCCACTCCGCTCCTCTTCCACACGTCTGTACGTTACCACTGCTTGTTTAGAACGGCTTGATATTGTATCTACTAAGGGAGTAATTAATTTTATGTGCGATCTCATTTTGGTCCACCCTTGCAGTAAGGGATGGACATATCAAACATTGTTTCAGACTAAAATTGTAGACAATATTTATAAAAGATAGGCCTATATAGGCATTCATGCACCACAGATTATTGTCTCTGTTGGACATTACATGAGAATATTATAGGAGAAAAATTCCTCCGACACTGGGACTTGAACCCAGTACCTTTGGGTATTCACACATAGGCGCCAATGGAGTCTAGCCCCTATTTTTCCACCCCTTGAGCTGATGGTTGGTTTTTCAAATGTTGGTGTTTTCTTGTACTATGGACTCAATTTTTCCTGTTACTGCATAAAATCTCCCAGGGCATGGCCGCCATTGACTTCTAACATTTAAAAAAGTGCAAAACAAAGAAAATTCCTTGTTAACACTGGAGTTATGAATAAAAAAACTAATTTCAGTGGTGGCCAGTCTCTAAATTTTGCAGATTATGGAAACGCTACATTATGATATATCTGTTGATGAATGAATAAGAATCAAGTTTTTTTTATCTATCACTAAGAAGGCATGAAGTCAATTTAATGAAAATTTTAACCCTATTCCGCTTCATTACTGACTTATGAGCACCAAATTGTAATGACTTTAATGCCCTGTAATGTACACATTTTACGTCACAGAGCAAAAATCTCCTAATAAAAGTTACTTGTGTATGTCCCCTCTGAACACAGGTAAAATATTTTGGTGTTACTCATAAACTAAACTCCATTGCCCTACAAATTAATTGTCTTGTATTTTAAATTCAGTTGTAACTGTGTGGGATGAAACTGACTTAAGTAAATTGTTTACATTGTTTTATGTATAACATAAACTAACTGACGTCAATAGCTGTACTAGCTCAATGGCAATAAAATATTATTATTATTATTATTATTACATATTTGGAAGGACTAGGCCTATTATGAGGTCGAGTGCACCACGTATCAGGCCTCCCTACAACCTACCTCAAAAAAATACGAGGTACTGGGGATCAAACCCAGGTCTGCAGATCCACAGCAAGCGACGCTAACCCCAAGATAACACATATATAAATATATAAACGCTGACGATGGTTTTTAGGGTCTAGGGACCATGAACGTAAAACTATGTAGATATTTTCCAGAAGTCGCACCATGGTAATGACTGCACTAAGTAATCTTGCTTCAAAATCTACCTAAAAGCCCTAGTATATATTCTAATATCCAATAAATCTACAAGAGAGGAATATCTGGTGCACAAGTGGCAGTTACCTTCAGTTCCTGCAACTCCGTGAAGACGGAAGTTTTATTGGGTGGGAGTGACACAGTCCTGGATGGCTCTTTAGTAACTGTCAGCTTCTCCAGCAGAGGGCAGCACTGTCCAACCAGCCCAAAATCTACACCCACGCTTGAAATCTGCTCAAAAAGAAATGAAATAATTTACATAATACCTGTGTCACTTTTTAAATGTATTTAGAGATAGGAATTTTTCGGTGTTTTCAAATCGAAGAAAGCGGTACTTTGAAATGTGAAATTCGGTGGTTTCAATTGAACTTTTCGGTACTTTCAAAACTATAGCAGGTTCACGGGAAAGCATACCTTTTAAGTGCTTACACCATACAATCAAATTAACTTATACACATTTAAACCCAATCAAGACACAATATTTACAAAAGGCTAAATAATACACATTTAAACTCGATCAAGACACAATATGTACAAGGCTAAGTAAAGTTTATCCTTCAGAGAACATCTCACTAAAAAGTTCAACATTCTCTTGTGACAAACGATGGCGCCTGTCACTCATTACGCTAGTGTTCGCAGAAAAAAAATCTTTTGCAGTCTGCATATGCACACAGCATCCACGGCGCCAAACTCCAAGGAGAACTAAATACGTCATACTAATACTAATCGAATCCTAATACCGTATTTATCCGAATATAAGCCACCCCTGAATTTAAGCCTCACCTGCCTTTTTAACAGTAACGTAAAGGAAAAATAATTAAATTAACCCCAACGTGAAACAATCAGTTGCCTCATATTCATAATATTAAAGTAACACATTTCTTAGCTGAAGTATGCCTGAAATAAGAAAAAGAAAGTACCGATATCAGCTGACTTAAGTTAATAAAATTAAATAAATCTGACGGAAAGGAAAACAGAAAACTGTACTTTACACTTAATATGACTTTCAGTGTTGAATTTCGCGGGATTTTTAAATTTTTCATAACCACTTTCAGTTACCATTATTTGCATTCCCCTATGTTACAGCATTTTTTTACTTCTGAGTAACTCATAACACGCATATTCTGTAATACCGCTATAAAAAATGGCAAAATACGCAAAACATAGCTAATAAAATTAACATCACTTGCTTGCGCAATTTTACGCCTCTTCTACAATGTTTATTAAAATCGATATATTTTCGATGTTAAATCGATTCATATATCGATAGTCTTGGCTATTCGAGATAATCGATAGGTGGCGGTGCTTGGAAGAGGGTAACCAGCTACGGTAGATCAGCCGGCTTTTTCGTTTTCGGCCTCTTTCTTGCAAAAAAGTAAAAATTCGTGCCAAAATCGCACTTTAAAGTAAAAATTCGCGACAAAATCGCATTTTCATGCAAAATTCGCGCTTTCATGCAAAATTCGCATCAATTCGCGAGTACAAAAAACATATTTCAGGGTACTGTTGTGTGTGTTGAAGCTCGTTATCATTCCTAATACAGTTCTTAATAAAAATCGTTAAATTCGCGATCGCGAAAAATTCCTATCCCTATGTATTATTAATACTTGTACGACAGACAATGATTAATTTATACATCCCTTAAATATGAACTAAACCTTATATACATTACTTAGTAGTCTGTACTGGTATATTGGGATTATGTGAGGCAGTTGAACATGCACCTGGCAGGAATTAACTTAACCCCATTAACACAAAGAAGCAGTATTTAATAGCATGGTTCATCAACTTATCAACATTCCCCTAAACAAAACTGAGTTTGATCTAGAATACCACAACATCATTTCCATAGCAGAAAATAATGGATTCCACAAGGACCTCATCATAAAGAAAGTTAAGAAATTCAGTCAACAAAAACGTATCAAGGAAATTACCACACTCAAAAAAGAAAAGGAGGATGTTATCTATAAAAAATAACATACCACCCATGGGCAGATGAAAAATTCAGAAAAGTGTTCAAGGAATACAACATTACCACAGCTCCAGTAAATAAATATAGTCTAAAAAATTTACTTAAATCCAATAACCTAGATCATATTCTTCAAAACAAAAAATCTGGCATATATCAATTTAACTGTAAAGATTGTAACCAAAAATACATAGGAAAAACAAAAAGAAATTTGGAGATTAGGTCTAATGAACACTTGAGACATATAAAGTATGGACAAACTGATAAATCGGCAATAGCTGCACATGTATGGGAGAAAGACCATGAAATAAATGTGGAACCGGAACTTCTAAAATGTGTCCAAGAACACAAATAGCTCACAATTTGGGAAAAGATTTATATTTACAAAAATCAGGACCAACTCATGAATTTCGAAATACCCGCGGGGATGGATCTCATCAAGAAGTTCATTAAACAACCACCAGGAGTTGCTGTCAATACACAACAGACAGATGGAGTATAGCTGATGATGAGTCATGAAGGATTGCTCGAAACATGTTCAGGTCAGTGCTTGAATTAAGTGAAGTTACCTATGTTAAACCTCCATCTCAAGTTTCAATTAACTTATGTGATAATGGCTCACCTGTAGTTCCACAAGGTTGGGAGTGTACCTCAGTCCCAATATGATGTCTTCAAAGTGGATGTTCTCCAATGACAAACTGCGCAGCATTTTAAAGGATGACAAAGTCTGAAAAAATTTAATTATTTTAGATAGAAGTTGCCTGAAAACAAATCATACTTACAATCACAAATAATAACAAAGTTCAAAGTTTAAGTTTTTATTATCTCCATTGTGTATGGAATAGGCTAGGGGACTCTCGTAATGCACGACCTCATATCGCAAATATGGTATACAGTGTGTTTCATGTACGAGTTGGCCAATCATGTGGGTTTCTGCATCGTGGCAGCCACAGCTCTAACTCCCGAGAGATCGTATGAAATATCTACTCAAATAAAGCCACTAACAGTGTAATGATTCAAGTTCTCACAATTACAGTTAAAATTACAATGAAAATAACCATGCACCTCATCACAAGAGAAGTTGGGAATGTCCTCCTCTTGCATCCATACAACACTGGCACCTTTTTAGGAAATTTTCTTTCACGTGCATAAGTTCAGCTTCCGAGATAGAGTTAATTTCTCTTGTGACATTGTCTTTAAGTTCTCCTAATGTATGGGGGCTCTGACCTAAACACTTTATTTTTCATGTTTCGGGTGAAATATCTACATAACTGAAACTGCTAACTTTGTAATGAATCAGGTTCTCACAATTACAATGAATAATTCCCAGTGTTTGGCCAAGCAAGACGCCGGAAGTAAAGTATTCTAAAAAGGTGGTTGATTACTTGAAAACTTTTTGTTGAGTTTAGTGGTAGAGATGAAAGTGACAGGGGTAAGTCTACAATTAACTGTATTTTATAAACTAAAAAGTGACCCATAGTTTTATGGTTCAGAGTCATGGAATTCTAAGTAAAAATAAAATTGATTAACATATTTTTTCTGTGTTTATTGTATCGATTGATGTGAAACTTAACAAAACTATTTTTAAAATGGTAAAGAACTAAAATAAAACTGTTTTAAAACTTTAAAAAACTAATGCAGGGGTTATAAAAACCTAAAAATCCGAGTTGTAGTTATGAGTCATGAAGAGTAACAATACCTTACCTGGAAATGAACTCTGCGAGGAGCATCAGAACCAACAAACAGTGATTCCAATGATGGGCAGCAATTCGCTAGGATTTTCAATTTCACATTGGATGGCCCTCGATAGAACGCCTGGAACATATAGGTGTAGTCGTAAGAATTCTTCGACGTCACATTAAATGTACAATTTAATTTTAATTCATTACAGGCCTATAAATCGTTTTTAAATCCAATAAAAGTACTGACTTATTCCACACAAAAAGAAGTGTATGTCCAATGCCAACACTGTTGCCCTGATGCATTTAGGCTCACCCTGATGAAATGGAGATAGTGCGGCCCATTTTCAAGTTATGCACCATTTGGGCTGGCCACATTACATGGTGATGTGTCACAAAATACTATCAAAAACAGTTAATTATAAGAAAAGTTTGGCATAGTCACAATGTAGGGGACCTTTCTCATGATGTGAGCAGGCTTCCACAGACAGGTACCGGTATGTGTTTTTTTTTCCAGCAAAGCAGGTTGACCAACATGTGGCAGTCAGGTTAGGAATGGTGATATTAATAAAAATAAAGTTTAAAAACACTTATGCACCACTTACGTCACAGATAAAATCAGACTCCCGAAACATGTCCTGATTTTATCTGTGACGTAAGTGGTGCATAAGTGTTTTTAAACTTTATTTTTATTATTCAGTTGTGCCACGGTTTTTAATAACTTCACATTCATACTGAGCTCAGCGCCCCGATGTTATCCAGTATTCGCCTGAAGAAGACCTGGAGGTACAGGTTGAAACGTAGCAAGCAAGCTCTGTGCATCCGTGATCCACTGTATTTTTTAACAAGAGGTAATAAATACCAATCTTTTTAAAAAATACATTTTCGACAGTGGAAAGTTATAAGACCATCCGCCTATCATGTTAATTCTTGTATTGTTTGTAGTATTATTTACGATATGTATAGTTTTACAGGTGCAGTGGAAGAAAAGGCCCTATGGCCTTAACTTCGCTAGTATAAATAAATAAATAAATAAATAATAATAATAATAATAAAAATATGGTGGAACTGACGGTACTTTTCGCTAGATCGTGTTATAAAGGAAAGTGTATCGTTTTGGGGGGCAGGTCAGACCAAATCATTTGTCGATACTACATCTCCAGCAAACTGTCTATAACAAAATACGTGTGATAATAGGTGTTTATGAAAAGAAAGTTGGTTTTAAAAGTGGTTCCCCTTACATTGTGATTTTACCAAATTTTAAACAATCCATAAAATTAAATTATATTATTTATACGATTATACGACACATGCCTTACCATACTGACTACCAAACCTGGCATGTTGTTGGGTTAGTAAGTGATGTCCGCCACATTGGAGTTTTCAAACCGCTCATCAAATATTACAAAGTAAAGTGCGTGTTAGAACTCACATGCTTAAGTTTATGTCCTGCCCTGGGCTTGGTCTTCTGTCCATACAGCTTCCTAAGTCCTGCAGCTGTGAACACAAAGTTGCCGAGAGAAGTGATGTTAGGAGCCACACGCAACACGAAGGCAGCACCCTTAGCTCTGACGTGAGTATTACCTAGCAGCAACACCTCCAGCGTCTGGCACAGAGGGTTCAGGATCTCACTGCACACTGCATCCTGCAATAGTACCAACATTCAAACATTCCTGTGAAAACTGTGCTCTATTTCATAAAACTTTTAACATAATATTATTAGTAAAATTATGATATTCATGGTCTAGTGATCAAAACTGTCAATTGCCAAATTTTGTCAGATTACTCAGCCATTTCATAAAATATGGGACAAACAGACAGACAGACAAACACTTCCATTATATACAGAGTGTTAACGAATAAGACCGAAATATTTTACCTGTGTATAGAGGAGACATAGACAAGAAACTTTTATTAGGAGATTTTTGCTCTATGGATTCAATTTTTCCTGTTATAGCATAAAATACCCCAGGGCATGGCCGCCACTGACTTCTAACATTAGAAAAAAATGCAAAAACAAAGGAACTTCGTTGTTAACACTGTAGTCAGTAGTTATGAATAAAAAAAGGACTAATGCAGTGGCCATCAGTCATGTGATTAGTCTGTAAGTTTTGCAGATTAAGAGTCAGGTTTTTAAAGATCACTAGGAAGGCATGAAGTCAATTTAATGAATATTTTAATCCTATTTTGCTACATTATTTAGTTATGAGCACCAAATTTTAATTACTTTAATACCCTGCAGCATACATATTTTACGTCATAGAGCAAAAATCTCCTAATAAAAGTTGCTTGTCTAAGTCCCCTCTATATACCGGTAAAATATTTCAATGTTATTTATTAACACCCTGTATATGGTACAAGTAAGAATCAGCTTGAAAAATTTCATGTCATAACCGGGATTTGAACACGGATCTTCAGCTTAACGCGCTGATGCTCTACCATTGAGCTACCATGACAACATGCCAGTCTGACATCAAATTCCTCAACTGATTCAGAAGACAAGGCAAACCACAGGAGGTTTCTCTCCATTGAGAACACACATCCAAATGGCGTCCTACCCTTGTACGTACTTTGAAGCCTAGTTATTATTTATATACTATTAATTAAGTGGAAGGAAAGGAAATAGACATTAAATCCATGTCTGGGATATTAATACAAGTAAGAATCAATTACTTGTATTAATATCCCAGACATGGATTTAATGTCTATTTCCTTTCCTTGACCCTGTATATGGTACCTGTAATTGAACAGACAATTACCAGAGGCATATCGGAGACAACAGGTGGTGGTGACTGTATGCACAAGTGCATGAGGTCTGCGCAGTTCACTAGGGAACCAGTGAGGTCAAGAGTGCGCAGTCGATTGCAGCTCTTCCCGATGGTAGCCAGAGTAAGAGATCCTCGCACTGCATCCTTAAGAATAAGCTCAGTCAGCATGGAACAGTTGGATGTGAGTGTGGTGAGGAACGGTTGAATAGTGAGGGCGCCCTTGGAACGGAACATGTTGGATGCTAGTACAAACCTGCAAGAACACAATGCAGAAATCTTATATTTCTGTGGTCATCATCCCTTTTTTTCAACTAATACAAAGCCTACAACAATGAATAAGGTATCAGTGGATAGGTTTTTTTTACGGATCTCTGACATTACATGCTCAGTTAAAATGCTCTGTAGATGCCAGCCACACAAATTCTGTGAAAAATGTCTTATGCATATCTCCAAATGAATGGACAGTTAAGTGGTATTTTAGCAACAAAATATTGCTATTCACAATCATAATATAAGAAACAAAGATGATTACAGATTAACGAAGCACAGATTAGATGTTTTTGAAAAGAGTCAAAATTATAAGGGGATAAAACTAAACAATAAACTTCCAATCGATAAAAAGTCAATAAACAAATTAAATAGATTTAGAAAAAAAACTCTTAAATTTTCTTATAGAAACAGAATATTATGCTGGACACGTGAAGTCAGAATGAAAAATTCAATGCCATAGCCGGGATTTGAACCAGGATCTTCGGCTCTCCGTGCTGATGCTCTAACCAACTGAGCTACCATGGCAACGTGCCGGTACAACATTAAATTCTCCAACTGACTCACAATCCCAGAATACCACCAGGCGTTCTCAATATGAAATACGAACCCAGTGGCGACTTACAAGCTGTAAGTGCTTAAAGACCCCGGCTTTATAGTAAACCACTAGTAGGTCACATGGCCTACACACGGCCAGTGTGTAAGAATTATCATTCCAGAATATTATGCTATTGATAAGTTCCTTTTACCAGCAGTAAATAGAGCACAAGACTATAATGTAAATTGTTATATAAAATATGTTTTACTACCGGTAACACTACATCTCAATATAAAGTTATATCTCAGCATATTTATACTGACAGATATGCCGTAAGCTATTTTTTTCATCACAACTGCATTTAAAAAATGAAAATTGTATACTGCCCTATACTGAATAGGACTAATTTAAGTAGGCTAATATCTTAACTCTGTTCGTAGTAGTAAACACAGGTAGGTCTACTTTGTAAATATGACTAAGTTATAGGCTATTTTAAGTTTCTGTGGACTCAGTATTATTGTAAATGTGGTTTTTAATATGTTAGTTAAATGATGTGTCCAATATTAGTCTTGTATTGATCTTACGGACGAAATAAATCTGTATCTAAATCTAAATCTTATTCAAATCTAGCATAAGTTAGTATTAAAAGATTTAAGATTACCAGGCATAAATAATTATCTTCCTACCTCTCCAGACCAGTGCACTTTTTAAGTATGAGAGGCCAGATCTCGTAATCATTGCGCAGACGGGAGTCGCACAGCTCCAGTGACTTTACTTCTCTATTAAGAACTAAGTCGAGTAACCCCACCAGCAGTCCAGGCTGATTCTGCATCATCGCCTTCGGGTTCTTCAGCAACCTTAAATAACAAGATAAAGTAACATACAATACCGTACGACACATTTTTATTCAGTGCAGAATCAATGGATTAATAATTAGTTCATATGATGCCTCTAATATAATTATTTTGCCACGTCATCAGTAACTAAACAAAACTAATAAGAAAGATGAACATGAAGTGATTTCTATGACAAAGATGTGATGATATACTGTGACTGAACACAGGGATGTTACGAACTAAGGCATGTAATGACCAAATTCTCAGTGCATGGCTTCCACCATAAGATCTGCAGGAACAATAGCTACCACAAGAAAGACCAGCAATGTATTTGCAAGCTATGTGAAAAAGGATTGGGTAGATGGCATGTCGTATCTTACAACAAAGAAATAAGACACCGACTCAACTTAGTACTGAAGAATGAAATGAAAAATAACTTGACTTTACCTGTTGGTTATTCGCTGTCGAACCATTTCACTTAGGAGTGGGGGCAAAACATCTAAATGTTGCCTCAATTCTGCCATAAGGCTGTCTGCATCAATGCCTCTTCGACGTAACAGTAAGGAACAAGATTGATATCTCCGTACTTGATTACAGAATGACAATTCCTTCTCTAGATAGTTCATAAGCTCAATCAAGCACAGATCCTCCAAAGGCTGAGGAGTAAACATTCTGCGAGGAGGCATGTTGTACTGGATACTTGGAAAACTATGAATCTAACTACACTGAAAAAATAACATAAGATATTAGAAAACAGAAATGTGTTGGTTATGATATAACAAAGGTGATAAATCTCCATTCATCGTAAAGTTTTGAAATGGTAAATTATAAATGTTAATTACAAAATTATTCAATAACTACAATACTAACCTCTAATGATCTTGTCAACATCAAACGCGAGTTAAAAAGATTAATCAAAACTTGGCACAACTTTTGTCTTCATCTCAAGACTAGAGAAAAGCAAAACCAATAACTACAATGAATTAATGCTACATTATCTATTATAAATAACTCTTCTACCGGCACTAACAAATAAATTCTATATAACTTTCCCACATTTAATTCTTGGTGTTGGCGAAACTGTTTAAGAGAGCCTGTCAAATTTGTCATGTTAATGTTGTCAACGTTGCAAGACGAGAGGTGCCAACATGTCGGATTTCATCGATTTCATTAATTAGATGAAATACAATAATACTTGTGCCGTATGATTAACATTAATTTTTTAGAAATTAAATATATGCCACTTCGTTATTCTGAAATATTTCTTTAATGGTCATAATTATTTTCGGCACTCCTGTAGCTTCAATTAATTTTTTCAAGTTGTAGTTCTCACAAGAAAGATCTGATTGGCTAGAAGCTGCCTCGGGTTCTGATAGCTGAAGTACCGCGCCATTTAATGTCCAATTTCATTACTTGCATACATTAAAATATACTATTGTAAATAAATTTAATAAAAGTCTTACATACAGCATTACAAAATCACGCATCGAAAGCTGCTTGCTCCCGCGAAATGTCCAGAAATTGTATATGTTATTCCTCTTCACTCAGAATAGATATTATGAAATATATCAACATCCAAGTCTTTTTTTTTTGTTTGCCCTCGACCATAGGTCAAACTCCAGAGGGGGGAAAAATTACAGTGGAACTTTGATTCTATATAAGTAATCTAAAAGATAATTGTTCATCTTTCGGGTTGTAGGCCGCGGTCAATGGCTTCTAACTTGCCAAATGCTTCGTTCCCACTGTGGGAAACTTCTTCGGTTGGCTGGCGAACAAGTGGAGTCTCGGTGTTGAACGAACTGTTTTCTGAGATGCAGGGTTGCTTATATATCAGTGGGGGGCGTGGTTTGCCTGGTTGCCAGCCACCGAAGAAGTTTCCCACAGTGGGAACGAAATGTTTGGCAAGTTAGAAGCCATTCACCATGGCCTACAGCCCGAAAGATGAACAATTGTCAAGACCCCATCCGTGAAAGCCTCAGGATTACTAATCTAAAAGCCCCCCCCCACCAATGTACTAGTATCTCTGCCCAGTCCCACTAAAGATACTAGTACATTGGTGGAAAAAAACAACTTTTAGATTACTTATAAAACGTATTAGTTGGAAAATTAATAACTTCATAATGAAGTTCATCAATGAATTTGATTCTATATGTTTTGATGTGAATATGAAAAATTAAATTAGTCTTTCTTATGATCCAAACTCAGGCATCCACAGTTCAGTAGTGGGTAGTTAGGTAGTAGAAAGTATTGGACAGTAGAAAAGTAGTTACAAACCACTCCACTTCGCACAAGCTTAGGCTTTAAGACTTGCAGTGATGAACTATACACACGTTTGCATCAGTTGAATATGCACTCCCTGCTATATCAAAATATGAAGTATTGCCCATACTTAAGGTATTGAAAATTATGAGGGCGTAACATATCACACTCTTTCAGTGCAGATTACCATGGTGATGTTCGGCTATGAATCAGGCAAGGCTAGGTGTTATCGATACATTTAGGATTGCCATATGTTGTGGAGTTCACAAACAATTTTTTGGATTTTGTAGTCCAGGACAAAAAAGCCTGCACTTCTGTTTTCCTGTTAGAAAGATTTATGAACACTTTGGCTTAAATTACTGGCAGGGATCAATATTCTTTCCATACAAAAGATAGTTTTTTACTGCCTTTATATTTGTAGATGTTGCAATAGCAAACAATAGTCTCAGCACAGACGCTACAGACCTGCCACAAAGTATTGTGCTCTGCTGCCCGGCATGCTCCTGCAGCAACATCGAACATTTATGCACCCTCGCTCATGTAGGAGGAAGGAATAGGTTTGTTTAATCTCACAAAATGATAATATTATAGGAGAAAAATTCCTCTGACACTGGGATTTCAACCTAGGACCTATGGCTATCTGTGCCAATGCTCTACCAACTGAGTTAAGCTAGAGTTCACTTCACAGTGCCATATGGAACCTCTCTCCTATGTCTGTCAGTGAGGTAGACCATTAAGGGCAATCAGTCATAGGAGAGAGGTTCCATATGGCACTGTGAAGTGAACTCTGGCTTAGCTCAGTTGGTATAGCATTGGCACGGATAGCCGTAGGTGCTAGGTTCAAATCCCAGCATCAAAGGTATTTTTCTCCTATAATATTATCATGTAATGTCCAACAGAGACAATAATTTGTGGTTCATGAATGCATATGCATATAACTACTTGAATGAATCTGACACTGAGATTTGAACCCAGGAACTTTGGCTATCGGTGCCAATCCTCTACCAACTGAGCTAAGCCAGAGTTCGCTTCACAGTGCCAGATGGAATCTCTCTCTCCTATGACTGGTTGCCCTAATGGTCTATCTCATGGACAGACAAGTTATGTCATATGCAGTACTACTGTAAGGCACACTAATTAGTGATTTTTGTGACTGGGCTTCCACTGTTATTATACAGTAACATTCAAGATGAATATATAAGCATTCATGAACTACCGATTATTGTCTCTGCTGAATATTACAGGTCCAGAAGCAACATTCCTAAGGTGTCACAAATGTATGGTAACAGACGGACATCATTTCTATTACTTTTTATAATAAAAAAACATTATCTTGTTGATATCTAATTGTGAAAGGTGTGAAATAATTCAGTTCACAAGAACACACTGCATGTGCCGTCATAAGTTTTATTTAATACAAGCCACTTAATATAAGCTTTATCATATGAATCTGTAAAGCACCATAAATTCAACTGATGTTCATGCTACTTCACAAAATGCAGTTGATTCATTTTGGCACTTCTAAACAATACGTCATATCAAAAAGACCTAAAGTATCATCAACCTGCAATAAGACTACCAACATGAGAACATTCTGTTAAAAAAGTGGGCAAAACGGTATTTTCAGGCTATATAGCAAAGTCTTTCGCTTGACTTTAAAGACATAGTAAATTACAATTGCTTCTACCATGGCCATCTACTAGTAAAAGTATCTGTAATATAATAGAAGGCCATGCCACTACGGAAAAGCAAGTATCACTATAAAGGTTTATTTATATAGGCACGTGAAGGGAACGTGAAGAGAAAGAGTCGAGTCTGTGTTTTGGGTGCCTGTGAGTAAAGTGACTGTGACGAGAATTTCCACACTGGATCAGGTGTGATCAAGTTGCACTGTTGGATGTCGCAGTTACATTTTTCAAGTGAAGATTTGTGGAGGAGGAACAGACTCCTGCGAAGAAAAGGAAGAGAAAGTGGAGTGTCTACCCAGCTTGGAAACTCAGCAGAACAGATGGCTCTAAGTTTTCCTTTTTAGTATTCCATAGTATAATTTTTAGGGCTTAAAATCGATTAAAATTTCTAATCGAGTTAACGCTTGACTTTAATTGATTAATCGACAAACAGGTCGGTATTTTAAATGAAACCAAAGTGTAAATTTAATGTTTTTTTACACGTTTAATAACTACTACACTACAGATAATCAGAAGAAATCCTGAATTAATTAATACCGTTATTTGTTAACTAGTGAAAAAACATATACAAAACTTACATTTCCGGTTACTTTTTCAGCCAAGACTTGAGACCCACGAGTTTGTTGACATTTAAAGAGATGATGATGTGTCAAGGCCAGAGAAGCGAAAGAAAGAAGTTTGGTCATTTGACCCATTTCTCGAAAAAGTTTCAAAATTTCAACTAAACCAATTAATCGGAAAATGTAATTGATCAACGATTAAATGTTTAATCGATTCATTGGTACAGCCCTAATAATTTTAAATATCTTATGCTATAATCTTAATTATTTTCTTCAGTATTTTTATTTTTTGTATTTTAATGTTTTATAGTACTCTAAAAGTTGTAATAATTTATAAATTAATCTTAAATTTACATTAGGCATATAACAAACTTGTAGAGTGTTTAGGCATACATGCTTTTAATAGCAATGTTAGTGCTTTGTACTTAAGTACTAAGTATTAAGTACTTTATCTACAATATGTAACTATGTTATGTAATTGTAATGTAGTTTTTTGAGTGGTAGAGCAGAAGAGAAGGCCAAATGGCCTTAGCTCTGCCAGAATAAATTAAAAGAATAAATAAAATGGCGAATTTGAAATCTTTAAACGATTAATTCCATATGACGGGGCAAATCATACAATACAGTTTTCTCTCCCACAAGCTCAATAAGTTTTGCGTCATACATTTCTATTTATCAACAATAACAAGTACAGAAAAATAATGAATTTCAGTTGAAAAAAATGCTATCTTGTATCGACAGAACACTAAGAAGCACTGAGCAACAACCAAAGCTGAATCGTTGGCAACTGAGTGGGGATCGCACATGCCTCAACATTGTTGGAAGAATAGTTTCCGACTCATAATGGGCATGGCATGCCTATATAAATAAACCTTAATTTGTACATTTTGTTCAACATGACTATGGAAATGATATCCGGTTTAAAGCTGCAATATTAGTGTTAATTTTAAGTAAGAAACAAATAGACACGGAAATAAAACACAGATAACCCTCCATAGCAATAACACTGACATGTAATGATAGAAATTGATTATACAAATATAGTTAACCCTGGGAATCCAAAGGGGTGGGGAAGTTGAACCAAATAGTTAAAAAAACATAAATACAGCAGAATAAAATATAAGTACCGGTACATAATTAAACCACCCACTTTTAGAAACATGTATTGAATAAGAATATTTTTACGAGTGCATTATACACAGTGTGTTCTTTTTTAAAGCGAAGGTAAAGTGCTTTAGCATTGCTGCAGCTTTGCTTTACCCCACTTCACTTCCCATGCAGCGATCTCAAATCTCACTTTACGACTGCTACAAGGTTTTGGTTTTGGTGCACGAACTGTCATGGCAGAGTAGGTGCTCGTCAAAAATTTCCATGGTGACTTTAACATTATTGTTCAAATTCCAGAATATGAACGCCTTCTGTACCATTGGATTTTACCTGTATGTCATAACTGTTATTTGCACATGATCTTAACGATGTTGGAGGGCAGTACACAGTGCCGGTTTCATTGAGCAAGCTCTCAGCTGATCGACTTTGCCGTTTTTTTTTCTGCAGCGGTCGTAAAGCGCTTCACAGGTTTACTTTAAAAAAGAACGCACTGATTAAGTAACTGGGAACCCAAAATATTTTTCCTGGAGGACTCAGATACAAAAGTTACGCCAGGAGTATCGTTAACAATTTTTAAGTCAACGTTAATTTGCATCATTACAAAATTTAAAAATTAAAATTAAACACTCACTGTAATAAATAAAAAAGATATTCACTTAAAAAACTGATGGTATCAAAACATCAGATCAGTCATTTAACTGTCACAAAATGAATCTATTCCTTAATATGCAGTTTAAATGAGGAATCCGAAAGGCAACGTGTTAGTATTGAAAGGCTATCAGAGTGTCAAGAAATCAGAATGGATGGCAACAATGAAGCATAAGCTATGCAATCAAGCAAACATAATTATCCATCTCACCAGAATCCAGAAATCGTATTATCATGTAATAAGCAATATAACTGGTACAAAGAAACAACTATTCAAACATCTTAGTCATACGGGTATCTCTCAATTGACAGCTTGAGAGATAAAAATCATCAAATTTTTCTTGCATGAGGCATTAGTCACTGTCATTTCATCTGCCATATGATGTAATAACTAATAATCCATGAAACAAAGACCTTGGATATAGGCCCGATGAGAGGGAGGGGCCCAGGCCGACCAGGTTTTATTTTGTACTTTCTAAATTTACTCTAAAATAAAATTGGTTATAAGTCAATAAACAGTTTAAGTTATGTTTTATGTGTTTATTTTATCTGCATTGTCCTGTCGTATAACGGTAACACAGAATTATGCCCGGTTTCTACAAACTTGTGAATTACCTATGGGTAAATTACCCATGGACAAATTAGTTCCATTTAACCTACAATGGTATAAAGAGCAAGGCCTTGGAGTTGTACAGTTAATTTAATTCAGAAGGCTTTGATTCTCATTGTTATTGATCCTATGAAAGGTTAAATTTTATCCAGCCATCCAAGAAAGGACAAATTAACCCAAAGATTTACCCTTGGACAGATCTAGCCCGAGTTTGTAGGAACATTTTTTCTGTCATTTTCATATTTACCTAGAGGACATTTATCTAGAAACTCGCCACAAGTGTAAGTGATTGCTATCTTTAAATTATTTGTGTTTGTGTGGTGTTATTCTTGTGTAAATTGTGTAAATTCTGTGCATTAGATAATTTACCCATAGGTAATTCGCGAGTTTATAGAAACCGGCCATTAATCAGTTAATCTGAAACAGATTATTCTTGAAGAAAAATTCCTATTTTTGAAAAGTAGAAGCAGAAATCCTTTTGGACTAAACAGTAGGCCTCACTAACATTCGGCATTTAAAATCATAATCTTCGAAAGATTAAACTGGTACATACAGTTAAAATATTTCCTAATTAGAACATTTTATGTATTTTTCTGTTTCGTGCCTGGCATCAGTTTAACAGATTTGGTCCAAAATCAATAGGATTCGTCCCATGGACATTATAAATGATATAACAAGTTTTATGAAAATCCGATAAAGCGTATTTGAGTTACCGCACTTACAGACACACGGACAGACAGACGGACAGATATTTTGTCTACCAGACAATCTCATAAAGTACCAGTACCATTCTGGCACTTAATAATTACGTAATATCGTTACATAATCTTTTTGTTGCATACATTATCAAGGGCTAGTTGGGTAGTGAATTTAAAATTTGACGGGGGCCCAAAAAAATTTGACCCTGGGGCCCTGCTTGGATACACATCACTCCAGTACAGCCTACTGTTTTGTCACAATTAATCCCAATTATGAAGAAAATCTGAATAGAAACAAAAGTAATTTCAGTGACTTTTACAGAAACAAAATTAGTATGCTCATAATAATCCAATATCACGAGGGCCATCCATAAAGTAAGTTTCCCTGAGGCTGTTTAGGAAACAAAACACAATTTCATGGAAATGTTGATTGCACCAGATACACCAACTGTTCAGCTATTTTTCAACATATTCACCATCGGAATTGAGACATCTGTCATACCGTGGGACCAACGTTTGAATACATGTGTCGTAGAAGTCTGCCGCCAGGGATTTAAACCACTGTGTGACAATCATGTCCACCTCTGTCATTCTCTCTCATTTTTTGAGGTGTAGGAAAAGACGGAAATCAATGGGAGTGAGATCCGGGCTGTAGGGTGGGTTTTTAAACACCTCCCAGCAAGACTCCTGCAGAAATTCGACTGACCAGATAGGTATAATGCAATTTCCGGATTTCTGTTTCATGGGCATAGAATCTTCTAATAGCATCTGCCAAAGTTTTTCTTTCACAAACTATATAATATGTACATGGTATATTATATTCTTATGTATATATATTTAATAATTTGTTTCCCAACACTACTATATATATGTACAAAATTACCTTCTTATGTTGATCATAATGTTGCCACAGAGGACTTTTTTGAAGTGTGTCTTTCATATTCTTTCAAAAACTTTTTAATAGAAATATCACCATTACAAGCTTTTTAAAATTACTAGTTTGACAGATATATTTTAAATAAAATGGCCGGAAAAACATCAGCAATTGTAACATGCATTGCATTCTACATTCTAATCTGCTCGTGTGGAAACTTGAAAAGTCTGTATTAATTCATTGTTAGGTTCAACAAATTTGATTTAAGAGAATGACACACAAAACTGTTTGAATTGCCTTCTGGTTTACTTGTCGGTTTCTAACAAACTTTTGAGGGCAATTAATGAGAACTGATACAAAAGACACACTCTACCAACTAGACTAGAGATATGCTTCATTCATAACTATCTATAACATCTGCAATTTCCATGTTTCTACCTTCAAGATTGTCACTCTGACATTTATTACCAGTTTCATAAGTTGTACTCGCATTTTGGTAACCTATTATTACATCACTTCATGAAAAAACTGATGTCCCATGATCCAATTTTTGGGTTCAAAAAGTTTAAGTATAAAGTAACATTTATCTAGTTTGGCTGTGTACATGAGAGTGCTTTTTGGTTCAATATACTGTATACTTTCACCCAAAATGAAATTATTTATATTATTATTATGAAACTAATGCATTTTAAGAACAGAAAAGTAACAGGCCTATATATTGTATAAGCCTAATGCTCTACATTCTCTGTCGTTCATGAGACAACGCACAAAAATATCAAACATATTTGATTTTACACCACACATCAATCACCGCCATCATGGGTGTAATTTCAGCTTTTTAACTGGGGTGGCAAGGTCTGGGGGTATGGACATTTTTTAAAATTTGGCGTTAAAATGATGTAGTTTAAGCATTTTTAAAACTTTTTTGAGGTGGCAAAAAGAGGGGTTTGGGAATTCTGGGGTGGCAACAGCCACTCCATGCCACCCCGTAATTACGCTACTGACCGCCATACATGGTCAAAATGATTGCAGAACATTGCATATTGCACAAAATAATTTATCTTGTCTGGGCCACTTAAGTGTTCTACATGAAAGAAAGAAAGAAAAAACCTACAAACATATAATATATTTATTTTTCTGTAAATAAGCACGGTTGCCACACAATATATTAACTTCGCTGAAAAACACACTACAATTAAATTTCCAATCAACACATTTGAGGCATTAAAAGTATCAACTGTTTTATTCTCGAGCTTTTTGTAGATTATTATAAAATGGGACAATTGCATTTATTCTGGAGTAGCGACAGAACAGTCGGGACACATCTAATAAACGAGACTGTCTTTGGTCAAAACAGGACACTTGGTCACCCAAGGTCAGGTCTTTCCAACTCTAGCACTTTTCGCTGGGGTGCACCAGCGCAGCACTCAGGAACACCGGTGCTCTCCTTCCCCACTTAGCGGCCGGTGCGACTGCATGTGTGCATCAGAGACAGCATAATGCGTAGCTGACTTCTTTCTTGGTGGATATAACGTCTTATTTACATGATTTATGCCTGGTTTCTATAAACTCACGAAATACCTATGGGTAAATTATCCATGGGCAAATTAGTTCCTAATCACCCACAATGATTTATAATGAGGAAGGCCTTGTAGTTGTACAGTTAAATTAATTCAGAAGGCTTTGATTCTCATTGTTTAAATTATTATTGATCCTATGAGAGGTTAAATTTTATCCAGCCATCCACGAAAGGATAAATTAACCCGAAGATTTACCCTTGGAAAGATCTTTCCCGAGTTTGTAGGAACTTTTTTCTATCATTTTCATATTTACCCAGAGGACATTTATCTAGAAACTCGCCACAAGTGTATATGATTGCTATCTTTAAATTATTTGTGTTTGTATGGTGTTAATCTTGTGTAAATTCTGTCCATTGGATAATTTACCCATAGGTAATTCGCGAGTTTATAGAAACCGGCCATTAAACATTTAGTTGCAAGGGAGAAATTAGTTAATTAGCACCATGTGTGACAGAATTAAGGCTTTCAAAATGCACATTATTACTACTTCAAGATCAGCTTGAAGTCAGAAATTTAACAATTTTCCTTCATTAAAATCATTTTTTTTTTTTTTTTTTTTTTTTTTTTTAAATTTAATTTCAATCGTTCAGCATTACATTGCTATGTCAGATTGGTGGTAACCATTGGAGATTTGTAACAGTAGGCCTATTAGTATTCTCGCTATAGAGGTGAGTCAATGTTTGACCCCTCACTCAAAATTACGCTTTAAAGTTATCTGACATAGGCTAATTATGGTCACAGGTTTGAACTTAATCAAAGAACTATATCTTGAGGCAAACGAGGTTTAAGTCGCAGTGCATTGTGGGACTTTTGTCCGAGGCCATAATACTGTGCCCCTGAAACATGTTCTAGATTATTAAGAAAATGTTTAGTCAAATTAGAGATGTGTTCATGAATATACTGTACACCGAGTTCACTGTGTAATTGGTTGTTTCGAATAAACCAAGGAGAGTTCACTGACATTCTTAGAACCTTGTTCTGGAATATTTGGAGACGCTGAATTTTTGTTTTTGATGCACTACACCATATAGGACATGCATATAGCAGCAGAGGCCGGAGTATGCTTTTATAAAGCAAAAGAGTATAATCCATTCTGAGAGACGATTTCCTGTTCATAATTGGGTATAACTTCATCAGTCGGGCATAAGCTTCATTTAGTTTTGTGTTTATATGGGTGTGCCAAGTCAGTCGTCGATCTAAATGTAGTCCCAGGTACTTAACAGATTTGTCTGAAGAAAGCCAGGTTACTGATGAATCATACATCTTGATATCAGGGGGAACTTCAGGCCTTCTCAGTGTAAATATTTTCAGTTGACTTTTCTGGGGGTTTAACTGAATGCGCCATTTTGATAACCAGTGTACGAATAGATCTAATGAAGACTGTAATTGTGTAGTAGCTGTAATTATATTATGATGAGAAGTATATATCACTGTGTCATCTGCAAATAGAGCTGTATGCACAGAAGGCAAATCTGGTATATCGGCAGTATAAATACTGAAAAGAGTAGGAGACAAAATGCTTCCTTGTGGAACTCCAGCAAGAATTGGCCGCTTTGTAGATTTATGGTTTCCAATGCAGACGGAAAAAGTTCTGTTCTTCAAAAAACTGGCTATTAGGTCTTGTAAGTACATTGGAAGACCAACTTCGCGTAACTTATAAAGTAAACCTTCAGGCCATACTCTATCGAATGCTTGTGTGACATCTAAGAACGCTGCTACAGTATGTTCATGCTGTTCGAAACCGTGATATATGTGTTCTGTTAGTCGCAGCAATTGATGATTGGTGGAGTGATGTCTTTTAAATCCAAACTGGTGTGGAGGAATAATAGAAGCATCAGATGTATATTTCTGGATGCGGTTAAGAATAATTTTTTCCAATAATTTCGACAAGGTCGATAGGAGACTTATTGGCCTGTAGCTGCTTGGAGAAGATATTGATTTCTTTGGTTTATGAATGGCCACAATTTCAGCATGTTTCCATGCCGCAGGAAAGTAGCCAGTGCGAAGAACTGCATTGAATAGAGAAGCGATATATGCCAGGGATTTCCTAGTTAGCTGCTTTAGCACTGTGTTTGGAATTTTATCATATCCTGGAGCTTTCTTATTTGGTAATCTTTTAATAATGTTGTTAATTTCATTGATTGTAACAAAATTAATGGGCTTTTCTACTGATGATTTTTCAGCTAGTGAAGTTTCTTCAACATATGAAGTGAACAATAGATCTGAAGTCAGGTTTGGTACAAATGTTGATTCGAAATAATCTGCAAGTGCTTGGCATTTTTCTATGTCACTATTGTACACCTTGTCATGGTCTCGTAGAGGTGGAATAATAGTAGGCTCACAAAGGATTTGCTTAGTAGCCCTCCACAGGGAATTGTCATAAGTTGACACATTAGATATATATTGTTGATAACTTCGATATCGATACTCATCCAATTTATTCTTTACTTGTCTAATGAGCAAATTTAGCTGTTTACGTTGCCATGGTTGACGCCAGCGTTGCCACTGATGGCGTGCTTGATGTTTCTTTTTTATGAGTTCGAGAATATCCTTCGGTAATTTCATTTGGTGTGAAAGAGGAGACGAAGGATGCTTTTTAATTAGTGAAGCCTTGATAGATGTCTGGATTGCATAAGTGATGTGTTCTGTAGCTTCATCAATGTCCTGTGAATGTTTTAAGGATCGACGTATTTGTAGCGTAGAGTCTAGTATTTCCTTAAATGCATTCCAATTCACTGGACCCGTAAGCAATTTGTCAGGAGTACTGTGGCACAGTGAATCATAAAAAAATGTTGTAATAACAGGACAATGATCCGAATCTAGCTCTGGTAGAGGTTGCATATATAAGGGAGCAGTAAAATTTTTAATTAATGCGATATCTAAAATATCGGGCTTTACTGTAGGATTGAAAGAATAATACGTTGGTTCCTGAGGAGCAATGACTTGAATGCCATAATCTGTTGAAGCTTGAAGAAGTCTTCGCCCATTTGGTGTAGTGGTATGACAACCCCATGATTCATGTTTACAATTTAGATCTCCCAGGAGAATCGTTGGTGTATTATCTTCAAACAATCTTTGTATTGATAATGGACTTAATCTCTTGCAAGGTTGTTTATAAGCAGATATTATTTTAATTGTCTTATTATTCTGTTGTAAAAGTTGTATGCATACAGCTTCTATGTCTGGTATGGGTGGAAGTAGAATCGAGTGATGACTTAAATTTCTTTTAATGAAAATTGCAACACCTCCAGAAGCAAAATGAGTGTTTCTGTCTTGTCTGTATATTCTGAAATTGGGGATCTTGAATTTATCAGTATTCCGTAAATGTGTTTCACTGACACATGCAATATCAATCCCGTGTCTGTTTAAGAAGACAGTAAATGTAGACTTTTTCTCTCGCAATCCATTGGCATTCCAATTTAGTAATCTTAGTTGAGAAAATGGTCTACGGCTGCTGGCCATTATGAAGGAACTGACTTAAGAAAGATGTGAAAAAAGATATGATCTTGGGAATATATGGAGTGATGAGAGGACGAAATTCATTAAATATTGTTAATATAGCAGAAGATAAAGAAGAAGATTCAGAGGAAGTCGTGGGAGAAGTCGTATTTGAGGAACTTGTCACATGTGAGAACAGAGGTCTATTTGAATCAGATCCATTGTTTGACTGATTATTAGATGAAACTCTAGTTAAAGGAGGGAAGTGTTGTGGCCCCATAGATGGATGTGAAGGTCCTTGAGGTGTTAGCCTATTATTAGACTGATTGCCTGGTCTCTTATTTTTAGATACCATGTTTTGGTAGTAGGTGCAGCCTTTATAATTTGCTGGATGATCACCTCCACAATTCACACACTTAGCAGGGACTGTGCGAGGAGTCTTACATTGTTTATAATGATGGTCTCCGTCGCAGCGAACACATCTTGGATTTCGTCTACAATAGTTTTTTGTGTGCCCATAGTTTTGACATCTTGTACATTGAGGTATTGTGGTTGTAGGACGCCGTTTCTCCACTTTAACGACAGAATGTAATAATCTGTTTAGATTCAGAATCTTCTGTCCCTCATCAGAATTGGTTACTTCTACAGCACATAGAGGCATAGGAGTTTTATCCTTCTTATATAGTCTGTTCACTTGTACAACGGGGTATTTGAGATTGACAAGCTCATTATAAATCTCTTCATTCGTTAGCGAATATGGAACATTCCTAATTACAGCAGATAACTTAGATGCATCAGGTGACCGAAAAGTGTGATATTGCTGATTGAATTGGTCAAGGTGTTTTGTAAGAGAACGAAAATCAGTTGCACTGGTAGTATTGATTTTTACTACCATTCCTTGTTGCTGAGTTGTGAAGTCATCAACCAGAATTGATTCTAAATCCGATACCAGCGTTTGATAATTATTTGTTCCATGTAGAAAGACTGGAGGAATGCGTTCTTTGTGATTTTCTGTTGTAGAGGGAACTTCTTCCTCCATATGTTCCAAAACTTCATATCGATTGTGCACAGGAATATCCGTAACATAACGATTATCAGGCAATGTATTACTTCTTTTGGTAATACTGTTTTCCTTACCTTCATGAGCTCTCTTTCTATCAATACCTGACTTATAGTGTTCCGTTATTTGCAGAACTGCAGGCTTAATTACAGGGCCACAAGAGCTAGAAGTTTGTTGATTGTGATCCTGTATCATTTTTGAGCCTTGGGGTGAAGATAGTGATTGAAAGTGAGGTTGCAAAAAGTTCAAGGAAGATGAATCCACCTCATTTTGTTTGATATTTGAATCACTTACTTTTGTGAAACGACTATATGTTTTAGGTGCCTTTAAAAGTACAGTCTCATCTGTTATTTCAGAGTCTTCATTGGTAGAAAACGAAGAGTGTTCATAATAATTACTACACTGCTCGCTATTGTCCATCGTAGCACTGTTAACTCTTCCTTTCACAGGGAGGGGTTTGAAGGTTAATTTCTGCTGATTTTCAGCCACTATATTTAAAGTTTTATTATCCACTAAGACAAGAATAGTTTATATTCCACTTAAATGAGCACAAAAACAGTTAAACAAAACGATGAACGGAATAAACGCAATAAATATTCTATTCGAATATGCCACCAATTCAACAGTCGCCACGGCTTCCTTGATACTCGTCTAAAATCATTAAATTTGTATATTTACAAAAACCTTGGAGAGTATCAGACGCCATTACAGAATTTGCACGATGAATTTAATTCCCGATTCAAAGAAATTAATGATATGCCACCTCAACTTGAAATATTTGACACCATATTTTGTCATGCTTCCAAACAGAGCTGATAAAAGTACAGGTACTACTACTACACCGGCGAATTACTTTCACTTTACAAAGGTATTCATCCACAGGAATTTCCAAAACTTCACGCACTTGCCTTGAAATTTATGTCTGTGTTCGGTACAACAAATGCATGCGATCAGATGTTTTCAATTATGAATTTAAATAAAAGTAAGACCAGGACTTCTCTGTCTGATGTTGCCTTAGAATTTTCATTGCAAATCAATTGTACCCAATATTGATAAATTAGTTGCAGCAAAACAATGTCAATAATAGACTTAAATTCTAAATGTACACAAAAGAAAACACAATATATGTAGAGAATAAATCATTGTTTTTGTCAGCTGAGCGCTGTCTAGACCTGTGGAGCTGCCTCTGGTGCTACACATGCCGGGGCTAGCCTGCGCCATGGCAGCACCTCAGTTAGAAAGGCCTGCCCTAGGTAAACATGTTTCCAGAAAAAAAATCACTATGCACTTGATGCCAGCACGTAACAAGGAAGAATGTTGTGATATTTGGGACCTGGGCCATACCTAGTAGACAGGTAAATAATATTATAATTACCCGTTACCCTTGAAAATGAAAGTAACAAGTTCATGGGATAACTGTATGTCAAGGCAAACTGCATTTTTGCTGTAAGATGAATGTTAGTCAGATATCTAAAATTAAAACAAAAGGCATTCACCATGCAATGAATGAGGCCAAACAAAAACATAAGTGCGGATTTATAATAGCCTTTATTCGTGTATTGTACAAATAACTAAAAGCAATAACTACAATAAATAAAACAAAATTGTTAAATGTAAATAAAATTTCTGCTGAGGGATACAGATCTTGAAGCTTCAGTCTTTTATTATAAAACTTAACATAAACTGCAAATAATAAGTAAACTACACCCAATGAATATACTGTCAAATCGATAAAACAATTAAGCTGTCCTATTTCTAAAAAGATTTTAGAAATATTAAATTAGGGCTTTATATAGATTATGTAAACTATTGTACAAGTTGTATTTTTCAAGCAAGTACCAATAAGTTAAAAAAAAAAAAAGCATTATTTTCCAAATAATATATTACAATTCGTCGGCTGGGGTGATCTAGAGGTAGCAGGATCAAACCCGGCCACAGTCGATGGGTTTTTCAGGACGTAAAAATCCTGGGCATGGAGTCCTCCGGGAGGGACTTTAAGCTGGGGGGTCCGTGTCATAGATTTACGGCATATAAAAGAACTCCAAGCCTAAATTAGAGCCTCTGGACAAAATTTCTCGGCCCTTTCACGTCCAAGTAATACCTTAGTTTCTGGAGAGGGGTTAAGGGGCGATGGGCTTACCACCTGTCCCTCTGCCCTCTCTAGGAAAATAAGCGTAACACAAGTTCACATCGATAAACAGAAACCTCCACTTGGAGGCCCTTCACCCCAACATGGGGCATAGGATTAGACAGAGATATATTATAATTCATTACTTTACACCTTACACTATTTCTCCACATAGCAATTTTTATGTGTTTCTTCATGTAAAGAAATTCCTTGGTGGAAAACATTTCGACGACGACGATGATGCAAAACAAGAAGTGCAGATTTAAAATGATCAACTTATAAATACTTACGTCTCATTTTTATAGACTAGTTTCGGGAAAACCATCATCCCCATTCTTGGCTAATGGTCGACTGGCATTCTCGTGGCTGGATCGTAGCTCATAAAAAATTATCGGTACTTACTTAAAAAACATTCCTCATAATTATCTTACAATAACTTCCTTCTGGTTAATCAGCCAGATAATAACTCAGAAAGAAATCGTTAGTAGCATTCATACTATATCTCCTTTATCAATACACCTCGTCCTTTCTGCTTGTATTACATTGGTTCATTTTTACAATATAAAGCCATGTTTTTTTATAATTCCTAGCCGTCTTGGATGAAGAGGTAAACATCAACCATCATGTCTACATTGTGTAACCTTTTAAGACTTTAAAAATTTCAAACTTCATTACACTTGTGTGATTGGGATTTAAGTTATTCACCAGTTACCGTATTTACTCGAACCTAATGTACATCCCCATAAAAAAAAGTGTTTGTACGCAAATGCAATGCACAGGAATGGTTAAATATTTTATTTATTTTATCTTAGGGCTGATGATTGTGAGTGTTCTGCCCGAAAGTAGGTCCAGACCTCGGGATGAAGCCGCGGTATGATGACAATGACTTGTTCAAGGTGATTCAGGCAAGGGTGATACCACGGAGATTTTCCGCTGCCTCTCGTGGGATGGGAATGAACACCCAGTCCTGAACCCAGGAAGGAAATTCTCCCACCCGGGGCGCCAGAGTGGTAAGTAGTCATGCTACCAACTCACTTATCTTAGTAATTTATTTAAAACAGGAATGGATTTTTGAATGTTGATGAATAAAGGTCGGTATAACGGTTTAGGGAGGAGAGTGAAGGATAACAGATACCTCTGCATGGAACCCTGCTGCTTGGTCGACCCATGGGTTGAACCTGAGTGTCAACCAATGAAGTGTTTGGCCCAGAGGCTGGTCCTGTCCTGGGACAGAGAGAAATAGGGGGAAGCCCACAGCCTGATCGAGGGACACTAGGCCGGATGAAACTGTGTAAAGTGGCCTATTCCTTTTGCAGGATGGAAATGAGGATGACAACACCCAGTCCTGACCCAGGAAAGAAACTTTACATCTCTGTAAAAATCCCCAACCCAGCTGGGAATCGAACCCGGGCCGCCCAGGTGGCTGGCAGTCTACCAACTCACCCCCAGCAGCAGCAATAATAAATGTAATAAAGTCAAGAATTACAGCAATGCTTTGTTATGTAAGTGATCGAAGTTACTACCAAACTACGGAACGGATCTGCATTCAAATATAATGCACTATTGTATCTAATACGCATTCAAATTTTGAATGCTACAAATGAAGGAAAAAAGTGTGCGTGGAACACCACGCGACAGAAGTAAAACTTGTTTTAATTTTTGGATTTTGTTCAATATTGGATTATTGAATTATTTCAATTTTAATATTGGGTCTTTGGACTTTTTAAATTTTTGATCTTTTAATTTTTTTAATTTCGGAAATTTGGATTTTATAATTTCAATTTTTTAAATTTTGAATTTTTTTATTTTTAATTTTGGATTTTTAAATGTTTAAATTTTTTGAATTTTTATTTTTTAAATTTTGGATAAGCCTAATCATTGAGTTGATTGTTTTCTGTGCAGTCCATTCTGTCACAGCCCCACTAATTTCGTGACGATTTTCAGTGTAACAATTTCATGACAATTTTGTCCGTAACACAAGTTTGGGTTATCTCTTGATTTACTCCTACCGCGGCTAAAGAAGTTTCACTTCAAAAAAGGTGCGCGTTAGATTCACGTAAATACGGTACCGTATATCAATAAATGTAAATGCAAATGTGTCATGACTAGCATAAATGACATGTCTCAGTACAACTCAGCGTAATTCCTATAATGAATAATTTCAAACAGTATAAAATGATTAGAAACCTGAGATTTTCTTAGTGTTCAAAAATTCCACCACTGAATTTTAAGTTGTCACATTACATTTATCATAACAAAATAGAACAATATATCCATAGGCGGAACTAGAGGGTGTGCCCTTATGATTCTCTTTACTGAATGAATAATACTGTACAAGGAAACTTACTAAGGAAATCTGAACTGAACTGTTGTAACCAAGGCTAAGGAAGAAGTCAGTAATTCTTTTTTTCAAACGCTGTTCATTAGGTTTTATATTGGCACACCCTAATGAGGTGTTCTAGTTACACTTATGAATAGGGTTCGGATGTTTATGACCTAAAAAAGTGGAAAATATGACTGCAAATAGGTCCTTAAAAATGACTTAATATGAGCCAAAAGTCCTAAGTATGACCTAATAAAATAACGTATTTTCAAAAAATAAATGTTCCAATTTAAAACGTTTAATGCCACTATACTCTTACATCACATGAATTCAGTTGGATAATCACTTTTTAACAATTTTGGTGATTAGTTTTACTTGTAATGAACTTCTATTTTTAAAGAATTTGCTCCTGTTTGCTCGCTTCATCAGCTCCAAATATTGGTAATATTTTGTTTGTCTTGGGTGTCCCTATAAAATATGAACAATTGTATTAATTTAAAATTTAAGTTACCTATTAATTAGGCATAAACATTAAATTAATTAAATAAATTTCAAATTTAACTAGACCATGTAGTACCTACACTGTATAATTGTGCTCCTTTACCGAATTTATAACTGAAATATGACTTTAAATTACAAATATGGCTAAAATGTGACCAAGACCATTTAAAAATGAAACGGTCTGATTAGGGTAACAAGTGTGCAATTCGTGGTTAATTTGTGTTTGCGGCGAGAATGGAGGTCAGGATAAAAATACGACATGTCATAAACATCCAAACCCTACTTATGAATATACCATAATTGTGTTATATTATTAAATGTAATAGTTATAATTTTTTCTGTATGAACACTTGTAATAAAATGTAATGTATCAACCTTAAGTAAGTAAAAGTCAAACAATCAGACTCTTCATCAACCCAAACAGAAGAAAACTGACTGAGACAACAGTGCTTTCTTAAGTTCTCAACTTTTACAACTTATTTCCATGGGCTAAGGATCTATATTTAAGTATGTAAAAATTATTTTTAAGACATAAAATATCATTACCTAAACAGCTAAGTACCCCAGATATAGAAGAACACAATATTTACTTGTCATATTTACATAAAAGAGACAAGTCCCATTGACTGGTTTTCACTGTGGCAGCATTACTCAGCAAAACATGCGATTGTGGAAGAGAAATAGTGAAGAAGAAGAGGCTAACAAATCTGCCTCTTGTTAAAGTTCCTCCTAACTTGATAACAGCCTTGGCAATATCACGATAGGAAAACAACTTCTTACGCATTCAGACCTTCATCTGCCGTAATACAAAAAACACAATGCACCAAAAAAATAAGCAACCATGCTTAACAGTCCTTTGTAGTACAACAAGTATCACTAGCAGTTCAAATGCAGTTGTAGAGAAAATTTCATCATTGCATACCTAATATACCAGGGGTGGCCACTAACCTTAACTTTGGGAGCCGCAAATTTATGAAGCTGTTTCGAAGCCACATTGTTTTTACTATATACATAAACTTATCGTTCAATTAAACAAAACAAAAAAAAATTTCACTTTTAACAAGTGCTTTTTCGAATGTAATCATACAGCGTTGCCATGTCGATATGCAGCTTGGCATGTGTGCATCTATGTTGCCAAGTACAAGAAAGTGGTGAATGAACAACGTTGCCTGGTCATTACGAAAGTTAAGCGTTGTGAAGTTGGGCAGAGTTTTCATTAAATTATATTAATTATATACTTTTAAAGTCTGTTTCATATTTACTCTTAGCTTGGTTTCAAGAGCCGCACAAGATTGTCTCAAGAGCCGCATGAGGCTCGCAAGCCTCATTGTGGACACCCCTGTAATATACCATTACAATGTGAACTACTAAGTTTAATAGCATATACTAAAACAAAGTAATATATACAATAGAGCATATTGAAATATGGGAGAAGTTAAAAAAATTCACTTTCTACCAAAAACTGAAAATCAATCAGCAACTTTACCAGCTTCAGATGATATGTCAGTTTTATGTACTACTGTATATTTATGCAGTTTTCCAAATGAGTCAAAATGTGCCCTTATGAACTCACTGTCTGGATTGTAACTAATCTGCCGTGCAGAAGGCAGATAGAGATCCATGAAAACGGGTTTATTTTTAAGCAAAACTCACTTTAAAATTTCAATATTTCGGTGTTATTAAGTTGGTGTTATTTTTAAAATATGATCTGTATATGCAAATGTTACCATCCACTCATCATTATTATGAATTATTAAAACCAGATATTTTTATTTTTATTGTCCGCTTCATTGAAACTTCCTGCCACTTGCAATATCTGCAAGAATTAAGAAATAGGCATTTCTTAAAACCAAATTGAATTTGCATTCTAGCATACAAACAGAAGTTTGGAAAGTCACAAAGAATTTATGGAGCAGTCTATGTATTATGAATGTGCCGCAACATATGTCGCATCGCAGACCGCAACATGGCCGACACATTTACTTCTTGACAAATTCATGAATTAATGTTAGGATTGTCCAAATAAAATAATTTGTTACGGAATTTGTTTAAAAAGTGGATTATTATTATTATTTTCTCGTTATTATGTGAATTTGCATTATTTCGGGATTTGGGGATTATGGGAAGAGGTAAAAGGAAAGTCTATCAACATTTTCAAAATAAAAATTACTCTTGCTATCTCGTCTCGTGAATTTTATAGATGACGACAGCGAGCAATGTTGCCAGGTCTACTGTTTAATGGAGAGGATTTCCTGCTCTACTGGCTTGCACCGAATCAAAATTGTGTTCTTAATCAATGTACGTTTACATTATTTCAATTTCCAAACAAATTATGTTCTTATTTCTTATTTACTGGCAGCATGTGACGTATTAATCACTGCACGTCGATGTCTTACTTGTCCAGTAATAAGCTGACGTTTTATCAGATAAAATTGCATTCTTGAGACCGTATAAGATAGACGACTGTGATTGGTCTACATCCAAGGAATTTCTAATTTTCTAAATTTATTGCTCAAATACCAAACACACAGTGTATGAATGGAAGAGTCTTAATAATCATTGCAGTACATTTCTGCTAAACTTCAGAATCAGGTGATCACCATCTCAGGCAGGCGGTATCAAGTAGGACCAAGTATACAATGTCATGTCGTCAACATTACAAACGTACGAGCCAATTGAATTTTTATTTGGGCAGAGGAAGTCGCATGTTTCACATTAGACTTTTGTGGATTCAGTTTGCATAATAAGCAAAACAGAGTGCAGGCGTGAGAAAGAGCACATTGGCTGCATGGAAAACTGCTCTCACATACTTTCATTACTAAGCTATGAAACACCTAACACAATCTGTACAAATTTCTTTAGTCAATATAAAACACTCTATTCATCCATTCAGTCTCACTACAACTCACTATATGTATTATCCATTTACAAACTAAGGCTAAGGGAAAAGCAAACGCCTCGTTCACACTGTTGTACGGTAACTAATATTGTCAGAATTTCAAGAAAAGGTAAAGTAATTATAACACAAAAAATCAAGGCAAAAGTTTGATTCACAATAAACCAAAAATGTTCAAATGTATCTGAAAGTCAGCTGAAATCTACACAAAATACAAACTCAACATTACGCATCTTCTACAGTACCTTAGATAAGACTGGGCTTGAAATTTCAAATCTGAAGGTAGTATCCAAAAGCAGCATTTTAGTTGCCATTATTCTTACAAATGGTGTAGCGTATTTCAATGCCTGCAGAAATCTCGAATTGGAAAATAATGCAGAAAAAACTAAGTATATGGTCATGAAACCACAAAATAATGCACTACAAAATGTTAGAATAGCTGGTAAATCATTTGCACAAATAGAGATATTCAAATATCTGGGAGCAATAATCACAGATACAAATAATATTAAGGTAGAAGTTAAGTCGTCGCCGTGGGTGAGTCGGTAGCGCTCCTGCCTTCCACTCCGGCGGCCCAGGTTCGATTCCCAGCCGGGTTGAGGATTTTTCAGTAGTGAAAAATTTCTTTCCCGGGTTCAGGACTGGACTGTGTGTATGTGTCCTTAGGTTTAAGTAGGTAGGGGACTGGCGCACCCCGGTAACAAATCCGCTGTGAATATCCCCTTACGGGATCACCAGGGGTCGCTCGCGACCCAGAGGAATAACTTCCTTAGAAGTTAAGTGTCGACTAAAATTAGGAAATGCCTGCTTTTATTCAGTTCAGAAACTCTTATCTTCTTGTATTCTGTCAGAAATCTAAAAATAAACATTTATAAGACTGCTGGTTGTATTATATTATGGATGTGAGACATGGTCCCTTACTCTTCGGGAAGAACATAATCTGAGTGTGTTCGAAAACAGGGTACTGGAAAATATTTGGGCCTAAGAGAGATGAAAATGGGGACTGGAGAAAACTGCATAACGAAGAGCTTCATAATCTGTACTCTTCACTGGATATACTAAGGGTAATTAAATCACGGAGGGTGAAATGGGCTGGACATGTTTCAAGACATCTAAAAAATACTGACTGGGAAACCCGAAGGGAAAAGACCACTTGGAAGACCTAGACTTAGGTGGGTGGACAATGTTAGGAAAGATTTAAGAGAAGAAGGATTTGCGATGGATGGTTGGAGTTAGAACAGAATAGAGTTGAATGGCAGGCTCGTGTAAGCATGGCAATGAACCTCCAAGTTCCAACAAATAGATAATATTCCTTTAGCTTGATGAGGAATTGTCTATTGCCATTGAGAAAGTAAATAATGAACAGCCAATTGTTTATTACTAGAGGAGCTAGAGCAACGATTGGCTAAAACAAAGGAACTAAAACCAACGAAAGTCACATGGAATTTGAAATCATATCAATAACTACTATATATTTCCAAGTTTGTTCATGTCAAAAGCAGCAGTATGAACTACTAAATTTAATTTTTGTTGTGAAAACTAAAATAATAAAAGTAAATAAAATAGCAGCTTTTAAAACTTGAATCTTTATCAATCACCTCAGAATTGTGGTTACCCTGAGATAAGGTACCTATTTTGAACTTCCTCATCCACAGTAACCCAAGTAAAATGATGTGAAATTATAATTTAGCATCATCCAGTCAACTGACTTAAATACAAATCTTGCGGTTTGCACAGTAACCTACAAGTTATATCAAGAAAATATTTCAACTTTATTCATTTCCTGTATCATTATCTGTTTAGTTTTAGCCATTCCTAAAAACCAAAGAATGATATATATAATCATAAACAATTTGATATCAACATTGTGAACAATTGGTAAGCAAAGACTTCAGTAGTTGCTGCAAAGATGAAACATATCATGGTGATAAGTGAGGAAGATAATACTATGTTATCACTGAGACAGGCCCAAAACTGAACCTTGTGGAACTTCATTAATGTCATGAAAGATTTATGCATTTAACATAAAAGCAGTGTTGTGAATGCTGTTCCCTCAGCCTCTACAAAAACACAATAAATAATATTATACAACTATTGACTAAGTAACCAGTAACTTAAAAATAAAAAGTAATCTCCTTCTAGAAGTAAAGCTATCCAGAGCACCAAGAGATAACTCCTGGCCAACAATACCCAAAGGGCTCAGTCAAATCAAATGCATGATTAACGTTTCCATATCTCCTTCTTCGTAACAGTACTTGTAAATAACCGTGGTATATGTTTTAAATGCTTACATAAGAGAGTATTCATAACATAATTCAATCAACAGGGACCTCAAAACAAATTACATATCAAATTTTTATACATTACTTCTCTTCAATGGCCGGATTGCTCAATTTTTATAGCCCATACATGACTTTTACTATGTTTACTGGATGGATTCAGTTTCAATTGAGCTTGCTTTCTGTATAGAGATTATGTAAACAAGGATTCAGTTCGGACTGAGCTTTTGATCGGATCTGGTAGAAACATAGGATCCGAACTCAATTCTGTGTAAATGTAGTGAACTTAATCTCAGCTTAAATTCTATATACAGAGTGAATCTTGCGGACTGCTAACTAGGCAAACCTGCATTTTACACAGGAAGTGACATTCAGGTGCTCACATCAGCACATCTTATTAAGGCCACAATACTGTTTTCTGTAAGATTTCAGATTTTCCTGGCGAAGTTTATTCATAAAGGTTTCCCGGATCAAGGAAGATCAAGGACAGACTGATCAAGGAAGCGGTTGAAATTAAATTGGAACCCCATAACTTCAACAGAGATGGGGGCCTGGCCATCAACCCAACTTGGAACAGCTGCCTTAAAGAACTTAAAGTCAGCAGAGAGACATTGGCCCGGAAAAGGACCGATTAAAATGATAGTGCCCCCTCATTGGTCGACTCCTCCCAATTTGTAGTAGTATATAATATATTACCCCCACGGTGACATCACTTCAGCAACCTTGAGAATGGAGGCAGCGTTCGTCTCCGAAACGTCGGACATTATTGACCTACAAACCTGGCTGACAACCCGGGAAACCTTTATGAATACTGTTTTCTGTTAATATACAATAGTTAACATGCTGATTCATTATGCTGAAGGTTTGAGATTTAAATTACGGCCAACCAAAATTCATATGATGGAATGCAGTGTTTATGGCATGGGCTGTAAAATGCCAAGACCACATAACAGTTAACATGTTGGTTTGAGATTTAATTTACGGCTGACCAAAATTCATACGATGCGATGAATTGTTTAAGGCATAGCCTGTAAAATGTCAGGACCACATAACAGTTAACATGTTGGTTTGTTATGCTGAAGGTTTGAGATTTAATTTACGGCTGACCAAAATTCATACGATGCAATGTATTGTTTAGGCATAGCCTGTAAAATGCCAGGACCACATAACAGTTAACATGTTGGTTTGAGATTTAAATTACAGCCGATCAAAATTCATACGAAGCAATGAATTGTTTATCGCATAGCCTGTAAAATGCCAGGCTCACATAACTTCTCAATCTGCGAGATGAGAAGACTCACCCGGTATAAACTGTTTCATGTCTTAATTCTGTTTAGGGCGACCATAAATAAAGCTCATGTTTTTTATAAGCACAAAACAATATGGCAATTATTTGCAGAGATCTGACACATTAGTAGCCACATGGCATGAATGAGAGAGAACCATCAATCAAGGAACGTAAAATAAATAACCTAGACATACATTATCTCTATACAGCAATACATTTTAGTTATGTACACAAAAGTACAGGACTGAGCTTCTGAAATTCTTGTTCTAAGATCCCATGGAGATTAAAAAACACAATTTTAAAAAATGGTATACAATATCATATCTGTGCATCGGAGCAACACCCTTCAAAATGGTAACCCATATCAAAAAGTTAATCTCTCATCTAAGATATACAAAACCGTCAAGTCATAAGCAGATCTTGTAGTTTCATGGCCCACTAGAACAATAAAAAAATTAAAAATCTGCAAAAGGTAAACTGAAATTTGTTAGAAATAAAACCATCTTCTTCTAGTAAAATAAAAAAATTAACTAGCTCCTTATTTCTTATACTACTACGAAATCTTGTGACCCTAATATGGCCTCCTTTTGATGTTCCAACAGTTGCTACAGTAGCAAGTAGTAGTGAAAAATTGCAGGTTACGATCTCTATATTTCTTAGATGGTATAAAAACACACAGAACGTCACTGCTGTTGACGATAATGCAAGTACAGGAACAAAGTACCATCTGAAGAAAGACTCTAAAGAAACAGAAGTACTGGGAAGTTGTCATATCAGTCTTACCACACGCCCATGCCATGATATTGTCAAGGCTCGCTTACTCTACATGTGAAGGCTGGCAAGGGGGCAGTCTTGTGATCAGTCCATGTCGTGCACCTTGTGCTGGCTCGGCGATGCAGCTTCAGCTACACCAGTGGCACCTTGTGGCTCTTTACTCAACTCATCTTCTGAACTGCAAAGCACAACCATGACATTGAGCTACTTCACGACATTTAATGCCTATCACTAAAGTGGTGATGATAATGATGAAGTGTTCGGCCTGGAGGCCGGTCCTGCCCTGGGACAGAGGCGTGGGAGGGAGGCCCACCCACGGCCTGACCAAGAGACACTAGGACGGATGATACCGTGTAGTGTGGCCAGTTCCTTTCGTGGGATGGGGATGTGGACACAACACCCAGTCCTGACCCAGGAAGGAAACTTTACATCTCTGTAAAATCCCTGACCCGGCCGGGAATCGAACCCGGGCCGTCCAGGTGGCTGGCTAGTCATGCTACCAATTCACCCATGGTGGCGGACATCACTAAAGTAACATTAATAAACAACATCCTTGTGGGTGCTCACTTTAATATATTCATAAAATACTTCCTGTTAATAGAAGAGTATAAAAAATGGTAACTTCAGCTTAACAGGAATAAAAAAAATATATGGATTTGACAGGGAACTATTACACACACTGAAGAATACAAATACCTAGGAGTCAAAATAACACAAGACGGCAAACAAGATAAAGAAATTAGTTCAAGAACAAATGCTGGAAAGCTTGCTATTGGAGCATTAAACGGATTTCTGTGGGATCAACGGATTAGAAAGGAAACAAAAGGATAAATCTTTACCACATTTATCAGAAGCATTATGACATATGGATCAGAAGTATGGACAGTTAAATCCCAATTAATAAAAAAATATTATTGGCAACTGAGATGGACTTTTGGAGGCGGTCTGCAGGGATATCTAGACGAGAAAGAGTCAGAAATGAAGTCATCAGGAAGAAAATGGATGTCACAAATTCAATCACTGATTTTGTAGAAGAAAAACAGCTCTTATGGTACAGACATACAAAAAAGGATGTTCGAGGAGCAACTACCACGGCGGATTATGGAATGAGAACCACCAGGAAGGAAGAAAAGAGGGAGACTGCCGACCACATGGATACAAGGAATTCAGGCAGCAATTAGAAGAAATATTGAAGAGAATTTATGGATATATAGACATAAATGGAGAAAGAAAATTAATTTATATTTGTAATGTTGGGTTACCGGAAAATGTAAAGTGAAGTACATTGCAAAACTGGATAATTAAAATAAAATACTTCCTAAGATTACAGAAAAAATAAGTTCCTGTTATTATTGGCTTGGAGATCTCAAGTTACTGTAATTTGTGCCATATTCACAAACAAGACTTCGGAAGACAACTTCCTAAAGTAGACTTTCTTAATAAAGTTTAACTTTGGAGGAAGTCCTAGAAGACTTTATTAAGAGAATTTATGTTAACAAGCAGATGAATTTAATGAAAAGTTAATTAAATAAACCAACACACACTGAACTATCCTTCATTTAAAGAATCCTAATTACTAGTTTTTATTTTTTGCATGGCACCAACTAATTTGTAAAAAATCGTTCAAACTAACATTTTTAACTGTAAGCTTTAATGGCCATAACAAACAAAGCCAAACACAAACTAATTTGTTACTAGAGGAGTTAGAGCAATGGTTGGCTAAACATAGGAACAAAAACCAATCAAAATTTTGTGGAAAATTCAAATTTTATCAGAAACTTCCTGATATTTTTGAATGGTTCTGAGTAAATTCAGTCATTTTGTTCATTCAAAATAGACTGCTTGTGACAAATGTACTATTAGTTTAAATTTTGTTGCATACATTAAAATGAAATAGTAAAATTAAATAAGATAGCAGTTTTTTTTTCTTCTTTCAAAATAGAGTCTATGTCGCCAGTCTCAGAACTCAGGTTGCCAAAGACGATCTGGCAATCGAAAATTTTGCACCATCTGTACAGAACTCGAATATTACCATGCATTGAAGCATCTCCTAGACACAAAAAGTAAGAAAATAGTATGAGGGCCGTCCATTAAGTAAGTTTCCCTGAGACAGTTTACAGAAACAAAACATAATTTCATGGAAATGTTTATTGCAATAGATACAACAAGCGTTCAGCTATTTTTAAACATATTCATCACTGGAATTAAAACATTTTTCATACAGTGGGACCAACGTTTGAATACCTGTGTCGGAGAAGACTGCCACCTGGGATTTGAACCACTGTTTGGCAACCATCTCCGCTTCTCTGTCATTTATTGAGGTGTAGGAAAAGATGGAAATCAATGGGAGTGAGTTCCGGGCTGTAGGGTGGATGTTTAAACACCACCTAGCAAGACACCTGCAGAAATTCGACTAGAAGGTGTTTAAACATTCACCCTACAGCCCGGATCTCGCTCCCATTGATTTCCATCTTTTCCTACACCTCAAGAAATGACACAGAATGACAGAGGCGGAGATGGTCGCCACACAATAGTTCAAATCCCAGGCGGTAGACTTCTGTGACACAGGTATTCAAACGTTGGTCTCATGGTATGAAAAATGTCCCAATTCCAGTGGCGAATATGTTGAATAATAGCTGAACACTTGCTGTATCTGTTGCAATAAACATTACAATGAAATTGTGTTTTGTTCTTGTAAATGGCCCCAGGGAAACTTACTTTATGGATGGCCTCGTATTTTCAGATGTCTCTCCTATAGCTAAGAGCTGTTCATCTAAACCCTGAGCTTTTATCATGAAACAACCACGCTTAAGTGTATAGACTAACCTAGCTGCATATTTTGAATCCTCCAAGACAACTCTGAGTTTCTCGTCACCGATGAGGAACATGGCTTCCTCATATGTCGGTGGTGGAGCCTCTGCTGAGCCTCCTCCCCCGTTCCCGTGTGATGCTGACGCCCCCATGAGAGCCTCGTACGTGGGCGGCAGAGTGACTGTGCTCGGGTTGCGGATGACGCAGCTTCCTGACGAGTGCTGACTGCGTGACTGTTGTGCCAACTCCTGTAGAGACTGACATGTTAACCTCAGTACGACACTTAACGCAATCTCAATGCAGTACATCAGAAAATCTAACTCAGTGGGTGGAGCGAATAAAAATTAAGTACTGGTTGCTACTACAAATAAATACTAGTGCAAGTAATTACTTTCAGCAGTTACTTAAAATGATCAGCGAGTCATAAACAAATCAATCAACATAGCAACCAAGACAAGACGGACAGACATTTTTCGTCCCCACACACATTCTCATAAAGTACCATACTGGCACTTAATAAATGGAATTTCAACCAATTCCAAGTGTCTATCACCATAATTTTATCGTTTTATTGCACCTATGTGAACTTGTTTTAAAGTAAAATCACATTGGACTGAAAGGACTGAACATTGGATCATCTTCATACCTGTATCTTCACTGACCAAAAACAATCACTGAACATAGCGATTGGGTATATATGGGTGATTCTTCAAATACGGGAAAATTTTTGTTCCGGAGTGATATTTCCCTTCAAATTCAACTTTAAAAAAAAATTAAAATTAAAGTTTGTTTCTACTACCTCCATACTACAACTATCACTTTGAAATGTCACTAACTTTAAATTCTGATATTCCAAAATCAAATTTAATTCAATGAAATGTCATCCACATGCCCTGTCCCAAACCTCGGTTTTGTATATTCTAATGCATTTTTCCACAAAACAAAATGTTATTTCCTTTTCAACTTTTTTCCTGTCAATGGGTATGAATGGGTGAAGAATATTAACTATTAACCCCTAAAAAATAAAATGAAATAAAATTGTCACCCCACCTAATGAACATAAAGAATGTCCCAAGGGTTTTTGGTCATCCACATGGCTGAAAAGAATGGAATTTTTTCTGCAGAAATGAGAAATTGGTATAACTGGCAACAGTGTTAGAAAGCCAACAGGGCAGCTTGTGGTTGAATTGTAAGGTTGAATTTTGCTTGCTTACAAACAGTTTGGGATTAACAAAGGACTTTGCATCATTTTCAAGGAAAGCGTTTTTATTCCCCGTCATTAACATGGCTTCTAGAAAGTAGGCAGAAAGTGAGTATTAATTAATTTTGATTATGCACTATGATAAACCTTCCAATTCAAAGTACTTGACTGAAGTTGAGCTTACAGAGGTTTAGGAATGGCTTGCTGAGACCACTTAAACTCCTTTTTTGTCATCCACATGCCTGATTTTTGTGTCATCCACATGTCTCATTAAGGGTATGTGGATGACTCTCAAGTCATGTAGATGATAAATGTAGGATACTATTGTGTTTGCGGTGTCTGTGACCTGTACTTAAGATCTTAAAACTGACTAAATGAATTTCTGCTCGATTCCCCCCTCCCCCAAAACCATAAAAACACAGTCTCGTTAAAATCACATAATTCCGGAGTATGCACACAAATTTGCAAATTTGGTGCAAAATCAACTGAAGTATGCTGAGAAAAATATGAAATCACATAAAGAAAAGCAGATTGTTGCCAAAGTTAGTCATTAATGTGGCCTTCTGCCGTCCACATGCACACGGATGTCATTCGCATGGCTTTAAAAAAATAAAGAAATTAAAATAAATAAAAATATAAACATTTAAGCTCTGCTGGTGTCATATTATAATCAAGTAACCCCTGAAGTATTTTAGTAATTTTTTTGAGATTTTTAAAACAAAGTAAAAAATTTGGATTTTAACCACTCCAAATTTTCCCGTATTTGAAGAATCACCCATATAAGCTGCATATGAGTAAAATGAGATATCAAAATAATGTAGGCCTTTTAGTGAATACTGTCCGCCGGTGTGGTCTTGTGGTTAGCGTCGCTGACTACAGATCCGTCGGCCCGGGTTCGATTCCCGGTACCTCCTCGGATTTTTCTGAGGTAGGGAGGTCTGGTAGGGGTGCACTCAGCCTCGTGATTCAAAATTGAGGAGCTACTTGATAGAGAAGTAGCGGCTCCGGTCAAGAAAACCACCATTAATGGCCGTGGGTGTCAGCATGCTGACCACATGCCCCCCAATCCTGCCATCTGCCTACGGGAGATGACGCAGCGGTCGGGTGGTAGGCCAAGTCCCTCCAGGGATGTAGCGCCACGGAGTTTCGGAGTTTTAGTGAATAACGAAAAAAAAAAAGTCGCACAATGTTTCGGATCGTCCTTTGACCCTTCCTCAGGTGCCTCCTAATCACAAGATGAGGAAACTTCCACCCCCCCCCCCCCGGTTGGTAGGCCTAACTATCGATCATAAACATTGTACATCGAGCATATTTATTGATCCATTCATTTGGGATTCCAAATTCCACAATCCTTGGGTGGTGGGGGAAACATAATGGCCAATTTATCACTCCTCAATCTCTTAATTACTTCTATCCAATCTTCACTTAAATCTCCTTCATACCTGTTCATAGAGACCTGTTGGTTTTCCATGCTTCAGTCACTTTTCTTCTAACCTTAATTATTTTGTTTGGAACAAATTTATCCAGATTTCAAAATTCTGGAAATAATGATCTTCTCCTACATGAAACTGGAAAAATCTTTAAGGGTATGCGTACCCCCAAGTACCCCAACCTGGGAAGGAGGGGTTTAGGGTTTCAAATGTCGCTTAATAGATGTCTCACTATTTTAACTACTAGCAAAGCCTGATGTGCAATATGGGAAAAAATATGAAGTAATTTATTTTCCCTTATTCTCTACTTCTCTACCTTTTCCACCCCTCTTCCTCCCTTTCTCTCACCGTCTCCTCACCTTAGCTACCTATTGGGGACCTATTCCTAACTGTAAATTTCGGATTGACCGGTATACAATCGCGGAACCACTAGCGTCATAGCTAGCAGTCTTAACCACTATGCCATGACTGATTGCTGAGCAGTGAATGGTAAGTTTATGCTTACAGGGTGTTAATGAATAAGGCCGAAATATTTTACCTGTGTATAGAGGAGTCATAGACAAGCAACTTTTATTAGGAGAGTTTTGCTCTATGGATTCAATTTTTCCTATTGCAGCATAAAATCCCCCAGGGCATGGCTGCCACTGACTTCTAGCATTAGAGAAAAATGCAACTCAAAGGAACTTCTTTGTTAACACTGTAGTCAGTAGTGATGAATAAAAAAAGACAAATGCAGTGGTGATCAGTCATGTGATTAGTCTGTAACTTTTGCAGAATATGGAAACACTAAATTATGATATAGCGGTTGACGAATGATTGAGTGTTAGGTTTTTGTCAATCACTAGGAAGGCATGAAGTCAATTTAATGAACATTTTAAACCTATTTCGCTACATTATTGAGTTATGAGCATCGAATTGTAATGACTTTAATGCCCTGTAGCATACACATTTTACGTTAAAGAGCAAAAATCTCCTGATAAAAGTTGCTTGTCTAAGTCCCTTCTATATACGGTACCGGTAAAATATTTCGGTGTTATTTATTAACACCCTGTAACTTATATATATATATATATGGGTGATTCTTCAAATACGGGAAAATTTGGAGTGTGTGAAATCCAAATTTTTTACAAAAATCTCAAAAAAATTACTAAAATACTTCAGGGGTTACTTGATTATAATATGACACCAGCAGAGCTTAAATGTTTATATTTTCATTTATTTTTAATTTTTTTAAAGCCATGTGAATGACATCCGTGTACATGTGGATGGCAGAAGGCCACATTAATGACTAACTTTGGCAACAATCTGCTTTTCTTTATATGATTTCATATTTTTCTCAGTGTGCTTCAGTTGATTTTGCACCAAATTTGCAAATTTGTGTGCATACTCTGGAATAGACTGTGTTTTTATGGTTTTTTTTTGGGGGGGGGGGGATCAAGCAGAAATTCATTTAATCAGTTTTAAGATTTTAAGTACAGGTCACAGACACCGCAAACACAATAGTATCCTACATTTATCATCTACATGACTTCAGAGTCATCCACATACCCCTTCATGAGACATGTGGATGACACAAAAATCAGGCATATGGATGACAAAAAAGGAGTTTAAGTGGTCTCAGCAAGCCATTCCTAAACCTCTGTAAGCTCAACTTCAGTCAAGTACTTTGAATTGGAAGGTTTATCATAGTGCATAATCAAAATTAATTAATATTCACTTTCCGCCTACTTTCTAGAAGCCATGTTAATAACGGGGAATAAAAACGCATTCCTTGAAAATGATGCAAAGTCCTTTGTTAATCCCAAACTGTTTGTAAGCAAGCAAAATTCAACCTTACAATTCAACCACAAGCTGCCCTGTTGGCTTTCTAACACTGTTGCCAGTTAGACAAATTTCTCATTTCTGCAGAAAAAATTCCATTCTTTTCAGCCATGTGGATGACCAAAAACCCTTGGGACATTCTTTATGTTCATTAGGTGGGGTGACAATTTTATTTCATTTTATTTTTTAGGGGTTAATATTCTTCACACATTGGTATTCATTGGCAGGAAAAAAGTTGGAAAGGAAATAACATTTTGTTTTGTGGAAAAATGCATTAGAATATACGAAACCGGGGTATGGGACAGGGCATGTGGATATTTCATTGAATTAAATTTCATTTTGGAATATCAGAATTTAAAGTTAGTGACATTTCAAAGTGATAGTTGTAGTATGGAAGTAGTAGAGACAAACTTTTATTTTAATTTTTTTTTAAGTTGAATTTGAAGGGAAATGTCACTCCGGAACACAAATTTTCCCGTATTTGAAGAATCACCCATATATATATATATACACGTATATATATAAAAGTGGCTAAATCCACACTTATATCAGACCTTATGGATGAAATAGATTAAGGTATGAGAGCTTGTAAGGACATAATTGTTGCCATAAATAGAGTAGGAAGGAGGCAGACAGTGACCTTGTTATGGAGACAAAGCAGCAAAACATCAATTGATCAGATCATGCCTCACCTTCAAGGCCATTTTTATTTAACAACAACTCCCACATCCTGGTGTTAATCACATGCATTCCATCAATCTGTATTAATGAAATGCGTCTGGCTGCCCGTTTTGCGGGGACATTCCCTGGATTGGGAAAACGGTAGAACAGGCCGTGCACGAGTCCCCCACTCCAACCCACCTGGAAAGTAGGGGTTTTGGGTGGGAACGCAAGAATTGGTTTTTATAATTTTTAGATATTTTGTTAGTTATGAAAAGAGTAGTGTTGGTGCAAGGGAATTTTCCTGCATCAATTAAGCCATGTTTTATGTTATAATATGGAGTTTTTTATAATTGCGAAATATTATGTATGGTGCAAGGGTCCTTTTTTTTTTAAATATTTATTTAGTTTGTTATAATTGTGAAATGTTCTGTTGGCTTATATACGGCGTTTTTTATAATTGTAAAATATGTTTGGTGAAAGGGTATTTTTTTATTGTGAAATATTATTACCGGCGCTGAGCAGCAGCAGGCGGGTGGCTAGGAGACACGCTAGGGGAGGCCGGTGGGATAGGGGAAGCGGCAAGGCAAGTATCGAGTGGAAGGGGGATGTGCACGCAGCCTGTATTACCATTATGGCCCTGGACTCATCTTAATCCCCAAATTGTCCCTGGATTTAATGTGATCTCCCTGGACATTCAGTTTTACACATCTTCCTTTTAAAACCTTAAATCTCAAAAAATAATTTTGAAGCCTAATGAGTAATGACCATCTATTATAATAAGAGAAAGTGTTTGTTTGTCTGTCTGTCTCTTTGTGCATGATGCCCAACGAAATCTACTGAATGCAGAGATCTGAAATTTTAAACATAGATGGACTAAAGGACTAATTAGATGGACTACAGTTCCCCTTTAAACCTAACATAGCCTAGCCTAACCTACCCTAACATTTTTACTTCTTGGGGGGCCCCATGCGCAAACCCCCTTCCTCAAAACCTGGGAAACCAGTTTGTGCGGGATTTGAAAAGAGCATGCTTAAAATTTTTGCAGCACCGTATGGAATGGATCAATGACATGCTAGGTCGATGGCAGCCAATGGGAGAGTTGGTCTGCAAGCCAGAGCCCACATAACAACTCTGAACATTGCATGTGGAAATCCAGCAAAGTGGAAAACTAAACCATAGATGAATTTTCCATTCACTGCTCAGCAATCAGTTATGGAATAGTGGTTAAGACTGCTAGCTAAGACACTAGCGGTCCCACGATCGTATACCGGTCAATCCGAAATTTACAGTTAGGAATAGGTCCCAAATAGGTAGGTAAGGTGAGGAGACGGTGAGAGAAAGGAAGGAAGAGGGGTGGAAAAGGTAGAGAAGTAGAGAATAAGGTAAAAATAAATTTACTTCATATTTTTTCCCAGTTTCACCTTTTGCACATCAGATGGCATTGCTAGTAGTTAAAATGGGAATAGTCAAATACAAGGTGCACTTTAAGCTCTGCCCACTCAATATTCACATTCTGTTTCTCAGCGAAGCAGGGTACCAACTATCCTTGTATATTATCGCAGACACTCCCGACCGTACCAAATATTAAAAATGCGAGTGTGCCCCTTGTACCAAACATTAAAAATATGAGTGCCCCTTGTACCAAATATAAAAAAATTGAGTGCCCCTTGTACCAAATATAAAAAATTTGAGTGCCCCTTGAACCAAATATTAAAAATGCGAGAGTAAGTGCCTTGTACCCACAGGTTTGCCTTGTACCCAACGGTTTGTCAGCCTGTTCATCCTTGAAGAATTCGCTAGGTCATGGTATAAAAGGAACTGCCTCACTGAGGGTGGGTTGGGCGGGATATATCTCCATGCGAAGAGTGCACCTTATATTTGTTTTTTCCCGTTAAAATAGTGAGACATCTAGTAAGCGATATTTGAAACTCTAAACCCCTCCTACCCAGGTGGGTCCGGTTAGAGAGTTGGTGGAAGGAGCCTAGAATAATTTTTTTGCAAAAAAAAAAATTCCCCAGTTGGTAGAAGCAATCTGAATTCCAATGGAAGCTTTCTTTTAGATTTTTTTTTAAATATCGCATTTTTTTTTTTAAATTCTCTACTTTTCTGGGTACGAGCAACACATTAGACATCTACGTTTCTGCAGAATAATTTGAATGCTTAGGGTGTCAGTGACTGCAATATTGCACAAGACTGTGATAATTACCCTGAGAAGCGCCCGCTGTCGCAGCAAAATCTGTATGATGCCTTTTCTTCTCAGATAGAGGACACTTTTCACTGCCACCATTAGTCCAGAACAAATGAATATGGGGCCCACAAGCCACATGTGTCCCAAGTTGTTGAATATGTATCCATCGGCATCGCCTAGGGCCAGCACTGTGATGACAGTCCCCACTGCGAACAGCACTATGGAAAGAGCGAAATACGAATACGAAGTGCAATCACACTGTCCGAACGTTGAGGGTTCGGGGTAAAGCTGGTTCATTTGCCGCAACCTGTGCCGCAGGTACGCATTCTCCAGTACTGACGACATTGTCTGACACAACAAGAAGCACTTGCACACCTTAACACAACTGACAAACACCACCAAACTTCTATTTTAACGAGTTATTCAACTCCAACCTTGGATCAAAGCTCAAGGCCATCACTGTTTTGATGATCGTCTCGACATCTGGCAACAGCTATGAGAACTGCAACATAAAAACAAATAACATATGATTCCGGATATCGAACTTCGTTCCCGAAGTCAATTCGTATATTGTCGTGTGCCACGCCGCATGCGCACTTTGTCAGTTTTGCATACCCACATTCCGCGAACTGACAATGTGCGCATGCGTCAAAATACATGATAGTACTGAACTACAGGTTAGGCTAATTTGGCTTTCCTTAATTTTTGTAGTTAAAGAAATCTTGTTAAAAATAGGGGAAACGCCAAAAATTGAATCAGAAAAGCATTTTTTAAATCAAAGAAATGCGGGTATTGAATTATTGCGACTATTTTAGCTGCCGTCAAAGATGTTGGCTGCCATCTTTATACGACTTACCAACCTTATGGAAACCTGGTAGCTTGTAAAAGTATGATTAATTATACGTAATATGCCTCGATTCATATAATATGATACATTATACATGTCTATGGAAATATATTATCCTGTATTGTATAGTATGATCCGGAATATTTAAAAAGTTATCGCTTAGAGCTGTGCTATTAGTATTGGTAGCACTGTCAGCACCAAATTTAGCCCAGTTTCATGTTGGCTACAGCTGGGTTCGGACGCCGGATTAGGTTAGTTAACCTAGCTTGTACTCGGATATACTCAATGGCATCAGCCAAACTTGCTAGTGTTCCTGAAGTTGATATTGATCCCGACGGCACTTTCAAATACGTCCTTATAAAAGTGTATGGTGGTGGTAAAACGCCTAGCTCAGAAGAGGTTAAGACTATCGTTCGAGGTTACTCCTGGGGGGCATACCATGGTGATATCTACGACAAGACACTGGAACAGGTCCAGGCTTTGGGGTTAGACTCCGAGTGTGTTGGTGGTGGCCGTATAAAACACGAGGCAACCAATAAGAAGATTCTTGTTTATGGGTACTCTCAAGGTTTTGGAAAAGCTGATCATGAAGTAACAGTGGGTTTGCTGAAGAAAAAATATCCCGACTACAACATTTCGTGGAGCGACGAAGGTTACTAAAAATATTCAGGTTTATTGCTCCGTTCCTGAAACTGGGTGAATCAAGACTCAACGAATGTTACCAAACTTTTGCAGCAGCTCCTTCCAAGAAAACCTTTCCAGCAGCAGATAACAGACTTATGAATGCTACATACTGTACTAGCGAACTCAGAAATCATCACACAAACAAATATACTTTTAGGACTATTTCTCCTAAGAATCAACAAAATAAATGTTCATTCAACGTTTTAAACGCTCAATTACTGACTTCAATGCAGCTAATGAAAGAGCATAATAAATGCTATTTCTTGTAAGTTATGGTACTTTAACTTGGAGAATAAAATCTGATTGAAATAAATTATTGCACGTTTCAAGTTTAATGGTAATATAGTCACATAAATAGTCCCACTGTGGCAGAGTGGTTAGTATGCTTTCATGGTAGATGTATCGGAGAGCATAATATCTTTCAAATGCAGATACTCACTAATTGAATACCTCCGTGGAATAAGGTTGGATGTGACATGACAAATAAATGGCATATCCAACCTTATTCCACGGAGGTATTCAATTGTTGTTATTATAGAGCCTAGAAATGCAATGTGGTAGCCATGATATGGAAGGTTCAAAGTAAAATTTCCAGCTATTTCTCAGTCATCTCTATGATAAACTGTATGGTGTTACTGTCTGTGAAAAAGATACTACCATCTTTGTGCTTCACTGGTAGATGGGACTGAGATATTATCATCATCCTGACTATCACAGTCATTAATGATTCCCTTCTTATTTGGAATTACCACTTATTTATGCAAGCTCCTCAGAAGCCCTCATAAGGCTGAGTGCACATCACTTTATCTGTGAAAAAATCTGATATAATACCGATGACCTCAACTGGGCATTCACATCTGTAAAAAGCAATGCTAACCACTAGGCCACAGGAACAATCCTTTCTTTACAAACGACATTTTAAAAAGTCTTTTTACCCATTAGATTTAACTAGTAAAAAATGTATTGTAATAGAGCGCTGAACAGCTGATTAGCAGGCAAGTTTGAATAGCCGTGCATATGAAAAGTTAAGTTACAGTTTTTATATTTCTCATGAAGTTTTTATTTTTTTATTTTATTTAAATTTTGTAGACTTTAAAGTGGAATAACTCAAGGCAGCAATTGCAAATAATTGCACAAAATTGACAGGGCATCTTTTAGATGTTCAGTCAATTAACTCTTCTACTGCTTTTTAAAATCATATTGCTTAAAAAAATATGATTTTTTAAGTAGGCCTATCTATATTTGTAGATTTTTAATTAACAAAGGAAATTTTATACATTAAAAACAGAATTAAAATATCAAAATATCTTTAAAATTTATGAAAAAGAGACTATGGAATATACCCATCACCTCAATCGTTCTGATAATTTAGCGCCTGGAGTAATTACCAACGAATTACTTGTAAACCACTCAAGATATAGACCTAAAGGTGGTACTTAATTTATAGCAAAATTCTAATATTTCACTAATTTTTCGGTACACTAAAAGAAAAACAAAATTGTCGCAAAGTCAAATTTGCTTCACCCTTCATAAATTTTGTGTAATTTGCAAAATTTATAAAAATAAAAAAATTCTGTCTGCTTTTTTTAAGGCTCTGTTTTAACCATCAGCAGGGTGGTTGTCTGTAGATTATTTCTGCATAAATTTCACAATAATCCCACCAAGGATTAATTAAATGTTTAGTGTTTAATCATAAGGTGTGAGCGTGTCTAGAATGAATGAATGCCGGGAAGTTCCTACTAAGTCTCCTGCAGAAGTTCGACAGGGAGGTGTTTAAAAATTCACCCTACACCCCGGACCTTGCTCCCAGTGATTTCCATCTTTTCCTACATCTCAAGAAATGACAGGCGGAGACAGTGGCGGACGCAGGGGGGGATAGGGTGGATACATACCCCCCCCCCCCCCCGAAATTTGAAAAAAGGCTATATATACACTCTAAGTGGCCAGTTTTATAAACTGATTTTATATGTAAGTTGATCAATTTTTTTAGTATTCTTTCTACCTATTCCTATCCCCCCCCCCTTAAAAAAATTCTGCGTCCGCCACTGGGCGGAGATGTCTGTCACACAGTGGTTCAAACCCCAGGCGGCAGAGTTCTACGATACAGGTATTCAAAAGTTGGTCCCACGGTATGAAAAAATGTCTCAATTCCGGTAGCGAATACTTTGAAAAATAGCTGAACACTTGCAGTATCTGCTGCAATAAACATTTTCATGATATTGTGTTTTGTTTTTATGTATACGGCCTCAGGGAGATTTATTTTATGGATGGCCCTCGTGCTTCAGTAGCGCGTGATACTTCATATCAAATTATAATGCAGAAACACTCAACTTAAAAATCCATAATGAATTTCTCAAGTGAATAAATAATTAACAATTAGTAAATAAAAGTGCCAAAGGTGTTGCATGATTTATGAGTCTCGGGGTCGTCAGGCACACCTCTTAGCGTGTCGCTAAGACGGAGGCATGACTTAGTGGCAAAAATAAATAAAATCCCTTTTTCCCCTTTAAATAACTGGCGATTTTAAAATAGACAACTGAGTAGCAGGGCCGTAGCTAGGCGGTGGCGAGATGGGCCCCCGCCAAGGGCGCAGGTACGGAGAGGGCGAAAAATTAACCATGAAAAATCCCGCATTTTTTAAGACTGGTGCTATTTATCAAGCAATAAAAATTCCACGTTAATAGAAGAAATCTTTCAGGTTAATACAAATTACTGCACGTGAAATATCTGTAGTATTATGCCGATTGTCTACAAACAAAAAGCTCTTTCAAACATACTATGCATTTTTTCATTGCATGTTGCAGAAGGTGTTTTTAAAAGTTTCAATTCGAAAAAATACTTTTACCTATATTAATGTGTTAAACATTTTAGTAGGCCTCAGGTCTATTATGTACTTTACTTTTGATACTAGATTTTATTATTTAATTATTTTTTAAGTAGTTCAATGGTCTGAAAATAAGGTTTTAGTACCTTGAAAGTCCAACACTTAGTTCATTTTCAAATTGAGGTTTAGGTTTTCTTTGATAATAACAGTGTTTTTACATTAAAATAATAAACAATTTTACAGAAATTAAAAAAAAAAATTGTTCAGACCCCCCAGTATTGGAGGGGCGCAAATTTGTCAAATTCGCCAAGGGCGCAGAAGGACCTTGCTACGGCCCTGCTGAGTAGTATTTCAAGATGAAAGACATTTCATGAGAGCGGTATAGTATAATGTTGCATAGTTAAATGAAATAGAAATGATTACCTTCGGTGCAATACTTATCAAGTGCTGGAACTAGACACGTTAGAACTCACGCGGTGTCTGATGTCAACTGTTGTGAAATGTGAATCACACCTCACAGAGACTACGTGAGCTCTGGCACAATCTGCTAGGCGGGGGCGCAAAAAATGTGGAGTACGCAGAAAACTATGGGGGACACATTCGCAGAGAAGAATTTCTTGGTCAAATAGAGGTCTTTATAGGACACTTATATAATACAAGCCAGGGTTTTTTATTTTGTAATTAGAAATTAACTTATGAAGGACTTTCGAATTTTAAATTCTAGGTCCTTATATAGGTATTTATAATTTGAAATAGGAAGAACGACTTATCACACTCAAACTATTCCCTCAGAAAACGCTTGATATAGCTTTTTATGTCTCATACCTCATATTGTTTTCTCCATGTCCAGGGTAGAGAAAGTTATGTGACTGCATTATTTTCGTGGTTTTCATTCTTTAATATTTATTTATAACATGAATTATATTGATAGCTTCTCTAATTTGTAAGAGTTCCATTTCATTTATTTCCAAACCCATCTGAGACCACTGGCAACAATAAGTTGTCATGTGACCTGTGATTTGGATTTGATAACTCTGTGTAAAAAAGGGAGTAAATATTCTCAGAAAACATTTGATTTTTGGCATTTAAAATAAAAATTTTGCTAAATCCTTTCTTAGTGAGCATTTACATTATGAAACGAAGGTACTGTCAAAATTCCAAAACCCTACCTATTATAGTTCAGGCTCTACGTTAATTCTCTGTCATTAAGTCAGTCATTCATTCATTCAGTTAGTCAGGACAAAGCCTCTTTTATATATATAGAGGTAAGTGTTGCTGGCTACAGATTCGCAGGTCCGAGTTCGATCCCCGGTACCTTCTCGGATTTTTCTCAATAGGTCTGGAGGTCTGGAATGGGGTGCACTCAGCTTCGTGATTCAAACTGAGGAGCTACTTGATAGAGAAATAGCGGCTCCGGTCACGGAAATCACCAGTAATGGGCGTGGGTGTAGGCATGCTGACCACATGTCCCCCAAAACCTGCCATCTGCCTATGGTAGATGACGCAGCGGTCGGATGGTAGGTAATATATAGGGACCTGATTTTTAGGTTTTTAAAAACACTGTTTTAGGTTTTCCATTAGGTGAAATAGTTTTTTTTTAGGTTTTTTGTCCAAAATATCGTTTTCGGGTAGAATAATATTGGTTTAATGAATTTGAATGTACTACATAGGATTCAATACATAATACTTGTAAAGTTTAACTTAACAAAATTTACTTAAATTTGTGTAAACTTGCTTTAGGACAATATTATATAATTGAAGAAAGAAATCATAAGCAATAAAAAAAAAAAAGCAATGAAAATAAGATGGGTGGAACGAAACGCTGGTGGTATTAATTTCAACCCGACAAAAATTGTGTTTCCGCAAAATATCGATTTCTCAACTGGTAACAAACAGAAAAGACAAAAAAGTAGCCTAAATTAGATATTTTAGGTTTTATATCCCGTTTAGGTATATTTAGGTTTTTATACCCCGTTTAGGTATTTTTAGGTGCCACAGTATTAATGTGGGAGAATCCTATGGACATGATTCGAAAAAGTGTATGAGCGCTTTTTGTTTTGGAAGTAAGGGAAAAAATAGGTAAAAACCTAAGAATCCGGTCCCTAGTAATATATGTATTATATGATAAGAGTAAACTTTTGTAGAAGATAATGGGAAATTAGATTCATATGCGGTTATGAGGTGATTAACTAAGAGTGTTTTTTTTTTTTTGGTCGTAGCAAGAGAAAAACTTTGTGTGTGTGTGTGTGTGAGAGAGAGAGAGAGAGAGAGAGAGAGAGAGAGAGAGAGAGAGAGAGAGAGAGAGAGAGAGAGAGAAAGAGGAAGACAGGAAATGAGAGAAAAATCTGATGTGAAAGTCACATAACTTCCTCTGCCCAAATAAAAGTTTGCAGCATTTACGCTAATTATGCTATAAATATCTTATAGCCCCTTCTTTGAATGTTGCGACTAAAAACGCAGGCTATGGGAAAAAAACAAGTGACTGCAAACGTTTATTGAACATTCTGCTGTTAAGAATAATTTCCTAAATTTATCAAACATTCCCCTCAGACATTTCTTTATTGTAAGCAGGGCCACCAGTACATTTTTCTCTCTTCACGTGCTTATATAGAATAAAATGCCTTAAATATCCGCGTATTGAGTTGTTCACCAGGCAAGTTGGTAGGTTACAACCACCCTTCAGAGAATGTTTTTGAAATGGTATAAGCAATCCATGTACAAAATTTAAAGGAAATTTTTAGAGCCGTTTATGAGAAAATAGCAAAAAACAAAATATTCTTCATGTAAAGTCCCCTTAAATATAAGAAAAGGTTGTAGTCAATCTTCACAGCCTCAGAAGGTACCTAACCCAAATACAAAATTTTGTTTTCGTACGATTTACAAGAAGCCGTATTGCAAAAAGCACGTATTCACAGTGGGTTGCTTATAACTACCCTTCAGAGAATTTGTTCGAAAAAATGTTTCAAATAAAAGTTTTAGCTCTTGGTACAAGCAATCCATGCGCAAAATTTAAAAAAAAATCGTTAGAGCCGTTTTCGAGAAAATCGCGAAAAACGAAAATTTCTTCATGTAAAGTCCCCTTAAAAATAAGGGAAATTTGTCGCCAATCTTCGAATCACATCTTCAGAAGGTACCTGACCCAAATACGAAATTTTGTTTTCATACGATTCTCCGTTTCGGAGCTAGCCTGTTCACAAACTTCCACACAGACAGACAGACACACACACAGACACACACACAGACATGTTTCCAAAAATAGTATTTTTGGATTCAGGGGGCCTTGAAACGTGTATATATGCTAAAAACTCAACTTCGAATTTTAGGGTCGAAAACAATACTTCCTCTACCTATAGTACGTATGGTACGGGCAGAGGAAGTAAAAATAATATACAGAGAAAGAAAATTGATATCTGTGTATAAGCTAAAACAGATATTTGAATATGAAAATGAAATAAATAAATGAAACGAAAATAAAGCGAGAAATAAGAGAACGAAACGAAAGAGGAATAAAAGCATAATAGGACACTAAAGAGAGGAGATGAAGAAGGAATAAGGAAACTGAATGTTCTCCTGGCCTTCTAAGAATCGCGGAATTAATTCCAGAGTAAACAACACAGTCAGAGGAATTCCACTGCACAGTGTTCATTACATATTTCAATCTGTGATTCACTTTGATGATTAATTACTCGTAACTTGAAGATAGCTGGACATGAAACTCATCCGCCCACTCAGATACCTTTCAGTGACACAAACAAGCCTATAACCACGGTACAGATAGCTGGACATGAAACTCATCCGCCCACTCAGATACCTTTCAGTGACACAAACAAGCCTATAACCACGGTACAGTACCTGTCATTTAATTTTAATTTGTTGAGGTGTAAATCTTGGGTATGTGTTAAAGAAAAAATATACTTTATTTAATTTTATTTGCTTTCTTGATAACACGACTGCCTAAGCGACAAAGCTTACTATGCTTCTATTAACAGCGAAGAATAACAGACTACATTGTACAGTTTGAGAACAAATTCAGCTCAAACTTGTACAGGATATTACAAATTCAAGAGCTGTATCATCATAATAGAAGCAAATGAATAATTTTCACAAAATCAATTATACAAGTAATGCCGCAATAATGAGACAGATCACGTCAGAACCAGTTTCGAAACTTGTAGAATGGTGGAATTAGGAATCCCTACAGTCACTGTTGGCAGGATAAAATATAAGTACATAGGCCTAATAAATTATTAGGTTTTTAAAACTACCCACTTCTACAAACACATATTGAAGAAGGATGTTTTTCTGAGTGCTTTAACAAATCGGTTACCCAAAGTATTTTTGCTGCAAAAAGTTACGCCAGTACATAGGCCTGTATAACTGGGCAAACGTTCCTAATATTTTCACTAGCCCTAATTTCACAGTATCTTATTATTTTATTTATGGCGAAATTCGGAACAGTAATGGAAGGGGGAAATCTATGAGATAGAGGAGGAGCTGCCCTCTCTGATCAGGAAGACGAACTATTTCCATTACTGTTCCCAATTTTGCAAACAATAAGATACTGTTAAATTAAGAACTTTGCTATAGGCCTATATTATGTATAAACTAAACTAAACTCCGTGGCGCTACATCCCTGGAGGGACTTGGCCTACCACCCGACCGCTGCGTCATCTCCCGTAGGCAGATGGCAGGATTGGGGGCATGTGGTCAGCATGCCGACACCCACGGCCGTTAATGGTGGTTTTCTTGACCGGAGCCGCTACTTCTCTATCAAGTAGCTCCTCAATTTTGAATCACGAGGCTGAGTGCACCCCTACCAGACCTCCCTACCTCAGAAAAAATCCGAGGAGGTACCGGGAATCGAACCCGGGCCGACGGATCTGTAGTCAGCGACGCTAACCACAAGACCACGCCGGAGGACCCTATATTATGTATACAGGGCGTTAATTAATGACACCGAAATATTTTATCTGTGTATAGAGAGGACATAGACAAGCAACTTTTATTAGGAGATTTTTGCTCTAAGACGTAAAATGTATATGCTACAGGTCATTAAAGTCATTACAATTTGGTGCTCATAAGTCAACAATGAAACGAAATAGGGTTAAAATTCATAACATTGACTTCATGCCTTCTTAGTGCTCGATAAAAACACGATTGTTAATCATTCATCAACAGCTATATCATAATTTAGTGTTTCCATAATCTGCAAAATTTACAGACTAATCACATGATGGTCGCCACTGCATTAGTATTTTTTTTTAAATTCATAACTACTGACTACAGTGTTAACAACGAAGTTCCTTTGTTTTGCATTTTTCAAATGTTAGAAGTCAGTGGCGGCCATCCCTGGGATATGTTATGCTGTAACAGGAAAAATTGAATCCATAGAGCGAAAATCTCTTCATAAAAGGTGCTTGTCTAAGTCTCCTCTATACACAGGTAAAATATTAAGGTGTTATTCATTAACACCCTGTATTATGCAATGGATGTAATTTTTTAAAATAATATCGTTAACTTAAAGCAGTTTTCTTTAAAATAGCGAAAAATGATTTTTTCTTCACGTAAAGTGGTAGCAAATGTAAGAGGAATCTGGTGTCACATCCCCAGCAGATAACTAACTCAAACTAAAAATTTGTTTACATACAATTTTTTATTTTCGAGCTATGGTGACTCACAAAATACACTATTGGACTCGCATTCGGGAGGTCCCAGGTTCAAATCCCGTAGCCGGCCAATTTGACATAGGTTTGTTCATGGTTTCCCCAGAGGCTTACACTATTAGAAGGAAGAATCCTGAAAAGACTCCGTTCTAGGCTGAGTTATGATTAAGAAAATAGCAGGGTAGGCCTATCATTATTTCATCGCTTATGCAATGCAACTCACGCTATGGCGGTGATTACGACATGCAGGTAATAAGGGACGACATTTTTATGTATAAAGATTTTATTTGACGTTACACAGAACAAAACATAATATTGTTTTTTTGCATATTTATTTATTATTTACTATCATTATTACATAGAATTGCAAATACAAATACATATTTATACAAGTAAAATAAAACAATTTTCAAAATTCAAAATTAACAACAACTACTATTTAAAAAGAGTAAAAGAAATATAGGCTATATCTTCACAAGAAGTATTAAATTTAGTAATACACCCGAATGAGCAAGACTGCTCGTGCTCGGGTGCCGTTTCAAAAATATCAAAGTGAAGAAAGAGGAGAGACAAAGAAATAGAGTGTATAATGTGCTTAAATAAAAAAGAAAGCAAAAAAAATATTAAACATAAATACATAAAAGGAGTGAAACAAATATTACTTAAAAGCTAAAAAATTACAAAAAATTCTTTACATATCTATTAAATTTAATCAGTGGAGTATGCTGAGAGATCAGGATATTTTCTGATAATTGAGTTATAGAAGCGCGGTCCAAAATTAATGCTATGCTTTAATCCTGTTTTATGCTTTGTGCTTTATCAAGTGCTGTTTTCTGTGCAAACCACACAATTCACCTATTAATTTGTCTGAAATACTAAATTGCTACAGCTTAATTTTGAAAACAATAGCTCTTCCCCAGAAAAAACAAACCTTCTTTGTACGGGTTATAGTGATGTTTTATATTTTTTTAGTACAGGCTCTCTAAAACAGCTACTTGTACTTACATTACGAAGGTACTGTCAAAATTCCAAGTCTGTACTAAATTCATAGTTTAGGCTCTAGGTTGATTCTCTGTCAGTCAATCAGAACAAAGCCTTTTATATATATATAGAGATTTTCATATTTTAGAATAGTTCTGTGAATTGGCTAAATGAAAAAGTAGTAAAACCCAGATAAATCAGAATACGTATTACACTCCCATCTATTGGGGAAACAATTTAAACTACGTGACTTTCGGATTGCAAGCTCCAGCTTCTCAAGCTCAGCAGACAGTGTGACATCCTTTTTGAATGGCGCTCAGTTCAAATGCAGAAACAGCTAATTCTAACAGGGAATTCTGTGTTTATCCTTTTCATAAGACGTTTCTAAAACTTGTCACGTAGCGAATGGCTGCGTGCATAATAGACGATAAGAAACCATTTCTAAACAAAGGAAGGGTTGGGGAGACTTCGATTAATCGATATTGAACCCTGTTATGACTATCGATACTGCCCTGAATTTATTTTGAATTACAGAAAAAAGAGAAGTGCGCATGCGCCGACGGTGAGTCGACGGGAGAAGAGCTGATCCCAAAAAGACAGTAGGAGTACGTGCCTGACTACGAGTGAGAGAAGTTGAAAAGGCAGAAGGGAGAAGACGAGATTGGGATGTGTGACAGCGGTAGCGACGTTCTGGCATGATGGTGTGTCAGACTTTCATCTAAGGAAATTCTGGTTGTGAACTTCCTTGACACGACTATATGGAGATAGTCATTAATCAGAAGAACACACCAAGTCGGCCAGTACGAGACACCGCTACAGCGAACATCAGCTGTGAGAGTGAGTCGTGACTGCTCGCTCTGAATAAGAGCAGATATGGACATCAGGAAGTAATGGGAGACAACTCAGGATCGGAGGATAAGTTGGACATCACTGGTTGAGTATAATAGTCTAGACTTTTTCTTATTGTTTGAGGAGTGAGAAAACTGAGATATTCCTTTTTTAAGGATGGTTTCTAAGTCATGTATGGCAATCAGACGCCGTAGGGTATGATAGAAGAATAGAATAGAAATATAGAAGTGAGAATTCTAGAAGTAAAGTGATGAAATCCAGTAATCCAACTACTTTCTATTTCTGGTCTAAGTTAATTATAAAAGAGCAGTCAAGAGCCCAACCGCTGAAGGATACAGATAGATCTCTTCACTTTAGGGTTTCATGGGTGATTGTCCCACGAATGAATACATAGCTAGGGGCAATTGGTGATGCTCATAGAAACTTTGTTATTTTTGAGACAGGACGCGAGGGGAGTAAGGAAGAAAAGTAATTAAGGGGCATGCTTAGTACTTCTTACGAGGGCCCCTCCCACTTGGGTTTCTTTCAGGTGACGGGTGACTATCTATAAATAGATTTCATGCTGGCCTGTAATGTTAAGTTATGTTTTTTATAGAGATTTATCTACAAGCGAAAGTGTATGGAATATGGTAGAGGGGGATAAGAAGTGGAAAGATTGAAGGGCAGAAGAAGGCCTACGAGTGGTAGTGCATTAGGTGTGTACCATTGGAAAATTTACATGTTAGGGTAGAAGTAGAAGTCACTAAAGGGGTTATAGAGAAGCTTACTAATCTGGGCGTGAATTAGTTTCAGTTAGAATTCTAGGGAATTTAGAGACAAAAGAAGATTGGGTGCCCATGCTAAAGAGTAGTAACGTAAGAAGTAGGAAAACTAGAATAACCACCGAGTGAATTAAATCAATGGTATAAGCTGAAGGGAACTCTACTTAAAGAAAGAAAGGGGTTAAAAGATAATAGCTGATGACTGGTCAGGTTAGAAAGAGGAGAGTGAGTTGAAAGATAACAACACATGATTGGTTAGGTTAGAAAGAGGAGAATAGGTAATTGCGAGTAGTGTACTGATGATAAGTAGTTTATTAGCAAGTACTAGAGATTGTAAGGGTGAGGTGAGGGAACGCCGGAAGTATCCCGAATCAAACAAATAAAATCTGGTAGTAGACAAGGCCTATACCAGTAACATATAAAGAAAAGAAATTTATGAGAGATTGTGAAAGCCATCGATGTTGGAGGCGAACAACGGCCCCACGTGCCTCTAGGAGAGAGTGTCAGGGACCTCTGACATCGATTTACAAAATTTTATTTTTGTTTGCGGCCCATTAATATTTTCCCGGTTGCAGGAGAGGAGTCAGATTGTTTGTAACTCAAGATCTAGACGTCGCTCCTGTATCGGTGGTCTATCGCCACAGTCACTCTGTGGGTATAGGCCTAAACTTCTATTTCTTTCTTCGTGAGACTGTCTTTTCTATCTATCTTTAAATACAATTCTTCATGGACTAAGCTGACAAATAGACTAATATAGGAGACATAGGTGGGATTATTGAGTGTAATCTGTAGAGTAAGGACTGGATTATGAATTGAAAACCTTTATTTATTCAAGAAAAAAAAACCCAGTATAATATATATATTGAACTATCCTGAAGTTGCAAATGTAAATGACTACACAAGTCAGTAGTAAATTAGAAGAATAATACAAGACGTTCTAGTAGATACCTGAAAAAAAAAGAAAGAAAATTAAAGTAATTAATTAAGGATTTGTTATTGTTGAACAGAGAACGTACTTATATAGTTAAAATTGGGTATACTAACCTTGAATAATCAAATATTATCCTACCAATAAAAGTGTTGAATGGTTAATGTAGTGTAAATGTAATTTATTGTATATAAGATTGTTATTGTTGAAAAAAAGAAAAAAAATAATATATTAAATAAATTATGGTTATTGTTATGCAAAGTAAATTAACGTGAAGTTCAGATTTTTGACCCTTATCCTTGTAATGGTTTGAGAGTAGCTGGTTTTTGTGCTAAGTTACATACTTTGGTAGTGAGTATTGAAAAAAGGAGAAAAAGAAGAAGCAGAATAAAAAAAAAAACGAAAGGTAAATCCGAACCCAACTCCCGTCTCCACTGTTAATTTAAAAGCTAGTCGAGGGGCATGTAGGTACATAGCCTGTGTATCTATAATTTAATTTGTGTCTGGGCTGATACATAACAAAAAGAAAAGAGGAAGCGTATTGATGATGGCGCCCGTTAATATAAATTTTCATCAATATTATCAAGACTGGGTAAATTGTTAAAAGAGAGAGAAAGTAGACTGAGAGTAGGAAGTTTGCAATCACCCGGTGTCAAAGGTAGTTGTACTGAACGTTGGAATGTGGACTATGCAGGCAGTGTTGTGATGACACGACAGGTGTATGAGTGACCTTGTTTTGTAGGAGTTCAGTAAACTTATATACTACGATTGAGAATAATCACATATTAGTCGTCACAGATTTTGGCGAAGAATTTTGGCGAAGATTTAATCCAAGAAGTTAAGGAACTTTATAGCATAAAGTAAGAAAAGCCCGTCACAAACTAAACTAAACTAAACCCCGTGGCGTTACATCCCCGGAGGGACTTGGCCTACCACCCGACCGCTGCGTCATCTACCATAGGCAGATTGCAGGATTGGGGGCATGTGGTCAGCATGCCGACACCCAAGGCTGATAATAGTGGTTTTCATGACCGGAGCCGCTACTTCTCTATCAAGTAGCTCCTCAATTTGAATCACGAGGCTGAGTGCACCCCTGCCAGACCTTTCTACCTCAGAAAAACCCGAGGAGATACCGGGGATCGAACCCGGGTCGACGGATCTGTAGTCAGCGACGCTAACCACAAGACCACGCCGTCGGTGAAGATGTTTCTAGCATTTGAATTTAGCTGGGAAATTAGATTGGTGACACGCGTTAATATGGTTTTTTTTATTTTATTTTTATTTTTTAATGAATAGCCTAAACCTAAGAAAATATGGGAAGACTTTATGATTTTTTCAGGGTAAGAGAGTTAAATTTTTAAGTTTTTTGGAATTTTTCCGTCGGTTGCAAGCTAAAAGGTATAATTCTGCCATCTGGAAATGGCTAAACATTAATGGTGTATTTTATGGAGTAAATTTAAACTGATATTAAAGGATGAAATAGCGAGGATGATTCGTGGTATGTAAATATCCAATTCGGCATTTGCCTTCACTACTGGGGAAATCATTTTTTAAAATTGTCAAATCGGCCGGCTACGGGATTTGAACCTGGGACCTCCCGAATGCGAGGATACCTCGCTCGGTTTATGGAAATAATTATTTTGATCACTAGCATGTCTATGGGATACCAAAGAAGTTAGTTAGGCTGATCAAAATGTGCCTAAATGAAACCTATAGTAGCTGAGTCGAGGTAGGGAGATTTAAACGAGATAGGTTTGCCATTAGAAGCGGCTTTGAAATATGCCATTAGGAAAGTTTAGGAAAACAAGGCAGGCCTAGAATTAAATGACAGGCACCCTATTTTAGCGTATGCAGATGACGTTTGCTTGTTAGGAGATGACATAAACACAATCGAGAGAAATGCAGAAAGTCTTTTCGATGCCTGCAGAAATGTTGGATTGGAAATTAATACAGAAAAAAAAAACTAAGTTTATTGTCATGGAACGTCAAAATAATGCTCTACAAAATATTAGAGTAGCCGGTAAATCGTTCGAACAAGTGGAAAAATTCAAATATCTGGAAGCAATAATTACAGACACAAATATTATTAAGGCAGAAGTTAAGTCTCGATTCAAATCAGGAAATGCTTGTTTTTATGAAGTTCAGAAACTCTTATCTTCTTGTCTTCTGTCCAGAAATCTAAAAATAAACATTTATAAGACAGTTAACCTGTCGGTTTTACTATATGGATGTGAGACATGGCCCCTTACATAATCTGAGAGAGTTCGAAAACAGGGGGCTTAGGAAAATATTTCGGCCTAAGAGAGATGAAAAGTAGACTGGAGAAAACTGCATAACGACTAGTTTTATAACCTGTACTCGTCACCGGATATAGTAAGGGTAATTAAATCACGGAGGATGAAATGGGCTGGGCATGTTGCGTGCATGGGGGAGGAAAGACATATCTCAAAAGTATTGACTGGGAGACCCGAAGGGAAAAGACCACTTGGAAGACCTGGACGTAGGTGGGAGGACAATATTAGGATAGATTTAATAGAAGTAGGGTTTGCGAGGGATGGTTGGATGGAGTTAGCACAGAATAGGGTTGAATGGCGGGGTCAGGTAAGCGCGGCAATGAACCTTCGGGTTCCATAAAATAGGTATTCCTTTAGCTTGCTGAAGAATTATCTATTGCCATTGAGTAAGCAAGTAAGCAAGCATGTCTTCCAAGTCCAATATATTGCAAATTCCAAAGCCCTAGATGAACACTGTAGGTGCTATTGCTGTCATGGGAACTTAGCAGAGACTTTAAAGTGAGTCCACCCTTTTGAAGTTTTTTAGGGGTAAAAATGAAAAAAATGACCTTTTTGGGATTTCCCCCTCGGTTACAGACTAAAAGCTATAGGTGTGCCAAATTGCAAGTTTCTAGCTCATCTGGAAGTGACAAACATTAATGACTGCCTTGTGGATTTATATTAAAGGGGCTATAAGGGAGGAAGAGAAGTGGACGACCTAGGAAAATATGGTTTGAAGATGTGAAAGATTATCTTACAAAAATTGGTGTTAAATGCTGGAGAAGGAAAGCTGAGAACCGAGATGAATGGAGTGTTTAAGGAGGACAAGATCCTTCATGGACTGTAGTGCCAACTAGTAAGTAAGTAAGTAAGTACGTAAGTAAGTAAGTGAGTGAGTGAGTGAGTGAGTGAGTGAGTGAGTGAGTGAGTGAGTAAGTAAGTAAGTAAAGTAAGTAAGTAAAGTAAGTAAGTAAGTAAGTAAGTAAGTAAAGTAAGTAAGTAAGTAAGTAAGTAAGTAAGTAAGTAAGTACGTAAGTAAGTAAGTAAGTAAGTAAGTATATAACTTAAAGGTTCAATTAATTTTGGGATATCAGGTATTATTTTTATGAAAATAATTTAAATGTTAACTAATTGTTTAGTGATCCTAAACACACTACAAAGTCTTGTAGGCTACATCATTTAATCTCTGTGTCTCTCGGATTGAAGTAAGAGAGGTTGCAGCCCAGATAGCTGAAGGCTTTGACTTGTTCAATAAGATTGTTCTTGATGGAGATTTTAGATCTAAGATGGTCCTTTCCACTGAAAGTCATTGGTTTTGGTTTTATTTATTGAGATTTCTAGATCATATTCGTTTACTATCAGTCAGGGCCGTCGCGTGGTTTGTTGGCGCCCGGGGCAAGATTTCGTCAGGCGCCCCCCCCCCCAACTCAATCCCACGTGCACCCACCCGACATTCCACCTATCTGTAGGATTCAAGGATTTAAGGCCCACAGTAGAGTTCATTATTAGGGTATTATTATTAACAGTATACAAGCAAATCCAGCTGCTCAATTTTGAGCAAATATTTATTTTTGGATAACTTAGCAAATATAAAGTTATTGGTGTCAAATATTTATTTGTTCAATAAATATATACAACGTAATATTCAAAATTCAGTTATACCTAAGTTTAACAAATACGTTATGTACATCTAACTTATTTTTTCAAATTTTGTTTTATTTTTGCCGTTGCCGCGGCGCCCGGGGCGACGGCCCTGCTATCAGTGATAAGTTATGTACTGCTCTTTGCAAATTACCTTCTGAGTTGGTTAGTATAATTTGATCATCTGCATAAGTCTTGTACATAAATACTGAAATTCCATAATAAAATGTGACATATCTCCCATGGGACAAGAATTTTATGACAAAACCCCTTTTGAAAATATATTTGTGCTATACACAAATATAGCCTATTAAATTTGGTTGACTAGATCCTGGTGTCTTGGTTTCTAAAAGAGGACGTAATCAGTTTAGGTTTTATTTAATTTAAAGTTCATTTTCTTTTGAAATACAGCATATTCTACTGATTATAAACGTTTACATTTACATTCTCTTCTAAACGATCACAATAATTATATTTTCTTCAAATACTATTTACCACTAACAACAGATTACTTCTATTCGTAATATGAATGAGGCAATGTTCTGTCAATGTATGTGTGATACTGATTGGGAAGTCTTAATTAATGGAAGAGACATTAATACAGTCTTCGCAAACTGTATCAGTCGTCTTCTACTATACTACAACTAACACAACTCTAGTCTCTATTATTCCTGGTGTCCAGTAGTTCACAAAAACTACGCACTACATACTAACTAAACTACTACATCTACGCAGGGCCGTAGCAAGGCCCTTCTGCTCCCTTGGCGAGTTTGACAATTCTGCGCCCTCCAATTTCTGTAAAATTGTTTATTATTTTAATATAAAAACACTGTTATTATCAAAGAAAACCTAAACCTCAATTTGAAAATGAACTAAGTGTTGGACTTTCTACGTACTAAAACCTTATTTTCAGACTATTGAACTACTTAAAAAAAGAATTAATTAATAAAATCTAGTATCAGAAGTAAATTACAAAATAGGCCTGAGGCCTACTAAAATGTTTAACACATTAATAGAGGTAAAAGTATTTTTTTCGGATAGTTGAACCACTTTCATCTCAATAATAACGTACATTTTAATTTTTTATTGTTATATCTTTCCATACTGTTCATGATTTATGTTATCATCCTCTGTCAATAACAAACGTGCTAATTTAAAAAAACGTTGCAAGACTCCTTTTTCTTTGTAGACAATCGGCATAATACTACAGATAGTTCACGTGCAGTAATTTGTATTAACCTGAAAGATTTCTTCTATTAACGTGGAATTTTTATTGCTTGATAAATAGCACCAGTCTTAAAAAAATGCGGGATTTTTCATGGTTAATTTTGCGCCCTCTCTGTACCTGCGCCCTTGGCGGGGGCCCATCTCGCCACCGCCTAGCTACGGCCCTGCATCTACGACTACTAGAGGCCGGAAGACCTTGGTATTTGTTTGTCGATATGCAAACATTTCAGTTAGAAATAAAAATCAGGTAAACTGATGTAACAAAGTGCCAGTATGTTTTTCTTTAATCAGTTATGACTGCAATTATGATATGCAGAATATGCTTTTTTTAAATTGATTTCCAAGTTAAGCTCCAGATTTATTCATTATTCAGGGCTTACGGAAGAACAAAGGTCTAGTTTTTTAAATGAGATTAAAATCTTCCAGCATCAGCTGAACTGTGCCGATTTGTGATATCATGACAATCGCACACTCACATAAAAATACCAAAAAAAAATTAAAATTGGCCGGTTTCGGGTTTTGAACCATGGACTCCAGAATGTGAGGCCAAGACGTTACCATCTTGGCCACCGGGGTCATTTTAACAGTCTAGTTGGATAACTGCATGTAAATCAATAGTGTTTTTTTTGTCATAGCTACCTGTATTTTAATTTCCAAGGCCTTATAATACCACAGTAAAACAATAGGCAGTGTTGTCAAGATAACTGATTTTCATTTTTTCTAATAAATTCTTTCGAATACGTATATTACCATAAAATAGGCACTAAATTGAACATTACTCCGAAACAGGTCAACCGATTTTATCCATTATAAATAGACGTCTTCCCATGGACATTATAAATGCGTATACGAAGTTTCATAAATATACGATAAAGTGTATTTGAGTTATTGCGCCTTTAAAGTTGACACTAAATTGGGGTTTACTCCGGTACCGGTCAACAGATTAGGTTCAAATTCAATAGGGCACTTCTCATGAACGTCATAAATGAGTATACCAAGTTTCATGGAAATCCGATACAGCGTATTTGAGTTATGGTGCCTTTCTATTAGAAAGGAGCCATAATCTATTAAAATAGGCACTAAATTGGGCATTACTCCGGTACCGGTGAACCGATTTGGTTCAATATCAATAGGGTTCTTCCCATGGACATTACAAATGAGTTTTCCAAGTTTCATGAAAATCCGAAAAAGCGTATTTGAGTTATGGCGCGTACAGACACACGGACGGACGGACAGACGGACAGACATTTTTCGTCCCCACACACAATCTCATAAAGTACCATACTGGCACTTAATAAAGAAGGCAGTGGTTTAGCAAATGTTTTTTGTTTTAATTCAGCTGTGTTTATGCTTCTTTAGCTTCGAGGCTGTGTTAGGATTCGGGATCTGTGTCTATACAGTAGGGTAGGCCATGGAACTATTGATTGCCAACTGTCTCTATTATTGGTGTAGTTTTACGGAGTAAATTTCAACTGATATTAATTTAAATGGATATGAAACAGTATGAAATGGTGAGGATGGTTCATGGTGTGTAAATATCCAATTCGGCATTCGTCTTTACGACTGGGGAAACCATGAAAAACAAAAACCATGTCAAATTGGCCGGCCACGGGATTTGAACCTGGCACCTATCTCGCTCGGTTTGAAAATATTGTTGAGGGGACAAGAATGGAATTTTTGGTAGTTACACATAGAGACTACGGTAGGATTATAACGTCAGGCACATCTGGCTACGCCTATGATTAGCACCAAACAGAATTTTTCCCATATGTTCCACTGTTGCGCTTAAGTGTGATGCTTCCTTATATAAGAAAAGTAATTATCATATTGAAGATGAGACTTGTTTTTTTATGTACAATTTTGGTGTTGATGACGGAAAGCTGATTCGCCTTACATGTTCACGTCGCTGGGATGCGAACCCGGATACGCAGCGGAGTTGTAGAATCGTGTGGTGGGGGGACTGCGCGGGGCGGCGAACTTCAAAGGACTGCTGCTCAAGCGAGATGATGGGGAAGATGGAGTGGGTTCAGTGCGTGCCATACAGGCACAGGCAGATGCAGATGGTGCGTACATGCGTGCGGGCCATGTTCTCCTACAACGCACCTCGTTATGACTCGACTCTCGTCGGCACTCGTCGCTACACTTTTGTTCCTGGTTTCATGTGCGCATGACGGTAACAATGTGACGTCATCCATACAGAATCCAAATCTCACCTCAACTATTTCTACAAACGGCATTGTTGCTCATCTGACTGGGAAATCTCACGTAAGTAATTTTCATTTTATATTCTTTAAGTAGCTTCTCTGCCCCCAAATCCCCAGAGATGTTTTTGTGAACTGACACTGTATCAAAGAGCCTGTGTATTTAGACTGCTGTGGATAACAAACTGGAACTATTTTAAGGATTTTTCGGGATACAAATTTAAAATTTGAATATTTTGGGATGTTCCCCTCCGTTACAGGCTATTAGCTGTAAGTGTGCCAAATTTTAAGTTTTTAGCTCATCTGAAAGTGGGTAAACATTAATGTCAATAGGTGATCGAAAATCTTTAAAAATTTTCTTTTGGGAGTAAAAATTTAAAATTTGAATCTTTTGGGATTTTCCCCTTGGTTATAGGCCAATAGCTGTAAGTTTACCAAATTTCAAGTTCCTAACTCATCTGGAATTGGGTAAAAATTAATGTCAATAGGTGACTGAAAACCTTTCAAAATTTTCTTTCGGGAGTAAAAATTTTAAATTTGAATCTTGTGGGATTTTCCCCTCGGATACAGGCTAATGGCTGTAATTTCAAGTTTTTCAAGTTTTCCAAATTTCAAGTTTTTAGCTCATATGGAAGTGGGTAAACACGAGTGGAAAATGTGGACTGTAGTATATGTGAATGACGCGAGCTTAAAACAGTTAGTTTTCCATACTTGTAGGGCAGCTAGAATCACCAAATTTGGCATGCTTATGGCAGTTGGATGTGCCAATATTCTTGCCGAATTATATGATTCTAATGCCCGGTTTCTACAAACTTGTGAATTACCTATGGGTAAATTACCCATGGACAAATTAGTTCCATTTTTGAGCAAGGCCTTGGAGTTGTACAGTTAATTTAATTCAGAAGGCTTTGATTCTCATTGTTATTGATCCTATGAAAGGTTAAATTTTATCCAGCCATCCATGAAAGGACAAATTAACCCAAAGATTTACCCTTGGACAGATCTAGCCCGAGTTTGTAGGAACATTTTTTCTGTCATTTTCATATTTACCTAGAGGACATTTATCTAGAAACTCGCCACAAGTGTAAGTGATTGCTATCTTGAAATTATTTGTGTTTGTGTGGTGTTATTCTTGTGTAAATTGTGTAAATTCTGTGCATTAGATAATTTACCCATAGGTAATTCGCGAGTTTATAGAAAACGGCCATAAGTTGTCAAAAATTACGTGAAATGTGGAGTATGTGCGAAGTTTATTTATAATTTTTAAAAATCAAAGAACCAAACTTGTAGATCTCCCAAAATAGCCTACGTTACTACAATGTACGTGCGTCCGCCATTTTGAAGTTTTCTGGGGGATAAAAAATTGAAAATTAGAACTTTCTGGAATGTTACTATAGATTACAGGCTAAAAGCTATAAGCGTACCAAATGTCAAGTTTCTAGGTCTTCCGGAAGTGGGTAAACTTTAAGGGAATATAAGGCAACGGGGGATGTATAATTTTTTTTACAATGGCTATAGTAGGGGGCTAAAGTGCAGTAGAATTTTTTTCAGCAAAAGTGAGGGAGCTACCCTCAATCTGTAAATACAGTGAACTAGTATAGTAAATTCAAAATATTGTTTTTTTAAATATACGTATTGCAAACAGTTTAACTATTGCCCTAAATTTGAATAATTTTCAACTACGTTACAGCATCTCAATACCCCTGAATTATCACACAGACGAAATTGTCATGCATTGTTGTTTTTATACAAATTACTTAATAACGAAATAGATTATATTAGTACTAGCTTAAAAGACCCGGCGTCGCCCGGGTTTTGTATTTTGTAATTGGAAATTAGCTTATGAAGGATTTTCAATTTTAAATTCTAGGTCCTTATATAGGCATTTATAATTTGAAATAGGAAGAACGACTTATTACACTCAAACTATTCCCTCAGAAAACGCTTGATATAGTTTTTTATGGCTCATAGAGGATCTAGAATGTTGCATCCCATCGCTTGTACAGTGCACAGCAAGCCTGGTAGAGGTTTAAATAAGAAGAAACAGAAATTCCTGTAACATAAAATTGTAATATCGAGGCGGGAAATTTCCCACTCTTATGTTACCATAAAGCATTATCACTTTCATACTTTTCTCTCCAAAAACCTGCGATATAATATAATAATACACACATTACCATACCTCGTTTTGTTTTCTCTATGTCCAGGGTAGAGAAAGTTATGTGATTCCATTATTTTAGTGGATTTCATTCTGTAATATTTATTTATAACATGAATTATTTTGATAACTTCTCTTATTTGTCAAAAGTGCATTTCAATTGTTTTTTCCAAGCCCACCTGATACCATTTGGCAACAATATATTCTGTGATTTGGAATTGATAATTCTATGTAAAAAGGGATTAAGTATTTTCAAAAACATTTAATTTTTGGCATTTAGAATCAGAATTTTTCAAAATCCTTTCTTAGTGAGCACCTACATTATGAAAGGAAGGTACTGTCAAAATTCCAAGTCTCTACCTGTTATAGTTTAGGCTGTACGTTGATTCCTGTCATTCAGTCAATCAGTCAGTCAGTCATTCAGTCAATCAGTCAGTCAGTCAGTCAGTCATTCATTCAGTCAGTCAGGACAAAGCCTTTTATATATATAGAGATTCTCGAAGAAATATCTCTTTATGTTCTACGTTATAGATCTTATAAATTGCATAATCTTTTTCATCCCAAAAGCAAATCCTGACTCCCATAATAATTCTCCTCTTTAAATACTGTACAATCAATTGCAAAAAATGTACTTCTCTCCCAGAAGATGGCTGCAGAGCTTGTAGCAGCCGAAAGCTCGGACCACACTAATATTTTCACCCGGTTGGAATTCCGAGAGACCATCATTCATATAATATATATGTGTGTGTGTTAAAAAAAAATGATTATTTTAAGATAGTAATAATTAAAAAGTTGTAGTTAAAATATGCTCCTTGTCATTTTCTTTATTTAAATCTGTCTTTTTTTACATATAATCCTATGTCTTCCTCCAAAACTAGTATATTATTCATGTTTTGATCTGTTGACTTCATTGTGTAATTTTCATACTGTAGGCTATGTGTTTTTTTTTATACTTGTAGTATTAGTTTAAATAGGCTATGTTTAGTATTAGCCTACATTAAACATATAATATTAGTGTTGTAAAATTGGTGTAATTAGTAGAAGAGAATATTGTAGTTGGGCAATGAGCCTGTTATATTCTAAACAAAATAAATAAATAAATAGATTAAATAGTAACTAAAGTGACGTAAAGTTGTATAGTTAGTGAGAATGTATAGAGACCAGACGTCGGAAGCTGTGTACTGTACAAGTAGCATTGAAAGCATTAATTACTGTATATGGCGGTTCTCTTCTTCAGAGTTTTTGTATTCCAGGTATCTCTGTTCGGTGCCTTTGATGTTGCATAATGCCTCAATATGGGCTTTACAAATTGCCCCACTACCATTACATTTATGATACAAATTGTGTTATTTCAAAATTATTAGCCATTAAGTAGTATCACAAACATTTTTAAAAATTATCCATTTCTTCTTGGGCTTGAAGCAGAAAGCCTAATGAGTTTTATGTGAGTAGGCATATTACGCATAGCTTTCAAATTACAGGGGCATTAAACTCACTTCCGCGAAAATTAGGAATGAAAGTCTTGACTGCGTCAAGAGATCCAGTTTATTCCAATCCGGCATTCTGGCCCTACTTTTATCATAGGTAGGCTAATACAAAGAAAAAAAATTATTGAACGTTTTGATTGTGTATGTAGGCTATAATTTGCGTTTAAGTGTTACTGAATATAATATTTTAATTACTTGCTGAAACATTAATTTAAAAAAAATCTAGAAATGGGAATAATAAACGCTGGCGAAGCCGCGGGTACTTGCTAGTGATATTTATAATTGTTTTCAAGATTCCTTCCTGAAGTGCAAATTTATCCTTTATACCTTTATTTGTAATTATTCTTATGTGTACCCTAACATAAATATGAATTCAGATAGATACAGGGGTGTGGTGAAAGCAGTTTTTTTTTTTTTTGGTAAATTTAAATAAATGTTTAAATAATTTATAATTTTGAACTTTTTGAAAAGTTTTTTAATAAAAAAATCTGATGTGAAAGTCACATAACTTCCTCTGCCTAAATAAAAATTAGAAGTAGCCTATTCACATATCCTTTTACAGAATCGCAAGACACAATTTTACGCTAATTATCCTAAAAGGCTACCTCTTCTTTCAATGATGCGACCAAAAGCGATAATTTCTGAAATTTATCGAATATTTCCCTCAGATACTTCTTTATTCTATGCATGGCCAACAATACATCTTTCTCACTTCACATTCTTATATAGAATAAGAGGCCGTGAAAGCGCGCAAGACAAAATTTCTACAAACAGTGGGTGAACAGTGGGTGGCTTGTAACTACCCTGAGAGAATTTTTTCGAAAAAAGTTTCAAATAAAAGTTTTAGCTCTCAGTAAAAGGAATACATGTGCAAATTTTAAAGAAAATCGTTAGAGCCGTTTTTGAGAAAATCGCGAAAAACCAAAATTTCTTCATGTAAAGTCCCCTTAAAAATAAGATAAATTTGTCGCCAATCTTCGAATCACATCTTCAGAAAGTACCTAATCCAAATACGAAATTTTGTTTTCATACAATTCTCCGTTTCGGAGCTAGCCTGTTCACAAACTTCCACACAGACAGACACACAGACACACACACAGACATGTTTCCAAAATGGGGCCTTGAAACGTGTATATATGCTAAAAACTCAACTTGGAATTTTAGGGTCGAAAACAATACTTCCTCTACCTATAGTACGTATGGTACGGGCTCCCGTAGCCCGCCAATTTGACATAGGTTTTTTTTTTCATGGTTTCCCCAGTCGTAAAGGCATATGCCGAATTGAGTATTTACATACCGTGAATCATCCTCACCGTTACATCCTGTATCATATCCATTTAGATTATTTATTTATTTATTTTGTTGCACTGCAAGTGGGTCAACAACCCGGTGGCAGTGTTGCAATAAATACCAGCCATACATACATACAAAAATGACACACTATACATACAGTTACACATTAAATATAACAACAACTATCTAAATACCTGATAATTAAAAAAAAAATCTTTCCATTCAAAACTGTAGCATATAAAAATTACATTATATTAATATCAGTTGAAATTTAGGCCTACTCCAAAAAATATACCAATAACAGAAACAATTGACAAGCAATAGTTCCATGGCCTACCCTACTGTATAGACACACATCCCGAACTCCTGATATGGCCTCATAGCTGAAAGGAGTATAAATACAGATGAATTAAAAAGAAGAATAAAAGGTACTTAGAAACATGTAACTAAAATATATTTATGTTATGAAATAAAAACAAGCCTTATTCAAAAGTTTCTATAACTATTAAAGAATTTTTAAAAAATCGCATATATTGTTCCGAATTTTGCATAACACTTTTACAGGTTAATTTAAAATAAATTAGTATAGGGTGTATATCTATACATTATAATGTTTAGCGTTCCCACACAGCACCACTGAATAGACAAGATAACATCTATTCTTATATTCTAATCCAGTCTGGAAGTAGAAATGGCAGTAGTAACATCAGCAAGAAAGATAACTGCCGTGTTACACATGAATGGAATTCTTGTGTTCGCGGGGGTGAAAGAGATTTGCATTTGTCACTTTGTAACACCAGAATCGAGTTCCGCGAGTTCCAGTTCCTGGAAAACACATAATTCTGCGGACCTAAATTACTGAGCGCTAAATACACAAAGAAGACTGGTTGAGTGGCTACACCCTGTTACGTGAAAGCAGCGGGGGATAGCCTACCGAGCTTCATGGTTGGGGCAAATTTTGGTAAATTATGAGAATCAATAAAATGAGGTGAACTGATGTAACAAAGTACCAGAATGCTTTTGTTGAATCAGTAATAATTGCAATTATGATATGCAGAAAATAAGTTACTAGGTGAGGTTTTTTCCGGGGTTTTCCCTCACCTGTGAGACAAATGTCAAGTAACTTTAGACTCTAGTGGTCCCCGGATATCATCAGGCCGTCATTATCATCTTCATCCCATCCTCGCCTTGTTCTGAGTGAGTGTGTGTGTGTGTGAATGGTGTGTCTCGTCCTATGTGTTCGTGTTGTCTCAGAGGTGGCCCCGGCATTGGGCTGATCACCCATCCGGGGAGGTCCTCCATGTCCTTGTCTGGTCAAAAAAGTATGTATGTGATCCAAAGATAATCCCTCTCCCGACAGGTCGCGGCCCTGTAAGGCCCGGGCGGCTTGGGTCGCTTAAATCCTAAAAAGGGAGAGGTTAAACTACGACAAAGAAAGAAGAAGAAAGAAAAAATAAGTTATTTTTGTAATCTATCTCCTAGTTAAGTTCAAGATCGATTCATTAAGCAGGGCTTACTGAAGAACAGATAAGTATATGTGAAGGAATATGTGGGTAGTGTTATTTGTCAAAGCTACCTGTATTGCAACTTCCAAAGGCGTATATGATCACTGTAAAACAATATGTTGCCATGAGAACTGACATGCATTTGATAAACTCTTTCTAATACACCATAAAATAGGCACTAAATTGGGAATTACTCCGGTAAAGGTCAACCGATTTGGTCCAATATCAATAGGCTTCTTCCCATGGACGTTATAAATGCGTATACCAAGTTACATGAAAATCCGACAAAGCGTATTCGAGTTACAGACACACGGACAGACATTTCCCCGTCCCCTACACAATCTCACAGAGTAGGCTACCATTCTGACACTTAGCCCTACTTAAAATAATATTATAAGCATACTATAACTTACATTTACAGCAAACTAACCCATTGAGGCCTTTTAACAGCCTTCGAAAACAGGGCGCTTAGGAAAATATTTAGGCCTAAGAGAGATGAAAACGGGGACTGGAGAAAACTGCGTAACGACGAGCTACATGACCTGTACTCGTCACCGGATATAGTAAGGGTAATTAAATCACGGTGGATGAAATGGGCTGGACATGGGGGAGGAAAGACATATCTCAAGAGTATTGAATGGGAGACCCGAATGAAAAAGACCATTTGGAAGACATAGACGTAGATGGGAGGACAATATTATGATAGATTTAAGGGGAATAGGATTTGCGAGGGATGGTTGGATGGAGTTAGCACAGAATAGGGTTGAATGGTGGCCTCTGGTAAGCGCGGCAATGAACCTTTGGGTTCCATAAAATAGATAATATTCCTTTAGCTTGCTTGGGAATTGTCTATTGCCATTGAGTAAGTAAGTAAGTAAGTAAGTAATTATTACATATGGCTACATTCATGGGCGTACGGTAAGGGGGGGTTCAGGGGGTTGAAACCCCTCCCGAAATATCTGCAATATTTTTAAATCATGGAACGAAATAAAAAAAAATATGGTTCGGTTGTTACACATTTTACAATTTCGTACATATCAAAGCATTACTTAAGATTTATCGTAATTTATTCCAAATTCAAATGTCAAAACCTCATGGTGTTGATAGTTTTTCAGCTTAATAACAGTGATGTATTACTAGTAAACAAAAATCTCTTTGGAATCTGTCAAACGACAACTCTAATACTCCCGCCGAAATCCATCAACCTGTTTGTAAAGCCAGCAGTAAATCACGAGCTCATCACAAAAATATCATGAAGTAATCGGCATTAATCGGACTTTTCCACCGGTGGATTTAAAGAGGACTTTAAAAACGTGCCCTATGCACCATACATTATGATAATTTTTCAAAAAAAATGTTCTTATTTATAGACTCTAGCTTAACGAGAAATTGATAGAAATCTCAAGAAAAACAGTTTCAAAGACTGAGCTGCATATTAATTTATTACAGTGTATTAATTTTCACAATACAGCTGTTGAGTAATTAAAAAAAGTATTAATTCACTATGTGCGCAAGGACATGGAGCTGAGACGAATTTACATTGAACCCCTTCCGAACAAAATTTCACCATACGCCCATGGCTACATTTACAAATAGGTTAGATTTAAATTTTCGGAGGGGGATTCACCACCCTCTGAATTCATCGCTGTGAATGCAGATATTCGTCAAGACTTAACATTGGCACGCGTCCCCGTGTTCATTCATCATTGCCGTCTGATCCACGCTGGGCATCTCTACTGAAATCACAGCCTCATCACTGCGCATAGGAAAAGGGAAAAGCAATCTGGGTTTATGTTTTAAGAAGCATGACCTTAATGTACTTCCGCATTGCCGTGGAAACGCTTATTATATTTCTGACGAACAAGTTATTCGCACTTAAAACTAACCCTTAACCATGGACGTGAGGTCTGTGTGACCGCAGTAAAAACTTAACCGCTGTCTTCGTAGTTGGTTTATTTACACTACCTTCCCTTCTCAAGATCCTTTAACACAAGGGACCGTATTTTTTGGTAAAATAAAATGGCTGATTTCGGTATAAACTTCCTTCTATTTCGTGGACATTTTGCGAAATAAAATATTTTATACAGTTACCCTTATGGGATGGTATGGCACTCTCATGCTGTGTTATTTTTAGAACCATGAAAAATAGTCATTTTTGAGGTTATAATGTTTTCTTTAAAACCGATAGAATACATACCGTATTTTACGGACCATAAGACGCACTTTTTTACTTTGAAAACAGAGCCTTGAAAGTTGGGTGCGTCTAATGGTCTGAAGCACTTTAAAAAATTAAAATTATGGTAAATATTGCCAGAATACCATAGTTATAAACAAAGTGTTTTAAACTAAAAGGTTATTACAAATTTTGGCAGACTGTAGGCCTACTTGAGTGCACTTGTCACAATCGTAAAATGAGAGTATACAATGCGAAAAGAATGTTGAGTTCTTTTACACGAAAGGAGTTGTCTCTGCCGGGTGGTTTAAATGAAAGCAATGACCTCTGAACAGCCTTGTCAGATTACACTTACCGTATGCTGAATTGAGGATTAGATGGTGTAAAAGTATTTTCAGTCTTTCATGAGAAATCAGTTGAGTTGCTAAAATTTATGCGATGCCACCTGTACAGAAGACATTTTCCTACAACGCATGTTTTAAGTTAGAAGTGATTTACACTGATTCCATTGTGCAATTTGTTTATGCAATGAAGTATGTTATTCCCTTTAAAATTTTTGGTTTAGAATCACATTGAAATTTATTTTCCTTTAGAATTCCATCCTAAAATCAAGGTGCGTCTTATGGTCCGTAAAATACGGTATATAAATACAGTTTGCTGCTAAAGAAATTTGCGAAATGAAAGAAAATCGTGAAGTGGACATTTATATAACATAAAATGAATATCATTGTGTGATAATCTTCTCCGTTTCTCTGCCAATCTCTGCCATATCTTGAGGGGTAGGAAAATATGAAAAACTCTGGATGCGCGGCCCGAGATGTAGGGTGGAGACTTTAACACCTCCCTGCAAGTCTCCTGCAAAAGTTCGGCTAGGAGATGTGCCAGTATCCACCCTACAGCCCGAACCTCGCTCCCAGTGATTTCCATCTTTTCCTACACCTCAATAACTGACAAAGAATGGCAGAGAAGCGGAGATGGTTGTCACACAGTGGTTCAAATCCCAGCGGCAGACTTCTACGACACAAGTGTTGATATATCTGTTGCAATAAATATTTCCATGAAATTTTGTTTTGTTTGTCTAAATGGCCCCAGGGAAACTTACTTCATGGACGCGTCTCGTATGTTATTTATTAAGTTACATTTTTGTATTAATCTATCAAGGTTTCCTTTTCATTCCTAGCATATTTGACTATGACATTCGTAATCACACATTTAAGAATACATTAAGCAATTAACATGTTCCTTCGTAATACAGTAGAACTCCACAGAGGCGTAACGAGGGGGGGGGGGGTTGGGGGATTGAACCCCCCCCCCCCCATTGATTAAAAAAAAAGGAAAATTGTACAAGTTTTTTAAGTTTACTTATAAATTACTTAATACGAGTATAAAGCGTGGGAAGCTTAAAACTCGTTATTGTGCATCTTAATTTTAAAAATTTTCCGGGGGAGGACCCCCGAGCCCCCCCCCTCTTCCTGGGGGTATTCTATACCCCCCAGACCACCCGGATATTATAACCCCCCCCATATGGTCGGCCTGGTTACGCCTATGGAACTCCAAATATCCGGATTTGAGGCAATTTTCAAGTGGTTTGCAGCAGCAGCGAGCATTGGTAAACCCTCTTTCAAAGCCGATCATTTGCGAAAAAGCAAAACTTTCAACCGACAAAATCGACAGTGTGACAGCAAAAACCACTGACTCTGACATAAATGTTCAAAATGAGACACTTGATGTAAGTACAGTGCTGTCCAATTTAGTTCCTTTTTAAATAAAAAAATTACATTTTTCGTGATTTATCTAAATTAGTTTTTTAAATAAAGAAAATACATTTTTTCATGATTTATCTAATTATCCGAACATTTGATTACAAAATAGTCTATAACTCATACATACACACACAAACTTACTTACTTACTTATTCAATGGCAATAGACAATTCCTAAGCAGCTAAAGGAATATTATCTATTTTATGGAACCCGAAGGTTCATTGCCGCGCTTACCTGAGCCCGCCATTCAACCCTATTCTGTGCTAACACCATCCAATCATCCCTCGCAAATCCTACTTCCCTTAAATCCACCCTAATATTGTCCTTCCACCTACGTCTAGGTCTTCTACGTGGTTTTTTTTCCCTCCGGGTCTCCCAGTCAATACTTTTCTTTCCTCCCCCATGCGTGCAACATGTCTAGCCCATTTCATCCTTCGCCACACAGATTAATTATATATCATTTTATTTTCTATATTCTTTCCTAATTTTAACTCGGTGATGTCTGGAACCATTTTTGTCATATGTTTTAATGTTGGCCTATCATTAATATTTTATTGCTAGTTTTTGCATTATTATTGTACTTTTAAGCTGTACATGTGATGTATTTTGCATTCATCCTGGTTGAGTGGAAGAAAAGGCCTCATGGCCTTATCTCTATCAGGAAAAATAATAACCGGGTGTGATTTAGTAGCAGACTTGATATTAGCTCGGGTATGCTTGCAGATGACGGAGTATGGAAAGGTACAATAGTGTGTAAATTGCTTGCAGGTAACGGGCTATCTTAACGTTACAATAGTGTATAGAGTGGATAATAATGACACCCCAAGGCTGCAGGCAGTCGGCGGCGTTTCTTTGATCTCAATTAGTGCCCGGGTCTTTTCCATCGTGCAGCGTGCTGCCTGCGTAACACCGGGAGCTGCAGGTGTGCTCCGCCCCAAACAAAACACTCGGTACCGCACGCAGCAGTGCTGGCCAATCTTCAGAGAAATGGACAAAATCTCACTTTGGCTAATCTTATTTCACATCTGTTCAGAGAAATGGAAAATCTCATTTTTCACCTTTAATTTTTTTTTACACATTTCCTTGTTTTCCTTTTTTGGCTTTATTATCAGGGCCCGGATTCTGATGATCTAATATTGTTTGAAAAATGACCCTAAATTTTAAAGAAAAGACTTAATAATTGTAAATAATTACCTAAAACTGATATTTTATTTATACAAAGTTATTAATGTACCCAAAGTTATAGACTAATCTGTACATAATTGTAAAAACTGTGAACGCATAAAGGATGTTGTAGGTCTAAAAACTTTGATCTTTGTTCTTGATTGGAGCATTTGAAAAGAAAAGTAAGAAAGTAGTTTTTAAAATAGATCCTGCAAGAAATGTTGCATTATACTAACCTAGTAATTTATTTAAATATTACCTACGAGAAAAAAGTTAATATACCAATGTAAATGCATAAAAATGACTAAATAAGGAAGGAAGTGACACGAAAATGACAAAATAATGACGTAAAATTGAAATAAATGCCCTAAAAATATAAAATTGCATATAATTACAAAAAAATGACCTATTAAAATTGCATTTCTATAATCTAGAAGCCATGATTAGGAGGACTTATCTACAAGTTGGCAACGTCTGTGCAGCATCAGTAAAAAGATGACATGTCATTAGAATCCGGGCCCTGCTTATTACACACACAGGACTCGAACCCACAGCCTCCCTACCCACGGCTCCAAGGCCACCGCGGCTAAGGAGACATCTTCAGAGAAATGAAAAATCTCAATGCTGGCTGGCTAACCTTATTTCTCAGTGCAAGGCATCATATTGCTTAGTTGTCCAATTCGAATCTTAATTTCTGTTTATTAAGTGTAATTATGGTACCGGTACTTTATGAGATTGCGTGCGGGGACGGGAAAATGTCTGTCCATCTGTGTGTCTGTACACGCGATAACTCAAATACACTTTATCGGATCTTCATGAAACGTAGTATACGCATTTATAACGTCTATGGGAAGAAGCCTATTAATATTGGACCAAATCGGTTGACAGGTACCGAAATAACGAGTAATTGACGGTCACATCTATTATAATAGAATCTTCGTTCTCCGACAATCCGAAGCATTTTGATTGGCTCGCGGACAGCCAATCAGCGGCCGAGCTCCCGTAACTAATGCAAACAAGACACATGGAAGTGGACAAACATTAATAGAGTTGGATTATTCCCACAAAGTCTCTGGCCTTGAAGACAAACCCAGCCAGTGAGCTTCTCGTTACGTCTCGTTACCAAGATGCGCGAATTCGCTGCGCGTAAATCAGTAAGCTACCGCTGGGCAGAGAGTGAACATCATGCACCATGTCGTCAGTCGTAGAAAATACAATAATAGTTGAGTGAAGGGATGATGCCGCTGCGAGAGAGACAGACAACACGTGGAGCGGGATAGGAGAGCTGAGCCAATCAGGGTGCAGCTACCTCCCCTAGCCAGGAACTCTACGAGCGGTGAGACTCGCTCCTAAGGTATATACGTAAAAACCCAGAGACGTTGTGGAGGTAATCCTACTCTAACAGTGGGCGAATCAGTCAGCCATGTGGCTTTATATTATAGTGATTTACAGACGTCTATATAAAATGCAATTCTCACTTTTAGCTTGGTTACTTATTTATGAATTACGGAAAAGCGCACAATGTGCATTATCTTTTGTTAATTAAGAAGGAGTTTCAGTATGTGAACCATGCATTGTCATTTCAATAGATGTGTCATTTCAATGATGGGTCATTTCTGTTCTGTTAACCAGATTTCTAGTTTGGTTATATCATTATTGATCTCCCAGTGTTTGAATACCACAGATTATTGTCTCTGTTGGACATTACATGAGAATATTACAGGAGAAAAATTCTTCTGACTTGGGATATGAACCCAGGATCTTTGGCTCCTATAATATTCTCACGTAATGTCCAACAGAGACAATAATCTGTGGTTCATGTATGCATATGCATATATCCATCTTGAATGTTACTGTACAATAACAGTGGAAGCCTGATCACAAAATCACTAATTAGTGTGCCTCACAGTACTGCATATGACTTGTCTGTCAGTGAGGAAGACCATTAAGGTCATTCAGTCATAGGAGAGAGGTTCCATCTGGTGCTGTGAAATGAACTCTAGCTTAGCTCAGTTGGTAGAGCATTGGCACGGATAGCCAAAGGTCCTGGGTTCAAATCCCAGTGTCAGAGGAATTTTTCTCCTATAATATTTCCTATCCATGATGGCTATAGCAATATCTAGTTGGTAGTTGGTAGAGCATTGGCACGGATAGCCAAAGGTCCTGGGTTCAAATCCCAGTGTCAGAGGAATTTTTCTCCTATAATATTTCCTATCCATGATGGCTATAGCAATATCTTCTACTAAATATAATTTATTAAAGGAAAATAACAACATTACATAAGATAGCAGTTTTTTCTTCAAAATGGGATTTTTGTCGCCCACTTCAGAATTTTCCTGGCCAATGTCGAACTGGCGACCAGAAATCTCGCGCCCTGCTGTAATACGAGGAATTTCCATTCTCTCGTAAATGTTTCTTGTTCTGGGGAAACGTTTACTGTGGACAGGTAGCCTAAGCTGTCCTGAATAGCAGGTTCGAGAAACATGAAATATATTCCTAGAACTCTACCACGCCTATTTCAAAACGAAAATTGCCATTCTCAGTGTTTCTAGAAATCTAACTGTAAGTTACCTTTAATGACAGAAAACTCAGGAGATGATGAAACAGCTCATAATGGAGCAAACAAGCCATTAAGATAACTATCCGCACGTTATGTCTCGTGGTCTCGCGGAAAAAGTAGTGTCTGTATGCAACTTACATGTTTAAACATAGTTAAACATAGACTATGAATAAAACATTTCAAATTTGTATATTTTTCTTCTCGGGAACTCATGCAAATGGTTAAAAACAATCTTGGGACTCATGTGATAGATTAGTAGGGACCGGATTCTTAGGTTTTTACCTATTTTTTTCCTTACTTCCAAAACAAAAATAGCTCATAGACTTTTTCGAATCATGTCCATAGGATTCACCCACATTAATTCTGTGGTACCTAAAAATACCTAAATGGGGTATAAACACCTAAATACACCTAAACGGGATATAAAACCTAAAATATCTAATTTAGGCTCCTTTTTTGTCTTTTTTGTTTGTCAGTTGAGAAATCGATATTTTGCGAGGAGATAATAATTTTTGTCGGGTAGAAATTAATACCACCAGCGTTTCATTCAACCCATTGTCGTCTAGGATGGACAGTATCAAGAGAAGAAAAGAGTACCGGCGTATTCCTTTTTAAATATTAATACGAACAACCATTGTTGCCGTGTAAGAACAAGGCTATAGATTTCTGTGTTTTAAATCCCTTTTTTGCCTGTATTACTGCCCTGTTATTCATACTGAGCGGTCACACTGTGAGTTTTAAGAAGACGTGTTAATTATGCCGAAACAAATAAAATCGAGTTTATTACGGCAGTGGATTGGCGACGACCTGAATTTCACTACAGATGGCAAAGTAATATTTTGTCAAGCCTACCAGAAACGGGGGAAGTTTTCGTCCCTAGTTGATCTGTTGTGCGGTTAGCATGCGTAACAACCGAAGAAAGGAAAATCATCAGTTTCACATTATCCACATCCAACAATAAAGTATTTTACTCACTAAATTAGAAGCATCGGATTCGAATCCTGAGAAGGGTAGTGTCTAGATACAGTATTAACTATTAACTAAGAGATAACAGGAAGAACTTCACAGTTGAGAATCTTGAAAGATATTTAGTGATATACTGTAACCAGGAAATGTGAGGCAATCTTATTATTTTCACTGCTTCTTTTGAGTGTTTATGTTTTCTTTCTGCAATTGTATAATATTGTCCTAAAGCAAGTTTACACAAATTTAAGTCAATTTTGTTAAGTTAAACTTTACAAGTATTATGTATTCAATCCTATGTAGCATATTCAAATTCATTAAACCAATTATTCCACCCGAAAACGATATTTTGGACAAAAAACCTAAAAAAAACTATTTCACCTAATGGAAAACCTAAAACAGTGTTTTTAAAAACCTAAAAATCCGGTCCCTATAGATTAGTCTACCAATTTTGTGCTGCCGTATGGGCAAACATATTCCAACTGAAGCGATTAAAATGAACCAAATCATGCATAAACAGTTAAAACGTTTAAAAAGCTAAAACCCCGGCTTCGAGGTGCATTTCACGATGAAAAAGACATCAGATTCGAATTCCATATCTCAAAAAAGAAAACCGCATATTGAGTTTCGTGCAAATCGTTTTCCCATTTAGGCGTGCATTCACGATTCCCTTCTGTCCACCTATGTAAAAAATTTTATGTAAAAGTTATATGTAAAAGTGTTGTAATGTTATAAACAAATGAATCAAGTCTTATCTTCTCGTCTTCAGTCCAGAAATCTAAAAAATAAAGATTTACAAGACTATTATCCTGCCGATTGTATTATATGGATGTGAGACATGGTCGCTTACTTTTCAGAAAGGACATAAACTGAGAGTGTTCGAAAACAGGGGGCTTTGGAAAATATTTGGGCCTAAGAGAGATGAAAATGGAGACTGGAAAAAACTGCAAAACGACGAGCTTCATGACCTGTACTCGTCACCGGATATAGTAAGGGTAATTAAATCATGGAGATGAAATGGGCTGGACATGTTGCGCGCATGGGGGAGGAAAGACATCTCAAAAACATTACCTGGGAGACCCGAAGGGAAAAGACCACTTGGAAGACCTACACGTAGGTGGGAGGACAATATTAGGATAGATTTAAGAGAAGTAGTATTTGCGAGGGATGGTTGGATGGAGTAAGCACAGAATAGGGTTGAATGGCGGGCTCAGGTAAGCGAACCTTCGGGTTCCATAGAATAGATAATATTCCTTTAGCTTGGTTAGGAATTGTCTGAGAATATTATAGGAGAAAAATTCCTCCGGCACTGGGACTTGAACCCAGGACCTTTGGCTATTCGCGCCAATGCTCTACCAACTGAGCTAAGCCGGAGCTCAATTCACAGCGCCAGATGGAACTTCTCTCCTATGACTGAATGCCCTAATGGTCTACCTCACAGACAGACAAGTCATGTCATATGCAGCACTGTGAGGCACACTAAGTAGTGATTTTTGTGACCGGGCTCCCACTGTTATTGTAAGTTAATATTCAAGACAGATATATAAGCATTCATGAGCCACAGATTATTGTCTCTGTTGGACACTACATGAGAATATTATAGGAGAAAAATTCCTCCGGCACTGGGACTTGAACCCAGGACCTTTGGTAGAGCATTGGCGCGAATAGCCAAAGGTCCTGGGTTCAAGTCCCAGTGCCGGAGGAATTTTTCTCCTATAATATTCTCATGTAGTGTCCAACAGAGACAATAATCTGTGGCTCATGAGTGCTTATATATCTGTTTAGGAATTGTCTATTGCCATTGAGTAAGTAAGTAACAAGTAACAACAATACCTTCAATTAATTTCACAATTGGCGTTGGGTCTACACGAAAACACCAGTTCATATATTGCATTTGATTCTTTACTTTGTATTTAGGGTTCTGTTCGTTACTTACACTTCAGCTTCATATTTTGAATTGTCATTTCTAATTTCTTTGTATTTCTTTTATATTTTCTACTAGCAGATCCCAGCGGCTTCTCCCACGAAAATTAATTGGAAGACTAAAAATTAAGAGCAAAATAATCAAAACAATATACTTATTAACACTTGCACGCGAAACATTCACAGGCCTAAACTAAACGATCAATAATTATAAAGCTATAATTCCGGCTTTAGAGTGCATTCCACGATTAAAAAGCTTCGCCGGGGAAAAAAGACCTCATATTCGAGTTCCTTGGTCCAGAAAACCCCTGCGTAGTGAGTTCCGTCTAAATCGATCAATGTTTGCCAATTTAGGCCTACATTCATTATCCCTCTTCCGACTACGTTGAAAATTTCAGATGCCCGTGGCCCTTGGAATTATAAACAAATGAATCGACCATAGTCTGCTTACAAAATGAAGCGATTCTTTTATTTCCAAATTATGACAAAAAACGGCAAAGCCACCTACAATTCTAGAGTGATAGGGGAAAAACCGAATAAGTCAAAATACCATAATTTTAGGAGAGCCACAATTTATTTTCAAAGCATTGTTACAATATTTAATTCAGTCCACCACATATTTTTACACAATATCTTATACTAGGTAAAAATATCTGGGTGGGCTGATCTAAATAGTGTAACAGTGCTGTCAAAATAATTTATTTGCCTTTCCTGAAACTCTGGTATTTTGACTTATTCGCTTTTCCCTATCACTCTAGAATTGATTTGACAAATAAAATGTATTCTTGAAAACTGATGCTTGGATAGCGAAAAAAAATCGCGTTTTCTACCAGTTTTTCACTCATAACTGGCGAACGAAAGCGAAAATAAAAAATCCGGCTTCGAGATGAATTCTTCTATACCTTCAGTCCATCTACGTTTAAAATTTCAGATCTCTGCTGTAGAAGATTTCGCTGGGCATCGCGCACAGATAGACATACAGACAACCAGAAAGACAAACACTTCCTTTTATTATACTATAGATGGTCAGGTCGCACATTGGGACAGGCCCGCTGGTAGCGGCACCCCGCCGCGTGGCGATCTTCTCTTTCAAGTCGCCGCCAAATCATCAGCTCCCCCACTCCCCACACTCATCTATCTCAACTCTTATCTCCGCTCTATTGTTCCACTCGTATTTTCTGCCCAAATTTTTATTTTACGGAAATTGTTGCTTTGCCCGCGCCGCTCCGCATATATTTAATTTTTTATCTGACGTCTTACAAGCAGGCTTCCCATATCTCTCAGGAGACATGAGGTACCGTACTACCATACTAACCAGGATCAAATTTAACCGAGTCATTCATCCTTCCTAGGGATGTTAGGAATTAATAACCTGCAGCGAGGACTTCTCTACGTTGAAAAGCATCGGGTTCTCTTAAGAATAATAACCAGGGCTAGAATTTATACGTCATAAAATCAGGTAAATTGATGTAACAAAGTGCCAGAATGCTTCTGTTTAATCAGTAATAATTGCAATAAATTATGATATGCAGAAAATAAGTTATTACTTCCTCTGCCCGTACCAAAGGTACTATAGGTAGAGGAAGTATTGTTTTCGACCCCCAAATTCGAAGTTGAGTTTTTAACATAAACACACGTTTTGAGGCCCCCTAAATCCAAAAATACTAATTTTGTAAGTATGTGTGTGTGTATGGATGTCTGTGAACAGGCTAGCTCCAAAACGGAAAATCGCATGAAAACAAAATTTCAGGTACTATCTGAAGATGTGAACCGAAGATTGGCGACAAGTTCCTCTTATTTTTAAGGGGACTTTATATGAAGAAAGTTTCCTTTTTCGCGATTTTCTCCAAAACGGCTCTAACGTTTTTCTTTAAGTTTTGCACATGGGTTGCTCACAATGAGAGCTAAAACTTTTATTTCAAACTTTTTTTTGAAAAAATTCTATGATGGGTAGTTTATAAGCCACCAACTGTGAATACGCGCTCTTTGCAATACGGACTTCAGTAACGGAAAATCGTACGAAAACAAAATTTTGTATTTGGGTTAGATACCTTCTGAGGCTGTGACACGAAGATTGGCGACAACCTTCTTCTATATTTGAGGGGACTTCATATGAAGGAAATGTTGTTTTTTTGCGATTTTCTCAAAAAAGGCTCTAACGATTTCCTTTAAATTTTGTACATGGAGTGCTTGTATCAAGAGCTAAAACTTTTATTTGAAATAAAATAAAATAAAAAATCTCTGAAGGGTGGTTATAAGCCACCCACTGTTCACCCACTGTTTGTAGGAACTATGTCTTACCTTGTGAACAACTGAATACGTGCTCTTTCACTGCCTTTTTATTCTTTATTATAAGAATGTGAAGTGTTGGCCATGTATGGAGTAAAGAAATGTTCGATAAATTTCGGAAATTGTTCTTAACGGCGGAAAGTTTTTTATCGTTATTTTTAGATTGTCTGTAGCCTGGGTTTTTAGTAATTCAAAGAAGAGCCTATATCTATAGCACAATTGGCGTAAAACTGTCTTGCATTTCTGTACTAGGATAATATACCGGGAACTTTACCGTTAGACCATTTTTTTTTAATTTCAGGTTGGATACTTAGGCCTATTATATACTAAGATGCTAACTTTTATTTGGGCAGAGGAAGTTATGTGACTTTCACATCAGGTTTTTTTGTAATCGATTTCCGAGTTAAGCTCCAGGTCGATTCATTAAGCAGGGCTTATGGAAGAACAAAGGTCTAATTTGATAAGCATATGTGAAGGAATATGTGGGTAGTGTTATTTCTCAAAGCTAACTGTACTGCAACTTCCAAAGTCGTATATGAACACTGTAAAACAATACGTTGTCACGAGAACTGATTTGCATTTGATAAATTCTTTCTAATATATTACAATAAAATAGGTACTAAATTGGGCATTGCTCCAGTAGTAGTCCACCGATTTAGTTCAACATCAATAGACTTCTTCCCATGGACGTTATAATTGCGTACACCAAGTTTCATGAAAATCCGATAAAGCGTATTTGAGATATCGCGCGTACAGGCATACGGACGGACAGACAGACATTTTTCCGTCCACCATACAATCTCAGAAAGTACTATTTTGGCTAGGGTGCAATGTATCTGAAATTGGGGCCTGAAAAAGCAAGTCCCCGCCAATCTTCTTGGCAAATCCTCAGAGGGTACCTAGGTTAAATATAGGATTTTGTTTTAAAAAAATTAAGAAAGAGCGTATTTTTTTTTTGTACGAAAGGGAAGAGAAGGACAGTGACATCTGGTGATATTCTCAATAAGTATTGTGGTTATTATTGTTATTATTATTATTATTATTATTATTAAAAAGAATATTTTGGAAATTGTAGAAGAAAGACGCTTGAGATGGTATGGACATGTACTCAGAATGACAGAGGATAGAATACCCAAGAAAAATTTGGATTGGAAAGTAGAAGGAAAAAGAAGAAGAGGGAAACCCAAAGAGTGCTGGATGGTTGGGGTGAAAAGGAGGATAGAGAGAAGAGGGTTAAGTGAAGAAGATGCTATGGACAGGGACTTATGGAGGCAGAAGATTGTTGTGGGATGAAGGAAAACCATTGTATTGTGGAATATTCCTTAACATAAATTATTATTATTATTATTATTATTATTATTATTATTATTATTATTATTATTATTATTATTATGTACATTAATAATGGACTATTACCTTTTCCTTTACACTTAACGAGTAGCGCCTTTTCTTAGAGCTTACCTGTAAAATTGAAGTTTACACAGTGGAGAGAGGTCTGTTAAACAATATTTATGATTCAAAATAACATAAAAATATTTTTGCAAATTAAACACGTTCACCATAAATGTTAACAAATTTACTATAAATTTAATCATCTTTTGATAAAGTGTCTATTACCATGATTGATTTTGGATGTAATTTCTGTTCGGAGTGTCTCCATCTCATACTGTGTATTGTGTTTTACAGGAGAACCGGACAATGGGTACCCTGGAATCCCCAGAACAGGCCGTACGTCACCACAAACAGCGGCGTGGTCGAGGCAAAGGTCGGGGCAAAGGAAGAGCAAGGGCGAGGGCAAAGGGCAAACATCGCCAGAACAAGACTCAAGACCACAGTCATATCCGCAGGAACTTGGAGAAGCAAGTGCTTGTCGAGAACCGAACCTTGGAGCTTCTGGGTGGTGGAGGGGCTCGCATACTCTGGACAGCAGGAAGCGATAATAATACAGTGCCTCGCAATACATCCGCCTTGCAATTGGACTTAGTGGGGCTGCTGGTGAGGAATAAAACCCTGCCACAAGTGAATACAACAGAGACACACTACGACTATGATGTTACGTGGCTCAGCCCCACTAGTGGAGTCAGCAGCGAGGCTCACATCACTGAAGGTATGCCTCGAAGGGGTTTTTTTTAATTTATTTATTTTGGTCGCTTTAACTACTTAGTTCACTTCTTAGTCATTACTTAGTGACAATTTTGTATTTACACTATCGTAAACAGATGAAAGTCAGAAAGTCTGGACTGTATGGATGATGCCGTATGGTTGTGAGTGTTGTCTCAGAAGTGGTGTGAGTTTCAGTCACCACAGCAGAACTTTGGAGACTGAACACTCACCACCATACAGCATCCTCCATACAGTCCACATTTAGCACGTCTGACTTTCATCTGTTTCCGATAATGAAACAAGATCTGCGAGGGCAATACTATGCATCTCATGAAAAAATTGAGAGAACTGTGAGAGGCTGGTTGCGGAAAAAAAGTGTCGGCTTCTTCTGTAACGGCTTCAAAAAACTTGTTAATCATTGGAAGAAGTGTATCCAATTGTCTGGTGCTTATGTGGAAAAGTGAATATTGGTAATTAATGTGCACATTCTAAGGATTATTTGTATGTTTGATTCATTAAAATACTCCCATCGAAACCCAAGTTATGAAGGTGGAGGCATTACTTTTCATTCAACCTATTAAAATATTGTATTTTAAACTCAAACAGAAGGTTTTATTTCGATATTAATTTTTATTATCATGCATTGTATAATTTTTAGCACCCCCAGATTAAAATCCTGATTGCATGTTGCAGGCAGTGGACTGGAATCAGGGCCAGTGAGGGCTGCTCTAGGCCCAACCCTTGCTCGTGTGCTGGCTGTCCTTAGGGATCAGACCGATGTCAACCAGCAGATAGAAGATCCCTGTGAGCAATGGATCCAGTGCAGAGACAAGCTGGAGAAGGCTTTCCTAGGCCCTCAACGAGCTCTCCCCTCCTGCCCTTGTCACTACCCCAGTGCAGTGTTCTACAACAACAAGATCTGGGACCGCAGCCAAGGAAAGCACTTCAGGTACCAGTATCACATAGAAATATGGGGTTATAAAAGAAAAAGTGAGACCATGTCAGTATAAATTATGAGTAGGGACCGTATTTGTTGGTAACATACATGTGTAACAGCTGATTTTGGAGTTAACTTCCTTCTATTTCATGGGTATTTCGTAAAATATTTTATACATTTATCCTTATGGGATGCTACGACACTGCTAAGCAGTTAAATTCTTGCCGGATCTTGTGAGTCAGTTGGAGAATTTAATGTTGTACCGGCATGTTGCCATGGTAGTTCCATGGTAGAGTGGCAGAATCATGAAATCTGGCCATATTTGTTACTTACTTAGTTACTGAATAGCAATAGACAATTCCTCAGAAAGCTAAAGGAATATTATCTATTTTATGGAACCTGAAGGTTCATTGCCATGCTTACCTGAGCCCGCCATTCAACCCTATTCTGTGCTAACTCCATCCAACCATCCCTTGCAAATCCTACTTCCCTTAAATCTATCCTAATATTGTCCTCCCACCTTCGTCTAGGTCTTCCAACTGGTATTTTCCCTACTTTTGGGATATGTCTTTCCTGCTCATGTCCAGCCCATTTCATCCTCCGTGATTTAATTACCCTTACTATATCCTGTGACGAGTACAGGTCATGAGCTCATCGTTATGCAGTTTTCTCCAGTCTCCATTTTCATCTCTCTTAGGCCCAAATATTTTCCTAAGCCGCCTGTTTTCGAACACTCTCAGATTATGTTTTTCCCCATTAGTAAGCAACCATGTCTCGCATCCATATAATACAACTGGTAGGATAATTGTCTTATAAATCTTTATTTTTAGATTTCTGGATAGAAGACAAGAAGATAAGAGTTTCTGAACTGCATAAAAACAAGCATTTCCTGATTTTAGTCTTCACTTAACTTCTACCTTAATATTATTTGTATCTGTAATTATTGCTCCCAGATATTTGAATATTTTCCTAAGCATACTCAGAACACACTCAGATTATGCTCTTCCAGAAGAGCGATTCTTGTGCAATTTTTAAGTGAACCCAGACCAGGATGTTGGGTTCAGGTGGTCTAATTTTTAATTTCTTTATAATTTTACCCTATTTTTCACAGTACTATACCCTTTAATAATAAATTTGTTGAAACCCTACCTTTGTGTGTCCTTGCAAATCTCCTGATGCTCCTTCTCCATTCCATAGGTACAGCCTCGGTCTGAACCGAGACCTTCTTCACCCCTGAAAAGGGGTCCTACTCTATCATTTGTCCTCCCTGTCAGATGCTTAGTTGGCACCGTTATGCGTATCCACACAGGAAAAGGAGGACAAACTGGACTGGACAATGTAAATTCCGGGGCGATCCTGAATAAAACATGTAGCCCCTTTTAGGCCGAAACCATGAAAGAGTACAGGTTTAGTCCAGGGGCCCAACAGGAATAAATAGTTGTCCAGTGAAGCTAGTCAATGATGTCTTCTGTCAGGCATCTGGTTCCTGGAAGAAAAGAAACATAAAGATGAGTAAATTACCCCCCTACCGTATTTTTCGGATCAAAAGATGCACTTTCTTACCATGAAAACAGAACCTTGAAAGTTGAGTGCATCTAATGGTCCAAAGTAAACTACTTTAGATAAAAAAAATAAAATAAAAAAAAGGGTAAATAGGCCAATTGCCAGTAATATCATGATCATAAACAAGGCGTTGTATTATTGTGAGACTGGAATGGTTAACATGTGGAATGCCTTTGATATTTAATACAGGAGATAGCAATATTCTTCATTTCCTGCTGCACCAATCAGATTGTTATCTCAGGAATTTAAAACAATCAGAATCTAAGAATGCATTTTGACTACTACATGTCAACTCCGCGTGAGTACTTTAGCAGAGTTGCAAGATCTGTTGGTCGTGCATGCAAACTATTAAGAGCGAGTACATTAATGATTATTATTTATGATAATGATTCCATTATCTCTTGAGTCCTCATAAATACATTAATGATTGTTTCTGTTTGTATATTTCATCTGTCTGGTCTGTGGGCGCTAAGTTACATTGACAACAGCGCAACAATGACAAGGCGGTGAAGAACAATAATGATATCACATGCCTTTGATGTACCGCATGTTAACATTCTGAGTAGTTTAATAATACAATAATAAGTGAGTTCCAAATGTGGCACAGACTGTACATCAGAAGTACTGGTGATATTCATAAAATGAGAGTCGTGGGAAGCCAGGTATACAATGCAAAAAGAAAGAAATGTTTCTTTCATGCAAAAGGATGTCTCCATAGGGTGGTCTAAATGAAGGTGACCTCTAAACAACCTTGTTCCGTTACATTTACCGTATGCTGTATAGGCCTATATTGTGAGAGAATGTAAAAGTATTTTCAGTCTTTCACGAATTTTCGTTTAGAATCACATTAATTTTTTTTCACTTAAATTCCCATGCTAAAATCAAGGTGCGTCTTATGGTCAGGAGCGTCTTATAGTTCGAAAAATACGGTAATTATTTTTTCTATAGAAAATCCAGTACAGTTGTTTTATGAGTGATGACTACAAGTTTTGAAATTAATTTCCTGTATACGAGTGAGTAACCATCACACTTGGAATAGGTGGCGAGATGTGAGCGGTGAGGCTGAGCGTCTGGATGTCTACAAGCCAGGCGCTGCATACTGCATCCGCTCGCTCCTGGCCCAGGGCAGCACCACGCTAGCAGCGCAGCACTGCTGTTACGATAGGTACAGGAAACTCCTCACCAGGGGCTCTGGTGCTGGAACTCCAGACTTCATCAGCCCCGAAGTTTCACCTTCTCTTCATGACAAAGTAGACGTTCTGCCCTGGAGGCTGTGCAAGGGAGACTTCACCAGGTAATTAACGTTTATACTTGTTTTACACTGGATAAGTACAGGCTTTCAATCTCCCACCGTAGAACTCCCACTGAATTGCTTCAATGGCTCTCTCTCTGATTACATCAGGGACAGTAGAACATTATCTCAATTTAACCCTATTCTGTGTTAGTGAGCATTCACATCGAAGTAGCATATCTAGGGCCCTGATTTATTGGTGAAATAAAATGGCTGATTTCGGTGTTATCTTCCTTCTATTTCGGTGGGTATTTCGTGAAATAAATTACTTATACTACATTGGGAACATTGCGCAATGATAAACTTTGCTTCTTTATTTACATGAACTAACACCCCCCCCCCCTCATTTTTATATTCTTCTGCCCTTGTATGAACTGAAGTAACTTTCGATTTAGACATGACTAAAGTTAATGTTCAAATATAATTACGAGAAATATTATCATAATTTCTATTCAATACCATCAGATAGCCATTTGCAAACAGAAGTGCCAACCATACCACTGTGGATAAAAGACGAAATCTGTTTAATACAAGTAACAAACATTCTACACTCTTCTGCTGTAATCGATCATAGGCATCGCTAACTTGGCAAGGAGAAAGCAAACCAGGTCACAGACAATCTTTGCGTAAATTCTGCAATCTTTGTAATCGATCACAAATATTGATACATCTGTAAATCTTCGACAGCCACAGAAACAGCAAGAAAAAAAAGCATGCTGCTAAGAAATAAAAAGTACATTACACCAAAACACAATATTGTGATTTTAAGGCATATTTTCGTGCTCATTTCTCACTTTATGGACAAAAGGGGCATATTTCGCGCTTATAAACACATTTCGCGGAATCGAATAAATTTTGTGATATTTCGTGGATTCAATTTGGTTCATATTGGTATTTTATGCATAAAAAAGCTAAATATAGCTAAGGGAGGTAGTTTTATAAAATTTCGCGCTTATCGTTGTTACCAAAAAATACGGCCCCTAAGCATAGCATGCGAATCGCACTACCTGGATGCAGGCTGCACATCGAGTTGCATGGTTCACAGTTTTGCATTCATACCGAAGTAGCAAATGCGATCTGCAGTTTAACGTACATTATATATTTTCACTTGAACAATTGAGAAACCAATTTAAAGTAATGTAATTTACCTAAAGAGGATATAGTTTCAGCAATTTTAATCCAGGCTTTTTTCATACTAGTTTCGATTACAATATCGTCAAGTCTATGCATGTACAAATTGTATGTTAAATAGCTCTCTTTCCAGCAGTTTTCATGACATCTTTGCCATAATCTACCACTACACAAGCGAATATGTGTTGAATTTTCTTAACTATTAGAAAACGGCTGAAAAGGCAACTGTACGCATGCGTCATCCCGAGTAGCATCGCATGAAATAAGTCCTGATCTATCTGAAGAAATGAATGTCGCACTCTGCGAGCTGCACTATTGCCATGCTACTTTGGTGTGAAGACTTGAACTTGTTTATTTGGGATTTAAAATGAGTAACGTGCAGCGTGCATCCAGGTAGCACGTCACAAGTGGCATGCTACTTCGGTGTGAATGCTCCCTTAATTCCATCCAATTATCCCTCGCAAATCCTATTTCCTTTAAATCTCTCCAAACACTGTCCTCCCATCTACGTCTAGGTCTTCCAAGAGATCTTTTCCCTTTGAGTCTCCCAGTTAATATCTTAACTATTTCAAAAACATTCACGCATCAGCAACATAATAAAACAATAGAATGTGTAACTTGAAAGCGTAAGCAAATGGAAGCACTGGTTTTGTCAGCATTAGACAGAGATCAGAGCTGAATATTGTACGACCGCTGGCGTGGTCTTGTGGTTAGCGTCGCTGACTGCAAATCCATCGGCCCGGTACATCCTCGGATTTTTCTGATTTAGGGAGCTCTGGAATGGGGTGAACTCAGCCTCGTGATTCAAATCCAGTCATGGAAACCACCATTAACGGCCGTGGGTGTCAGCATGCTGACCACATGCCCCCCAATCCTGCCGTCTGCCTATGGTAAATGCCACAGCAGTCACGAGGCCTTGTCCCTTTTGGGATGTTAGCGCCACGGAGTTAGAATATCTTACAGGAATTTAAAACTCATCCATCAGAATAAGTCCTTACTACCCGCACCTTGTTTCACTATAGAGCAATCCTTTATTTTACAGTTTTTTCCAGTAAGTTCAAGCTCATTCTTGAATACAGTACGTCTTTAAACCTTTAATAGCTATGTATGCAACAAGTACACAAAACAAGGCATTGTAATACTCTAGTGTCTGAATTAATGCAAAGCTATTCTGTGTGCAGGTACCACATTGTGCGGCCACCCAACAACGCCAACAATTGTACAGAAAACCCCAGCAATAAAGAATACTGGGAACAAGTACAACTAGTACAGTATTTCTGAAACTACCACATTATTCCTAGTCTACACCACACAGTACAAACTCACAAACATGTTTCATCATTCACAAAACATCATCAATAGAGTTTGGATGTTTATAGCCCAAAAAATTGGAAAGTATGACTACAAATATGCCCTTAAAATGACTAAATATGATCCAAAAATCCTAAATATGACCTAATAACCGAACATGTTTTCTAAAAATAAATGTTTCAATTTAAAACGTTTAATGACACTAAATTCTTACATCATATGAATTCAGTCTGATAATCACTTTTTAACCATTTTGGCGATTTACAGTTTTACTTGTTGTAATGAACTTCTAATTTTAGACAATTTGCTCCAGATTACTCACTTCATCAACTCTAAAAACTCCTAATATTTTGTACACTTTGCGTGTGTTCCTATAAAATATGAACAATTGCATTAATTCTAAAATTTAAGTTTCCTATTAATTTGGCATAAACATTAAATTACCGGTAACTAAATAAATTTCAAAATTAACTCGACCATTTAGTGAATATACTGTATAAAAGTAGGCTACTCCTTTACGGAATTTATAATTGAAACACGACATTAAATTATAAATATGACCAAAATATGACCAACACCATAAAAATGATCAAAATATGACACAAAATTTTATTTATTTAATCTTCCCATAGTTATGGGTTGCCTACACAGACAAAGAGTACCAGAAAAAAAAACAGAAAGGTAATTGAACATAGAACATTGAAAAGAAAAAGAGAATAAAATTAATGAAAAATTAATACAAAATAGAAAATCATTAACAGTTACGATTAGGATTTATATATGTGATTCCTCAGTATTGAAACAGATCCTCTGAGGGTTGCTAAAGCAACTTCAGTTATAACTGATGGAGGAAAAACAGTCTGATTAGGATAACAAGCCTGAAAATCATGTATAATTTATGTTTACATCGATAACGGAGGTTAGGACAAAAATATGACATGTCATAAACATTCGAACCCTAATCATCAAACTTCCCGTGTACTATGGTTTGCACAGTTAAGTTGTTTTAGCATTTCCACTTTCTCTGTGATCAACAACACACTAAGTTTATGATCTTTGCCACTTATTTTCTTTGCTGAATTCATAATGGGGCTGTACAGCAGGAAATAAATGATAAAATGAGAAAGTATGAGCGGGAATGTCTGTTAGCAGGTGCAACGGCTGATTCTGGAGTACAGCTCCAACAAAAATTAATGGTGTTTCCAGAAAACAGCGGCATGACAACATGGTAAATTTTAAAATTTAATCTGAAATCTATGCTGGAAATCTGAAAGAACCAGATTATGATGACAGGATTTTTTTATTGTCAACCTGTATTTATTTTATGTTTACTACTTATAAGGTCAATGTAAAATTTAATGGCATCCATACCAGATCATTCCCATGAAAATCACCACACATCATACTGTACAAACAATGTTCACAAGGAATAAAAACAGATAAAACAAGATTATAAGCTGTCATCTAGCCCAGCGTTTCCCAACATTTCTGATGTCGCAGACCCCCTATAGCGAATGTAAATTCTCCACGGCCCCCATGAAAGGAAAAAATGATTTTTAAAAATATATTTTACATAGAACCTATGATAAAAATGAAGAGTTAAATTACAATTTTGTGTAATTAAAAGTGGCATTTATGACAATACCATACTATTATAAATGGATATAGCGAAAAATACGATCATACCAGTTCAGCCTAATGTTATGAATTCAACACTCGTCTAATGTGATACCTTACGCTGTTTTTCAGATGCCAACTTCCGTATGTCTGGATCGAAACAGGATAATTTCAGAAAAACTCACTAATTGTATATTGTAAATATTCACCACAAAGAAAAGAACTAAAGAAACACAGGTTGTTCACTCTGCTCTCTGCCAATGAAATGAATATGAGACGTGGTCCAACGTGATCCAACTTCACTCGAAACAAAGAGGGATAGGTTTGATGGGCTTTAAGACACAGGGGTTTAAGATAGATTGACCAGTCAGAAAAAAATATACTTGAAAAATCTACGCAAAGGTTCAGTTATTCACCTCTTAACTTCACAAACAGAAGCAGAAACGTTACCAACATTCGTACTAAATTTTACTTAAACCAATGGCTTTCAAGAGCCTGAAATATACGTTATAAATATCCCACGTATGAGCAACATGATAAGATAAAGTTTAATATGAGTAAAATGTTCCCACGGATCACCTTTCAATCTCTCGCAGCCCCCCGGGGGTCCGCGGACCTAAGGTTGGGAAACGCTGATCTAGCTCATTAGAGAATGATACATAAAGAGAAATCCTTCTGATGGATGTATACAGAGTAATTTAAGTTATTAGCCTCGATTCTAAGAATTCCGTTGCCTGACATGGTCACTCAGCGACACTGGGTAAGCCGGAGCCTACATAGTTGATAGTGAAAAGGAATGATATCTTTTAATCTTGAAAATACAGCAGAACGTCAATAACTCAAAAGCCAGTCGTCCGAATCGACAATTATCCAAATGCCTCCTTTATTATAAAGTTTTTATTTAAGTTACTTATTTCTAAGTTTTCTAGATCCTTGTGATCTCAATTAAGAATGATCATACAATATTTGCATTGTTACAGAGAAGCTATCATCTTATCACAGATCAAACAGTTGAGAGTCAGTGCAAGTTACGACAATTAATATATAGGCCTAACAAATTTAAGATAAGTGTTCACCTTACTCCCTCATAATCCTCAAAATTGCTTTAATAAATATAGCGTATAGCTTTAAAAGAGAATCAACATGATAGATTTTATTCACAGTGTTTTATTTCAGTAATGTAGAGTATTCATATGGCTGGCCTATGTCCATTATTTTGTGCATAAAATGACTTTATCAAATAACATAAGACCTTCAGTAATAAAAACGGTAGATATATGTTGCATAGCCTTTACACATATTTATGTGGTGACATTTGTTACTACAACTTTGAAACACCACACACAAAAAATGGCGAATCATCTCATGACCGAGAGCATAGGTGCCAGTTTGGCAGAAGTTGACATGCACCAGCTGTGCCGGCTTGAGGCTAATGGCATGGAACACTCTGTATAAACAATTGCTTTTTGTAAATATGTGTTATATGATTATGTACATGAGGAAACTTTCTGTATGACAACAATTCACTTGTAGTGTACATAACTGTAAAATATATAGTAAATAAAAACTTCTAAACATTTCCAAACCATGTTTTGTTACTACAGAGTCATCATTATCTTTATTATTTATATGATGATAATAATAGGCCTTGGACATCATTGCCGGTTTTTTGCCAAGGGATTGAAAAAAAGACTTCAAGCACAGAGTTTGCTTGTAATCAAGTGACTAGATGATTAAGTGAATTTTACCAATATATTTTAAAAGGTGAAGTGTAAATAATGACACAACACTAAGGTTCCAAAACAGGAATGATGAATGGACTCCCAATGCTACAACTCTGCAACAATGCTGCTATACGACTCGTGCTATATGAAGGAAGACTCTTTGTGCACTGATATCACACTTTCCAGAAGAAAGAAAGAGAGCTTAGATTTCCTGCGGCTACTCCCAGGAGGTGCATGATTGATCATCAATAGGGACCGGATTCTTAGGTTTTTACCTATTTTTTTCCTTACTTCCAAAACAAAAAGCGCTTATACAGTTTTTCAAATCATGTCCATAGGATTCACCCACATTAATTCTGTGGTACCTAAAATTACCTAAATGGGGTATAAAAACCTAAATACTGTATACCTAAACGGGATATAAAACCTAAAATATCTAATTTAGGCTACTTTTTTTGTCTTTTTTGTTTGACAGTTGAGAAATCGATATTTGCGGAGAGACAATCATTTTTGTTGGGTTGAAATTAATACCACCAGCATTTCGTTCAACCCATTGTCGTCTAAGATGGACAGTGCCAAGAGAGGAAAAGAGTACCGGCGTATTCCTTTTAAAATATTTGTACGAACAACCATTGTTGCTGTGTATGAACAAGGATATACAGTATTAACTATTAATTAAGACATAACAGGAAGAACTTCACAGTTGAGAATCTTGAAAGACATTTAGTGATATACTGTAATCAGGAAAAGTGAGGCAATCTTATTTTCACAGCTTCTTTTGATTGTTTATGCTTTCTGTCTTCAATTATATAATATTGTCTTAAGCAAGTTTACACAAATTTAAGTCAATTTTGTTAAGTTAAACTTTACAAGTATTATGTATTGAATCCTATGTAGCACATTCAAATTCATTAAACCAATTATTCTACCCGAAAACGATATTTTGGACAAAAACCTAAAAAAACCTATTTCACCTAATGGAAAACCTAAAACAGTGTTTTTAAAAACCTAAAAATCCGGTCCCTAATCATAACTCGACCACCACTTGTCGTAAAAACATGATTTTTGTACAGCTGTTTGTAATCTTTCCGTATTTCAATGCTTTCTTCATTCCCTTTCCTTAGTTATTCTTCCCCCGTTTATCTCTCATCCGTCACACCATGACTCCCATCACATCCACAATAAGTGTGGAGAATGAAATCTCCCTTTTATCCTTTCTGTTGTTTCAGGTCCTACCAGCTGAGTCCTTGGGTCCTTAGCAGGAGTCCATCCAGGGCAATGAATCATCCTTGCCACAGAGAGCCTTTGCAAACCACTCTGGTCCCCAATTCCAACTCTGGGTTCAAACTCGCTCCCTGTCTTCCACATTGCCACGATTAGGCCCATGTACACCAGGGTGCAACTATGTAAGTCACCCTATACTTGTAACAGAGGCCCATAATTCGCCATTTCCTGCACATCTGTCCCCCACCTCTGTCCTTGCCCATTATGTCCATCTTGGGGATTGGGTAGAATAGGCAGGCCCTAAGCTCACTCCCAAAAGTACAAAGATAAGCCCTATGGCCAACTATAACTTCCTAATTGTACGTTTGGCTCCCTGCCAGCACCTCTCATCTGTTGCCCTGACGACACAACCAGGGCACTTGTGTGCCACTCTAAACATACTTCCAGATGTACAAAATATGCCCTCTGTACACAGATGGGATTGCTCCCCATGCCCCTTAAAGATAATTAGCCCTTGGACATCATTGCTGTTTTATTGCTGAGGGATTGAAAGAAAGAAGAATAAAAAATGTTAAATACACTGTTTGCTTGCAAACAAGTGAAGCAGACTCTATTGAACCACGGGCGTATTCAGAGGGGGGCTGAGGGGACTAAAGCCCACCCCCCCCCCCCAAAAAAAAAACTTTAAGACATGCTAATATGTTGCAAATAAGGGCAATTTAATTTGACAAATAATAGATAGTTTATGCACATTCTAACTCATGAAATGTGTGAAATAGAAATGCCATTACTGCTTTGTTTATGTACAAAATTCAGCCTAACATCAAAATGGCTCAAGCTGGCATAAATGTATAGCTTAGCAAGCTGCCAGTACTGCCCCTCGGGTAGATTATAGTGGTAAAGCGAGTGGTACTTGATACATTTTTCAATAGTGGGAAAGCAAGAAAACTTAACTTTGTTCTATGACTCAACAGCTTTAAAGTCATTACTTTAGTTAGATTTCGGTGTGACTGTGATGTACACATCAACAAACAAACCTGCTTGCTTTGTTTGAGTATCGTTATATAGTTATGTTATTCTAACATGTGAAGATTCAATATAATCGTATGTGATTAGTAGGGACCGGATTCTTAGGTTTTTACCTATTTTTTTTCCTTACTTCCAAAACAAAAAGCACTCATACACTTTTTCGTATCATGCCCATAGGATTCACCCACATTAATTCTGTGGCACCTAAAAATACCTAAATGGGGTATAGAAACCTAAATATACCTAAACGGGATATAAAACCTAAAACATCTAATTCAAGGTACTTTTTTGTCTTTTTTTGTTTGTCAGTTGAGAAATCGATATTTTGCTGTGTATGAACAAGGATATTATAGATTTCTGTGTTTTAAAGCGCTGTGAGTTTTAAGAAGACATGTTAATTATGCCGAGAATTATGCAAGTTTACACAAATTTAAATCAATTTTGTTAAGTTAAACTTTACAGTGAAAGGAAACCGAGTCTTTAAGGGTCATGTAAAAGTGAAAATCTTTTCTTCGTGGTACATACCCTATAATCCAGCGTTTCTCAACCTATGGTATTGAATCCTATGTAGCACATTCAAATTCATTAAACCAATTATTCTTCCCGAAAACGATATTTTGGACAAGAAACCTAAAAAAAACTATTTCATATAATGGAATACCTAAAACAGTGTTTTTAAAAACCTAAAAATCCGGTCCCTAGTGATTAGTATTAGATTTATCACAGCCCCTCCCGGGGGAAAAAGAAAATCTGATATCAACTAAGTGTGAGGAGTTTCAGTTTCATCATAGTTAAACCAACTCACTCAACTGCATAGATTGTGGCAAGAAAGACATACTTTTTCATTAGCTAATGATGTGTCATGTGGCATTGGCTGACAATAAAACCAAACAAAGTTCTTCCACCAGGAAACTTAAATTTCATTTGTAAATTGATGATGCATTTGAAGACTATTTTAAATTTGACTATTTGGGACTGGGACTAAGACTATTTTAAGACTATTTGGGACTGAATGTCCTAAGACAGCCATTCCAGGGAAAATGAGCCTGAAGTGTCCAGACCCTAACAACCTTTTAATATTAATTTAAAATAGGCTATATGTCATCATTGAAAAATTAAGAAATTAACTTTCAGTACTAGTCTACTGAAGAACTAATTCTCAAAATTAATTTCATAATTTTTCAGTGATGACTAGACCTGGGATTTTAAGGCAAATGCCTATTTTGTTCCTTACGAAATAACAAGAAAATTTTTAAATATGTAGACATTTCATGATATATCACTTATATTTACAGAGTTTTATAGTGCCCTAAAATGCCTATTTGGACCTTTGGAGCCTATTTTTACTATTTTAGTGCCTAAAATGCCTATTTTGTACATTTAAAATAAAATCCAACTTCTGTAACTTGTACAATCATTTAATGGACATCCCTGAATAAAAAGCAGAACAGCAGAGGGTGGGTTTTTCACAGAAACTTGATTTTCCTAAACAATTGTCGCCAAAGGAATGCTGACTGACGGGGGAGGATTCGTTCAAAACAACATGTAACAGGTATATAGTAAGAAGGGACATACTGTGTCAATTTTTCATATAATCCAAAACTGCTTTTGATAAATGTATTTTTAAATCTGTCTTAATTTTGCAATTATTTCTGTTAAGAATAGGTATACCACATTTTTTACAGTAAAAAAAATCACTTTACAGTTGAAGAACATATTGTAGTATTTTAAAGTCTATTATCTGTGTATTTAGACATTTTTAAAGCTTATTTTAAGTGCCTTTTTTCTCTTTTAAAAGCCTATTTACTTGTTTTAAAAGCCTATTTTAGGTGCCTAAAACTAATATTTTTAGAGCCTAAAATCCCAGGTCTAGTGATGACATATATTTTAAATTAATATTAAAAGGTTGTTACAGTCTGGACACTTCAGGCTCACTTTCCGTGGAATGGCTGAAGACCAATTCCTGGGTTTCTGAATATATTAATGCCATAAAAATGTCATGTAATATGTCAGAAGTGTGATCAGTACCAGATAGAGCTTTCAGCACAACCCATTGTTGCCAACGAGACAGAAACCATAAGAAAAGTTCTGGGATTCTGTCGCAAGGCAGAACTGCTGAGGAACAAAAGGCATCAAAGAGCTAGGTGAAGAAATGGGAGGGAAGTGCACTGCATTTCTAATAAAAGGAAAGATATTGTTGCCATTTACAGAAAAAACAATCCAGGAATCCTACTGGATCCGACTATCCGTTTTGAGAGGGATGTCTTGCAAGCTAAGCCGGTACACAAAGATAAGGAAGCTAACTATTTAACCTGCATTGAATATCTAAGCACTGAATAAGATATAACTCAAGTGTTTGGACTCTGCCTCAATTAACATTTGAGTTGCTGAAGGCAGTGGGTTTCTTTAGTTATGCTTTGGAGAATGTAATCTTGGGAAAAAATAGTTTAATGCCGTGTACTAAGGCTCCTCCCACCAACTCTCTAATGGGATCCACCTGGGAAGGAGGGATTTAGGGTTTCGAATGTTTTCTCTTAAATGGTGTTGCCATGCAAAAGGTGAAACTGGTAAAAATTTATTTTTCCTTTATTCCCTTTTTCTCTTTCTTCCTCCCTTCCTCTCACCTTCTTCTCGCCCTATCTATTTGGGACCTATTCCTAACAGTAAATTTTGAATTGACCGGGATTCTAGCTCGTGACCACTAGCACCGTAACCAGCAGCCTTAACCACTACACCACGAGCGACTGCTGAGCAGTGAAGGGAAAATTCATTAATTTAAGTTTAGAGAGGATTGTAGAACATGAGAAATAACAGTTTTGGTGCAAGGGTCATTTTTGTAACGCTATGAATTTGTATATTTTTATGCATATATGATAAAGGGTACAATCATGGCTTCTGTACAACAGTGAGGTGCATGCACGAGGCTCGGAAGCGAGGAGAAGCAGCTGGCAGGCGAAGCTTGGCTGGTGCACGACCTAAATCTATCTTTCTGCCACAATCTTTAATAGTACGAAAGAGGCTCGGAAGCGAGGAGAAGCAGCTGGCAGGCTGGAGAAGCTTGGCTGGTGCACGACCTAAATCTATCTTTCTGCCACAATCTTTAATAGTATGAAAGAGGCTCGGAAGCGAGGAGAAGCAGCTGGCAGGTGAAGCTTGGCTGGTGCACGATCTAAATCTATCTTTCTGCCACAATCTTTAATAGTACGAAAGACTCTCTACAAATCTTACAATTTCATTTGCACATAAATAAGTAAGCTAGTCTTGTGGCCTACCTGCAGAAAAAATTGTCGCCACCAATGATTAACCTATATGTTAATTACTGTAATTTGTTTTAACATATGTCTCTAATAATTGTATAAATCAGTTTTAAGTAATTGAGCCTTTCCAATGTTTTAGATATTCATCTATAAAGTGAGGTACGTAAGTTACCAAACATAGAAAACATTAAATATAGGCTGTGGCATAAGGCAATTAACCTACGTGTAGGCCTACATTCCACAGTGTGCAGCAGTTAATTATCTTATGCCACCCTTTTATTAGCATAATAAAACTTTACACTAACCTTTCCAAATACAGAAGGCAAATTTCCATACGCCAGATCCACAACCTTGCTGTGATACACCACCCAACTTCTCTCTTGAAAACATAACGTATCCACCATTTTCATTTATAGCACACTCACGTTTTAAAAGTAAAATGGAACTAATTATACGTAGAAATTCAAAATAATGTACCACATACACAATTTTCAAGTAAATACACAGAAAATAACGAAATACCACGTGCACTGCTTTTGGAGACGGAATAAGATCGCGGCAGACGAGAATTTCACTTTTGCCGCCTGTCCCCTCTCCCATATAGCCAATGGTAGAAAATTAAGACCATACGTTCAATAACATAAAGCAAATCATCGCCACTTCTAGCAATGAAATATAGTTTCAAAATATCCGTCTGTAAATAACATGAACTTCAGAGATTTCTCCGTTTAAGCACAATCACAATTAATCTTTGATGTAAGAGTTATTACATTGGCTATGCTGGCACCCATGGAATTGTGGGAAATTACGAAGATTCAGATCTCTGCTCACAGATGCCGCCACATTGCAGAGCAGAAATATAATTAAATAATAATTTCCATTTGGAATGTCTCATAATTTCCGAATTTTATTAGCTATAATTTATTATTCCATGTCCCGAGAATTAAATAGACAGAGACCCTTCTACTGGCAACATCCAATCATTTAAATTTAAGCCAGGGGGTGCCCCCAAGCTTCATGACTCCCCCCTCCCTTCAGAGTTTCAAGAAAAGTAACCAAGATGTTTTTATTTTTAACTTTTAAAATGCTAATATTTCAAAAATGTTCAACCACCCCCCCCCCCCAGAAATTTCAATAACTCACTCTGCAACTTAACCTCCCACCCCAGTAAGGAAAAATACTTCAACTATAGTCACTGGCATACCGGGGGGGGTTCCAGTTTGAACATAGGCCCCAAAAATTTATATATTTATATTTGCTATAACAGTGACGAGCCAGTGACAATTGTGCGCTATTATTTGGCCATAAAAAATATTTATCTGGAAGATGCATCTTGTCTCACTAGCTTATTTTCTAATGGGTTTCAAAATGGGCTAAGTCAACAGTCGGCACTAGAACAAATTTCTATACATTCCCTCCTATCCTGTGAATGCCACTAGGCATGCGTAGTGGCTCATATCGGCAACTTAGATATTTTAGTTGGTCCGCTTCCCCCCCCCCCTACCTGTACATAAATTCCATACCCTGCCCTTTAATTTGTATATTTAAAAAATTTTTAAATGGTTTCACTTTTTTTTAAAGAAAAATAGTTGCCATGACTTGCGTCCCATCCCTTATAAAACTTAAAATTTAACAGGACAGGACCTTTAAAGCATTAAATATGGCGAACTTGATCACACATAGTACCTGCCTGCATATTCTAACAACTAGCATTAATTTGGCAGGTCTGGCACCTCCTCGGATTTTCTGAGGGTGAACCTCAGCTTTGTGGCACTAACAGAAGAGCTACTCTGATAAAGAAGTAGTGGATGCGGTGACAAAAGCCATTAATAAGGCTGTGAATGTTGGCAAGCTGAATAATGCCCCCCAATCCTGGCATTATCCAAAGCTAGATGATAAGCCTTGTTCCCACAAGTTGTAGTTCAGTTTGACCATATATGGTAATGTAGAGTCATGCCTAGAACTTGCATGAGGAAGGAAGATATTTTGAATAGGTTTTTTGGTGGATGCAAGCAGTAAGGGAAGTGAGGTGGTATGTGCCGGTATTCAAAGCCATACCAGCACTAATTTCAATGGCCAAAAAACACAGTCACTGAAATTCAGTGGATTTTTTAAAAAAATGTTAATGTTCCTTTGTAGCAAAGAGTAGTCTAGTCCCTATAGCTGTTTGCGGTGTAATATAACAACTTTTCATGATCATTCATCCACAGCTACGCTTTCACCAGTAGCCATTGCCAGTATAGAAGGCTGTGACCTGTAACTTGTGATGGCCTTTATTGCCTTCTTAATGATTTGATGCTTTTACAATATATCTTGGTAACAAAACAGGCTATTGTAATTTTTATACTGTTTAAGTAGGTATTATACATATGAGGTATTGCATATTTTTAAAATACAGTGAACACCACTTGATGTAATCGCAGATAATGTTATCACTTTTATGAAGTCCCGTACGGATTAATACTGATACTTTGAAAAAATACTGTTTATTGTGATCAAAGATTCGGTTTATGTTATATTTTTCTTTTTATGGCTTTATTTACAAGTACTGTATGCCACTCAAAAATTCGTTTTTAAGGGTCTCCTTTCTAACTCAACTGTATTGTGTTGTACTGGAGGTAGCAATTCTGTTCCCAGCTCACAGGATGACCAGTTCGATGGGGTGACATTACCAAACTTTCTCTTTTCTGCAATTAAACAAGTTTCACCACACAGTAAAGCTGCAGCTTTTGATTTATGAAGATAACAGTGTTGACATGCAGTGATGGCTACTGTAAAATGAAAAGACTTGAACAGACGGCGTTAGATGTTTTGCTACGCCACAGAACAATATGGTATAGACTTCCAAAAATACTTGTAACTGAGTATGGAGTATTGGTTAATGGACTCCTAAAGCATAACAAAACTTTTGTTACTGGTTGAAAAATAGTTGCTTATGAGTGGTTCAATGATTCACAGTTACGTATTATCTTATGAATAAATAGCTTTTAATTACGTTTTTGTAGTGTATTATTTTATGTATGGATAAATAACCTTCATGTCTGCCGCCATGGGTGTATAGGTAGCATACTTGCCTTCCACCCTGGCGGTCCAGGTTCGATTCCTGGCCAGATAGTGGGGTTTTCAGTAACGAAAAATCCTTGGGTTCAGGACTGGATATCACCCAGGAAAATTATAGGCTATATTAAAAAGCCTTAAATTAAAAGTGGTGACTGCTAGAATAGGGTATGTATAGGGTATTCACAATAGACCTATTAAGGTTACAGTGTTGAGAAGTCGAAGGGCTTACACTACCCATCATTAATCAAATCTAAATAACCTTCATTTAATTCCTTCGGCTACTGTTATCAATCGGTTAATATTATCAGATTAGCTGAGTCCCGAAGTGATCACAATAAGCGGCGTATACAGTACCTCTATTGAAATAAATAAAGTACTGTAAATTGAAAGTACAAAATGTTCGAGACTCAAGACTTTTGTGCTCCTGTTTGGCGATCATTTATAAATCAGGGTTAGATACTTATGGAGGAAGTTAATTAAAAACACCACCACCGAGTGTATACAACAATTTCCTGCATATTCCATAATAATTATGTTGAAAGGGAAGGTGTATATTTTTTTTCAAATTGAGGTACAATAGGGTTTCTTCCCCACTTCCTTCACTGGATGCAAGCAGCAATAACAAACAACTCTGCTGAGACAACGAGTTTTAATCAGTTGGAAGAACATGGAGGTTGTAGCAATACACAAACTCAAGTTGTTAGTAATATTGAAATCAACTCTGTGGGGGGGTGGGGGGTTCAAAGGCAAATTTTGAGCAAGATTAAAATAACATGAATTCATTCAGAGCAAATGCTCGAACAAAATGGAGATCACACTCACTGCTTTTTGTTTGTTTTTAACATATTTTCAAAACCACACAACCAAATAACAGTGAAAGCTCTAAAAGTGTTAACTTTGTATTTAGATCAAAACAATACACGAGACCCCTAAGCTAAATGCGGGTCTCGAGCTTCGGCGAATGCAGTGTTGCCACCACAAAACTCCATCATTTATGCCCTTTCCATTTTGAGATCATGATCCAAAAAGAAGTACAATAAACCACTTTACAAATAACACTGGGGAAAGTAATCAAATGTGCCACATCTTATTTCTAAACAGACACAATTAATTTATTAATTCATTAGTTTTAAAAACTGCCAATAAAAAATCTGCTATATTTCATTGAGGGCGTAATCGTGACATAGACTACATGACATTCATGGGCCGAAGTGTGCGAGGGGTCTACTCCCTGCGGCATTAACAACGTATTAGGCCACTGGATAAACAAAGTAACATGATCAAGTCAGTGGCCTTTTTAAGTACCCGTGATAGCACGACAACAAAGTGCTACGACTGAGCCTAATAAAAACAGTATTCCATCCACACAGAGCCAACAACAAAACAGTGCTCGAAAAGGAACAATATGGGACGGTATGGCGGCTTAGCACCTAACTTCTAAATTCATTACAGTTGATAAATTTTTCTAGCCTTTCTAATCGTGGCTGACACTAAGTAATTCAGCACCTAAAACAATTGAACCACGTTCACAGTCCCATATCTGTTCCTACAATCTTAAAACCTGAAAAATAGCTTCCTAAAATTTCAAAGAAAAATATATTTATACATATATACTTTTACCATACGGTCGCTTATTTTCAATTTCGAACACTGGATGGAAGTATCTCGAGAAAATACTTTTTAAGGCTTTGTTTTATGCTTGCCAGTAGTAAAAAAGTACAAACATTACAGGGTGAAAATTAAGGCTTTGCATAGCCGTGTAATGATCTGTGCTTGTTTACTCCTGTGCACGTCAAACCGTGCAGCTACCTGTACGACAAACAAAAACACACTGCGCGAGAGGAGAACGATATGCTTCGTCATATTTACATATCTCAATGTCGTCGCCCTCCTTTCGTGTTTATAGCAAATGGATAAACAAGGGAGAGGACCGAGTCAAGAGAAAACACTAAACACGTGTGCTTCACTGAACGCTGTGTTCACTTGAGCGCCCGACACTTCCAAATCTAATTCATCAAGTAAAATATTGCCCGGCGTTCAAGTCAACTCAGCATACTAAATAAATCTACAGCCTTTTGCAGCCTACGTATTCTATACAAAGATCCGAGATATGATTCCAAAAATAAAATTTTAACAAAGACATTCTGCAATAAATGTCGCAACGACTAAGTCGTCAAAGAGCATCTTGTAAGAGGCACCGTATGCTAGACAAGGTGCCGATGCTCCTAAACAATGAAATCACAACCCAAGCAAAGAAGTAGAAAAGTTACAAACAGCAGAACTCTACATCTAGGTGTTCCTTCCTGCGTCCAAGCAAACAAAATATTCACTATACACGTCGTGTGCTCTCTCTCCAGAACCTTGCAACAAATTCCATCAAAACCATAAAAACCACTCTCGACAAGTAAAAAACAAGACCCTCCTCAAGAGGGACGTCGACAATGCCAAACCAATGCCTTCTGCCTTGCAACAATGCCAACCCGACTTGGGATGCACCAAACAAACTTCCCACCTGCCTACGTTGCCAGGTTTCAGCCTGGACAACAAAACCAACGCTGCGATGACTCAAGTGAGTTTTCAACTCTCAAGAGCTCATTTCAAGGTTAATCCCCTTGTATGACTCTTTCCAGAGCCTTAGAGGTCAAAACCAAAGTAGTGCACAAACAAGATAAGTCTCGGCTAGCGTCAGCGGGCGGTGTAGGGGCTGAATGCTGCCTGCGACCAGGCGCGGGGTCCAGGGGAAGGTGAGGAGAGGAGGTGTTGTAGCTGAGATGTGGACACAGGAGTTGGGTCGGGAGTGTTTGGGGGAGGGCTGGGGGAACCCACTGTCACCGGACTTGCAGTCTGCACGATCTTGAAGTAGTGGTCCTGCCCTGCGTTGGTCACTCGGAATTCACTGATCTGGCTTAGTTCTGTCATGGCTTGGGTGAGCAACTCCGCCGATACTCCATCAGGAAGTCCCTGCAAATAAATCCCACATTAATACAGTTTCAATAAATCTCTATACAGGGTGTTAATGAATAACACCGAAATATTTTACCTGTGTATAAAGGGGACATAGACAAGCAACTTTTATTAGGACATTTTTGCTCTATGATGTAAAATGTGTATGCTACAGGGCTTTAAAGTCCTTAAAATTTGGTGCTCATAACTCAATAATTGAGCGAAATAGGGTTAAAATTTTCATTAAATTGACTTCATGCCTTCTTAGCGATCGATAAAAACTTGATTCTTAACAATTCACAAACAGCTATACCATAATTTAGAATTTTCATAATCTCCAAAATTTACTGATTAATCACATGATTGCCCGCCACTGCATTATGTTTTTATTCCTAATTCCAAACCTAACAAAAATGTTTCGTTTGTCTTTTTTTCCCTCAGAGTTGTAAGATATCGATAGTCATTTTTTACAATTTTCCCGACCACTACACAATATTCACTGTTCCTTTGTTTTCCATCATTTCAAGTATTAGAAGACAGTGGCGTGCATATCCTTTGGATATTTTATGTTATAACAGGAAGAATTGAATCCATAGAGCAAAAATCTCCTAATAAAAGTTGCTTGTCTATGTCCCCTCTATACACAGGTAAAATATTTCGGTGTTATTCATTAACACCCTGTATACATAAAAGGCTTTTAATTAAGTGGAGGGAAAGGAAATAGACATTAAATCCATGTCTGGGATATTAATACAAGTAAGAATCAGCTTGAAAAATTTTATGTCATAACTAGACCTGGGATTTTAAGGCAAATGCCTATTTTGTTCCTTATGAAATAACATGAAAATTTTTAAATATGTGGACGTTTATGATAAATCACTTACATTTGTAAAGTTTTATAGTGCCCTAAAATGCCTATTTGGACCTTTAGAGCCTATTTTACTATTTTAGTACCTAAAATGCCTATTTTGTACATTTAAAATAAAATTCAAGTTCTGTAACTTTTACAATCATTTAATGGACATCCCTGAATGAAGAGCAGAACAGCAGAGAGTGGGTTTTTCACAGAAACTTGATTTTTCCATACAATTGTAGCCAAAGGAATGCTGACTCACGGGGGAGGATTAGCTCAAAACAAGTTGCAGGTGTATAGTAAGAAGGGACATACTGTGTCAATTTTTCATATCATCCAAAACTGTTTTTGATAAATTTATTTTTTAATTCTGTCTTAATTTTGCAATTATTTCTGTCAAGAATAGGTATATCACGTTTCTTACAGTGAAAAAAGATCACGTTACAATTTAAGACCATACTGTAGTATTTTAAAGTCTATTTTCTGTCTATTTACACATTTTTAAAGCATATTTTAAGTGCCTATTTTCTCTTTTAAAAGCCTTTTTACTTGTTTTAAAAGCCTATTTTAGGTGCCTAAAACTAATTTTTTTAGAGCCTAAAATCCCAGGTCTAGTCATAACCGGGATTTGAACACGGATCTTCGGCTTAACGCGCCGATGCTCTACCATTGAGCTACCATGACAACATGCCAGTACGACATCAAATTCCTCAACTGATTCAGAAGACAAGGCAGACCACGGGAGGTTTCTCCGTTGAGAACACACATCCAATGGCGTCCTACATTTGTAGGTACTTTGAAGCCAAGTTATATTTATATACTATTAATTAAGTGGAGGGAAAGGAAATAGACATTAAATCCATGTCTGGGATATTGATACAAGTAAGAATCAGCTTGAAAAATTTTATGTCAAAACCAGGATTTGAACACGGATCTTCGGCTTAACGCGCCGATGCTCTACCATTGAGCTACCATGACAACATGCCAGTACGACATCAAATTCCTCAACTGATTCAGAAGACAAGGCAGACCACGGGAGGTTTCTCCGTTGAGAACACACATCCAATGGCGCCCTACATTTGTAGGTACTTTGAAGCCAAGTTATATTTCAAAGTACCAACAAATGTAGGACGCCATTGGATGTGTGTTCTCAACGGAGAAACCTCCCGTGGTCTGCCTTGTCTTCTGAATCAGTTGAGGAATTTGATGTCATACTGGCATGTTGTCATGGTAGCTCAATGGTAGAGCATCGGCACGTTAAGCCGAAGATCCGTGTTCAAATCCCGGTTATGACATAAAATTTTTCAAGCTGATTCTTACTTGTATAAAAGGCTTTGTCCTGACTGACTGACTGAGACAGAGAATCAACGTAGAGCCTAAACTACAACAGGTAGAGACTTGGAATTTTGACAGTGCCTTCGTTTCATAATGTAGGTGCTCACTAAGAAAGGATTTTGAAAAATTTTGATTTCAAATGCCAAAAATCAAATGTTTTTGAGAATACTTAATCCCTTTTACAGCCTATAAAATCCTCTAAATTTCAATATTGTACATGCAGAAATTCACAAAAATAAAGTTCAATAGATCATTCTGTACTGTCGACATACCTTCAAAGGTCTTTTTAAAGTTGATGCATCGATAATAATTCCAGACTCCTGATATTCTCGCAAAGCATCATCTGCCCCTGTTATCTCGTAATCAGCTGAAAAACGAATAGACCAGAAAAAACATTTTAGATTACTATGTATTGCTTCTGGCAATGAAGGAATAAGATTGGATATGGTGGAATAATAAGGCTTTTACCCTACATCCAACTGTAGGGTTTCAGAAAAGTGAATACTAACCAACCATCTGAAGTAAAGGAAAGTTATACATACACATAATTTTGTTACACTTATTTTCTGTGTGAGGCCAGAGGGAAAAATAGCCCATTGCCTCACAAACTCTCCCATTGGACTTGAAAAGGCTGGAAAATTATGTTCAGAGGCTCTAATATAGGCTTGGAGCTCTTTTACATGCCGTACATCTATGACATGAACCTCCCAGGCTAAGTCCTTTCCAGGGGACTCTGTGCCCAGGATTTTTACATCCTGAAAAAATCCATCGACCACAGTCTGGTTTGATCCCAAGACGTTCATATCTAAAGGTGGGCACGTTACCTCTACAGCACCATGGCCGACATTAGAGAAGTGCATTCAAAAAATTACGAAGTAGGATTAAGAGTGATTGGCAATAGTAAATTTGCTGGAGGATACCAGGGTTGCCAATCATACATAGAATCTAGGAGTTAGAGCATCCATGCCTGTTAAAAATATTAATTCCACAACATTTTCAGAGCATCCCCTGATTTACTGAAAAATCTAGTACGTTAAACTTAGAAGTTCCATTCGTTTCAAGCGGTATGACAGTTTACACTGAGCAAGTAAATAATTTCTCTCGAGCAACTTAAAGCTGTGAGCCATTTCCATTGTATTGTGGACGAATTCCATTATTCTTTTACTTATTGGCCACCCTGATTGCCCGATCAGATAACTTTCAAATAAAATATAAAAGAAATCTCATTTTTACTATAATGGATAAAGCCAAACATACCTGGTATAATGCTGATAGTTTGTGATGTGACGATGGTGTTGGATGAGTTCTGCAGTTGTACCACCGGCTGTGCCTCACTCGTCTGTGGAGTTGCAGCGGCCGACACAGACAGGAACTTCCCTCCTTCAGGGCCACCTGGGGAGTTGGGAATCTTGGACACACGAGGTGACTGAAATGCAAGTCCGTATGGGTCACCACGTTCCTATTTCATGGAAGTACAAGTCACAGGTTAACAAATATTCAGCAAGCTACTGTGCAACAAGGGATGCTTCTAATATTAAAACAAAAAGGAAAGAAACAAAGAAAATAAAAGGCATTGCATAATTTACACTCGTTCGTCCAGTTAGACTTAACTTTGGGTTTAACCACATCATTTATTACCAGGGCCTGGATTCTAATGACATGTCATCTTTTTATTGATGCTGCATAGACATTGCCAACTTGTAGACAAATCCTAATCATGGCCTCTAGATTACAGAAATACATTTTTATTAGGTCATTTTTTGTCATTTTATGCAATTTTATATTTTTAGGGCATTTACTTCAAGTTTAGTTCATTATTTTGTTATTTTCATGTCATTTGCTTCCTTATTTAGTCATTTTCATGTATTTGAGTGTATAAACTTTTTTTTCGTCGCTAGCGGTGCTGTCTTTGAAGTGTTGTTTGTTTAATGCAAGAAGGAAAAATTTGGTGTTAAAGTGTTGTCATGTCTCAGTCGGAAATGAGAATCAAAGAAACGCCAAAATTTTGTATTATATTACTATTGTTATGAGATTGACTTGGCACCTGCTTGGATTTCAGAGTGCAAACTACTGTTTACCCTCAATAAACAACAATATAATCCGGCAGACCACAAAAGGATGTGCCGAATTTTGACTCACCAGTGCCTTAGTGCCAGTATAAATTTCCGTGAGAAAAGAACATTCAACACATTACAGTTATTTACATTTTTTACAATTATGTACAAACTAGTCTATAACTTTGTGTACAATAATAATTTTTTAAAAATAAAATATCAGCTTTTAGGTAATTTTCAAAAATTATTAAGTCTTTTTTTTTAATTTAGGGTCATTTTATAGGCAATTTTTCAAACAATTTTAGGTCATCAGAATCCGGGCCCTGTTTATTACCTTGATTTCCAAAAGCTTGGATAGTGTCTACTTCTCTTTAAAAATCTCATAAGAGAAACCAACCCCATCTAGTGGCTGTTATGTAAAACCGTGGTGAAAAGTGACTATCAGGATGCATCTTATTGTTAACTCCTATATGTGCTAATGTTTGCAAAAAAATAACATGGAATTATGAGATTTATCCACTTATTTCATGCAATGATAGTACAAAAATGTGAGGATGAAGGCAGTAATTTTTGAAGTGAAACTTCTTTAGGTGCACTAGGAGTAAATCAAGAGCTAACCCAAAGTTGCATTACGCTCTAGCAATACGAACAAAATCATCATGAAAGTAGTGGGGGTAAGTAGCAAGCATATAGGGTTGTTATCAAAAGAGTGGGGCCTCGGGAGCGTGCGGGAGAAAGGTATCAGGCATTGAGTGGGGGGCTATTACTGCTTCGAGCTAGTGGCGTGGTGAGCCCTTCACCTTTATAGATGGCTCTACTCGTTGTGTGAGCATCGTTTACACGTCACTAACATTCTTGGAAACTTAGCCAAAGCGTCCCATTCATGTAAACACAGTAACTATGATCAGTGACAGTTTGGGCATTACTTCATCACAACTGTGTTATTGTTTTATATGTATTCGATTTAAAATGCCGAAAAAGTGAATTTCTTATTTTATTCAGATGATTTCCTTCTTCCTTTCGATATAATTATATGCATTCCTCTATTTCACTCTCAACGTTGTCAAAGAAGTTTCACTTCTGCCGTGTGGCATTCCACGCACCTGATTTTTTTTTTTTTTTTTTTTTTTTTTTTAAATTCAGTTCTGTTATAGCTTTTAGCTAAAAGGCCATGTCAGGAGTTTGGAATCTGTGTCTATACAGTAGGGTAGGCCATGGAACTATTAATTTTCAACTATTTCTATTAATGGTGTATTTTATGGATTAAATTTCAACTGATATTAATTTAAATGGATTAAATGGTGAAGATGATTCATGGTATGTAAATATCCAATTCGGCATTTGCCTTTACAACTAGGGAAACCCTGAAAAACCCATGTCAAATTGGCTGGCCACAGGATTTGAACCTGGAACCTCCCAAATGCAAATCCAAGACTTTACCTTCTCAGCCACCTCGCTAGATAAGTAATTCTTGAAAATATAAATGTACAATATTTAGAAGAAAACATGAAATATAAAATGTAAAACCAAACAGTGAGATCAAAAATAGTGTATTGTAAACATGCAGGATAACATACTTACCTGTTGGCTTGTTGGCAGGAGATCTATGTGCTTCTTGCGCTGATGTTGCAACAGCTTTGCCTTGGATGCATACTGCTTATGACACCACGGGCACCCGTGTGGGTGTGTGGTCACGCTGCCCACTGTCTGAGAGAAAGTCGGGTTCGGCAGTCCTGGGATCTCTGGCACTCCTCCCTGCAATGTTATTCATAACCTTACTTCTCCTCACATTCAATAAGATGCTTACCCCATTTTGTTTTTGTGGTTGGAAAAAACTGGGGGGGAAAAAGATGGTCTATGCAAAATTGCAGATACAGTATATTTAAGGGAACTAGGCACTCTGAATTTCATATTGATTCTTTGAGGGCAATTTACAATAATGCAATCAATTGGTACCACCTTATTCCCCCAGATAGTCTAAATTGTACCACGATATCAGCACCTAGGTTTTTATGAGAAATGACAGCAATAATCAATCTGAGGCTTTCAGCAATACTCAATTATTAAGTGTACTTCAATTAAAACTAATGCCTTGTCAAAACAAAACTAGTTAAAATCTAGGCTTATTGTTAGTATTGGTTAAAATCTATTTATTACTTACTTACTCAATGGCAATAGACAATTCCTCAGCAAGCTAAAGGAATATTATCTATTTTATGGAACCCAAAGGTTCATTGCTGCGTTTACCTGAGCCTGTTATTCAACCCTATTCTGTGCTAATTCCATCCTCCATCCTTCCATTCCATTCCATTCCTCGCAAATCCTAATTCCCTTTAATCTATCCTAATATTGTCCTCCCACCTAAGTCTAGGTCTTCCACATGGTCTTTTCCCTTCAGGTCTCCCAGTCAGTACTTTTGAGATATGTCTTTCCTCCCCCATTTCCAGCCACTTTCATGCTCCGTGATTTAATTACCCTTACTATATCCGGTGAAGAGTACACGTTGTGAAGCTCGTTGTTATGCAGTTTTCTGCAGTCCCCATTTTCATGTCTCTTAATTCCGAATATTTCCCTAAGCCCCTGTTTTCGAACACTCTCAGATTATATAAGTGGCCATGTCTCACATCCATACAATACAACCGGCAGGATAATAGTCTTATAAATATTAATTTTTAGATTTCTAGACAGGAGACGATACAATAAAAGTTTCTGAACTGCATAAAAACAAGCATTTCCTGATTAGTTAAAATCTATTATGTAGAAAAATCTATAATTTAAATTTTTTGTTGTATAATAGATGGCATTGGTAGTTAGTTAAAATAGTGAGAAATATAGGAGGCCCCATTTCAGCCCTAAACCCCTCCATTGTGATTTATTCGCTCACCTTGCGTCTGTTGCTCATGGGGAGCTCTGCACCAGGGTGATTCTTCAGAATATGAGCTTTCCTCTTGGAACTGCTCTTGTACACCTGAAAATTCAAGCATTCTTTCTTTTCATCTAAACTCTATGTCTGCTAATTGCATTCAACAACTAGGGAACCTTGATCTACAGAGTATCTGAGGCATCACTCTGCACTGTGGAAATGCTGCCAGCATCAAGGGCCTTTTAAGCTATTTAAGAATAAGAGCCATAGTGACAACGCAGTGAAGGGAGGGAGCTAAAGAAGAGGATAAAGAAATAACTAAAGTGCCTATCCTAAAGCCATTAGAAATGTTAACATGTTCTATGAATAGATATATAAGCCACAGATTATTGTTTCTGTTGGACATTACAAGAGAATATTATAGGAGAAAAATTCCTCTTGAACCCAGGACCATTGGCTATTCGCGCCAATGCTCTACCAACTGAGCTAAGCACCAGATGGAACCTCTCTCCCAGTGCTGGAGGAATTTTTCTCCTATAATATTCTCATGTAACGTCCAACAGAAACAATAATCTGTGGTTCAAATGCTTATATATCTATCTTGAATGTTATCTGAACAATAACAGTGGGAGCCCGGTCACAAAAAATCACTAATTAGTTTGCCTCACAGTACTGCATATGACATAACTTGTCTGTCTGTGAGGTAGACCATTAGGGCAATCGGTCATAGGAGAGAGGTTCCATCTGGTGCTGTGAATTGAGCTCCGGCTTAGCTCAGTTGGTAGAGCATTGGTGCAAATAGCCAAAGGTCTTGGTTCAAGTCCCAGTGCCGGAGGAATTTTTCTCCTATAATATTCCCATGTTCTATGAAGCTAGGGGAGGGAGCAGTGAAATTGCAACCGAAATAAAATCAGTTAAACTGAAGTAACAAAGTGCCAGAATGCTTTTGTTTAATCAGTGATAACTGCAATTATGATATGCAGATAATAAGTTATTTATGTAATCGATTTCCGAGTTAAGCTCCAGATCTAGTCATTAAGCAGGGCTTACGGAAGAGCAAAGGTATAGTTTGATAAGCATATGTGAAGGAATATGTGGGTAGTGTTATTTGTCAAAGTTAATTGTATTGCAATTTCCAAACACTGTAAATATGTTGCCATGAGAACTGATTTGCATTTTATAAATTCTTTCTAATATACAGAGTCTGCCAGAAAAATGTATACACTCTTTGTCAGACTGTATTGGGATATTACCACTATATTACCAGTATGTAGTAGTATGGTCTTACGCTCAACACATGTCGTTACTTTCAACACGATAGTGACAAAACAAAATGGCTGAAGCACGCTTAACGTTCGAGCAGCGAAAATGCATTCTGAAGTGGTTTATCAGGTATGATAATGCCGTTGAAGGGCAGCGTCAGTGGAGGCGGGAGTTTGAATCAGAACCCCCAACCCGCCTAGCAATTAAACGCATTATTGGCAAGTTTGAGGCACATGGAACGATTTGTGATATTCATAAAGGAAGATCAGGAAGACCGCGTACAGCTACAAGTCCTGCTTCGTCGGATCTCGCATTGGAAAAGTTTGTTACTTCTCCACAAAAGTGTGCTACGCAATGTGTGCGTGAAGTGGGGATTAGCAGTACAAGTGTACGACGAATTCTGAAAGGTGCTAAGTGGAAACCTTACATTCTACGATTACTGCATGTGATTAATGATGACGATCCTGATTGGACGAAGAGGGCCCATTGAGTTCCCTCCACGGTCGCCAGAATTAACCCCTATGGACTTTTACTTATAGGGAACCGTGAAAGATCAAGTCTGTCGACGTAAGCCACGCACGTTGGAGGAACTTCGCCAGGAGATTACAGCGGCATGTGCTGCGATCTCCATTGAAACATTGACCGACATAGCTGCGGCGACCGCTCATCGTTCAGTAATGTGTCTGGCCGCCAACGGCCAACATTTTGAACATCTAATGTAACCACTGAACTAAGAAAGTACTACCGGTAGATGTTTGATTAGTATTTAAATTAAAGAACAAACCTAATAAATAGTTTCGTTCCTTAAAGTGTGTATACATTTTTCTGGCGGACCCTGTATTTCCATAAAACAGGCATTAAATTGGGCATTACTTCGGTACCGGTCGACTGGTTTGGTCCAATATCAATAGACGTCTTCCCATGGACATTACAAATGCATATACCAAGTTTCATGAAAAATCCTATAAAGCGTATTTGAGCTATCACATGTACAGATAGACCAACAGACAGATGGACAGATATTCACCCTTCCCCCACACAGTCTCATAAAGTACCATTCTGGCACTTAATAATATGATCTGAACCAGAGGAAAAAAGAGAGGCTCATCGTCCCTTGACAAGACTCATTCAAAACATTACAGTATAGAAAAATAAATATCTGAAATTACCCTTGAGTATGCAGAAAGAGGAACGTACCTTTTCACAATACTGACAGTAGTAGTCCCTCGTTGTTTTCAGGATTGGCAAATTGAGTTCAGGAACAGACTCGGGACTGATATCAGGGTGCCGCTTTGCCAAATGGTTGACTAGCATGCCTCTGCGTTTGAATCCGAGGAGGCAAGTGTGGCACTTGTAGATGAAGCGGTGATAATCCGTTGGCGACACCTGCAATGCATCCCTCATTACTCATTGTAAACAAGCATTTTACTGTATTTGTACATAACTTCTATTCTAGCAGTATTTCAAACTTTCCATTGTACATTTTTTTGCAAATGACTTCAATAATTTGCGCTATATGTCTATTGTTCCAAGTCTATTATTGCAACACTGTCTAACGTTCTGCTAGCATGCACAGATTGTGGCATCTAACTACAGTGCATTTTCACTTACTCACTCACTCATACACACTCACACACATACCCCCCCCTCCCTCCCCCCCTCTCTCTCTATATATATATAATACACACAGTGAGTCCATTTTATGAGGAAACCTCGCATCACTGCCGCATTGCACCGCAGTTGTACAAAGCATACAAGCGGTTAGTTGCTTCGGTGTGTTGTAGTGAAACGCTTGTCTATTGTTGTCATGTGTTACATAAGACAATAATCGAAAATGTATACGGTTGAACAGCGAATATATTTGGTGGAATGTTACTTATTGAGAAATAACCATAGAAGGCGCGTTCTGAGATTTTCTCATAAATATCCTGACTGTACCATCCCTACAAAATTGTGTCTTACAACAGGTTCAGTTTGTGACATACCGAAGAAGTGTGAAAGGCACGTTTTAACAATAGAGAAACTTGAGGATATTCGGGTGCGATCAGAAGTAAGTCCTAGAAAATCACTGAAACGTTTGGCGCAGGAAACTAACATATCCAAGGAGTCAGCCCACAAAGCGACCATACTGCTGAAATCTCAAATAAATGGTGAGTAATAAGCCTCTACATGTAGGCCTATTTTGATAATAAATTGGTTGAGTTATTCTATTTTGTATCGTTTCTAAAGTCTTGATTTGCCGGTAGTAATGGAACACGGTCCCCGCCGGTGCAAGCACAACAGCGGGGAAAGTGTGAGCAGGGGCAATGCTGTTAAAAAGTTTCTGCATAAAATGGCCTCCCTGTATATACTGTATATGTGTTGTGTTTGTATTGAAGACTGTGTTAAAGAATGGTCTCTACAAAATATTATTTTTTCAGGAGAGCCAATAGAAAGTCCATCTGACATTAAGAACAGATCGGAAACATATAGAGAAGGAATAAATTGTATAACAACAAATGTACGTTTTTTCACAAACGTCTTTTTAATTTCTCCTGTTTTTAAGTTTAAAAAAAATCGGTATTTTTTCTTAACTCTGTTCGGAATAGGCGGATTTTCGAAATAGCGGGACTCTACTGTAGTTTAAACAGTGTGCAATTTGGGTTGTACAGGAGTTAGATTAGAAATGAAAGCAATGCAATTACTCTGTAATAAGTAGGGCCCGGATTGTTATGTGCTAAAAAACTTAAAAATATTTATTTTTTATGTGCTAAAAATGTTAAAAATACGTGCTAAAATTTTAAAAATATGTGCTAAAACTAAACATTTTTTTTTTCTGAAAAAGAAACAAAAACACCAAAATGTTCGTAACTTACTAGAATTGCAGCTAAACATCAGATGTCATCTCCAGATTATGGATCGCAAATCCTTGCCTATTATCCGAGAATAATGCCTTATATTGAGAAAAGGAACGTTCTACAGTACATCACACGATGTTAACCTTGCATATTTGAAGAGGGGTATATCACTAACGCACACACGATCAAGTTCACTTATGTTTTGGCCTTCCAAAACTTGAGCGACTTTGCAGAGGGTTTGGTAGCCACAATTTCTGAAACATACCTTTAAATTTTGTTCTTAGAACTTTTATTTTCGAACCTGAGATAGTGTTACGTTGCCTTTCAACATGTTGTATTTCTTTAACTGAATTACGCAATGTTGAAATTGGGTTCTGTTCTTCCCCGATAAGCAAGTGCAAGTGAAACACTCTCACCTCATTGCAAGTGAAGTATTTGTGTTGAATTCTCTCGAGATACAAATTGTTTTGTAAAATGTTAAAAGAGAATGAGGAGAAGTACTAAAATATTTATTTATGGAGAATATATCAAAAATATTTATTCACATAACTTTTTTGTAAAACATGTGTTTTTATGTAAAATAAAATTTGGAATTTGCGTTTGTCGGACCTCAATATGGAAATTAAACTTTGTTTTAGGAATGTTCATCTAAATTGGAAGAAACATATAGAGTATATCATACCCAAATTAAATAAAGCCTGCTACGCAATTAGATCCTTGGCGTCTGTCACAAATATGACTACCCTAAGAACAACTTATTTTGCCTACTTCCATTCAGTTATGACTTACGGCATTATGTTATGGGGAAATACTTCAGATAGCAAAAGAGTTTTTCTAAAGCAAAAAAAGGTAATTCGAATTATTAGTGGGCTAAATAACAGAGATTCTTGTAGAAATGCATTTAAAAATTTAAATATTTTTACGTTACCTTGCCAATATATTTTCTCAACTCTAATGTTTTTAATAGAGAATCAAAATCTTTTCACAAGAAGCGAAACAGTACATAATATAAACACTAGAAATAAGATGGACTTTCATAGACCTATTGCAAATTTAACTTGCTATCAAACCGGTGTTTACTATTCAAGCATAAAAATTTTTAACTCTCTACCACCATGAATAAAAGAATTTTCACAAGATAGGAATCAGTTCAGTCGTGTACTAAAAACTTATCTTCACAGCCACAATTTCTACAGTCTAAATGAATTTTTCAATGCTTAATATTTGTGTTCTCATTTTCTTTTCTATTTGATACTGTAACTTCTCGGTCTATCTTAATGTATCTCTTATCACTGTTATTCATCTGTAAATGCTGTATTACATATTGTAATTACAATTGTACACTTTTGACGGGTTCCATATCTCATAGTCGTAAGACTGTTTTGAGATCTACGGAACGAATAAAGAAATTATTATTATTACTAGCATGTGCCCGCGGCTTCGCCCGCGATAATTATTTCAAAAATTAAAAATTAAGAGCATAATAGTAAAATCATTATATTTATTAACTCCTAAATCACGTGGACTACATACCACGATTAGATAGCATCGTCTGGTAAAAGCGACCTCAGATTCGAGTTTCTTGGCCCAGAAAACCTCTGTATAGTGAGATTCGTCCAAATAAAACAACGTTTGACCATATTTAGGGTTTACAACATTCAAGCGATCGCGAAAGTTTTATTTTCAAGATATGACAAAAATAGCCAAAGCCAACTGTAATTGATTTGACATTGAAATGTATAACAGAAAACTTATGTTTTGAAAACGCAAAAAATGCACGTTTTTTGCCCGTTTTTCACTCATAACTCACGAACGAAAACTAAAATTAAAATTCCGGCTTCGAGGTGCATTTTCTGACCCTTCAGCCCACCTATGTTTAAAATTTCAGATCTCTGCGTTCAGTAGATTTCGCTGGACATCGAGGACAATTTCTTTTATTAATACAGATAATATGAATTATAATGATACCTTCTCTAATTTGTCAAACATCCATTTAATTTAATCCAAACCCACCTATACCATTGGCAACAATATGTTCTGTGAATTTGTTTCGATAATTCTATGCAAAAAGGGATTAAGTATTCTCAAAAACATTTGATTTTTGGCATTTAGAATCTGAATTTTTCAAAATCCTTTCTTAGTGAGCACCTACATTATGAAACGAAGGTACTGTCAAAATTCCAAGTCTCTACCTGTTATAGTTTAGGCTGTACGTTGATTCCTGTCAGTCAGGACAAAGCCTTTTATATATATAGAGATTATTATTATTATATAGGGAAAAAAAAACATTTTTTTACATACAAATCCGGGCCCTAGTAATAAGCCACTGGAGACCATGAGTTCCTTACATCAAAACACTCAGACAACATCCCAGAACTTGTAAAAGTTTGTTGGTAGAGTTCTGATTCACCCTGTATATTATTAAGACTAAACAACAGAAATACATGCAAAGCAAGCAAAAGTGAGTAAAAATAAACAAACTTGTGTGCAGGACAACTTTACCTGTACCTTAGGCATGAACTTCTTGGCCGTCGGGGCACGATGAGGCTTCATGGCCAGTCGGAGTTCTCGTTCGGCCGAGTGCATTCTTTTCATGTGCTCCTTTAGCTTGTCCTTGCGCTTGAACTGCTTCCCACAGTTAGCGCACAGGAACTCACGATGGTCAGAATGCCTAAGCAATAACCAGAAGTTAGACACAAAACTGCACACACATCCGGAACATATCTATCTTATTTAAACATCACCAAATATTACAGTAAAATTCTGTTATAAAGAGATCTTAACAGTGCTATATCTTATTGCTATAACCAGTGGCGTACCAAGGCTACTTGGCGCCCGGGGCTAATTAGATAGTAGTCGCCCCCTAACACTAAAAGGTTCAAGGTTCAATGAGTTTAATTTAAACACAGTTTAATGTTTACAATTATTTATTTTTAATAAGTAGTATGTTATTTTAACACATTATAAAGAGAAAAATATGAATGAAATAAAACTGTAAGTATTATAAAGTTAGTTTGTTTGAAAAAAAAATAAAGAGAAAAGTTTCAGTCATTACAATTTTTTTTAAATGTGCCTTCCTAGCCTTGATGGATGCAAACCTATTTAATAATAGATTATCCTATAGTAGCAGCCACATCACGTTCAATTGATAAAATTGCTAAATTACACCGTAAACTTTTCCTGTGTGCTCGACGCCCACGACCTATTTCGTATTGTCTATAAATAGTTTAAAACAAAATGTTTATTTCATTTCTAAATAATATTACTACAGTATTTAACAAAGTAATAAAGAAAATTTGACCAATAAAACCTTATATTTTGCCTGAAAAAATTATTTTTTCTTAAACTAAAAAAATCCTTTTTCAATTTTGGCGCCCCCTTCCTTATGGCGCCCGGTGCGGCCGCCCCGTTCGCACCCCCCTTGGTACGCCACTGGCTATAACCAATGCTATTATAGTAAAATTTTTACTAAATTACAGAGAATGTAAAATAAAAAATACAGAGTAAAATAAAATAAAATACAGAGTAAAATACTGTAAAATACAGAGTGCTTAAAAAAAAATATATACACACTTTGTGAACGGTCATAGAAAATTTATTTCCCGTTTTATAAGGTTAAATGTCTGAAGAAAGTAATGTTATATTTCTTCCGCAGATGGCAGCAGAATAGATTCAACAATCGTCCAACAAATGTGCCGTAATCACCAAACAATGAAAAGTTCCTAACAATGCATGCTGATTCCATATTCCCTGCCATTAGTGATTATCAGGGCCCGGATTCTGATGACCTAAAATTGTTTGAAAAATGACCTATAAAATGACCCTCAATTTTAAAGAAAATGACTTAATAATTATAAAAAATGACCTAAAAACTGATATTTTATTTATAAAAACTTATCGTACACACAAAGTTATAGAATAATTTGTACATAATTGTAAAAACTGTAAATAACTGTAATGTTGTGAATGTTCTTTTATCATGGAAATTTATACTGGCACTGAGGTACTGGTGAGTCAAACTTCGACATTTCCTTTTGTGGTCTGCCGGATTATATTGTTGTCTATTGGGGGTAAACAGTAGTTTGCACTCTCAAAGCTATGCAGGTGGCAGACTCTGGTGCCAAGTCAATCTAATAACAACAGTAATATAATACAAAATTAATTTTCTAACAGTATGTGACTGTTATTTATGGGGAAACATGAAAAATAAAGTGTGTAGGTCAATTTCCCATACATTAGAAGAACTTAAAGACAATATCACAAGAGAAGTTAACTCTGTCTCGGAAGCTGAACTTACAAGCGTGAAAGAAAATTTCCTAAAAAGGTGCCAGTGTTGTGTGGATGCATGATGAGGACATTTCCAACATATCTTGTGATGAGGTACGTGGTTATTTTTATTGTAATTCCAACTGTAATTGTGGGAACCTGAACCATTACACCGATCACAGCTTTATTCACGTAGATATTTCACCCAATTGCTCGGGAGTTGGAGCTGTGCCCGCCGCAACGTAGAAACCCGCATCATTAGCCAACTCTTGCGTGGGACTCACTGTATTTATTTATTTAAAGACACAAATGGATTTTAGATATTAGACACAAATATGTTTGTAAATTCTTACATTGTTTAACAACATAAATTCTTGTCTATATTGATGTATTCTATGATGATGCCACCTGCATTGTACAATACTTTGGGCGAATAAAGAAGGAAAGAAAGAAAAAACTCTGATAATCATCTTGAAACTGACATATTCTCTTCCTATCTTTACTCTCCAAAGGTTCTTTACCTGAACTTAACAGATAAAAGTTAATATTCTGATTACTTACTGTAATGATCAGTAACAGCAATAATAAAATTACAGTAAGAACGGTAATTGTAACTACAACTGTGAACGTATCCCATGCGCTTAATGTGCAGTGGAAGAGATTAAAACTACAGTCATCAATTACTTGAGGAACAAGTATGTAAGAATTAAATTACATTCTTTACATTCTCTTACCATGAAAACAAGCTGTAAAAAGCTGTAAAAAGTTTTGATTGAAATTACATATCTAAACAATGTTTTCTTCTTCCTGATTTAAATCCATTTTATTTTCACTATACTAAGAACAAAGAAAACAAAGGTACAGATTTGGGGGATCATTCAAGATCCTGCATGCAGTGTTTTGTTTTAGAAACATGAAAAACGGCCATATTTGAAGTTGCAATATTCTTTAAACCTGTAGAATCCCTATAATATAAAGCCGCATGACTGACTCACTCACTGACATAAATTTTTGCCCACTTCCAGATGAGCTAAAAAAATTGAAATTTGGCACACTTATAGCTTTTAGCCTGTAACCAATGAGAAAATACCCAAAAGTTTGATTTTTTAATCTTTACCCCCTAAAAAAACCTTCAAAAGGGCAGAAGCAGCTTTAAAATCTCTGCTCAGTTCTCATGACAACAATATTACCTACAGTGTTCACAAAGGGCTTTGAAGACATGCTAGCTGTAGAAATAATTATTTCCCTAAACCGAGCGAGGTGGCCAAGATGGTAATGTCTTGGACTTGCATTTGGGAGGTCCCAGGTTCAAATTCCATAGCCAGCCAATTTGACATGGTTTTTTTTTCATGGTTTCCCCAGTCGTAATTGCAAATGCCGAATTGGATATTTGCATACCATGAATAATTCTCGCTATTTCATCCTTTAATATAAGTTGAAATTTACTCCATAAAATACACCATTAATGTTTACCCACTTCCAGATGAGCTAGAAACCTGAGATTTGGCAAACTTATACCTTTTAGCTTGTAATCGATGACAAAATTCCAAAAAGTTGGAATTTTTATTTTTTCACCCTGAAAAAATCCTAAAGTCTTCCTGCACTTTTTTAGGTTTTTATGGCTAAATGTAATAGGCTATGAATGAACGAATGAGCCACATGTGTCCCATTTAGGGCTAGGGCCTCCCTCTGATGAGGGTTACCTTAGATATGAACACATATGGGGAGCTGGTCCATATGAGCTATATAGGCTATAAGACAGTCTAAATACAAGGACTCCGATTCGGTGTCAGTTCAGAAAAAAAGCTTTTCCCGAGTACCTCACCATGAGTTTGGATGCAGAGCCCCAACGAGCAAAGCGAGTTCATATAAAATTCAGTTTATTCCTAAAATATGCTAAATAAAAGTAAAAACAGGTAGAAGTGGGCCCTTATATAACCTAAAATGGTGTAATTTGTACGATTAATCACAAGATTTGGCAGAGAGTCATGAAATGGGGGATGGTGCACAGACCTCGCCGTGAAACAGTGTAGGCCAGCAGGAGGGCTGCAAAAATTTCTCCCAATTTTTCCACTGTCAAAGCAGTAAGAGTCCTGTAATATTCTCTATTGTATCTGAAAGTACTAACAGGCAATGTTCATATGCTGCAAGCTTTAAACTGCTTTCCCCTGAAAAATTGGGTTAAATTTTGGAGTGCATCTTATGCAAAGAAGTTTCTCGTGCACCGAAAAAGAGCAAAAGTTGGAACCATTCCTATTAAGCAAGAACTTCACTGATAGTTGGCAGATGTCTTGGAAACAAGGCTCCTCAAATTTGGTAAATGCAACATAAAAACATGTTAATATAGCTTTCTAAAAAAATGTAGCATATGTTAGAAAAAATGCAGCTTTGTTTGAATGGTAAGAGGAAGTAAATAAAGTGAGAGTAACAAGTAGATGGAAGTACATACCGTAGCATATGCATTCTGAGCTTGTCGAGCGTTGGGAACAGCTTGGTACAGTAGGAGCAAGTGTGCTTCCGGTCGCTATGGAAAGCTCGAATGTGCTTACGGATCAGACTGTATTCATCAAACACCTAGACAACACCCAGATATTATAAACATGCTCACTGTGACTCACACAGTAGAATGACAACCCTGTCTTAACAGGAAGATGGCATCAAGTTAAGATGGTCCAAGAGCTTACAAACGAAAATACTTGCAATCTAGGCCTCTCAATGAAGGGGAGGAGTTTCAAAAAATATTCTTTCTGCACTGACATTGCTTCAAAAACGTATTATTAAAATTTGTCTATCTAAACTTCTTGACTAACTGTCTAAATTTTCATTTTCTGAATTTAATGTATATGGTGTCTATAAAATTTATAAATATATTTTATTAAGAGGCATTAAAAGAAACTAAACAAATCCTTTAACTGAACCTAAACATTTCACATTTACAGGTCTAAAACACAACTCTAGTTTTGGTCTCAGTTTATTCAACAATCACCTGAGGAAAGCCCAGAGGAACAGGTCGAAACATTGTGAAGGTTTGAAAAACACGTGATCCACTGACGGCAATTTAATTTAAATTTGACTACATATACATTACATGGTGGAAATGAGGACCACACATGAAAAGTTTATTCAATTCCACTGTTAAAAATTACTTTGAATTAATTTACTAGAAAATTACGAAAATAATTAAGTTTATTACACAGTCGAACTTGAATGCAGTGAAACCTCTCTATAACGGACACATACGGGACCGTAAAAATCGTCTGCTATAGAGGGGTGTTCACTCTAGAGAGGTTAAAAAATTCTGGCATAAAATAATCTACAGTTCTTACAAGAGATTGTTATATAGTAGATGAAAATCTCTTTAGTTTACACTAATCCATTACACAGATATGTTATGCTGTAGGCCTATATATTGCAAAAATCCCGAACACTATACTGTAGTCCACTTCAGGCCTACCATCAAAATTAAAACCACACCTTTTATGATGGAATATGCCTACACAACTGTAGTTCTGCATATATTAGTCGAGCGCACTATTAACATGAAAAAAAAAATCTTTAATGTTTGTTTTTTTGTACACTTTGGTTTCGCGTCAAACTGAGTCAACAGAAGAAGAAAAGAAGTTCAGTACAATACAGTATACTGTAGATATATGATTTTCTCGTCAAGTGTCTGTTAAGAGAGGTTTGAAGAGGCTTTTTAAGTGGATTTTTTGTGTCTGTGTCCATCTTACAGGGGTTAATTATTATGAAGTTTCATTACAGTGACCTAGGGATCAGAAAAATCGTCCTTAAAGAAGGGGTGTCCGCTATGAAGGGGAGTCCGTTAAGAGAGGTTTGACTGTAATTTGAAGCTGAAGGGACCAGCAAAATAATAATTTAATTAATAACGATTTTGAATTAGAAAAGTTTTAATTTTGTTTAGGGACCATGCTAAAAGTTTGAATTATTCACGATTTCATAATTAAAAAGTGTCTAAAAGCTGTCTCAACTAGAGAAATGAGACTACAATTCTACTAAGGCCTACCGGGGTAGTGATGGTACTTTATTATATAAATAATTTTTATTCATGTTTCCTTTTTTAAAAATTTTGTTCCTATTATTACCAACAGGGTTGTCATTTTACCGTATTTAGAGGCGAATATAAAAAGGTGATGACTGGAACAAAGAATCATGTAATAAGAGCAGATACTGTATACACTCAACACTGAAATACAGAGAGATGAGAAAAAAAAACAAAGAATTAATAAATGAGTGAATGCAAGTTGGAGTTGATCGCTGGCACCTTAACATGTGAAGCTTCAGTTTGTCCGGACGGGGAAACTCTTTCTCACACAGGCCACAAGGGAACCTGCGTCCACCGTGGAATGCACGCAGGTGCTTGCGTATCTGAACGTACTCGTCAAAAACCTGCACAGGTTAAAATTATTTCAAGGTCGTGTCTGTGGGATTCAATCCTCAACCTCCAGCTCAGCAATCCCAAGAAATGCTCCCTTTGCAGACGTATCGGATATTGACTCACCTTGTTACACTGAGGGCATGTGAAGAGTCCGTTCTCTGAGTGGACGTGAACGTGTTCCTTTAGAGCCAGCACCTGATCAAACACAGCTTTGCAGATTGGACATTCAAAGATTTTCTTTTCTGTAAAAACATACAATAAATATATTTTTAGTAAAATTGAAACTTGAGATGGAGGTTTAACATACGTAACTTCACTTAATTCAAGCACTAACCTGAACATGTTTCGAGCAAACTTCATGACTCATCATCAGCTATACTCCATCTGTCTGTTGTATATTGGCAGCAATTCCTGGTGGTTGTTTAATGAACTTCTTGATGAGATCCATCCCCGCGGGTATTTCGAAATTCATGAGTTGGTCCTGATTTTTGTAAATATAAATCTTTTCCCAAATTGTGAGCTGTTTGTGTCCTTGGACACATTTTAGAAGTTCCGGTTCCACATTTATTTCATGGTCTTTCTCCCATACATGTGCATGTGCTATCGGCGATAGCTGCACATGTATGGGAGAAAGACCATGAAATAAATGTGGAACCGGAACTTCTAAAATGTGTCCAAGGACACAAACAGCTCACAATTTGGGAAAAGATTTATATTTACAAAAATCAGGACCAACTCATGAATTTCGAAATACCCGCGGGGATGGATCTCATCAAGAAGTTCATTAAACAACCACCAGGAATTGCTGCCAATATACAACAGACAGATGGAGTATAGCTGATGATGAGTCATGAAGTTTGCTCGAAACATGTTCAGGTTAGTGCTTGAATTAAGTGAAGTTACGTATGTTAAACCTCCATCTCAAGTTTCAATTTGATTATAACTTCACTATATAAACTTCCTTCAAATTCTAGAAATATTTTTAGTACACGCTCTCTAAAACAACTGCTTGTCGGACTGGTAACACGCTGAAAAATTGCATTTTAGCAACCAAGGCTGCTAAAATTGCATAAAACCGCATTCAAAATGCAGTTTTATCGGCCTAGTACTTCAAAGTCGTCATGGCAATCTATAAACAAAATCCAAATGGCATTGATCAGTTACACCAACTTTGACATGGATTTAAGCATATAATTGGTCATAAAACAACAAATTTAAGCCAACATGTTTCTTTATGATTATCAAAAACTTCACCAGGGTTTTTCGCAAAACAGGGTAGCCTACTTCATTATTTAACAACAAATATAAGTCAACTTTTCACATATTTGTTCACAAGACACACATTGCTTACCATGGATGCACCAGCATTTAATTGCAATATATTTCTTCTCATAGTCTACTGCTGCTGTGATGTTGCTGGCACCAGCTCCAATTCAATGTTTCTGCCTTGGATCGGAATTTCCTAGAGATTATTATTCATATTTTCACAAGCTTTTCATAAATACTAGTTCGTATGCATTATTGCTTACAAAAAGTGACTCATGTATAATGCATCTATAACACATTTCGTATTTGTACGTACAGTTCATTGTTGATCTGCGATTCAGGTGGCTGTGAGAATATTATATTAAGAAATGGCTGACTACTTTTCATTATAATTAATTATACGGTATTTTTTTTTCCATTTCATATAATTTAGTGAGCTTTTACTAAAAAATATTTGTATGCACCACGTAAGCAAAAACTTGATCTGACCAGCAATACTAGATTAGTCTGCTAAAGCGTTATTTCACGTACTTGATACATAAATAGCTATTAGTTTCCTGTACTTACTTGCATAATTTAAACACGTTTTACCTCATTTTGGTCACCAAACAATGGGGATGGTAAAATATGCAGATTTTTTAAAAAAAGGTCATGATACAGCAAGTAAAACATGGTACTTTTGTCATTATTTCATTGTAGTCTTTTAGCAATGGCTAAACTGACAAATTCACAAAAAGAAATTTTGACCAGCACAATCAATGCAAATGCAAATAACTGATCAATGCACTTTTGATGTATCACTGCCTCTTGGGTACCACCCTAATTCTTGAAATATCAACACGAGAGCACCCTACAATTGAAGATTAACCATTAAGAGGATCTGTGTTACAATTTTGTAAAATCTGAGTTATAGGTAGACATTCAAGAATCCGGCCACTGAAAATCTGATACCTTCAGATTTCTGGCATGGATTTCAGAGGGATTTCGGGGCAGACCGAGAAGATCCTGGTACCAGAGCATTAAAGAGAGCATTGATAGGAGAGGACTCCACGAAGAGGATGCCTTGGATCGAGATAGATGGCGATTAGGAATGGGAAGGTGCCAATAGCTGCAAAATCCCCTACTACTACTATTTTCAAATTTAGGTCATTGGCACATACTGTTTTCTGAAGGTGCCGTTTACGTTTTAATGGCGCTGTATTCCAGAATCAGCTGTTGGGCATTGCTTGCACTTGATAACAGGCATTCCTGCTCATTCTTTCTTATTTTTTCATTTATTTGTTCTGTACAGCCCCATTAAGAATTCTATTTGTTCTGTATAGCCCCATTAAGAATTCAACAAACAAAGAGATGGCAAAGAACACAAACATCATACATTGTTGATCACAGAAAAGATGGAAATCACACACAAAAAAAAAGATAGCAGCATGTCTGTGCAAACCATTTGTGAAACATATGATATTGGCTCAACATTAGTACATTTACATGGAGGAGGATTCGGATCAATCTGAATCCGTTCCCCATCCAAGATCGTCTTGTAAACATCGACTCAGTCCGTAATGAACTTGTTAATTAATGATAAGATTTCTTCTAAAGAAAACAAATTTTGCTGGAATTCATTTAAATACTATGATTTTGTTTATTTTTTGTGTTATTATAGGAATTTGGAATAGTGTTCGGAAACAGGGTGCTTAGAAAAATATTTGGGCCCGAGAGGGATGAAAATGGGGTCTGGAGAAAATTGCATAACGACAAGCTTCATGACCTGTATGATTCACCAGATATAGTAAGGGTAATTAAATCGCAAGGATGAAATGGGCTATGGGATATGTTGCACGCATGGGGGAGGAAAGACATCTCTCTAAAGTATTGGCTGGGAGACCCGAAGGGAAAAGACTATGCTGAAGACCTAGACATAGGTGGGAGGACAATCTTAGAATGAATTTAAGGGGAGTAGGATTTGCTAGGGATGATTGATGGAGTTAGCACAGAATCGGGTTGAATGGCGGACTCAGGTAAGCACAGCAATGAACCTTCAGGTTCCATCAAATAGATAATATTCCTTTAGCTTGCTGAGGAATTGTCTTTTGCCATTGAGTAAGTAAGTAAGTAAGTAAATAGGAATTTGCGTTATTTCATTATTCAAAAGTATGCATTTTTTTGGGAGATGTAGGAGACAAAAGAAAAGTTAGCAAACATCTATCGGAACGAGAATATTTCATGTTATCACATCTAGTGAATTTCTCAGGTAGGTGGCATTGTACAAATTTGAATTGACTTTTTTTTCTCAAACATTCTCTGACAGACAGGGGGCTTTAGTAAGACTCAAAAAAACATTGGGTGACTGTGACAGGTCACAGACATTCTAAGATGACTATTAACCCTTTCACTGCTAACGACGGAACTGTGACGGCGCGGAGAATGGCACCTACGTGTGCTATTGACGGAACTGTTCCGCCCGCGAAGTGGGTGCTATGAACGAGACGATTCCACAAGGCATGGAATTTTTTAACACAGTTTTAACGAAAGGATAGTGTCCTGCCATCTATTGGGGTTAGATAGAACTTAATTTCATTGCTTTCCCTGCTCTGTGGTGCAATTTGTAGATGATAAAGTGAGGCCTTGCACAATGTTGCCGCGAAGTTGGTCCTACGAATAAGACAATTGCTCGTAGAATAGAATTCTTTAACATGGTTTCAACGAAAGGATAGTGTCCTGCCATCTCTTGGGGTTAGATAGAAATTATTTTCAATGCTTTCCTTGCCCTGTGGTGCAATCTGTAGACGAAAATATGAGGCCTTGCACAATGTTGTGATGTCTGAAGAAGCCATTGAACTCACGAGTCATATGACAAGCGGGGAATCACGTCAAGGCCATGGTATGTTCAATTTCAACACAGTCATTGCTTTCACGAGCAAGGAAAAACATTTCTAACGTGATGACGAAGTTCTGGCGTATTTTAAAACTGCCTTCTTATTTTTCGGATTTAGCGCCGAGTGACAGTGAAAATATCTCAGCAAGGAGGGTATGTCAGCTTGCCAATATCTCAGCAGTGAAAGGGTTAAAGAAGTCATCAAAGGCAGGACTAGAGAACTGCTTAAAATGGATAGATTCCTACTCAGCTGGGTTGTGGGATTTATGACTGGACACTGTCGGCTGCTGGGACACCTCCATAAGGTTAGCATAGCAGACAACCTGATGTGCAGAAGATGTCAGAAAGCTGGAGAATCTGCTCTTCATCTTCTGTGTGATTGCGAAACACTTGCAGCCATTAGGGCTAAACATTTGAACCACTGGTTCATGCTGGTGGACGAATTGTCCAAGGTCTCATTCAAGAAGCTGGCACTCTTCATCAAAGAGTTTGGTCTTGTAAGGACTAAAGCTAGGGGTCCACAATAGATCAATGATGGTCGTGGTGCATTGGGCAACAGATGCCCACCCTATCTTAAAATAAAATAAAAATAATTAATTAAAAAAAAGACTCAGCAATCAAGAGCACAAGTTACTCTCAATCATTGGTTAGTTTAACATACTGACCTGTATGAATCTTGATATGACAGGCTAGAGCGGAGTTGTTAAGAAATCGCTTGTAACAGACATCACATTGCAGAGGTTTCGATTCCTCTGCCCCGTGGACCAACATGTGACGCTGTTAACACACAAAACTTATCAGTGCCAACCCTTTCTCAATCTACACTTCTGACTAACATCACTTATGAATGCTTTACCTGCAGACGATCCTCGGTAGCAAAGCTCTTGTAACACAGATCACACTTCCAGGGTTTGGCTGGGTTTATACTGCGTAGTCTGGTTCGTAGTTGTGGAGGCGTTAGTTTCCCATGAGCTGACACATGTTCAATCAATTCCTTCTTACTTGGAAATTCCTGCAATAGGCACAAGTAATATATTACAACAATCTGTTACCGAGAGTTATTTTAAAAGCAACGAATCTAGCAGTATAGTCATTAAGATGGCAACTAATTCAAGCTGTCTAAAAAAATACTTCACTTTTATTACCTTGAAAAGTGCACTAAATAAGAAAAATAACACAAATACTATTAATTGTGATAATTTTAAACAAATATATACAAAAAATGTTAAATCAAGTACGCACATATAAAAATATAATCTAAAGCCTTTAAAATTAGATATTGACTTTTTACAGTAATATAGGGCTATAAAGGATGCAAAATGTATGGAGGATAGATATACTATATTCCACAACAACTTACTACTGGATTTCTAAACCAAGGTTTAATTAATAATGATAACGTACCTGAGAACATAACACATTATAATTAAATATGAAACAAATAAAGAAATAACACTGTGATACAATTCTCACAGAATAGCGAATGGCCCACTCAGTAAATCTGAATTTGACCTAGAGTATAATACCATCATATCCATAGGTGAAAACAATGGTTTCAACAGAGCACTGGTAGACAAGAAAATAAAAAAGTTTCAGAAGAAAAATTAACTAGAGACATAACCGCTTTAGAACCCATAGAAGAAAATAAGAAATACAGGAAAATTACTTTTTACCCTTGAGCAGTCAAGAAATTCAAGAAAGTTTTCAGTTAATATGGTATCACCACAGCACCAACAGCACCAGCTGGACGAGAATTTACAGGGTCTGAGATTAATATATGTAAGGGTTTCTCATATGTTTGGGCAACTACTAACTAATGATCGTCATATGAGCAATACAATCAATATATAAAAATCAATTGTGGCTGCTATATTGATAAATATGCTATCGATCATTAGCTGGTGCATCTTTTAATATGAGTTTCTTTCACTAAATTGTTTCCTCTCATAAAGGACGAATTCTGGTGTTTTGTTATAAAAATCTGGGAAAAAAGTGTCATTACCCAGGTAAATACAGTAGTCCTTTTTGTTATTTTTAAGGGACGGTCAGTAATATAATTTTTTTTCAAACGTATGTTGTTAGGGCTATGGGAGGTGGTAAAAGAAAGTTTGCAAACATTTGTCAAAATGAGGACCGATTATACAAGGGTGGGTCGAAAAGTAACGCACAATAATCTTTTTACAGAAAGTTTAATAGGTGCAATTACAAACAAATGCACACATGAAGAACATCTTTTGTCTATTTTTCTATATAATTGCCAAGTTTCTCAACACATTTCTCCCATTGTGATACCAGTTTCAAAACACCCTGTTCATAGATGTCCGTTTGGTTGGAGTATAGCCATCTGCGGACTGCTGTTTTCAATTCTGCATCTTACACAAAGCGTTTACCAGCCAGAAATTTCTGCACGGGACCAAACAAATGAAAGCATGGAGGATGCTGGAGCATCTCCCAATCAAATTTGTTGATTTTTTCACGAAAAGCTGCAGCAACATGGGGGTGAGCATTGTCAGGAAGAAGTTTGACACCATCAGCATGAATGTTACAGTCCAGACTTGGCACTGTCGGACTTTCATTTGTTTGGTCCCATGAAGAAATTCCTGGCAGGTAAACGCTTTGCGTCAGATGCAGAAGTGAAAACAGCAGTCCGCAGATGCCTATCCTCCAACCTAACGGACTTCTATGAACAGGTTATTTTGAAAGTGGTATCACGATGGAAGAAATGTGTTGAGAAACTTGACCACTATATAGAAAAATAGACAAAAGATGTTCCTTCAAGTGTGCATTTATTTGTAATTTTACCTATTAAACTGTTTGCGAAAAAAAATTGTGCGTTACTTTTCGACCTACCCTTGTATTATTGTGTATAATGAATAATAATATTAATGCTGGCTTACCTGAGTGCATTGCGGACACTGCACATCACCGTTCTGCACTAGGAACTCTCCTGCATGGTACACTGAGTGGAAGTCAGACGGGAGTCCTGTGATGGTCTCGCTCTCTTCCAAGTTGTCTGCAGCATGAGCCAGGGTGTGCAAGTTCAGAACAGATGCGCTTGTGAATGTCAGACTGCAGTGCGAACACAGCCACTCATTGTTAGGTCTGAAACAAACAAGTTAATGTGCTAGACCAGACATGGGCAAACCCCTATCCATTGACACGCAACCCGCAAACTTTTGTCAACTTCAATAAAAAGAAGTGTTTAAATATGTATTTCAAGTCAGTGGATAAAAGTTAAAATCACTACACAACGTTTCAACTCTCCCCTGGAGTCTTCCTCAGGTGACTTGAAGATTGAGTGTAGTGATTTTAACTTTTATCCACTGACTTGAAATACATATTTAAACACTTCTTTTTATTGGATTTGTATCAGTGGAAATTTGGGACCGATATGGATGTTTCATTTTGTCAACTTACACGTAGTTCAAAAAGAACGGATAGATGGAGACACAAGCAGACAATAAGTGCAGTGGCGGTTGCTCATTCTTAGGGAAACACTAATTTCACTTTAAAATGTACACTACAAGAAACAAATAATACAAACAATCTTGTATTTTTAATTATTCTTTTACGTGTGCAATTATTTCATTATACAAAGGCTTAGAATGTGTCATAACGCCTTTCCAATCGGAACTGAGTCACGACCCGTCACTGCTTGCAAAGAGAGTATGACTCATGCATGGGAATAATCCACCACGTACACCGAATGTTCGCAATGCCATCTTGTGGGTTATGCGGGAAGTTCAAGAACCACAAGTGGTTCGCGAACCAGTAAATACCCATGTATGTGCTAGACCATAACAAAAGTCACTCCTCAACTAGCTCTATCCCTTAAATCTTGGAAATGTAGTGTTTTACATTAATGCCTATAATCCATTTCGTAATTATTTTTAAAAGATTTATTTGATTTACAGTATGACCCTGATTTAACAGAATCTCAATTTAACATTTTGTAGCATTTTATATCAGATTTTTAAAACACCCAAATATTATCATAGGTAATCCCATGAGAGATGAGTTTATCAACAGATTTACGGGAACGAAGGTCGAGCAAATTTATCTGATGAAACTCATAATCTCAAGTAGGACTTATTAAGACTATTCCATTTTAAAACTTATGTTTGGTATGCTTCCCTGTACTCGTCACCGGATATAGTAAGGGTAATTAAATCACGGAGGATGAAATGGGTTGGACATGTTGTGCGCATGGGGAGGAAAGTCATATCTCCAAAGTATTGACTGGAAGACCCGAAAGGAAAAGACCAACTGGAAGACTTAGACGTAGGTGGGAGGACAATATTAGGATAGATTTAAGGGACGTCGCATTTGCAAGGGATGGCAGGATGGAGTTGGCAGTGAATAGGGTTCAATAGCTGTCTAGCTGGTTTCCCAGTTGGCAGTTGTTAATATTGTGGGTATTGTACGAATGAATGTTGTGAAATTTCACAAAAAGTAGAAATTGTAAATCTGACGAGCCTATTCTAAGATTTGATGTTACCATACTGTTTTATTGTACTTACCCCGCAGGTTTCTTCTTCATTGCCGAGATAGGATCCAGTCTTGTATTGTTACCAGTCAAGCGATTCTTGTGTTTGCGCACGTGCCTATCTCTGTTGTGACGTTGAGAGAATTGCTGACCGCATACCTCACACAGGTACTTCTTGTTTCCCAGGTGAAGCAACAGATGGCGCTTCAAACTGTAGTTGCGTGGGAATGCTCGGTCACATGTATGACATTGATATGGATATGACTGAAAACAAAGACATATGAGTTATTTTTAAACAACTCCCTTAAAAAAAAAAAAAAAAAAAAGACAAAAGTCAATATTATAATAATAACTGGGCACAAAATCTCCACACATTAAAGCTTACAGTACCAACAAAATACTTCCAAAATATTTCGTTTAAACACTTTTTTGCAAGTTAGTTGGTGCCATGCAAAAAAAATACAAACCAGTAATTCATAATTTTAAATAGGGGTTACTTCAATGTGTTTATATATTCCATTTAATTATTTATTATTTATTACGTGCCAGAATGGTACTTCATGAGATTGTCTGGGGGATGGGAAATGTCTGTCCGTGTGTCTGTAAACGCCATAACTCAAATACGCTTTATCGGATTTTCATGAAACTTGGTGTACAAATTTATAACGTTCATGGGAAGAAGCCTATTGATATTGGACCAAATCAGTTGACCAGTACCAGAGTAATGCCCAATTTAGCGGTTATTTTATGGTAATATATTAGAAAGAATTTATCAAATGCAAATCAGTTATCATGACAACATACTGTTTTACAGTGTTCATATACGATTTTGGAAGTTGCAATACAGTTAGCTTTGACAAATAACACTACCCACATATTCCTTCACATATGATTATTAAACTTTAGACCTTTGTTCTTCCATAAGCCCTGCTTAATGAATCGATCTGGAGCTTAACTGGGAAATCGATAACAAAAATCTGTTATTTTCTGCAAACCATGAATGCAATTATCACTGATTAAACAAAAGCATTCTGGCACTTTGTTAAATCAGTTTACCTGATTTTTATTAGTATTTAATAGGGTTAGCACTCAAGTTCCCTAGAACATGACTTAAACAGAAAATGTTTCATAGACATTCTGATCTGTGAAAAATAAAATTCATCTCAGCTCTGCTCAGCTCAGGAATTGAACCCAGAACTTCATGATTAGCAGCCTGACCACTAGACCATGAGGCCAGTCACATAGGAAGATGCTGTGGTGGAAACAAGACAAGAAGTAAGAGGATAGTGTTCGGGGGGGGGGGGGGGGGGTGTGAAAGCTTCTACATGCAAAACAAGAAAGATGATCACCAGAGTACACACCTCACTGCGTTTGTCGCCATCAGACTTGAACTTCTTTGGAGGAAAGTGTGATAGCCCTTTACGCCTGAAAATGCGTGCATTTTTCTTTGCCTTGGCTTTTCCTCCATCGCTCACTTCACCCTGTGAAATGAATCCATGTACACTAAGCTGTCTGTTTAAACCTAAAACTCTTTATCCTTCTTCATAACATGCAAGCTAATAACATTATCACTGTAAAAAAATAAAAAAAAATAATAGTAATAAAAATAAAAAATGAATAAAACAGAGCTTGTGTGGGATTCATTAATAACGGACTGGACTTATAACAAACCTTACAATACAAATATTTGTTTGAATATCATGCCTTTTTAGCTCCTACTTGAACTAAAGCCTAAAGGGATAACAGAGAAGAAATGTATTTTGATGAGTCTGTTAGAAAATAGTCATTTTTTTTATCTTATTTCTATTGTTTTTCTTTCTCTTTTTGCAGACAAGTAAATCAGTTTATATGTATGTAGGAGCACCGTCTACACGACTACACAAACCTCCTATCAAAATGTGTTATTGTGTTTTTAAGATGTCTACTGGTACAAGCATCGAATCCAGTAGACTATTTTGTAATTTTCATAGTACAATAAATACCATCATATATATCATAACATGCAAACTAGTTTGACCATCTTGGATGTATCTTAAATAACGTGCTTAGAATTTTTCCTGGTGCTGGTAATACAGAATATTTTCCCGGGCTTCTAATCAGGTGGCTACTTGGATAAATTCTGACATTTTGGGGCCGATCTGAGAATCCACTGTCAATTTTCCTTCACAAAGGAGCCTTAGATCGGTCCCAAAAATGTCAGAATTTATTCAAGTAACCACCTGAATGGAATCCTGTGAAAATATTCTATAAACTCAAGTTACTTATTAAAGAAAGCTTGAGACAATTTTATATAGACAACTTCACTTCAATTAAAAACTAACCTCAACACATTTCAAGCATGCATTCTCAACTATACTCCGTCCTACGGTTGGACAACGGCAGCAACCCCTGGTGGGTATTTAACAAACCTCCCATGGGTATTTCAAAATTCATAAGCTGTTCCTTACTTTTGTGGGAATTCATTCTCATCTTCAACATACTCCCAACTGATGTATTATTACCCCAACTGTATTATTACTTATAGTATTTTATTATTTACCTTTTTACTTACTAGTACTGATTTCAGCTTTTACTTTTTTCTATTTATTAATATGTTTACGGTGTATTTTAAGTGAGATAATTTCTTAAATATATAATATTGTATTGTATTGTATTTTGTACAAAATAATATAGCCTATTTTTTAATCCTGATATTTTAAAATTTTGGTAAATAGGCTTATCTCATTAAGCTAACATCACTGAATGCATTATACTTATTCCCATGAAGCAGATATTTTAATGTGGGAATTCTTAAAAAGCAGGAATCAGATATATTGTTCGTATGGAAATTATGCAAGTCTTACTCAGTCTGAGCTTTAGAATCACTCACCCTCTCATTGTCGTGGATGTTGAGGTGCTTCTGGAGCTCCTCAGAACTCTGGAATCTCTCATTGCACTCAAAGCAGGGCCACGTGTTCATCTGCTCATCTGCCGCCCTCTTGTCAGAACTGTCTTGCTGGAGCATGGGCAGGCCTCGCTTGGTAGCGTAGGGTAGACTGTACCACACCTGCAGTTCCTGGCGAGGGTGGATCACCCTGGTCGTCGTGAAGTACAAGGAATGTCCCTGCTGGCTCAGAATCAAGTTCTGATCCTTTGAGTTCTCGGCTGCACGGACGAACCTCATCCAGTTTGATGAATCTGTTTGGTACACACTCTCATTACAATTTCATCTGATTAATCAGTCACCAGTAAAAAATTTCAGGGAAAAAAAATACTAGGACAAATTACCTTCAAATATTAATATTCATTATCATTGTGCAAACCATTTTTTAAAGCATATAATATATGTGGATTTGGAGGTAGTTTATACATGTTATCAGTAGGAAGCTGAATAAACACATGAGACCTTTTAGTAATAAATCAGGCAAACGCCTACAAAACAGGAAATTATAGGAATTATAAAATTAATAGATAATTAACAGATAATTAATAAATGGAGTATTGTGGGACAGACATATCACGAGAAGGAAAGAACGGTATATTTATGATTCAATAGTTAAGAAAATAGTACAATATGGTTCAGAAATTTGGCCAATTAAAAAGAGAGAGGAAAGAAAATAATTAGCAACAGAAATTTATTTTTTGAGAATAGAAAATAGAATTTATAGGATGGAAAGAATTAGAAATGAAGAAATTCAGAAACAAATGGAAGTACAACACACTATAATAGATTAAATTAAAAAAAAAGCAACTCGTGTGGTACGGTCATGTGAGAAGGAAGATTACCAAAGAAGATTTTCAGATGGAATCCTCCGGGCAGAAAGAAGAGAGGCATACCAAAGAAGACACGAAGGAGAAAACATTCCTGATAGGAGGTAGAGAGGCTTGGAGATTGAGAATATGGAAGATGTCGACATACACAAAAAAAAAAACCGATGATGATGATAAAATTAATAGATTCCACTCACAATAATGTAATATGCATTTATACATAATTATGTCTACATTTTATGATTAATGAAATAATTGAGGAATAACCATAATGCTATGAATGAAGAAATACATGGGCTGTCTGTAGATAAATCGTGCAGAGGACAGACAATCTCTTAGTAACACGTGACTCAACAATTGGGTATATCAGTAGCAACCCAGCTACAGTGAAACCTCGGCAAGATGCTCTTGAAGGGGCCGAGTTAAAACAGCGTATTACACAGGACCGCATATTAGGGAGAGTGGGTAATTTTTAGATTTTAAAAATATTAACACAAAGATATGAATCAGAATAAAAATTTGTTGAAGCAAATTAAGGATTAATGCCGACTGATACTGGTGTTTTCATCATGTTTTTGACAAATCTTTTTGTTTCACTCCTTTACTAATGTTGCACTGACAATGCGATTTAAAACTGGCAGCAAGGACGACCGTGGAGGACTGAATCTGTGCTCAAGAGTTGCATTCCATTCTACTGTATCCACCAATCAAAGACTCGTACAAGTCCTTGAACATGCGGGCGCTAATGGTAAATGTAGAAGTCCGGAAATGTTTTCTCAGTATCCTTAACACTTTCTACACCATGCCCGTACGTGATACGTTCCGCATTTTATTCCCGCGTGAACCAAGACCATATCCCTTACGTTGCGCGCGTTCCCGTGCTAAGCAATGGGAGAATACTGGTGTAATACAGGATTTGAAAAGATAAACACGAAGCTTAGTTTATGAACTTCCCAACAGAGTGTGCTTCATACACTTTTATCGATTCTTGTATCAATTTATATAGACTTTTTTATCGAATTTATATCGGCCTACTGCGATTACCAGAACATCAACAAGAAGATAGGTTAGCATTCGTGAAGATGTCCAAGAATATCACACACGTGTTAATTACTAGACAATATGCAACCAAAATGTTGTCAGCATTCTATATTATGTATTGCTTCAGTAATTTTTGCAATAAATAGGTTTTTAACCCACCAAACCTTGAAAAAATTATTTCCGAAAAAAGTAATTCCTCAAAAGAGCCTCCCATTTATTTGCCTGTGATATATTTATATGAGAGTGAATACAATAAAGAATATCATTTCTAGAAAGAGGAAGTTTCAATCTTCATGCGTAAGTAATTTGTTCACGCAAGCTAAGTGTTTTTTCCAGCATATTTATTATGTGCAGTAAATAGTTTTAATTCAAATCATCCGCCAGGTGTTCTTGCGCCAAGCATTAAGTTGAGTAGGCGTATATTTCATCATATCCTGATCACGAGTTCTTTGTGTCGGGTATTCCCTCTTTAAAGACGCCTTAAAGAGCGTCAGGAAGCCTCATCAGTATTAAGCCTGCAGTTACACGATCAAGTCACGGTCTGACACTGCTCCGGTTCTAGTAACAAAAGCCAGTTCGCGCTCTTTGTATTTTCACTAGAAACCATTGAAATAAAACTTCCTTATAAGTTTTATTAATTTCAAGTAAATTACTTATACATAATTTACTTATTCGCCGTATTATAAGTTCATTAGATTCACTTATTAGTTCCAAGTAATTAAATAGCGTGTGACGTCATCACTCACCAAGAAGCTATAAAACGTGAACAATCAAGTGCTAATAACTTAAAATACATACATTCTACAGCAATTTTTATTACCATCAAATTGATATATAATTCATTAGTAAATTACAAAATTTACTAAATTACCTCTAGTGGTGCAATCTGGTTCGCGCCAAATTCCAATTCATTGTTTCAACTTGTTTATTCAATTATCATTCAGTGTTCACCTATTATTTCTTCGAGTGTTACAAGTATTAATAAAGTGCAAGTATTTCATTACATTCTAGATTGTTTAACCAATATGTTTCCTTAGATCTCTGTACCCAGTGACCTCGTGATATAGTCCCTTCTTGCTCTAAATGGTCCTCCGAAATCTTATACTTCTCACATGTACATTGTTTCATACTTACATGAAGCTACCTTATTAAGCTATCTTGCATTTATCCATCTCACGTATATCATCGTCCAATCCCTAACATTGGTCCTCTCACGAGCCAGTCCCAAACATTGGTCCTTTACCGGGCAGGATCATATTGGTACAATCTTATTTATTGCATACTTGTATTCGCAAATACCGTTTCTCGAGTTCGTCTCATTCATATGTGCTTCCGCGTCGGTCAGTTCGTGAGTTCCAGCAACCCTGAACTTCGCATCGAAGACAGCATCATGCAGCAGTGATTCGACTCATCGTGGGATTCCGGTCCTCAGTGAACATCAAGAAGACAGTGAACAGTTAATACATGCATTATCGTGCAGCAGTGGTAGAATTTCAAATCTTCAAGAACAAGTAATTTCCACATTTCGCATTCAAGATGGAAAGTGAATTGAAGGAATTAACGAAAAAACGTGCTTTTCTTAAAAGAAAACTTACGTACATTCAGAAGTACAGTGACAATATTACTGAAGAAGTTGATATATTTCGATTAAAAGTTGAATATGACACTCTTAACGAAGTGTGGCAAAATTATGAAGTGGTACAAACTCAAATTGAAGCTATTATCGAAGCTGAAAGTGAACTTGACATGCACGCACAGTATGACGAAGAGATGAATAACAAGTACAAGGTGCTAAAGGCTAAGCTTAGTGAATTGTTATTTCTACACGACCAACCAGTGCGTAGTGTAGGCTCTCATCACAGTCATCAATCTAATCACAGTGGTAATTCGCATCACACGTGTCAATCTTCTACTTCACAATGCAACAATAGAAATATACAACTTCCAAGGATTCAAATTCCAGTGTTTAGTGGGGATGTGACTAACTTTAAACACTATCACGACACTTTCAGTAGCTTAGTGGTAAACAATGAATCGTTGGATTCCATCCAGAAATATCATTATTTGCTGAGTTCTCTGAAGGGGCAGGCTCACGCGCTCATTCAGAATCTTCCAGTCACGAATGAGAATTTTACTATAGCATGGAACTTGGTGTGCTCTAGATATGATAATACTCGAGTTATTGCCACAGCTCACATCAAAAATCTACTTTCATTACCAATAATGAAAGATGAAAATGTTACAGACTTGCGAAACTTATTAAATCAGTTTCAAAGCAATCTTAACGCCATCGAAGCTCTCAACATTGAAATCCCATTACACGAAGTCATGTTCATTCAATTAATATTGGATCATCTTGGTGAAACTACACGCAAGGAATGGGAGAGCAAAATTGACTCACAAAGGTTCACACCGCTTCAAGAGTTGATGAACTTCCTAGAAGCCAAGGCTCATTCTTTAGAAGTGCTATCCAATTCTAACAATGTGCCAAGCCCATCCAAGGAAAAAAGTGAAAGACATACACAAAAGAAATCTGTAAAAACGACTCGTCAATCTTATGTTGCCATCAAGGGTGATACATGTCCTTGTTGCAAGGGAAGTCACAATTTATATAAGTGCGACAAGTTTTCACAGTTGAGTGTAGATCAACGTTGGGATTTTGTGAAAAGCAAAGGTTTATGTGCAAACTGTTTCTCCAACGGTCACAAAAGAGACAATTGCAAAATCAAGTCATTCTGTAATTGTGGAAAGGCTTCACACAGCAAACTGTTACATAATAACACACGAGACAGTAAAAAGGCTCCTCGACAACCACATCAACCGTCTGAATCTACAGATAATGTACCTGCTAGTTATTGTTCGATAAAAGAAAATTCCAACCAAAGGGAGATTTTATTAGCAACAGCAGCAGTGCATCTTGAAGATAGACAAGGAAATTTAGTGTTATGCAGAGCGTTACTGGACTCAGGAAGCCAATTGAACTTCATAACTGAAGGTTTAGCCAAGAAGTTGCAGCTGCCAACCACAGATGTCGACACTCAGATACGAGGTATTAATGGCACCTCTTCTTGCAATCACAGTGTTAAGGTTAATCTGCGATCCAGAATCCAGAATTTCCAGGCTGAAATGAGTTGTCTAGTAATCCCTCACATTGCAAACAAACTTCCTTCAGTCCGTATAGATCCCAAACATTTCAATATTCCTAGTGAAATAACATTAGCGGATCCTAAATTCTACATCCCTGGTGATGTCCAAATCCTCATTGGTGCTAGCTTGTTTTACCAACTATTCACTAATGAAAGAATAGTCATTCCTAATAACCCTATTCTTAGTAACACGGAACTAGGTTGGATACTTAGTGGAACTATTCCCAAGAAAGCAATTAAATCCAAGAAGGTCACATTCGCTCAACACAATTTATTTGTGACTGTTGATAATGTTGATACACAGTTAAGACGATTCTGGGAACTAGAAGACTTTCCTAAACCAGTGTTTACTAAAGAAGAAAGGGAATGTGAAGAGCACTTCGTACAAAACACTATTCGTGCAGAGGACGGTGCTTTTGTAGTGAAATTACCCAAGAATCGATCTCAGGACTCCTTGGGCGAATCCAGACCACAAGCCGTAAAACGCTTAGAGCATCTGGAGCGAAAATTCCAAACCAATTCTGTCTTGCAGGAAGATTACAAAAAATTCATGCAAGAATATGAAGAATTGGGACACATGAAGAAGGTTTCACTTCCACAGCCAGGTGAAAAATGCTTCTATTTACCACATCATGCAGTAATCAAGCCCTCGTCTACTACAACCAAGACTAGAGTTGTGTTTGACGCTTCTGCAAAAACATCTTCAGGCAAGTCCCTAAATGACATTCTGAAATTAGGGCCTACAGTGCAAGATGACCTATCATCAATTATAATTCGTTTTCGAACATATAAGTATGCGTTCTCAGCTGACATCTCTAAAATGTACAGACGCATTAAAATGAACGAGATTGATCAAAATCTTCAAAGGATTGTGTGGCGTTCCAGCACAGATGAACCCATACAAGATTATGCCTTAACTACCGTGACTTATGGTACTAAATCAGCTTCATTTTTAGCCATAAGATCCCTGCACCAGCTGTCAATAGAAGAAGAAGCTAAATACCCTCTCGCTTCACAAGCAGTCAGGACTTCCTTCTATGTAGATGACTGCCTGGCAGGACATGATAATCTTCAAGAAGCGCTACGCCTTCAAGAAGAATTAATCCTCATGCTTGACAGTGGCGGATTTCCCTTGCGAAAGTGGTGTTCCAACCATGAAGCATTGCTGGAATCTGTACCATCATCTTATCGAGAGACCCAGTTGCCTCTGTCTCTTGACAACATTGAAAATGCACATGCCCTTGGTTTACTATGGCATCCTGCAACTGATAACTTCCAGATTCAATCCCATCCTTCTCTCCAAACTCATACTCGAGTTAAACTTACCAAGCGTACTATCCTATCAGTCATATCATCCATTTTTGATCCTTTAGGCCTTGTCAGTCCTATGGTTATCAATGCCAAAATCTTCATGCAATCATTATGGATTGAAAAACTTGACTGGGACGAGGAGGTAGCTTCACACATAGCAGAGAAATGGATTGAGATCTGCGACATTTTAGGTACAATACACACGATGCGTATTCCACGATTTGTTCTCACACATGGTACCCTTCAAGATATACAGATCCATGGCTTCTGTGACTCTTCAGAAAAGGCCTACGGTGCATGCATATATCTCCGTTCTGTGAACATTGAAGGTGAAGTTACAATTAACTTGCTATGTTCCAAGTCTAAGGTTGCCCCTCTTAAAAGGCAAACCATTCCACGTCTTGAACTTTGTGGAGCATTGCTGTTATCTAAACTGTACAACAAGGTGTTGAATGACCTTAACATTCAAACCTCACAAAATTATCTATGGTCAGACTCAGTTATTGTTCTGTCGTGGATAAAATCAGATTCACGAACATGGAAAACATTTGTGTCCAACCGTGTGTCGCAAATACAAGAGCTTTCTGAAACAGCAGCCTGGCGACATGTTTCTACAGACAACAACCCAGCTGATCTCGTTTCAAGAGGTGTATATTCTGAACAATTGTCTGATATTGATTTGTGGTGGCACGGTCCTAAGTGGTTGGCTCATAACACAACATTATGGCCGGAACAGCCAAAACAATTAAGCCATCCAGATTCCTCAGAGCAACTTACTTCCATCTGCATGGCAGCTACTGTAGTAGAAGATAGTTTTATTACAAGATTCTCTAATCTCAAGCGCTTGCAGAGAGTTACTTGTTATATGTATAGATTTATTTCTGCCTGCCGCCATGAAAACAAATATCATGGACCTCTCGCAGCAGAAGAATTACAAAATGCTCTACAAGTTTGTGTTAAAATTGCTCAGAAAGAAGCTTTCTCTCAAGAGCTGAAAGATCTTAGCAACAACAAACAAGTTTCAGTGAAAAGCTCTATCCATGCATTAGTTCCATTCCTAGATCAGAACAACGTTATAAGAGTGGGTGGACGGTTGGAGAAATCAGATCTTACACATGATGCAAGACATCAGGTTATATTGCCATCCCGACATCATTTAACAGTTCTGATTGTAGAATATGAGCATCGCAAGCTATTACATGCTTCGCATCAGCTGCTTACAGCTTCATTACGACAAGCCTACTGGATACCTAGTATTCGCAGAGTAGTAAAATCTATTTTGCATAGATGTCTCACGTGTTACAAGCTAAAAGCAGAAAGTTCTCAACAGTTAATGGGAAATCTTCCTAGCTATAGAATAACTCCTGCTAGACCTTTTCTCCGCACCGCAGTCGATTACGCTGGACCCTTCAACATAAGATATGGGGCTCCACGCAGTAAAACTACTGTAAAGGCTTACATCGCTATTTTTGTCTGCTTGGTAACAAAGGCCATTCACATTGAGTTAGTTTCTGATCTAACATCAGATGCCTTCATAGCAGCCCTACGAAGATTTACAGCACGTCGAGGACTCTGTAAAGAAATCTTCAGTGACAATGGCACTAACTTTGTTGGAGCAAACAACAAGTTAAGGGAGCTCAGATTGCTATTGCAGTCAAGAGATTTTCAAACTACAATTCAAAATTTCACTGCAAACCACGATTATTGCTGGTCGTTCATTCCTCCAAATTCTCCCCATTTCGGTGGTCTGCATGAAGCAGCAGTGAAATCTATGAAGTTTCATCTCAGGCGAGTTATGGGAGCTCAAATTCTCACATATGAACAGCTTTCTACGCTTCTATCTCAAATCGAAGCTTGCTTGAATTCTAGACCACTTGTTCGTCTAAATGATGATCCAGCTGACTTGTCATACCTTTCTCCTGGTCACTTCTTAATTGGAGAACCTCTCATATCTCTACCTTCACATCCTCCTACGGAAGATAAGAAGTACTTAGAAAAATGGCAGCTGTTACAAAATCATTTGCAACACATATGGAAACGCTGGTCATCCGAATATCTTCACTCACTACAACAAAGGCAGAAATGGACCTGTTCCAGTGACAACATTCAAGTTGGTACTGTCGTCATCTTGAAGGAAGACAACATTCCTCCTCTTCAATGGAAGTTAGGCGTGATCACCGCTACTCATCCGGGAGAAGACGGCTTGGTTCGAGTGATTACTGTGCGCACTTCCAGTGGCGAATATAAGCGGCCCATAGTCAAAGTGTGTCCTCTACCCCAAGACGAGTAGCATATGACACTTTCTATGATCTTATATTCAAGATTCTCCACTTGAAGTCCATTTCTCATCTATCTCTGTAACAAATCGTACTCTTGCGAGATGTGTTACATGCATTTTTCTTTCTATCAATCTTGCTATTTGAAAGACCTCTCTCTGGTTTTCAGTTCAAGAGTGTCGTGTGCTTCAATGTAAATAGTGAACTCAGTGCTTTTTATTCAATATCATATTCTTGCAATATATGTAAGAAGTAATTTTCCAATACATATCACATGTATACATCCAATTAGAGTCAGTGCTTGTTTGTGTACATACAAGTGTCTCTCTATTATAGCTTGCCTTCCTGTTATGTTTTTATTGACGTTAATAGTCAATGGCGCGGAGTATGTTCACGCAAGCTAAGTGTTTTTTCCAGCATATTTATTATGTGCAGTAAATAGTTTTAATTCAAATCATCCGCCAGGTGTTCTTGCGCCAAGCATTAAGTTGAGTAGGCGTATATTTCATCATATCCTGATCACGAGTTCTTTGTGTCGGGTATTCCCTCTTTAAAGACGCCTTAAAGAGCGTCAGGAAGCCTCATCAGTATTAAGCCTGCAGTTACACGATCAAGTCACGGTCTGACACTGCTCCGGTTCTAGTAACAAAAGCCAGTTCGCGCTCTTTGTATTTTCACTAGAAACCATTGAAATAAAACTTCCTTATAAGTTTTATTAATTTCAAGTAAATTACTTATACATAATTTACTTATTCGCCGTATTATAAGTTCATTAGATTCACTTATTAGTTCCAAGTAATTAAATAGCGTGTGACGTCATCACTCACCAAGAAGCTATAAAACGTGAACAATCAAGTGCTAATAACTTAAAATACATACATTCTACAGCAATTTTTATTACCATCAAATTGATATATAATTCATTAGTAAATTACAAAATTTACTAAATTACCTCTAGTGGTGCAATCTGGTTCGCGCCAAATTCCAATTCATTGTTTCAACTTGTTTATTCAATTATCATTCAGTGTTCACCTATTATTTCTTCGAGTGTTACAAGTATTAATAAAGTGCAAGTATTTCATTACATTCTAGATTGTTTAACCAATATGTTTCCTTAGATCTCTGTACCCAGTGACCTCGTGATATAGTCCCTTCTTGCTCTAAATGGTCCTCCGAAATCTTATACTTCTCACATGTACATTGTTTCATACTTACATGAAGCTACCTTATTAAGCTATCTTGCATTTATCCATCTCACGTATATCATCGTCCAATCCCTAACATTGGTCCTCTCACGAGCCAGTCCCAAACATAATTCATTATTTTGTAATACATATTGTATGTTTTTAAAAAAATCGCAAAGACGGAAGAAAACGCCCGGTTCACAGGATGAAAACGCTGAAAAATGGCGTGGTGTGGAAAGTGTTAATAGCACGATATTTTAGAATATTTGGCAGACGAAACAGTGTATTAAGTGGGATGACAAGCATATTAAAAGGTGGATTTTATTCAGTTTTATGTAGTGATGTCAAGGGACCACATGAAAAGAGCTTATATTGCAGGGTAGCATAACAAACGAGTGTGTATTATTGCAGTTTCACATGAAAAACAGCCCGAAGAAGTTCATGTAGAGACGTGTAGCATCTATGAGTCCACTATTCCCTTCTATAAGGAAAAATACAATGTAACCCCAATAGCAGTTACTGGTCTGGTGGTGGGTGCAAGAGGTACAGTCGGTCAAATAAAAACCGTCGGGACTCGTATGCAGTTAAAATTAAAGTTTTAACGCATTAGTTCACAAGTTTCCTATAAAAAACATAAAATACAGGACATTCTCGGAACATATGAGGCCATGCGACAGGAGGGAAAAAAATGAACGAGGGAAAAAATGAACTACGCGGAAAGCGCAACACACGATATTCAATTTAATGTATTGTCATAATTCATGTTGCTGTGTGTCATCGCGCCACATAGGCCTACAAATGCTAGCTTGAAAGAAAGTGTAGTTAGGGCTGTAACTGACCTGCATTTTTCGGCCTCTGAAGCATCGAGAAGGTTCCATATTTCTTAAAGACCATATTTCTTAATGCGACCGGAAGTTTTCATAGGAATCATGGATCTGGCCGGCAGCGTATTTTGATGCTAGATTGGTTGCAGAAGTTGAGCGTAAGTAATTGATTTTGCACTAGAAGTACCGGTATTATAAAATAAAATCTTTAAAAAATGCTCCTTGAATAATCATATTCCTTGCGAATTTATTAATTATTAATATTATAAGAATTTGCAACCAAGAATATGGCAGATGTGAGGCATATAGCCACAGCCTTCTATACATGTTTGTTTTGGAACAAAACTGACTAAATAATCAAGAAAATACATGGAGAGACAAGAGGCAGGTGTGAACCTAACCTTAAGTCTTCCTGTACATGCGCATAAGCTCGTTCGTGATACTTAATCAAATACCGCCCGACGTTTTTTTATTTGACCGACTGTACAATGCCTCACCTCTTCGAAGACTTCTGCACATGTTTTGGCCTTCATAAAGATTTCATATCAAACATCGCCACTGCTCCATCAAACATCTCCATTAGAGGATCAATAATTGACCACGGCAATTATTGCTGTGTTAGAATTCAAGATTCACACTAATACATAACGAGCATAAAGCTAGTACTCACTTTCACATGTTGTGTCCAACTTCCACATGGCCCCAGTCTCCGATTCTACCAGCAACTCCAGCGATTCATCATCAACAATAATATTGGGATCATCATTCTTCACCATCACTCCTTCAATGGGGCCAAACTGTGTACGCTTGGGTATAGTCTTCCTTGCAAACACACCCCACACTGCAATTATATATATCAAACTTTAAAACAGACGTCCTCCAGGGCCGTATTTCATAAAGACGACAATTCTACAACTGTCTGGTGACTATCAAATGCCTGAAAATCCTACAATGCGACATATTAATGTTTCTCAAAGCAACGTATATGTCAGAAAAATTGTTGACAATTACTTAAATTGTCAAGACAAAATGTCACTTTTCGGTTCCATAAAATTTTACAATTCACATACAAAAATATGACAAAATTAACATGTTTTCCAACAATTTTCGTTTATGAATCACTTAACTCTGCAGTCTTTTGTTTACAACTATACATATTTGTAAAAATGTCATGTTTTTGCTGACACTTGACTCCTCATATGTCATAGCATTTTGATAATTGTTAAATCAGAAGAAAAACTGAAAATTTGGAATTCAGTTATTACAATAAATTAATTTATAACATTGATGTGTAAGGTACGTAGGCCTACAGTAATAGTAGCAGTAACAAAATTGATTAGAAAGTGAAATGTATAAATGTATAATTAATTTAGATGACACTGCTTTCAAAGAAAAATTCCAAATCAACAAAATCAGAGGACAAGGGACAGGGGACAGATTACAAGAAGCCATACACAGAAATAAGTCTGTTCTGCAGGTAGAATGTGGAACATGTTTTATTCATTAGTACCACTTATTCCTGGCAGTAAATAGATTAAGGTTAAAATGTCAATCGTTTCACAAAGCACAATATATGATTGCTTTCATATTGCGACAATTTATTTGCACTCTGTGACAGACAAAATTATCCAATTATTACTATTAAGAAACGGCCTTTACAATTCAGAATAACTTACCTGTAAAGTATAACAAATTTGTAGATTTAAAAATAGAGACAATTGCCTATCAGAGTGAAATAATTGTCAAATTGTAGTGCCTGTCAGGCTTATGAAATAGGGCCCAGGTTGTATGAATTTCAAAACGAGGTCATCCTTAGTGATGTCAAAATGTATAAGTCTATCTTTGTTTTTTGGATGTATACTTTTTACCAAACAGTTAAATAAAGTACAGTGAGTTCCACGCAAGAGTTTGCCAATGACGCGGGTTTCTGCGTCGCGGCTGGCATAGCTCCAACTCCCGAGCGATCGGGTGAAATATCTACGCAAATAATGCCGTGGTCGGTGTAATTATTCAGGTTCTCACATTTACAGTTAAAATTACATTGAAAATAACCACATACCTCATCACAAGAGGTGTTGAAAATGTTTTCCTCTTGCATCCACACAATACTGGCACCTTTTTAGGAAATTTTCTTTCACGCGCATAAGTTCAACTTCTGAGATAGGGTTAATTTCTTTTGTGATATTGTCTTTAAGTTCTTCTTATGTATGGGAAATTGACCTATACACGTTATTTCTCAAGTTTACCCATAAATAATATTTACATACTGTTAGAAGAACTTAAAGACAATATCACATAGGCCTATCACAAGAGAAAGTAACTCTGTCTCGGAAGCTGAACTTATGCGCGTGAAAGAAAATTTCCTAAAAAGGTGCCAGTATTGTGTGGATGCAAGAGAAGAACATTTCCAACATCTCTTCTGATGAGGTACGTGGTTATTTTCATTGTAATTTTAACTGTAAATGTGAGAACCTGAATCATTACACCGACCGCGGCATTATTTGCTTAGATATTTCACCCGATAGCTCGGGAGTTGAAGCTATGCCAGCCGCAACGCAGAAACCCGCGTCATTGGCCAACTCTTGCGTGGGACTCACTGTAGTTTCTGAACACATTTCAGTAAATTCGCCTCTATTGAAGGGGGGACTGTTGCATTGAAAAACATAAATATACCTGGGGATCCAGTGGAAGTAGTGCCCACTTTGTTGATGGCTAGGTATGAGGCTGGCAGAGTGGCCCATGCTCTAGAGGGCACTGGCTTGTCACATATCGTTTGTACCCTATGCTGTGGACAGGCTTGGTCATAAGAACTGCAGCACTCTTCACACCCTGAAACAAAACAAATCAGTGAATACTTTGGTCCTCTTCACCTCCCAACAGCGGTTATTACAATTAACAAGGTGCCTTATGCTATTGTTATATGCTCTATTGTAACCTCAATTCTTGGTCTCACAGTATTTTTTTACCTTTAGATTCACGTTTACTTGAAATTCTCTCTTTTTCAACATATATTCTGCTGTAAAGATTAAAGAAATTTGGCAAAATGTTTTTAATAGCTACATCAGTGCTTCAGTATGTAAATTTTATTTACTGAATTCTGCATAAATAATTACTGCCAGAACTATTTAGCATAACATATTACAATAGTTGCTGAATAGTGTTCTATTTCATGTACAGTACTTACTTACTCAATGGTATTAGACAATTCCTAAGCAAGCTAAAGGAATATAACCTATTACCGTATATAGACCCTAGAAGAGCTTACATGAGTCCGCCATTCAACCCTATGTCTCACATCCATTTAATATACCTAGACTTCGGATTTTAGGTAAAAACCTAATTTAAGTGAAACATGGACGAAAACTTGTATATGCATGTTTCATAAGTGACTATGCCTAAAACTGATTCTTTTATAGGACCTAAAACAGCCTATTTTTACGTTAGAGCCTAATATTGCCTTTTTGCTTGTTTTTCCTCTAAAGTTCAAAACAAGTTATTTTTTGTTATAAATTCTATCATTTATTTTCAGTTCGTACTAAATTTTTAGCTCGGAATGTGCAGTACATGACAGATTAGTGACTTGGTTGTAAGGAATGTTTCGTCTTTAGTAGAAAAATTCCTTGGAATTCCCTAGAAAATGTAGTGTTTTTCTCCCGACTCCCACATCCAGTAACAACAACAAAAAGTAAGCCTAGTTCTCTGAATCACTGAGGGATACAAGGGGTTGAATATGCTAGGGTGCGTAGCTTCTGGGCGCAGGGATTAGGTTTTGACTGTTATGGTATTAATACATGCCCTAGTAATAGGTCTATATAATTCTGTGTACCATAGGCCTAAATCTGTGTTTTATCATGATTATTGATGACCAATAAATATAATATTCTGCATTGCAATTGAGATATTTCAGAAAATTGGCAACTTAATGATTTTATAAGAGATTATTTTACGAATTTTAGAACCTATTTTCAAATTTTTAGAGCCTATCTTAGGTACCTAAAACAGCATTTTTAGCGACCTGAAAGTCCGAAGACTAAATATAACCAGCAGGTTATGAACTTTTAAATTTAGGAATGTGCAACACAAAGCAACGTGTAACTATGATGAATAATACTGTACGCAGACTGGTAAACGGGGAGGGGGGGGATAAATAAGGGTCTACTCCCAAAGAAACTAGTTACAACTTCAAAAATATATTGGAAGTTTACAGACTAAAGCTATATTATACTGGATATAATAATGAGTTGGGTCTAGCACATATACTTAACTTTTTGTATAAATACCTGAACTAGTTTTGAAGACCATCGTCATTCTCATCGCCAAATGCAGCAAACTTTCCTGAGAGGGTAACACAAACATCCAGCCAGCAGTTGGTGTTAATCTGATGATTATGAATGACAATCCTCTTCGAAACTAGTTCAGGTATTTATATATAAAAAGTGAAGTATATGTGCTAGACCCAACTCAATATTATATCCTGTAGTTAGAACTTGCCTAGCCCAGTGCTTTGGAGAGGAAATATTTTACAGAGAGAATTTTAATTTCTAACTTGCATGCCAAAATGTAAAGTGCGTTGTGTAGCAGGTTACTTGGTGATGGATGTGAATTCAGTGGAGTAGTTTTTAAGAAAAGCACACCAATCATAAGAACATGAAGGCTATCACACTTTCCTTGTTAGTACAGGGTAACAACATTTAAATAGTATTAAATAAATAGCAAGCAAACAAAAACATAATCAGTATAAATATTGCACACAACACATCAAGAAGGCAGATATGATTTTAAAAACAACTATCAGTCTGCTTTCAGTCAGAATTCAAATCAATCTGAAAATGCTTACTGTAAGAGGATAGGGATAAGATCGATTTGAGTTTCAAGATCAAAACTCTTAAACATGATTGCATCAGAATGAAATCTGATACTATTACAAGAAAATATGAGGTTGGTTTCCTTTCATTTAAATTTTTGGATCTTTTTGTCAATGAGGCATTTACTACAACTATTTAGTATTGTAGTTTTTACTATGTGATTGTATTCCTTGAAGTATCCATACAATCACATTGAAATTAGTTTTAGGGTGTATATATTTGCATTCATGAACCACAGATTATTGTCTCTGTTCGACATTACATGAGAAGATTATAGGAGAAAAATTCCTCCGACATTGGGATTTGAACCCAGGACCTTTGGCTATCCGTGCCAATGCTCTACCAACTGAGCTAAGCCGGAGTTCACTTCACAGCGCCAGATGGAACGTCTCTCCTATGACTGATTGCCCTTAATGGTCTACCTCTTGTAATGTCCAACAGAGACAATAATCTGTGGTTGTTCACGAATGCAAATATATACATCTTGAATGTTACTGTACAATAATAGTGAAAGCCCGGTCACAAAAATCACTAATTAGTTGCCTTACAGTACTGCATATGACATAACTTGTAAAAGACAATTAAAATACATTTTTTAAATGATTTCAAAACCAGTGGATAAAAGTTAAAAGTTAAAACACAATGTTTCGACTCCACCCTTCAGTCTTCCTCAGGTGACACCTCATTCTATACTGATCATAAGGAAGATTGAGTTTCGTCATGGTAACTCGTTCGCCCACCAACAATTAAACATTGTTCCTAAAATATCTGTTTTTCCATTCCTTTGGAATATCTAGGCATTCCACAGGTGGCCGGGGAATTTTTTACCACTGGATTTTCCCTTCTCTATCTTGAGGAAGACTCAAGGGTAGAGTCAAAACATCGTGTTTTAACTTTTAACTTTATCCACTGGTTTTGAAATAATTTTAAAAACGTCTTTTAATTGTACATTAATATATTTTGCATCACTCGCTGATTTCAGTAATGAAATTAATTTGCCACTTAATCCAATTAGTTTTTATATTATCTCTATTTGATGATGAAGATGAATTTGTGGAAATTCAGGAATAGTTTTTGCTGTATTGGCCGGTGCGTAAGGCTGACAACCTTACCACCTTCATGTGCCGAATGTCCAAAATCTGGGAGCCTCAACCTCCTGGAACCCTCTGGGCCTCCATGGCCTGTATAGGGATCACTTTACTTTACTTTTAGTAGTTGGTTCACCTTATTTACAAACAAGAAGAAAAATCTGTCTACCAATCAGCAAACTTAATAAAAAAATATATTACAGAAAAATCTGCATGACTACACACAGTACAGTAAGTGGATTGAGATCAATTTGAGTTCTCATGAAAATGTACGAGTGGCGAATCAAAAAGTAAGTTACACTTCCAAGTTATGGCCTAGTTTGAAACCATCTACACATAGGCAACACGGCTATGGCAACATACAACATATGTTCACTTTTCCACATAGTTCCCAAGAGACTGTAAACATTTTTCGGAACTTTTCAATTCCAGATGCTTAGAAATCACCTCCAGTGCTATGTAACCACCTGGAGACAGCTGCTTTCACCTCCTCATCATTTTGGAATCGTCATCCACTGAGATCCTTTTTAAGCGCCAGTGTGATTTTGTTGCACGATAACGCAACACCTCACAGAGCTCGCCAAACGTCTGAACTGCTGCAGAGATTCAAGTGGGAGGTATGGCAACATCCTCCATACAATCCAGACTTAGCGCCATGAGATTATCATGTGTTTGGTAAGCTGAAAAAGGATCTCGGTGGACGATGATTCCGAAACGATGAGGAGGTGAAAGCAGCTGTCTCCAGGTGGTTACAATAGCGCTGGAGGTGATTTCTACGCATCTGGAATTGAAAAGTTGGTTGACTGTTCCGAGAAATGTTTACAGTCTCTTGGGGGACTATGTGGAAAAGTGAACGTACATTGTATGTTGTCATAGCCGTGTTGCCTATGTGTAGGTGGTTTCATAAATGGCCATAACTTGGAAGTGTAACTTACTTTTTGATTCGCCCTCGTAGTATACAATAAGGAAAGAGGGTGAAGTAGGGTGTTGTGCTACACTCTCAGCGTGTGCTTACTTTTTATGTCACCGTTTATCCACAGCTCCTCCGCTTTAAGAGAAAGAGAAAACAAATCAAAGTCAATGAAATTGAGAACTTAGGCCGGTATTCATAGTCGGCGACTTAAGAACCGACTTTATAAAGCTGAACTTATTTGACAAGTCGACTTATATGTTTTTCGTATTCATAGTCTTCTGTAAAGTCGTACTTTATTAAGTCTGACTTCATAAAGCTCTACTTATTCTACATACTAAAGTCAAACTCAATAATATGAAAAATCACGCATTCACTGCCGTAACAATTGAATTAGCCAATCGCGTTTAAGATTTTTCAGATTTTATGTAAAGCAAAGCCAACTGAGTACGTATTTCGCTATCGTGATATAAATATATAGTCCGCCGGCGTGGTCTTGTGGTTAGCGTCGCTGACTACAAATCCGTCGGTCCGGGTTCGATTCCCGGTACCTCCTCGGATTTTTCTGAGGTAGGGAGGTCTGGTAGGGGTGCACTCAGCCTCGTGATTCCAAATTGAGGAGCTACTTGATAGAGAAGTAGCGGCTCCGGTCAAGAAAACCACCAATAACGGCCGTGGGTGTCGGCATGCTGACCACATGCCCCCCAATCCTGCCATCTGCCTACGGGAGATGACGCAGCGGTCGGGTGGTAGGCCAAGTCCCTCCAGGGATGTAGCGCCACGGAATTTAGTTTAGTTTAGTTTAGATATAAATATATAGACGGCGCTGTGCATTGTAAACAAAGAATTCAATTCATCCATTCATATTATGCAACGTGTAAGTAAGCTGATCAATAGTTTCTTTACAATATTCTGTGTATATATTAACTTGGACATTGTTCAGAATTAAGACCGGTAGGCTTATGCATTTATTTCGATGTTAATTATTGTTTTAGAGAGCTTAGGAAGCTTTGGACCGATATGAAATGCCATCAGAGAGAAATACCGATGAAAGATAGGCGACTGATATTTCCAGAATTGTGTCTTCTTGAAACAAAATCTCTTTTTAAATTCATTGTCACTGTAGAATTTGAATAGATTTATCATGTTTCGCAAATAATGCTTTGGGATGCGGTTTTCTTTTAATACCTCGCCAAGATCCTCAAAATCACTGTACATGGTTCTGGCTTAAACTGAAATAAGTCGATAAAGTACGACTTATTTCGACAAATAAGTCGTACTTTAGTGACTATGAATACCAATAAGCTCGACTTTGTAAAGTCTTACTTTATAAAGTAAATACGTCATAAGTCCGACTTGTTTGTGTTAGAAACTCAACTTAAGACGAGATTAAAGTTCAACTTGGATATAAGTACGACTTATTGCGACTATGAATACCGGCCTTAGTGTCCTGGTGCAACAGCAGTATTTCCACCAAAACACTCAATTCTACAAGCAGCTTATATTATGCTAGCTTCAGGGGGGACATACAGCTTTCGGTGTAATTCAGAGGTGAGAAATAGGTGGTTTTCATTATTTTCCCCTAAGCCATAAATTGCTCTACAATCTTGCAATCTGACATACTCTTTATTGACTACTTCTACAATTGCATACTATTTTCAAAATTAATCAAACTGTTACAGTTAGGGGTAATTATCTTTACAAAATGGTAGAAAAAAGAATCACTCAAAAATATTGCCATTTGTGGAGATTATCATAGAAACGGCATTATATTGCACGAAATGTGGCTGCCATTTTGTAACGATAATTACCCATAACCGCAACAGTTTGATTAATTTTCAAAATAGTATGCAAGTAGTCAATGTTAGATTACAATGTTATAGAGAAATTCATTGCTGGGGAAAAAAATAATGAAATTTGCCTATTTCTCACCTAAGAATTTCACCGAAAGCTGTATCTTCCCCCTTAAGTCAAGTGACTGTCTTTACAGCAGGCCAGTCGAGCAGTGTGAAGTCATTCTCCTACTTCCCCTCCCTTCATGATCTCCAAAGTGAAGCGATTGGTTCAATTGCGCTTTGGAGGTCACAAAGGGAGGGGAAGCAGGGAAACGACTTTACACCTTCAGAGTACTGTTCAACAGGCCTGCTTTAAAGCAACAACAATACGTTGAACCTAATAATTAATCAGGGCCTGGATTTTTGTGACCTAAATACACTTAAAAAATGAGCTATAAAATAACTGAAAAAATACAAAAAATGACTCAAAAACTAAACAAGATCGAAAATTTGTATGAAAAAGCTAGTTTATTCATCACATTTGTGCCTATTCTACATTATTATGTTGTTGGCGCAATTATATAGGCTTGTAAGGAGTTAATTGGTACATACGGTTACATGCAAACAGCAAACGCCGTCTTTTGGTATCCAAATTATAATATTATAACAAGATCTATTTATTAATGCTTATTTAAAGTTATGACAACATTAAATGTAAGTAAATGCACAAGAACTCTATGTAATGCTAGAAACAACACAAAATGAGAAAATAATGACTTTTAAATTTTAAAAAAATGACCAAAAAATATGAAATGTGGAAAAAAAAAAGACCATAAAATGGCCAAATAATGACATTTGATTCTAAAAATGACCTAATATAAAAAATGGTGGAAAATTACCAAAACATTAGCATTTTTATAATCTAGGATCCATGATCAAAATATCTGCACTAGTGGGCAACGTCCATGATGTACCTTTAAAAGAAGACATCAAAATCCGGGCCCTGGTGATACAGTAATTACAGTATTACCCAGACATTGTATGAGATCAGAACAATAAATATAGGATTTCACTTCATAAGGAATGTAAACAGAAACAACCTCAGACCACCATAAATTACAAATGGATTTTTCATCACACTATTTTATTATTTATGGTTTAATCACTCTGATGGCCATTTGCACCATTCTTGATCAAAAGTTTACTGCGGTGAAGTTTGCATTTTACTCTGTTCATCCTGGAGCTGCTAAACTTACAATGCGACAATGTGTTAAAGGACAAATACGAACGTAAAGTGGTCTTGGGTAACTTTTACAGAAATTTCTCTGAAACCAGATTCCCGATACTTGCCGCACGAATATCATGTAATTTTGGATCGACATACATGTATGTAGCCGAACAATTTTTTTCACTAATGAAATGTGCAAAGCTCAAATCAAGAAGTAACTTACATTGTCAAATCACAACCTAAATGTAGTCTTCGATTAAATATTGCTCAAACATTACGTCCCAACATTGATAAACTTGTTAAAGAAAAAAGAGACAGGAAAGTCAGAAAATTGTTACTGTAATCTTGTATAATCTAAGGTGCAGACGAGCTTGTATGGTAATTAATTCAGTTCATATTTTATTATTTTTATTGTAGTGAATTATGTTAATTCAAATGATTGTATAGTCTATTTTTGTCAAAGAACATAGATTTTGTGGAAAGGCAATTGTTCTCACAGAATAGAAAAATAGAATTATTTATAATATGTTAAACTACTGTGCTGTAATTAACCAATAAACTATCAAGAAAATCGATTGATGTTTCATTAACTCGGAAACACGTATTACGTAAGTTCTAACCCCCTAAATTCCCGCTGCCCGCAATACTAATGCCCCTCTCTTCCCCCCCCCCTGTTCACTGATGCCACCATTTCACATACTCCTCGCAGAGGTATAACGCGAGCAGTCAGAGCAGAAAGCAGTGACGTCACAGAGCAACCTTCTGTCTTCCCCTGGCTTATATCAATCTTTGTTTTACAGAAGTTTGACTGTAATATGAACAAATGGAATTTCTAATTAGTAAAACTGATGGAAATTTCATCTTGTGATGTTAGCTGACACATCTAGGCCTAATTTAACAAATAAACTACGAGACATATTTGTCGGTCATACACAAAGGCTCTGTGTGAACATAATTCTCAGCGAGTTATAGTTTCTACTTACAGAAGTTCTTGGCGTCATCCTTGCAATCTGTGATAATATCCTCTCCAGGACATGGGATCTGGAGGCGTTTCGATCTCCGGGGCATGGATGTTTCTGTCTCACCATTCAACAAAATGTTGGCGTAACTTTCAGCTGCGGCCACTTTCAGATCAATGTCCATAGCATCACTCAGCAATGGTGGTTCTACAAATCAAGGCAAGTATATTACATTTTACACTTTTCAAGGATCTTTACAACTTTTTGAATGTCATTAGAACCCTGCTTATTCCAACTTCAATCAATCAAACTAGAGTTAAATGAAAATATATATATATATTTTTTTGTTCACTTGTATACCTGTACATAATTACTCCAAAACAGATACAATTGAAAAATGGGACAAAGAAATAAAGATACTGTAGTTATAGATATTGATATTGGGAAAAACGCAGCGAAGTATAACATACACATTATGATTCAAGTGTTAAAATAATTAATTGAAGTACTATAAACAGTAGAGCATGTTGTAAAACTTGAACAGAGTCAACATTTATTTAATATTTACACTTCTTGCTCCACTTACATTTAATTAGCAGGACTAGTTTCCAGGGATTACTCCCTCATCCTCAGCTGGTGGTTGACTGATAACAATGTCTTGTTGATCTGATGCATCTGCTCCTACAGTGTTACCACTCCTATTACCTAAAAAACTAAATATCCCATCTGCTGCTGGGACATCAAAATTCAAGATCTTGTTTTGGTTCTTAATGATGAATATCTTCTCCCAAACTCCTAACTCAGATGGATTTTTGACATGTTTTAAAAGTTTGATCTCTTTTTTGATGTGGTGATCCTTCAAGGATCACCACATCACCACATCTCTTTTTTGATGTGGTGATCCTTCAAGGATCACCACATCAAAAAAGAGATCAAACTTTTAAAACATGTCAAAAATCCATCTGAGTTAGGAGTTTGGGAGAAGATATTCATCATTAAGAACCAAAACAAGATCTTGAATTTTGATGTCCCAGCAGCAGATGGGATATTTAGTTTTTTAGGTAATAGGAGTGGTAACACTGTAGGAGCAGATGCATCAGATCAACAAGACATTGTTATCAGTCAACCACCAGCTGAGGATGAGGGAGTAATCCCTGGAAACTAGTCCTGCTAATTAAATGTAAGTGGAGCAAGAAGTGTAAATATTAAATAAATGTTGACTCTGTTCAAGTTTTATACACATTATGGTTTTAAACACACTTAAACTTCACGTTTTTGGTTATTACCTTAGAACTAAGTGGTTTCAATCACCATTGTGATCATCCTCAGCTACAAGTGAATTTTGGATGGAAAAATAGAAACGTTTCTATTCCATTGCATGCAAAACAATTGTATGGGAAATATAGGATGAAATTGTGTGCAATGGCAGTTGGCCATGTCACACAATCCAATTTGACGGTATGTAGGCATTTGGACCAAAAATTGGATCGTGGGACATTGGCTTAAGGTAATAACCAAAAAAGTAAAGTTTAAGTGTGCTTAAAACAATATAATTATACTAAATTACTACTAAAAAAAAAAGAGTGCGTGGAAGGCCACGCGACAGAAGTAAAACTTTATTTTATTTGTTTATTTTTTCAAATTTTTATTCTTGGATTTTTTCAATTTTGCATTATTGGACTTTTTATATTGGGTTTTTAGACTTTTCATTTTGGTTCTTTCAATTTTTAATTTTGGATTTTTTAAATTTTCGATCTTTGAGTTGTTTATTTTTGGATTTTTTAATTTTTGGATTTTTTTAATTTTTAATTTTATTATTTATTAAATTTTGGATTTTTGGATGTTATAATTTTTAATTTTGTTTTTTAATCTTGGAAATTTGTATTTTTTAATTTTTAATTTTGGATTTTTGGATTTTTTAATTTTGGATCTTTGAATTTTTTAATTTTGGATTTTTTCAATTTTGATTCTTTGAATTTTTTATTTTTTGGATTTTTTAATTTTGTATTTTAGTTTTTTTAATTTTGGATTTTTAGATTTTTTCAATTTTGGTATTTTTGATTTTTAGTTTTTAATTTTTGAATTTTTGAATTTATTATTTATTAAATTTTGGATTTTTAATTTTGGATTTGCACGGTAATGAACCTCCGGGTTCCATAAAATATATAATATACCTTTAGATTGCTTATGCCTGTTGCTCACGGTAAAATTGTTTCGTTAAATTTATTGTACAACAAATTTAAGCAAACGTTTAAACAATTCCACCTTTGCTAACGGTAAAATGAGTCATCAAATGCATACTAGCAAATGAATCTCCCTCTGTGTACTAAATTTCGCAACATCGTAGTATTACCCTGCCACCTAGTGGTAGACTCCTGAACTCTAAATTTTCAGCTACTCATACTCTGCTGCAAATGGTAGTTTGTTGTATCGTTTACATTAAAAGACAACAATTATCCAGATTAATTGGGATGGGACAAGATTACATTATTAAGATAATTTACAAAACTTATAAATAATTTATTTCAGTGTTATGATATTTACGAAAGACAAATATAACGTGCTGTTTAAGCTCCGCCCACTCGATATTCACATTTTGTTTCTCCGCGCAGCATGGCGACAAACTATCCTTGTATATTGTCGCCGACACTCCCGACCATACCAAATATTAAAAATGCGGAAGTGCCCCTTGTAAAAAAATATTAAAACTGTGAGTGTGTCCCTTGTACCTAATATTAAAAATTCGAGAGTGCCCCTTGTACCAAATATAAAAAAATTCGAGAGTTCCCACAGGTTTGCCTTGTACCCAACAGTTTGTCAGCCTGTGTATCCTCGAAGAATTCGCTAGATCGTGGTATAAAAGAAAGTGCTTCGCTGGGGGAGGGCTATTTCTCATGCGACGATGCACCTTATATTTGGTTTTTGCCATGATTTTATTAAAGTTGTCCTTTAAATCTGCCGAACATTAATACTTTAGCTATTTATAATTACTATTGTAATTTTATACATTTCACATCCTGTTGTTTCCTTTGCCCTGTGTATTTGAATTTTTCTAAGAAAGCAAACTATGCGTGAAGCTTTGAAATATTAAAATCATACATTGTTTACGATCATTTAAAATAATTATGAAAGAAAAAAAAAATTACTATACCAAGAATCGAACCCGAGACCTCTAGCACCACAGTCTAGCATCCTACCACAAGGCTATGAAGGAATGATGGAAGCAAGCGTGAATCGTGCATATACAAATACGTCTCCTATGACATCCCGCTTCGAATTTTCATTTCGTTTTTGTATGGCAACAAGTCGTGTTCTCGTCATGATTTTTATACTAATCCGTTCGGAATAACGATATCTACACAGGTATATACCCATGCTATTTTGATGTAGTTGCTACGCTAGGAAAAGAAGAATATGTGAGCAAGGAAAATGGCTGCACTGCAATCTTTTGGCTTGCAGACAGCAAGTTCTCCACAATACCGCCCGGGGCGCGGGCTGTTCACGTTCGTTGCGCTGATTGGCTTTTGACAGCCTTTTTGCTAGAATTAGAACAAGTCCTATATGCCGACGCGAATAACCAAACGCTTGACAAAAGGCGAATTTGATCGTTAGCAATACCAATTTGTTGAAAAGTGATAGTTGTGCAATAAATTTAAAGAAAAATTTGACCGTGAGCAACAGGCATTAGGAATTGTCTATTGCCATTGAGGAATTAAGGTCTGAAAAATTTCCTTTGATTACTCCTAATCATTGAGTTGATTGTTTTCTGTGCAGTCCGCTCCGAAACACGTAGTTTTGAGTGTGACTGATTTTGTGACTGATTTCGTTTTAGTGTGACTGATTTTCCAGAATTACCCCAACCGCGAGAAAAGAAGTTTTACTTCAATAAGCATTAATGTAACTCAAAGTAAGCTGGGAAAAATTTCTCTTTGATTAAAGTGAGTACTTACCCAGTCTGTGAACTTCATTCACTTGTGCGCTCAGCAGTTCTGCTTCAATCAGGTCTTGTTGCTGCTCTGGGGTAACATTCAAAGTCACATCCAGTGGTAATGTCCCACTTCTAGAAACCCTCAAGTCCCCTTCCTCCCCCTCCTCTATCACCAGACCTGTCGACAGTACAAGTTATCTTTAACATTTCTCTTCACTGAGGCTAGTTGACATAACACTTCAGTAGTCATCAACCCACAATGATAAGATTTTCACATTCTCCAGGGGACCTATTACAGTAAAATACCAGTATAACAACATTTTCAGTATTACAAAATTATATGAGGTCTGTCAGAAAAGTATCCGACATTTTTTTTTTTTGCGAAAACCTGATGGATTTGAATCAAGCATGTTCGCATGAGACGACCTTGAACCTTCATGCGCAAGTGTGAATTTTTTCCCACCTGTAGATAGCGTCTGTTGCTGGCAAGCAGCATTTGAGTGAGGTAGTGTGTAGTGCTCTCGTCGTTGCAAGGAAAATGATGGAATGACTGGAGCAGCGCTATTTGTCTGAAACTGGGCGACAGCCAGGTGAAAACCATTCGGAAAATTCAGATGGCTTTTGGTGATGATGCTATGGGCATCACACAGATTAAGGAGTGGTACAACCGGTTTAAAGACGGCCAAACATCGGTGGTGAGCGAGCCACGCTCCGGTCGGCCATCAACATGCCGAAATGACCAGGTCATTGCCAAAGTGAATGCTGTGGTGATGCAGGACTGTCGTGTGAGTGTCCGAGAAATTGCGGAAGGGGTGGGCATCATCACTTTTTTGGCACATTCAATTATGACCGAAGATTTGACCATGAAGAGAGTGGCGGTGAAATTCAATGCCGATGCTGCTGACGGCGGAGCAAAAGCAACTTTGTGTTGAAGTCTCACATGACATGCTAGACTCCACAAACAGTGACCCCGACTTCATGAACACCTTAATGAGTGGTGACGAGTCCTGGTGTACGGGTACGACCCGGAAACCAAATTCCAGCCGTCACAATGAAAAAACGACGAGAGAACTACACACTACCTCACTCAAATGCTGCTTGCCAGCAACAGATGCTATCGACAGGCAGGAAAAAATTCACACATGCGGACGAAGGTTCAAAGTCGGCTCATGCAATCGTGCTTGATTCAAATCCGTCAGGTTTCGAAAAAATAAATAAGGTCGGATACTTTTCTAACAGACCTCGTATATTGGCCCCTTCTCTTTTCCCTTTTTAATATGTGTTAAAACATTTCATTATAACAAATTTAGAACTTTCAGTAAAACAAAATAAAATGTAGCTTATTTTTTTGCCTGTATATAATTTTATTTTTTCCGGTGCATGCCGTGTAATATTGCCTCAGGGAGAGACATTAATGTTGAATGTTGAATGGAAATAGTTTAAAGAATAAATAATAATCGCTAACTGCTTTAGAAACGCTGAAGTGAAGTGCTAGATGACATAGAAAGAGAAGAGAACTGGAAGCATTTGTGTGAAAAGTAAGATGGGCCTGCAAGGGTGAATCTTAATGACTGTGTGGACTGTGATGTGATAGTTTAACAAGAAATCACATATTATGGAACTGTGGCAGACATTTTTAGTGATAGGAATCCGTGTGATGATAAGGTGGAAGAGGAAGAGGAAAATGTGCAACACAGTGATCAACAGAGTTTGACTCTTGTGCTGGCAACACATGGCACATACTCTACAAGATTTTCTTCTATCACAACAGCAATATGCCAGATTCTGTTTTAAATTCATGTGCAATGGTTGGTGACTATTTATTTAGACTTTTTGAAAAAATAAAGTCCAGAACATTGTACACCTGTAAAGTTTCACTATAACAAATTCATTCCTGAGGTCCCCTAAAGTTCGTATTACTGGTATTTTACAGTATCCCAATAATCAATCATGGAATTGTTGGTATGGCATTTGAATGTGGTAATATTAACAGGCCCTAGGCTAGAAATAAGAGGTAGAAAAAAAGAGTGCGTGGAACGCCACGTGACAGAAGTAAAACTTTATTTAATTTTTAATTTTTTCAATTTTGCATTATTGGACTTTTTAATATTGGGTTTTTGGACTTTTTTAATTTTGGATTTTGGACTTTTTAATTTTGGATTTTTTAAATTTTCTATCTTTGAATTGTTTATTTTTTTATTTTTTAAATTTGTTACTTTGATATTTTTGCATTTTTTTTTTATTATTTATTAAATTTTGGATTTTTGGATGTTATAATTTTTAATTTTGTTTTTTTTTAATTTTGGAAATTTGTATTTTTTAATTTTGGATTTGCGCGGTAATGAACCTCCGGGTTCCATAAAATAGATAATATACCTTTAGAGTGCTTAGGAATTGTCTATTGCCATTGAGGAAGTAAGGTCTGAAAAATTTCCTTTGATTACTCCTAATCATTGAGTTGATTGTTTTCTGTGCAGTCCGCACCGAAACAAGTCGGTTTTGAGTGTGACTGATTTTGTGTGACTGATTGTGACGGTTTTAGTGTGACTGATTTTCCCGATTCACCCTCTACCGCCACTAAAGAAGTTTTACTTCAAAAATCTGATGTGAAACATAACTTCCTTTACCCAAACTGGCTCAACTTATTATAATACAAAATATACAGGCTATAAACTTCTCCCATACATACAAAAACATAGAAATAACCTTAGAATTTTAACATCCCAGAGAAGAATGAGTTAACTCATGAAACCGCAACAGTGTCACCAGGTGGTACATGACGAAAGTTCAGAAGTTGGATGTAGCTGACGATGATAGGGAGGTCCTATTAAAAACGTGTTACTAGTAAGTTATTAATAATGAAGTAGTGAGTGAGTGTTTGTAAATATTTTATATACAGTGAACTTTTGATAATTCGGACCTCAATATGCCGGACTTCGGATAACTCGGACAGAATCTTGACAATCCAGACCCAGATCTACAGTCATTCTACGGCCATTTCAGGACTGCAAGAGAAGTAATTGTTCAAAAGCAACAGAAAAAGTGTACACAGAAGAACATTTACAGTGTCTCTCGACCTAAATCTCCTCCACATCAATCATTGTGGTGTCCTAATAATGTAATAGTGTGTATTTCAGACTCTGACTAGTAATTTTATTATAGTACTTAAGTATTATTTGTGTTTGTTCCAACTGTAAGTTGCCTATATTCTGCCTTATACATTTTTCTTGTGGCTTAAACACGAAATTTCATTACTTAGATAACATTTCCTCATTTCCCCTCCGTAAGCCGGACATTTCGTAACTCGGACAGACCCCTGCCCACTTTAGTCCGGTTCATCAAGAGTTCACTGTATTAATAGTGCGTATTCAGTTGTTTCAACCTGATGCAAACATGTATGGTTCACCAGGCAAGACTGAGTTTCTACAAACAGCGGCAGGCGTATAACTACCCTTCAGAGAATAAGGACACAAAGAAAGGAGGTGAACAGCAAAATCTGCAGACCATGTCCAATGATCTCACCATGGGCAGAATACTTAATAATAATAATAATAATAATAATAATGATAATGATAATAATAATAATAATAATAATAATAATAATAATAATAATAATAATAATAATAATAATAATAATAATAATAATAATAATATTCAGAAATGATGGAATGCTCTATCACCTTGAGACTTGAAAGTGTCAAGTACGTTGTCGAGCTGGTCGACATAGCCATCTTGGTTGGGATCGAGGCTGTATGCAATACTGGATCCATCACTGCTACTGATGAGGAGCTGAACACTCCCGCCCTCAGTCTTCATTGTTCCGGTAATACTGTGGTAATTCTCAGTCTCATCTCCTGCTCCGGCCACCAGCTGAAACCACAAACACAAGCTTACTCAACACAGGTATCAATAATTGCACTAACAGAAAACAATTTTTGTTTATATTACCAACAAGTATAACTGTATTTAACCATAAGTAGTGACTTGGAACTTTCCTGGATGGACTTTTGTGTGAATTTTTTTAAAGAAACAGAAACAGATATCTTGAAATATCTAGTAGTGTAACATTAAATTAATTGGGCTTAACTTCCAGAAATTTTGTTAATAGTTTCTCCCCATAATTCAGTCATTTATTTACTTTTCATGTAATATTTTGTATAAAATAACTCTTTCTAAAACTTATCTCTATTTACCAATTTTTTCTTTTCATATTATAAATGGGTTCATTTGTGGAGTCAGTAAATTTGCTGACAAAACTTACTGACATAGCCAAGAATTCTGTGATGCCACAAGTTAGTTAAGGTTGTCACTTTTAAGGAATTTATAAATATTTAGCCTGTAATAGAGAATTTCTAAATTAGCAAGTTCAACATCAAAGAAAGCTATTTTTTAATGAATCTGCCGACTTCAAATAACTTAATCCTTTCACTACTACAGCTGTATATAAGGATCAGTGTGCATCAGTGCTGGCTGTGCTACTGATGCATGTATATGATGCGCCACTTTGCATACTTAGACAAAAGTAATTTTACATGATCTAGCGAAAAGTAGTGTGAATTCTGCCATATTTTATATAAAGAAACTTGCGATTGGACGTTAGAGGTGTGACGTCACACCAGCTGAACACGTTTAATTCTGGGAAACAGGTTCACCAATACAACAAACCTCGCCTTCTGCAGAATTCAGAATGCCCGACTAAATTAATATCACCGTTCATAACCTAACACAACCCTGCAGAATTCAGAATGCCCTACTAAATTAATATCACCGTTCATAACCTAACAGAACCTGTCACTAATTAGTAACACCGTTCCTAACCTAACTGCCACTAAACTAGAGTTTCAGGAGAATTCAGAATGCCCTATTAAATTAATATCACTGTTTATAAGCAATGTACAAGAAGCGTCATGTTGGTCAACCTGCCTCGCTGAGAAACAAAAAACATCACCCATCCGGGGAAACTAGCGCACATCACGAGATGGGCTCCCCTACATTGCGACTTTGCCTTTAAATGTCCAGCTTGAGGAGTTAAATAACTTAATTAAAACAGAATATTAATAGTATAAATAAAAAGTACATACCTGAGCTGTGTCTGGCTGGATTATCAGTTCGCTGGTCGAGTCTACTTGTCCTGGGGAAGTGGTCACTGCCACCGAAACTGCTACATTGCCACTGCCTGCAAAGTCAGACGATGTGACGGGGACTGAATCCACCAGGGGCCCAGTCGAAGATGACACAACATAGTTATCTGTCGGAGTGAGAGGAGCTTGCAAGGGTGAATGAGGTGGAGTCGTGCCCAGGATGCCTGCCGTGGAGGAACTTGCAGCTCGGAAATAAGCTGCCCCAGTCACGACTTGTCTGAGAAGTCCCTCACCCGTCGAGGTGGGAGTGTCAGCCAGGATATGTAGAGGGGAGGAGGGGTTCACAAAGCTATGGGTCACGGTTGGAGCATGGCCTTGCGTTGTGTCGATGTATGGATTACCAGGAGTGGCTGGGGAGGAATTGATGATAGGACTTGCAACTTGACTGCTAGGAAAAGGTGAGCTTGGATTTGAGGAAGTGCCTGCCCCACCAGCTGATGTCACTTCACCAGTCACCACAGCCAGGGCACTCCCACCTGCACCGGTGATGGTATACACGGGCGAGTAGCGAGCTGCAGAACTCATGTTCGGGTCTAGAGGACTCACTCGATGCTCAAACTCCGACAAAGATGACGATGGCTGTGGGGAGAATGGTGCTCCTGGCTCAAAAGTGGAGAAAGCCGAGCGACCATATTCACTGCTGGGCTCCTCCACATATTCAACCTACACACACAAACACATTATATCAAATGCTACTCATCTTTTCCCATCCCAGCCATTTCCAGCCAATCTTTAAAAAATTCTTATTTAATTCGCACATGCTATTGATCATAATAAACTATGATACTTGATCATAAGACTGTTGGGCATACGCCTACTGCCAGTACATTACTTTGATATACTGTGAAAACTGCCTAAAGTGGTCACCAGTCGTTCTTCCAAAAAATGGCTATTGGTCCAGGTGACCGGCTGAAAAAAGGTTATGAAATGTTTTGAATGATAGTCACCTCGCTATCCTAGTCCCCAACACTAATGAATTTTGTTTCTTTAATGCAAGATGGACACACTTGTCAATAGTCAGAAGTTGAAGGGTATTATAGAGATCGCCTGGAATCTGAAAGCTTTTCGACCGTTGAAATTTAAACAAGTCGTTGGCAGTGCGCATGCGTGGAGTGCTAAAGTCCACCATCAATAAACTCCACACCTTGATGCGCTTCTAACCATGTGGATACTAGCACGATACTTTCAATGTTTTCATCTCTGCACGTTTCGCTTGCATTTGAATTCCTGCCGCCTCTGTCTGTGACGTCATCCATGCTTTCAGTTTGAGGGCAAGCACTGTACAACACTGTCATGTGTCAGCCAGGAAAGAGAAGCAAAGAAAAGGTAAAATTTTGTATTATTGTTATTGGAGTGGCTTGGCAACAGAGCCAGTCACATGCTAGGATTTGAGAGTGCAAACTACTGTCTACCTCCAATAAACAATAATATAATGACATATTGCAAAAGGAAATGCTGACATTTGACATGCAAAGTGGGGATGAGGAAAAGGTTGCTTTACAAAAGAGAAGCACCCCACCCATGACAGTTTTGAACTGATGCCCACCCATTACAGTTTTGAACTGATGCCCACCCATGACAGTTTTGAACTGATGAAGCGCATTTGCGTTAATGGATTTTTGACTTCAGAAAATCATTGGCAAGCCTGTATGATGGTTTCAAGGGTGAACGAAGTATTTGTAGAGATTATGACTGGTCGTTTAATCCAGGTCATTTAACAAAATTGTGTGGCGGTTGACTGAGGTATGATGTGGCTGTTGAAAGTAGGGGATATTAACACAGGCTTTATGGGAAAATTAATCAGTTCTACAGAAAAATGTACATTTATAGAGGTGACTGCTAAATGAAGGTGGCCATTTAGGCAGGTTTGACTATAATTGGTTGGCTGTTAATTGTTTACATTTCTTTCATGTTGGGCTTTGCTTCGGTTAATACAACAGAGAGAAGTTTATCTTCAATGAACGATAAATGGACAGCCATAAGAAACAGAGCAGGTATTCGACTCGTCAAATCAGAGCTGCAGATAGCTATCAATTTTAATTATTCTTGAAAACGTTTAAAAAAAAATAAAAAATAGAACAATGAAAATTAAATAAATTCAAATTTGTTGAGAAATATAATTAAAGTTTTAACTCAAAATAAGTGTGTTCATGTTCAATTATTCATACTTTTAAATAGGTGTTAAACTCACAATCAGTCAGCTTAAAAATTTTGCTAATATGAAACCGCATAGTACCGTAGAATGTTGATTGTAAAAACTCCCCTTATTTTTATTTACGTAAGTTGGCAACCCTATCAGTCAGTCACCTTGCAATTTAACCTTTAATATCAAATCAAATCAAATCAAACTTTATTAACACATACGTTTACATTTTGAGCAATGCTCGTAAACTGGTGTATCGTCATGGTTTCTTAAAACTAAACTTAAAAAGACTAGAACAAAAATACAACTAGAACAAAAGTACATATTACCGACAAAAATACATATGCCTAATACAGAAACAAACTTACATAATACTACAAAAAAATACATAATACAACAAAAGTACAAAATGCATATATATCATATAAAGGATTAGCCTGAAAAATTACTCATATATTCGTCTATTGTGTAGAATTGGTGCTCTACCAAGTATTTAACTACTGCTGATTTAAATATTGCTAATTTAGTTAGAGCTTTGATTTCTGATGGTAATTTGTTGAAAAGTTTGGCAGCCATATATTTAAAACTATCCTGACATATTTTAGTATTTACTCTTTGTATGTGTATATCTGTTCTTTGTCTTGTTCCATGATTGTGTATGTTTCCATTAATGTTAAAGGAATCGCTCTCAGTGTTATAGTTGTTTTTTAGGTATACTACACATCTATAGATGTACATACACGGCAATGTTAAAATTTTCAATTTTTTGAAATATGGTCTGCAAGAGACTCTCTGATTTACCCCCACCATAATTCTTATTATTCTCTTTTGAATTACAGTAACTAATAGTAACTATCTTACTGAAATTCAATTCTTTGCCCCTTTCGAACTCTATGCACACAATTGCTACATAATGGCTTCAAAGACAGAAGTTTGTAATTGGTCTAAATACAAGAGTAAAAGTGATTCGCCTGACTGAGCCAGATAAACAGATTATGAACATGTTCACCATCAATAAAATTCATGTGCAAGATTCTAAAGAAGACTGTATCTTTATTAACAAAAGGAAGTGTTTGTCCTTCTCTCTGTCCACGATGCCCAGCAAATCTACTGAATGCAGAAATCTGAAATTTTAAACAGGTGGACTGAAGGGTCATAAAATGCACCTCGAAGCCGGAATTTTAATTTTCGCTTTTGTTCGCGAAAAACAGGCAGAAAACGTGCATTTTTTGCGTTTTCGAAGCATCAGTTTTCAGTAATACATTTCAATGTCAACTCAATTACAGTTGGCTTTGACTATTTTTGTCATACCTTGGAAATAAAAAGCATTGGGATTATTGAATGGTGTAAGCTCACGCTGGACAATTCATTTGTTTATAATGTCAAGGCATGCAGATATCTGAAATTTTCAACATAGACGGAAGAGGGATAATGAACAGCCTATAGTCCTAAATGGACAGACAGTGATCGGTTTAGATGGAACTCACTATGCAGGGGTTTTCTGGGCCAGGGAACTCGATCGCTTGATTTTGTAAGTCCATCCTGGACGATTCATTTGTGTAGAATGTCAAGGCATGCAGATATCTGAAATTTTCAACCTACATGGAAGAGGGATAATCAATATACGCCTAAATATGGTCAAACAATGATCGATTTGGACGAAACTCACTATACAGGGGTTTTCTGGGCCAAGGAACTCGAATCTGAAGTTGCTTTTAACAGGCGGCGCTATCTAATCGTGGTATGTAGTCCACATGATTTAGGTGTTAATAAATATAATTATGATTTAATTATTATGCTCTTAATTTTTAATTTTTGAAATAATTATCGCGGGCGAAGCCGCAGGCACATGCTAGTGCTAATTATGCGCATTTTGCTAGTTTAATTTTAATACACATCATTAAACAGCAATCTGGCTCTAGTTAGTAGAAACGTGTCCTGGACCCCTAAGGGTCTCTTGCAGAATGGAAGCTAAAAGGTCTGCCAGCTAGGGAAAGGATGGTGCATGACATTGAGGTAAACTGTTTACATCATAATGACTAGCCTAATGTGATAAAAGTCAGTATAAATTGGCAATATTTGTACTGAATTTTTAACAGTTATTATAAGGAACAATGTGGAATTTTGGTAAGAAAATGTTAATACAAGTAAGAATCAGCTTGAAAAATTTTATGTCATAACCGGGATTTGAACACGGATCTTCGGCTTATGCTGATGCTCTACCATTGAGCAACCATGACAACATGCCAGCCTGACATCAAATTCCTCAACTGATTCAGAAGACAAGGCAAACCACGGGAGGTTTCTCTCCATCGAGAACACACATCCAAATGGCGTCCTACCCTTGTAGGTACTTTGAAGCCTAGTTATTATTTATATACTATTAATTAAGTGGAAGGAAAGGAAATAGACATTAAATCCATGTCTGGGATATTAATACAAGTAAGAATCAGCTTGAAAAATTTTATGTCATAACCGGGATTTGAACACGGATGTTGTCATGGTAGCTCAATGGTAGAGCATCGGCGCGTTAAGCCGAAGATCCGTGTTCAAATCCCGGTTATGACATAAAATTTTTCAAGCTGATTCTTACTTGTATTAATATCCCAGACATGGATTTAATGTCTATTTCCTTTCCTTCCACTTAATTAATAGTATATAAATAATAACTAGGCTTCAAAGTACCTACAAATGTAGGACGCCATTGGATGTGTGTTCTCAACGGAGAAACCTCCCGTGGTTTGCCTTGTCTTCTGAATCAGTTGAGGAATTTGATGTCAGACTGGCATGTTGTCATGGTAGCTCAATGGTAGAGCATCGGCGCGTTAAGCCGAAGATCCGTGTTCAAATCCCGGTTATGACATAAAATTTTTCAAGCTGATTCTTACTTGTATTAATATCCCAGACATGGATTTAATGTCTATTTCCTTTCCTTCCACTTAATTAAGAAAATGTTAAGTATAAAAGTCAAACTAAGAACATTAATAATAATAATAATAATAAAATTTTATTGTCATTAAGCAAATTGCAATAGACAAAGTCAAAATCTTAAAATAACTAATATACACAATCTATCATAACAATAAAATGAAAACATGATAAACCTATTAAGACAAGAATATAATAATATAATAAACAGCGTCCAGCAAATTACAGAAATTACAGTACAAATTTCTTATTTGTTTTGATCAAAAAATTCTTGAAGGGAATAATAAGGGGAATTGACTAAGAAATTATATAGATTATTTTTAAACAAATTCACTGGTTGCTCTGCTATTTCTAAAGGAAGTTTATTATACATAACTAAACCTAAAACTCTGTAGCTATTGTGAGATTTCGATAACCTATTAAATGGAATGTCCATGTGTTTATTTCTCCTTGTATTGTAGTTGTGAATGTCTTGTCTGAGTTGATGTTCTGCTATGTTATTTTTTGTGTGGAGTAATACGTAGATGGTAGATTTTCACAAACGCGATAAATGCTAAATGTCCGCAAATGCTGTCAAAATAAGTAATATTTTGGTTTTGAAGCATATGAAGTCTATTATTGTGTCTTTTCACTCTACAAAATTAGTATAAAATGCGAAGTGTACATATTTCTGTGAAATAAGGGTCATTTCGCAGTTTGACTATTATAAGGGTCATTTATGTCAATAATTTGAAAGGAAATGAAACAAATCAATTTTTCGAGCTCTTTAATACAACAGCGGCTGATCAGATGAGTACCATGAATCGTAAGAACGTGTTTGACATGACAAGAAGAATTCCATATTTTATTCATATAGACCCAGATGGTTTCTTATGGGGTTATGATTAATTTCACAAACGTCTTATAACCATTAAAAGAGACAATTCATAGGTTGACTGACTGCAAATTTTGTTAGCAATGCAAATAAAATTTACACTCTTTGCCAATGCAGTTATTCAGGTAATCTCGTCACCTACCAATAGTGTGGATGTTGAATTTTTTTCAGGAAATGCAATTTAATTATCATAGAGAGCTGAAACAGGTTAAAGGAGAGTATTTTTTAAATTTCTTCAATGTTAAATTTTCAATATGTGTCCTGAATAGTGATTTTAAATGCATATAGGCAAATACATGTGTGCAGTGCATATACAGTAGAGTCCTGCTATTCCGAACTAATTGGGACTGAACACCATTCAGTTTAGTGGGAATTCAGAATAGGCGGATTTCATGAATAATATCAACGTATTGACTTGTTAAGGCGTAAATTAAGTGCTTGGACAACTGCTAGTGTCAGCTCTACACAGCGTTGATCGGTTCGTGAACAGGTACAGTGAAAGTCGGAAGGGAAGGGTAGTGATCTTCGACAACTCATAGCACAGACGCCCTCCTGCGTTCCAAACACATGACTCACTACACTGAGCACTGTCTAGTCGTATCTAGGTCAGTGTTTACTCTACCGGAGTTTGGTGAACTGTGTGCGCTTATTGCAAAATTATTGTAAAGCTTTGTTCTGTGAGTGTTGAGTTACTTTACCGAGTAACTGTGCCTTTTTTATTTATGTTCGGAATAGGCGGATTTTCGGAATAGCAGGACTCTACTGTATTTTGATGTTTATTTTAGTGTTCACAATATCACTACAAGTTTACGTTGCATTATGCCTACTTATATGCTTGAAATTATAGTAACTGGAAAATCAATAAAATGCACTTGATAAAGCACTGAACTTGTATAACCTAATTTTTCAGTAATAAAATTGTTCCATCCCAAATCGCTACAAAATGCTAAATTTTAATGTTAAATTTGCTATAAAATGCTAAACTTCATTTTTAAAATGCAAATCTTCATTTTTAAAATGCAAATTCTTTCTTTTTTAACTGCTAAAAATCTACCATCCCTAAACATTGTACAGTCTACTCTCAATTTTCTGTGGGTCTGTCTGTCTGTCTGAAACCCTATAGCCCCCATGTTGGGGCGAAGGAGCCTCCAAGTGGAGGTGTCTGTTACCTTATGAATTTTGTTACGCATATTTTCCAAGAGAGGGCAGAGGGACAGGTGGTAAGCCCATCACCTCTCAACCCCCCTCAGAAAACTAAGGTAGTACTTGGACGTGAAAGGGCCGAGAAATTTTGTCCAGAGGCTCTAATTTAGGCTTGGATTTCTTCTACATGCCGTAAATGTACGACATGGGCCCCCCCAGCTTAAAGTCCCTCCCTGAGGACTCCGTGCCCAGGATTTTTACGTCCTGAAAAACCCATCGACCACAACCGGGTTTGATCCCGTGATCTTCGGATCTAGAGGCGGGCATGCTATCTCTAGACCACCGCGGCCGACTAATTTTCTGTGGGTGCATTACCGAATTTGCGGATTTACTGTGCCTCATTTTTTATTCGGTATCAATTTTTTTTTACGGTTGTGTACAGAGCTCTGTTTGTAACGCTAGATTCAAGTTCACAGTTTTATTGTGCTTCGAGGGTGTTGACGTTTTCTTCACCAACATATTCCCGTTATTCTGAAGTTGTAAGTGATGCAAAAATACTGGACATAGTTTAAGAACACAGACAGTTACTTGCTGTAAAAGGGGTTGGGGTTGTCGATAATGTAGGTCATAGGGAAGCATTGAATACTGTGGAATGTGTCCTTTGTACTAAGAACAGCAAAGTAATTCTTTGTTGCAAGGCAAACTAATACTAAGTCAACTGCGTACCGGTAGTGATATATGAAAAACAATGCATCCAAAAAACTAAGTATGACAGTTTTCTTTCAAGCTACAATTATGTAAGACATAAATTTTCCTGAATACTGTAAAGTGACACTACACAGTATTTTACTGTACATAGACGTTTATTTGTTTATAGTTGTTTTGTACTTATAAATTACATATTCATATAGTAATAAATATTTTTTTTCTCTGCTTGTAGATTTAAAATCTGCATTATTGTGTGTATTTTGGATTCGTGTTTTTGAGTAATCTGGTTTGTTGTCCTCAACATTACCCCGTATAACTGAGAGTCAACTAAATTATTATTCAAAGTGGAAGTTGGCAACAGTTATGTGTTATGATAGCTGGAAAAAATACCTTCCCCTAGCCTGTCCTTCAGCCTTGAACCTTTCCACTGGCAAGCTGCTCAATGCTGGCAATGCAGCTCATTGTTGTACTGTGCTATGAGAAATAGCCGGTCTGGTGCAAGGGTCATTTTTTTATAATTGTGAAATATTATGTTGGCTCTGAAAAGAGCTGATTTAGCACGAGGGCTGTTTTCACTACATTAATTAAGCCGTCTTGTTTTTTTTCCCAATAGCGCACAGTACAACATTCATTAAATAAATAGTGCAACATTATTTAATAAATGTTGTACTGTGAGCTATTGGGAAAAAACATGATGGCTTAATTAATGCAGTGGAAACTGCCCTCGCACCAAAAGGCTCTTTCCAGAGCCGACATAATATTTCACAATTATAAAAAAATACCCTTGCATGGATTTTCTCTTCACCGCTCAGCAACCACTCTGGTGTAGTGGTTAAGGCTACTAGTTCAAGTGCTAGTGGTCATATGTTTAAATATTGGTCAATGTGAAAAATTTACGATTAGGAATAAGTCCCAAATAGGTTGATAAGGTGAAGAGGAGGTGAGGAAGGAGGAGCAAAAGGAAAATAAGAAGAGAAGGAGAAATAAATTATTCAATCTTCTCCCCGTTTCACCTTCTGCCTACTAGATGCCATTGCAGCCCGGCATTCCTAGTAGTTAAAATCATGCCGCTAGGGGGATCCTGTTAGTGAGTAGGAGTGGGGGATCGGGTGGCACAAATTCTTTCTTCTTCCAAACCTTAAAAATAGCGAGTTTTTAACAATAAACATTTTCTGGGAAAAAACAAATATAAGGTGCACTCTTTGCATGAGATATATCCCACCCAACCCACCCTCCGTGAAGCAGTTCCTTTTATACCACGATCTAGAAAATTCTTCAAGGATGAACAGGCTGACAAACTGCTGGGTACAAGCCAAAACCTGTGGGTACAAGGCACTTACTCTTGCATTTTTAATAGTTGGTACAAGGGGCACTCTCGAATTTTCAATATTTGGTACAAGGGGCACTCTTGCAGTTTTAATGTTTGGTACAAGGGGCACTCTCGCATTTTTAACATTTGGTACGGTCAGGAGTGTCGGCGACAGTATACAAGGATAGCTCGTACCCTGCTTCGCTAAGAAATAAAATGTGAATATCGAGTGGGCGGAGCTTGAAGTGCACCTTGTATTTGACTTTCGCCCATTTTCTTATATCATTTTGCAAAATATTTTAAGATAACAGCACTTCACTTTGCTAATTTATAGTAGTAGTAGTCCTTCGAGTCTGGGTTTAGACTCCTGGTGATACTTATTTGGATTTACTAGGCATTATGTTTAATACAGGAGTGGTTTGCCATTGCCTTCTCCCGTGCTTAGTGGACGTTAATTTATAGGCCTAGTCAATTCCTTTTACTTCCTGGCTGTCCTGTCAAACGCCCACACACAAACACACCCTCTTTCTTACCTTTGACATTTGTGAGTGGTAGCAATCCTCACATTTTATACAATCACTACAGTGGGGAGCCTCATAGCTGCTATTCCGTATTGGGTGTCTCCTCTGGCATAAATGTAACCTACAACTTTTCTAAACATAGTACAAATGGGCAGACTTACTGTGAGGAATAAGAGACGTGATGTAGATGCTGCTACTTTTCTGACAGAATTTTCCAGTTGTGAACTGGTGACTGGAGACCAATCATCAAGTTCTGCCTCTGCGTGGTTTGTCGACATAGCAACTCCGGTGATCCCGTCATCATCCCCAGGTGCACCCTGGGGGTCGGTGCTTTCCATTAAATGTATATGGAGTTAAACACGTTCATCAATGTTGTTTAAGCTGTGTAAAAAGAGCAAATACAACTATGAAGACATTTCAATGTTGACAATGTCATGAATTTGTAATCTGCATTACAGGGAAATAGGGCCTCCATGTCAGATGTCAGCCATACTTTCAAGGTCTGCCTTTTCCAAGCGATATTTACAGACATCTGTAGGTCCGCTTTATAGGTTGTTAATACCGTGTGCAGGACAGTTCCAAAGTATACCTAGATATAGACATTGCTAGCTAATTTCAAGTCAAAAAGCTTCTGCTAGTGCGGAAAACAGAATGGACTGTACCATCTCGACAAAGGGATTTCGGGGTGAACTGAAATGTCGGTGAAGTAGAAAATTAAGGTTTTATAGAAGAAAGCAGACCACAAGCAATGATAATTTGAAAATAATATGTATCGCACACAGTTTAATGAAATGAATACTTACAGAATTCACGAACACAAAGAATAAAGCGAACTGAAAAAGATATTTCATCCACGGACCATACCCACCTTCGTCAGGCCTAAACTTTCTCACGAATTGTGGCATAAAACGAGATTTTCCGAGACGCCTTAGCAACAAGCAGCCGACCAAGACCCTAGCAACCGTAATGTAAACAGATTCCGTAATATTTGTTATTGTTTTGATTGCTTCATCAAAAATGCCTGAAAAACCTAATTATCAGCACATCTATGAAAAACTACTGTGCAACAAAGAATTTAAAGAAAGTGAGAAGACATCAGCTAACATAAGTAGCGTAAATAATTTAAAATCATATACATGGAACAGTTCGAAAGATGAACAGGGAACTTCAAAAGATGTGAATGATATTATGTTAAATCTCTTGGAGAAAAATCTCATAAGTGACGATGCTTCTGCATTATTGAAGAATGAAAATCGGCAGCAATGTGATCCAGCAATTGTCATGGAACTTAGGCATGAAATGGTGAGGTTAATTCCATTTTTTTAAAATCTGATAAGGAAAATAAATCAGGCTTGAGAACCCACCTCTGATTTCAGCCAATTGCTTCCAGGAATAAGTTTAGAACCTCCTTGGTTCATGTTATCTCATTTGAGACCGTCGGGAAACTGCACAAAGCTGTAAACTCCCGGTTCTTACCCACACAAGTTTCTCTGAAAAAGGAGGGCATGTCCTTCATTTTGACAGAAATATATTTTATTCACCAGTGGTATTGTAAAATACATGGCTTTGTCAATTGTGTGAGCAATTACACTGATCTATCCATAGATTTTAAAAGCGATGCTAAATAATAATGAATATATAACAAACTGAAAGCTACTTAGATGCCTAGAAATAAGCAATTTTTAAAAGCACATTAAAGCATAATTTACAAAAATAAAGCGTGAAGCATATCTTCAAAATAATGCATATTTATATAGCCTAAATAAAATACAGTTAAAAAATTAAAATAATAAATAAATAACTTTGTCAGTTGTAACAACTGAATTTTTAAAAAGTAATACGGGATTTTGATGCCTTCACCAAAATTGAAAGTTTTGCCTATGACAATGATTAAGATAGTGAATAAGAATGGTGAAATGGTGACAAGTGCTGACAAAAAGGGGAATTTTTTATGACATACAGTAGGCTTACTGAAGTTAGTGAACATATAGTTTCAAAGGATTAAATTAGTATTTTAGTTCATTCTTCCGTATTTCATTGAAAAAGCATAATAAAGCATGATGTTTAAAAATTAAAAGCATAAATCCCAGTAAAATGAAGCATAGGCTAATTTTAGTTGCCCTAATAATTAGTATAAAATAACATTCATATGAAATTTGTAATATAGCCTAAAGGCTAGTTTACAAACGAAATTAGGTTTCGTAACTGAGTTTCACAACTGTTTTTATACTTGAATGCGCAAGCGCTAGATGTACTGGCGACAATGAGTTACGACACTACGCAGTTTCGGCTGATTCCAACTTTTCACGAAACTATAATAGTAATTTTGAGATTAACTTATACGCTTATTTAGCTTGTTCGCATTTCGTAAAATGAAATGGGGAAGTGAGGAAATTGTGAAATGCCTGTATTAATACGTGTTTCAAATGTTTGTATGGGATTTTAACAACTTGAATTTCAGAAATAACATGAAATGTTCGGTTGCATTGGAAAGAAAATGTGTGTAATTAGTTTCATAAAAGTGGTTATGAAACCTAGTGTCATCGTGTAAACTAGCCTTAAAACACCAAAAAAATTAACCAGAAACTTATAGTTGTATTTATATGGAATATTCTGTTGCAGGTGAAAGTAAGAAATCACCAAAAACAGAGCTTCAAATCTGAAAACATTGTCGCTGAAGCTAAGAGGTAATGTAACAATCAAGTTTGGGTGTTAATTCTCATGTCAAATTTATAGATACCTTACATTAAAAACATTATACATGATTTACAATGGCTGAGTACAGTGCAAATTAAGTGCATGAAGGCATTAGACTTCTACCATACAAAGAGCATGGGATTCGGGCAACTGATTGCTACATCAGTGTTAACAACCTTCGCTACTTTCGTCTCCTGCTGAAGATTCAAGTAAGAGAATACCTAAATGGGGGAAAAAAAATGAATGGAAAAAAAAAACACTATTAGATTACGGTAGATTAATGAGGGGTAGTGTAAGCCCTTCAACTTCTCAACACTGCGATCTTAATAGATCTATTGTGAATACCCTATACCCTATTCTAGCAGTCACCACTTTTAATGTAAAGCTTTTTAATATAGCCTGTAATTTTCCTGGGTGATGTCCAGTCCTGAAAAACCCAGTACTCGGCCAGAAATTGAACCGGACCGCCAGGGTGGAAGTCAAGTATGCTACGTATACACCCATGGCGGCAGACTTAAACAGTATCTTAAAGTAGATGTTAAAATGCTGTCCCCTTCTAAGCTGTAGGCTACAAAATTTATTTTTTCCAACTTATGGTCATGTTTCCCTGGCAGGAACGCATACATAACGATAGTTTGTATTAGAAATAAAATTGTTAAACAAAAGCCTATTTTTGTTTTCAGACTGATTAAACATGAAGAGGCAGAGAAGGTGGCAATAGAGAAAGAGCTGGAGCTGATAGATGAAGAGATAAATTCATTCAAGAAAAAGCTTGAGTATAATAAGAAGAAACTGTTGACACAAGTGCAAGCCCCGCAGTTTAGTATGTATAGGAGATCTCGATTCAGCAGAATAAGACAGACTGGTATTCCCAAGTTAATGTTATCGAGCAACGATGACAGCATTGTACATAAACACACATTCCAGTCCAAGCCAAAGCAGCTCTTATCAAGTGACAATGGTAAGGTGGAAGACAAACTGAGGGATGAATCCACGCAATGGGAGTTGTTACCAATTAATAATGACTCTAAGCATTGTCAGTTGTTACCAAGCAATAATGGCAGAGCTGCAAACAAGGATAATCCTAAGCAATGGCACTTGTCACCAAGCAATAATGATAGTGTTGCAAACAAAGACAACTTTTTTAATCAATGGCAGTTGTTACCAAGCAATAATGACAGTATCACAAACAAAGAGAACTTTAAGCGATGGCAGTTGTTACTAAGCAATAAATACAGTGTTCTAAACAAAGACAACTCTAAACAATGGCAATTATTAACAAGTAACAATGATGGTGTAGCAAAGAAAGACACCTTTAAGCAATGGCAGCAGTTAACAAGCGACAATGATAGTGAAGCTAACAAAGACAACTTTAAGCAACGGCAGTTGTTACCAAACAATAATGAACGTGATTCAAACAACTCTAAGCAAGTACATCTATTACAAACTAGTATCAATGTACCTGTCACATTATCGTTACCAAATCCTGGTGAGACAGTATCACCAGTGAATATCCATTTAGCGAGCAAAGTGTTAAAAAAGTGGAAGAAATTCACTCTGAAAAGGAGGTTACTGAAGGCAGAAGAAAACAGAAATAAAATTCTCCTGCAAAAATGTCTAGATACTTGGATTCAGTTCATTCAAGAAAAGAAAAAAATACATGCCGCCATCCATAAGAAGATCAAAACTGAGGAAAAAATTGATAAGTTTTTGAAAATTCTACAGGACCAGAAAAAGGCCCTGATAGCACCTGCCCTGATGAAGGATTTGGAACGTATAAACAAGGCAAATAGCAAGGTTCACAAGACAAACATGAAAAATGGGACTAGTCAAGTTGCAGAGATATACGGTAGGTTCCAAAGCAAATCTGCTCCGAGCCAGTTAAATGTAAAACACACACAGAGATTCCAGAACCAGAAAAACATAATTGCAGAACAGAAAATTAAGTTGGAGGAGCAAAGCAAGCTGATCAGACAATTGCAGTTGGAGCAACTCGATCTCCAAGCAGAGCAGTCAACCAAGCAAATCAAAGACGAGATCAAGAGAACACTGTCAAGCTGCGAGATGTCACTCAGGCCCAAGATCAAACACATCCAAGCAAGAGTGTCAACAGAAACCATCACCGAGCGAAAGATCACAGTGAGGAGTCTCAAAGCAGCTCCAGTTATCCTCACTCAAATGGAGGAGAGAGCTCAGGAGCGACAGAAAAGATGGCAGATGATCAAGGAACAGAAAGAAAAGAAACTCAAGGACAAAGAGCGGCTTGCAAAAGAGGAAGAGGAGGCGAAGAAGAAGGCAGAGGAACAGCAGAGGAAAGCCAAGGCTGAAGAGGTGAAAGAGAAGGTGAGGAAAGAGAAAGAGGCGGAGCTGGCAAAGCAGAGAGAGAAAGCAAGATTGCGCAGTCTGATGTTTGTAGCTTCTTGCCATTACAAGAAGAAACTCCTGAGAAGCGGCATGGAAGCTTTTCTACAAGTGATCCAGTTGCGGAGAACACAAATGAAGACTGCCGAGAGCTACTACACCTCAAGACTTATGATTAAGAACTTCCACGTGTGGGTGCTCAATGTGCGAGCCATAATGAACTGGAAAATGCAAAGAGCATCCCTTCTTCACAAGAGACAACTTCTGAAGAAAGCTTTCAAGGGATTTCTCATGGTAGGTAACAGTGAGAGATTTACACACTTTCAAGATGCTTGAAGATGTTCTGCTTATTTTTACTTCCTCTGCCCGTGCCATAGGTAGTCTACTATAGGTAGAGGAAGTATTGTTTTCGACCCCAAAATTCGAAGTTGAGTTTTTAGCATATATACACGTTTCAAGGCCCCCTGAATCCAAAAATACTATTTTTGGAAACATGTCTGTGTGTCTGTGTGTGTGGAAAATATCTGTGAACAAGCTAGCTCCAAAACGGAAAATCATATGAAAACAAAATTTCGTATTTGGGTCAGGTACCTTCTGAAGATGTGAGGATAAGATTGGCGACTATTTTCTCTTATTTTTAAGGGGACTTTACATGAAGAAATTTTCGTTTTTCGCGATTTTCTCGAAAACGGCTCTAACGATTTTCTTTAAATTTTGCACATAGGTTGCTTATACTAAGAGCTAAAACTTTTATTTGAAACATTTTTTCGAGAAAATTCTCTGAGGGTAGTTACAAGCCACCCACTGTTCACCCACTGTTTGTAGAAAGTTTGTCTTACGTGATGAACAACTGAATTCGCGCTCTTTCACGGCCTCTTATTTTATATAAGAATGTGAAGTGAGAAAGATGTATTGTTGGCCATGCATAGAGTAAAGATGTATCTGAGGGAAATATTCGATAAATTTCGGAAATTATATTTTACGGCAGAAAGTTCAATAAACGTCTGCAGTCATTTGTTTTTTTTTTTTTTTTAAAGTTTGTTATATAGACTGCGCTTTTAGTCGCATCATTGAAAGAAGAGGTATTTATAGGATAATTAGCGTAAAATTGTGTCTTGCGATTCTGTACAAGGATATGTGAATACTGCTAACTTTTATTTGGGCAGAGGAAGTTATGTGACTTTCACATCAGATTTTTTAAAATTTATTTACAGCATGCTCCATTAAATGTTGTAATATTGGACATTATAGATTATGGGGCTTGTCACATGAAAAGGTAAAAATTATACGATTCTTGAGAACTTTCAACAATCTTATAAAAAGTATATGAATGATGATTTGAATGGTTTAATGCTACAAACGCCAAGTGGGGATGAGTTCTCAGGAGTTGTATCACATCGGTTAACTTCATTATTGAGGCATAAGTTTTGCACACATTTATATGAGTGCATAGCTACCATGCACAATGTTGCACAGTGTTGCCACTCCCGATTCTTAACAATCACATGGCAGAGAAGACAGCATTCTTATCTTATGGATCTATACGCTTTGAATGCTAGTAGTAAAAGGCAAGGTAAAAGGTAAAGCGATCTATAGAGTTTCCAGGAGGTTAAGGCTCCACCATTGTGAAATACGACACATGAAGGTGGCAAGGTTGTCAGCCCTATGCACCGGCCATTATTTTACCCCCAGGAATACTCCTGGTACTCATTTCTTTTAGAGGCTAAGTCGACCCCAGGGCCATAGTGCCACCGGAAGGATTAGGCTAATTGAAAAATCTCAACAACCTCATCGGGAATCCACAACCTTCCGGTTGTGCCTTAACCACTACACCACGGCGTAACCCCAAAAGTGAAGTGTTCTCTATACACGCCATTGAGGCCCTGAGGGTTCCAGGAGGTTGAGGCTCCCAGGTTTTTTGTTTTTTTTTTGACATTCGGTACGTGAATGCTAGTATTAGAATGCCATTAATGCAATATCTGACAGTGATGCATGAAACTAACTCCTGTGGGGTGAGTCACACTCACTGCGGGAACTAACAGTAGATCTTGTAACATGAAATTGCCAAGCTAAATATTCGAATAACGATTTTAGTTATCAATTGAGTCAGTTTTCAGTAGTTCTCAGCTACATGGTACGGTTTAATGGTTTAATAGTTTTAACTAATTTTAACTTTTGCTTAACTTAGCCTATGTGTTTTCTGTCTTCATTATCAGTTCTTAATTTATTTAGGACTAGACACTTAAGCACCTGAATGCCTGATATATAAAGATCATTACAATTTCTTGAGAATCTAACTACACCCTATTCTTGATAACATACTATACACTTTAGTAATAAATTAATTGCTATAGTATTTCATACACTTTTTTTTTCATTCATAAAAATCAGTATGTTAATCCCCCCTAGTAAAATGTAATGTTGAATATTCTGATTGTAGATTCATGACGAGTACAAAGGCAGACAACAAGTTGCAGTGGACTTCTATGACATGCATCTGCAGGAGCGAGCATTTGCAGCCTGGCATCAGGTGACGTGTGCGGCCTACATGGAGACTCTCTACAAGCAAGGAGTAGCTGGGCTGCATTATAACAGGTCTCATTCTTCATTGTGTTCTCTATGGGAAAATAAGCATAACTAATTATTATTAATATTAATTGTTAAAGTTTTATACTACTACACCTACTTCTTCTTTTGGTACTGGACTGCTTTCAACTGCATGTGGCAGCCATCTTCAGCAACTGACTCCCATGTTGCCAACGCTGCATTTGGGAAGATGTTTGTGTATGATTATGTCATACAGTGTATTGTCAGTGTCACTGTAATGTTTAGATTAGATTCATGAGGGGTAGTGTAAGCTCTTCGGCTTCTCAACACTGCGACCTTAATAGATCTATTGTGAATACCCTATACCCTATTCTAGCAGTCACCACTTTAATTTAAGGCTTTTTCATGTAGCCTATAATTTTCCATGGTGATGTCCAGTCCTTAACCCAGGGATATTTCGTTACTGAAAAATCCACTACCCGGCCGGGAATCGAACGCGGACCTCCAGGATGGAAGGCAAGTATGCTACCTATACACCCATGGCAGCGTACCCACTGTAATGTTTAACATCAGTTAATATTAATTTAATTAACTACAAAACGGGAAAAAATTCGAGATTAAGTATTAGTTTAAAAAAAGAAAATCTTCACTTAAGGACAACTACCTTAATCTTCTGCTGATCAATGATAACTTGTAGTGACTTCACTGCGTTATTCCCAATAACAGATATCTATAAGCGTAACTAAATTTGTCTCCCCCACTGTTTTTTGTGTAGAGTATGCTTGATTGTCATGAGAAAGAAAACACTATTTTACATCATCTGTATCAGGGCCAGACAGGCCACACTCTGAATGCCCAGTGCCCTAATTATCATAGAAGGTACCAGTTGACAGATATTTTTTAGAAGCTGAAGAATGGCTAGTTGAAGGGGTGAAAAGCTGTGCATACGGATTTAACTATTTTTTGGTCAACAGAAAATGAAACCTTTTATGCCAATGTTCATCAAAATGATAAAGTTAGAAAATCTTAACCATGATGACATTACTAATGTTGTAGTGAAAAAGAGTGAACTGCTGAAATCTCTTCTGATTGTTTAATGTAGCCTAAATACAAAATTTAGTTGGAAGTGGAAGTGTTCCCTGGTTAGCTCATTCCGCCCAACTTGGAATAAATATATATACCTCCACAATGTCATAACCAGGGCCCGGATTCTGATGACCTAAAATTGTTTGAAAAATGACCTATAAAATGACCCAAAATTGTAAAGAAAATGACTTAATACGGTAATTATAAAAATTGACCTAAAAACTGATATTTTATTTATAAATATTATTGTATACACAAAGTTATATAAAAAATATTATTGTATACATAAAGTTATAAACTAGTTTGTACATAATTTTAAAAACTGTAAATAACTGTAATGTTGTGAATGTTCTTCTCTCACGGAAATTTATACTGGCACTGAGGCACTGGTGACTCAAAATTCGGCACATCCTTTTGTGGTCTGCCGGATTATATTGTTGTTTATTCAGGGTAAACAAAAGTTTGTACTCTCAAATCCAAGCAGGTGGCAGACTCTGGTGCCAAGTCAATCTAATAACAATAGTAATATAATACAAAATTTTGGCTTTTCTTTGATTCTCCCTTCCGAATACACTCAATGTAAATACATGAAAATGACTAAATAAGGAAGCAAATGACACAAAAATGACAAAATAATGACCTAAAAGTGAAATAAATGCCCTAAAAATATAAAATGGCATAAAATGACAAAAAATGACCTGATAAAAATGCATTTCTATAATCTAGAGGCCATGATTAGGGTTTATCCACAAGTTTGGAAATGTCTATGCAGCATCAATAAAAAGATGACATGTCATTAGAAACCGGGCCCTGGTCTTAACACTTCAGTATTGCTGAGGATGGAGGTAGTGTGGGGCTCTGAAATGTTGAGACAATTGACCTTCAAATCTTGCTATCAACCCAAGAACCCTTTACTCATATGCTTCACCAGGAAAATCTGAAATCATACATCAAATTCTATTATGAATAATACTCATGGAAGTACAAAAAGTCATGGATATTTTTTCTTGCATTCCTGTTAAGATGAATGAAAACATAAATCAACAGTCATTTAAAAAAACTTACTTTACTATTTTGTGAATTGTCCAAAGAAAAGAAGGTTGAGGTTTGAATTGGAATAGGTGGGAAAATGAGGACACCGACATTCTGTGAATGCCAGATCTTAATGTTATTCCCAGTAATAAAAAACACAGGAAAATACCAATGAAATAAGTGGATAAAACTCTCCCTCCTTCTCATGACGTTTCCCCCAGTTCCTCCTGGGCTTGCAACATTATTCGCAAAAAAGAGGTATGTCTTAACAACTACGACGGAGACATAAGTGACGAATGGCTGGAGGTTATTAGGAGAATGGCAAATGTAAGGCCTTGCCTTAAATTTCCGGCAATCCCGAACATTAGTGATAAATCCGATTACGAGATCCCAAAGAAGTGGATAAATGATCACCAGAGATATACTGCATTTTTATTTAACAACCATGACCATACGCCTGTACACGAGCTGCCGAACCAACCCATGGTTGGCAACAGTGACGCTAGCAACGACATCTGCGAGCCGGAGAAGGCTTTAAATCCAGCCCTTCAGCGCCATGCTATCCAGTTGTCATCTGATGAAGCCCAGGAGGAACTGGGGGAAACGTCATGAGAAGGAGGGAGAGTTTTATCCACTTATTTCATTGGTATTTTCCTGTGTTTTTTATTGGTTATACAAGTGGAAAGTTTTAAGGACCACCAACAGAATGTTTTATTCCCAGTCTCACTGCTAAGAATAACTTCTCAGCATTCATGTAAATAAGAAATCAGTGAGATGACCACAGTGGTCTTGTTTTGCAGGGTGCTGTTGCGGTATTCTTTTAAGTCATGGTGTAAGCTGCCATTTGTGATGCGATTAGAGAGAGAGAAGGAGAAGCGGAGGCAGATCTTGCGCAGAAAAGTGCAGGAGATGCTACCAGACTACAATCCCAGCCTCTCCTTCCTTGACGCTGACAGCTACTCTAGCTGATATTCTGCATGCAGTGGCAACAGTGTTTCTCGAGCTTCTACTCTGGCAAGTAGGTTGGTTTTGTTATATTTGTGAATTGTTCAATCTCAATGTTTTAGGGCCTAGTCTTAATATCCTTCGTGTGAAGTGTCCAACAGTTGACTGTGTATTTAAACTGACTAACTGATGTTAGGTACCTTGAAACAAAGCCACTCCTGAAAAAAAGTACTTTAAATACTTGTGATTTAAGTCAGGAGGCCACTGATCTGTATATAGAAGAATTAGTGAATAAGGTTGAGTCTTTATGTGCAATAATTTGTATGTGTAATGGTACAGATAGTGAAAGGTGTGAATGATTCTTGTATCCAGTATTCCTTTACCTGTAGTGCTTGAAATGTAAACTTACAGAAACTGAAGCATAAAACTAATTTTAATCAACTTAGTTTTATTTTGTAACGTGTAATTCCATAATATTACAGAATTAACAAATGCATACAACAATTACGTGCTTGTAACTAATCCTCAACCATTTCCAACATCCAAACTATTTTTCTAAACTGGAATTTACATACTGTAACGATGGCTAAGGTGTTTATTTTACATCCTTTAAACTCCAAACACACCGCTTCTGTTCAGTTCAGCTTAGTTTATCAAATTTCTGTAATAGTCAGTCAGCCACACGTTGCATCCATCTGTTGCAGGTGTTTATAACTATCGTATGTACAGTGAGTCCCACGCAAGAATTGGCCATTCATGCGAGTTTCTGCGTTGCGGCAGGCACAGCTCCAACTCCCAAGTGATCGGGTGAAATATCTACGCAAATAAAGCCATGAACGGTGTAATGGTTCAGGTTCTCACAGTTACAGTTGGAATTACAATGAAAATAACCACGTACCTCATCACAAGAGAATGTCCTCCTCTTGCATCCACATAACGCTGGCATCTTTTTGGGAAATTTTCTTTCACACACATAAGTTCAGCTTCCAAGATAGAGTTAATTTCTCTTGTGATATTGTCTTTAAGTTCTTCTAACAGTACGTGACAATTATATGGGGAAACTTGAAAAATAAAGTGTATAGGTCAATTTCCCGTACATTAGAAGAACTTAAAGACGATATCACAAGAGAAATTAACTCTATCTCGGAACCTGAATTTGAGCATGAAAGAAAATTTCCCGAAAAGATGCCAGTGTTGTGTGGATGCAAGAGGAGGACATTTCCAATATCTCTTGTGATGAGGTACTTGTGTAATTTCATTGTAATTGTGAGAACCTGAACCATTACACCATTCGCGGCTTTATTTGCATAGATATTTCACCCGATTGCTCGGGAGTTGAAGTTGTGCCCACTGCGACGCAGAAACCCGCATGATTGGCCAACTCTTGCATGGGACTAACTGTACATAATTTTTTTCTATACAGCCCTTGACTATGAATATGTGCTCATCTGAATGGTGCATTCATGTAAACATTCAAAAAATGGAATCATTAATTGAACTGCTGCTTTGAGTAGTGAATAAAGACATCGATTTGAAATTCAGTTAATCGAAAAATACTGTAAATTAGAGAAGTAGAATGAATTGATGTACTGAAATGTCAAGTCAACAGAACTGAATGAAATGGAAGCAGTGTGCTAAGAGCATAACACTAATTAATCTTACAATATTCTTAAATTGCAGACAATATTTATACTTTTGGCAGTAGATGCAACATCGAGCTGGCAATCTTAGAGGCTTAAAAAATAAATAAACACATTAAATTTATGATCCTGCATACAGGGTCAAGTAGAACATCCTTCTTTTGGCATACACCGAACTGTGTGTTCATACTTCCGAATCTAATGCAACTGACTGCTTAAAATGTCCAAAGAATACGGAAACTCTCACAGTCTTAGCACAGACAAATTTTTCAACACAGGAGCGATATTTGCAAATTCATGATGTACTGCAAAGCTCCACAGGAACAAAAACCTTTTTTGAGAATATGTCCACTTCCCTATCTTAAGATAGGAATGTTTATAATTAAATGCATTACATTCCTGCCCCTCACTCATCAATTCAGTCTTGCTTATGAGCTTATTTTAGGGTGTTGGTACTGTAAAATGGAGTAACAAACCATTCATATGGGTCATCTCTAGAGCCCGGATTTCCATGCAAATGCATGTTTTTATATACTTTGGTTACACTTCTCAAACTTTGTAGTTACTCATTACATGACTTATGGATTCCAAATAACCATATTTTTTCCGTGCATGTTTGCATATTTCGGCCTTTTTATGGCAAAATTCATGCATAATGCATGTTTTGGATTTTTTTGGTTTAATGTAGCATATTCAGACGTTTTTAATGCATATAAACCCTCATTTTCTGGTTTTAGTGCATAATATCAAGTTACCATGCATAACTGTGCGTATTATGAATGTGCCTCCATAAAATCTCGGCTTTTCAAAGAAACGTAAAAATGTTGTATTGTATTACCATTGTTATATTTTTATTGACTTGGCAACAGAGTTTGCACCTGCATTGATTTGAAAGTGCAAACTGCTGTTTACCCTAAATAAACAGTAATATAATACACCAGGCTACAAAAGAAAATGCTGACTCGCCGACCCCCACCACCTTCCATTGAAAGAAAACTGCTAAACAGAATGTTCACTGCTTGAATTTGTCAGTCACTAGCCATTGTTGAAGACGTTGAATAATTAACTTTATAATCGTGTTGTGGAGAAATGGGTGTGACAGGGAAAAACTTAAGAAGGTACTTAGTTCAAATCCTGATCTTAAACTTCTGAAAACAGTGAAGGACGTATTGTGTGGAAAAAGTGTAAAATACATGGAATTCGATCTCACTCTCATTCAAATTTCTTCCCTTAACTGTTCCTTAACTAAACTTCTTCCCTGTTACTTCTTGTGAACTAGAAAGATCCTTTTCTGCGTTCAAGAATGTCCAAACTGATAAATGCACGAGTTAAAGTGAGGAGAATTTGGAAAAACTCGTATATTGTTTTAAGAGAAATTGAAATATATTGCAGTACATGCGGATTTTTGATAGTGCATGTTTCGCTCTTCATTGTGCATATTTGGAGATACGATAGTGCATGAATGCATGCATATTTTTAAGTTTGATAGTGCATGAAAATCCGGGCTTTAGTCATCTCTAATAGATGTAACAGCAACTACAAAGGAAAGATTTTGCCAACAGCAACAAACAAACGACCAGGGCCCTTATTTTATAAATGCGACAGGTGCACTGTTTGACATTTATATACCATAATTTTTATATCCCATTGTCCCTATTTTTTACAGTAAAACCCCCTTTTTACATTCCTGTCTTTTAAATTTTCCTGCCATTTACATCATTTTCCACTGGTCCCTTCTTTTATCCTATACCGACAATATATAATGTTCCTGCCATTAACAACTTTTAAATAATCTTATTTCCTGACATTTACATCTACGTCGTATTGGTTCACATGTCGGAATGTGTTCAGTTGGCGAAAGAGCTTGAACACTGTCTCAACTTTAAATACCATCTAAATCTATTGAACAGTCAGAGCAATTATTTATTCATTTAATATGTGTGACACTACAAGGTGGATATTAAACGAAAAAGTTGGTAAAATCCCTAAATCTATTAACCTGGAGGTTGCACACTAATTTTTTAATGGTACACACTTGTTTCTTTCGTTAACCTTGAGACCTCATTATTACAAAATAACATGTACAGTATATGTGAAAAAGTTGGAGCAACATTTTTGCACCATATTTTAAATATGTAGTGTAAGTGTATATTGATACACATATTTATTTTCATGTATTAAATTTCGCAATATAAAGCATTACAGCTTTTACACTTTCCTGCCATTTGCAGTTTTTTGCATCAGTCCCTTGAAAAGTATAAAAAGGAGGTTTTACTGTAAATCAACAAATCTAGCAGATCTAAAGTATTAATAATTTTGTAAATTGTCAAGACCATTTCTCAGTAGTGACAATTGAATGATTGCAAATTCAATGTTTGCAAAATGAGAAACAATCGGTTATTGAGCTAGGTGAACAGAAGGATTATTCTTTATTATTGGTGGTACTTATGTTTTAATCTAACTAATTAACTCTGTGGCGCTAACATCCCAGGAGGGACAAGGCCTACCACCCGACCGCTGTGTCATCTACCAAAGGCAGACGGCAGGATTGGGGGGCATGTGGTCACGGCCATTAATGGTGGTTTCCATGACCGGAGCCACTACTCCTCTATCAAGTAGCTCCTCAATTTGAATCACGAGGCTGAGTGCACCCCTACCAGACCTCCCTACCTCAGAAAAATCCGAGGAGGTACCGGGGATCGAACCCGGGCCAACGGATCTGTAGTCAGCAATGCTAACCACAAGACCACGCCGGCGGTCTATGTTTTAATCTTCACCTATTTATTGCTGGGAATTATGAATTGTACTAATGAAATAGCAAATTTTGTTTGTGGCTCTTCTTAATCTGTTCCCTATTTGCGACAGTATACATAAGACTAAGATTTGTTGATTCAAAATGTTTCTTTGAAAACAATACGCTTATCATTCAAATTAAATAATTCAAAAATTCTACATTATCTCACATTGCAATCACTTTGTTCAGAGCTTACGGAAGAACAAAGGTCTAGTTTGATAAGCATATGTGAAGGAATATGTGCATACTGTTATTTGTTAAAGCTACCTGTATTGCACTGTAAAATAATATGTTGCCATGAGAACTGATTTGCATTTGATAAATTCTCTCTAATATATTACCATAAAATAGGCACTAAATTGGGCATTACTCTGGTACCGGTTAACAGACGTGCTCCAAAATAAATAGGCTTCTTCCCATGGACGTTATAAATGCATACACCAAGTTTCATGAAAATCTGATAGAGCATATTCGAGTTAGCGCACGTACAGACAGACAGATTAGAAAGTACCATTCTGGCGCTTTAATAAAATATATCCATGAATCACCCATAATCAAGTATTACTCCACTTTACAACACATACAGTACCTGTGCATTATTGCCAAATTTCATACTAACATACGTAGTCTGAATGTATATCACAGCACATCTGCTGATATTCAAGAAATGTCTAAGTCATACATGTGTGCATAGGCCATTAACTTCTATACACCAGGACGGCAACATCTATATCAACATCCAAGCTGTGGCTTTTAAGGCTCCACAATTTCTAGACCTTGCTACTAGTAAGAGTGAGTATAGACATATAGTAATAAATAAAAATTGTAACCGGGATTCACAGTGAAGTAATCAAATATACATACTTAATTCAGTTTTCCACTCAACTTCACTTATATAAGTAATGACTTACACATAATGCATTTCACAGCTTCTTAGCTGCATCATCAGATGAGGTCAACTGCCGAGTTTGCTGGAGGACCGGTAGATGTCTCTGTTGGGCGTATCAGTGTAGTGATGAGGTCGTTTTCCTTTGGGATATCGAAATTTACCAAGTTATTCCTGTTCCTTTGAATGAAAATTTTTTCCCATACCGTTAGTTCTATCGGTTTTGTTACTGATTTTACTAATTTAATGTCCTCTTCAAATTCATGTCCTGTGGTCCAAAAATGATGTGCAACAGCCGACTTTTCTGTTTGTTTGTACTTTATATTTCTTAAGTGTTCCTTATGCCTTATATTTAAATTTCTCTTGGTTTTTCCAATATACAGTTTGTTGCAGTCTTTGCATTTTAATTCATAAATGCCCGAGTTTTTCTTTGGGGGAATCTTATCCATTTGTCCAGATTTTAGTAGTGTTTTTATGTTGGATCTGTTGATGGGGGCCAGTCTTATATCCACTTCTTTGAAAATCTTCTCAAATTTGTAGTGTAGTCTAGGGTGAAAAGTGAACTTTTTGAAAGTGTGATCTTTAATGTTTCTTAAAGTGCAATTTTCTCGTATTAGCTTTTGTTTTTCAAACTTTTTGATTCTCTTGTTAACTAAATCTGTGTCGAAGCCGTTTTTGAGTGCGGTGTCCAAGATATGCTGGTATTCATTGTTGTATTCAGAACTGTTCATAGGTATGTTTACTAATCTAAAAGCAAGGCTATTAAAGATCGCATGTTTGTGTGAACTTGGGTTGTGTCCATCTTGTTTAATGTAGTTGTCTACATGTGTTGCTTTCCTGAAAATGCCAAACTCAATCCTGTTGTGGTTTCTAATGATTTTGATGTCTAAAAAAGGTAAGAAGTTTTCTGATTCAACCTCTGCAGTGAATTTTATTGAGTTATCCTGTAGGTTCAACAACTTTAATGCATCTCCTGCCAGTTTCCTGTTTACAATGGCGAAAATATCATCGACATACCTATGCCAAGTTTTGAAAATCTGAGGGAATGCTTTGGTGATCTGGATTTCTAACGAACTCATATATAAGTCCGCCAGAAACGGAGACAAAGGGTTTCCCATTGCTAACCCATCTTTTTGCTCGTAAAATGTGCCTCTGAATGAAAAGAAATTTTGTCCAATACAGATCTTAGTGAGTTCCAAAAGTTCTTGTATTTCTTCTTTTTCTAAGCCTGTGGATCTCAGCCAAGTTTCTAATGTCATCATTAGTTTATTGATGGGTACACTTGGAAATAAAGACACCACATCAAAGGAGACTAGGAGAAGATTATCATTTAACACAATGTTTTCTATTTTGTCAACTAAATCCTTTGTGTTCTTTATGCATAGGCTCTCAAACTTGGGTAACGTCTGAAATTTCTGTACTAACCATTTGGAAAGTTTATAGGTCGGCGAATTTATGGAATTCACAATCGGTCTCATTTTGTTGCCTGGTTTATGGATCTTCGGTAATCCATAGATTCTAGGGATAGTTGGATTGTCAGCTCTGAGTTTCTTCTTATCTTTGTCGCTCAATACTCTATTTACTTTGTTCATGGTACTGTTCATGGTACTGCAACAAACTGTATATTGGAAAAACCAAGAGAAATTTAAATATAAGGCATAAGGAACACTTAAGAAATATAAAGTACAAACAAACAGAAAAGTCGGCTGTTGCACATCATTTTTGGACCACAGGACATGAATTTGAAGAGGACATTAAATTAGTAAAATCAGTAACAAAACCGATAGAACTAACGGTATGGGAAAAAATTTTCATTCAAAGGAACAGGAATAACTTGGTAAATTTCGATATCCCAAAGGAAAACGACCTCATCACTACACTGATACGCCCAACAGAGACATCTACCGGTCCTCCAGCAAACTCGGCAGTTGACCTCATCTGATGATGCAGCTAAGAAGCTGTGAAATGCATTATGTGTAAGTCATTACTTATATAAGTGAAGTTGAGTGGAAAACTGAATTAAGTATGTATATAGACATATAGAATAGTAAGGATATATGGTAAACGTAAACTTGAACGCTCTGCTTTGAGCATTCACGTTTTATTCCTAGACAGCAATAGGATGGGGTCTGAGAGAGATACAATCTGAGTACTCTTATGAAAAATCATTGTTTGTGATGGTTTATGCTAAGGGACTGTATTTTTTGGTAAAATAAAATGGCTGATTTCAGTGTCAACTTCTTTCTAATTCATGGATATTTTGCAAAATAAAATATTTTATAAGTTACAACTTTCCTTATTGGGATGTTACGGCAATGTGCAGAGGCACATTGTGCTCATTTTTTAGAACTAAGAAAAATTACCGAGTTTATAATGTCCTTTAAACTCATAGAATTTATTATAAAAACTCAGTTTGTAATTAAAAAATATGCTAAATGAAAGAAACATCGTGAAGTGGGCATTTATATAACCTAAAATGGTGTAATTTATATGCACAAAAGAGCCAACTACTGTGGATAAAATATAAAATCTGTTGAATCTACACTTTTTACCACAATCTAATATAGGCATCCCAAACTCAGCACAGAGATAGCAGAAAAGGAATGTATTGTGATCACTGAATAGTGTACATTCCTGTCTTTGTTGTAATCGATCACTTGTATTGATAATTTTTTGGCAGTCATAGAGATAGCAGAAAATGAAGCATGCTATTAGAAATGAAGGAAAAATTACACAACAAAATATTACGATTTCCAGTAAGATTTTCCTACATATTTCTCCATTTAAGTATGGAAGGGGTATTTCACACTTATTTAGGCATATTGCAATATTCAATTCAATTTGATTAATACCTGTATTTTATGCATGTACAAAGTTAAATATAGCTAAGGAAAGTTGTTTTGTAAAATTTTGCTCTTATCACTGTTACCAAAAAATAAAGTCCCTATCCATGCCCCATTTTATATTTCCAGGGCATGAAATTTAAAGTGTGAAGGCATTAGCCAAACCAATTTTAATAGCCATTATTATTAAATATGGTATTACGACCTTTTGGGAATTATGAAATACTATCTCCTCTATTAAAAGTAGATAAAAAAAAACCAACATTTTGGGAAAAATCAAGAACAGGTTGCCCTTAAGCTCTTCCCACTCGAGACTGCAAGTAGTTTCACCATAGTCACCTAGATGTCTCAGCAGCATTGAAAATTTTATAATTTATTTCCTTTCTCCTCGTCTTTTTCTCTTTCTACTATTCAATCCCTTCTCTCCTTTACCCTTCCTACCTATTTGGAACCTATTCCTATTCTACAAATTTTCGCACCTAAAGTGATTTTAACACGATTCAAAAGCGGGACCCCTAGCATAATAGCCAGTCTTTTAAACCATTACGCCATCGAGTGAATTAATCTATTTAAGTTTAGAGAGCCGCATGATATATCGGAGATTGATAATTTCATATTATTTGCAATTGTGAAATATCCTTTTGGTTCAAACCTTTTGGTTTGGCTAAAAAATGTTTCACCTCATATTTTACATTTTTCAAAATCTGTATTCCTAGTATTATGCCATTGCATTTTTTCTTCTCCTTCTACTTCTTCTTCTTCTTATTCTTCTTCTTCTTCTTCTTCTTCTTCTTCTCCTCTCTTTTTTTTTTTTTTTACGAGTCACCAATTTACCAGCTTTTAAGCTATTTTGTAAATGTTTGTGACAATAAATTACTTAGTTACTTACTTACGTACTTACTTACTTACTTTTCAAAGGAAGTAATATTGGTACAAGGGTTGTTTTGGTTTAACTAATCAACTCGTCTTGAGAGTGGCATACTATTGAAATCTAAAACTCTTGTTCCCAAATCAACCTCTACCGTCCGTCACATGATGGGTCACCATAGCAACTTGGAGTGGGCGGAACTTAAGGGGCGACCTTTTCTTGGTTTTTGCCAAAATTTTAAACATATTAAATGAATTTTCCTTAAAAATAAAATAATTTTCATGGCTTTTTAGTAATAAGAGGAAGAGAGAAAGAGAAGAAGTTTAAGTGATTCCTACCTCGCCATGCCAAGATCTCTATCAGAGCTGGACTGAGCCACATGAAATGCTGACGTAAGCTATGAGACCTTCTGTGAATTTCTGGTCTCAGTTGGTGCCGCATGACCTAATAGCTGCCCTAAAAGTAGTGTTGACATAACTCATGCTGAAGTGATAAGAGTTGCTTCTTTGGTGCCTCGCCGACATGAGAGGAATTCCTTCCAGTTTGACAGGAGGCCTCTGCTGTAGGGTCTGGTGGCTCTTATAGCTGTCCCCAGGATACAGCGCCACTCCTGCCCAGTAACTCCAAGCGTGATGAGCCAGCATTGGTGCAGGACCATTATGAGGATGAGGACTGCCAACACGATGCAGTACACAGAGCTCACAAAGCACACTGCAATCCTGAAGCAAAACACCACACACTGCATGACACTGCACACAAGTGATCATTGTTTTTCAAAACATATAACAGAAAGAGCTACACATGCAGTACTAGCAATAAATTACATCAGGTATTTACAAGCACTAAAACTGGAAACAGCAATGAGGTTATTCGAAACCAAAATCTTGCCAATTTTGACATATGGTATCGAAGTCATCTGAGAATACCTTACAGAATCTAATCTAGCTACAATGGAGAGAGTGAAAGCATTATATATCAAAAGAGCCATCAGTGTAGCTAAATCCACAAGATCAAGGCTGGTTTATGTTCTAGCAAGAGAATCTTACTTAATAGAAGACATACCGTATTTATCCGAATATAAGCCGCCCCTGAATTTAAGCCGCACCTGCCTTTTTAGCAGTAAAGTAAAGGAAAAATAATTAAATTAACCCCAAAGTGAAAAATTAATTTGCCTCATTTTCATAATATTAAAGTAACACATTTCCTAGCCAAAATAGGCCTGAAATAAGAAAAAGAAAGTATCAGCTGACTTAAGTTATATTCTAATTTTATTTAATAAAATATAATATAATAAAACTGACGAAAAAGGAAACAGAAATCAGTACTTTACACTTCATATGACTATCAGTGTTGAATTTCGCGCGATTTTTCTATTTTTCTTAACTTCACTTTCAGTTACCATCAGTTCAAAATTGCCTATATTCACATTCCCATATGTTACGGCATTTTTTTACTTCTGAACAGTTTATAATACTTGCATATTCTGTAATACCGCTACAAAAATGACAAAAATACACGAAACATCACTTGCTTACTCATCTTCTACGATGCTTCGATTAAATCGATATATTTTCGATGTTAAATCGATTAATATATCGATAGTCCTGGAGATTCGAGATAATCGACAGGTGGAGGTGGGAAACCAGCTACGATGGATCAACCGGCTATATTGTGCTCATATTTACCATTATTGCCTAAAAACACTCGTACGCGATTTTAAGTCGCAGGCATATTTTTTGGGCTTAATCTAGGAAAAAAAGTGCGGCTTATATTCAGATAAATACGGTAAGAATTAAATTTCTTCTACAATCCACTAAGGTATACGAAAACTTAAGAAAAACACTGCTGACAAAAAGGTTGCAAATATGGGCAGATTTCTACTCTACTGGGGCAATGATTGATCGAACATGGACTTCCGCAAACTTTGAGATGCAACATGTCATCACTAGACTGTCTATACGGAGGTTGTCCTCCATGGGAACTTTGACATTCTGCGGAGGACAACTTCATCTTGAAGTTCATTAGATGTCCATCAGAGGATGGTGATGTGAACCAACACACAGATGGAGTGTAACTGTTCAAAATGATGAGGCTCATAAAAACCTGAGTTCAGGTTAGTAATGAAAGCATAGGCGTACCGAGGGGGGGGTTTTGGGGGTTTGAACCCCCCCCCCCATTGATTAAAAAAAGGAAAATTGTATAATTTTTTTAAGTCTGCCCATAAATTACTTAATACAAGTATAAAGCATGGGAAGCTTAAAACTCGTTATTTTGCATCTTAATTTTTAAAATTTTCCGGGGGAGGACCCTCGGAAGCTTAAAACTCGTTATTTTGCATCTTAATTTTTAAAATTTTCCGGAGGAGGCCCCCGGACCCCCCTCTCCCTGGGGGGTATTCCATACCCCCCAGACTCCGCGGAAGTTATAACCCCCCCATATGGTCGGCCTGGTTACGCCTATGAATGAAAGTAAGGGAAGTAGTGTATATAACTCATCTCAATATTATTTTTTCATAATAATAACTTCCCTGTATAAACTTTCTAAAAATTTCTAGAATTTATTTAAGAAGTTTGAAGTCTTCACCCTCCCTTGTGAATATCTTCTGTGAATAATCAAAGTAAATTTACCAAGAATAATGAAATCCATAATATCAATAATATCCCAAACTGGATCTTCATTTTCCTTCAGCTTCATTGATGCATTTTCAAAAAGATGTTTAGTACCAATGCATTAAACTGTTTGTCTTCCTATGAAATATTAGTAATATCAAAAAATAAATTAATCAAAACTGCTCTTAAGAAATGTCTATGTATACATGCATTTTATTCAGTAGATAAGTAAATTATTGATTCAGCATATGCAATCTATTATTTTTAATTACTCAAATTTTATGGTGTGTTATAGTATTTATGTAGATATTCCTCTTGGGTTTGCAGCCCTGTGAGAACTCTTGTTCCTGAGCCAATCCATGTGAAAGTGGACAAAGGTGGTTACATCTTTTTTTTTTACGTGACATAGACATGTTATATATCAAAGTAAAGGGAAAAAACTGTAGAATTTTCAAATAGATTCACAATTCTATTAAATTAAAGGTATCTATATAATAACAACTGCTGAAATGTCTATTTTTTTCGTTGACTGAAATCTATAATTTAACATGTTGGCTAGTACTGCATTATACTCATGGAATCAGTAGATTTGCTGCAATTTTTAATTTCACCCACAAAAGCACAAATAAGTGAAGATTTTGTCATCATGAAACAAATTTTTAAGATCAGTTTAAGTGAAGATATTCATCAAATCAATTTTCAATGTATCCTTGTCACACCCGTCACTAAAAACATGTAATAGTTTGGGTAGAAAGCCAAGTAATCATTGTATAAAATGGAAACTTGGTAAAAGTTAAGATATTTCAATACAGAAGACACACCTAAAATATAATTTTGAAATGCCTACTATTTGGCTTAATTTTGATGTGACGGGTGTGACACATGTTGTGTGACGGGTGTGACATATGTTGTGTGACGGGTGTGACATTTATGTAAAATGCCTTTTGCAGCTTTTGTATAGTGATTATTTCATGCAGATGTTGAATAAATCATATGTTTGCATTAATACTATCATTAAAATGGCTCTTGAACTTCCGTGGTAGAGAACAGAACTTCTTTGCAAGACGAAGAAACTACGATCTACCAGCTTTGGCTATGGATGACATAGGTGACCAGTGGAAATGTCACAAATGTTTTAATGTTGGTAAAGAAGTGAGGTAAAGATCTAGTGATCCCCTATAGAGGCCATGAAGGCTTTTAGGGTTCAAACGTTCAACCTTCAACAATTACAATTTACAATTACAATTTATTACTCCAAAGTACACGAAAAATATATACAAAAGTTGATACGCCCCCCGAAGAAGCAGAGCTTGTGTTCGGGGGTGGTTCAGTTATATATTAGAAATACTTATACTAAACAATTACTTTAAAAAAATGCATAATTTGGAGAAGTATGACAAAATGTTATGTATGAAAGGTTAGAACATGTTCTATTTACAATACAAAGGTTTTTAGACTTTTAGCACATGAAGGTGGTAAGGTTGTCAGTCTTATGCACTGGCTGCCTTTACCCCAAAATTGCTTCTGGTACCCATTTCTGTTAGAGGATGAGTTGACTTCAGGGCCATAGTGCCAGCAGAAGGATTAGGCTAATTGAAAAATCTCAAAAACCTCATCAGGAATTGAACCTGTGCCCTTCCGGTTTGTAGGACAGTGCCTCAACCAGCAGCATGACATGGTACCCCAATAAACTAAGTGAGAAGTGATAGCCTAATTAATTCTGTGCCTGATTTCTGTACTGGTAACTGTGTATCTTAGAACTGCTAAGAAATTCAGACAGACAATACCTCTAACAGCCGATGAAATGAGTAGGCCCACATGGAAACAAATGAAGGAGAACAGATAGAAAAACAATCAGCCAATCTAAATATAGCTACACAATATTATTTTTGTATGAGAAACAACAAAAATGTCCTGGTGACAAGAATAACCAGATCCACATCAATTCAGTAAAAGTTTGTGAAGAGCTCAGGCTTCTAAGAAGTCCAGGATTTTAGAGTAGAGGACAACGAAAACTGCCTAACTAGTACCGGAGGAACATTTTACTTCACAACTTTACACAAGCCTGTTAAAAATATGGACAGAGTGGAAAAAAGACTAAGATGGGAATTCTTTTTTATGCTGAGATCATGTGTTGGGATTCCCCAGGATTGATATATTATCATAAAAAAATTTCATGAAATTCATGCAAAATGGTACAGAGGCGGAAGGTGCAAAGTGTGGTTAGCGTTGCAGATTACAGATCCATTGGTCTGGGTTCGATCCCCGGTACCTCGTCAAATTTTTCTGAGGTAGGGAGGTCTGGTAGGGGTGCATTCAGCCTCGTGATTCAAATTGAGGAGCTACTTGATAGAGAAGTAGCGTCTCCGGTCATGAAAACCACCATTAATGGCAGTGGGTGTTGGCATGCTGACCACATGCCCCCCAATCCTACCATCTGCCTACAGTAGATGATGCAGCGGTCGGGTGGTAGGCCAAGTCCCTCCAGGGTCAGAGTTTAGTTTAGTTTAAGTCTCGGTTATAAGTTGATGTTGTCACATCCGACATGTCACACCCGTCACACTGATAAAGTAAATTTTCAACAACTATATAAATATTTTTGTAAAATCTAATTATGCATTTCAGTATGTTTATCAGTCCTCTTACTTGAAAAAATAAAACAAATATAGTGAAGCTAATCAATTCACAGAAATTTCAATTAAACCTACATAAGAAAAAACCTTTGTCCAATTATGGTCACACCCGTCACATGCACAATATATTTTCCAGCTCAATCATACATCCTTGAAAAAAACATTAGATCATATTTTGTACTTCCAATGGATTGGTATGTTAACACAAAAAACTTTGATGACATTCCTGCAATATGGTTCAGAGGTAGAAAGAAATAAGTGTAATGAAATCTGTCCAAATGTCACACCCGTCACTATGGATTGGCTCTCCTATCTTTTACCAGTGAAGACCAATTTGAAAGTAAAAATGTTATTTCATCATTCCACGACGTGTCAAAGACATGTGACAAAAGCAACACATCTTCTTCGATGAATTCCTCTTCAATATCCGTTTCTCCAGCAGAAATCTTTTTAGAAATAAGATTTTTCAGTAATTCTATTAGCTGATAAAAGAAAGATGACCAGGGATAATGACGTCTAGGAGTGAAATAAGGACTTTTAGGGCCTGTATGACAACCACCTGATATCATATTTATCTGCCAGATAGAGAACCTATCTGGAAGTTGGCCAAGAATTGCATTCTACGATCTACTGACAAAATCTGTCTGGGAAGCTAAGCTAGCAGGAGGATGGAGTGGCTGATAAACTACCAACTGCCAGTTACGGAAGCTTGGTTGAAACAAGATGGCAGCACTCCGAAGCTTCCTGGCCACTCAAATTTCAGAACTGATGCTGGAAGATTTAATTTACACAAAAATGTCATTTTAGGCTCACATACGAATGAAATAGAATTGCACAAATCGATTAATGCACTTAAAATGATGTGATCTTATGTAATTTAACTGTGCAAATATAAATTCGAGATGCCGCACCTAGCAGAGGCCTACCGAACTACAACAAGCACACCTCTTTGCTCAACGAGCTAAGGATCATTTTACAAAATTTTACTGCGTTCTTCCCGATAGCAGTTCAGTGGTTGTATTAGGAGACTTCTTCCAGCTAAGCTATCTGGAAGTCACGTATCGGGAGGAATTGTCGGCAGGTGGTAATATAGGCCCTTACTGTGAGTTTCGAGGAAAATACGCTATTTTAATTAAAAATTATAAAATAAGCAAGCAAATTTATTTTTCTCTCAAAAATAAGCAAAACAAGCACTATCATATAAAGTTAAAATAACATTTCTGCTTTTGTTTAAGAATCAGAAAATAAATAACCATTTTGCTTATTGTTAGAAATCCAGGGTCTGTTAATGACAATATACAATGACACTTACATGAAGTCATGGTAGACGTCGCTACAGTCATCAGGCAACAGAATCATCTCCATGAAGTAGAAAGATGGATGACAGATGGTGGTGAGGGTCAAGATGGCACCATACACAAGAGCGCCAACAGACAGCAACATCCCCCAGAAAAACAATCTGTGGTTTTTATCTCCAATGCAGCAGTCCAACCTGCAAACAGTTCTGGTGTTAATTCCTATTTACAGACAACTTCAAGCATTTTTCTCAAATAAGTATTTAAAAAATATGACATGGGGTTGTGAACCAGCACAACCATGTCTCGTAATGACTGATATGCATACAAGCTGAGTAGATAGAATTACAGTGAACATCACTTAATGTAATTGCGGATAATGTTATCAGTTGGGTAATGTTATCACTTTCATGAAGTCCTGTAAAAATTAACATTCATACATTGAAAAAAATGCTGTTTATTGTGATCAAAGATTTGGTTTATGTTATATCACATTTCCCTTTTTGCGGTTTTATTTCCAAGTACTGTATGTCATTCAAAATTTTGTTTTTAAGGGTTTTGTTTCTAACTCAACTGTACTGTGTTGTATTGGAGACAGCAATTCTGTTTCCAGCTCACAGGATGACCAATTCGAGGGGGTGGCACGGCAGGGATTGGCGTTCACCATTTTCCTTCGTATAGCGTGAGCCGTATAGTAGGAAAGCATCGGCATGGAAAGGTGAAGGGGATGGGTTTAAATATCATGTCAGAGGAATTTTTCTCTAAAATACTCTCATACTTAGTGCTACTTTTTACTCAGAAGTGCTTACTCTGTGGAGGGTAGGCTAAAGGCCCTGGGTCGCCAGTTGAAAACCCCTGGGATAGGTCATACACTATAATACAATTACTTTTATATAAATGTACTATTGGGGATATTTTAAGGGGAGGAGCCAGATAAGTGAAGCGAGAGCTTACCATACGCAGTGGTGATCTCGCTTGATGATACAAGCCTGACAGACACGACAGTGGAAAGTCCGTGCTGGAACTCTTCGTCTGCACACAGCACACACCAGTTCAGACTCTTCTGCCAGCTCGGCATGGACAGCATGACTCAGTTCTGCCTTTGTTCTGACCTGATGACAAAACATAATCCACTGTTCACACAGTTTGTTTACCAGCACATAGTGAGGTGTAATTATTTGCCGAGCGTCTTATAGTCCGTAAAATATGGTAGGCCTACATATAAAATATTACAGCATCTATATGCCATTTAAATAAGCAAAATTCGTGGGTGCGCAGGCAAAGAGAGTAAAGGCTAGTTTATACAACGAAATTAGGTTTCGTAACTGAGTTTCGCAACTGTTTTTTACTTGAATGCGCAAGCGCTAGATGTATTGGCGACAATGAGTTACGACACCACGCAGTTTCGGCTGATTCCAACTTTTCACAAAACTATAATAGTAATTTTGAGATTTTACGCTTATTTAGCTTGTTCGCATTTCGTAAAATGAAATGGGGCTAGTGAGGAAATTGTGAAATGCCTGTATTAATACGTGTTTCAAACGTTTGTAGGCCCTATGGGATTTTAACAACTTGAACTTCAGAAATAACATGAAATGTTGCATTCGAAAGAAAATGTGTGTAATTAGTTTCACGAAATCACTTTCATGAAAGTGGTTACGAAACCTAGTGTCATCGTGTAAACTAGCCTTTAAGTCCACTTTCTTGTTACTGAGAATTAGAGTGACTTAACACACTTTACCTGCCCAACATTGCTTTAGAGATGGATAAACCCATGAGGCACATGTCCATAACTACCATACTTTTTTAATATGACTTACTAGACTTAACGCAAATGTAGAGAACATTTTTATCTATAACTCTATGGACATAGGCTATCTCAGTTTTTGAGGATGGTGGACTTAACTCTCTTTGCCCACGCACCTGCAAATTAAATAAAAGCTTACCTTGTACAAACAGACCACAGCAGCAATGACTAGAGCAATGAGAATACAGTTCTCATGGGGCATGATTTCTAGGAAGGGCACCACGCTGAACTCAAATACGAGCAGCAGCAGCACCACAGATGTCAGGGTCCATACAAAGAAGAACTTTGTCCTGGGCAAGAAGCGCACAAAGATGGAGTACAAGTAAAGAATACTGAGCAGGGCAAACAGTGCAACAACGGCCGTGCACCAAACACTCTGTGCCGCTATGTACGCTAGCAAGGGTTGCAGGATTATTGGCAGAGCAGAGTCGATTGAGATCTGCTTGGCTCCTCCACGCCATGGTATTCGCAGCCTGTCTTGAAATGTTGACATGATGCCCCCAACCCGCTGCAGAGGGACACGGTCACACTGGATAAGTCTGGAACACACATTACTGTACTGGTATCATAGGTCAGGGCAAGGTAGCAGGCAAACCAAGAATTTTAAGCAGCATTATTACTTATAACTTATTGGGAAATGTGAAGAACTACCAATTGAGTCATGCCTTTACTCTCAGCTTTTGTCTTTTTCCTTAGTACTATTTCACAATATTTTGTCTATTACGTTTTGAGGTAATTTTAGGTTGAAGACTACATTTCAATAATGTAAAACTCGTAAATTTAAGCATGGAACTGCTCTGGAGCACAAGTTCCTGCTCTTTCGGGGTTTCAGGACCTTATATATTATCTATAACAGATTGCAATTGTGAATTATGCGGAAAAATCTGTGAACGATATCATATAGAGTGGTGTAACAAGCGGGTACGCTCAATAAGTGACTACGCAAAACAAAAGTTTTAAAAATCCACATTTGTGCGCGTTTCAGTTATTATTATATATTATCTGTGTATTTAACTTATGTAATTTTAAAATAGGCCTACATAAATAAATAAATAAATAAAAAAAATTAAAAACATGCAAAATTAAATGCTGGTAAAGAAATAAACAAACTCTCAATGAACTATCCCCATTGGCTACCATATACTAAGTTACAGTAGGCCTACTTTAAAAATCTGAATACTAGATTGTAATTTTGCACGAAATCAACTAATTTGTAACAGATTATTTTAACAATTAAATAGCCTACTTTGGAAATGTGTTAACTGATTGTAAGTTTTGGTGGCTGTAAAAAAACAAGAGCCAACGCATGACCAGAAATCTTTTACCCTTTCATAGGTAATGTAGGTTTTAAATTACTAGTAACTAATAAGTGTACAGCAGAGTTTTGAGGAAATTTATTGGTTCAAAATTAAAAGTTGCAATTTTAATGACTGTTTAATAAATAAAATATAGGCTAAATTTAGAAAGCCCAGAAATAAGAGTATGGTAGGTCTAGTCTGACTTACATTCATGAGCCACTACCGTGTGTCAAACATGCTATTCCTATTACTACTTAAAGTATACAATGTTGCCAACATCTGAATGACTGCATAAGACCTTCTTTACACAGACGATGGCAGAGTAACCTACAGTTTAGATAAAACAGCAAATTATAAATGAAACGTCAAGATAATAGCAAGATAATACTGAATGGTGTCCGCCACCATGGGTGAGTTGGTAGCATGACTGCTAGCCACCTGAGTGGCCCAGGTTCAATTCCCGGCCGGGTTGGGGATTTCACAGAGATGTAAAGTTTCCTTCATGGTTCAGGACTGGCAAATGGACTTGGCCCCACCCTACAAGGTATCTTCCGGCCTAATGTCACTCGGTCGGGTCATGGGTCTCCCTACACGGTATTCTATATCCTTGAGCCTCGGTCAACACAGGATCTACAGGACGAGATATCTACATCTACATTTAGAAACTACTTTTATCTTTTACTTACAGATCAACTCATTTAAAATGGTGACTAAGAACTTAGGCTCACATAACCTAAAATACGCAAGAAATTCATATCTCTGTGGTAATTACCTAGTATGGCATATCCCCTTGCAAAGGAAAATAGGTGGGAGAGAGACTTGAAATAATTATTACATTACCTCTCTACCCCTTCATCAAAATCCTCACAGTTACAACAGCAACCTAAAATATGACTTCTCTCTTGCTGATTGTTCCAGTATTCGCAACAACACAATGGACTGTTTTCTTGCCACTCATCCTTGCCCATCACCGTTTCATTATCACTATTAGTAAATTTTATAGACAAATAATAGTAGACACACGTAAATCAAAATTAACTCAAATAGACTTTATCTTCACTAGACCAGAAAATCGAAGGGCGAAAATATCGAGATATATCGATCCAGAAGCAATCACTTATCGTGCGACCTACAATCAAAATTGCCAAATTCAAGACTTATTAAAATGCTACGGGAAGCCGAATTTATAAGTTCTGAATAAAAATTTATAATCCTAATTCAAATATCGCTAGTAAATATTAAGATTTTAAAGTTTTTTGTGATGTGCAGTTGTTGTTCCTGTCAAGAAAATGCGTTTCCGCAGAAATACATTCTACAATTTGAGTTGGCAACCTGAACGGATGTGAAGCATAATGGAAGCCTATTGCCGCGAGTTTAAAAAAGAATTCCGTCGCTCAGTTTACTTTGCTTTTTTGTGCTGTATTACTTTTTTAGTGCGCGATTATAAATTTAAAGAATGGAAGGAAATTCGAACCGTAAAAAAGACAAAGTTCTACACAAAATGAAAAAGGGTGCGCGTTTTTCGTTGTGAATGACAAAATTAAAGTGAACTCAATTAATCATCACAGGCCAACCAAAAAAGAATACTTTTTAAAACTTTTTTAAAAGTTAATAGGTGATTCTTTTGGTCTTTTTGTAGCTGATTCCATATCTGACCTCAATTTTTTTCTATCACCCTCAGTTTCATCACAATGTGTCTTCGTTACAAACTAGAAAATTAGCGGAGCTTATTAGAGGAAGTAAAGTAAAGTGGCCATGGAGGCCCAGAGGGTTCCAGGAGGTTGAAGCTCCAAGATTTTCGATATTCTGCACATGAAGGTGGTAAGGTTGTCAGCGTTATGTACCGGCTGCCTTTACCCTCAGAATTGCTCCTGGTAGGCTACTCATTTCTGTTAGAGGCTGAGTCGACCCCAGAGCCATAGTGCCACCAGAAAGATTAAGCCAATTGAGAAACTCCAACGAACTCATCGGGGATCGAACCCGCGACCTTCTGCTTTGTAGTGCAATATGTCTCAACCACTATAGGAATGAAAACTAAATTAATATTACAATATGTAAAAAGCTTTTCTCTAAGTATAAAAATGAAAAACCTCTTTATTATATAGCTTAGTCCGCCGGCGTGGTCTTGTGGTTAGCGTTGCTGACTACAGATCCGTCGGCCCGGGTTCGATTCCTGGTACCTCCTCGGATTTTTCTGAGGTAGGGAGGTCTGGTAGGGGTGCACTCAGCCTCGTGATTCCAAACTGAGGAGCTACTTGATAGAGAAGTAGCGGCTCCGGTTCAGAAAACCACCATTAACGGCCGTGGGTGTCGGCATGCTGACCACATGCCCCCAAATCCTGCCATCTGCCTACGGGAGATGGTGCAGCGGTCGGGTGGTAGGCCAAGTCCTTCCGGGGATGTAGCGCCACGGAGTTTTATATAGCTTATGTGTCCATTTCCTTTCCCTCTCCTCCTTAAAGCTTTTGATATAGCTTTTTCCCCTGTGAGATGCTTACTGAACTTCTCGGTGAAATGACCAGCAGTAATCTTCCATCATACTGGTATTCGAGCAGCCCTGACACCTTCTAACCATAATTTTGATATCTCGATGGAAACACTCACCTTACTCCTCAACCACATCCCCAAATTGTGTGGGAAAAAATCAAGGTGACTGTTCAAAAAGCGAATCTTTAGGCTCATCAAACATCCTAACTTTTTTAACTTCTCCAGCATGTTGTCAACGATAGAAATATAATGTAGTGTAGCAGGTACCTTCGGAGTTAACAACCCCTTTGCCTTGCTTCAGCATCCCCCGCAGACAAACCCCGTCCACTTCATCAGGATTGGGCCTACCTGACCATGTCGTTCCAGCTTCCTGTCGGCACCATTCCTTCTTCTTAGCTGTCACAACTCCCCCAGACCATAACCCTCAACACCCCCTTGCTCCACTCGAGGAAGTACACCATTTATAGTAATAATAAACACACTAGATGCTTCTAACTAAATCCCATTTATTCCCAAATCCCATATTAGGTATATACACATTATACATAGTTCATAGCCTTCGTCTCCTTACATCTCACACACCTGGCCTATTTAATATCCGCAGCCATCCTTGCCGTCCCTAAAGGCTTTTACAGAAATTCCCTGCACAACTAAATGGTGACTTTTTCTGCCTAGCCTCTAGCAACACTCTCTACACTCTAAGTGCTTCTGTAACTGCTACTAATAATAATAATAATAATAATAATAATAATAATAATAATAATAATAATAGAATTTTATTGTCATTAAACTTTTTCAGCAATAGACAACGTCAAAATACAATTCTAAACTTAGATGTACTATATACAAGATTCATTACATATACATACTCTACACACATACATAGGCTACATACATACAAACATACATTCATACATACATACATACATACATACATACATACATACAAAATACATATTGTATTTACAACAGTTATTCTAAAAATACATATTAAAATACAGTAAGTTCAGTTTTGAAAAATTCATCGACAGAGTAAAAGGGATTGTTAACAAGTAATTTGTATAATCTAGCTTTAAAAATATTTACAGGGGATTCTTTTAAATTTATACTTAGCTTATTATACATCTTTAAACCTAGGACTGAATAAGAGTTTTGTGACTTCGATAATCTTTGATATGGCACATCTATACTTGCCCTATTTCTGGTATTGTAGTTGTGTACGTCACCTCTCAATACTACTTCTGAAACATTGTTTCTAACATACAATAACACATTGTAAATATATAAATTTACCACTGTTAGACACTGCAATTTAATGAATAATGGTTTGCAATGGGCTAATCTGTCTGATTCCGTTATTATTCTAATAATCTTTTTTTGCAAGAGTAAAATTTCATGTACATTACAGCTATTTCCCCACAACAGAATTCCATACGATATAATACTCTGGAAAAAAGCAAAATATGCTGATCTTACATAATTAGTTGGAACATGATTTTTTAGGTTTCTAATTAAACAAATAACTCTAGATAGTCTTGCTGTTAGATTTTTGATGTGCGGATCCCAAGTCAATTTATTATCGATAATGATACCTAAGCATTTAACCGTTTCCAATTCTTGATGGTTAGGTATATTTCTTAAACTAAAAAAAAGTTCCTGGGTTTTACTTTCATTCAATAAGAAGCCATTAGCTCTAAACCACAAAGAGGCTTGAGAGAGTGTATTTTCGGTTAGGGTTTTAAGTGCATTCAGATCAAGGTTTTCATTTAGAAAAGTGGTATCGTCAGCATACAAAATTGTACTGTACCGAGCCTGCCTGTTTTCTCGTATCCGGGAAAAATGTGAATCATGCAATACTCACAGTAGTATACAGGAAATGCACTAGACGCTGAATGAACATTATACTCAGGGCTGTACAAATCTGTGTCCTTACAGTGGGTTCTTTTTGTTCCCCAAGAACATGGTAACAACCTGCTTGAGTGAAGTCAAGCATCCCTCTTACTGACTTTCATTTTTTATTCAAAGTTGGAATAGAACATGATTTTTCGGATATCAGGTCCAACAGACATGGCCATCTTTCAATTTTGCTTCTGATAAATGAAGAAAGTTGTCACAGAGATACTGAAAACAATGCCCACCTTTGGGTAAGGCTTTCAAGAACTGTTTCATTAGCCCTAATTTTATGTGCAGAGGTGGCAGCAGAATATTTTCTGTGTCCACGAGGTTCTTGCAAGCAAGTTTTTCTAGACCAATGTTGGTCCCATGCTATCCACTGCTATCTTAATTTAAACACATTCCGCCTATTTCAATATTGTACAAAATACAGTTGAATTTGCTACACATTTAATTTCCTCAAATATTTAATTCTGGAATTAAAAAAAATAATTGTGGGCGATAATTGTGGATTCAGCACACTAAAAACCATAAGAATAAGGTAAATTCATTCAAAAAGTTTTTTCATTGTTGGCCTGTGAGCTTTGGACAATATGTGATGTCAAAAATCAATACAAGACATTTTGTGCCGGTACTTATTGTAAAAAATAGGACAAGGAGGACATTTGACGTAATTCATCATGGCCGAGGAAGTGAGCAGAAGATAAAAAAGTGGTAAGTGTACAGACATTAAAATATAAATTCCTGTATTCTGTAGGATAATCTTACTTTTTTGGATTTCTATAAGAAATTGCAAAACGATCCCTGAGGTACTCCATTTTAGCAACCCCTAAGTTAAATTCATTTCCATTTATTATTACTAGGGGGTGGATTTCTATGACATAAAAAATAGGATATATGCATGCATTTATGACCTAAAAACATTAAAATATGACCAATAAAATTTAAAATATGACTTTACCACTTGCACATTATGTATATTTTTTAAGTTTCATTACAATTCATTTTATTAAAATATGTTAATTATTTAAAATGCCTGTAAATTCTCAAAAAGTATCATTATAATGCAAAATTTACATAATATGATATGAAACTTCAAAATTCCTTTAATATGCACACAAATATGCCAAAAATATGACCTAAATATGCATATTCATACTAAATATGCTACAATATTCCCTAATATGCAGTTATATGAAGAATAAAAGCCAATCCATTTTCACCAGGATGCTTGGAATCGGGATTAAATTAGTCGGAAACCTGAAATAATGCAAAGGGGATAAATATGACATGTCATAGAAATCCGCCCCCTAATTATTACCTTTTGAATTCTATCAGACTATGATTTGAATCACTTTAGTGTTAAATGATCCAATTTTTGAAGTAAAATTTCATGATTTATACAGTCAAATGCCTTATAGCTAAGTTGCAGAAAATTCCCAGAGCATATTTCTTTTTATCTAACGTTTCCAATATTTCTGTAGTAAGTTAAGTAAGTTGAAATGTAGCATTCTCAGTGGACTTGCCACTTCTAAATCCAAACTGAGATGATGTAAGAATGTCATTCATATTAAGATAGTGTATTATGGGGTTGTACAGGTATGGGGAAAAAAAGCGGACTCTTGTAGCTGATTTCAGAGCCTTGTTCACACCAGTGTCCATGCGTATTCCTTAGACCTGTGTAGTTGGACAACAGCCACGCAGCTAGTTACTGCTTTCGTCTTAGTTGAATAGCTCAGGTGCTTGGGGCGCATGATCTTCATGCGAAAGGTCGCAGGATCGATTCCCAAGTTTCCTTAATGCACATTGTTTTCCCACTACTTTTTGATTGCTGCAATATTTAACTACTTAATTAATGGATTATTCCCAAAAAATGAATTTTACTAGCTTATTTTAATGGGTTTCGAAATGGGCTAAGTTAACAGTCGATACTAGAACAAATTTGAATACATTCCCTGCTATCCTGTGAATGCTGCTAGGCATGAGTAGTGGCTCAAATCGGCAAATTAGATATTTTAGTCTGTCCGCTTTTTTTTCCCCTACGTGTAATTTTTCAAAAACTTTTGAAAATGAGGTTAAGAGCGATATGGATGTAGATATATCGTCCTGTAGATCCTATGTTGAGCGAGCCTCAAGGATATAGAACACTACATGCATGTTATAACAACAATATACAGAACTGTAAGCTGCCAAACTTATTCAAGCTGGAAATATTCATTCATATTCGAGAAGGTGTGAGTTATTAAAAATTCCTTGAGAGATCTTTTGAAAGATTTGCATTTGCTTTTAATAAACAATAATTTAATGTTTCTAGGAAGCTTATTGTAAATCTGTATCCACTGAACCTGGTTACAAAATTACACAATGTCAGAAATATAACAGATCATGTAACAGCATACAATATGAGCGATTTACACAAAGAAAACATTTTATTGAATAAAATGAGCTGCTTGCTTCAAGCTAGTTGCCATAGACACAGCATACCTATCAAGCACTTTTGACAATGGTTCATATGATGGTAAAAGTTATGGGAAACAGATAAACAATAATAAATAAAAATGTAACCGGGATTCACAGTGAAGTAATCAAATATACATACTTAATTCTGTTTTCCACTCAACTTCACTTATATAAGTAATGACTTACACATAATGCATTTCACAGCTTCTTAGCTGCATCATCAGATGAGGTCAACTGCCGAGTTTGCTGGAGGACCGGTAGATGTCTCTGTTGGGCGTATCAGTGTAGTGATGAGGTCGTTTTCCTTTGGGATATCGAAATTAACCAAGTTATTCCTGTTCCTTTGAATGAAAATTTTTTCCCATGCTGTGAAATGCATTATGTGTAAGTCATTACTTATATAAGTGAAGTTGAGTGGAAAACAGAATTAAGTATGTATAGATAAACAATAGTTTGAACAAAACATCTAAACAATTTTTACTATATATTCTTATGTAGCCTATATGGTGATGCAGAATGTCCACTGAGTCAGCAATGATGTTTTCTGCCATCTGATTTAAGGATGATAAGTCCAGTCCCAGCTTCCTAAGTACGTCAGCAACCGAACAGTATACAGTACTTCTTGCTCCAAATAAAAGTCCATGGACAGTAAGTGCTGATCACCAAAACTCTTCCTATATTTCTCTTTAAAGAAAGGAATACAGCTTTCATATATTTACTTTTTTCACGGTCTACATTGTTTGCTTGGTCGGCAGCATTATTTTCATACCTTATTGTGAGGATGTAGGCTTCGTGTGATCCACAATCTCGGCAAAGCGGTTGGATCCTATCCCATCAATAGCTTGGACTTCCTCAAAGCATTTGTATCCTTGTTTTGTTAGCAAGGTGGTAAGTGCATGCTTCAACTTGTAGTGCCTCTGGGTAATTAGGAGAGAATTGAAGAGACAAGATCCGAGCACGTGGCCTGGTGTTTCAGTCTCCTTTGCACATCTGTGACAAAGGGATGCCCCATTCGATTCCCTACGATTTCCATGAACTCCCCTCAAGTTGGCATAAGTTATATTTAATTTTAAGTGGGCCGTACATTCTGAGCTTAACTTTTTCCACCACGAAGTTGTTAGTGGCTGTATATTCCAGTGTATAAGAGACAGAAAAGTTGACATAAGCCATTAATTAGTTGAAAACTTATCCGTAAATTGAAATAACCTTTTTGTAGCACAATTTTATTTACCTTGGCTCGTTTTGCAGGTTCTTGTATTCCACAGAGTGTCAAATGAAATATTCAGATCAGATGTTTTTTATTTATTTATTAATTTTTTTTTTTTTTTTTTTATTTATTTATTTATTTATTTATTTATTTATTTATTACATTACAATATTACATTATTACATAGAATTGCAAAAACAAATACAAGTACAAATACATATTTATACAAGTAAAATAAAACAATTTTCAAAATTCAAAATTAACTACAACTATTTAAAAAGAGGAAAAGAAATATAGGCTATATCTTCACAAGAAGTATTACATTTAGTAATACACCCGAATGAGCAAGACTGCTCGTGCTCGGGTGCCGTTTCAAAAATATCAAAGTGAAGAAAGAGGAGAGACAAAGAAATAGAGTGTATAATGTGCTTAACTAAAAAAGAAAGTTAAAAAACATTAAACATAAAAACGTAAATACATAAAAGGAGTGAAAAATTTATTTAGGCATTTTAATTTTTTTGTTTACAGCATGCTCCATTACAATCGTATGTCATGCTACACACACTAATATTTTTATACATAAATTAAAACCACATTTCAACGTTCACATCTTGCCATTATTGATATTATGTCTTCAATTTGTCAAAATTTATTATATTCATGAATTTTTTGGCATATTTTTTCATAAGTTCATTATTATTTAGGGGCCAATGTCCTCCAGATTTAAGAATATGGTTCCGGAGTTTTTGTCTCTCTGCTTTTAACATTTCACAGTCAAGTGTTGTTAAGGTGTATTATAGTGGAGGTGTATAGGGTAGGGACCCCATAATGTATTTGGAAGAAAAAAAAGGGACTTTCACATTTTTAACTTGAAAAAAAAACTGGGACTTTTGTAACAAAGTGGGATCGGTTAGAAATGAGGAAAATAGAACTAAATTCACCATGAATACATCTGTATCATAAATCACAATCACACTTACAATGATTAGAAAAACAGAATTTCAAAATGTGCCTGAATAAAGCGTGGGAAAAAAGAGCATTGTTATTAGAATTAGGGCCAGTTGTATAAAACTCACAAACTGATGGTTGGAAAACAACTAGCTACTTATGTTGTATAAAAATAACCATAGATTGTGTAACTCACAGTTTTAAATAACTGGAGGAAATAATAAAACATCTGGCAACAGTGCAAAAGTTGAGGGAAATTTGCAGAGAGTATTATGTTAACATCTTTGGAGGATTCGTACTAGGGATACTTTCTTTCTGACGGTTGAAGTACGTCTTAGAAATGTTGTTAAATCTCACTTTATAGTGACTCAATTTCTGTCTGGACATGGGAATTTTGGCTCCTATTTCGAAAGATTCAAAGCGATAAGAGAAAATGGATACCTGTGTATATGTGGCAAACAACAAACTGTTGAACATCTTTTATTTAATCGAGTTGCCCAGTGGAAAAGAGGCACATGCCACTTATCGGCCAATTTTGAGTTTTTGTTACGATTAAGTAGCTCATGCCATTTTGTGTCGGTTCCGATAACTATTTGCATGGTGGCATGTGCCTACTCTTCAACAAGGAGTATAACAAAATCTCTGATTTCTGAATGCTAGAAATAGCTAATCGAAAATGGGCACATGCCACACCTGATCGTCTTTTATCTCTTGTGGTTGAAGTCCCCTTTTCCGATAGGTTCTAAGAAGTACTCTAAGAAGTGATGGCACTGTGGAGAGGATTGAAGTTGAGAACATCAATGAGGACTTAAACGATAATGTTATGTAAAATGTAATAGTCTAATGAAGTTTGGCATGGAATATGTATTTAGAAGTTTCCATTTTCATTTTCACAGTTCCTGTTAACTTGAATTAACAATGAGTTGCATTATTTGGGGTTTATATCACTATTTCATTTCTATAATTTCCTTTCCTTGTGAATAAAAACACTTAATATTAAGAATATTTCATCTAATATTTGATAACATATCCATTGTTCCACCTAATTCATGATCCAGTTAAAAAAATTATATGAAGGTGTCAACATTCCACAAAACCCTGACTTTCAGAAATATCTCTTTTCTGTAAAAATGTTGTTCTGTGGCATGTGCCTCTATTCCACTGGGCAACTCAATTGTCCAGTGTTTGAAAGAGAAAGACACATTATAATAAAACATCTAGATTATTGTAAACTTCTTTACGCTAAACCATTATTTCATTTAAACCTAAGAAAATGCTGTTGTAGACAATTTTATTACTTTCTTTCTTATGTACATAATCGATTATAGTTTAAAGTTACCAGGGTGATTGGGTGTTAATGCTCAGCACTGCTAGTTATAGAACGGAATGGTATATAGAGCCAACATAGCCAACATAGCCAAATAGAGATAGATAAATTATGTAAATTAAAAATTAATTTTGTTAAAACTATAACCCTAATGTACCTACGAGTAAAATATTGTTCATAAAACTGTATATTCAATAAATAAATAAATACTAAAGAAAAAAGCGAGAAATTTGAAGAAAAAAAAAGTCGGAACACCGGGACATTCTACAAACAAACTGGATTGTCCCAGACAAAGAAAATAATTTCGGGGAGAATCGAAAGTGTCTGAGGGTTTGGAGGGTCACCCACTGAAAATTCTTAAATATTAAACTAATGAAAATAACATTTTACGCTATTCTAGCACTAAAAAACTAGTTACCAAATTTATTTACGATACTCTAAGACATACTTAAACAAGAAATCATTACCTAAGCTATAACATTTATTACTATTTATAAGAAAAGTTAAATAGCACATGGAACAGTGGAAATAATAGGCTCACATTTACAAGTTCAGTATTTTATTATTAAATAAAATAATTAAATATTTAACAGAATAGAGCTTAAATAACGTAAATAGAATTTTAGGTTTTGATTTCACGGGAGATCCGGACCCCTGGACCCCCCTTCCCTACACCACTGGCCCCAGAAAAGATGGGACGAATAGGAACCCTGATGTAGGAGTAGGAATTGAGTTTGAGTGCCTGTGTCTACTATTGTATCAAACTAGGAGGTGCCCGTGGCTTTGCCACGATAATTCTTTTAAAAATTAAAAATTAAGAGTATAATAATTATTAAAGCATTATATTTATTAACACTTGCACGCGAATCATTCATAAACTAAGCCATTAATAATGAATGAAACAGCTAAAATTCCTGCTTTAGAGTACATTCCACGACATGAAAGCGCCCCCTGGGAAAACTATATCAGAATCGATTATGCAGTTCCAAAGAACCTGTGAACACATAATACGTATTGTTTCTCAGCTTTTTATTGACATGAATATGATGTGAATTTTATTTTATCAATTCAGTGTAATTTTTAGAAATTATATAATGTTTCAAGGGAAGGAATGGTTTGTTTGGATTATTATTATCAGCGATATTTCAAGAGATAAAACCATCAATATTTTACAGCTGTTGCCCCCGGCTTCGCCCGCCATTATTCATTGACTCCAGGATTTTTAAGAAAATTACACTGGTAGATTATTAAAAATGTTTGTGGTTCAGAGCTATGAAAATTGTAAGTAAAAATAAAATTAGAATATTTGTTCATTGTGTTCATTTCACGTAGGCCTTGTATAATAAAGAAACGATTTTCCTTCCTAATTTTGTAGTCGTCATGAAAGTTTAGACTGCGAGAGACGAACATCGCCGAGTATTCCCGATGTCTCACGAAGCGGGCGAGCAAGCACGCTATTTAGGACCGTTGAATTGTATAAGAGTAGATAATGTTATTAGAAATTGAGTTGGTTGTTTAAAACCAGGGCTTGAAAATCACACTCAGTTTGCAATGAAATGCAATGGATTCTTCTTGAAGTGAAACATCTTTAGCCGCACTAGGAGTAAATTGAGAGCTAACCCAAACTTGGGTTACGGACAAAACAGTCACAAAATTGTTACACACAAAATCGACACGAAATTAGTGGGACTGCACAGAAAACAACCAACTCAATGATTAAGATTATCTAAAACTAAAAAAATCCAAAAATTAAAAATTAAAATCGAAATATTCAAAATTAAAATACCTAAAAATCCAAAATTAAAAAATCTAAAAATCCAAAGTTAAAAAATCCAACAAACCAAAATTAAAAATCCAAAAATTAAAAAAATTTACGGGAGCGCGCGGGGGGAAAGTATCAAGCATTGTCAGGCATTGAGTGGGGGCTATTACTGCTTCGAGCTAGTGGCGTGGTGAGCCCTTCACCATTATAAAAAATCCTAAATTCAAATATCGAAAATCCAAAATTTAAAAAATTAAAAAATCCAAAATCCAAAATTAAAAAATCCAAAAAAGAAAAAATTTAAAGATCGAAAATGTAAAAAATTAAAAATCCAAAATTAAAAAAAATAAAAATCCAAAATTTAAAAATTTAAAAGTCCAAAATTACAAAAAGGAAAATCCAAAATAAAAATTAAAAATCCAAAATTTAAAATTCCAAAATTAAAGAAATTAAAAGATCAAAAATTAAAAAATCCAAAATCCAAAATTAAAAAGTCCAAAAACCCATTATTAAAAAAGTCCAACAATCCAAAATTGAAAAAATCCAGTAATCCAAAAATTAAAACAAGTTCACTTCTGTCGCGTGGAGTTTCACGCACACTTTTTTTATATGTTACGAAATCATTTTTCATCAATTGACTTGACCGAAAATTAATATTTGTTTATTTAACTATTTAGTGGAAACTTTTGGTGGAAAACTTGTTTTCCGGGAATAAATACAGCAACTCAATATCAGGGACGGTTGGTCAGTAGCAGTACACAGTCATACCAATTCTCTTTTAATTGCCATGTTTCATGTTGAATGAATTCAGTGGTAGATGAGCAACTCTAGTCTTGATGTTAACTATTTTATTGATATGACTCTATCAGCTAACTGTAATACGAATTTGGGTTAGCGTTGTTTGTATGCAAGGACATATTTGAGGGGGTCCGGACCCTCAAAATATGAGCTTTTTGGAGAATTAGTTATAAAAATTCAATGTTTTGTGCGACTTATGCCCGGTTTCTATAAACTCGTGAAATACCTATGGGTAAATTATCCATGGGTAAATTAGTTCCAGAATCACCCACAATGAGTTGTACAGTTGGAGTTGTACAGTTAATTTAATTCAGAAGGCTTTGATTCTCATTGTTTAAATTATTATTGATCCTATGAGAGGTTAAATTTTATCCAGCCATCCATGAAAGGATAAATTAACCCGACGATTTACCCTTGGAAAGATCTAGCCCGAGTTTGTAGGAACATTTTTTTCTGTCATTTTCATATTTACTCAGAGGACATTTATCTAGAAAATCGCCACAAGTGTATGTGATTGTTACCTTTAGTTAAGTTAAGTTATTTGAGTTTCTAAAAGTTATCCTTGTGTAAATTCAGTCCATTGGATAATTTACCAATAGATATTTCGCGAGTTTATAGAAACCGGGCATTAGGAAGGAAGATGCCAGTAAATAATGGTTATGCAGTTTAGGACACCCCGAAAACTGATCTCTAAATACGTGCTTGCTGCTCTGGGTTCCATCCCCGGTACCTCTGTTGATTTTTGCAAGTTAGGAAGGTCTGGAACGGGGTGGACCAACTGAGGAGATTCTTGATCAAGAAGTAGCCGCTCCGATCAATAACGACCATGGGACCACATGTCCCTCAAACCTGCTAACTGCCTATGGTATATGGTAGGCCCAGGGCCGTAGCTAGGCAGTGGCGAGATGTGCCCCCGCCACGGCGCAGGTACAAAGAGGGGGCAAAATTAATCATGAAAAATACCACCTTTTTTTTTAGACTGGCGCAGTTTATCAAGCAATAAAAATTCTAGATTTTATGATTTAATTATTTTTTTAAGTAGTTCAATCGTCTGAAAATAAGGTTTTAGTACCTTGAAAGTCCTACACTTAGTTCATTTTCAAATTGAGGTTTACGTTTTCTTTGATAATAACAGTGTTATTATATTAAAATAATAAAAAAAATTACAGAAATAAAAAAAAAAAATATATTCTGATCCCCCAGTATTGGAGGGCGCAGATTTGTCAAACTCGCCAATGGCGCAGAAGGACCTTGCTACGGTACTGGGTAGGCCTAGTCTCACAAGGGATGTAGCGCAACGGAGTTTAGGTTTAGGGGGTGGCATGGGCGTACGGTGAAATTTTGTTCGGGAGGGGTTCAATGTAAAGTCGTCTCAACTCCATGTCGTTGTGCACATTGTGAATTAATACTTTTTTTTTAAATTTAAGAAATAGTTGTAGGCCTATTGGGATAATTAATACACTGTAATAAATTAATATGCAGCTCAGTCTTTGAAACTGTTTTTCTTGAGATTTCTATCCATTTTTTTAAAGCTAGAGTCTACAAATGAAAACTTTCTTTTGAATACCACCGTATGGTGTATGCCTGTATGCCTGTATGGTGTATAGGGCACATTTTTAAAGTAACCTGTAAATCCACCGGTGGAAAAACCCGATTAATGCCGATTCTTCCATGATAATTCTGTGATGAGCTCGTGATTACTGTTGGCTTTACAAACAGGTTGATGGATTTCGGCGAGAGTATTCGAGTTGTCGTTTGACAGATTCCGAAGAGATTTTTGTTTACTAGTAATACACCACTGTTATTAAGCTGAAAAACTATCAACACCACGAGGTTTTGAAATTTGAAACTTAAATAAACTACGATAAATCTTAAATAATGCTTTCATACTCGTATGTACGAAATTGTAAAATATGTAACAACCGAATCAGAGTTTTTTAAAATTTATTTATTTCGTTCCATGATTTATAATCTTCGAAATATTGCAGATATTTCGGGTAGGGTTTCGACCCCCAGAACCCCCCCTTACCGTACGCCCGTGGGGGGTGGGATCTGCTCAACTGTCGAGATGATGGAATGGGAGGGACACCTGCGCGTAGCAATCTTTGCGATTTAAATTTGGCTCGAGGAATTCGCTGCCAGTTGTTTTTTCTTATTAATCTGAAGAATTAACACTGCTGCATTCCTACAGGCTGGAATGTCACCGCGTCTGCACAGAGCGACAAGTAGCAGCCTGTCTTATCAACAATTTGTTGTTAAGCGAAAATGGACTAAAAATTGTCTGAAAATAACTTTATTAAAAAAGGGTTTCCCCGTTGGAATAGACCTACGAAAATCCTATTTTCCTACTTTATGTTTCTACGAGATATTTTAATGCATGATAATATTCAGTAACATACACATAAGATTTATATATATATATATATATATATATATATATAAAACTAATTTCAATTTTAGGATAATCCTGAATAGAAAAGTAGGTGCGGATGCAAAATGAAATAAAATCAGGTAAACTGATATAGGCCTAACAAAGTGGCAGAAGACTTTGATTGTACTAGCTATTGAATAAAGAGGGCCTTGACTGTTCTTGCTATTGAATAATGAGGGTCTTGTCTATAGCATACTTGCTATTGAATAATCAAGGCTTTGAGAGTGCTTGCTATTGAATAAAGAGGGCTTTGACTATACTTGCCATTGAATAATCAGGGTCTTGACTGTACTTGATATTGAATAAAGAGGGTTTTGACTTCTTTGCTATTGAATAATCAGGTTTTTGACTGTACTTGCTATTGAAGAATAAGGGTCTTGACTCTACTTGCTATTGAATAAAGAGGGTTTTGACTACACTTGATATTGAATAAAGAGGGTCTTGACTACATGCTTCTGAATAAAGAGGACTTGACTTTATTTGCTATTGAATAAAGAGGGGTTTTACTGTACTTTCTATTGGATAAAGAGGGCTTTGATTGTTCTTGCTATTGAATAAAGAGGGCTTTGGCTGTACTTGCTTCTGAATAAAGAGGGCTTTAATCGTACTTGCTATTGGATAAAGAGGGATCTGATTGTACTTGAGGGTTTTGACTGTAGTTGCTACTGAATAAAGATGACTTTGACTGTACTTCATACTGAATAAAGAAGGCTTTGACTGTACTTGTTATTGAATAAAGAGGGTCTTGACTGTACTTGCCATTGAATAAAGAGGATCTTGACTGTACTTGCCATTGAATAAAGAGGATCTTGACTGTACTTGCTACTGAATAAAGAGAGTTTTGACTGTACTTGCTATTATAAAGAGGGCTATGTTTACGCCAGACTCCTCGGCTAGCGTATTACCATAAGCAAGGATATGTCCTACTTTTTATTGGCTATTTCCCATACTGCTGATAAAAGCATAATGAATATCCAGTACGACACGTCAGTTGTGTAGGCTGAGTTGGACAGGCAGAGGAGTCAGACAGGAGAGAGGTATCAGAAGGAAAAACTGGATTTAGCTTGGTCTTAGGTATTCATCATAAATAGAATTCAAGTGGAAGAGAAAAATAAAAAGAAACACAAGGAGACAAAAAGCAACAGGGAACAAAGGCAAACATACATCGGGTTGGAAATTCTGATGTTGTCATAAGAAAAAGTGCGCAAAAACCGGGACAACCTGGTTGAATACAAATCGGGACAAATGTGGCAGCCGGGCAGAATGGTGAAGGAGGAAAGGGGGGGGGGGGAACTGCTGTCCGAGATACACAACTGCAATGTTGTCAATCACTCGCTAAATGTTTTACTTTTCCCATAATATTCGCAATGCTATTATGAACTTGGCACTAGAGCTAGGAATTAGTTCTAATTGATAAACTTCATACCGTTTGTGATGGAATATATTTATTACTAGCATGTGTCCGCCCGCGGCTTCGCCCGCGATAATTATTTCAAAAATTAAAAATTAAAAAGTAAGAGCATAATAGTTAAATCATTATATTTATTAGATAGCGTCGCCTGGTAAAAGCGACCTCAGATTCGAGTTCCTTGGCCCAGAATACCCCTGTATAGTGAGTTTCGTCCAAATCGAACAATGTTTGACCATATTTAGGCCTATATTGATTATCCCTCTTCTGTGTATGTTGAAAATTTCATATGTTTGCGGACCTTGACATTCTAAAAAAATGAATCGACCAGGATGGACTTACAAAATCAAGCGATGGCCCGCAATAATTATTGTCGCTAGAGCTAGGAATTAGTTCTAATTGATAAACTTCATAGCGTTTGTGGTGCTATATAATTTTTATAGTAAACAATATCCACCTTATACCACAAAGTATACTAAATTGCCGAATTTTTGGTACATTTCGAAGAAATCAAATGTGGAAATTTGAAAGAAAATATCACAAAAAAGCAGAAATTTGCATAACTGAGGAAAATTCTCAATTTTGTTTTTGTTTTAAAGTACACTATAAGGGCTTCTCATTCTGGCATTTTCAGATTTTTATCACCTGTCCCACATTACTTTTTGGGACCGAGAAAAAGCAAGATTTTAAATTTTTTTGAAGTTCAAGCAAATTTTTTAGGGTGAAGGACCACCAGTAACAGCCCAGTTTTTTTCCTACACATACTCCTCATACATAAGTGTAACAAGAAAAAAAAATGGCCTGTTACTCCAAGTCCATTGTTTTTTAAATGCCTAAAGTTACGCAAAACAACAGTTCGTGAACGAAGATTAGAGCCCCAAAAACCTCTGTTTGGACTTAACTTAAATCTAATTTAGTATGCACAAATGAAAGTCCATTCTTTAAGCTTTCCAATGAGCTCTATCTGACCATCCTACTGATTCAAATAGAAGTTCTACAGCTTTCAGAAAATAAGTCTGAAATTACATTTTTTGCGTGTTAGTGTACTAAACAAATGCCTATATCTCAGGAGTAAATTTTTTTAGAGATATAAAAAGGTTTGTTTTGGGGTTCAGAAGATTGGTACATATCACCTACCAAATTTCATCAACATAAAAAATGGTGTGGCAAAAAGTTTCTTAAAATTTGTTGATTTAATATGGAATGACCCTAAAGGCATTTTTTTAAATACAAGGGTATTACTATCATAAAATTAATGGTAATTATCAGTGACCGGATGCTAATGACATGTCATCTTTTTATTGATGCTGCACAGACATTGCAAATTTGTAGATAAATCCTAATCATGGCCTCTAGGTTATAGAAATGCATTTTTATTGGGTCGTTTTTTGTCATTTTATGCCATTTCTTTTAGGGCATTTATTTCAATTTTACGTCATTATTTTGTAATTCATTAACCAAACAAATGCCTAAAGCTGTAAAAATATTTATAATTTGTAATATACTCGATTTTTTTTTAATTTTACAGAAGTACTAAAATATATTTGGTAATTTTAGAACATAATATGCTAAATTACATTTACTGTAATTCTGTCCATAAAAATGTGTATTACAGGTGGGCCTATATTAAAAACGGAGTATGCCGTAGCGTAGTGGTTGAGGCGCTGCGCTACAAACCGGAAGGTCGCGGGTTCGATTCCCGATGAGGTCATTGCGATTTTTCAATTGGTCTAATCCTTCTGGTGGCACTATGGCCCTGGGGTCGACTCAGCCTCTAACAGAAATGAGTACCAGGAACACTCCTGGGGGTAAAGGCGGCCGGCTGACAACCTTACCACCTTCATGTGCCGACTGTCCAAAATCTGGGAGCCTCATCCTCCTGGAACCCTCTGGGCCTCCATGGCCTGTATAGGGATCACTTTAGTCTACCTATATTAAAAACAATATTTTTGGAACAAAAATCATACTTTATTTCCTTATTTCTACTTTACAACAATAACCTAAAAATGAATCATTGTTTTAAGTTTAATTCTTTTAAATTCAATTGGCATAAAGTTTATTTTACAAAAAAAATAATTTCCTGCCTTTTCTAGGGTTCCGCCCCGGGAAAATGCCTAGTCTGTCTATTTATAAATCAGGGCTTGTTTCTATGTAATCATAGAACTTGCTGATAATATTAGTTGATAATATTAAAACCATAATATTATTTATTAGTTAACAAAATCTTGTTTCATAGAGATATGAACACTACTCATAAAATCTCTTCACTAATATTATAGTGCATTGGTCAGGTGATTGATTTGGAGGTTATGTCTGGATTGTTGTTTGTGTTTTCCTCTTCTTAGTCTTTTTGTCCATACTGTTTCAAAGAAGCACGGCCTACATATATATTCATAATAACTAGCTGTAAGAAATGAATAAATCAGCCAGGCACTTATTCAAGATAGCAGTATGCTTATGTACTAAAATCTAACCTCAAATCCTAAAAACGTGTTATGACAAAAATTCCTTTGATAGCGTATGTAGCCTAAGCTTTTTTCTAAATTGATAGTTAAATCAAAGTGATTCTTTTCCACAAATTTAAGATCATGAAATCTGAATTACACGGGTTTGAGTATTAGTATGGGTCCAAAAACATTTAAAGAAAAACACCTAATATTATCGGTAAATTTTATTAGTTCTGCAGTCTATGAAACAGTTTACTAATAATATTAAATATTTACTAATAATTTAGTGCCATGAACTCATAACCAGGGCCCGGTTTCTAATGACATGTCATCTTTTTATTGATGCTGTATAGACATTGCCAACTTGTAGATAAATCCTAATCTTGGCCTCTAGATTATAGAAATGCATTTTTTTGTCATTTTATGCCATTTTATATTTTTAGGGCAATTATTTCAATTTTACGTCATTATTTTGTCAATTTCGTGATATTTGCTTCCTTATTTAGTCATTTTCATGCATTTAAATACGTAAATAAATTAATAGATTACTATACTGCAACATTTTGTAGGATCTATACTTTAAAATCAATTTTCTTACTTTTCTTCTCAGATGCTCCAATCAAGAACAAAGAACCAAGTTTTTAGACCTACAACATCCTTTCTACATTTAAAGTTTTTACAATTATGTACAAATTAGTCTATAACTTTGTGGGTACATTAATCATTTTTTTATAAATAAATTATCAGTTTTAGGTCATTCTTTATAATTATTAATTCATTTTCTTTAAAATTTAGGGCCATTTTATTGGTCATTTTTCAAACAATTTTAGGTCATCAGAATCCGGGCTCTGCTCATTAACTAATATTATTAGAAATTATTCTTATGAAACAGAAGACTGACATATGTCCGTCACAGGTGGCTTAGCAAGTGTTCCCATTATTCAACATTTCAAAAATAAGAAAAGAGGAATTTCATAAGTTTCTATGGCGCTTTTGTCATGCTTTTGCAAATTCCCAGACGGCGAGCATCCTGGGTCCTTTGGGCCTCTTTATAAATTCGGCGTGAAAGGATATGGTACAAAAAGCTAGTTTATGTAACAAGGTACGTTGTGGTACTCTGGTCAAACAAGTATTGTGCGAGCGCGGTCACACAGTCAACTGTTTCCAGGAAAACGCCGACCTGCCGGAATGTCGATAATGACTTTTAATTCACAGAAACAGCAATTAAGTCGCTCATACAGTCGCATTGTCCAAATATCGTCAGCAAATACAAAGCTGCAATGTGCTGCAGTTTCCAGAATTCATTGAGATCCAAAAAAATTAACCGAAATGCGCAATGGTTTGGAGGTTTTGCCTTTTAATGACAGCCTAATAATAATAATAATAATAATAATAATAATAATAATAATAATAATAATAATAATAATAATAATAATAACAATAATAATAACAATAATAATAATAATAACTATACTAATTATAATAACAATAATAATAACAACAATTGGCTAATAATAATTAATATAAGTAGGAGAACAAAGTAGGTATATTGTGGGTGCCACCTCTTAAAAGACTTTTTTTTTCAAGAAATACCTCTACCTACTGCCACCCTAATCCTCTTCGACCTCTCAAACAGTGAATAGAAAGGTAATTAGGCGTATTCACACTTGTCTGCAGTCCAGTACAATGTTGCCAAATACGTATTACAGGATGTTTACTTCACTTGAGAAGTGGTGAATGACAGCGGTAACACTGGGGAAAACCACGCGACTACAAGTGCACCTGTTCTTTGTCGGTGCAGATTTTCGGATTAGGGAACAATGCTATTATATTATTTTGTAGATAGATGATGGTTTGGGACGAGGTCTTCTTAAAATGGCATGTACAGTACAGTTGTATAATTGGTACGATTGACTGGCCACCAAGGTCTCCAGATCTTACTCCTGTGGAATTCTTTTTTGGAGTGTTGTCTTTGATAAAGCATTTGCAAATGACTCAGTTCATAAAACAGGCATGTCAAGAAATTGATGGGGAAAAAAACTGATAACTCTAACATTTATCAACATATTGCACTGAAATTTTGCTTGCAAGTACATTTGATATTATTGAACAACACTATGTAGAATCATTGATGTAACTTTAATAGTTTATTTAAATATATATAATATATAAAATCGAAAGTGTGTATGTATATATGTATGTATGTATGTATGTATGTATGTATGTATGTATGTATGTATGTATGTTTGTTCCTTATACAAATCTACATTTCTTTACCAATTTACACGACATTTTGCACACATACCCAGTTAAGCCCGGGAAGTATAGCTGTCGACATTAAAATTGAAACAAATCAGTCCTTCCCTTGAAAATTATATAATTTCTGTGAATATTCTACTGAAAAAAAAAAATGTTGTTCAGTTCACATGGCAACAGTGAATTGTTTACTGTGATTACATAGGGCCTTGGCAACTATATAGCCTAATGCTGGACTTTAACGAATTATGATTCCATGTAATATATTGGCGAAAATAATTACTGAAAAATGAATTACACGAAAATAAAGCACAGTGTGATGTAGTCACATAACTTTCTCTACCCTCGACATAAGAAATATTTTCTCACTTCACAATTTGATGTAGAATAAGAGGTTGTATTGCAGGAGGAACTTAAGTGTGTGAGTATGCTATATCAGAAGTCGGTAAATAGTCAGTTATTCATAGCTGTAGGCTTTGTATTAGTTGAGATTTATCATAGGCCCTAAGCATGGGATGGAACATTTTGAGTCCTATACTCGCAGTATATTATGTCCCGGGTTTTAGGGGAATTAAGTATGAAAGTGATACTGCATTTCTATTTTATTTCAGCTCCGAAACGGTTGTATGGTAACATGAGAATGAGAAATAAAATTTTCCGTCAAGTCAATACAACCTTATGTAATTTATGTTTCTTCTTATTTCAACCCCTCCCAGGCATGATGAGTAGAAGCAACGGAATGCAGCATTCGACATCCTCTATGAACCATAAAAAGCTATATCTAGCGTTTTCTGAGGGAATAGTCTGAGTGCCATATGTTGTTCTTCCTCATTTCGAATTCTACATACATTATTATATCAGGACCTAGAGTTTCAACATCGAAAGTCCTCCATAAGTTAATTTCAAATTACAAAATAGAAAGCCCGGGCGACGCCGGGCCTTTTCAGCTAGTATATATATATATATTTCTGATGTAAAAATGTCTAAAAAAATTAATAAGTGATGAGTTATTTTTGTAATGTGTGCAAGCTTACTGCAGATAATCAAAAGATTCTAGATTATGTTGTCCACATGATATTTGAGGCGCCTAGAAGCCAAGGGAGATAAGTGCACTTTCTGTTCAATGGAGTTAAAAACAAATCTGTATGGCTGAGAATGACATCTGTTTGGAGGACAAGGGAGATTTGCTACACAACTACTAGGTACTGATATCTACTGGTGGAAATAAGTACCAAATCAAGACTTAGCATGTTTATTTGGTGGCCAACGGACATAACTGCTTCATTTTCTCAAAAGTGTAAAAAGTGCACTTACCTCCCTTGGCTTCTAGGCGCCTCATTTACAAATAGATAGAAAAAAGAATCACTCAGAAATATTGGTAGTTATGAAAATTATCAGGAAAACGGCACTTCAGTGCCATTTGGTTGCCATTTTGTAATGATAATTACCCATTAACTGTAATAGTTAAATTAATTCTGAAAATAGTATGTAATTGTAGAACTAGACAATATAGAGCATGCCAGATTGTAAGGCTACAGAACAATTCGTTGGTGAGAAAAAAAATAATGAAAGTTCACATATTTTTCAGCATCGGAAGCTGTAGTCCCCCCTTAAAATCCCTTTCGTAGATTACTTAATGTAACCAACGGCTTTAGTTTCCTTCCATACAAAGTCATGGAGTGGGCGTTACCAGTGGCGTACCAAGGCTACTTGGCGCCCGGGGCTAATTAGATGGTAGTCGCCCCCTAACACTAAATGGTTCAAGGTTCAATGAGTTTAATTTAAACACAGTTTAATGTTTACAATTATTTATTTTTAATAAGTAGTATGTTACTTTAACACATTATAAAGAGAAAAATATGAATGAAATAAAATTGTAAGGTTAGTTTGTTTGAAAAAAAATTAAGAGAAAAGAAGTTTCAGAGTCATAACAAAATTTTTAAAATGTGCCTTCCTAGCTTTGATGGATGAAAAACTTATTTATAATAGAGTTGAAGTCTATAGTAGCAGCCACATCACGTTCAATTGATAAAATTGCTAAATTACTTAGTCTTTCTTTCGCCCGTACACCGTAAACTTTTCCTGTGTGCTCGGCGCCACGACCTATTTCGTACAGTATAAATAGTTTTAAACAAAACGTTTAATTCATTTCTAAATAATATTACTGCAGTATTTAACAAAGTAATAAAGACAATTTGATCAATAAACCCTTATATTTTGCCTGAAAAAAAAAATTTTTTTTCTTAAACTAAAAAAATACTTTTTCAATTTTGGCGCCCCCTTCTTTACGGCGCCCGGTGCGGCCGCCCTGTTCGCACCCCCCTTGGTACGCCACTGGGCGTTACCAACCAAGAGAAGTAATAACGTGAGGTTGGCCCAGGATAGAGCTACGTAGGCACAGTTAACGTTACAGTTAGCAGGCAGGTGAACTTGGCAGAGCAAAAAGCAGACCAGGCGGGCGGGCTCAGGGAATTCGCGATATGAGAGAGACGACATCTGGCGGCCCTCATCAGCACTGGCGTAAAAACACGTCTGATGTGCATTGTTACTTACAATTAACCGTCATGTTAATTTTTATAACCTGGCTCTGCTTGAAATTAGGAATATGCCTGCAACTTGGCTTCGCCGAGGTATTCCTTACCTTTTTTCACTGCTTCTCTGAGCAATGCTGGGCTAGTATCGTGCATTGGTTGTTACGGAGAAAAATGCTTTGGCAGTGATGATAATCTTTTCCCCAGAATATAGGCGTAACCAGGCCGACCATATGGGGGGGGGGTTATAACATCCGCGGGATCTGGGGGGTATGGAATACCCCCCAGGGAGAGGAGGATCCGGGGGTCCTCCCCCGGAAAATTTTAAAAATTAAGATGCAAAATAACGAGTTTTAAGTTTCCGGGGTTCTTCCCCGGAAATTTTTAAAATTAAGATGCAAAATAACGAGTTTTAAGCTTCCGGGGTTCCCCCCGGAAAATTTTAAAAATTAAGATGCAAAATAACGAGTTTTAAGATTTTAAAAATTAAGACGCAAAATAACGAGCTTTAAGCTTCCCACACTTTATACTTGTATTAAGTAGGCCTAATTTATGGGCAGACTTAAAAAAATTATATAATTTTCCATTTTTAATCAATGGGGGGGGGGGGTTCAAACCCCCAACCCCCCCCCCCTCGGTACGCCTATGCCCCAGAAGAGAGATCCTAAAGTGGGTAGTACAGGCCCGTAGCCAGAATTCAAGACCAGTATGGGCAAAATATGTCTCACGATGGGCTAGGATTATGTTATGGAAGAATATTGAATTTGGATCCGATGTGGAATAACTCACGAACGAAAGCGAAAATTAAAATTCCGGCTTCGAGGTGCATTTTCCGACCCTTCAGTCCACCTATGTTTAAAATTTCAGATCTCTGCGTTCAGTAGATTTCGCTGGGCATCGCAGACAGACAGACAGAAGGAAAGACACACACTTCCTTTTATTAATATAGAAGTTCTTTGCAAGTTTCGCATCTTCTATACTTGGAATGCTAATGCACGCATAAATGAAACTAATTGAAAAAGACAGCTTTCTTATAGGCTAAGCATGATCGAAAAAAAGTTTGAGGATGGGCGGGATATGAACCTAGCCCACCCGGCCCCTATCTCGCTTTTCCCCAGAACACAAGTCCTAAAGTGTGTAGGCAAGCTTACATTAATGAAATGTATTACCCAAAACTTATGTTTCGATAGCGGAAAAAATTACGTTTTCTGCCAGTTTTTCTGGCGAAAATTAAAAATCCGGCTTCGAGGTGCATTCGGCCACCCTTCAATCCATCTATGTTTATGCGTGTAGTAGATTTCGCTAGACTTGGCGCACAGACAGATAAACACTTCCTTTTATTATTATAGATTTCTTAAGTACCAGTAACTTCTAATTTTTTTGTCTAAGGCAAACAAAATTACCAATAGAGATAACGGTGTTTTAAACTATGGTCGAACCGTATAGTGCAATGATGATTAAAATGGGAGGTTTATTGCTTTGAAACACAATAAGTATGCACAAGTAGTGAATACTAAAGTGTATATTTACATTAAACAAAGCAGAAGAGATTTCAACAGCATACTATTTTCCGCTACGTCATTCATAATGGCATCATCGTAAAGGTTTTCTAAAACTTCCTTTTCAATGAGCATCAGCATAAAAGATTCCAATTTCTGTTGAACAAATTGCATCTCAATCTGTACAGAGAGCATTCACCCCTTTTACCGTTTTTCAATTTGTATGGGCTAATAATAGGCTAATAGTATAATAATAATAATAATAATAATAATAATAATAATAATAATAATAATAATAATAATAATAATAATAATTAGCACACAAGTACAAGACATTACAATACAGTCATTAAACCAGAATGCCTCTATGGATCAGAAACGCCAATTTTGTGCAGGAAAGCAGATATTGAAAACATTGAGAAAAAGGAACGCAAAATCATAAGAAAAATTCTAGGCCCAAAACTCGCAGACGAACAATACCGACTCAGAGGCAAACGGGAAATCAAACAATATACTGTACAAATATTCACAGTGACATTAGAAAACGCAGATTGAGATTCTACGGACACATAAAGAATTAACCCACACAGACTTACAAAACAAATAGTCGAAAACGAAAACAGGAGTAAAGCGAAAACAGACACTATGAAGTGGATCGACTAAATCAAAACCGTTCTGAAATTGGAGAAATTACACCAGAAGATGTTCAAAACCAGGAAATCTTCAGGACCAGAATTCACAAATGGCAAGTTGACCAAGAGGAAAACCAAAGAAGAAGACAGGAACAACTTGGTCTAAAGAGAGAAAGGAAGCCCACAGTAAAAGAATGAAAGAGATATGGGCACAAAGGAAAGCAAATGTTACTTATATATATATATATATATATATATATATATATATACTAGCTTAAAAGACCCGGCGTCGCCCGGGTTTTGTATTTTGTAATTGGAAATTAGCTTATGAAGGATTTTCAATTTTAAATTCTAGGTCCTTATATAGGCATTTATAATTTGAAATAGGAAGAACGACTTATTACACTCAAACTATTCCCTCAGAAAACGCTTGATATAGTTTTTTATGGCTCATAGAGGATCTAGAATGTTGCATCCCATCGCTTGTACAGTGCACAGCAAGCCTGGTAGAGGTTTAAATAAGAAGAAACAGAAATTCCTGTAACATAAAATTGTAATATCGAGGCGGGAAATTTCCCACTCTTATGTTACCATAAAGCCGTTTTGGGGATGAAATTAAACAGAAAGCATTATCACTTTCATACTTTTCTCTCCAAAAACCTGCGATATAATATAATACGACACATTACCATACCTCGTTTTGTTTTCTCTATGTCCAGGGTAGAGAAAGTTATGTGATTCCATTATTTTAGTGGATTTCATTCTGTAATATTTATTTATAACATGAATTATTTTCATAACTTCTCTTGTTTGTCAAAAGTGCATTTCATTTGATTTTTCCAAGCCCACCTGATACCATTTGGCAACAATATATTCTGTGATTTGGAATTGATAATTCTATGTAAAAAGGGATTAAGTATTTTCAAAAACATTTAATTTTTGGCATTTAGAATCAGAATTTTTCAAAATCCTTTCTTAGTGAGCACCTACATTATGAAACGAAGGTACTGTCAAAATTCCAAGTCTCTACCTGTTATAGTTTAGGCTGTACGTTGATTCCTGTCATTCAGTCAGTCAGTCATTCATTCAGTCAGTCAGGACAAAGCCTTTTATATAGGGCCTATATAGAGATATATATTAACTCTTGAAGATCGTAATAATGATATTAAATGATATTAATGTAATCTTCCATTAATATCTTCCCATTACTATGGGTTGCCTACAGAGGCAATGAGTGCAAAAAATGACAAAAACTATTTGAATATTCAAAAAAGTGGGTTTCATATAATATGTATAGCCTATATACAGTATAGCCTATATGATTTCGCAGTATGGCTACGTATCCTATGAGGGTTGCCAAAGTCTTTGTGTATAAATCATCTTCATCCCCAAAAATAGAGATTTTGCTCTGAATTTTTTTTTTCACAATGTGTTTCATAACGTGAGCAAAAAAAAATTACTAAGCAGATTTGTTTAAGCAGCACAAAGAATGTTACATAAAATTTCAGATATTCATATTTTAATTTTTATCGAAATAGGACGATTTGAATTGTTACGTCATAAAACTCAGTTAAACCAATATCTCACAAACAAAATAAGATATTAAACTGACAATTTTAAACTGTCAATTCAGTTCAGGTTATAATTAAATGTTTCAACTTTCAAGTTTAGAGCACAAATAGTTTAGAAGAACACTCTCAAAACACTTCGGCCATCCCTGCAGTCGATAAATAAGTTAGTAAGTAAGCTTCGTATGTATATATACAGGGTGTTAATAAATAACACCGAAATATTTCACCTATGTATAGAGGGGACATAGACAAGCAACTTTTATTAGGAGATTTTTGTTCTATGGATTCAATTTTTCCTGTTACAGCATAAAATCTCCCAGAGCATGGCCGCCACTGACTTCTAACATTAGAAAAAAATGAAAAACAAAGGAGCATCGTTCTTAACACTGGAGTCAGTAATTATGAATTAAAAAAAGACTAATGCAGTGGCGACCAGTCATGTGATTAGTCTGTAAATATTGCAGATTATGAAAACACTGAATTATGATATAGCTTTTGACAAATGATTAAGAGTCAGGTTTTTATCGATCACTAGGAAGGCTTCAAGTCAATTTAATGAACATTTTAACCCTCTTTTGCTTCATTATTGACTTATGAGCACCAAATTGTAATGGCTTTAATGCCCTGTTGCATACACATTTTACGTCATAGAGCAAAAATCCCATAACAAAAGTTGCTCGTCTTAGTCCTCTCTATATACAGGTAAAATATTTCGGTGTTATTTATTAACACCCTGTATATATATATATATATATATATATATATATATGTATGTATGTATGTATGTATGTATGTATGTATGTATGTATGTATGTATGTATGTATGTATGTATGTATGTATGTATGTATGTATGTATGTATGTATGTATGTATGTATGTATGTATGTATGTATGTATGTATGTATGTATGTATGTATGTATGTATGTATGTATGTATGTATGTATGTATGTATGTATGTATGTATGTATGTATGTATGTATATAATATACATACATACATAATCCATACATTCTCCCCGAACCGTTGGAACTGATCCCCTGTGAGAGAAGGACTACTACCCGCAGAGCAATTTGTTTCTTCTTAAATACTTTCTTGCACAGCTTTTGGAAAGATGTGAAATGTTTATTTCATTTTGTAATCGCACCTTTTTTCAATTGCATTCTGTGGATAACGAAATTGAATTTCTTAATTCTGGTTTGTATGCTACTCGAATAAGATCAAACATTGAAACATCTCCTAGACACAGAAAGTAAGAAAATATTTTCATAGATTCCTCCATTTTAAAGGTATGATAGAAGTGCTGGTTTAGTCAATTCGGTAAAAAGAGCTCTATTTTTGGATTGTAATAAAAAAAAATCAGTATAAATGTAACTAAAATGTTATGCCATTCGGGTGCATGAAAAAAATGAGAATATTATAGGAGAAAAATTCCTCTGACACTGCGATTTGAACCCAGGACCTATCCGTGCCACTGCTCTACCAACTGAGCTAAGCCAGAATTTACTTTACAGCTCCAGATGGAACCTCTCTCCTACGACTGTTTGCCCTTAATGGTCTACCTCCATCTGCCGCTGTGAAGTGAACTCTGGCGTAGCTCAGTTGGTAGAGCATTGGCATTGCGTCTAAATAGCATCAAACTTTGCATAGGTATAGTTTAGGCCAGTGGCGGACGCAGAATTTTCTTTCGGGGAGGGATTTCACTAGATAGAAAGAACATTAAAACTTAAAAAAAAGTTATTTTATATTTATAGAGTTTACTAAACTGTAATCCTACTAGTAGTTTTTTGCACGACTTAACTAATTAGAGGTACTTACGAATGTTGTTGCCGTGGATCGTAAGTTGACATTCCCACATGCAATCTTGTTGCTATGTGCGGTAAGAGTTTCCGTGCGGTAAGAATTTACTTACGGCACATCATAATACAAGCCTTTATGGACAAGGCCCCCCAGGACGAATATTAGATTCCCATAACAACAAACTCATGCGAATCACTTTCTGAAATAAACATCTATCTTCAAGAATGTATATACATAATATTTTCAGGTAATATCACAATTAATATAATTAAATTGATATAAATAATCATCGTGCAAAAAATAGCATGCAATACTCGTGCCGTAAGCGCATAACGGATCTCGGAAAATTGAAAAAACTCGGCGCTAGCGCCTCGTTTTCTCAAACTCTTTCCTCGATCCGTATGCACCGCTTACGGCACTTGTATCGCAATATACTATTGTTTGAATCCGAAACATGTCCAATTACATTACGAGAGGTAGGCCCTTCACAATTTGAAAGGATTTGAAAACAAAGTTTTAAGGAAAATATTTTGGCCAAAAAGAATTAAATACAGAAAGCTGTTCAAGAATACAAATTACAGTCTGTATCGCTCTCCTAATATCGTAAGATTAATTAATACATGTGGTTAATACGAGCTGGATATGTTACTCGAATGGGAGTTGAGAAGGGCATTTAACAACATTTTAATGGGAAAACCAGAAGGGAAAATGATCATTAGAGGGACCGAGACGAAGATGGGATGATAATGTTAGAATGGATCTAATGCTTAATTTACAATGGAGCGACGCCCGCGACGCGACAACAGCGACGCGGCATTCAACATTTACTGACCAATGGCAAGCAAGCATTTCTGCGGCAAAACATCAAGATGGCGGCGCGACGAAAGTTGAGTTGGAGTTAACTTTTACCGCGCGACATCAGCTGAGATGAGCGGAAGTCGAATGTATTTTGTTTTTCCAATGGCGATGACAGCCACATCAATTTATATGGGGAACGATACTCATTTAATTAGATTTCTATATGGTTTCTAATCATTTCAAGACAGGTTCAAGAAATTAAAATTAATTTTCTGAGCCAATAAAATTGATTTACTCCCCTTTCTTTGAAAAGGATGTTATGTGTTCCACGGTATAAAACTAAGCTCAGACTAACCTCAAATTCAAAGTTACTGCAATATAGGCTCTGCTGGAAATACTGCTTCTCGCGTTGAAAATAATGTATTTATACTATATGAGGACCTGTGATTTGCAACAAGGTGTCACATATTATTTTGCTAATAGGAATCTGTATCTCGGTAGCCGTAAACATTTCAGAATCAGGGAACCACAATTCCCACGCAATAAATAATTGACGCTCCCTGACATGATTTCTCAATTTTCTTCTTATATAGGGCTAAAAGTATTCTTGAATTGCATGAATATTAAGTCAGTATTATTTAATATGTTCGATTAGTTCACGTCGCGACGTATTGTGAACACAGTCCGCGACGCGACGCGATACTGCAATTCACGCCGCGTGTCGCAGGTGTCGCCCTATTGTAAATGCCACATAAGAGCAACTGACTGTAGAAATTTGAACTGAACAAGTTGACTAAAGAATAATATTTTCTGTATTCTAATATTCTCATATCAATTCATGAGAAATAAGCAATTTATTTACTAGAGAACACATATATAAATTCAGAGAACACATATATATATTGTACCGATTCGCATATATAGCCTATTCTTTTTACTGTTTTTTTCGGGGGGGGGGGGATATATCCCCTTGATCCCCCCCCCTCTGCGTCCGCCACTGGTTTAGGGTATGCTTAATTTTGTAGCCTACACTAAAATCCAAATAGCATTTTTTGGCTAAAATGGCTAAATCACTGGAAATAATTTTTTATTTGTTGCTATTACTAAAAATTGTATTTCTTTGTTGAATCAGTATAAAGCAGAAGTGAGGCTAGTGTTGACTTATAGGCCTATAGTGCGATATCCTCTTGCTCGAAATCACTCACGATCGTTTGAAATACTGTAGTCGAATTCATTCAAGTTTTACGTATGTCAATACAGTTCTACTGACAAAGAAGATGATATGATGCTTGTGACGAATTTATTGGGAGAACTCCAGTCAGCAACTCTCCGCCCTACATAATTTTATTTTAGAAGTTGCCTAAAACCGAAAATTAAAACAATTATTGTGTACAATATTATAAACTTAAAAAAAATTGTTAACCAGACTACACACCACTTTTTCTTGGCGGTTGAATTACAAAATGTAATGAAATCGTTTGTTGCCCAGTTCTATATTTATCTGCATAGGTATGGTTTAGGGCAGCGTTTCTCAACCTATGGTCCGCGGACCACCAGTGGTGCAGATGGTCCGCAGACATAATTTAAAAATATCATAAAGCAAGTGGAAAGTAAAGAAGTAAAACTCCGGTTTTAATATTTTTCCAATTCAATAACTGTGATGTGAAATTTAAAAAAAAAATGTATTTAGATTTATTTCGTTATAATGACCTATAATTAATACCCCAAATATTAAGAATATAGGCCTACATATAGCCTAATTTTAAAAATGGGATTAAAATTAGGGGTCCGTAAATTTTTTTAGACTTTTAGAGGTCCTTGGGTTCAAAAAGGTTGAGAAACGCTGGTTTAGGGTAGGCCTATGCTTAATTTTTTACACTAAAATCCAAATAGAATTTTTGGCTAAAATGGCTAAATCACTGGAAATAATTTTGGAATCCGTATAGATTGTACTCAGAGTTCTGAGGTCTGGACATGGAAAATGTATCAGTGGCGTAACACGGGACATGTCCCCGACCTTCATTGAGAATAGTTGAGTACCCCCTCATGTATGCATTACATCCGGTAATTGGGAGGTGTGGTGCTTTATTATGATTGGTGGCAGCACTTGCAAAGAATTAACCAATCGCAAGCGGCATGTAGGAGGGGCATAGCCCGTGGCGCCGCCCCATTCATAATGATCCTGCTGGAGGGCGCAGACCCCCGGGGCACGACACATCTCTATTTACCCTGCGACAAGCTTCAGTCTTGGCCAAGTCTTGTACGTCTCTATTAGTAATCCTCATAGGGTGTTAATATCCACAGGTGTAATAAGCTCTATGCAAATCAACGTTTCCAAGGAATGAATATAATAATAATAATAATAATAATAATAAATTTATTGAGTGCATTACATTCATCGTTTAATACCGGTACTAAATTTGCTTTCAAGACATTTCATCACCATAGATATACAAGCTTTCATCAACCACAGATTATTGTCTCTGTTGCACATTACATGAAAATATTATAGGAGAAAAATTCCTCCGACACTGGGACTTGAACCCAGGACCTTTGGCTATTCGCGCCAATGCTCTACCAACTGAGCTAAGCCGGAGTTCAATTCACAGCCTGGGTTCAAGTCCCAGTGTCGGAGGAATTTTTCTCCTATAATATTCTCATTTAATCACCATTCAACGTTTATAAGTAGGGGGCGGATTTCTATGACCTAAAAAATAGGATATATGCATGCATTTATGACGTGAAAAAGCATGAAAATATGACCAATAAGATTTAAAATATGACTTTACCACTTACACATTATGTATATTTTTTAAGTTTCATTACAATTCATTTTATTAAAATATAATATTAATTATTTAAAATATCTGTAAATTCTCAAAAAGTATCAGTATAATGCAAAATTTACAAAATATGATATGAAACTTCAAAATTTCTTTAATATGCAGACAAATATGCGAAAAATATGACCTAAATATGCATATTCATGCTAAATATGCTACAATAGTTGAAAAATTTCTAAATATGCAGTTATATGCACAATAAAAGCCGTTTTATTTTCACCAGGATGCTTGGAATCGGGTTTAAATTAGTCGGAAACCTGAAATAATGCACAGGGGAAAAATATGACATGTCATAGAAATCCGCTCCCTATTTATAAGTTTTTAAAAAACAATTAGAGAATTTAACTTGTTAGAGGGTTTTATTCGATAATATTTTTAATTTTTAATAGGCCTATTCAATATTTTCAATATATAAAAAAAAATACTTATTTACTTACTTACTGACTTACTTAATGGCAATAGACAATTCCTCAGCAAGCTAAAGGCATATTAACTATTTTATGGAACCCGAAGGTTCATTGCCGCGCTTACATGAGCCCGCCATTCAATCCTATTTTGTGCTAGCTCCATCCAATCATCCCTAGCAAATCCTACTTCCCTTAACTCCATTCTAAGATTGTCCTCCCACCTTCGTCTAGGTCTTCCGCGTGGTCCTAGGCAGTTTTCTAGTTCACCTGTATTGATGGACAATCCTGGGCCCTATTTCATAAAACTATAGGCCTACAGGCGTGACAAATACGACAATTATGTCAAGTCTGACAAATTTGTCAATATGTCATGACAATTCTATTTTTTCATAAATATTACAAGGCTTTCCTTACATTACAGGCAAATTAATGTAAATAGTCAGACCCTTTTCATAAACGCGACAGTTTTATGTCAAACTTAAAGATTACTTTAGTACACTGAAGATGGCTTTCATATACGTGTACGATAATCGATCTCAACATCGAATGTGATACCTAAGCAATCGATTATTACTATCAAAATTAATTGAATTATATTTCTCTTTGAATACACAGTCACTGAAATTGAAAGTTCGGTTAATTCATTGCTTAAAAACCCTGTGCGGTCTCATGTATATTTCTTCATCACTTTCACTACTGCCAATATCACTACTACTAGTGACAATTTAGCAAGTTTATTAACAAGACAGTTTAAATTTTTAAAAAAGTTTTTCAAGTTATAGGCATTTAACTTTTACATAACCTACTGACATATGAAAGATTGCCTGTCACTTCTGTAATGACAATTCTACTTTTTTTTGTTGTAAATTTGTAAATATATCAACAAAAATTATTGTTTTATAAATAGTAGGTATCCTAAGATTTGACATATTTGTCAGACTTTTACCTGTAAACTCAAAAGTACGAGAAACAACAATATGTAAAATTCTCATACAAATCTACAAAATTGTCATGATATTTATGTAAAGTTGTCAGCTTTTATGAAAACACGGTTGTCAAAATGTAAACCTGTAAAACAATTTACTGATACCTGTAAAATTGTAACTTTTATGAAATAGGCCCTGGTTTTCCAAACCCCTTCAGATGCGATGGGTTTGTGATGTAGCGCGAGTGGATAGTTTGAGCGGTGGACCACCAGGGCAGCTGCGGCGTGCACTGCATTAGGGGCGATTTATGTCGTGCTGGAACTACAAGCAAGTCGTGGCGTCCTGCCGCGCCGACCCATGACGTCATAATCATGCGACTCCATATTGCACATGTCTCCTTGAGGTCATGCTAAAAGAAAATTACTATATACAGTATACTGTATTGTGTTCTTTATTCTGAAATAATCATCTTGTTAAGGGTAGGGTTTCTATTGTTTAAGTTGTTGAACGTTATTCAAATGGAAATGTTGAAAGATGAAAGTCATTAGGAAAAATCAAGCATTTTTCACAGATTTTCGATATTTTGAATTTTTTCGAAACTTTTAAGCACCATATCTCGGTACGTATTTAGTTTTAGAAAAGTTTGAACAGTGCAAATGATAGAAAATTCAATGCTCTTTAACTTTTGTAATGGAGTTGTTAATATGAAAAGACTCGTCCACCTGACCACAAACCACAATAGACCAAAGTTCAATGGATGCAACGTCACTACGCCCTATAGTATTATAATATTAATTTGGATTTATGCACATATACAAACCTATATAATGTCCTCCTATATGAATTTATAGAATCTTATAAAGTATTCAATATCTTGTTAGGTTTGAAGTTTCACTATTGTCATAAAATATTTGTTTGGATATAAAATTATGTAGTCATATAAAATACACTTACATTTAGATAGCAATATGCTATATGTATCTAATTAAAACTTAACCATTAAAAACATATAACTTATACACTGATGCTGTGCACTGTAAGTTAATTTAAAAGCACACCGTTGTCATATGTTAAAAAATATGTACAATTATGCCGGAGAATACCTCAGCAATAGTCATTCATTAAAAGATAAAAATACACTTGGATACATGTAGATTAAAATAAGACAGTCTGTTGTCTATTTGATGAACACAGACTGTCTTATTTTGATCTACATGTATTCAAGTGTATTTTTATCTTTTTTGAATGACTATTGCTGAGATATTCTCCGGCATAATTGTACATATTTTAACATATGACAACGGTGTGCTTTTAAATTAACTTACAGTGCACAGCATCAGTGTATATATGTTTTTAATGGTTAAGTTTTAATTTGATACATATAGCATATTGCTATATAAAAGTAAGTGTATTTTATATGACTACATAATTTTATACCCAAACAAATATTTTATGACAATAGTGAAACTTCAAACCTAACAAGATATTGAATACCTTATAAGATTCTATAAATTCATATAGGAGGACATTATATAGGTTTGTATATGTGCATAAATCCAAATTAATATTATAATACTATAGGGCGTAGTGACGTTGCATCCATTGAACTTTGGTCTATTGTGGTTTGTGGTCAGGTGGACGAGTCTTTTCATATTAACAAATATTACCACAAACGGGAAGAAAAATGAAATTTATTAACTTTTTGTAATGGAGTTGTTTAGGAGTTATAAGAAAAACACTGAAAAAAGTAAAAAAAAAAAATTCGAGGTTTTTCGGTTTCCTGAAGTTCGCACAGAGTTTTCGAATTGTAAAACTTGGATTCTACACCACATAATACCCACACACAACATAGTAAAAGATCATTAACTTTGGACCTTTTTCCAGGTAAAAGTACCTGGTGACTGGACTAACTGTATTGTGGGCGAATGTGTGTAACGTCATAGATGACAAACAAGTGGTAAAAAAAGAGATTATTTTGCGAACAGGCATTTTTGCGAAACGAGCCCCTGAGCGAATGTAAAATTCTAAGAGCTAAATAAAATCACGAGCCAAAGATGAGTAGTTGTTTTTTTTTTTTTTTTTTTTTTACATTTTCGAGATTCTCCGAAGTACTTTAAATTTTTCCAAATGTAAGAGAATAATTAAATTTATTATGTAACTTAAGTAGGCTGATTTATTCATCTTGATTCTTATTTTTAAAATTTTCTTCCTCTTATTACTGTGGGTGGATGCAATTGATTATATTTTTATTTAAAATACGAGGCCCGCCCACAAAGTAAGTTTCCTTCGGGCCGTTTACAAAAAAAAAAAACACAATTTGAAGGAAATATTTATTGCAATAGACACAGCCAGTGTTCAGCTATTTTCAACATATTCGCCACCGGAACTGAAACATTTGTCTTACCGTGGCACCAACTTCTGAATACCTGTGTCGTAGAAGTGTGCCGCCTGGGATTTGAATCACTGTGTGACAATCACCTTAGCCTCTCTGTCATTTCTTTAGGTGTAGGAAAAGATGGAAATCACTGGGAGCGAAGTCTGGGAGGTAGGGTGGATCTTTAAACACCAGCCAGCCGAACTTCTGCAGGAGACTTGCTAGGAGGTGTTTAAACATCCACCCTACAGCCCTGACTTCGCTCCCAGTGATTTACATCTTTTCCTACACCTAAAGAAATGACAGAGATTGACATAGAGGCGGAAATGTTTGTCACAAAGTGGTTCAAATCCCATGCGGCACACTTCTACGACACAGGTATTCAAAAGTCGGTGCCACGGTATGACAAATATTTCAGTTCCGGTGGCATATTATGTTGAAAAATAGCTGAACACTTGCTGTGTCTGTTGGAATATATATTTCCATGAAATTGTATTTTGTTTATGTAAACGGCTCCAGGGAATCTTATTTTATGGACGCGCCTCGTAGTTTGTATTTTTGATTTATTTATAAATTTCTGAACTGCCCCAGACCATGAGCTTGTATTCATTTAACTGAGAAGGCGTCTTATTGAAAAATAAGAGATAGGCCTACATAATAATAATAATAATAATAATAATAATAATAATAATAATAATAATAATAATAATAATAATAATAATAATAATAATAATGTGAAAAAGCTGTAAATTGTAATTGAATCGGCAGTTTGAAGAAGGAAACAAATCCAAAAATCCAAAATGATGAAGATAAGACGTACCGTGCCTAATAAAAGTCGCGTGCCATGGGTTGCACACCGTCTGCTTATCTTATCTGCGAACAGCTTGTTTCTGCCACAGCAAACAAATTAGGAAACAAATGAAAATGAGACAGAACCTGTTTGTTTCTCAGTCACAAAAACTCAGGGTCACAGCATCTCGATTCTGATCTGATCTCCCCGACAATTAAAATCACTGCAACATGCCCTTTCCTGCATCTTTGTGTTACACACTTACTTTATGGGGTAAAACATATGAGAATCCTGTTTTCTTACTTTTGTTTTGTTGCCTAGGAGATATTTTAATGCATGATGATCTGGGCCCGGATTCTAATGACATATCTTTTTATTGATGCTGCATAGACATTGCAAACTTGTAAATAAATCCTAATCATGGCCTCTAAATCATAGAAATGCATTTTTATTAAGTCATTTTTTGTCATTATATATTCTTAGGGCATTTATTTCAATTTTACGTCATATTTTGTCATTTTCGTGTAATTTTCTTCCTTATTTAGTCATTTTCATGTAGGCCTATTTACATTGAGTGTATTAACTTTTTTTTTCGTCACTAGCGGTGCTGTGTTGTTTGTTTAATGCAAGAAGGAAAAATTCGGCGTTAAGGTGTTGTCATGTCTCAGTCGGAAATGAGAATCAAAGAAACGCCAAAATTTTGTTTTATATTACTATTGTTCTCAATAAACAACAATATAATCCGGCAGACCACAAAAGGAAATGCCGAATTTTGACTCGCCAGTGCCTCAGTGCCAGTATAAATTTCTGTGAGAAAAAAAACATTCACAACATTACAGTTATTTACAGTTTTTACAATTATGTACAAACTAGTCTATACCTTTGTGTGTACAATGATAATTTTTTATAAAGAAAATATCAGTTTTTAGGTCATTTTTTATAATTATTACGTCAGTTTCTTTAAAATTTGGGTCATTTTATAGGTCATTTTTCAAACAATGTTAGGTCATCAGAATCCGGGCCCTGATGATGATATTTAAAAACGTAGAAATCAGGATTAATACATTAATTTCAATTTGTGGAGACCCACTCGTTCGTTCCCCACATCACCCACATTAAGAAAAAGACACAATAGAAAAGAAGGTGCGGATACAAAATTAAATAAAATCAGGTAAACTGATATAACAAAGTGTCAGAATGCTTTTGTTTAATAAGTGATAATTGCAATTATGATATGCAGAAAATAAATTATTTTTGTAATCGATTTCCGAGTTAAGTTCCAGATTGATTCAATAAGCAGGGCTTACGGAAGGACAAAGGTCTAGTTTGATAAGCATATGTGAAGGAATATGTGGGTAGTGTTATTTGTCAAAGCTTACTGTATTGCAACTTCCAAAGCCGTATATGGACCCTGTAAAATAATTAGGGCTGAAAATTGATTAAAATTTCTAATGGAGTTAACGCTTGACTTTAATAGATTAATCGACTGATTAATCGCCTGATTAATCGACAAACAGGTCGGTATTTTAAACGAAACCAAAGTGTACATTTAATATTGTTTTACACATTTAATAACTACTACACTACAGATAATCAGAAGAAATTCTGAATTAATTAATACCATTATTAGTTAACTAGTGAAAAAATATATACAAAACTTACATTTCCGGTTACTTTTTCAGCCAAGACTTGAGACACACGAGTTTGTTGACTAAACTACCCTTCAGGTTTCTGAATAACGGAAATTGTTTGGACACAATAGGCTGAATGACACATGATGTGCCAAGGCCGGAGAAGATAGAGATAGGAGTTTTGTCATTTGACCCATTTCTCGAAAAAAAAAATTCAGAATTCGACTATACCGATTAATCGGAAAATGTAATTGATCGACGATTAAATGTTTAATCGATTAATCGGTACAGCCCTAAAAATAATATGTTGTCTTGAGAACTGATTTGCATTTGATGAATTTTTTCTAATATATTACCATAAAATAGGCACTAAATTGGGCATTACTCCGGTACCGGTCAACCGATTTGGTCCAATATCAATTGGCTTGATCCCATGAACGTTGTAATTGTGTATACCAAGTTTCATGAAAATCCGGTAGGCCTAAAGCTTATTTGAGTTATCGCGCGTACAGACACACGGACGGACAGACATTTTCCCGTACCCCATACAATCTCATAAAGTACCAATAACTTCAATAACATTTTAGAAAATAGCTAGTACTTGGGCTTCAATGAAAGTTTATAAACTCACAACAACTCTACTAGTTGAATTTTAATATTTTCCCTCTCCAACTCTTCCTATCTTCTGCTACAGCTTTCAAATCTCCACAGCATCTTTTCTCCAACTTACATAAAGGCTAGAACTGGAGCTATAAGGTTAGTCACGTAAGGTAGTTCAGGCACAAATTAAACCACTGAAAAAACTGACTAAATTGAACCTTTTCTCCTAATATATGGTTCATATAAATTTGCAAATTAAATCAAAGAAAACTGTATTGTAACTTTAAGAATTGAGTATCCTATATTATACAGTAGTTTGCCTTAAATTTATAGGCCTAATAAAATCACGGCAAAGAAACAGAAAGACAAGTTTAAATTTTATGGAAAATTGACAGGTGTTCATTATTTAAGTGTTAGATGCTTTAAAAATAATTTATTTAACAACAAAGTAAAACATTATTTTTTTAACACTAACATCGTTTTTACATAAATTTTATTTTTAATTAGGCCTACATTGTGAGACTTAATAAATAAATAAATAATGAAACAAACAAAACGAATATGTGCTACCATAAGGAGTTAGGCCTATGAGTGAAAAACTGGCAGAAAACGTGATTTTTTTTTCGCTATCCAAGCATCAGTTTTCAGTAATACATTTCAATCGTCAAATCGATTGCAGGTGGCTTTTGTCATAATTTGGAAATAAAAGAATCGCTTAATTTTTTAGCCCACCCTGGTCGATTCATTTGTTTATAATGCCAAGGCCCGCAGACATCTAAAATATTCAACGTAGTCGGAGGAGGGATAATGAATATAGGCCTAAATGAACAAACACTTATCAATTTGGACGGAACTCACTATGCAGGGGTTTTCTGGGCCAGAGAACTCGAATCTGAGTATGTTTTTCCCAGACGGCGCTTTCTAATCGTGGAATTCACTTCAAAACCGGATTTTTAGCCGTTTCATTAATTATTAATCGTTTAGTTTAGACCTATGAAGGTTTCACTTGCAAGTGTTATTAAATATAATGTTTTAATTATTTTGCTCTTAATTTTTAATCTTCCAATTAATTATCGCGCTCGAAGCCGCGGGGATCTGCTAGTGTAATATAACGGAAACAGGTGACGTGTAATTAATTTAGCCTATTTCTGTGTGCGACTGGTTTCTAGAGCTGAAATAGAGCAACTCTTCTCAGAGAACAAAAACAAGGAAGGGGGAAAGGAATTTAGCGGCATTCCATCCGTGCATTACAATTTCAAATACACACCAATTACTTGTAATTATAGACAATTGAAACGTTATGTCCACTTTTTTTCAGATAGAGATAAAGTTATTGTGTTAGCTATGCTAGGCGTGATACAGCGCGTCGAGGAAACAAGCCATTGAGATCCAAGATAGTTTCATATGTCATACCGCCCTTCCAAGAGGTTCACTAAATACAGGTTTGCTGTCGTATTTATTAGCCTACTTCTGTTGTTATTTCACACTTTTCAAAGTGAATAGGTGCGACTGAGGTATCAATCGAAATATTTTTCACTTAGGTTTCACTAATAATAATAATAATAATAATAATAATAATAATAATAATAATAATAATAATAATAATAATCATCATCATCATCATCCTCAAGGTTTGGGCCTGTTGACCCGTTCCGTGCCCAAAGGTAAAATAATAGTTTCATTGATCAGTCCATTTCTTTTTCGGTCTGTCTACACTTCTTATTCCTGTTGGTCTAAATTTTAGCATTACTGTATGGTATTCTGTCTTTATCCATTCTGTTTAAATGTTCCATCCATTTCTTCCTATTTTCCTCTATTTTGTAATAATAATAATCAGGGCCCGGATTCTGATGACCCAAAATTGTTTGAAAAATGACTTATAAAATGACCCTAAAATTTAAAGAAAATGACTTAATAATTACAAAAAAATTACCTAAAAACTGATATTTTAATTATAAAAAATTATTATTGTACACACAAAGTTATAGGCTGTTTTGTACATAATTATAAAAACTGTAAATAACTGTAATGTTGTGAATGTTGTTTTCTCACGGGAATTTATATTGGCACTGAGGCATTGGAGATTCAAGCTTCGGCATTTCCTTTTGTGGTCTCCCGGATCATATTATTGTTTATTGAGGGTAAACAGTAGTTTGCACTCTCAAATCCAAGCAGGTGCCAAGTCAATCTAATAACAATAGTATTATAATACAACATTTTGGCGTTTCTTTGATTCTCATTTCCGACTAAGTCATGACAACCAACTCCGAGTGTGTCCTACTTGCATTAAACAAACAACTCTTCAATGACAGCACCGCTAGCGACAAAAAAAGTTAATACACTCAATGTAAATGCATTAAAATGACTAAATAAGGGAGCAAATGACACGAAAATGACAAAATAATGACCTAAAATTGGAATAAATGCCCTAAAAATGTAAAATAGCATAAAATGACCTAATAAAAATGTATTTCTATAACCTAGAGGCCATGATTAGGATTTATCTACAAGTTGGCAATGTCTGTGAAGCATCAATAAAAAGATGACATGTCATCAGACTCCGGGCCCTGGTAATCACACTAGAATGCTATTTACCTTATGGGCTATATGTGACTGATCCAGCCATCCTGTTTACAACTTTTTCGTTGATTGTAATTTTGTTTTAATTGTATAGTTACCTCACAGATTATTTATTTGAAGACTTCGTAGTTTTATATGGTGAGCATTATTACACTGTACTTGGATAATTGTACCATTTGTATAAATTTCAAACGATAAATTAGCTCCAGAATATAAACCACAAATATTCGCTGCAGGAATTCCCTGACATAACATACAAATTACACTGACCTAATTCTATTGCCAGAGCAATACTACAATCCTTCTTAAACCTCAGTGTGTCGACATCAGTCGCTCGGTTTCTGTATTCAGTAATTCGAAATTAACTCATGAAGGACTATGGATTTTCAATCTCTAGGTCCGTAAATAGGTATGTAGAATAATAATAATAATCAGGGCCCGGATTTATATTTGTAATGATGCTGCTTAGACATTGCCAACTTGTAGATAAATCCTAATCATGGGCTCTAGATCAGTGATTCCCAAAGTGGGGTCCGCGGACCCCTGGGGGTCCACGAAGGTGTCTCAGGGGGTACGCAGGCGGTTTACGAAGAAATAGGATATCTCGTAATTTTCTCAAATTACATATCATCTAAAGCAGTTCACTGTTCACATTAAGGACTAAACTCTGTAGGGAAAAAGGTAGAACAGGCCGCGCACGAGTACCCCACTCCAACCCGCCTGGAAAGTTGGGGTTTTGGGTGGGAACGCAAGAATCGGTTTTTATGATTTTGAGATATTTTGTTAGTTATGAAAAGAACAGGGTTGGTGCAAGAGAATTTTCCTGCATCAATTAAGCCATGTTTTAAGTTATAATACGGCGTTTTTTATAATTGCGAAATATTATGTAGGCCTATGGTGCAAGGGTCTTTTCTTGTTATGAAATATTTATTTGGTTTTTTATAATTGTGAAATGTTCTGTTGGCTTATACTTATACGGCGTCTTTTATAATTGTAAAATATGTTTGGTGTAAGGGTATTTTTTCATTGTGAAATATTATTATCGGCGCTGAGCAGCCATTGATATTATTATTTTGTCTATTGAATTTAATACATTTGAATCAAAGTATTTATTTAGCTTTTTTTTTTTCAAAACCCAGAGGGGGTCCGCGAAATTTTAATTTTTTTAAGGGGTCTGCGGACTGAAAAGTTTGGGAACCACTGCTCTAGATTGTAGAAATGCATTTTTACTAGGTCATTTTTTGTTATTCTATGTTATTTTTATGGCATTTATTACAATTTTACGTCATTATTTTGTCATTTTCGTGTCATTTGCTTCCTTATTTTGTCATTTTTATGCATTTACTTTAAATAAATAACTAGGTTACTATAATGCAACATTTTTGTCGAATTTACTTTAATAAAAATTCTTACTTTTCTTCTCAAATGTTCCAATCAAGAAAAAAGTTTTTGACCTACAACATCCTTTTTGCATTTACAGTTTTTACAATTATGTAAGCCTACAAATTAGTCTATATCTTTGTGTGCACAATTATAATTTTTATAAATAAAATATCAGTTCTTTTGTAATTATTAAGTCATTTTCTTTAAAATTTAGGGTCATTTTATAGGTCATTTTTCAAAGAATTTTAGGTCATCAGAATCCGGGCTCTGATGATGATGATGATGTTAATAATAATAGGCCTAATAACAATAATAATAATAATAAAATTAGGTTAACTGATGTAACAAGGTGCCAGAATGCTTTTGTTTAATCAGTTATAATTGCAATTATGATATGCAGATAATAAGTTTTTTTTAAGAACTGATTTCCAAGTTAAGCTCCAGATTCATTAATTAAGCATAGCTTGCGGAAGAACAAAGGTCTAATATAAAAAAAAAAATCAGATTAAAATCGTCCAGCATCAGTAGAACTATAGTCTACAGATTTGTGATATCTAGACAACAGCACACTCACATAAAAATACCAAAAAGAATATCAAACTGGTCGGCCTCGGGATTTCAACCAAGGACCTACAGAATGCGAGTCCAAGACGTTACCTTCTCGGGCACCTCGCTCAGTTTAACGGTCTAGTTTGATAAGCATATGCAAAGGAATAGTGTTATTATTCATAGCTAACTGTATTACAATTTCCATAGCCGTATATGAACACTGTAAAACAATATGTTGTCATGATAACTGATTTGCATTTGATAAATAATTCTTTCTAATACATTGTCATAAAATACGTAGGCTCTAAATTGGGCATTACTCCGGTATCGGTCAACCGATTTGGCTTCTTCCCATGTACGTTACCAAGTTTCATGAAAATCCGATGAAGCGTATTCTGCGTACAGACACACGGACGGACGGACAGACATTTTCCCGTCCCCCACACAATCTCATAAAGTACCATTCTGGCACTTAATAATAATAATTTATTCTGCCTTTAAGTTACTACAAACAATTGGCAAGGTCACAAGAATAAAACATTTTAAAAAGTTAAAAAGACAGATCCCATAATTTATTTTTCAAGAATTCCTGTTCTGAATAGAAATCTTTGTTTTTTAACCACTTAGACACAACGTACTTAAATCTTTTTAAAGAAACAGTTTTTTGGGGGGCAACTTATTAAACATTTTTATTCCGATTGCTTCCCAACTATTAAATGCCTTAAGATGTACGGATATGCTTAGACTGTACAGTACCACAATTTCTGGTATTATATATGAATGTAACTGCATTCTTTCAGGATATAATTCTAGTCTTTCCTTTACAAATGTTAAACAAGAAAATCTCTATATAAAAAAGGCTTTGTCCTGACTGACTGACTGACTGACTGACTGACAGGAATCAACGTAGAGCCTAAACTATAATAGGTAGAGACTTGGAATTTTGACAGTATCTTCGTTCTATAATGTAGGTGCTCACTAAGAAATATTTTGAAAAATTTTGATTTTAAATGCAAAAAATTAAATGTTTTTGAGAATACTTAATCCCTTTTAAACAGAATTATCAAATTCAAATCACAGTTCATTTGACAACAGTATTGTTGGCAGTCTTCACATAAAGCTTTGGAAATAAATGAAACGTGTCTCTGACAAATTAGAGAAGGTATCAAAATAATTTATGTTATAAATAAATATTAAAGAATGAAATCCACGAAAATAATGCAGTCATATAACTTTCTCTAGCCTGGAAATAGAGAAAACAATACGAGGTAAGGTAATAGCCTATGTTTTGGGAAGAGAAGTATGAAAGTTCTGCATTTCTGTTTAATTTTATCCCCAAAACGGTTTTATGGTAACATGAGAATAAGAAATAAAAATTTTCTGCCACGATAATACAAATTCATGTTATCAGGATTTCTGTTTCTTCTTATTTGAACCCCTACCGGACTTGGTGTGTAGAAGCGATGGGATGCAAAATTCTACATCCTCTATGAGCCATAAAAAGCTATACCAAGCGTTTTCTGAGGGAATAGTTTGAGTGTGATAAGTCGTTCTTTGTATTTCAAATTATAAATACCTATATAAGGACCTAGAATTTAAAAATCCAAAGTCCTTCATAAGTTAATTTCCAATTACAAAATAAAAAACCCGAGCGACGCTGGGCCTTTTAAGCTAAAATAAATATACAAGGGAGGGTCATTATTTTATTGCATACTGCTGTATTTAAATGACTACTCTCGCATTTCTCCCCGGAAAACCCGAATATATTTAGCTATGTAATTAGGTAATCACACTAGAACGCTATTTAGTACTATGGGTGACTGATCCAACCATCTGTTTGCAACTTTTTCGTTGATTGTAATTTTGTTTTAATTAAATAGTTACCTCACAGATTATTTATTTGAAAACTTCGTAGTTTTATATGGTGAGCATTATTACACTGTACTTGGATAATTGCACCATTTTTATAAATTTCAAACGATAAATTAGCTACAGAAAATAAACCACAAAAATTCGCAGCAGGAATTCACTGACATAGTATACAAATTACACTGACCTAATTCTATTGCTAAAGCAATACTACAATTATTACACCATTTTTTCGGGCTGTATAAACCTTAATAAGCCCGGCGTCGTTCGGGTTTTGTATTTTGTAATTCGAAATTAACTTATGAAGGACTTTCGATTTTCAAACTCCAGGTCCTTAAATAGGTATTTAGAATTTGATATGAGGAAGAACGACTTATCACACTCAAACTGTTCCCTCAGAAAACTCTTGATATATTTTTTTTATGGCTCATAGAGTATGTAGAAGCACCCCATTAATTCTACACACCAAGCCTGGTAGTGATTCATATAAGAAGAAAAAGAGTTTCCAGTAACATAAAACTGTATCGTCTTTACAGAATATTTTATTTCTTACTCTCGTGTTACCGTAAACCATTTCGGGGCTGAAATAAAAAAATAAATTCCATACCACTTTCATACTTTACTCCCCCAAATCTGGGACATAGGCTAATATTATACTGCGCGCATATGGTTAAAATGTTCCATCCAATTTTCTCCTTTTACATGAGAATATTATAGGAGAAAAATTTCTCCAACACTGGGACTTGAACCCAGGACCTTTGGCTATTCGCGCCAATGCTCTACCAACTGAGCTAACTGACCTCTCTCCTATGACTGAGGTTCTATCCGGCGCTGTGAATTGAACTCCGGCTTAGCTCAGTTGGTAGAGCATTGGCGCGAATAGCCAAAGGTCCTGGGTTCAAGTCCCAGTGCCGGAGAAATTTTTCTCCTATAATATTCTCATGTAATGTCCAACAGAGACAATATTCTGTGGTTCATGAAAGCTTATATATCTATCTCCTTTTACATGCTTAGGGCCTATGATAAACATCCATATCTCTCAACTAAAAATACGAAGCCAACAGTTATGAATAGGCCTAACGTATCATTGGATAGAAAGTTTTACCGTCTACTGATATGGCATAACTTACTCGTTGACACACTCTCGGGCTGAGACAGCTGGATTAATCTGTCCCCGCAATACGACATCTTATTTTACACCAAAATGTGAAGTGAGGAAATGGTATTCTCCATGTCCGGGGTAAAGAAAGTTATGTGACTGCATCACATTGTGCATTATTTTTTTATTTCATTCTACAATATTTATTTACTCCAATGCATGCTATCTATAGCTTCTCTAATTTGCCCAAGTCCCGTATAATTTATTTCCAAAGCTACCTGTGACCACTGCCAACAATACACTGTTGTCAGGAGAACTGTACATGTAATGTGATTTGGATTTGATAATTCTCTGTAAAATAGGTATTTCGTATCCTCAAAAACATGTGATTTTTTTAATTTAAAATAAAAGTTTTGTAAAATCCTTTCTTAGTATGCACTTACATCATGAAACAAAGACACTGTCAAAATTCCAAGTCTCTACCTATTATAGTTTAGTCTCTACGTTGATTCTCTGTCAGTCAGTCAGTCAGTCAGTCAGTCAGTCAGTCAGTCAGTCATTAAGTCAGGACAAAGCCGCTTATCACTGATTAAATAAACGGTAGGAAAATGTTGCGCAAACTTTCTCGCATATATGTGTTAAAGGCTAACACAGAAAATAGTAAATTATAGAGACAATTAAATTTTATTTATTACGTTTTCATAAAACTAACAAGTATCTAGAGCGGAAACATCAGGGTCGATCTTTATGTTCAATGCTTTTACCGTGAAATAATAATAAAATAATAATAATAACAATAATAATAATAATAATAATAATAATAATAATAATAATAATAATAACTTGGGGTTTGCATGGTATCCTCAATCTCAAAAGCAAAAATCCACGATACATTGAGATATTATGCTGCATGAATGAGTTATCACAAGAGCTTACTGGTAAAATTGGGTGGCTACGAGGTTTGATTTGAACCCAGGACCTCTTCCCTATTACCCTATACCATCAGGGTCGATCTTTATGTTCAATGCTTTTACCGTGAAATAATAATAAAATAATAATAATAATAATAACAATAATAATAATAATAATAATAATAATAATAATAATAATAATAATAATAATAATAATAACTTGGGGTTTGCATGGTATCCTCAATCTCAAAAGCAAAAATCCACGATACATTGAGATATTATGCTGCATGAATGAGTTATCACAAGAGCTTACTGGTAAAATTGGGTGGCTACGAGGTTTGATTTGAACCCAGGACCTCTTCCCTATTACCCTATACCACCTCGCTCTAATTGATTTTGATGTGTTCATTACGACTGTGGTAAACTGACTACATTTCATAACAATAATTAGATTATAATATTCTTGTTACTATGGACAACAAAAGAATATTCATATTTTAATCAAAATGTGTTCTGAAATTAAATTAAATTAAAGCATTCTGGCACTTACATCAGTTTACCTGATTTTATTAAGATAGGAGATTCTCAAATGAAAACGATTGTCTGTTGTCTGAAAGTAACGATTTGTACATGGAAAAGCTCCTGTCTACTTCCACCGAAACATGACCTAAAATACCGAAAATGGAATAAAAATGCCAAAAATGACCTAAAAATTGCCAAAAAATGACCATCTCCTGAAAATAACGAAAAATGGAAAATATAGTCATAAAATGCAAAATAAATTAATGCCCTTATTTATGCCCGGTTTCTACAAACTAGTGAATTACCTATGGGTAAATTATCCATGGACAAATTAGTTCCATTTAACCTACAATGATATAATGAGTAAGGCCTTGGAGTTGTACAGTTAATTTAATTCAGAAGGCTTTAATTCTCATTGTTTAAATATTACTATTGATCCTATGAAAGGTTAAATTTTATCCAGCCATCCATGAAAGGATAAATTAACCAGAAGATTTACCCTTGGAAAGATCCAGCCCGAGTTTGTAGGAACATTTTTTCTGCCATTTTCATATTTATCCAGAGGACATTTATGTAGAAATTCGCCACAAGTGTATGTGATTGCTATCTTTAAATTATTTGTGTTTGTGTGGTGTTATTTTTGTGTAAATTCTGTCCATTGGATAATTTACCCATAGGTAATTCGCGAGTTTATAGAAACCGGCCATTAATCAATTATTTCATTTTAAATGTCTTGAAATGTTCCACCTTAAACCACAAAACATTAAATAACAGATATTGTTAACTGGATACACGGTATCTAATTTATAAGAATATAATATTTAATTAGATACCGTGTATCCAGTTAATAATATCTGTTACTTAATGTTTTGTGGTTTAAGGTGGAACATTTCAAGACATTTAAACTAAATACCACAAACGGAAATGAAATTCATCAATCAATTATTTCATGACTAGGGACCGGATTTTTAGGTTTTTAAAAACACTGTTTTAGGTTTTCCATTAGGTGAAATAGTTTTTTTTAGGTTTTTTTGTCCAAAATATCGTTTTCGGGTAGAATAATTGGTTTAATGAATTTGAATGTGCTACATAGGATTCAATACATAATTAACACGTATTCTTAAAACACAGTGTGACCACTCAGTGTGAATAACAAGACAGTACTAAAGGTTAAGACAAACAAACGCTTTAAAACACAGAAATCTATATCCTTGTTCATACACGGCAACAATGGTTGTTCGTACGAATATTTTAAAAGGAATACGCCGGTACTCAACACCTCCTCTCTTGATACAGTCCATCCTAGACGACAATGGGTTGAACGAAACGCTGATGGTATTAATTTCAACCCGACAAATTATTGTCTCTCCGCAAAATATCGATTCCCCAACTGACAAAGAAAAAAGTAGCCTAAATTAGATATTTTAGGTGTTATATCCCGTTTAGGTATATTTAGGTTTTTATACCCAATTTAGGTATTTTTAGGTGCCACAGAATTAATGTGGGTGAATCCTATGGACATGAGTCGAAAAAGTGTATAAGCCCTTTTTGTTTTGGAAGTAAGGAAAAAAAATAGGCAAAAACCTAAGAATCCGGTCCCTATTCATGATACACATGTATATATATATATATATATATATATATATATATTCAAGCTATATTTTAACCTTCATATAAAAAAAAGAGTGCGTGGAAGGGCACGCGACAGAAGTAAACCTTTATTTTATTTTATTTTTTTATTTTTTAAATTTTTTATTCTTGGATTTTTTCAATTTTACATTATTGGACTTTTTAATATTGGGTTTTTGGACTTTTTAAATTTTGTATTTTGTACTTTTCATTTTGTTTCTTTCAATTTTTAATTTTGGATTTTAAAAATTTTCGATCTTTGAGTTGTTTATTTTTATTTTTTATTTTTTTATTTTTGGATTTTTTAATTTTTAATTTTATTATTTATTAAATTTTGGATTTTTGGATGTTATAATTTTTAATTTTGGAAATTTGTATTTTTTAATTTTGGAAATTTGTATTTTTTAATTTTGGATTTTTAATTTTGGATTTGCGCGGTAATGAACCTCCGGGTTCCATAAAATAGATAATATACCTTTAGATTGCTTAGGAATTGTCTATTGCCATTGAGGAATTAAGGTGTGAAAAATTTCCTTTGATTACTCCTAATCATTGAGTTGATTGTTTTCTGTGCAGTCCGCTCCGAAACACGTAGTTTTGAGTGTGACTGATTTTGTGACTGATTTCGTGACTGATTTCGTTTTAGTGTGACTGATTTTCCAGATTTACCCCAACCGCGAGAAATGAAGTTTTACTTCAAAAAGATGCAAAATCATGAAATGCCTTGCCCTAATAATCAGTTTCATCGATAAAGGTTTGACAGTAGGCTATATCTAATTAAAGCTAAATTACTGTAGAATTACTGTATGAAAATTAACCCAAGTCAGATCACGTATAGAGTTCACTATGTATAAGCCCCCGTAAAAGTTATTAGATTTTGGTGTTTGTTAGGTGCCGAGTTGGGCACTTAGTTTGAGACTAATGTGAAACTTGAGTAATGGAGGCGGAGTTTCAAGTTTATTATCTGGTTGCAACAAAGTAACGAAAATAGTATGTTTTGTGCCCCATCCATCCACTGCTATCCAAATAATGCGAGCCGAGCGCATGTAGTCAGATTTCATAAACCACATTTTATTGGGCAGAGCGGCTTGGTATGGACGACCCGCCAGAAAATGTTTTGTTCTCCAGGTTCGAAAACTGCGAGTTCTACACCGAGTAAAAACCCAACCGGACTCATTAGACTTTTTTCTGTGACTCCCTTATAAGCAGCGGAGTGCAATAGTTGGCATTACTGCACGGTCCCCCCCCCCCTTCCACTCTTAATTTGATAATCTCATAACCAGCCACTACCTTCTTCCACTTGTAATTAGCTGCAGTGGTCAGATTTATTTGTCCTACGTGATTTTCCGTACTAAGAATGATTTCGTTGGCAGCCATTTTTATTAAAACCTTTGTCGATGCAATATGGCCGCTTGGCGCGGCTCTTTTGTCCCCAAGTGGCGATGCTTGCTTGTTTTTTTTCGCAATCCCAGAACTTGTCTTGTCTGCTACTGACAGGTCTGATTCAGTCTGACCTTTCAGATCCTGCAAGAATACGACTTATATTTCAATTACCAAACGCTGAAAATGTTCCGCTCGCTTTCCTAATTGGGGTGGCTGCTATTTTTTTTAAACTAGGGAAGAGTCTTTTCTATATATAGAAATTATGTCAAGAGTAAATAGGTTAGCTTCATGACCTTTATTCTTCACCGGATATAGTAAGGATAATTAAATCACGGAGGAAGAAATGGGCTGGACATGGGGGAGGAAAGACATATCTCAAAAGTATTGACTGGGAGACCCGAAGTGAAAAGACCACTTGGAAGACCTAGACGTAGGTGGAGGACAATATTAGGATAGATTTAAGGGAAGTAGGATTTGCAAAGGATGATTGGATAGGCTTTGCACAGAATTGGGTTGAATGACAGGCTAAGGTAAGCGCGGCAATGAACCTTCGGGTTCTATAAAATAGATAATATTCCTTTAGCTTCCTGAGGAATTGTCTAATGCCATTATGTAAATAAGTATTATCATCATCATTGTTATAAGCCTATAAGCCTACATTGTTAGCTGTTTCTTGTACTTTATATATTACTTAAGAATTTAAGAATTTGCTATAATAAATCTGCATAACGACGAGCTTCATAATCTTCACTCGTCACCGGATATAGTAAGGGTAATTAAATCACGGGTGATAAAATGGGCTGGACATGGGGAGGAAAGACATATTTCAAAACTATTGACTGGGAGACCCGAAGGGAAGAGACCACGTGGAAGACCTAGACGTAGGTGGGAGCACCATATTAGGATAGATTTAAGGGAAGTAGGATTTGCGAGGGTTGATTGGATAGACTTAGCACAGAATAGGGTTGAATGGCGGGCTCAGATAAGTGCGGCAATGAACCTCCGGGTTCCATAAAATAGATATTCCTTTAGCTTGCTGAGGAATCGTCTATTGCCATTGAGTAACTTAAGTAAGTAAACATGTTAAAAATCATTCGGTTCATTATGGAGTCTAGCAGCATAAACTAATAACAATCTCAAATCAAGACCACTCGTTGTCTAACCGAGCAGAATCTCTACAGCTAAAACTTTCGGAATTCTGCTTTGAAGTAGCAACATTAGCTATCGTCAGTGGCGTAGGGATGAGGGTCCAGGGGGTCCGGATCCCGCCCCCCCCCCCTCCCCCGCCCGAAATCAAAACCTAAAATTTTATTTGTTACTTAAGCTCCATTTTGTCAAACATGTAAATATTTTATTTAATAATAAAATATTGAACTTATAAAAGTAGGCCTCTTATTTCCACTTTTCCGAGTGTTATTTAACTCTTCTTATAAATATTAATAAGTATTGTGGATGGTACTTCTTCAAGACTCTTTTTCCAAGAATTTCCTCTACCTGCTGCCACCCTAATCCTCTTCGACCTGTCAATCAGTGAATAGAAAGGTAATTAGGCGTATACACTTGTCTGCAGTCCAGTACAATGTTGCCAAATACGTACCACAGCACGTTTACTTCACTTAAGAATTAGTGAATGACAGCGGCAACACTGGGGAAATCCACGTGACTAGAAGAGCACCTGTTCTTTGTCGGTGCAGATTTTCGGATTAGGGAATAATGCTATTATATTCTTTTCTAGATAGACGATGGTTTGGGACGAGGTCTTCTTAAAATGGCAGGAACTTTATTATAACTTAGGTAACGATTTCTTGTTTAAGTTGCCATAGTAAAGCAATTCGCTAACTAGTTTTTCAGTGCTAAAATAGTATAAAATGTGATTTTCATTAGTTTAATATATAACAATTTTCCGGGGTGGACCCCGACTTAGGTCATGATTTTTTGTTTACGTTGGCATATCTTAAGAGTATGGTAAACCAATTTTCTAACTAGATTATCAGTGCTAAAATAGCGTAAAATGTGATTTTAATTAGTTCATTATTTAAAAAATTTTCCGCTGGTGGACCCCCGACCACCCTTTCTAGGGGGGACTCCCAAACCCCCGGCACTTTCGACTCTCCCCGAATTTATCTTCTGGCAACGCCACTGACTGTGGTGTGACCTTTGTTACGACTATTTATCTTCTAGGCTCATTTTTTAACTGTTAACCCTTAAATTCATGTGTATCTTAAGGGATACAATGAAACCATGGAAAACAGATTAGGCTTAGACTAAACATTTTAATTTCACCTAACATTACAGAATAAGGCACCGTACCAGAAATAAACTATAGTCCTAATCCTTGTGTTGACTGTTTTCTGTGCAGTCCGGCACGGGTTTGTATATTGTGTGAGAAATTCCCATCTGACCTCAGTTAGCTTATTTGGTCTATTCAGGTCATGCATGTATGGGTTAGGTATTTTTTAAAAACATTTTATGCATAACGAGTTTTCCTGAAAAAAGGATGGAAGTGTTTAATTTTTTGCTCTTGACTATATATATATATGAGTATTTTATTATGTTATATGAGTTCTAGAATTATTAAACCAATAGGCCTGATTATGACATAGAAATTTAACAAGAGCTAGACCCCAGGCTATGATATTGCAAGAACATTTTTTTTTTCTACGACTATTCCACTCATACGCCGCGTGTTTGAAATTGACCAATAACGTTTAGCAATTCCTTGGCTATAGACCAATCACAGTCGTTTATCTTATAATATCCTTCTTTGGATCGCAAGGAGGCAATTTTATCTAATAAAACGCCAGCTCGTTAATGGACACGTAAGGCATCAACGTGATTATTACGTCACATGCTGCCAGTGAAAAGAATGAAACACATTTTGAAGTGAAACTTCTTTAGCCGCGGTAGGGGGTAAATCGAGAAATGTGTCACACTCAAAAAATCGAATCGAATCGAAATCGAATTGAGAATATCTGCAACGTACTTTTGATACGTGGCTCCATCGTCACGAAATTAAAGAGGTGAGACGGAACGGACTGCACAGAAAACAATCAACTCAATGATTAGGAGTAATCAGCTGCTACACGATTTATGCCTGGTTTCTACAAACTTGTGAATTACCTATGGGTAAATTACCCATGGACAAATTAGTTCCATTTAACCTACAATGGTATAATGAGCAAGGCCTTGGAGTTGTACAGTTAATTTAATTCAGAAGGCTTTGATTCTCATTGTTATTGATCCTATGAAAGGTTAAATTTTATCCAGCCATCCATGAAAGGACAAATTAACCCAAAGATTTACCCTTGGACAGATCTAGCCCGAGTTTGTAGGAACATTTTTTCTGTCATTTTCATATTTACCTAGAGGACATTTATCTAGAAACTCGCCACAAGTGTAAGTGATTGCTATCTTTAAATTATTTGTGTTTGTGTGGTGTTATTCTTGTGTAAATTGTGTAAATTCTGTGCATTAGATAATTTACCCATAGGTAATTCGCGAGTTTATAGAAACCGGCCATCAAAGGACAAAATATAAAATACTCAAAGAGGAAACTAACGATAGAAGGTGATTTTTCAGACCTAGTACGAGGACCTGCAAATGGGAATAGTAATAGTAGTAAAGGTAAAGGTAAAGTGATCCCTATACAGGCCATGGAGGCCCAGAGGGTTCCAGGAGGTTGAGGCTCCCAGATTTTGGACATTCGGCACGTGAAGGTGGTAAAGTTGTCAGCCTTACGCACCGGCCGCCTTTACCCCCAGGATTGCTCCTGGTACTCATTTCTGTTAGAGGCTGAGTCGACCCCAGGGTCATAGTGCCACCAGAAGGATTAGGCCAATTGAAAAATTCCAACGACCCCATCGGGAATCGAACCCGCGACCTTCCGGTTTGTAGAGCAGCGCCTCAACCACTACGCTACGGCGTACCCCATAGTAATAGTAGGCCTAATAGTAATAATAATAATAATAATAATAATAATAACAATAACAATAATAATAATAACAACACTTACTTGCTCAATGGCAATAGACAAATCCTAAGCAAGCTAAAGGAATATTATCTGTTTTATAGAACCCGGAGGTTCATTACCGCGCTTAAAAAATCCAAAATATAAAAAAATCAAAGATCCAAAATTTAAAAATCCAAAATTTAAAATTTAAAATTCCAAAAATCCAAAATAAAAAATGTCCAAAAACCCAATATTAAAAGCCCAATAATCCAAAATTGAAATCCAATAATAACAAATTGAAAAAATAAATAAAAGAAAAAAGTTTCACTTTTGTCGCGTGGCGTTCCAAGCACACTTTTTTTTTTTTATACAGCATAACTTGTTTGGAAATTGAAATAATATACATTGTTTAAAAACAGAATTTCAATTCGGTGCAAGCCAGATCGTGTGCTTTTATAGCTTTCTGATGTAAGCAACTACCACGACGCCCTCCATATTTGTGATGCGCACTATTGGTAGCATTGAGAACTCGGATCGATTCATCAAATCGATTCTTCTTAGACTGTTCATTCGTCTAGTATGCCGTGATCTTACGGCTGACAGAATATTGACAACAAAGTAAGAAAATAATTATTATAATTTGCAAAATCAGTTACATTTTATTCATGGAATAATCTTAGTAAATACTACTCGAGATTACGAGTTTCATCATACAAATTTGCATGAAATTCGTTCTCGGAAATACACCAATATACTCATAATTAGAGACCGGATTTTAAAGGGAATTCTTCTTCTTCTTCTTCTTGTGATGTAGGATGGCATCCTGTTTATTTCCCCTTTATTCCCCTGAGGAATAAAGGGGAAAGGGAATTCCTTTTTTTTATATTTCATCACAAAACGTGATAAAATTGAACAGGACATTACTGAGTAAGGTTCAACTGCAAATGACCTGGTTTTAACGTCCCTTTTTTTCCTTTTTTAGGCTCATTTCCCTTTTCTTAGGAACCTTCCCTTTCCAGTACCTTTTTTTGCTAATTTATTTTGAAAAATTCGTAAATTACCCAGGATTTGGTAATATGAAAACATTAAAAACGGTTTTCACTGATTCACCAATGAAAAAATAATTCCTCCCAGCAGAAGAATAGGGAAATCACAGGCTTGTCATTGCCTAAGTTTCACATTATAAGAAGATGGGGAACATGTATTTCGTGTGCTATTTTCCTCTGTGAGAATTTCAACAAGATCAAAAAATGTATTCAGTCATTAGATGTTACAGAATCAGCAGCTGTAGAGCAAGCAAAGGCTTTACATAAAACAAACATGTATCTCTCTGTTGATTTTTTACACTCTCTTACTTTTTTATCCCTTTTTTTCCCCAACTTTTTTGGCAATAATTTTCCCTTTTTTCCCCCACCTTTTTTGGGCAATAATTTTCCCTTTTTCGTCCTTTTTTGGGTGCAAATTTTCCCTTTAAAATCCGGTCTCTACTCATAATCTTCCGGAGGATTACTTATGTAAAATTGTTAATAATTTCATTCATTCAATGGGCGAATTATTTTAGCCATCCCATGACTGACGGCGAAATCCAAACAAAAAATGACAGTAAATGGTAGTAAAACAGGGAAAGGATTATTTTAGCCACTTTTGTTATACATAGACCTGGGATTTTAAGGCAAATGCCTATTTTGTTCCTTATGAAAAAACATGAAAATTTTGAAATATGTTGACGTTTCATTTTAAATCATTTACATTCATAGGCGTACGGTGGGGGAGGGTTGAGGGGGTTAAAACCCCTCCCGAAATATCTGCGAGTTTTAGGATTATAACTTCATGTTCAATAATTTAAAAAACATTGGTTTGATTATTTTATTATATTTTCTTACCTAACACTGCATTCTTAAAAGAACTCTTGTAAATTTAAATTTCTCATTAATGATTTTATATTTTCGTAATTTATTTAATAATAATGCACACATTTAATCTCAAAGAACAAACTATCTGAAATAACTTTTACTGTACAGGAAAGCATATGTCTGTTGTTATTAAATAATTTATTAATAATACTGGTGGGTTTTTAATTATATACTTCTTATAACAGTGACTGATAAACAAATTTTCCTTTGGAATTCCTCATAAACGAATCCATAACCTGGATATTTATGTGGTATGATCGGTTGGATCTCAGGAGTCCATTGAATATCAGCTTTCAATACGTAAAGCCAAATTTTCTGGAATGGACTTAGCTCCAGAAACCAGCACGAGTAATTAAACAAAATTACTACGTCTGCAATCAACTTGCCGATACAGAAACAACAGAACGTAGACACAATGATATATAGTGCTCCGCATAAAGAAATTATGTGGATTATGTGGATTACATCCTACGGTAGCCAGCTATGTTATTTTCTCAAAAGGAAGGTTTTATTTATAAACTATTTAAAACAAGAAATGGACAGATACCTAGAGAAATCAGTTTGAAATACTGTGCTGCATAACTAACATCATAATATTTATATCACAATACAACTGTTTAGTTACGAAAAGTAATGTATTAAATTACAATGCGCACAAGGACATGGAGCTGAGAGAACATTACATTTTTTGTTTCAACCCCCCTCCAAACAGAATTTCACCGTACGCCCATGTTTACATTTATAGATTTTTATAATGCCCTAAAATGCCTATTTTGTACGTTTAAAATAAAATTAAACTTCTGTAATTTTTACAGTCTTATAATGGACATCACTCAATGAAAAGCAGAACAGCAGAGGGTGGGTTTTTCACAGAAACTTGATTATTCCAAGCAATTGTCGCTAAGGGAATGCTGACTGACGGGGGAGGGGGAGGATTATGGGGGAAGGACTACTGTGTCAAGTCACCAGTGAAAGAACATCTGTTCCAGTGAATATAGTTCGTGGTGGCTAATTTTGCAGTTAATTCTTTTAAGAATAGGTATACCACTTTTCTTACAGTATAAAAAAGACCATGTTACAGTTAAGTGTATATTGTAATATTTTAAAGTCCATTTGCTATCTATTTACACATTTTTAAAGCATATTTTAAGTGCCTATTTTCTCTTTTAAAAGCCTATTTAATTCTTTTAAAAGGCTATTTTAGGTGCCTAAAACTATTTTTTTAGAGCCTAAAATCCCAGGTCTAGTCACATAGTCGAAACTCCGTATAACGATATTTGTGGGCCCTAGCTGATTGTATTGTTATATGAGAGTTATTGTTATATTGAGTAGTGTAATTTACCAAATATTAGAAAGACTGCATGGCTTTAGCTGGTCATGATTGTAACCATTGCAACTTTACACCCGCTCTATAAAACAATGAACTATGAGCCTAATCTTTCTGTTAACTGTTTTCTTTGCGGGGCCAACACAATATTCGAGACTCAATCTCTCACACGGAATTTTTCGGAATCGAATTGAGAATATCTGCAACGTACTTTTGAGACGTGGCTCCTTCCTCTTTTATGCCCATTACTATGTAGTAGGCAATGGGTGCCTAGGCAAAGCCCATTTGCCCCATAATATGTAAATATCAACATGTTAAAGTTGGTATGTTCTTAAATGTTATTCATTCACACCCAACCTTAAGGTCGCTCTAATTGCATTCTATATTTTTCGCTTTAGTGCAAATAATGTTGCGGGATAGTATCGCGGTCAATGCAAGGGCTTGTCAATGCTGCCGTATAGTCTGTGTGGGTTATCTTGACACTGTGGTCATAAAACTACCCTGCTATTATTCAGCAGGTAGCCAAAAGTTACTCACTCCACTATCCCACTGAGCTGAGGTGAGGGTGGAGTAGGGTTGTATAGGAAAAATGGGGGAAAACCAGATATTCCAGGTTTAAGTAATCGCCAGATGTGTTTAAGCAGTCATATTGTCGTTAAGAAAAGCAGACTTTTTACTGTAAATGGTGTTTATGTTAAGTCCTGATGAAAGTGGCCAATATAGACACACAGACCACCACTGCTTCTAGCAGTTACACTGATAGTATTTCTCCCATGCCACTATCGTCATAGTGACAGCTACAAATTCGTGGAGTGAGTAACCTTTCACAATAGTATGTTTCTATCTCTTTCTGTTCAATAACTGACTTCTGCCAAACATCTTCTGTCTCAATTTTCTGAACTATGCCAACTTACAACAAACAGACTTTATAGGGTTCGGATGTTTATGACATGTCATATTTTTGTCCTGACCTCCGTTGTCGCCGCAAACACAAATTAAACACGAATTGCACGCTTTTTATCCTAATCGGACCGTTTTTATTTTGCATATAAAATCATATTTTGGGCTATTTTGTGATCTTGGTCATATTTTAGCCATATATGTAATTTAATGGCACATTTCAGTTACAAATTCGGTAAATGAGCACAATTATACAGTGTATGTACTACATGGTAGAGTTAAATTTGAAATTTATTTCATTACTTTAATGTTTATGCCAAATTAATAGGAAACTTGAATTTTAAAATTAATGCAATTGTTCATATTTTATACTGACATGCAAGGTTTACAAAATATTAAGGAGTATTTGGAGCTGATCAAACGAGCAAACAGGAGAAAATTCTTTCAAATTAGAAGTTAATCACAAGTAAAACTGTAAAACACCTGTAAAATTCTTAAAAAGTGATTTTCTGATTGAAGTCATGTGATGTAAGAATTTAGTGTCTTTAAACGTTTTAAATTGGAACTTTTATTTTTTGAAAATACGTTATTTTATTAGCCGGTCATAAAAACCACCATTAATGGCCGTGGGTGTCGGCATGCTGACTACATGCCCTCCCAGTTCTGCCATTGCTAGGGCCCTGATTTATTGGTGAAATAAAGTGGCTGATTTCGGGGTTAACTTCCTTCTATTTCGGTGGGTATTTCGTGAAATAAATTACTTATACCACATTGGGAACATTGCGCAATGATAAACTTTGCTTCTTTATTTACATGAACTAACACCCCCCCCCCCTCCATTTCCATATTATTCTGCCTTTGTATGAACTGAAGAAACTTTCGATTTAGGCATGATTGATGTTAATGTTCAAATATAATGACGAGAAGTATTATCGTAATTTCTACTAAACACCATCACATAGCCATTTGCAAACAGAAGTGCCAACCATACCACTGTGGATAAAAGGCGAAATCTGTTGAATACAAGTAACAAACATTCTACACTCTTCTGCTGTAATCGATCATAGGCATCGCTAACTTGGCAAAGACATAGCAGGAAAGGAGTGTACTGTACTCAACAGTACAAACCAGCTCACAGACAATCTTTGTGTAAATTCTGCAATCTTTGTAATCGATCACAAATATCGATATATCGGTAATTCTTCGACAGCCACAGAAACAGCAGAAAAAAAGCATGCTGCTAAGAAATAAAAAATACAGTACCGGTACACCAAAACACAATATTGTGATTTTAAGGCACATTTTCGTGCTCGTTTCTCACTTTACGGACAGAAGGGGCATATTTCGCGCTTATAGACACATTTCCCGGAATCGAGTCAATTTCGCGATATTTCGTGGATTCAATTTGGTTCATATTGGTATTTTAAGCATATAAAAGCTATATATAGCTAGGGGAGATTGTTTTATAAAATTTCGCGCTTATCGTTGTTACCAAAAAATACGGCCCCTAGCCATTGCCTATGTAGATGACGCAGCAGTCGGGTGGTAGGCCTTGCTCCTTCAGGGATGTAGCGCCACGGAGTTTATTTTAGTAGGTCGTATTTAGGACTTTTGGGTCATATTTAGTAATTTTAAGGGCATATTTGCAGTCATAAATTCTACTTTTTTTAGGTCAGAAACATCCGAACAGTTGTTGCCGTGGAACGTAAGTTGACATTCCCACACGCAATCTTGTTATGTGCGGTAAGAGTTTCCGTGCGGTAAGAATTTACTTACGCCACAGCATAATACCAGCCTTTATGGACAAGGCCCCCCCAGGACAAATATTCGGTTCCCATAACAACAAACTCATGCGAATCACTTTCTGAAATAAACATCTATCTTCAAGAATGTATATACATAATACTTTCAGGTAATATCACAATTAATATAATTAAATTGATATAAATAATCATCGTGCAAAAAATAGCATGCAATACTCGTGCCGTAAACGCATAACGGATCTCGGAAATTGAAAAAAAAAACTCGGCACAAGCGCCTCATTTTTTCAAACTCTTTCCTCGATCCGTATGCATCGCTTACGGCACTTGTATCGCAATATACTATATTATTTCGAATTGATCCTTATTAGTGTGACATAAAATTGTAACTGTTGGCCATAAGAAATAAACCATAAGTCTAAATGTTTTCTGTTCAGTTCGTCGAGGATTTATAATTTCTATGACGAATCTAGGGAACGGCAATTTCTTCAATAGGCTACATTAAATTTTCAATTTTTAATTATTATTTCTGTCCTATACTTCAGGATTTTCCCAGATTGTTAGCAATATTTCCCTTGACCGGAATAAAAAGGCAACTAGATATTGCATTACGACATAGTACGGGCATATACAGTCCTAGTTCGTTGTAAAATGAAAACAACTGAAAGTTTACATTGCATGTGGTGGCTACACTGCACTGTGCAATATGGAAGAAACAAAAGAAGGTTACCTCACGCCATAAAAAAAGAAAGCAGCTTAGCGTAATATAAAAGTGTGAGTTCTGAATGAGGTAGATAGAATTCATACAGCCTGCAGTCACTCAGCAACATGCAGACCTCTGTAAGTATAATACAGGGTGTTGGAAACATTGCAATTCTTATCATTAGGGCCCGGATTCTTAGGTTTTAAACTATTTTGTTCCTTGCTAGCTACCTGTTAGGCAGGGTTCACACTCAGGCGATAAGCGATAAGCGATATATCGCGAGCGATATACGATACGCGACACGCACGGACAGATACTTGAAATCTACAAGGGAGGCGATAAAAAAGGTTCACACTCACGCGATAGCGCAACATATCGCAAGTGCTATATCGCTCGAAGTGCAGCATGCTGGTCGCCTGAGCGATTTGTTGCTTACGATATTGTAACTTTTGTAGTGAAGATTGTGTTCCCACCACATTTTAGGTAGATTTCGAAGAAAAATCTACCTATTGCAATCGATACCATGTCATGACTTTCGAAAAATTCTTTCATATCTTTACGTTTCATGCCTCCAAGTACGAAACCACCGCCCGTTCAAAAAAAAAAAAAAAGTGATACAGTATATAGCCATAATTTTGAAGATATTTGAACCAAATTTTATTATGTTATTTCTAGGCCCAATAGTTCGGACAATTTCGTTAATGACCAAATTTTAATCCCAGGGGAGGGGTAGAAATTTTGAAATATGTATATCTCGGCTCCTATGAAGTATAGAGGGAAACTTTGTTTGAATAAATTAGAGAACTCCCTATGGAGTTCACAGTGACACCAACGATTCGGGAGTTTTGGTGGTACGAGTTGGGGTGGTTGGTTGGGGGATGGAAGTTCGAAATTTTTGAAACCACGTCTTATGGGGTATCGTTGAAAAGCGCTTGATGAGTACTCTACAAATCAGTAACTGGTTTCTCGATAGCTCTCGTATAAGGCGATATTTAGCACATCGAAATCTACCTCAGCCTGTAGGCCTGCCTAAAGGGAATTTTTATCGCCCAGGTCGCGCCGATTTATCGCTCGCAGTATGAACCTTTCTAGCAATATATCGCCGCAACAAATTCCTTCCGATAAATCGCTTATCGCTTATCGCCTCAGTGTGAACGCTGCCTAATAGGCTATTTTAACATAATTATCCATTTCATAATCACATAGTCCAATCTTATTAAACCTAAAAATGGCTAAATAAGAAGTTAGAAACTAAAAGTGGCTAAAACTGTTTTTCAAGTGACTGGCTGACTCTGTCCTATATCCCCAGTGTCGGGGCGAAGGGCCTCCAATTGGAGGTTTCTGATACCTATGTGAATTTTGTTACGCTTATTTTCCGAGGGAGGGCAGAGGGACAGGTGGTAAGCCCATCGCCTGACAATCCTCCAGGGCCCTAAGGTATTACTTGGACGTGAAAGGCCGGGAAATTTTGTCCAGAGGCTCTAATTTAGGCTTGGAGTTCTTTTACGTGTCGTAAATCTACGACACGGGCCCCCAGCTAAAAGTCCCACCCGGAGGACTCCATGCCCAGGATTTTTACGTGCTGAAAAATCCATCGACCGCGGCCGGGTTTGATCTGGCGGGCACGCTACCTTTAGACCACCACGGCCGACATGGCAGTCACATAGTCCAATCTTATTGAACCTGAAAATGACTAAATGGGATGTTAAAAACTAAAAATGCCTAAAACTGCTTTACAATTAAAATACGATAAAATAGCAATAATAATTATAGTAAGTAATCTAATTATTATTGTTCTAAAAATTATTTTTTAAATATCTGCCTACAATTTGCATCTGGCTCATGTTGCCAGTATGTTATTTTGTACGATAAAATATAGGATTTCTATTTGTAATTCTCCATTTTGTACCCCCATTGTCCCTGTACAGGAAATCTTAAGTGAACCTAAACCCCCGATTTCTTTAGAAGCAAATTAAAGCCATTCTTAAGAATCTTACACTTGCAGTTTATTCACAGTGTTTGCTCCAGCAAGATGCCGAAAGTGAAATATTCTTAAAGTTGACTGATTAATTGAAAAAGTTCTTGGTGGAATTAGAAATGACAGGGGTAATTCTAAAACTAATCAAAAAGCATTCCAAAAGTTTTGTGGTTCAGATCCATGAAAATCGTCTGAAAATAGTAAAAAATAAAAATAAAACTATTTTAATATGTTTAAAAATGTAAAACAGGGTTTATAAAAACTTAAAAATCCGGGCCATAGTTATTAAGTTATCTAACTTTAGACATTTGTTCTTCCGCAAGCCCTACTTAATGAATCCATCTGGAGCTTAGATCGGAAATCGATTACAAAAATAACTTATATTCTGCATATCATAATTGTAATTATCACTGATTAAACAAAAGCATTCTGGCACTTTGTTACATAAGTTTACCTTATTTTACTTACAAGCTTATGCCCTGTTTCATAGAACTTTTACATTAGCACATTAATCTAATTTTGCTACTCCGTTCAGTCAGACAATATTAAGTGGCCTAAATGCTCTAAATTATGGCGATTTTTTTTTAGATCCCCCATTTCGTTTAATTATTTACTTATAGGCACCAAATTGTATTTATTTTAATGCCCTGTGGCATAGGCTATATATTTTTTGCACTCCTTAGCTAGTAAGTGTTTCTTACGAAAGTTGTTTACATGGCTCGTAACTTGACATTACCACACGCAATCTTGTTGCTAGGGGCGACGGGCGGAAAGTGAATTGTTGCTAGGGGCGACGGGCGGAAAGTTACTTTACCGCCCGCAAATGCTTATTTGCGAGCAGAAATGACCAAGGCCTCCCCGCTTTATAAATATTCGGTTGCCATAAACAATAACAAATGCGAATCCCTTTCTGAAATAAGCACCATTCTTCAAGTCTGTATTTACATAATATTTTCAGGTAATATCACAATTAATATAATTAAATTGATATAAGTAACCGTCGTGCAAAAAATAGCATGCAACACACGGACCGGGTTTTCAATCTGTTTCCTCGACCCGTAAACGTGCCTTTCCGCCCTTGTGTCGCAATATACTATTACGTCATAGAACAAAAATCTCCTAATAAAAGTTGTCCTCTCTATACACAGGTAAAATATTTCGGTGCTATTAATTAACACCCTGTATAATACCTAATGTTGGGAAATTAAAACAAAAAACCTTCAAATTCAGTTATCTTTATAAGTTTTTATGACATAACGCGCACCCGCCGATTGTTTTTCAAGCTCATTTCTCAGGTATGATTATACGCCAGAAACCGTGGAATTATAGTAAAAGTTTTTTGAACCGCTCACTTAAAAGTTAGTAACATCAGTGGAATATTTCAGCTGTTTCTCATCCTGGTGGCAGCTGCTGGTGCCGTAGCTGATGTCAGAGAGAAGAGAGGAGTCTACGGCTTGGGATACTACGGCTTCCAACACCATCCAGTCCCCGTAGCATATCCAGCACACATAGAAAAGAAGATACCTCTACCGTATGTGGTTCCCGTAGAAAAGAAGGTTCCGGTACCTTATCCGGTACACATCGAGAAAAAGGTTCCCTTACCTTATCCGGTACACATTGAGAAAAATGTTCCCGTACCTTATCCGGTACACATTGAGAAAAAGGTTCCCGTACCTTATCCGGTACATATAGTGAAGAAGGTAGCCGTGCCGGTACCGGTACACATAGCGAAGTCGTACCCAGTGGTGGTACCGAAACCATATCCTGTATACATAGAGAAGAAGATTGCAGTGCCAATCATTGTGAAAGAGAACGGATATCACATAGTCACTCACTAATGGCACTGAATGGCACGCTATTCCATTTTTATACATGATTATTTTTTTAAATTTAAATTTTAAAAACAGCAAGAAAATAAAGATATTACACATTTATAATAGTTTTTGTTTTTACCCCTTGGTCTCCATGGAGAACATGATTAGGCCAGGGCGTGTACATAGACCTTTTTACCGTTAAAATCCTGATACCTAAGCCCTATGACAATTCATGGCCTGCAGCAACAATGCTAATCACAAGATCTGCTTCTGACGCAACTACGGTAGAATAAATCAAGCTTTTCATAGATTAGGGACGGATCAGGTGATCTAGGAGGCCATGTACTGTACCACTACTCTCAATCCACCTCTTCGGAAATGTATTGTTAAGGTACTGAAGTGCAATAACATGAAAGCCGGTTATTCGTTCCCTCGATTCCTCACACAAATTATAAATCCTTGACGAACTGCACAGAAAACATTTAGACACATAGATATTTCTTGTGACCAACAATTACAATTTTATGTGTCACACTATTAAGGATCAATAATTCGAAATACGAGGGCCGTCCATGAAGTAAGTTTCCCTGAGGCAGTTTACAGAAACAAAACACAATTTCATGGAAATGTTTATTGCAACAGATACAGCAATTGTTCTGCTAGTTTTCAACATATTAGCCACCGGAATTGAGACATTGTTCATTTCGTGGGGCCAATACCTGTGTGGGAGAAGTCTGCTGCCTGGGTTTTGAACCACTGTATGGCAAACATGTCCGCCTCTTTGTCATTTCTTTAGGTGTAGGAAAAGATGGAAATCGCTGGGAGCGAGATTCGGGCTGTAGGGTGGATTTTTAAACATCTCCCAGCAAATCTGCTGCAGAAGATCTACTGGGAGGTGTTTGAACATTCACCCTCGAGTTCAGATCTTGCTCCCAGTGATTTCCATCTTTTCCTACACCTCAATAAATGACAGAGAATGACAGAGAAGCGGAGATGGTTGTCACACAGTGGTTCAAATCCCAAGCGGCATACTTCTAAGACACAAGTGTTCAAAAGTTGGTCCCACGGTATGAAAAAGTATCAATTCCTGTGGCGAATATGTTGAAAAATAGCTCAACACTTGCTATATCTGTTGTAATAAATATTTTCATGAAATTGTGTTTTGTTTGTGCAAACTGCCCTAGGGAAAGATACTTTGTGGACGGCACTCGTAATCACGACCTTGTCCTGACTGACTGAATGAATGACTGACTGACTGACTGACTGCCTGACAGAGAATCATCAACGTAGAGCCAAAACTATAATAGGTAGAGATTTGGAATTTTGACAGAACGAACCTTCGTTTCATAATGTAATTGCTCACTAAGAAAGGATTTAGCAAAATTTGGATTTTAAATGCCAAAAATAAAATATTTTAAGAATACTTAATCCCTTTTTACACAGAATTATCAAATCCAAATCACAGTTCACATGACAACAGTGTATTGTTGCCAGTGGTCTCAGATGGGTTTGGAAATAAATGAAACGGGACTTTGACAATTTAGAAAAGCTATCAATATAATTCATGTTATAAATAAATATTAAAGAATGAAATCCACAAAAATAATGCAGTCACATAACTTTCTCTACCCTGGACATAGAGAAAACTGTACGAAGTATGGTAACATGTATATTATTATATCGCAGGTTTTTGGGGAGGGAAGTTTGAAAGTAATATTGTATTTCTGTTTAATTTCATCCCCAAAACGGTTTTATGAGAGTGAGAAATAAAATATTCCGCAAAGACAATACAATTTTATGTTACCGGAATTACTGTTTCTTCTTATTTGAACCCCTACCAGGCTTGGTGTGTAGAAGCGATGGGATGCAAAATTCTACATCCTCTAAGAGCCATAAAAAGCTATATCAAGCGTTTTCTGAGCGAATAGTTTGAGTGTGATAAGTCATTCTTCCTCATTTCAAATTCTAAATACCTATAAAAGGACCTAGAATTTTAAAATCGAAAGTCCTTCATAAGTTAATTACGAATTACAAAATACAAAACCCGGGCGACGCCGGGCCTTTATGCTAGTGATTAATAAATGACGCTAGGCCGATCTTATTTCCCATTGCAAGTTGTCGGTTCACGATAATAAATCTGGGGAACTATTTAGCTGAATTGAACGGATCAGAAGTGACGTAATCTGGTAACGGATAGAATTCGGCAACCTTGTCTCATGTCGGACAATTCTCCCCTAACTTGAAATGTCGAACCCCTCCGTATGGGGTCCCCGAGGAGCTTGTATCGTCCCGTGACCCCAGGGGTCCGGGCTTTTTGTTCACTGTAACATTGTGGTATAACTATATATACATTGGGTGTCCAAACTCTGGTCTTCTCGAGGAGAATAATGCACCCCTAAAGTGTCCATAGCACATGCGTAAAGCACATCATATTCATCTGTCAACAAACAGTTGAGAAACAATACGTATTATCAGTGTTAACAGGTCGCTTTGGAACTGCATAATCGAATCTGAGATCGTTTACCCAGGCGGCGCTTTCATATCGTGGAATGTACTCTAAAGCAGAAATTTTAGCTGGCGTAGTTTATGAATGATTCGCGTGCAAGTGTTAATAAATATACTCCTTTAATAATTATTATACTCTTAATTTTTAATTTTTCAGTTAATTATCGTGGGCACCTGCTAGTACGAATACAATCAATCTTATGTGATACATTCATATAACTTCCTATATGGTACATACTCAATGGCAATAGACAATTCCTAAGCAAGCTTATGGAATATTATCTATTTGATGGAACCCGAAGGCTCATTGCCGCGCTTACCTGAGCCCCCCATTCAACCCTATTCTGTGCTTAGTCTATCCAACCATCCCTCTCAAATCCGACTTCCCTTAAATCTATCCTAATATTGTCCTCCCACCTAGTCTAGGTCTTCCAAGTGGTATTTTCCCGTCAATATTTTTGAGGCATGTCTTTCCTCCCCCGTGCTCGCAACATGTCCAGCCCATTTCATCCTCCGTGATTTATTTACCCTTACTATATCCGGTGACGAGTACAGGTCATGAAGCTCGTCGTTTTGCAGTTTTCTCCAGTCTCCATTTTCATCTCTCTTAGGCCCAAATATTTTCCTAAGCACCCTGTTTTCGAACACTCTCAGATTATGTTCTTGTAGGCCTATCTATGGTATGGGCAGAGGAAGTAGGCTACTATATAAACCTACAATAACTTCTTTTAGGCAAGGCAAGATTAAGGAGAAAATACAATATTTCCAAACTTTTCTAGTTTTGGGCGAAAAATGATATTTATGTTTATCATAGGTAGGTCTAATCCCACGAAGAGATAGTTAACTTCATTCAGGTAAGCTAACAGCAGAACAGAATAAAAGCACACGAACTGGCTTGCACCGAATCGAAATTGTGTGTTTAATCAATGTACATTTATATTATTTCAATTTCTAAACAAGTTAAGTTGTGTAAAATCTGTTTTCGTGCTGTTAATGGCAGCATGTGACATATTAATCACTGCACACTGATGATTACGTGTCCACTAACGATCAGACTATTTTACCCGATAAAATACCATCCTCGCCATTCCTACAAGACTATTGTAAGATAAACGGCCGTGATAGGTCTATATCCGAGAAATTTCTAAACTTTATTGGTCAATATCAAACACGTATGAGTGGAATAGTCCCTCTAACTTCATTTTCAGTTAAGTGAAGCTTTTTATTCCTTTAGCAACAAACTATCCATTCTATACGTTCTTCCCATCTCCATCAATCGGTCCAACATTCCTTTAATTAATTTAAAATAGTATTTATGAGAGTTACTATGACAACAACATAAACATACAGAAAATTCTACATCGGTCAGCCATGTTGTTTCCACCTACACATTAAGCATTAATGAACCACAGATTATTGTCTCTGTTGGACATTACATGAGAATATTATAGAACAAAAATTCCTCCGACACTGGGACTTGAACCCAGGACCTTCGGCTATTCGCGTCAATGCTCTACCAACCGAGCTAAACCGGAGTTCAAATCACAGCGCCAGATGGAACCTTCCTCCTATAAAAAAAAACACACAATAAAAAGAAGTTATATAAACAGTGGAGCATAGGCTACTTATAAAATCCAAAAGTCTGAATGATAAAAACACTTTTTTCTCCACTTACGTCACTTTTAATAACACAGGACTATTTTCGAGAGCGTTGTTCGCTCCCATCATCGGCTGGTGGTCGACCAGTCGACCAGTCGACCACCAGCCGATGATGGGAGCGAACAACGCTCTCGAAAATAGTCCTGTGTTATTAAAAGTGACGTAAGTGGAGAAAAAAGTGTTTTTATCTTCCTCCTATGATTGAATACTTAGGCCTACGTATATCTATCTAGAATGTTAACTGTACAATAACAGTGGGAGCCCGGTCACAAAAATCACTACTTAGTGTGCCTCACAATACAGCATATGACATAACTTGTCTGTCAGAGAGGTGGACCATTAGGGCAATCAGTCAATTGATGCTTACGTGTCCAGTAACGAGCAGACGTTTTACCCGATAAAATGGCATCCTTGCGATTCCTACAAGAATATTGTAAGATAAAAGGCCGTGATTGGTCTATACCCGAGGAATTGCTAAACGTTTTTGGACAATATCAAACACTCGACGTATGAGTGGAATAATCAGGACAATACACTGAGTAACTACAGAATACATCCGGATTTCTAGTCTATACTTAATCCAGTATTAAAAGTATCTGGAAGCGGAATTAACCATAGGATCAAAAGCACGAAAACACAAGAGTAAGCTTGTATCGGGTTGGCCCAGGATAGAGTCTGGATTGGGCAGGTAGTTAGCATCTGTGAGGTCCTGGCATCGCGCCAGGATTCACAATAAATTCCTCGCTAAGCACGTTTATAATTGAGAGAGTTTAACTCATCCGGCTGTCATAACAGCACCTCGTCATTTCCATCCTCGCTCTTCTCGGGACACTCCAGGCAGGGTGTTGCAAATTATCCCCTACTAAAATAAAAGAATTATGTAGCACGGCGTGTTTCAAAATGTCTTTCTCCTAAATGGAGTAAACCAGTGTTTCTCAACCTTTTTGAACCCGAGGACCTCTAAAAAAAAGAGTGCGTGGAACGCCACGGGACAGAAGTAAAACTTTATTTTATTTTTTCAATTCTTTATTATTGGATTGTTTCAATTTTGCATTATTGGACTTTTTAATATTGGGTTTTGGACATTTTGGATTTTGGACTTTTTAATTTTGGATCTTTGAATTTTAAATTTTGGATTTTTTAAATTTTCGATCTTTGAATTGTTTATTTTTTAAATTTTTTATTTTTTTATTTTTAAATTTTATTATTTATTAAATTTTGGATTTTTGGATGTTATAATTTTTAATTTTGTTTTTTCAAATTTTGGAAATTTGTATTTTTTAATTTTGGATTTTTAATTTTGGATTTGCGCCGTAATGAACCTCCGGGATCCATAAAATAGAAAATATACCTTTAGATTGCTTAGGAATTGTCTATTGCCATTGAGGAAGTAAGGTCTGAAAAATTTCCTTTGATTACTCCTAATCATTGAGTTGATTGTTTTCTGTGCAGTCCGCACCGAAACAAGTAAGAGTGTGACTGATTTTGTGACTGATTGTGACTGATTTCGTGACGGTTTTAGTGTGACTAATTTTCCAGATTTACCCTCTACCGCCACTAAAGAAGTTTTACTTCAAAAATTTTACGGACCCCTAATTTTTCATCCCATTTTTACATGTAGGCCTATATTCTTAATATTTGTGGCATTAAATATAGGTCATTATAACGAAATAAATCTAAATACATTTTTTTTAATTCGAGGGAAACACAGTCATTGAATTGGAAGTAAACTATTGACAGTAAAATTATATTTTGAACAGACTATAATATATATTACCAATTTGATAATATAATTAGGAATTATAACACAGGTTTGCCGGTATCAGACACTCGGGCACCTCCGACAATAAAACCCTTATTAAGAGAGCGCCTCTAATAACATAATTCCGACCAAGTCATATTTTTCAGGGTTTTGGATGAAAGAGGGAACCATAGACGTCAGTGCATCAGGGGTTTCAAACTGTAGTTCGTACCTGTAAAAGTAAGGAATTTGCAATAGCACCTGTATTTTCAGATTTTAAAGCCTTGACATCTAGTGCCCATTTTGTGTGAAAATTTTTTACTTCTTTGCTTGCTTTATAATATTTTTTAATTATGTCTGCGAACCATAAGTTGAGAAACGCTGGAGTAAACTATCTTCTTCGTCTTTCCTCAGACCAGGAGCCTATTCTCCCCAATCACACTATCTTCTTCGTGGTTTACTGACCCTTTGTTGATCCTTTTAATTCATTATTTCTACAAGTTCCATCCACTCTTTCATTCTAACCAGTTAACAATGTCCTCACTTTTGTCTTAAAACGCAATAGGGATGTAGCTCGCCAAACTTCTCCAACAGATAGCGTGGGTGTACTAGCCGGTATGCGCTAGCCGTTCGTCATTTGTTTTTCCAGTTGTCGGCTGCAGGTACCATGCTTTTAAATGGCGTTCCATCTTCCCAGATCGAAAAATATATTTGTAATATTCCATTTTTATAGAGGACACGAGGCTATTAAACGTACTTCCTTGTTTACTGGGCTCTTCTAGAATGTTTATGTGTCAATAAGACGAAAGAAAAATTAGAGCAGAAAAGCTCTAAATAACACAAAAAAGGAAGGATTAACTAACAAATATTGTGAGATATTTCCGATATAGACAACATTACTTTGTACCTGACTTGCAGTAATATGTTATGAATGTATGAATATTTATAGGCAGTGTGGCGATTGGATATTCTATAATTTTTTAAGTAATATTAAATTTGCCGTGAGCATTCAGAAGATGTTAAGGGCCATTTAAAAATAGAGTAAATTGCAAAAAATACAAATAAATTAAAATTACGTAGTAACGCAATGATGATTACAGTACATTGTGTTAGTTTTATACTTTATTTAAATTCTATCTTTAGTGCACCTTTATATTTAAATATCACTTCCCTATTTAATTAATTTAGATATTTTTGGCCTATTTATTTTACTTTGCTGTATAAATATGTGTATATTAGGCCTACTGTTAGTGTAGCCTTCTATTGCATCTGAGATCAAAATATAAATTCTGTGATTTCTAGATAGCCAAGTTAGATTGACGGCCCCGAGTAAAAATTGTGACAATAGCGTTGTTAATTTAATAGGCTATATAACTTAACGGATGATAATTCTTAAATTTAAAATAAATTGCCTTTATATTCAGCTATGCAATGAAATATTCTTAACAATATTTTGTCTCATAACTAGAAATAAAAATCATGTAACGGTGGTCTAGCATACCGATATACAAGGAATAAGAAGGAATGACAATATAACAGAAAAAGGTCTAATCGATTCTCAAGTTCCTATCTTTTTTTAACTATTCTGGACACGAAATGGAAGTTTTCGTGATATAAACATATTTGAATATTTTGATTTTGAATACTTTTTAATATGACGGTATAGGCTAAATACGCATTTGATATAGAAAATAAGTAATATTTAAAATGTCTGCGAATACACACCATAAGATATCAGTGTTTATCACCTTATATCAATTAGTATTTTACTGTCTGAACCCTAAAGGTATATTCTTTTAATTACTTTGAATTATACCCAATCGCCAAAATAGCAGCACTGTATACAAATATTCATATCTTCATAAGATTTTGTATGTCGGGAACAAAGTAATGTAGTTAATAGCGGGCATTTCTCACAGTATTTGTCAGCTTATTCTTCCTTCTTTTCGACTTATATAGCGTCTATCTTCTGCAATTTTTCTTTAAGCCTTTTCACGTAAATATATTCTGGAAGTCTCCAGTATACAAAGAAATGCGATTAGTAGCGCTTTACCTAGTGATGGGAACCATTCGAATGAATTCATTCGAAATATTCGATTGTTAAAATCATTCGAAATGTTCGAGATGTTAAAAAAATCATTCGAATGATTTTGCTCTGCTCCAGACTAGGGTTAGAGCGCTTCGCTTACTGAACTGAAGTGTGAAAGCGAATGAATTCATTCGAATGCTTCTTCAACCTCTCGGAATCTGGCTTTTCGGCTCGTTCTCTCGTTCATTCGATTGTTTTCGTGTTCCATCGTGTCCCAGTTAGCAAAGCGTTCGGTAACTTCCATCTCTCCCATTCCAAGTAGGGATGGCATGACGCAGAGCTAGTTTCAACCCCAGGCTACAAAATATATTTTGACAATAAGATAGCCGTTCTCTCGAATATTAAAAAGTTCAATTTTTCACAGATTGTTCCTATTTTACATCCATCATTAGCTTCTACATGAAACATATGCATTTTCAAATGGATTATTTATTTGATTAATTACCGTATGTTATGAATTATGATATTAAATACAGCCATTCAATTTTTATATTTGATGCATTTATAAGATTTTTAAGCAGTACCAACATTAGCTATTTACATAAATGCATATCTTCAACAACCTAAGCTATGAGTATTTACAATCTTACAAAGTTAATTATACCAGTCAAAAGTAATATTCTAAGTTATACTTTAATTATTGACTCGAGATCAGATTACTTAATCAGGAGGCAACATTGCAACTTGTTGTTTAGAGTCCATTTAGATATCAATCATAATTAATAATTCTATACCACATTGAACTGTTGAATTAGTTAACTGAGACATGTTCCAATTACCTTCATATTTTATAAATTATCTAAGTAAGAGCATATTTTCCGCGACAAACTATAATATGGGTATACTAATTTAACCTTTTCACTTCTGTTGTTTCTACTATTTTTGTCTAAAGATCTGCAGTGTTCCAACATGTCAGAGAACTGGCAACATCTAATTTATTTTAATGGTAATGCCACCAAAGTGGGAATGCTTGCATTTTTTCCCTTTTAAAAAAAAAAAAAATCATCCACCCCTAAAGGGTTGTGTTCAGAAGGTGAATGGACTTCCAGTCTTTTCAATTTCCACATCCTAATAAAGGGGAAAAAATTAGGAAGAAAGGAAGGAAAAAAACCAGACCCCATCGCCAACCTACATGTGCTCAATCACGGCTCAGTTTACTCAGGCGGAAATACTCTTCGGCCAGGCTTTGCAGAGACCTTGAATTGCTTTTGTCGGTTCCTCATTATACAAGAAAATTATATATAAAACAACAAACATACTTCTTTATAAAATTAATAATTATTGAGATACAGATTAAAGAGCCACGACCTATAGTACATGAAAATAGCATTGTACTAAACTTTATTCTACTGTTTATTAACTGAAATGTTCGTGTTATTTCTTGTCTTGTTTTGATTCGTTGTCTTTGAACAGTTATGTCTGCATTTATGCAAAAATACTGCAATATGACCTAACACTACCTTCAGTATGCTATTATAACACAGTAATAAAATAAATAGTACTAAATTTGTTTCACATATGCTCTCACATACGTGTTATTGAATTTCTTAGTTAAACGAACGATGTCTACCCTATTAAATAATAATTTGAAATCTTCAGATTTAAATAGATTTGGAGATCTTATCGAATTATAGATATAATTACTTTACAGCATCGCATATAACTGACAATATAGTTATTCGGATTTCCGAACGTAATAAAATAAACTGAAGAATACACTGTACATAATCAATTTAATAACTTATTTACCTTAATTACTATTTATTAAACTTGAAAATTTGAATGGACCTAATACTAAAATTAGATACATTTCAATTCGTTGTATTCAAATTTGGTCGTGAAAATATATTTATCTATTTTAGGCCTACTATTGTCTTTTTGTGTATTATATTTATCCTTCCATGCTTTAACTTCATATTACATATTACATCGCTTAATTAGGAGCTTAGGGTATACCAATAAGCCGTGTAATAATAATAATAATAATAATAATAATAATATAATCTGTTTCTGTTGTCGTTATGTTCTCTATTCATTGGGATTGATAGGCCTATACAGTTATAATGATTATGATAATATTATTAGGTGAATAGTAACGATAAGTCGTGATAAGTAAATATTCAATCCTTTGTGAATGGGATATTAAAATTAACCTACGGCAAATGATTTTTTATAGTCAAAGATAATGATGCAAACTTATTTTTGTTATTAGGAAAGTCATATGAGCTTTTATTGCAAGAAAAAAGGATTGACTGGTATTTTATTTAAAATTGTAAGTCCAAAGAGAAAACTAATATGAACAGATTTTTTGTTATTTATGATTGATTTAAAGCTTTAAGAACGTGTCTTGAAATTACATAATTTTTACTTTTTCGTAAATTGAAAAGTTATATTATTTTGTACTTGATTGTATTATGCTTGTTATTATTAAACACCATATGCAAATGCAAATAATAACTACGAAGTTGCCTGGTTATTGCTGCATTAAGCAATTTATATTTGTAGGACTTCAAGAAATTTCATGTTAGGATTAATTTACTGTAGGCCTATTTACTACAGCACTTGTTCGAGAGTACATGACTAAAATAATAAACATCTCTGGAGGCCGTGTTTGTTGTAAGCTGGCCGCATTGTTCTCTGCCGGAAATGTGCGCACTAAATTTAAATCTACCCGCTTTCGAATGCCAATGAAGTGAAGTGAGAACGGAAGATTTCATTCGAAAAATATTGAAGCTAGCGAATGAACATCTCGTAGGTTGCATGTAACTATCCCTCTATGAATAAAACACTTCGAATGAATTCATTCGAAATATTCATTCGAAATATTCATTCGAAATGTTTAGTTCTGCATTCGAATGATCATTCGATTGTTAAAATCATTCGATTTTTCCCATCACTAGCTTTACCCGCTACAGAAATAGAAACGTTCGAACGTATTTTTCAGTCTGCTAAGATGAAACGCCATTTAAAAGCATTGAACCAGCAGACGACAACTCGAAAAACAAGTGACGAACGGCTAGCGCATACCGGCTAGAGCAGTGGAGACATCTGTTGGTTCTAGTTCGCTACATCCCTATTTTTTGCCTTGTCCATCCTGTGATTTTTTCTTACAAGCATCGTCTAAATCTAGCTTTTCTCTCCTGACGTATAGAGTCTTTAGAACAGCGGTGGCTTTGGAAACTGCTCTGACAGACGTAAAAATGTAATGAATTGTGGAACGATTTCAAATTATCGTGAGGAAACTGGAACAAGAGAAGATCGTACTATAGAGGGTGTTAATGAATAACACCGAAATATTTTACCTGTGTATAGAGGGGACATTTTTTTTTTTTTTTTTTTTTTTTTTTTTTTTTTTGTGTGCCCACCCTTACCCCCGGAGTGCCAAGCAATTAAGCCTAAACCTCCGGTCAGACCAAATTTTGGTAACCATATGTGATGTGTGTATACCTATTGTGCCCTTATGTACATCCGTAGGGGATGTTGATGGTGTGACGTGTTTGGGCTGAGTACTTGTGTCTTTGTACTTTGGCGCAGGATAGACCTAAGTGCGGATAGGTCTTATGTGCAATATTTCCGAGTGTGTTTCTTTTTAGTGACATGTAGTTATGTATTCTAGAGATTTGTAGTGCGTGTATCTGTTTGAGGGGATTATTGACCAGTCCGGCATTCGCCTAAGAACGAGGGAAACCCCTCAAAAACCTCGTTCGGACTGGAGCAGTGGCCAAATGACCGTCTACTTTGGTGTGTTAATTTACTATAGACTTTTCGAGAAGTGCTGTTTTTGCAAAGGTTTTAAGGGCTGGGAAGGTGTTTTTACGCGTCCAGAACGTGAGGTCCGGTGCCCAGGCTTCCTCTTCTGCCCTAGCGGCTTCGTGGAGGAGTAGTCGAGCTTCTCGATATCGAGGACAAGTATACAGCATATGATACATGGTGTCTGGTTCGCTGTCCTCACAAGCGCATAGATCGTCGTCTGTGAGATTGAAACGGATTAAGTTAGCGGCAAAGTTGCCGTGGCCAGTTAATACCTGTGTGACGAAGTGGTCCAATTTAATCCATGGCATTTTAAGTCTATTTCTGATATTTGGGAAAAAGTCACGAGTGATTCTACCATTTTGGGCAACTACCCATTTTTGCTGCCAAATATCTATTAACTGTGAGTGAATGCGTTCATAAAGATGTGATCGATCTAAGCTCTGAAATTCCCTTGGTCCGATTTGAAGGGTACCTAATTGAAAATTAATTTGCTTCCGCACTTTGTACCTGGCTATCCGTTCCTCAAGCAGAAGATCAACAGGAAGAACACCAGCTATGACTGGTAGAGCATCATTCGAAACAGTGGAGTAGGCTTTAGTTATTCGCAAGAGAGAATGTCGCTGGGCAGATTTGAGTTTACGGATGTGATGTGTGTTAAGTTTAGTGGCCCAAGCGTTTGCAGCATACGAGACAATAGCCTCAAAAATAGCAGAGTAAAGTATACGATAGTTAGTGAATTTGTATCCCCACTGCTGTCCAGAAAGTCTGGCTAGGGCCTGAAATAGGTTGTTAGCTGTAGCACTGATTCTTTGAATATGAGCGGTGAATTTATTACCTTCTTGTAAAGTTATACCCAAATACTTTGTTTCTCGAACATATGGGATCCGGTCTTGTCCTATCCTGATGATTGGAGGGTGATTTCCTATTTTCCCCTTGAGGAGCATTGAGTTTGTTTTAGTTTTAGAAATCTTTAGCTTTGCTTTGTGGGACCAAGTTTCCAGAATTGTTAGTGCTCTATTAGCTTTGCGTTCGAGATCTGTTCTGGACTCACCTTCCATAATAATTACTGCGTCGTCGGCATAGGCTATGACGTCAGCGTCTTGAGTCTGTTCAAGTTGTCTGAGGGCTTCATCAAACACTAGGTTCCAGACCTTGGGTCCCAATACTGAGCCTTGGGGACACCCTTTGGATGGGACACAGACAAGCAACTTTTATTAGGAAATATTTGCTCTATGGATTCAATTTTTCCTGTTACAGCATAAAATCTCCCAGGGTATGGCCGCCACTGACTTCTAACATTAGAAAAAATGCAAAACAAAGCAACTTCGCTGTTAAAACTGTAGTTATGAATAAAATAAAACCAGGTAAACTGATGTAAAAAAGTGCCAGTATGTTTTTGTTTAATCAGTTATGACTGCAATTATGATATGCAGAATATGTTTTTTTTTTTAAATTGATTTCCAAGTTAAGCTCCAGATTTATTCATTACGGAAGAACAAAGGTCTAGCTTTTTTTAATCAGATTAAATTCTTCCAACATCAGCTGAACTGTAGAGATTTGTGATATCTTGACAATCGCAAACTCACATAGAAATACCAAAAAAAAAAAAAAGTGAAATTGGCCGGTTTCGGGATTTGAACCATGGAACTTCAGAATGTGAGTCCAAGACGTTACCATATCGGCCACCTGGGTCAGTTTAACGGTCTAGTTGGATAAGCGCATGTAAAACAATAGTGTTTTTGGTCATAGTTAACTGTATTTTAATTTCCAAAGCCTTATAAAATCACAGTAAAACAATTGACTGTGTTGTCAAGATAACTGATTTGCGTTTATATATATATATATATATATATATATATATATATATATATATATATATATATATATATATATATATATAATTTCTTTCGAATACGTATATTATCATAAAATAGGCACTAAATTGAGCATTACTCCGAAACAGGTCAGCCGATATTATCCAATATCAACAGATGTCTTCCCATGAACATTATAAATGTGTATACCAAGTATCATAAAAATCCGGTAAAGCGTATTTGAGTTACCGCGTCTTTAAAACAGACACTAAATTGGGTTTTACTCCGGTACCGGTCTACCGATTTGGTCCAATATCAGTAGACGTCGTCCCATGTACATTATAAATGGGTATACAAAGTTTCATTAAAATCCAATAAAGCATATTGGGGTTATCGGGACTTCTCATATATTAACATAAAAGGCACTAAATTGGTCATAATTCAGGTACTGGCCAACCGATTTGGTTGAATATCAATAGACGTCTTTCCATGGACATTACAAATGCGTATACGAAGTTTCATAAATATCCGATAAAGCCTATTTGAGTTATTGCGCCTTTAAAATAGACACTAAATTAAGTTTTACTCCGGTACCGGTCAACATATTAGGTTCAAATTCAATAGGGTACTTTTCATGGGCGTCATAAATGCGTATACCAAGTTTCATGGAAATCCGATACAACGTATTTGTGTTATGGCGCCTTTCTATTAGAAATGTGCCATAATCTATTAAAATAGCCACTAAATTGGGCATTACTCCGGTACCGGTTAACCGATTTGGTTCAATATCAATAGGGTTCTTCCCATGGACATTATAAATGTGTTTTCCAAGTTTCATGAAAATCCGAAAAAGCGTATTTGAGTTATGGTGCGTACAGACACACGGACAGACAGACGGACAGACAGACATTTTTTCGTCCACCACACAATCTCATAAAGTACCATACTGGCACTTAATAACGAATGCAGTGGAGGCCAGTCATGTGATTAGTCTGTAAATTTTGCAGATTAACGAAACACTAAAGTATGATAGCCCATAACTGCTGACGAATGATCAAGAATCATGTTTTTATCGATCACTAAGAAGGCATGAAGTCAATTTAATGACCTTTATAACCTTATTTCGCGTAATTATTGATTTATGAGCACCAATTTATAATGACTTTAATGCCCTGTAGAATACACATTTTACGTCATAGGCCTACAGCAAAAATCCCCTAATAAAAGTTGCTTGTCTAAGTCCCCTCTATATACAGGTAAAATATTTTGGTGTTATTTATTAACATCCTGTATATGTCTACAATAGCCTGATTTTCGCTTTACAGCGATTCAACAAATAAACAGAATTTTGAGAACTAGCAATAAATAATTATAATAACACACGGCAAATTATTGGGTGGGTTTTGAGCCACACGGGCCCATATAAGTTGGTCATCCTTTAAATAATTTAGACTAAGTAAAGAAATATTTACACAAATACGATAGGATTTTCAACGATAGAAAATGTTCCAAACCGAATGAGTAATTTCTGTCCCAGGAGTGCAATAAATTTTTCCCTAATACAACAACTTCTGGGAAGTAGTGTGTCATCTGCAAATAAATGTGACAGTCGAGTTGATGGGAAAGCCATGCTCCATAGAGAACAGGTTGAAACTTGCGGAAATTCCAGACTTGTGTGTCGTGTTTTGAGCCATTAGAACCTCACAGAGAATGGAGTCATTTCCCCTGCGTGCATTTCCAAACTCATCTGTCAATACTAGGGTGACTTTGTCCATTGTCCGGCTAAACGCTTTGTCCACGCGCACACCTGTGTTGTATGCTCACCTTCTTTGCCTATTCTGATTCTAAAGACCCCCTTAAATATCCGAAAGCGTTGAGAGGCATGCTCCCTTAAGACCGGTATTCCACTATCCTAGTTATTTGGTCAAGTTGTCTTGAAAAGGTTGAAACAGCTGAATACGCACTTTTCCATGAATTCCATGCTTAATATTTGGGCTCATTGCCCAATTACAATATTATCTTACACTAATTATACCAGTTTTACAACACTAATATTATATGTTCTAAAAATATTTAAACTAATAACACAACTAAAAAAATGCAGAAACAAGAAATACATACAATATGAAAATTGCACAATGAAGGGAACAGATAAAAAACATAAGTAATACATTAGTTTGGGAGGAAACAAAAGACTTAAGTAAAGAAAATGACACGGAGCATATTTTACTTATTACTATTTTAAGGATTTCAAATTTTTATCACATATTTTTAAACCGCTTATTGTTAGTATTAAATATATCTATATTGTCCATTTTGTGCAATTGATTGTATAGACGGAGCACATTATAAAGAGGAGAATTATTATGGGAGTCAGTGTTTGCTCTTGGGATGGGAAAAAAGACTATGCTAATTATAATATCTATAACGTGGAACTGGCTTCCACTGTTATTGTACAGTTTACATTCAAGACAGATATATATGTATTCATGAACCATAGATTATTGTCTCTGTTGGATATTACATGAGAATATTATAGAAGAAAAATTCATCTGACACTGGGATTTGAACCCAGGACCTTTGGCTATCCATGCCAATCATAGGAGAGAGGTTCCATCTGGCGCAGTGAAATGAACTCTGGCTTAGCTCAGTTGGTAGAGCATTGGCACGGATAGCCAAAGGTCCTGGGTTCAAATCCCAGTGTCAGATGAATTTTTCTCCTATAATATTCTCATGTAATGTCCAACAGAGACAATAATCTGTGGTTCATTAATGCTTATATATCTATCTTGAATGTTAACTGTACAATAATAGTGGGACCCCGGTCAAAAAAATCACTACTTAGTGTGCCTCACAGTACTGCATATGACATGACTTGTCGGTCTGTGAGGTAGACCATTAGGGCAATCAGTCATAGGAGAGAGGTTCCATCCGGCGCTTTGAATTGAACTCTGGCTTAGTTCAGTTGGTAGAGCATTGGTACGGATAGCCAAAGGTCCTGGGTTCAAATCCCAGTGTCAGATGAATTTTTCTCCTATAATATTCTCATGTAATATCCAACAGAGACAATAATCTATGGTTCATGAATACATATATATCTGTCTTGAATGTAAACTGTACAATAACAGTGGAAGCCAGGTCACAAAAAGCACTAATTAGTGTGCCTGACAGTATTGCATATGACATAACTTGTCTATCAGTGAGGTAGACCATTAAGGGTAATCAGTCATAGGAGAGAGGTTCCATCTGGCGCTGTGAAGTGAAGTGAACTCTGCCTTGGCTCAGTTGGTAGAGCAGTGGCACGGATAGCCAAATGTCCTGGGTTCAAATCCCAGTGTCGGAGGGATTTTTCTACTATAATATTATCCTATAAGCGTGAATTATGAGAAATAAAGCAAACTCTGCTCCACTGCCTCCTAGTAAAGAATGTGTCATCTGTTTTTACGTAAAGCTATTTTCCCTTCCTTTGCAATGTGTGTATTGAGACTTGTGTGACTTCCGCCTCCATTGTCTCCGGCTGATGATGGATCTAGGAGTCAGAACGCGCCCCGGGGAGCCGCCCCTCAAAAGCCCCGCATGACGAGGGTGGTCTACCCCGTGACCTCTGTGTGCAGGGATGTGCAATGCTAAAGGTCGCGCCACCAGCCGCTCTGAGTGGTCACTGTGTGACGTAACAGAAATGAGAGCGCCACAAGGAAAGAATGGAAAACATGTAATATTTTATTCACGTTTTCTAATGTGCCTATCTAGAAAACCGCGACAAACGAATTTTTGAAGTGAAACTTCTTTAACCGCGGTAGGGGTAAATCGGGAGCTTGTGTAACCAAAATTTAAAAAATCCAAAAACCCAAAATTAAAAAAATCGAAAATTAAAAAATCCTTAAAATAAAAAATTCAAACATCTAAAATTTTAAAAACCCAAAATTACAAAATTAAAAGAATTAAAAGATCAAAAATTAAATAAGTCCAAAAACCTAATATTCAAAAGTCCAACAATCCAAAATTGAAAATTCAATAATCTAAAATTGAAAAAAATCAAAAAATTAAAAAAGTTTCACTTCTGTCGCTTAGCGTTCCACGCACACTTTTTTTTCCATGTCAAGTCCCCTTAAAAATAAGAGAAACTTGTCAACAATCTTCGGGTCACATCATCAGAAGGTACCTGACCCAAATATAAAATTTTGTTTTCGTACGATTTCTGGAGCTAAGCTGTTCACAGACATCCACACACAGACATGTTTCCGAAAATAGTATTTTTGGATTCAGGGGACCTCAAAACGTGTATTTATGTTAAAAACTCAACTTCGAATTTTGGGGTCAAAACCAATAATTTACTGTACTTCCTCTATCGATAGTACCTATGGTACGGGCAGAGGAAGTAAAAATTGTAAAAGTCGATGATGTTTGACGAAAAAATATTAACTTACTTGTTGAAGCAATCTAAATTAAAGACGTGAAGCAGATTTTAACCAGAGTATGTACAGGAATATCTCCAACGGTTCTACCAGAAACAGGCAGAAAAAAAACATGTTTTCTTCATTATCGAAATTGTTATGTATTTTTAATACTTCGCTAACCACAACTGTTTCATAAAGTAAGATTCCTTAGGGCCGTTTACACAAAGAAAACAAAATTTCACGGAAATATTTATTGCAACAGATATAGCAAGTGTTGATATATTTTTCAACGCGCGCAGTATATTACGTCCCAGGTTTTAGGGAAGGAAAGTATAAAATGATATTGAATTTATTTTTTAATTCATCCACAGCTATATCATAATTTAGTGTTTTCATAATCTGCGAAATTTACAGATTAATCGCATGACTGGCCGCCACTGTATTGGTTGTTTATTTATAACTCCAGTATTAAGAACGAAGTTCCTTTGTTTTGCACTTTTTTTCACTCATGCCCTGGGAGATTTTCTGCTGTAACAGGAAAAATTGAATCCATAGAGTAAAATTCTCTTAATAAAAGTTGCTTGTCTACTTCCCCTCTATACACACACACAGTTAAAAAATATTTCAGCCTCTACTTCCCCTCTATACACACACACAGTTAAAAAATATTTCAGCCTCGAAACGGTTGTATGGTAATATGACAGTGAGAAATAACATTTTCTGTCAAGACAATACAATATTATGAAACCGGAATTTCTTTTTCTTCTTATTTCAACCCCTCCCAGGCATGGTGTGCAGAAGCAACGGAATGCAACATTCGACATCCTATATGAGCTATAAAAAGCTAAATCTAGCGTTTTTGAGGGAATAGTTTGAGTGTGATATGTCGTTCTTCCTCATTTCCTACATACTATATGAGGACCTAGAGTTTCAAAATCGAAAGTCCTCCATAAGTTAATTTCAAATTAGAAAATACAAAACCCGGGCGACGTCGGGCCTTTTAAGCTAGTTTTTCATACATAAATGAAAAGCGTATATGATATTCATATACGATAAAGCGTATTTGTGTTATCGCGCGTACAGACACACGGACAGACGGACAGACATTTCCCGTCCCCCACACAATCTTATAAAGCAGCGTTTCTCAACCTATGGTCCGCGGACCGTGCAGATGGTCCTCAGACATAATTTAAAAATATCATAAAGCAAGTGGAAAGTAAAGAAGTAAAATTTTTCACATATTTCGTTATAATGACCTATACTTAATACCCCAAATATTAAGAACATAGGCCTATTTTAAAAATGGGATATAAAATTAGGGGTCCGTAAAATTGTTTTAGACATTTTAGAGGTCCTCGGGTTCAAAAAGGTTGAGAAACGCTGTTATAAAGTACCTTTCGGGCACTTAATAAAGCTGAATAAAGTCTGCATAGCCTCTTATGATATAATTTAAAGTTCTCAGGAGGCTGTGGCTAAACATAACAACAATATGACCTGAGTTATTGCAGAGCCTCCTGTGAATGTAGGATTCTTAATAACCGGGTTTCACACTTGATAACGCCTGTGACAGGAGATAATCTCCGTTCTAGTCTGGAGAATGTCACTGGGGTTATCTTCCCTGTCAGGCCCGCGTCTTCATTATCTCCCACACAGAGATGCTGAGCAGATGCCGTCTGTCTTGCCTCATAATGCAAGCGATAACTTTCCTACTATTTACTTCTGGGTCTAATATTCTGTACTCGTCTGGGCTGCGATACGGATTGTCACAATAATGGCCGGTTTCTATAAACTCGCGAATTACCTATGGGTAAATTATCCAATGGACAGAATTTACACAAGAATAACACCACACAAACAAAAATAATTTAAAGATAGCAATCACTTAAACTTGTGGCGAGTTTCTAGATAAACGTAAAGTAAAGGTAAAGTCATCCCTATACAGGCCATGGAGGCCCAGAGGGTTCCAGGAGGTTGAGGCTCCCAGATTTTGGACATTCGGCACATGAAGGTGGTAAGGTTGTCAGCCTTACGCACCGGCCGCCTTCACCCCCAGGATTGCTCCTGGTACTCATTTCTGTTAGAGGCTGAGTCGACCCCAGGGCCATAGTGCCACCAGAAGGATTAGGCCAATTGAAAAATCTCAACGACCTCATCTCCTCTGGGTAAATGTGAAAATGACAGAAAAAATGTTCCTACAAACTCGGGCTAGATCTTTCCAAGGGTAAATCGTCGGGTTAATTTATCCTTTCATGGATGGCTGGATAAAATTTAACCTCTTTGTAGGATCAATAATAATTTAAACAATGAGAATCAAAGCCTTCTGAAATAAATTAACTACAACTCCAAGGCCTTGCTCATTATATCATTGTGGGTGAAATGGAACTAATTTGCCCATGGATAATTTACCCATAGGTAATTCACAAGTTTGTAGAAACCGGGCATAGTGAACTACAGTCAAACCTCTGTATAATGAAGATCGATATAACGATAAACCCGCATATAGCAATATTTATACAGGGTGTTAATGAATAACACCGAAATATTTTAACTGTATATAGAGGGGAAGTAGACAAGAGAATTTTACTCTATGGATTCAATTTTTCCTGTTACAGTATAAAATCTCCCAAGGCATGGCCGCCACTGACTTCTAACATTTGAAAAAATCCAAAACAAAGGAACTTCGTTGTTAATACTGTAGTTATGAAAAAAAGAACTAATGCAGTGGCGACCAGTCATGTGATTAATCTGTAAATTTTGCAGATTATGGAAACAATAAATTATGATAGAGCTGTTGACGAATGATTAAGAGTCAGATTTTTATCGATCACTAGGAAGGCATGAAGTCAATTTAATAAAAATTTTAACCCTATTGCGCTTCATTATTGACTTATGAGCACCAAATTGTAATGACTTTAATGCTCTGTAGAATGTACATTTTACGTCATAGAGCAAAATTCTCCTAATAAGAGTTGCTTGTCTATGTCCTTTCTAAACACAAGTAAAATATTTCGGTGTTATTTATTAACACTCTGTAGGCTATGTGGTCTCGGCGAATTTTCTATCTTAATAATCTTAAATGTAACCACCATTAACGATCATGGGTGTCGGCATGCTGACCACATGCCCCCCAATCCTACCATCTGCCTTTGGTAGATGACGCAGTGGTCAGGTGGTAAGGCCTTGTCCCTTCAGGGATGTTGTGCCACGGAGTTTAGGCTAGTTTAGTTTTAGTAACTCAATAATGATGAAGCTATATTAGAAACCCCTTTTATATGAAGGTTAAATTGTTACTGCAAACCAGTAGCTTGGCCCAATGGATGGTAGCTGGTATCAGATCAGTATCCTTCCCAGTCACCAGTATTGTTTTCTTAGAAATTCCAGAAAAGAAACGTTCATGAGGGGTTGGAAATAGGATCAATGAGGCTAAAATCATCCCTTATGTGTGCAAAGACATACAGTGAGTTAGGTTGTTAGTCTACTTCAAATGTACATAACTAGCAGGTACCCGCGGCTTCGCCCACGATAATTAATTGAAAAATTAAAAATTAAGAGTATAATAATTATTAACGCATTATATTTATTAACACTTGCACGCGAATCATTCATAGACTAAATAATTCATAAACTTAATAATTAATGAAACAGCTAAAATTCCGACTTTAGAGTAAGTAATTCCACGATTAGAAAGCGCCGCCTGGGAAAACGATCTCAGATTCGATTATGCAGTTCCAAAGCTACCTGTGAACACGTAATACGTATTGTTTTTCAACTGATTGTTGACAGATGAATATGATGTGAATTTTATTTGATAAATTCAATGTAATTTTTAAAAATTATATAATTTTTCAAGGGAAGGAGTGGTTTGTTTGGATTTCTATTGTCCGCGATACTTCCAGGGTTAAACTATCAATATATTACAGCAGGTGTCCGCGGCTTCACCCGCCATTATTAATTCACTCCAGGATTTTAAAGAAATTTACACTGGCAGATTATTAAAAATGTTTGTGTTCAGAGCTATGAAAATTGTAAGTAAAAATGAAATTATAATATTTGTTCATTGTGTTCATTTCACTTAGGCCTTATATAATAAAGAAACGGGTTTCCTAATGTTGTACTCTTCGTGAAAGTTTAGACTGCGAGAGACGAACATCGCCGTGTATACCCGATGTCTCACGAAGTGAGGGAGCAAGCATGCTATTTAGGGCCGTTGAATTGTATAGGAGTAGATGTGCAATTAAAACACCATAAGGAGCAACTGTTTTAATTTTGCCTTAACTATGTGGTGAATTTGCTGTTTTTTCCTTCTGTCTTCCCACCATCTACGAGTTTGAAATTTCTGACATAGGCTATGGCTATGCCTATAGCATGCCATGATGATAAACCAGTCTGAATAGTATTTTTATTAGTGTGCGGGTGTAAAGTAGCTATGGTTTTAATTCAACGGAATCAGTAAGTTAAATAACAAAATTATCATTTTTTTCGTAATTCATTATTTTCCACTTTTTTGCATGTCTGTTTCATGAATTATCCTGTAGATTGCACAGTTTTCTGCATGCAGTCTTTCTGATGTGTGGTAAATCACAACTTCTCAATATCAGGCCTACATTGACGTTATTTGCTAGGGACCATAAAATATTCGAGACTCAATTACTCACACATTACATAAACCTGAGTCGGACCGCAAAGAAAACAGTTAACAGAAAGATTAGGCTCACAGTTCATATTATTCTACCCTATTCTGTAATTTTCCATTAAATTCAAACATTCCTTTCAATATTTCATCATGTTATTACAAACCACCGCCGTCTCGAGAATTACACTGCCTGTCCATGCTTAATTTTAACATGGAGTTCAGAGTATTGTTAGATTGCCTAATTTCTCCAGTAGAGGCGACACAGTTCACACCCACATAGCATGAAATTCCAGCATATTTCAGTTTCCGAGTTTATACTTCAGAGGCCAACACAGCATACGGTAATCTAAAGGGTATTGCAGCTGGGTGTGAAAGGTGCTGCCATCTGTCATGTCGCCGCGTACGCAAAATTAGCCGTAAAGGAAAAGCAGTGTATACACGAGTAATACAGTTTAGAAGGCAGTGTTAACAAACTTAAAGAAAACTATTGCCTCCTATAGGATTCGTAATGTATTGAAGGGTTAAAAGACACAACGTGGCTGTTGTCTCTGAATAGGCGTAATTCCGGGAGAGACGGCCATGCGGGGGAGACGACCAATCGCTCTGATTTCAAGGCCGATAAACATATTTGAACGTAATTTTGTAGGTGGCAAGCTTTTGGTACTAAGAGTCGATTGTTGAACAACTGTGCTGTTTATATTTATAAATCCGCGATTGTTTTAACATTATTGTTTTCTAACTGGCCATTTATTTTTTGTATATTGAATGAAATAAGCAGAAGTCCGACATTATTACTAACAGTTAAACGATACTTACTGTGTGAGGTGAGCGAACCTTATATATTTCACTTGCATTGCGTGTTCTGTTCTAAACATTTCCATTTTTAACTACTGACTATGGTCATCTCACCTTTACAAATAGGAGAGATGGCCCACTGTTTTTCCGGGAGAGTTGGCCAACAACTTAAGAGTAATATTTTCAAGATCTTCTGATTTTTTCTAACACGAAATGTAAAAATTTTCACTTAAGACTAATTTCCATCGATTCTCAATTATTTATTTATTTTTATTGCTAGGGAAATGACATAAACGAACATATTAATACGTATACCTTAATGAAACAATTTTGAAAATCCAATCCAGAAAGATGTATGTAAATAGATACGACTTTGACAGTGTACCCCTAATTAAATAAATTCTTCAATTAATTTTCAAAATTATTTATTTATTTATTTACTTAAAAGCGGTCATGGAAGTCGGCATGCCGACCAGGTGCTCTCGATCCTGTCATCAACTAGCGAAGTCGAAAGATGCAGATAAATGATGTAGAGGTTAGATGGTGTGCCCTTCCCCTCCATCGGATGTAATTGAATGCAGTAGAGTTTAGTTATCTTTTCAGAAATGTATCAGAACTTTTTCAGTTACTCAGAATTGATTCTGTTTTCCAAAATATGTTTATTTTTACGTTGTAATAACTTATTTTAGCATTTAAGTTTATTTGGTTTGTATGTATTTATAGAAGTACAGCTACCTAGTCTTTCTACTTTGTTACTCTTCGAAAATGGCATGACCGACTGTCCCTATGTCCTATGGCAATCTCCCCCTGACACCTCGGGTGAGATGGCCAACGCACCATTTTTTTAAATGTTGGGATTTCTCACCCTAAATTACTTTTTTTCTCTCCATAAAAAATTATGTTATGAGAATGTGACATCCAAGGACCTGATTGAACATTTTGCACACGAATTATCTTGAAAATCCTTCAAGTTATTAAGCATTAAAAAAAGCATGGCCATCTCACCCGGATTTACGCCTAAAATAAGAAGCGCGTCCATAAAGTAAATTTCCCACAGGCCATTAACGGAAACAAAACAAAATATAATGGAAACGTTTACTGTAACAGATACAGGATGTGTTGAGCTATTTTTCAACATATTCACCACCGGAATTAAGACATTTGTCATACCGTGGGACCAACTTTTGTATCCCTGTATCGTAAAAGTCTGCCGCCTGGGATTTGAACCATTGTGTGATAAATAGACCTGGGATTTTAAGGCAAATGCCTATTTTCTTCCTTATGAAATAACATGAATTTTTTTAAATATGTGGACGTTTCATGATAAATCACTTAGGCTACAATTATAGAGATTTATAGTGCCCTAAAATGCCTATTTGGACCTTTAGAGCCTATTTTACTATTTTAGTACATAAAATGCCTATTTTGTACGTTCAAAATAAAATTCAACTTCTGTAATTTTTACAATTTTATAATGGACATCCCTCAATGAAAAGCAGAACAGCAGAGGGTGGGGTTTTCACAGAAACTTGATTATTCCAAACAATTGTGGCTAAAGGAATGCTGACTGATGGGGGAAGGACTCCTGTGTCAAGTCACCAGTGAAAGAACATCAGTTTAAGTGAACATAGTTCGTGATGCCTAATTTTGCAGTTAATTCTGTTAAGAATAGGTATACCACGTTTATTGCAGTAAAACCACAAGAACGACGTTGCATCATAATTTGACCATTTTGGTTGCAATAAAGGAATTATAAATTCCCAAAGCTCATGGAGGTGAAGATATCAGGTTGTTCAGTTCCTGCCAAGGCCTCCTGGTTGGACATCCCTGCGCAGGAATTAACATTTATCTCGCATAAATCGAGCATCAGTTAATTTTCACTGTAGCCGCTAGATGCCCCGCTGTTCACAAAATGCAATATTTTCGGAAGCCGTCCCGACGTGAGAGTATGCATAATAGAAAAGAAAACTGATATATTGCCAGCCGTGACGTCATCCCAGCCACCAAGACAGTAATAATCTCAATATTACCTTACAACAATAATGAAACAACAGCAGTAGTACTGATAATCTTAATAGTCATAACATAGACAAGAACAATAATAATCAACAATGATAGTAATGGCTTCAATAAAAACAACAATGACTTTTTGACAAATATATTATTGTTATAACTCATAATACAGGAGCACACTGCACTATAAACCGGAAGGTCGCGGTTTCGAACCCCGATGAGGTCGATGGGATGTTTCATTGGGGTCGGCTCAGCCTCTAACAGAAATGAGTACTAGGAACAATCCTTGGGGTAAAGGCGGTCGGTACGTACGCCATTCATACAAAAAATAATCGATGACCGATGTTTTCAAAACATCGACTTTTCATGTCGATGATCGATGTTTTTGCTACATCGATGTTTCTCTCCGCCATCGATGTTTTTAAATATTTGCAGTACTAAAATAAGATTAATAGGCCTTCCTTGGTTCTAAGATACAATTTCCCAAAACATCGTTTTTTACATTGTTAGTTTTCATGAAAATATTTGAGTTTGTTTTTGTATTTCGCCTAATTTTCTCAAACCAAGACTTTATATATAAATATACAGCGATGTTTTCCGTCAAAATATATCGATGTTTTCAGGTCGATATTATCGTCACATCGATGGTTACCGCCGATTTTACCATCGATGTTTTAACTATCGATGCTCACCCCTAGTAAATAGATGTTCATTTTGAACTTTACTGTTGTAGACATTTGATAATGTCGCATACAAATCTATATTACATTTTAAAACCTAGTTTTTTCTTTTCTTAAACTACTCCATTACTTTGCAATCATGAATGTGTGCACGTTGTACGTTTCTTCTTCTTCTTCTTCTTCTTCTTCTTCTTTTTCTTCTCCTTCTTCTTATTCTTGTGATGTAGGATGGCATCCTGTTTATTTCCCTTTTATTCCTCAGATGAGTTTTGTGTAGCCTACTGTCTTTCCATCTCGTAGCAGGTCTTCCTCTTAATCTTTTTCAGTCTGGTATGCTTTCTGAGCCTTTTTTGCTAGGCGATTGTTTTCCATTCTATCAACGTGTTCTTTCCAAAATTTTCTTCTGTCATTGGTAAATTTAGTTATGACCTGAATTTGGCATTTGTCCCTAATTTCTGTATTGTGTATATTATCTAATAAAGTTTTCCCCTGAATTGTTCTTAGCATCTTCATTTCACATGTGCTTAATATCTGTTTAGTTTTGTTTGTGTCTGCTCTCGTTTCTGCTGCATATGTTAAGATTGGTCTTAATATTGTTTTATAAATGCGCACTTTACTGTCTATCGCCATGTACTTATTTCTCCAAATTATGTCTTTCATACAACCTGATATCTGCAATGCTCTGTCGGTTTGTTTCTTTACTTCATGAATTAGATTTCTAGTTTTGTTATCAGAGTTCCTAGGTAGTTAAGTTTCTAAGTTTAGTAATAAAAGTATTCTGAAACAATAATTAATTGTATGGCCCTCATGACAAACCAAATTTAACACGTATGGGCCTTAATCATGCCTGGTATAGTGTAATGATTAAAACCCAGGTTTGTTTTGTGTAGGCCTATATAATACACACAACTAGCGTATACAAAAGTGTGTATTTATATCAAACAACTATAGAACAGATTTCATAGTGCATCCTTTTTTGTTACGCCATACACAGGGTTAAAATTTTTAGATGCGCATCTTTTTTCGCGTATCCACCCCCCAGAAATTCCAATGACGATGTCTGCGTCTTAACCCCCCCCCCCCCGTGGGCACCCCTGTTTATATTAAAATTATCTTAGTTTCGTTACAATATTTAATATTTTTAAGAACTTTCAATGAACTTTTCATCAGCTTGCAGTGAGCATTGGAATAACGAAGCTGTCTGCTTTCAGCAAACACGAGACTAACAGCGCACGTGCGACAGTGAAAAATGACTAAATATTCCACTTCTTTTTAATTTCACTGGAATTAGTCAGTGCGTAAATTTAAGTTCGTTACTTAGGGTTTAGTAGCACCTCTTTGTCCCCCTATTTTGCCTGATTTTTAGCGCCTTTTCCCCTTCTTTTTTCTTTGGGAAATTATTACAGCTAACTGTTATACATAGCTTTCACCTTTCTCGCTACTTTTTCAGGTTCTAAAAAATAAATTAGGTAAAATGATGTAACAAAGTGCCAGAATGCAATTATGATATGCAGAATATAAGTTATTTTTGTAAACTATCTCAGAGTTAAGCTCCAGATCGATTCATTAAGCAGGGAAGAACAAAGGTCTAAAGTTTGATTCTTAAGCTTAATTCAAATTCGTATACACTGATATAAGAAACTATTAAAATAGGCTATGTCAACATTTCACAAAATGCACTGGCAAAGAAGTCCGCTTAATGTACGTAGGCCTAATTATTTCGCAGAAATGTACCTTCTGTAGGCCTATTCATGTAGTACTCACTTCAACTTGATCAACGAAATAGTTCACAATCATATGTGAAAGAATATGTCATAGTTAAGTGTACTGCAACATCCAAAGCCGTACTGAACACTGTAAAACAATATGTTGTCATGAGAACTAATTTGCATTTGATAAATTCTTTCTAATACTTGATCATAAAATAGGCATTAAATTGAGCATTACTCCGCTACCGGTCAACCGATTTGATCCAATATCAATAGGCTTCTTCCCATGGGCGTTATAAATGCGTATACCAAGTTTCATGAAACTCCGATAAAGCGTATAGGAGTTATCGCGCTTTTCTAATATATTACTATGATATTAAAATAGGCACTAAATTGGGCATTACTCCGGTACCGGTCAACCGATTTGGTCCAATATCAATAGGCTTCTTCCCATGGACGTTATAAATTCGTATACCAAGTTTCATGAAAATCCAATTAAGCGTATTTGAGTTATCGCGCGTACAGACAGACAGACAGACAGACGGACGGACATTTCCCGTCCACCACACAATCTCATAAAGTAACATTCCGGGACTTAAATAACAATACCAGGTCAACATGCGCATTTCAACGAAGATTAGAGCGGATAGTACCTATGGTACGGTTAGAGAAAATAGGCCTAAACATACTTATTTGATTTTACGAAATACTTACCCCTAGCAAGTGGTATTTATAGTTACAAGACTGACTGGAGTAATATTCAAATAACTTGTTTCTCGCTGTTTCTTTGTGGAGTTCCAGGAACTCTGCTTTTACATAAACATGCCTCATCCAAGGCTCCATGCAAATTCCCTTTCAATATTGCAACACCAGCACTCACACAACTTTCATGTACAATACTGTACATATATCTATACAATAAACTCAGGTAAACTGATATAACAAAGTGTCAGAATGCTTTCGTTTAATCAGTGATAACTGCAATTATGATATGCAGAAAATAAGTTATTTTTGTTATCGATTTCCGAGTTAAGCTCCAGATCGATTCATTAAGCAGGGCTTACGGAAGAACAAAGGCCTAGTTTGATAAGCATATGTGAAGGAATATGTGGGTAGTGTTATTTGTCAAAGCTAACTGTATTGCAACTTTCAAAGCCATCTATATATGCTTGTTATGAGAACTGATTTGCTTTTGATAAATTCTTTCTAATATATTACCATAAAATAACCGCTAAATTGGGTATTACTCCGGTACCGATCAACCGATTTGGTCCAATATCAAAAAGCTTCTTCCCATGGACGTTATAAGTGTGTATACCAAGTTTTATGAAAATCAGATAAAGCGTATTTGAGTTATCGCGCGTACAGACACACGGACAGACAGATGGAGACAGACAGACAGACGGACGGACATACATACAGACGGACAAACAGACAGACGGACAGACAGACGGATAGACAGACAGACAGACTGACAGAGAGATAGAAGGACAGACAGACAGATGGACGGACGGACGGACAGTTTTTTTTTCAACTACACAATCTCATAAAGTACAATTCTGGCACTGAATAAAGCGAACTTCTGCATTGTGGTTGCAGTACTGGGTTCACGGGCCACGAGTTGCCCGAAACCGTGGTGACAATAGAACGTGGGTTTGAGAGTCGCAGGAGGGCGCCAGATTACGTCAAATACGTCAGACACAGCAATTGACAAATCCGATCCCGAGTGGGATTTTATAAGAGCAGCTCATTTTATAGTGTGTGACAAAATTCGTGTACACACTCTATAGTCTGAATCAAAAATCATGTTCACATACGGAGCCAATTCTTCACTATGAAGCAAAATAACTCATACCCATACGCATATAGGATATAGCCACTTCTATAGCTTTAGATATAGCACTTTAAAACTTAAAACTTAAACCTGCTTGCACGCCTCCGTAAGAACAACATGTCTACTAAGACTGTTGTGTATTTTCTGACTGAAGATGATATAGCCTAACTATATGTCGAAATGCATATCAACTTAATGCAAAACTTAAAAAAACTTTTTAAAAAATCAGGTAAACTGACGTAACAAAATACAAGTTTGCTTTTTTAATCAGTTATAATTGCAATTATGATATGCAGAATATAAGATTTTTTTAAATGATTTCCAAGTTAAGCTCCAGATTAATTCGTTAAGCAGGGCTTACGGAAGATCAAAGGTCTACACCTTTTCAACCTCAATTTCGGAAAATGTAATTTCAATTTCGGAAAAAGTAATTCCAATTTCGGAAAAAGTAATTTGAATTTCGGAAAAGGTAATTTCAATTTCGGAAAAAGTAACTTCAATTTCGGAAATACGAGGGCTATGAAGAGGGTATAGTAAAGTTGGTACCACGCTAGGACAAATGACTCAATCGGAGCGAGATTATGTAGAGAAGTAGCTAGAAGGTGTACCTAAGAGTTCCAAATAAAACAGTTTTGATTTTCACTGTGGTTTTCATTTTATGCCCCATCGAATGTTTTAAAAAATAGCCCTCGTATTTCCGAAATTGAAGTTACCTTTTCCGAAATTGAGATTACTTTTTCCGAAATTGAAATTACCTTTTCCGAATTTGAAATTACTTTTCCGAAATTGAAATTACTTTTTCCGAAATTGAGGTTGAAATGGTGTAGATAAAAAAAATAATCGGATAAAATTGTAGATTTGTGATATCTTGACAATCGCACACTCACAAAAAAATACAAAAAGAAGTAAAATTCACCGATTTCGGGATTTGAACCAGGGACCTCCACACTGTGAGTACAAGACGTTACCATCTCGGCCATCTCGTTCAGTTTAATGGTCTAGTTAGATAAGCATATGTAAAGGAATAGTGTTATTTGTCAACTGTATTGCAATTTCCAAAGCCGTCTATGATCACAGTAAAACAATGTTATCATGAGAATTTGTATGCATTTGATAAATTCTTTCTAATATATTCCCATAAAATAGGCACTAAATTGGGCTATTACTCTGGTATCGGTCAACCACCTGTTTGATCCAAAATCAATAGGCTTCGTCCTGTGGAAGTTATAAATGCGTATACCAAGTTCCATGAAAATCTGATAAAACGTATTTTTGAGTTATCGCGCGTACAGGGACACGGACAGACATTTTCCCGTCCCCCACACAATCTCACGAAGTTCTGGCACTTAATAACGGGAGATTATGAAGTGGTCTTGATGAGAATACGTTTGGTTCTTCTTTGGTAGTACTCGCCATTGTGGAAGTCTATTAGACAGTTTGGACAAGGATGTCTGTAGTTAGATTATGACAAGAGTGGTGTGCCATCAGTAGACCTGGGATTTTATGCTCTAAAAAAATTAGTTTTAGGCACCTGAAATAGGCTTTTAAAACAAGTAAATAGGCTTATAAGAGAAAATAGGCACTTAAAATAAGCTTTAAAAATGTGTAAATAGACAGAAAATACACCATTTCAACCTCAATTTCGGAAAAAGTAATTTCAATTTCGGAAAAAGTAATTTCAAATTCGGAAAAAGTAATTTCAATTTCGGAAAAAGTCATCTCAATTTCGGAAAAAGTAACTTCAATTTCGGAAATACGAGGGCTATTTTTTAAAGCATTCGATGGGGCATAAAATGAAAACCACAGTGAAAATCAAAACTGTTTTACTTGGAACATTTAGGTACACCTTCTAGCTACTTCTCTACATAATCTCGCTCCGATTGAGTCATTTGTCTTAGCGTGGTACCAACTTTACTATACCCTCTTCATAGTCCTCGCATTTCCGAAATTGAAGTTACTTTTTCCGAAATTGAAATTACCTTTTCCGAAATTGAAGTTACTTTTTCCGAAATTGGAATTACTTTTTCCGAAATTGAAATTACTTTTTCCGAAATTGAGGTTGAAAAGGTGTAGACTTTAAAATCCTACAATATGCTCTTCAACTGTAACGTGATCTTTTCTTACTGTAAAAAACGTGGTATACCTATTCTTAACAGAAATAATTGCAAAATTAATACAGAAATAAAAATACACTTATCAAAAACAATTTTGGATTATATGAAAAATAGACACAGTATGTCCCTTCTTACTATATACCTGCTACTTGTTTTGAGCGAATCCTCCCCGTCAGTCAGCATTCGTTTGGTGACAATTGTTTGGGAAAATCAAGTTTCTGTGAAAAATCAATCCTCTGCTGTTCTGCTCTTCATTTAGGGATGTCCATTAAATGATTGTAAAAGTTAAAGAACTTGAATTTTATTTTAAATGTACAAAATAAGCTTTAGGCACTAAAATAGTAAAAATAGGCTCCAAAGGTCCAAATAGGCATTTTAGGGCACTATAAAACTATAAATATAACTGATTTATCATGAAATGTCAACATATTTAAAAATTTTCATGTTATTTTAAGAGGAACAAAATAGGCAATTGCCTTATAATCCCAGGTCTAGTCATCAGCGTACATACCTGGCGAGGGTTTATAGATTCCATCCTAAGTTTCTAGAGCGTGTGCCAGGATTCAGGCACTATGTAAGAAAGGTGCATTGAACTTGCTTCATGTGAGACAGTTTCTGCTATATTGTATCCTGCCCCCGGGATGTTTCCCTCTTTCCTGCGAATTCCGGAGTTTGTGACTCTGTGGTTAATGTGGCGTGGATAATATTAAAAAGTTTGTTTTCCAGCAAAAGAATTGCATGTGCGGGTAGGCATAGCATTCCCACGGTGGTGATTAGAGACGGAAAAATGCTAGCAGCAGGAATCGAACTCCTGACAACAGAGCTGCACGCAAGCCTCACCTGCACCCATCACAGGAAGCTCCACAAAGAGGGTGTCCTCCAGGGAGACGATGTCTAAGCCTTCCAAAATATGAGGAAAACAATGAATTTCGGGGAAAATTAATTATCAGATTTTGCATCCAATATGTCGATATTATTCGCACACTTTATCTTGAGCTAAACCGTCCATATAAAGAAGGCCTCGCTCGAAAAAATGAAGATCGCGACCCGTCCCCAGTATTGCCATACCAAAAAACTTCCCGTTGAGGCATTCTTGAGCTACCGTCAATATTTTTGATTTGTTTACACCATATTATTCAGAAAATGACAGAATAAATCCAGGGATATTATAAGAACAGTACTGGTGTTGTGGGAATGGTCGATATAAGTGACAACGAAGTTAAAAATAAAGATTCTTTAAACCAAGAATTATCAGAAATCAGCGAAATAAGAAAAGAACAAGTCAAGTTTTATTATTTCGTTGTATTAATTGTGTTGTATTAATTACCTACAAACTTTCGCGAAAGGTATTTAATTAAATTACATCAATTCAGGCATGTGAAAATGCGTATTCAAGTAGGCCTACATGTATAATGCTACGACTTTTAAACGATTTTCTATATTCTGAAAACCGGGAGAGAAACTAACGATTTTCTATATTCTGAAAACCGGGAGAGAAACTGTCTAAATAGGCCTAAATATATTACTTTATTCATTTCTCCAGCGATATATTCTACTATAATATCTGAATCATTATAAAATCTTTAGTTTGGTAGCGAGAGTTGAAAGTGCTACAAATTACAGTTAGTTCCATTGTGTACCAGCATAAAACTACACACGTTATATTTTCTGGTAATTGGCAACCCTTCAGAAACGTCATTTTCAACTCACCGCCTTCTGCAATAGTCAGTCTCTTACACTGCAAAATTGAAAAAATCCAATAATAAAAAATTGAAAAAATAAAATTTAAACAAGTTTCACTTCTGTCGCGTGGCTTTCCACGCCCATTTTTTTTTTTATATTACAGCATATGAACTATTTTATTTCTGAAAAGCTTGTGGAAAACAAAGCAAAATAATTGTTTCACATTTGGACAAAATTTTTTTTAGCCTTTACTAAGCTCAATTTATACAATGATATAAGCAATCTTCAAGCAAAATCATCAGTGGGACCTAAGTTTGAAATCAATTAGGAAAAATTCAATAGAATAGCTGGGGTCTATGACTGACAGTCTTAAAACAATGATAATATTTATCGTATTTTATATATATAGCATTACTTTATGAATAATAAATTTCTGCTTTTATGCAGGTTTTGAAGTAATGAATTTATACATCAGTAGCAGTGATAATACGACGCTATAGGTTTTCATGGCCTCCTATTTCTCGGCGTGTTTCAGAATAACAGGTAGTGTAGTAAAAAGTGTTTTAGAAAACTAAGTAACATGAGATATCTTTTTTTTTTTTTTTTTTTTAATATTTCAGCTGTGTTTATACTCCATTTAGCTTCGAGGCCATATCAAGAGTTCGGGATCTGTGTCTGTACAGTAGGGTAGGCCATGGAACTATTGCTTGTCAATTATTTCTATTTCTAGTATATTTAATGGAGTAAATTTCAACTGATATTAATTTAAATGGATATGATACGGGATGAAATGGTGAGGTTGGTTCACAGTATGCAAATATCCAATTCGGCATTTGCCTTTGCGACTGGGGAAACCATGAAAAAACCCATTTCAAATTGGCCGGCCACGGGATTTGAACCAGGGACCTCCCGAATGCGTGACTGTCAGGGTTGGGATTTAGACATATAAAAAATAATTACTTCATAACGTGTAAAACAAGTGTAAAAAACACGTAATAAACGTATTATTAAAAAAAATCGCTTATAACTTTTAATGATGTTCCATTTTATAAACTTTGTTGTTTTGAATCGTAAACATTGTTCAACAGAACTCTCTCCGTCTATGTAAAGTTATATTTTATGGGCTGAGCCCTTAAGGGAAATAAAAAGGTGCTAGCACGTTATAGCAATTATTGAGGATATCACCAGATGTCACTGTCGTTCTCTTACCTTTCGTACAAATTAATAATAAATACCTTTCCTCCATTTTAACCACAACAGAATACTATTATTCCTACTACTGTACTACTATTATCGTGTACCTATTAATAATTTACAATTCAAAATAACATAAATAAATATTTCGGCTATAAAATGTGGTCCTTATAAACTAGATACCGGCAGTTAAAAATGACTAAAAAATTACCTATAAAATAACCTTAAATGTATGAAAATATGACATGAAAAATTAAAAAATGACTTAATATTTCTAAATATAAGTTATATTTAAAATGGGATATATATAGTAGTAAAAATAAAGTAATCCCTTTATAGGTCATGGAGGCCCAGAGGGTTCCAGGAGGTTGAGGCTCCCAGATTTTGGACATTTGGCACGTGAAGGTGGTAAGTTGTCAGCCTTACTCACCGGCCGCCTTTACCCCAAGGATTGCTCCTGGCATTCATTTCTGTTAGAGGCTGAGTCGACCCCTTGCCATAGTGTCACCAGAAGGATTAAGTCAATTGAAAAACTCCAATGAACTCATCGTGAATCGAACCCGCGACCTTCCGATTTGTAGCGCAGCGCCTCAACCACTACCCTACGGCGTACCCCGATATATAATAGTATAATAATAAATAATAAATAATATACAAAGAACAAGATTTAATATTTTATATTAAGTTACTGATTTTATTATTATGTTACCTATTATTATTATTATTATTATTATAAATATTATTATTATTTTAATATTATATTTACTATATATTCATGAATGCCTCAGTCATAACTAAGCATGCCTCATAGGTAAGCAATTATGAAATTGCTTTGTCTGCTGTGTTGGAAAAGTTCATTCTGAAGACAAAATAGAGAAAAATGCAACAAAAGAATGAAAACTTCCTAGAAAATGACCAGTAGATAATTTGCATAAATACCAATATTTCTGAGTGATTCTTTTTTCTATCTATTTGTAAATATCATATGAACAACATAATCTAGAATTATAGGATCATCTGCAGTATAATATTTTTAAAAATCCCTTTAGGCAGGCCTACAGGCTGAGGTAGATTTCAAAGTGCTTTTGGTTTAATTTATTATCGCTGCGCAGCACTCTTCTTCTTTAGCCTTGGCATGGCAAACCCGCAGTAATAAGAACTGAATTCGGTAAAGAGGAAGAGACTACAATCATTTGTTTTGACAACAAGAATAGGATATAATATTCTGGGAGGCCGTGCGCAAGATCAGCAATGAATGAAATTAGCAAAGCCGCTAAACAAGACAAAATTATGATATTATAATAAATTCTTTTAAGTGTTATTATTTTCAAACATTAAAATCTCGCGTCATATGAGAGCTATCAAGAAACTAGTTATTGATTTGTAGAGTACTCATCAAGAGCTTTTCAACGATACCCCACAAGACGTGGTTTCAAAAGTTTCGAATTTTCATCCCCCACCCCCACCCCCAACCTCACTCGAACCCCCGAATCGTTGGTGTCACTGTGAACTCCATAGGGAGTACTCTTATTTATTCAAACAAAGTTTCCCTCTATACTTCATAGGGGCCGAGATATACATTTTTAAAAATTTCAACCCTCTCCCCCGACCACCCCCTTGGGCCAATTTTGCTCATTAACGAACTTGTCCGAGCTATTGGGCCTAGAAATGACATAATAAAATTTGGTTCAAATATCTTCAAAATTACGGCCGCTATCGTGTAAAGATATAAATATATATATATAAATATCACAATTTTTTTTTTTTTTTGAACGGGCGGTGGTTTCGTACTTAGGGGAGCATGAAACGTAAAGATATGAAAGAATTTTTCGAAAATCATGACATGGTATCCATTGCAATAGGTAGATTTTTCTTCGAAATCTACCTAAAATAATTCGTCACTTCTTAATTTCTTTTTACAAATTTTTATCACAGAAATATTAAAAGAAATAAACTATTAAAGTTACATTAATGATTCTAGACAGTGTAGTTCATTAATATTAAATATACTTGCAAGAAAAATTTCACTGCAATATGTTAATAAATGCTTGAGTTATGAGGGAAACGGCACTTCAGTGCACAAAATTTGGCTGCCTTTTTGTAATGATAATTACCCATAACTGTAATAGTTAAATTAATTCTGAAAATAGTATGCAGTTTTAAAACTAGTCAATATAGAGCATGCCAGATTGCTAGACTACAGAACAATTCATTGCTGAGAAAAAAAAAAGAACTTTACCTATTTTTCAGCATCGAAAGGTGTATGCCCCCCACCCCACCCTTAACTTCAAGAGATAACTTATAATTATGTATTTAATCTATTTCTTTACAAATAGATCTCAATTCAATATTGAGTTAAGAATTAGCCTTTACAAAGCTGAATTTACACAACAATATAAGCAATCGCCAAGTAAAATCATCAGTGGGATTCAAGTTTGAAATCAATGGAAAAAATTTCAGTAGAATAGTTGGTTTCTATGAATTACAGTCTTAATACAAGGATAAAAATCCTCGTATTTTACATTGTCATGAAACCAACGGATTTTTACAGCATCGATACCACACCAGTTTTGAAATAAAAGTCAGTGTCGAAATGAATGCAATAATTAGGTCAAGGCATTTAATGACCATATAAAAATGCATTTATGACCTAAAAATAGTGAAAAAATGACACAAGATTAAAAAAAAAAATGACCAGCAAATTTTCCATTATTACTTATATTTAGTTTTTTTTTAAAGTAATGGATTGCTAAAAGCAATTTAACGGATGACAGTGCTTATATAGGCCTATGTATTTACAATACAAAACACACCAGTAAAATAACTTAGTAGGCCTAAATGTATACCACTTTGACAACCTTAATGAAATCTTTCTGAACTGGCATGCCCATCAAATTTCCCCTAGCAAAAATGTGCCATTTAAAAAGAAAGCAAAAAAAAAATCTTTATTGCTAGAAGATAAGCAGCTATGATGTTTAGAATAAACCTAAATTAAAAATTAAGTATGAACACTAGGCGGAGATTCTCAAATAAAAACGATTATCTGTTGTCTGAAAGTAATGATTTGTACATGGAAAAGCTCCTCTCTACCTCCAATGAAACATGACTTAAAATTACGAAAAAGACCTCAAAATGCCGAAAATGACTTAAAAATGCAGAAAATGACCTAAAAAGTCCCCAAAAATGACCTATCTCTTGAAAACTACGAAAAATGAAAAATTCATGATACACATTTATACACATTCGAGCTATCATTTAACTTCCAAATAAAAAATATTCAAAATCATCAAATGCCTTGCCCTGGTCATTATGATTAGAGACCGGATTTTAAAGGGAAAATTTTCACCCAAAAAAGGACGAAAAAAGGGAAAATTATTGCCGAAAAAAGGTGGGGAAAAAAGGGAAAATTATTGCCAAAAAAAGGTGGGAATAAAGGGATTTAAAGTAAGAGAGTGTTTGTTTTATTTAAAGCCTTTGCTTGCTCTACAGCTGCTGATTCTGTAACATCTAATAACTGAAGAAATTTTTTGATCTCGTTGAAATTCTCACAGAGGAAAATAGCACACGAAATCCATGTTCCCCACCTTGTTATAATTGGAAACTTAGGCAATGGCAAGCCTGTGATTTCCCTGTAACACTCTATTCTGCTGGGAGGAATTATTTTTTCAATGGTGAATCAGTGAAAACCATTTTTAATGTTTTCATATTGCCAAATAGGCCTACTGGGTAATTTACGAATTTTTCAAAATAAATTAGCAAAAAAGGCACTGGAAAGGGAAAGTTCCTAAAAAAGGGAAATGGGCCTAAAAAGGGGAAAAAAAGGGCGTTAAAACCAGGTCATTTGCAGTTGAAACTTACTCAGTAATTTTCATTGATAAACTTCATTTTGAAGCTTTGAGTATAATGTCAACTAGTATAAAGTATCAATTCAATTCATTACAAGGTTTTCCGCCTATATACTAGTATTATCATTACCACATTATCATTATCATTATAAGTTCGTTAATGTGGTAATGATAATACTACACCTTTTCAACCTCAATTTCGGAAAAAGTAACTTCAATTTCGGAAATACGAGGGCTATGAAGAGGGTATAGTGAAGTTGGTACCACGCTAGGACAAATGACTCAATCGGAGCGAGATTATGTAGAGAAGTAGCTAGAAGGTGTACCTAAATGTTCCAAATAAAACAGTTTTGATTTTCACTGTGGTTTTCATTTTATGCCCCATCGAATGTTTTAAAAAATAGCCCTCGTATTTCCGAAATTGAGGTTACTTTTTCCGAAATTGAAATTACTTTTTCCGAAATTGAGGTTGAAATGGTGTAGTATATAGGCGGAAAACCTTGTAATGAATTGAATTGTTACTCAGTAATGTCCTGTTCAATTTTATCACGTTTTGTGATGAAATATAAAAAAAGGAATTCCCTTTAAAATCCGGTCTCTAATAAGCGTAGGCCTATTTTAATATGTTCGAACAAAAATTATAATTAAGCTAAAATTGTTAATTCACGGATTTTCAATACCGTACTTTTTATATTGCCTCAAAAGTCCGCTATTTTGTTCTTAATCTCGGCCACTACAAAATCCTTCTGTTTAGGAGACGTTATTCTGCGGTTTCTACGAGGGCCGTCCACAAAGTAGGCTAAGTTTCCCTACTGCCGTTTACAGAAACAAAACAAAATTTCATGGAAATATTTATTGCAACAGATACAGCAAGTGTTCAGCTATTTTCAACATATTCGCCACAGGAATTGAGACATTTGTCATACCGTGGGACCACCTTTTGAACCCCTGTGTCGTAGAACTATTGTGTGACAACTATCTCCGATTCTCACATTCTGCATGATAACTAGACCTGGGATTTTAAGGCAAATGCCTATTTTGTTCCTTATGAAATAACTTGAAAATTTTTAAATATGTGGATGTTTCATGATAAATCACTTACATTTACAGAGTTTTATAGTGCCCTAAAATGCCTATTTGGACCTTTAGAGCCTATTTTACTATGTTACTGCTTAAATCGAAAGTCCTTCATATGTTAATTTCAAATTACAAAATAAAAACCCCGGGCGATGCCAGCCTTTTAAGCTATTTCTTTATATTGCGTATGTGCGAAAAAAAATTTAACCAATCCAAATAGGAACCTGAGATTGGCTATGTTATTGCTTTGAGCAACAGGTTTGCGTTAGTGTAACGTGTATGTTATTTCGAAGAATTCTAAGTTCTGCAGATAACTAATCAGTTACAAGTATGAAAAATTAGTCGATTATCCAAACATAGTAGGCTATATTAATTATGTTTAAAATTTTGTCATAAAATGTGGATTTTGTCCTCAAATATTCCTTAAGAGGGCCCGGTTCGATTCCAGCTCAAGTACAGAGAAGCGGATAGGGGGTTGCGGAACACCCAGTGCGCATGCTCCACATATCTAATTGTGCTTAATCCTGTTAACGACTGATTTTAGTACAGGTGGTGACTACCAGACTGCGTGAGTAATTAAACATGGCCGCCAGTCATCTTCTTGATGGCATGTCCTTGACTGTATCCGAAGAGTTCAATATGAATCGTTAAAACCTCCCCTCGCGGCCATCCTCATACCTGAGGCTTTATTCAGGCACTACCCTCTCCCCTCGCTCTTGAGGTTGTGCTGAGGAATCTGTCGGTACTGACCACACGATGGTCAAATAAAAGTAATTTTTGGCGTGTTTTTTAAAAACGGAATTATGGTGGGGTCACGTGCTACAATAGCTATTTATGTATCAAGTACGCAAAATAACGCTTTAGCGCACGAATCTACACCATTTCAACTTCAATTTCGGAAAAAGTAATCTCAATTTCGGAAAAAGTAACTTCAATTTCGGAAATACGAGGGCTATTTTTTAAAACATTCGATGGGGCATAAAATGAAAACCACAGTGAAAATCAAAACTGTTTTATTTGGAACATTTAGGTACACCTTCTAGCTACTTCTCTACATAATCTCGCTCCGATTGAGTCATTTGTCATAACGTGATACCAACTTTACTATACCCTCTTCATAGAAGCTTCCGCCACCGTATTGAGAAGGGTCTTCACGGCATTTTGAAGAGTTTTGTAGTATAGCGGCCAAGGCGTAAGCCGAAGCTGAAATACTGGACGAGTCCGATAAAGTTTTTGCGTACGTAGTGCATACAATATATTTTAGCAAAAGTTCTCTAAATTATATGAAATGAAATAAAAATACCGTATAATTAATATAATGAAAAGTGTAGTCAGCCATTTGTTAACGTCATATTCTCACAGCCGCCTGGATCGCAGAACAACAATGAATAATAATAATAATAATAATAATAATAATAATAATAATAATAATAATAACAACAACAACAATAACAATACATTTTATTGTTGTGACAAACAATTTTTTTGCATGACAGAGTCTTACCATAATAAAAAAAGTACTAATAAACAAGTATACATTTAAAATTCTAATTAATAGTAGCCTCAAAAAAATTAATTTAATTTGTAAACACGTAAGTCGAGTAACACATTTTTAACAGACACTTTAAATTTATTTAGCGTATATCCAAATCTTGCATATGTTGAGGTATTACGTTAGCCTGCTTTATAACAACTTCATTGAAGCTATTTTTGCTTGTTGTAGTACGTACCAATACGGAATGCGGTATAGATGCATTATATGAGTAGTTTTTTGTAAACAGTAATACATATTAACTAGTATTTATTAAAAGTTTGTGAAAATATGAATGATAAACCCGAGGAAATTTCAATCCAAGCCAGAAACATTGAATTGGAGCTGTTGCCAGCAAAATCTCGGCAGCAGTAAACTATGAGAAGGAATATATTGCTTTTAAATGTTGGTGCATCCATGGTAAGCAATGTTACTCTTGTGAACCAAGATGTGAAAAGTTGTTGGGTTATATTTGTTGTTATATGATGAAGTAGGCTAACGTGTTTTGCGAAAAACCCTGGTAAGTTTCTGATTGTCATAAAGAAACATGTTGGCTTAAATTTGTTGTTTTATGACCAATTATATGCTTAAATCCATGTTAAATTGCCATCTGGATTTTGTTTATAGATTGCCATGACGACTTTAGCTATAAAACAGCATTTTGAATGCACTTTGAATGCTGTTTTATGCAATTTTAGCGGCCTTGGTTGCTAAAATGCTATTTTTCGGTGTGTTACCAGTCCGACAAGCAGCTGTTTTGGAGAGCGTGCACTAAAAACGCATTTAACGGAAATAGGTCAAATCTGGACAAATGAATGTAGAAACCATGGCCTCAGTAGACTTATTCCATTTCTGATAGTGAATAGAGAAGGCCTTGACTACAATGCAGTCAGATGTTTTTCAATTAATTATGTCACGTCTTTCTTTAAATGCCTACATTTAACAGGGAATATATGTTAAATTATAGCTGCATTCATCTTGAAATAGTATCTAAACGAGTATATAACTTAAGTCTTCTTCTATTTATTGCAAATATGAAAAATCGTAGATAACTTATGTGCAGATGCATTACTTACTTAGCCTACTTACTCAATGGCAATAGACAATTCCTCAGCAAGATAAAATAATATTATCTATTTTATGGAACCCGATGGTTCATTGTCGCGCTTACCTGAGCTCGCCATTCAACCCTATTGTGTGCTAACTCCATCCAATCATCCCTAGCAAACCCTACTTCCCTTAAATCCATTCTAATATTCTCCTCCCACCTACGTCTAGGTCTTCCAAGTGGTCTTTTCCCTTCGGGTCTCCCAGTTAATACTTTTGAAATAGGCTACGTCTTTCCTCCCCCATGTGCGCAACATGTCCAGCCCATTTCCTCCTCCGTGATTTAATGATCCTTACTATATCCGGTGAAGAGTAGGACCTACAGGTTATGAAACTTGTCCTTATGCAGTTTTCTCCAGTCCCCATTTTCATCTCTCTTAGCACCTTGTTTTCGAACAATGCATGTGCATTATTATCATGAAAAATCGTGACATACGGAGCGCTCTAGATTTAGGCAGCATGCACAAGACGTTTCACGTACCCTGCAATTGCGTCATCCATACAGCCGACTGGACTTTCTTTAATATACAAATGGCGTCCAAAAGTACAATTAATCTGTCTTTTGCAGAAATCTTGTTCCATTCTCTAATTTTATTACTTTCTTGAACTTCCAGATCTCCTTGCACGGTGACGCATTTAAGTCTTAGTTGTGACGTCAAGCAACGCTACTGACGCGCGGCGTCACGTTGAAAGGGACGCATGGAGCCTGGGGTATATACTGACCCGCTCTGCAAGATCTGCATCCAGCGAGGAGATCTGGACCACAGAGGCTGGTGAGTAGGGACATCTGAATATGTTGTTTAGCATGCTTGTTATCTATGTGAAAATCTGCTTTGTGTATGCTGGGTATGGTATTGTGGTTGAATAACATTATTTTTCGAGGGTACAATTAGGATTAAGTTGTAAACGCCATGTTTTCCAGTTTCAAACAAAGTTTTGAACGAAGGAATATATAGGCTTACCAATGAAAAGTTACTATCTGATCCTACATCACATGATATGAGGCACATGCAATTGTGCACAAATATGCCAAACATAAAATATGGTAAAAAAGTAAATAAAATAAGCTAAATTATTTATAATTATTTTGAGAAAAAATAAATTTAGGGTGTTAATGAATAACCCGAAATATTTAACCAGTATACAGTGGCGTACCAAGGCTACTTGGCGCCCGGGGCTAATTAGATAGTAGTCGCCCCCTAACACTAAAAGGTTCAAGGTTCAATGAGTTTAATTAAACACAGTTTAATGTTCACAATTATTTATTTTTAATAAGTAGTATGTTACTTTAACACATTATAAAGAGAAAAATATGAATGAAATAAAACTTTATTATAAAGTTACTTTGTTTGAAAAAAAATAAAGAGAAAAGTTTTAGTCATAACAAATTTTTTTAAATGTGCCTTCCTAGCCTTGATGGATGCAAAATTATTTATAATAGAGTTGAAGTCTATAGTAGCAGCCACATCACGTTCAATTGATAAAATTGCTAAATTACACCGTAAACTTTTCCTGTGTGTTCGACGCCCACAACCTATTTTGTATTGTCTATAGTTTAAATAATATAATATAGGCCTATAAATAATATAGTCTAAATAATATTACTGCAGTATTTAACAAAGTAATAAAGAAAATTTGACTACTAAAACCTTATATTTTTCCTGAAAAAATTATTTTTTCTTAAACTAAAAAAAATCCTTTTTCAATTTTGACGCCCCCTTCCTTACGGCGCCCGGTGCGGCCGCCCCGTTCGCACCCCCCTTGGTACGCCACTGCCAGTATATATTGTATTATATATACTTCACTTCTGTAATTGGGCAAATTGCCCGCTGGCAGAACAAAAGAATTACAGTTAGAATTACAATAAGCATAGCTTACAGAACGAGAGAAAGAAACATCAAAGAGAGGGAAAAGAAAACAAACAACAACAAAAAATCACTAATTCCTATGCTTAACCCTATCGTAGCTCATTACTGAGTAATTTCTAAATTATCATCTAGCTGCTAATTAAATATGTGTCAACTTGTTTTTAAATATTTTCACTCGTAGAGGACTGTCTTGAAAAACTTAGGGGTCATAGACAAACAACTTTTACTAGAAAATGTTTGCTCTATGACGTAAAATGTGTACGCTACAGTACATTAAAGTCAATACCATTTGGTGCTCATAAGTAAATAATTAAGTCAAATAGAGTTAAAATTGTCATTAAATTGACTTTATGCCTTCTTAGTGATCGACAAAAACCTGATTCTTGATCATTCATCAACATAATTTAGTGCTTCCATAATCTGCAAAATTTACAGACTAATCATATGACTGGCCGCCACTGCATTAGTTTTTTTTTTAATACATAACTACATTTCAACGTTCATTTGAGTTGAATTTTTTTTTTCAAATGTTAGAAGTCAGTGGCGGTCATGCCCTGGAAGATCTTATGCTGTAACAGGAAAAAATTAAATCTACAGAGAAAAAAATCTCCTAATAAAAGTTGCTTGTCTAAACACAGGCAAAATATTTTGGTGTTATTCATTAACACTCTGTATATAGATGTAAGACGCTGTAAGTTGAGGAGAAACATTGACAGTAGATATTAACAAATAGAAATAGAAGAAATTTATTTATTATTTATGAATATTACCTAAAATTTGAGAACATTAACACTGCCGAAAATAGATTTAACCTTCAAATCGATGGAAATATTCATAGATGTCATATAAATACATTTTATTGCATTTGACGATTTTTTTACATGATTGAGTTAAATTCAGAACTTCATATTCACACCACGTGTATAAAACACATTATTATTACTAGGGCAAGGCATTTAATGACCATAAAATAGTGAAAAAATGCAAAATAAAAAATGCATTTATGACCTAAAAATAGTGAAAAAATGACCCGAAATCTTAAAATAATGACCAATAAATTTACCATTATTACTTATAATTAGATTTTCTTAAAAAATGAATTGCTAAATACAGTTTATGACGATGCTTTATATATGAATTTACAATATAAAACGCACTTATTTTGTTACTAAAGAAGTAAATACATTTATAGACTACTACTTGGACCCTTAGCGAAAAATAAATTCTTTCTGAACTGGCATGCCCATCAAATTGCCCCTAGCAAATATGTGCCATTTAAAAAGAAAGAAAAAATATATATTGCTAAAATGACCTAAAATGCCAAAAATGACATAAAATGCTGAAAATGACCTAAAATGCCGAAAATGACCTAAAAATTGCCAAAAAATGACCTATCTCTAAAAATGACGAAATATGCAAAATAAAGCCAAATAATGCAAAAACAAATTGCCCTTATTTAATTAATTATTTAATGATATGCATTTATATACATTGGAGCTATCTTTTAACCTTCATATAAAAAAGATGCAAAATCATCAAATGCCTTGCCCTAATTATTACTATAGGATTAAAATGTATTTATTACTGATTTCATACATCTTAGTTTTGAGTACACAAACTTTAAAAATAGTTTCCTGCAAAACTTCGATTTTTTTTTAGATTCCCCTTTCTTCCCCTGTACCTTTCATACATTTGCTGACCACGAGTGGCATCATATGAACCACCCAACATTCCTTGCGTATAAGATTTAAATAGGCCTATTAATTTATCTCCGTGAAAATAAAGGTTTTATAATACTTCGTTACAAAACACTATCATTTGTTTAAATGTTATGAATGGACTGTACATCTAAAGCACATTGTTAGGGAATCAAAATAGGAAGTTCCCTAAAGTTTTAATAAATTTAACATTATTTTTACAAAATCTGTGTTAAAATTTTAAAACACAAATGTTTTTAAGTAGCCTATGTCCAATTAGAATGAACAAAAATCTTTCAATTGATACTTCACTCGTAAGTTTATGTTTTTATGACTATAAAAAATTGTATACAGAAATAAATAAATAAACGTTTCCTTTTTTCGTTACAAAATAACTATTTTCACATCAAACGCCCTTTACAAAACAAATTTATTTAGTAACGAACTTCGTATCTAGGCAACTGAGAACAAAACCATAAATTGCATTGTTAACGTAACAGATTGTTAATATTCCTCAATAAAATAATTCAAGCAATTAAAACATAATCAAATCCCATCTCTAAGTACGAAATAAAAAATTACTCGACCCTGCCAGGATTCGAACCTGGAATCTTCTGATCCGTAGTCAGACGCGTTATCCGTTGCGCCACAGGGCCACAAGGACGTATGACGCTCAGCAGTGCTTTTAGATTCCGCCGCACCCTACAACAACCAGTCTGTATTAACCCACAAAATGTTTTTCGGAAAATGGACTCAAAATTACAATCAATAATTGCCATATTTTCTGGTTGTAACTTCTTGCTGATTGTAATTATACCAACAAAGGATTCGTGCTCTACGAAAAACCTAAAGCTTTAAAGTATTGTTTTGCAGAAATGTAGATGTAGATATCTCGTCCTATAGATCCTGTGTTGAGCGAGACTCAAGGATATAGAACATGCATGTTATAACAACAATGTCAAACTTATTCAAGCTGAAAATATTCATTCACATTGTAGAAGTTGTGAGTTATTAAAAATTCCTTGAGAGATCTTCTGAAAGATTTTCATTTGCTTTTAATATACAATAATTTAATGTTTCTTGGAAGCTTATCGTAAATCTGTATTGCAGAAAAATAAGCACCTTTCTGAAATAGTTTAACGAATTAGCTGGTATATGTAAATCATTCGTGTTTCTAGTTGTACATCCATGTATACTGCAATTGAGGCGGTCGACGTAAAAAGGGCACATAGGTGAAAACCCATTTTTGAGAAAAAAGGAAATGAAATATTTGTCTTAGTTTTTCTTTGGTGTTTTTGTATTTTTCATTCTGTACTGTTTGTATTTAGAATATTTAGTCAGGTATGAATAAAATTCATTTCAAATGACTTATATAGCTCATGCATTAAATAAATTATAAATTTTGAAATCAATATTATGAGCCCTTTTTACGCAGACAGGGTGTTCTCTTGGTTTCTTGGGGTTGAGTGTTTTTTTTCTTGACCTGAGGGATAAATTACATACACCTAGCCAAGAAGGAATCCTAGGCTTTTTGGTTGACCACTATAAAATGAGCGAAACAATTGTAACTGTTCCTCTTGTGGTTCTTTCTCATAACACACCTGTATATACAGCTAACTTTAAACAGTTGTAACAACCTCAATTTTCAACATATCTCGCTGATTCTTTCACCATTATTGACTAAAGGAAATGGCGAACAAATATATGCATTCTGCGTAAAAAGGGCCCATAGCTCTATGTGCCCCTTTTACGTCGACCGCCTCAATTACTGTGGTGAAATCTTACTATGGGTATTATAATGTACTAGCATGTGCCCGCGGCTTCGCCCGCGATAATTATTTCAAGAATTAAAAATTAAGAGCATAATAGTTAAATCATTACATTTATTAACACCTAAATCGCATGGACTACATACCACGATCAGATAGCATCGACTGGTAAAAGCGACCTCAGATTCGAGTTTCTTGGCCAAGAAAACCTCTGAAAAGTGAGATTCGTCCAAATAAAACAATGTTTGACCATATTAGGGCTTACAACATTCAAGCGATCGCGAAAGTTTAATTTCCAAGGTATGACAAAATAGACAAAGCCAACTGTAATTGTCAAACTTTCATTATTTTAATTCCAAACCCATCTGAGACAAACTGGCAACAATATGTTTTAATGTCAAATGTGATTCGGATTCGATAATTCTGTGTAAAAAGGGATTAAGTATTTTCAAAAACATTTGATTTTTGGCATTTAGAATCAGAATTTTTCAAAATCCTTTCTTAGTGAGCACCTACATTATGAAGCGAAGGTACTGTCAAAATTCCAAGTCTCTACCTGTTATAGTTTAGGTTGTACGTTGATTCCTGTCATTCAGTCAGTCATTCATTCAGTCAGTCAGTCAGTCAGTCAGGACAAAGCCTTTTATATATATAGAGATTAAATTTAACATTGGCGATTGACCATCCATTTATACGTTCAGTGCCAATAAAGATTCTGATTCTGTCAAATGACATCAAAAGTAAGAGAAAGTCGTCTCCAATCTACGTGTCACATTGCCAGAAAATACCTAACCCAATATAAAATTTTGTTTTTATACGTCTTTTTGTTCTGGAGCTAGGCTGTTCACACACACACAGACATGTTTCCAAAAAATAATATTTTTAGTTTCAGGAGACCTCAAAAGGTGTATTTATGTTAAAAATTCAACTTCGAATTTCAGGACGGAGCACAATACTACCTCTACCACCTATGGTAGCCTATCTATGGTACGGGCAGAGGAAGTGAAAATCCAAAAGTATTTTTCTGTTGATTTTTGTCCTTTTGTAGTTATTTTGCGGATTTTACTGTTGATCTTTGTCCTTTTCTAGTCATTTTGCGGTTTTTCCGCAGTTTTCAATTATTCGCAAATTTTCTACCCTCATATAACTTAGATTTTTATCCCTTTCAAAATAGGTTTATCTTTTGGTATCTACTACCATTATGATAATTTATTTTTCATTATTATAATTATTTTTATATCAATTGAGTCATGCCTTTACTCTCAGCTTTTGTCTCTTCCCCTAGTACAATTTCACAATATTTTGTCTATTTAGTTTTAAGGCAATTTTAGGTTAATTTATATTTCAATAACGTAAACCATGTAAATATAAGCATGGAACTTCCCCCGGGCACGAGCTCCTGCTCTTTTGGAGTTTCAGGACCTTATATCTATGTAGGCTAACTTATTTATGTAAAAGTAGTGTTCCCCATTACAGCCCATGGAGGCACAGAGGGTTCCAGGAGTTTGAGACTCCAAGATTTTTGGACAATCGGCACATGAAGGTGGTAAGGTTGTCAGCCTTACGCACCGGCCGCTTTTAACCCCAGCCGGCCGCTTTTACTCCCAGGATTGCTCCTGGTACTCATTTCTGTTAAAAGCTGAGTCGACCCCAGGGCCAAAGTGCCACCAGAAGGATTAGGCCATTTGAAAAACTCCAACGACCTCATCGGGGATCGAACTCGCGATCTTCCGGTTTCTAGCGGAGCACCTCAACCACTACGCTACGGTGTACCCGTATTATCTATGTATTTATGTAATTTTAAAATAAAATTTAAAAAATAGCTAGTAATCATAGATATTAACAAACAAGGCTAAAAATACTAAACATTAAAACATTTTATTCCCGCTGTGAACAAAAACCACGGCCACTTGGAATCTTGGTACAGGGAAGTTTCTCAGATCTCGTGCGTGAATAGCATTTTTATTTTCCGAGTTTCCACAGAAAATGTCTCCCTAGCCATTAAATGGCTGGTAGACAACAGTAAAACATTGCGATTAATTGTGCACGCGGATATTAAACTTTTATGTCTGTTCTGCAATTAATATCTCATACTTTAATTATTGCAAATCGCCTACGGCTGTCTCCAGAGCGGGGGTTCAAGTCCCGGTCGATACACAAAACATAATGATAGTTTTCTGCTAATTTAATTTAATAATTGTTGTAATGATGGTAGTAACAATTTTAATGGAGCTTCAGGAATGTCATAATAGACCGAGAAATATTTATCTAATATCAGGAAACACGACTTTAATAGCGATTTTAAATTATGGACATTTAATTCCAATGTTCACTAAAAACAACTTTTTTCTATATGTAGCTATTAAAATCAACCGTGTTTCCTATGTGAAGAACGAGCAAATCCCGGAGTTACGTTTTTTTAAGGGATGGGTCGATACCAGATTTTCTCGATACTCGATACCGATACATAATGTTTTCCTCGATACTCGATACTTCGATACTCGATACTTCGATACTCGATACCTTCAACATTTCCAGTTTCAATAAATAGGTATATTAAAAATTAAAATTTGAGAGAACTGTGTAATACCAACTAAATTAATTAAGTCTGCATATTTAATGAGACAAAATTTAATATCATCAGTAGCCTATAATTGTTTTTAAACTTTACATTAAAACTAAAATTAGTTTTTTGTAACAGTCCACTTACAAGTTTTGTAAAAAAATACTAGCATTCTCACTTAATTGCAGAATTGCGGAATTACAAAAGTATCGAAAAAGTATCGAGCGAGTTTTCTGAAGTACCGTTCGATGCCGATACCATGCAAGTATCGAGAGTATCGAGGTATCGAAAGTATCGAGGACCCACCCCTAGTTTTTTTAATGAAATATTTTTATATTACCAAAAAAAGCAATTTTTAAATAGCGATTTTAAAGTATGGATGTTTAATTCCAATGTTCCACTAAAAACAACTTTATTCTATATGTAACTATTAAAATCAACTGCGTTTCCTATGTAAAGAACAAGCAAATCCCGGAGTTATATTTTTTTTTAATGATACTACCGAAACAGCAATTTTTAAAATGTATTTTTGCAGGTACGAGAGCCATTCAATAATTAAAGAGACAAACTGACCTGGAGAAAAAACAGTTTATTTTTACAAAACTAGACTTGTCCCTCTTTTCAACATAATCCCCATCAACATTTATGCACTTGTCCCAACGGGTTACTGGCTTTTTTTTTTTTTTTTTTTTTTATACCGGCTGAAAAGAACTCTTTGTCTTGGTGTCGGAGCCAATTTCCCACAAATTTCTTGACATCCTCGCTATCCTGGAACTTCTTCCCACGTAGCCTAATGCCTCCTTCAATGGACCAAGCAAATGGAAATCAGAGGGTGCTAAATCGAACTTCAACAGGCCGGCCAGAACGGTCTTCGTCAGTCACTGATTCTCGACCACTTTTGAACTGTTCTACCCACTTGTAAAAATTTCCACGGTTCATACAACTTTCACCATACACTTTAGTAATTTTTTCACCTTCAGCAATCAAAAAACGAATCACAGAAAGTTGTTCAACCAATGTGGAATTTTCAAGAAGACAAGACATCGTTAAACTTAATTTTGAGGTTATAAACTGAGCAATGTTGATCCATCAGCTGATTAGAACTCATCCCACTGATGCCAACTTAAAATCCTAAATGTATCAAACTTGTAGTACCATCCATCTTTATTCACAAGACATAGTTACTGGAGATTTTTTTATTATTATTGTTTTTTTTATTTATTCCACCTGCGTAAAACACAAGTGCCCGGATCCAATTCCTAAGCATGGTAAAGGAATATTATCTATTTTATGGAACCCGAAGGTTCATTGCCGCACTTACATGAGCCCGCCATTCAACCCTATTCTGTGCTAACTCCATCCAACCATCCCTCGCAAATCCTACTTCCCTCAAATCTATTATAATATTGTCCTCCTACCTACGTCTAGGTCTTCCAAGTATCTTTTCCCTTCGGGTCTCCCAGTCAATATTTTTTAGATATGTCTTTCCTACCTCATGCATGCAATATGTCCAGCCCATTTCATCCTCCGTGATTTAATTGGCCTTACTATATCCGGTGACGAGTACAGGTTATGAAGCTCTTCGTTATGCAGTTTTCATTTCTCTTAGGCCCGAATATTTTCCTAAGCCCCCTGTTTTCAAACACACTCAGATTATGTTCTTTCCGAAGAGTAAGCGGCCATGTCTCATTTCCATATAATACAATCGGCAGGATAATTGTCTTATTTTTAAATGAGGAGTTAATGACTTTAAATTTGAAATTGACCTAAAAATATGAAAAGGAGGGAAAAAAGACCGTAAAATGGCAAAAAAAAAGACCCAATAATGACATTGTTTTAAAAATGCCTAAAAATAACAAATACAGAAAAATGACCATGACGATTTTTGAGCGTTTCACAAGCTTTCGATTTACCCCTACCGCGGCTAACGAAGTTTCGCTTCAAAAATATATAGTTGCCACTACTTTTGCAGTGATCATTAGGCAAGTCTAAATTCTGAGGGACGCAGGACCCAACTCACGGTGACAAAGGCAGTAGAGTCTTGAAAATATCAACGAAGAGAGTATACTAGCTTATGTGATTAATTATTCTGAATCAAGTGCAAGAGACTCGGTATGAAAACCAACGCCGTACTGCCAAGAAAACATTCAGCACAATGATCAGACCTTATTTTGAAATTCTACGTGCAGTTAAAAAATCAATTTCTTTTACATTATTTTTTTTTTCAATAATTTTTAAGAGAAAATGTTGCATCCCACAGTAGCCTATGCAGTACTTACTTACTTACTCAATGGCAATAGACAATTCCTTAGCAAGCTAAAGGAATATTATCTATTTTATGGAACCCGAAGGTTCATTGCCGCGCTTACCTGAGCCCGCCATTCAACCCTATTCTGTGCTAACTCCATCCAACCTTCCCTCTCAAATCCTACTTCCCTTAAATCTATCCTAATATTGTCCTCCCACCTACGTCTAGGTCTTCCACGTGGTCTTTTCCCTTCGGGTCTCCCAGTCAATACTTTTGAAGTATGTCTTTCCTCCCCCATGCGCGCAACATGTCCAGCCCATTTCATCCTCCGTGATTTAATTACCCTTACTATATCCGTTGACGAGTACAGGTTATGAAGCTCGTCGTTATGCAGTTTTCTCCAGTCCCCATTTTCATCTCTCTTAGGCCCGAATATTTTCCTAAGCCCCCTGTTTTCGAACACTCTTAGATTATGTTCTTTCCGAAGGGTAAGCGACCATGTCTCACATCCATATAATACAACCGGCATATAATATAATCTTAGAAAGTACCATTCTGGCACTTAATAATGTTAAATCAGCATTCTTAGCGGATCCCCGTTTATCGATCCCAAGGAAACATGTGCCTGCGGACCATACGTTGGGAACCGCCTAGTATCGGATAAACACAAACAGTTACTATGTATTTACATAGAAATCTGATTCTCGTTGATGGTGCCATGCGTGTTGTCTAATTGCTGTTATTTACTGGATCGGCTCATCAGCGGAACACGGCCCGCAATCAGGGGTGTACATTGCATATAGCCCGCATATTCAACACATGTCCTGGAAACGCCATTGTGTGAAATTGTCTGCTATCAGGACTATTCTTGACCATACTTACTTACTTACTTACTGAACGGCAATAGACAATTCCTCAGCAAGCTAAAGGAATATTATCTATTTTATGGAACCCGGAGGTTCATTGCCGCCTTTGCCTGAGCCCGCCATTCAACCCTATTCTATGCTAACTCCATCCAACCATCCATCACAAATCCTACTTCCCTTACCGTAAATCTATTCTAATATTATGTTTGAGATAGACTATAAGGAATGTTTGTCATAACAAGTGTTTAGGATTTGAGGTTAGATTTTAGCCTACTGCTATCTTGAATAAGTGCCTGGCAGATTTATTCATTTCTTAGAGCTAGTTATTATTTGTTACAATTATGAAGACATACGTAGGCCGTGCTACTTTGAAATAGTAGGCCTATTGACAAAAATACTAAGAAGAGAAAAAAACACAAATAACAATCCAGACATAACCTCCAAATCAATCACCTGACTAATGAACTAATAATTTAGTGAGGAGATTCTATGAGTAGTGTTCATATCTCTATGAAACAAGATTTTCGTTAAATAATAAATAATATTACGAGTTCTAATATTATTAACTAATATTAATAGCAAGTTCTATGAAACAGGGCCCTAGGCAAATTTTGTGACTGCATCGTTGCTTGTGTGCATATGTAGCGTGGGCAGCTTGGCGTTATTGACATTTCCTGGCAGGTTGGGCGGTTACTGCATATCAGTAGCACCCACATGTCAATCTCAATATCGCCAACTGCTGGGTGCATTGTATATTGCAATGCATTATGAATGTCTAAGTCCATAAACATAGAAATGCTTTATTCTCACCACGCCTGTGACATTTTCAATTATTAAGTATCTTATGCGTAGGAAGCAAGCCAATAATATGGTAGAAGTAATCAAAAGTCAATTTTTTAAATGTTCTTATGAATCTGGTAAAAAGGTAAGTGTGCAGTGCCCATTCAAGGATATAAGGATCAATATAAAATATCTTCTGCTTCAAGACTGGTACAGGTAAATTTTTGTATTAGACAATACCCATTCCAGGATCAAAGGAACAATAAAATATTATCTTCTGTTACTAGATTGGTACAGGTAAATTTTTGTATTGGATATCGTACACTGCAGAATCCTATATAAAATATTCTCTGCTTCAAGACTGATACAGGTAAATTTTTGACAGGACACAGCCCAATGAAGGATCTAAGGAAAAGCTATTATCTTCTGCTTTAATACTGATGGAGATAAATTTTTGTATTGGACAATGCACATTCCAGGACCTAAGGTACTATAAATTATCTTCTGTTACTAGAGTGGTACAAAGTAAATTTTTGTATTGGACAGTACTCATTCAGGCATTGAAGGAACAAGAAAAAATATCTTCTGCTTCAAGACTGGTAGAGGTAAATATTTGTATTGGACACCGTTCATTCCAGGATCCTATATAAAATATTTTCTGCTTCAAGACTGGTACAGGTAAATTTTCGAATTGGGCAGTTTCCATTCTGGATCTCAAGAGCACTATAAATTATCTTCTACTTCTAGAATTTACAGGTAAATTTTTGTATTGGACAAATGCCCATTTCAGGCTCTAAGGAACAATAACATATTATCTTCTGTTACTAGAGTGGTACAAGGTAAATTCTTGTATTGGACAGTACTCATTCAAGTATCGAAGGATCAAGAAATATCTTCCGCTTCAAGACTGGTTGGTACAGGTAAATTTTTGTTTTGGGCAATGCACATCTAGGATGTAGGAACATTAAAATATGTTCTGCTTCAAGACTGGTACAGGTAAATGTTTGAATTGGGCAGTTCCCATTCTAGGATTTCAGGAGCACTATAAATTATTTTCTACTTCAAGCATTTTCACGTAAATTTTGTGTATTGGACAGTGCCCATTCCAGGATCCAAGGAACAATAAAATATTATCTTCTGTTACTAGAGTGGTACAAGGTAAATTTTTGTATTGGACAGTACTCATTCAAGTATCGAAGGATCAAGAAATATTATCTCCCGGTTCAAGACTGGTACAGGTATTTTTTTTTTTTGGGCAGTTCCCATTCATGGATCTCAGGAGCACTATAAATCATTTTCTACTTCAAGCATTTTCAGGTAAATTTTGTGTATTGGACAGTGCCCATTCCAGGATCCAAGGAACAATAAAATATTATCTTCTGTTACTAGAGTGGTACAAGGTAAATTCTTGTATTGGACAGTACTCATTCAAGTATCGAAGGATCAAGAAATATCTTCCGCTTCAAGACTGGTTGGTACAGGTAAATTTTTGTTTTGGGCAATGCACATCTAGGATGTAGGAACATTAAAATATGTTCTGCTTCAAGACTGGTACAGGTAAATTTTTGAATTGGGCAGTTCCCATTCTAGGATCTCAGGAGCACTATTAATTATTTTCTACTTCAAGCATTTTCACGTAAATTTTGTGTATTGGACAGTGCCCATTCCAGGATCCAAGGAACAATAAAATATTATCTTCTGTTACTAGAGTGATACAAGGTAAATTTTTGTATTAGACAGTACTCATTCAAGTATCGAAGGATCAAGAAATATTATCTTCCGGTTCAAGACTGGTAGAGGTAAATTTTTGTTTTGGGCAGTTCCCATTCATGGATCTCAGGAGCACTATAAATTATATTCTACTTCAAGCATTTTCAGGTAAATTTTGTGTATTGGACAGTGCCCATTCCAGGATCCAAGGAACAATAAAACGTTATCTTCTGTTACTAGAGTGGTACAAGGTAAATTTTTGTATTGGACATTACTCATTCAAGCATCGAAGGAAGAAGAAATTATATCTTCCGGTTCCAGACTGGTACAGGTAAATTTTTGAATTGGGCAGTTTCCATTCTAAGATCTCAGGAGCACTATAAATCATTTTCTACTTCAAGCATTTTCAGGTAAATTTCGTGTATTGGACAATGCCCATTCCAGGATCCAAGGAACAATAAAATATTATCTTCTGTTACTAGAGTGGTACAAGGTAAACTTTTGTATTGGATCAAGTATCGAAGGATCAAGAAATATTATCTTCCGGTTCAAGACTGGTAGAGGTAAATTTTTGTTTTGGGCAGTTCCCATTCATGGATCTCAGGAGCACTATAAATTATTATCTACTTCAAGCATTTTCAGGTAAATTTCATGTATTGGATAATGCCCATTCCAGGATCCAAGGAACAATAAAATGTTATCTTCTGTTACTAGAGTGGTACAAGGTAAATTTTTGTATTGGACATTACTCATTCAAGCATCGAAGGAAGAAGAAATATCTTCCGGTTCCAGACTGGTACAGGTAAATTTTTGAATTGGGCTGTTCCCATTCTAAGATCTCAGGAGCACTATAAATCATTTTCTACTTCAAGCATTTTCAGGTAAATTTCGTGTATTGGACAATGCCCATTCCAGGATCCAAGGAACAATAAAATATTATCTTCTGTTACTAGAGTGGTACAAGGTAAATTTTTGTATTGGATCAAGTATCGAAGGATCAAGAAATATTATCTTCCGGTTCAAGAGTGGTACAGGTAAATTTTTGTTTTGGGCAGTTCCCATTCTAGGATCTCAGGAGCACTATAAATTATTATCTACTACAAGCATTTTCAGGTAAATTTCGTGTATTGGATAATGCCCATTGAAGGATCCAAGGAACAATAAAATATTATCCTCTGTTACTAGAGTGGTACAAGGTAAATTTTTGTATTGGACAGTACTCATTCAAGCATCGAAGGAAGAAGAAATATTATCTTTCGGTACAAGACTGGAACAGGTAAATATTTGTTTTGGGCAATGCACATCCAGGATGTACGAATATTGAAATATGTTCCGCTTCAGGACTGGTACAGGTAATTTTTTGAATTGGGCAGTTTCCATCCTAGAATCTCAGGAGCACTACAAAGTATTTTCTACTTAAAGGATTTACAGGTAAATTTTCATATTGGTCAACGTCCATTCCAGGATCTAAGGAACAATAAAACATTATCTCCTGTTACTAGAGTGGTAGAAGGTAAATTTTTGTGTTGGACAGTACTTATTCAAGTATTGAAGGATCAAGAAATATCTTCAGCTTCAAGACTGGTACAGGTAATTTTTTTAATTGAACAGTTTCCATTCTAGGATTTCAGTAGCACTATAAATTATTTTCTACTTCAAGGTTTTACAGGTAAATTCTTGTATTGGAAAGTGCCCATTCCAGGATCTAAGGAACTATAACTATCTTCTATTACTAGAGTGGTACAAGGTAAATTTTTGTATTTGACAATGCCCATTCCAGGATCTAAGGAACAATGAAATTTTATCATCTGTTACTAGAGTGGAAGAAGGTAAATTTCTGTAATGGACAGTACTCATTCAAGTATCGATGGATGAAGAAATATTATCTTCCGGTTCTAGAGTGGTTCAGGTAAACTTTTGTGTTGGACAGTGGCCAGTCAAGGGTCTAATGAAGAGTGAAACATTCTTTTCCGCTTTTAGAGAGGTACAGGTAAATTTCTGTATTGAACAGTGCTCAGTCAAGGAACTTAAGAACAATAAAATATAATCTTCCGCTTCTAGAGTGGTACAGGTAAATTTTTGTGTTGGACAGTGGCCTGTCAAGGATCTAAGAACAACGACATATTATCTTCCGCTTCTTGAGTGGTACAGGTAAATTTTTGTGTTGGACAGTGGCCTGTCAAGGACCTAAGAACAACGAAATATTATCTTCCGCTTCTTGAGTGGTACAGGTAAATTTTTGTGTTGGACAGTGGCCAGTCAAGGATCTAAGGAACAATGAAAAATTATCTTCCGCTTCTAGAGTGATAGAGGTAAATTTTGTGTTGGACAGTTGCCAGTCAAAGATCTAATGAACAATGAAATATTATCTTCCGCTTCTAGAGTGGTACAAGTAAATTTTTCTATTGGACAGTGGCCAGTGAAGGCTCTAAGGAACAATGAAATATTGCCTTCGCTTCTAGAGTGATACAGGTAAATTTTTGTGTTGGACAGTGGCCAGTGAAGGTTCTAAGGAACAATGAAATGTTGTCTTCGCTTCTAGAGTGGTACAGGTAAATTGTTGTGTTGGACAGTGGCCAGTGAAGGTTCTAAGGAACAATTAAATATTGCCTTCTGCTTCCAGAGTGGTACAAGTAAAGTTTTGTGTTGGACAGTGGCCAGACAAAGATCTAATGAACAGTGCAATATCATTTTCTGCTTCCAGAGTGGTACAGGTAAATTTCTGTGCTGGATGTGGTCAGTCAAGGATACAAGGAACAATGAAATATTGTTTTTAGAGTGGTACAGGTAATGTTTTTATGTTGGACAATGCTCATTCAAGGATTTAAGGAACAGTAATGTTATTTCCTGTATCAAGAATGGTACAGGTAAATTTCTGTATTGAACAATGCCCATTCAGTAGTGGTACAAGTAAAATTTTTGAAGGATAGTGCTCATACACATATCTAAGGAACAAAAACAAAATATTATGTTCTGCTTCAAGAGTGGTACAGGTAAATTTTCGTATGGACATTGCCTCTTCAAGGATTTACGAATTTGTATTAGTTATAGGTTATTCAAGGACCAAACAAACAATTAAGTATGGTTTTTATTTGAAATCTGGTAGAGGTAAATATTTGTATTGTACAAATCCCATAAAGGACCTAACCCACAACTACGGATGTATGCAGTTTGTAAATTAATACAGGTAAATTTGTTGGATTAAAGCACAATCAGCATACTTAGTGCAAAGTTAAGTTGTGTTGCACTGTTACAGGTAATATTTTAATTGGACAGAGCTCAATCAACTAATCGGCAGCCATAAACACTTTCATCATGGACATATTCTGCTACAGGTAAATTTTCACTTTTTTGAGCTCATTTAAAGTTTCAATGCCCACTAAAATACATGGTCTTCTGTACAAATATTGCTACAGAGGTAATTCTAGAGGTAATATTTCTGTCTTTATACAGTTTGGTTTCTGATTTCATAACACTCTACTGCATCAGAACTGTTTTATCTCTATCCGAACTCATAAAACAGGATCTACGGCATAGACAATGGTACAGGTAAATTTAAAATCTCTGAATCCAAAAATATGTACTACTGCACCAATAATGCAAGAGGTAATTGTTTCTATCTTTATGCACTATATATAAAGGAGTCGTATCATAACCCATAAAAGAGGTTCTAATGCAAAAACAATAATAGACGCAATTTTTTATTTCTCTGCAGCCAATGTAAAGGTTAGTGAGTGAATCCATAAAAGAAGCTGTATCGACAATAATAAGGTAAATTTAAATCCCTGATTCCGAAGATATGCATTACTGCACCAATAATGTTAGAGGAAATGTTTTTATTTTATGTAGTCTACGCCAAGGTTTGTGAATCCATGAAAGAGGTTTGAGCAACAATAACAAGGTAAATTTAATATCCCAGAATCTAAAGATTCTGCACAAATAATGCTACAGGTAAGTTTTGTATTTTTATGAAGTCTACGAAAAAGTTTTTGAATCCATAAAAGAGGTTCTTTCAACGATAATAAGGTAAATTTAAAATCCCTGAATCGAAAAGGTATGCACTACTGCACCTATAGTGCCAGAGGTAATGTTTTAATTTTTATGCAGTTTACGTACAGGTTTGTGAATACACAAAGAGGTACTATCAACAATAATAAGGTAAATTTAAAATTTCTGAATCCAGAGATTTGTAACACTGCTACAGGTAATTGTTTCACCAATAATCCTAGAGGGAATGTTTTTATTTTTATTCATTCTACGTAAGTGTTAGTGAATCCATAAAAGAGGTTCCATCAACAATAATAAGGTAAATTAAAAATCTCTGAATCCAAAGATATGTACTAATGCACAAATCATGCTACAGGTAATGTTTTTATTTTCATTCAGACTACATAAAGGCTTGCGAATCCATAAAAGAGGTTCTATCAACAATAATAAGGTAAATTTAAAATTCCTGAATCCAAAGATATGTTCTAATGCACCAATAATCCTAGAGGTAATGTTTTTATTTTTATTCATTCTACGTAAAAGTTAGTGAATCCATAAAAGAGGTTTCATAAGGTAAGTTAAAAATCCCTGAATTCAAAGATATGTACTAAAGCAACAATAATGCTAGAGGTAATGTTTTTATTTGTATGCAGTCTACGTAGAAGCTGGTGAATCCATAAAAGAGGTTCGATCAACAATAATAAGGTAAACTTAAAATCCCTGAATCCAAAGATATGTACTAAAGCACCAATAATGCTAGAGGTAATGTTTTTATGTTTATTCAGTCTACGTAAAAGTTTTAGAATCCATAAAAGAGGTTCTATCTATAAGGTAAATTTAAAATTTCCGAATTCAAAAATGTGTACCATTGCACTAATAACGCTACAGGTAATTGTTTTTATTTTTATGCAGTCTACGTAGAAGTTGGTGAATCCATAAAAGAGGTTCTATCAACAATAATAAGGTAAATTTAAAATTCCTAAATCCAAAGATATGTTCTAATGCACAAATAATCCAAGAGGTAATGTTTTTATTGTTATTCATTCTACGTAAAAGTTAGTGAATCCATAAAAGAGGTTCCATCAACAATAAGGTAAATTAAAAATGTCTTAATCCAAAGATATGTACTAATGCACCAATAATCCAAGAGGTAATGTTTTTATTGTTATTCATTCTACGTAAAAGTTAGTGAATCCATAAAAGAGGTTCCATCAACAATAAGGAAAATTAAATATGTCTGAATCCAAAGATATGTACTGATGCACCAATAATCCTGGAGGTAATGTTTTTATTTTTATTCATTCTACGTAAAAGTTAGTGAATCCATAAAAGAGGTTCCATCAATAATAATAAGGTAAATTAAAAATATCTGAATCCAAAGATATGTACTAATGCACAAATCATGCTACAGGTAATGTTTTTATTTTCATTCAGACTACATAAAGGCTTGTGAATCCATAAAAGAGGTTCTATCAACAATAATAAGGTAAATTTAAAATTCCTGAATCCAAAGATATGTTCTAATGCACCAATAATCCTAGAGGTAATGTTTTTATTTTTATTCATTCTACGTAAAAGTTAGTGAATCCATAAAAGAGGTTTCATAAGGTAAGTTAAAAATCCCTGAATTCAAAGATATGTACTAAAGCAACAATAATGCTAGAAGTAATGTTTTTATTTGTATGCAGTCTACGTAGAAGCTGGTGAATCCATAAAAGAGGTTCGATCAACAATAATAAGGTAAACTTAAAATCCCTGAATCCAAAGATATGTACTAAAGCACCAATAATGCTAGAGGTAATGTTTTTATGTTTATTCAGTCTACGTAAAAGTTTTAGAATCCATAAAAGAGGTTCTATCTATAAGGTAAATTTAAAATTTCCGAATTCAAAAATGTGTACCATTGCACTAATAACGCTACAGGTAATTGTTTTTATTTTTATGCAGTCTACGTAGAAGTTGGTGAATCCATAAAAGAGGTTCTATCAACAATAATAAGGTAAATTTAAAATTCCTAAATCCAAAGATATGTTCTAATGCACAAATAATCCAAGAGGTAATGTTTTTATTGTTATTCATTCTACGTAAAAGTTAGTGAATCCATAAAAGAGGTTCCATCAACAATAAGGTAAATTAAAAATGTCTTAATCCAAAGATATGTACTAATGCACCAATAATCCAAGAGGTAATGTTTTTATTGTTATTCATTCTACGTAAAAGTTAGTGAATCCATAAAAGAGGTTCCATCAACAATAAGGAAAATTAAATATGTCTGAATCCAAAGATATGTACTGATGCACCAATAATCCTGGAGGTAATGTTTTTATTTTTATTCATTCTACGTAAAAGTTAGTGAATCCATAAAAGAGGTTCCATCAATAATAATAAGGTAAATTAAAAATATCTGAATCCAAAGATATGTACTAATGCACAAATCATGCTACAGGTAATGTTTTTATTGTTATTCATTCTACGTAAAAGTTAGTGAATCCATAAAAGAGGTTCCATCAACAATAAGGAAAATTAAATATGTCTGAATCCAAAGATATGTACCACTGCACTAATAATGCTACAGGTAATGTTTTTATTATCATGCAGACTACATAAAGGTTTGTGAATCCATAAGAGAGGTTCCATCAACAATAATAAGGTAAATTTAAAATCCCTGAATCCAATGATAAAAATGTACTACTGCACCAATAATCCTACAGGTAATGTTTTTATTTCTATACAGTCTACGTAAAAGTTTGTGAATCCATAAAAGAGGTTCGATCAACAATAATAAGGTAAATTAAAAATCTCTGAATCCAAAGATGCGTACCACTGCACTAATAATGCTACAGGTAATTATTTTTATCTTTATGCACTAGGCCACAATTAAAGGAGTCGGTACCCTATAAAAGAGGTTCTAATGCAACGACAATAATAGAGGTAAATTTTTATTTTCATGCAGTCTACATAATGGTTTGTGAATCCAGAGGTTCGATCAACAATAATAAGGTAAATTTAAAATCACTGAATAAAAAAAGTAGCCAACTACTGCACCAATAACGTTAAGGTAATGTTTTTATTTTTAAGCAGTCTACGTCAAGGTCTTTGAATCCATAAAAGAGGTTCTATCAAAATAATAAGGTAAATTTAAAATTCTTGAATGCAAAGATATGTACTATGCACCAATAATGCTACAGGTAATGTTTTTATTTTTATGCAGTCTACGTAAAAGTTTGTGAATCCATAAAAGAGATTCTATCTACAATAATAAGGTAAATTATATAAATTATATTGTAAAGCATTAAATAATGTTTTTCTATAATGTAACAACACTTTATTACTAATGTAAATATTACAGTTTAATTCAGTGTATTGTACTGATTCGCCCCTAAACATAAGCTTTGTTTTTGCTTACATTTTCTTACTGTAGTTTATCGAAATAAATTTGTTAATATTATTCGTTGTTATTATCATTATCATCCTTATCTGCCCGCGGGCAGCACCTAAGGCTTTGTCTTCAAATTTCAACAATCCTCGTAAATCCTACTTCTCTTAAATCTATCCTAGTATTGTCCCACCTACTTCTAGGTCTTCCAAGTTGTCTCTTCCCTTCGGGTCTCCCAGTCAATACTTTCGAGATATGTATTTTCTCCCCTATGCGCGTCCAGCCCATTTCATCCTCCGTGATTTAATTACCCTTACTATATCCGGTGACGAGTACAGGTTATGAAGCTCGTCGTTTTGCAGTTTCTCCAGTCCCGATTTCCATCTCTCTAAGGTCCGAATATTTTCCTAAGCCCCCTGTTTTTGAACACGCTCAGATTATGTTCTTCCCGAAAAAAGTAATGTACAGGTAGGGGGGAAAAAACGGTTGCCGATATGAGCCACTGCGCTTGCCTAGAGGGTTCTAGGCATGCGCAGAAACTTAGATATTTTAGTAGGTCCGCCTTTTTTCCCTACCTGTACCAATGTACTGGTAACAATGAGTCAAATTCAGACTGTGGGAAAAAATTGTAAAAGTAATTTTAGTAGAACAGTAATAATAATTAGAGTAATTACATGTGAAGTATTTTATGTTATTTTAATTAAAATAAGTTTTAGTCATTTTTTGTTTTTTAACGTCTTATTTAGCCATGTTTAGGTTTCGTAAGAAATAAGGAAGAAATATTTTTAGTATTAGATTAAACATATAATATTAGTGTTGTACACCTGGGCCCTATTTCATAAAACTCTACAGGTGTGACAAATACGACAATTATGTCAAGTCTGACAAATTTGTCAATATGTCACGACAATTGTATTTTTCATAAATATTACAACTTTTCCTTACATTACAGGCAAATTAATGTAAATTGTCAGACTAAAAGAACCCATTTCATAAACGCGACAATTTTTTTATTTTACTAAATGGCGATTATTTAAAAGTGCCAGGTCTCAAATTGGACCCCTGCCTTATACATGAATTCGTATTGATAACCTTGGAACAAATTATTATACACAAAATATTGACAACTTATATCACTAGAAGTGACAAGTTGTAACATAAACAATCATTGAGCAAGTTCTTTCATTAGGGGGTTGATATGATGTTTTAGAGATGTCAAAAATCTTTGACAATTTTATGTCAAACCTAAAATTTACTTTAGTAGCCTACACTGTAGATGGTTCTCACATACGTGTCTCAACATCGAATATGATACCTAAGCAATCGATTATTACTATCGAAAATAATTGAATTATATTTATCTTTTAATACAAAGTCACTGAAATTGAAAGTTAGGTTAATCCATTGCCTAAACACACTGGGTGGTTTCATATCTATTTCTTCACCACTTTCACTACTACCTATATCACTACTACTAGTGTTCATTATTAACAAGACAATTTAGCAAGTTTATTAACAAAGTTTAAATCACAAGAAAGTTTGCCAAGTTATGCCACACATTTACATAGCCTACTCTGTTGGCCTACATATGAAAGATTGCCTGTCACTTCTGTAATGACAATTCTACATTTTTTGTAAATTTGTAAATATGTCAGCAAAAATTAATGTTTCATAAATGATAGGTATCCTAAGATTTGACATATTTGTCAGACTTTTACCTGTAAACTCAAAAGTTTTGAGAAACAACAAAGTCAACAATATGTAAAATTGTCATGACATTTATGTCAAGTTGTCAGCTTTTATGAAATACACAATTGTCAAAATGTAAACCCGTAAGACAATTTTATGTCACCTGTCACCTGTAAAATTGTAACTTTTATGAAATAGGGCCCTGGTGTAATTAGTATAAGAGATTGTTGTAACTGGGAAATGAGCCTCATATATTCTCAACAAAAATAAATAAAATAAAATCAGGTAAACTGATGTAACAAAGTGCCAGTATGTTTTTGTTTAATCAGTTATGACTGCAATTTATTATGATATGCAGAATATGTTTTTTTAAAAATTGATTTCCAAGTTAAGCTCCAGATTTATTCATTAAGCAGGGCTTACGGAAGAACAAAGGTCTAGTTTTTTTAATGAGATTAAAATCTTCCAGCATCACCTGAACTTTACAGATTTGTGATATCATGACAATCGCACACTCACATAAAAATACCAAAAAAATTCATATTGGCCGGTTTCGGGTTTTGAACCATGGACTCCAGAATGTGAGGCCAAGACGTTATCATCTCGGCCACCGGGGTCATTTTAACGGTCTAGTTGGATAAGCGCATGTAAATCAATAGTGTTTTTTGTCATAGCTACCTGTATTTTAATTTCCAAGGCCTTATAAGATCACAGTAAAACAATAGGCAGTGTTGTCAAGATAACTGATTTTCATTTTTTTAAATAAATTCTTTCGAATACGTATATTACCATAAAATAGGCACTAAATTGAGCATTACTCCGAAACAGGTCAACCGATTTTATCCATTATAAATAGACGTCTTCCCATGGACATTATAAATGCGTATACGAAGTTTCATAAATATACGATAAAGCGTATTTGAGTTATTGCGCCTTTAAAGTAGACACTAAATTGGGGTTTACTCCGGTACCGGTCAACAGATTAGGTTCAAATTCAATAGGGCACTTCTCATGAACGTCATAAATGAGTATACCAAGTTTCATGGAAATCCGATACAGCGTATTTGAGTTATGGCGCCTTTCTTATAAATTCGCCATAATCTATTAAAAAAGGCACTAAATTGGGCATTACTCCGGTACCGGTGAACCGATTTGGTTCAATATCAATAGGGTTCTTCCCATGGACATTACAAATGTGTTTTCCAAGTTTCATGAAAATCCGAGAAAGCGTATTTGAGTTATGGCGCGTACAGACACACGGACGGACAGACAGACGGGCAGACATTTTTCGTCCCCACACACAATCTCATAAAGTACCATACTGGCACTTAATAAAACAAATAAAATAAATATAGAATAAGATTAAAATTTATATTGTAAATGATTCCCTTATATAGGCCAATGTCTAAAATATATCATAGCCTACTGAGTAACGTATTCCTTAATACCAGTCAAGCGAGAAGTTAAAAGTTATTTTGGAGACTCAAACGCACGAGTAGTACCGAAACAATACAACTCAAATAAGACAGCTTGAGAGCAGTGGCAAACGTTTGCAAACACCCGGTGAAGGTCCGGCTAACAAATAGTAATAGTCACTGGGGCTCTGTGGAGGTCGCGCGGATGAAGAATCGCCTCTGATTGTCCATTCACGGCGGCATCGGTGCAAGAGTGCTTCAAGTCCAGCCAGATCCGACAAGCGACACTACAACAGATCCCCAGATAAGAACGGGCCTTGTCCCGCATTGACACACAGCTACCAATACAAAAGAAATTGACGTAAAAATTTGATAGCATGTATCTTGGTAACACATCTAGAATCAGGGGTATACAACCACAAATAAAACACTAGATTGACATAAAAATGCGTCTGCATGTATCTAGGTGATCTAGGTAACATATCTACAATCAGTTACCGGTACAAATAAAAAAGGAAATACACGTAACAATTTGATAGCATGTATCTTTGTATCACATCTAGAATCAGGGGTGTACAGCCACAAATAAAACACTAGGTTTACATAAAAATACGATAGCATGTATCTTGGTAACATATCTACAGTCAGTTACCGGTACAAATAAAAAAGGAAATAGACCTAACAATTTGATAGCATATATCTTTGTAGCACATCTAAAATCAGGGGTGTACACCCACCAATACAAAAGAATTATCGCAATACTTGATAATATGTACGAAGGATAATCAAAAGAAAACAGCAATTAATTTTTTTTCCACTATTTTACTGCACTAAGAATGTTTGCTTGTACATTATTTTCTACATAGTCCCCTCCCAGTTCAATGCACTTACGCCATTGGATAGGAAGAACTTCGATACCGCGTGAGAAAAATTATTTTGGTTGACGCTGTAGCCACTCCTGCGCCATCGATTGCACGTCTTCATAAGATTTGAACTTCTGCCCTGCAAGGATTTCCTTTAACGGACCAAAGATTGGGAAATCTGATGTTGACAAAGCGAAGTGGGTTGCTGAAAGCAGGTGTTTTGCTTCAACATGATAACGCCCGTCCTTATGCTGCTCGTGCAACCATGAAAACCATCGACGACATATGCTTCATGTGCCTCCCATATCTGCCATACTTGCCAGGTTTGGCACTATCAGATTTCCACATCTTTAGTCCATTAAAGGAGCTCCTTGGAGGGCAGAAGTTCAAGTCTGATGAAGATATCCAATCGGCGGTGCATGAGTGCCTATAGTGTCAACCAGAATAATTTTTCTAATGCCGTATCGAAGCACTTCTATCTGATGGCATAAGTGCATTGTACTGGGAGGGGACTATGTAGTAAAATAATGTACAAGCAAACATTCTTTCTGCAGAAAAATAGTGGGAAAAATTTATTGTATTCATTTGATTCTCCTCGTATCTTAGAAACGAATCCATATCAGGGAGAAAATGCAGTCAAACCTCCTTATAACGAAGATCGATATAACGATAAACCTGCATTTAGCGATATTTTTCTTTTTCCCTGGAAAAATGTCTATCTTAATAATGCTAAATTTCGCTTTCTAATCGTGGAATGCATTCCAAAGCCGGATTTTTAGCTGTTTCATTAGAATTATTAGCCTAATTGTTTAGTTTATGAAAGATTCTCGTCTCTCGTGCAAGTGTTTTAATGAATAATTAATTAATGGAGAGTAAATAGGGAAAAGCAAAATGAAATAAATGCATTAAGAATCAATTAAAGAACAAAGAAACAATCGAAATGTCGAAGAAAAATGTACGAAAGGAAAGATAAATAAAGAATTAAAAAAGTTAAGAAAGAAAGAATTTAAAAAGTTAAGTAAGGAAGCAAGCAAGAAAGAAAGAATTCAAAAAGTTTAGAAAGAATGAATTTAAAAAGTTAAGGAAGGAAGAAAGAATTTAAAAAGCTAAGAAAGGAAGGAAGGAAGCAAGCAAGCAAGAAAGAAAGAATTTAAAAAGTTAAGCAAGGAAGCAAGAAAGAAAGATAGGAGGTTGTTAGCGATATAGGCTAAGTCGAAAGGAAGAATAACGAAAAAGGAACTGAAAAAGAAAGATAAAGGAAAGAGAAGACACAATAGAAGAAGAACAAGCGGGCGAATGAGAGGTGAGAAAGAAGAGGACAAACACAGAATAATCGCGAAGAGTTAAGATAATGAAGCGTGGCGAGCATTGTTGTGTTGCAGATGCTATGTCGGCACTGTACAACAAACAGAGCATCAATCATAATTAACTGAGCGGATCATGGGGTCAAGGAGGTCCCCTACACACGATAATACTGACAGGAACACTGCAGTCGATAAGACAGGCACATCTCCCACAGACGATAAATGTGAAAATTGTCAGTAGAGTTCTGAATCACTCTGTATATAAACTGACTAGCTTGTCGCCCGGGTTTTTTATTTTGTAATTGGAAATTAACTTATGAAGGACTTTAGATTTTTAAATTCTATGTCCTAATATAGGTATTTATAATTTGAATTAGGAAGAAGGACTTATCACACTCAAACTATACCCTCAGAAAACGCTTATTGTTGCTTTTTATGGCTCATAGAGAATGTAGAATTTTGCATCCCATCGCTTGTACACAGCAAGCCAGGTAGGGGTTCAAATAAAAAGAAACAGAAATTCCGATAACATAAAATTGTATTATCGTGGCAGAGAATTTTTATTTCTTACTCTCAGGTTACCATAAAACTGTTTTGGGGATGAAATTAAACAGAAAGCAATATCACTTTCATAGTTCTCTCTCCAAAAACCTGCGATATAATAATATACCATATAACCATACCTCGTATTGTTTTCTCTATGTCCAGGGTAGAGAAAAGTTATGTGACTGCATTATTTTCGTGGATTTAATTCTTTAATATTTATTTATAGCATTATTATATTGATAGCTTTTCTAAATTGTCAAACTTGCATTTTTTTTTCCAAAGCCATCTGATACCATTAGCAACAATATGTTCTGTGATTTGGGTTTTATAATTATGTGTAAAAAGGTATTTAGTATTCTCAAAAAAACATTTGATTTTTGGCATTTAAAATCAAAATTTTTCAAAATCCTTTCTTAGTGAGCACCTACATTATGAAACGAAGGTACTGTCAAAATTCCAAGTCTCTAGCTGTTATAGTTTAGGCTCTACGTTAATTCCTGTCAGTCAGTCAGTCAGTCAGGACAAAGCCTTTTATATATATATGAGATAAAAGGTTTTATCGCATTCTGTGAATGGAAATATGTAGGTCTAACAAAGTGAAAATATACCGGTTCATGTGCTGTTTACTCATCTGATTTTTTTTTAACTTACTTCGCTAGGCTTGAGGGCAGCGAGTATAACAATGTTTTTAGGGGATGATTTGGATTCCTTTCTATGTTATCTATGTTGACAAACAGAACAAACCCCAATAAAGTTATCACCGAACAAACACACCCCAGCTTTTCTACCCTTTGTAACAATTACGTCATCATGTTGAGGAATTTGGGGGGTTAGTTAGAGGCAAGGATATTTCGTACCGTTACTATTTAAACAGTCAGGTTGTTTCCATTCTTTACACGGTCTATATGGGACTATAGTAAAAATCACCGCCGTCTCGAGAATGACACTGCCTGTCCATGCTTAATTTTAACATGGAGTTCAGGGTATTGTTAAATTGCCTAATTTCTCGAGTAGAGGCGACACAGTTCACAACCAGATAGCATGAAATTCCAGCATATTTCAGTTTCAGAGTTTATACTTCAGAGGGCAACACAACATACGGTAATGTAAAGGGTATTGCAGCTGGGTGTGAAAGGTGCTGCCATCTGTAATGTCGCCGCGTACGCAAAATTAGCCGTATAGGACAGGCAGTGTATACACGAGTAACACAGTCTAGAAGGCAGTGGTAAGAATAAACACTTTTTTCAGCAGATATAAAAAGGTAACGGAAGAATTTATAATTTTCACAATAATAAAATGACCCAAATGGTAATGTCGTGATTTTCATTTGCGAGTAAAATAAATTTAATATTAACCTACGTTTATTTTAATTAATCACCGTGGAGTCAGCCTTATTGGAGCGGCGAAAAGCTGTTGTTTATTTTCTCGTACAGCCTGTGCATTTAGACGTGAGCACTTGCATGCGCCACAGACATAGGGCGGGACGGAAGGGGAGTGTGTTGCTAGTATGGATCACGTGATGACTGATTCCACTGCGCATCGTGTTTACAGGGCTCTCGTCTAAATGCACGGATAGTACAAGGCGGCCAACTTAAGGACACCCACGAAGTATGACATTTTTTTAAAAATAATCGTGATAAATTTAACATTTAGATGGGCATAATGCATTTAAGATGTTCAATTCTTATCAAACTGAGCCTATTCACTCGTTTTTAAGTGTTTTTGTTTTGTTTTTAATGTGTAATTTCCACCAATGCTCAGTATTTAAAAACATTGGGCCTCAGAAAGATGAAAATGCGGACTGGAAAAAACTGCATAACGACGAGCTTCATAACCTGTACTCTTTGCCGAATATAGTAAGGGTAATTAAATCACGGAGGATGAAATGGGCTGGACATGGGGGAAGAAAGGCATATCTCAAAAATGACTGGGAGACCCGAAGAGAAAAGACCACCTGGAAGGCCTAGACGCAGGTGGGAGGACAATATTAGGATGGATTTAAGAGAAGTAGGACTTGCGAGGGATGGTTGGATGGAGTTATCGCAGAATAAGGTTGAATGGCGCGCTCGTGTAAGCGCGGCAATGAACCTCCGGGTTCCATAAAATAGGTAATATTCCTTTAGCTTGCTGAGGAACTGTCTATTGCTATTGAGCAAGTAAGGAAATAAAAAACATAACCTGCTTTATAAAAAATAACTTATTTTATTATAGTTAACAAATACTGTATAAGTAGCATAAGCTACTAGTCCAGAAATATAAAACCTTGTATAAACAATGCTAAAAATTCTTAAAACTGTTAAAAATATGTGCTTAAAGTCCATACAATAATCGTCTTGTAGTACAATGAGCCTATTGAATAATCATATGCAAATACTATTTTAACCAAAAAGAGTATTTTCCACTTCTAGCAATCCTGGAGTGGTATAATTTTCTCCTTGTACGAGTAATTAATATCATCTACCGTTAAAAGTGCTTCTTTTTACCTTCGACTATATAAGAAATTCCACTCTGCATAAAATGGCCCATGAAGACCATGAAATGACATGAAAGGCCGGAATACGGGACATTTTAATGGATGTGTAAATTATTCCGGGACCGAACACTTAAGCCTACCTACTCCTGCCCTGCATTGGCATTTCCTGCTGATTGTGTGACGTCACTGATATCCTTGTGCCAGTTATAACATCCCTGTTAGTATTTGTAATGACAACACGTGGGATAAGCTTTAGTGTCCACCCACACCTCCTACTTACACATAACTTCAATCCTCGTCAACTATTCTACTTCATCAGCCAACGGCAATTGTTTAATATTTTTAAAAATCTGATCTGAAACATTACTTTCTCTTCTTTACATACTTACTCAATGGTAAAAGACAACTCCTAAGTAAGCTAAAGGAATAGGCCTATTATCTATTTTATGGAACCCGAAGGTTCATTGCCGCGCTTACCTGAGCCCGCCATTCAACCCTATTCTGTGCTAACTCCATCCAACCATCCCTCGCAAATCCTATTTCCCTTAAATCTATCATAATATTGTCCTCCCATCTACGTCTATGTCTTCCAAATGGTCTTTTTCATTCGGGTCTCCCATTCAATACTCTTGAGATATGTCTTTCCTCCCCCATGTCCAGCCCATTTCATCCACCGTGATTTAATTACCCTTACTATATCCGGTGACGAGTACAGGTCATGTAGCTCGTCGTTACGCAGTTTTCTCCAGTCCCTATTTTCATCTCTCTTAGGCCCAAATATTTTCCTAAGCCCCCTGTTTTTGGACACTCTTAGATTATGTTCTTCCCGAAGAGTAAGCGACCATGTCTCTCATCCATATAATACAACCGGCAGGATAATTGTCTTTTAAATGTTTATTTTTAGATTTCTGGCTCCATAAAAACAAGCATTTTCTGATTTGAGTCGACACATAACTTCTACCTTAATATTATTTGTGTCTGTAATTATTGCTCCCAGATATTTGAATTTCTCCACTTGTTCGAACGACTTACTCGCTATTCTACGCTTTCAAATACCCAAAAGCCTGTGAAAACATTCGACACCATCACGGAGTATTTGAAAGGGTGTGACAGTCCATGATTGGACGTGCATGCATGTCTAGAAGCAAGAGGAGAACATTTCGAGCATTTTTTATGAGTTTTGTGTGTTGACGTGCTATGAGTGTACCAATGTGGTGAAACAGTTCGTAACGAAAAATCAAAAGGATTATGGGACCTATGTTCATACATAGGCGTACCGAGGGTGGGAGTTTTGGGAGTTTGAACCCCCCCCCCCTCCATTGATTAAAAAAAGGAAAATTGTATAATTTTTTTAAGTCTGCTTATAAATTACTTAATACAAGTATAAAGCATGGGAAGCTTAAAACTCGTTATTTTGCGTCTTAATTTTAAAAATTTTCCGGGGGAGGACCCCCGAAAGCTTAAAATTCGTTATTTTGCATCTTAATTTTTAAAATTTTCCGGGGGAGGACCCCCGGACGCCCCTCTTCCTGGGGGGTATTCCATACCCCCCAGACCCCGCGGATGTTATAACCCCCCCATATGGTCGGCCTGGTTACGCCTATGTGTTCATATGAACTTTTTTCCTTCTTTTGGTGTAAGGAACCCGTGCCCGAAGTTTATAAAAGTATTTTTGACACATTCTGTATATATATATATATATATATATATATATAAAGTATGCTAAACCTCCCTAAACTTATGATGGCTCCCTCTGAAACTTGCTTTCTCGAAAACTTGACCCCTGGTTGGCTTATAACAACATTTCAGAGAAATGATTATGAAAAATGCTTCAAACAAAAGTTTCAGGTTTTAGTAAAATATCTAATAGTTCTGTTAACAAAAAATAAATTTAAAAATATAAGAATTGTTCTTTAAATAAAATCAGGTAAACTGATGTAACAAAGTGCCAGTATGTTTTTGTTTAATCAGTTATGACTGCAATTATGATATGCAGAATATGTTTTTTTTGTATTGATTTCCAAGTTAAGCTCCAGATTTATTCATTAAGCAGGGCTTACGGAAGAAGAAAGGTCTACCATCTCGGCCACCTGGGTCATTTTAACGGTCTAGTTGGATAAGCGCATGTAAAGCAATAGTGTTTTTTGTCATAGCTAACTGTATTTTAATTTCAAAAGCCTTAAAAGATCACAGTAAAACAATAGGCTATGTTGTCAAGATAACTGATTTTCATTTTTTTTATAAATTCTTTCGAATACATATATTACCATAAAATAGGCACTAAATTGAGCATTACTCCGAAACAGGTCAACCGATTTTATCCATTATGAATAGACGTCTTCCCATGGACATTATAAATGTGTATACCAAGTTTCATAAAAATCCGGTAAGGCGTATTTGAGTTACCGCGTCTTTAAAATATACACTACATTGGGTTTTACTCCGGTGCCGGTCTACCGATTTGGTCCAATATCAGTAGATGTCTTTTCACGTACATTATAAATGGGTATACAAAATTTCAGGAAAATCCAATAAAGCATATTTGAGTTATCGCGACTTCTTATATATTAACATAAAAACACTAAATTGGGCATTATTCCGGTACTGGCCAACCGATTTGGTCCAATATCAATAAACGTCTTCCCTTGGACATTATAAATGCGTATACGAAGTTTCATAAATATCCGATAAAGCGTATTTGAGTTATTGCGCCTTTAAAGTAGACACTAAATTGGGTTTTACTCCGGTACCGGTCAACAGATTAGGTTAAAATTCAATAGGGCACTTCTCATGGACGTCATAAATGGGTATACCAAGTTTCATGGAAATCCCATACAGCGTATTTGAGCGATGGCGCCTTTCTATTAGAAATAATCTATTAAAATAGGCACTAAATTGGGCATTACTCCGGTACCGGTGAACCGATTTGGTTCAATATCAATAGGGTTCTTCCCATTGACATTATAAATGTGTTTTCCAAGTTTCATGAAAATCCGAAAAAGCGTATTTGAGTTATGACGTGTACAGACACACGGACGGACAGACAGACATACATTTTTCGTCCCCACACACAGTCTCATAAAGTACCATACTGGCACTTAATAACCAATCAAACAACCAACGTGACCACAATTTTACCCTAAACTTGGTTGGCTGAAATTTCGCTGGTAGATTTTAATAATTCCCGTGACTAGATAGCATGGCAGTAGAAAATTAATCCAAGTATAATAGGCCTACATTAAGAGTTTTACTATTATCGTTTCCAAAGATAAAAACGAAAATAACGTTGCATGAATCATTCAAATTAATAACATTTTTACGGAAATAGAAAAGATTTTTTCAAAATTTTACTTTAAAAATAATCTAATCTAAACGTTTGTCTTATAACTCGCGGAAGAAGTCAAACAAAATTTCTGTAAAACATTACCCCATTTGTTAAAGATTATGTAAGCAATTTAGGCCATATATTTCGTTATTTTTGTGTTAATTTTTGTAACTGATCTGCGAGTGAAGCTCCAGATCGGTTAATAAGAGCAATTCATACTGATTTTGAGGGCTATAAGCCGAGTCAAATTCGCGGTAAGCGCCCTGCCACGTTTCTCTTGTCAATGAGATAGCAGTGGCTTTAAGCTTCTTTCTTTTAGAGCAGTGTTTCACAATTTTGTTTTTCGAATCAAGAGCTATGTACCATAATTAACGCAGTTTTTAAATATTTAGGCCAAGCCAATGTAGTCATTCATTGTTAAGACAGCATTGTTCCCAGGGGAACTGTTTGGTTGGAATCGTTGAAAGAAGCTTAACATCACACGAAACGGAACCATTAAACTGGCCAAAAACTGGAATTAAAAATTATATATATATAACTTATAAGTAGGGCCCGGATTTGAAGGTTTTAACCTATTTTTTCCCAGCTTCCTAATTAGGGCTAGAACATTTTAACGTATTTTTTGCACTCCTTAGCTAGTAAGTGGTACTTACGAACGTTGTTTACATGGCTCGTAAGTTGACATTCCCACACAGTCTTGTTGCTAAGGACGGTTGCGATGAGGTTAAATTACTTACGGTCCAAGCGCTACGTCATAATTCATTACGATACACTTCATAATACAAGCCTTTATGAACAAGGCCCCCAGGACAAATATTCGGTTCCCATAACAACAAACACATGCGAATCACTTTCTGAAATAAACATCTCTCTTCAAGAATGTATACACATAATATTTTCAGGTAATATCACAATTAATATAATTAAATTGATATAAATAATCATCGTGCAAAAAATAGCATGCAACACACGGGTCGTAAAGGCATTTACGGGTCTCGAAAACTTAAAAACCCTCGGCTGCGCCTCGGGTTTTCAATCTGTTTCCTCGACCCGTAAACGTGCCTTACGGCACTTGTATCGCAATATACTATTTCCGTTTCGTAATCCTAGCTTCCAAATATGTGAATCTTAGGGAACCTAAAAAGCGCTAAATCGGACTAAAGGGCCTGAAAGGGGCTAGAGAGGACTTTTGCTGAAAAAATAGGGGCTAAAGAGGACTTTTGCTGAAAAACTTAGGGCTAAACAGGACTTTTTTTTTCCCAGAAAAACATGATTTTTAAATAGATTTTCGAATTGTTGCAAAGCTAAATAAATATGTGATTTTATGAATTTTAAGAAAAGACATGATTAAAATAAATTTATACAACGCACTGAAATTAACAATCTATATGTCGCTTGTCTTTGTAACTCGGAAATGTTCCGCCTCGCCGACGCAGGAAATGAAACTTGAGCCGTCTTCAATACTTTGAATTCTGCAAGTAATCCATTATAGTTTCGATTGCAAATAACAAGTTGCCAACCGACGACAGAGAAGTGGAGGAGGGACTGTGTCAAAATTGTAATACATTTTTCGGTGTTAATATTAGTGTTTTATTATGACGGCTAAAATCGTTTATTTAAAACCTAAAAAGGACTATTCCACGAAAATAAAAGGCTAAAATACCTTTTATAAAACCCTAAAAATCCGGACCCTAGTTATAAATAATTTTTAATAGCTTCAAGGAACAGTGATTCCAAATTGGAAAAAATTGAACGGCAATCTGATTACCGGAAATTTTGCACACTGTGATAGAGAAAGCAATAAACAGGTTTAAATAAATAAATAAAATCAAATAAGGTAAACTGTTGTAACAAAGTGCCACAACGCTTTTGTTTAATCAGTGATAACTATAATTATCATATGCAGAGAATAAGTTTTTTTAACGAATTCCGAGTTAAGCTCCATATCGATTCATTAAGAAGGGCTTGAGGAAGAACAAAGGCCTAGTTTAATAAGCATATGTGAAGGAATATGTGGATAGTGTTATTTGTCAAAGCTAACCGCATTGCAACTTCCAAAGCCGTATATGAACACTGTAAAACAATATATTGTTATGAGAACTGATATGCATTTGATAAATTCTGTCTAATACCATAAAATAGGCACTAGATTGGGCATTACTCTGGTACCGGTCAAGCAATTTGGTCCAAAATCAATAGGCTTCTTCCCATGGGCATTATAAATGCGTATACCAAGTTTCATGAAAATCAGATAAAGCGTATTTGAATTATGGCGACTTTCTAATATAAAACTATTAAAATAGGCACTAAATTGGGCATTATTCCGGTACCGGTCAACCGATTTGGTCAAAAATCAATAGGCTTCTTCCCATGGACGTTATAAATGAGTGTACTAAGTTTCATTACAATCCGATAAAGCGTGTTTGAGTTATCGGGCGTACAGACACACGGACAGGTAGACAGACAGACGTAAGTTATATAAATTTCCATCTTCAAACAATCTCAGAAAGTACCGTTCTGGCACCATTCATGTCGATGCTACCGATGAAGCCGATACATTATGAATTTCAACGTATTGTACTTTAGAAAGTTGCTAGTAGAGACACAGAGATGTTTTCTTAGGATCCGTGGAGAGGCTGTGTGCTCTGGAGATGGGTTATCGGGGTGACAATGGGGTGTGAATGAGACCACCCTCACACACATCCTGTGAAGACAGATTCAGAGCAGAGCACCGCGTGAGAAACATTCCGGCCTTCATCACGTTCACACACGCCATCCAATGTTTAGGGAAAATTCGTTAAAATTTCACTATTTTGCTCATAATATTAATTTTTTGCACGACGTAACTAATTAGTGGACGAATATTGTTGCCGTGGATCGCAATTTACATTCCCGCACGCAATCTGGTTGCTATGAAAACAAAAGAAATCTCCGTGCGGTAACAATTACCAAAAGCACACGTGCCGTAAGTAAAATCATCATAATACAAGCCTTTATGGAAGACCGGAACCAAGGCTCCCCCAATTTGTGACAAATATTCGGTTCCCATAACAACCAACACGTGCGAATCACTTTCTGAAATATAACATCCATCTTCAATAGTGTATATACATAATATTTTCAGCTAATATCTCAATTAATATAAATCAATTGATATAAATAATCATCGTGCAAAAAATAGCATGCACTACTCGTGCAGTAAGCGCATAACGGATCTCGGAAATTGAAAAAACTCTTTCCTCGATCCGTATGCACCGCTTACGGCACTTGTATCGCAATATACTATAGCAGTGTCATTTTTCAAAACCTTATATGATATTAGCCTAGCCTATAATGCAAGATGATTTATCTTGCTCCATCACAGAAAACGTCTACGTATTATATATAGGCCTACCAATCTATCTGTTTTAGTTTCGCCAGCTTGTAGGCCTAATTTTTACTGTTGGCATAAAGGACCAAAATAATAAATTTATTATCGAATCACACGAAATGCTGTCTAGAAAATAGTGTACGATCATGTGGTAATAGTATATTGCGATACAAGTGCCGTAAGGCACGTTTACGGGTCGAGGAAACAGATTGAAAACCCGAGGCGAAGCCGAGGGTTTTTAAGTTTTCGAGACCCGTAAATGCCTTTACGGCCCGTGTGTTGCATGCTATTTTTTGCACGATGATTATTTATATCAATTTAATTATATTAATTGTGATATTACCTGAAAATATTATGTAAATACATTCTTGAAAATAGATGTTTATTTCAGAAAGTGATTCGCATGTGTTTGTTGTTATGGGAACCGAATATTTGTCCTGGGGGCCGTGCCCATAAAGGCTTGTATTATGAAGTGTATCGTAATGAATTATGACGTAGCGCTTGGACCGTAAGTAATTTAACCTCATCGCAACCGGCCTTAGCAACAAGACTGTGTGGGAATGTCAACTTACGATCCATGTAAACAAAGTTCGTAAGTACCACTTACTAGCTAAGGAGTACAAAAAATTATTTTATTTTGCTCGTAGGATTGCTTCACTCGCTCTTATGGGCTCGTTCCGCAAACATAATCTACTCGCAAAATAAAACCCTTCTTTTAGACCTTGTAGAATAAATACCTATTAATAACTTATTGAGTAAGTTATATTTCGTTTAGGATACAGTAGTTTGCAGAAAAAAAAAGTTTAAAAAAATTACCGTATAGAAATAGGATCATAAATTTAATTTCATTAAGTTAGGCTACAGGACAAGAACAATAAACCAGGCTCATTCCGGTTCAAATCCCGTGGCCATGATATTTCAGAAAATGTTGAGTTTTAGACCACGGTTTCTTGAACAAGTTTTATCAGCATATATTCAGACTAGCTTAAAAAGCCCGGCGTCGCCCGGGTTTTTTTATTTTGTAATTGGAAATTATCTTATAAAGGACTTTCTATTTTTAAATTATAGGTCATTATATAGGTATTTACAATTTGAAATAGGAAGAACGATTTATCATAGGTAATCCCACGAGAGGTTACGAGTTTATCGATAGATTCGCGACTGCGCAGCAGGAGCGAATTTATCTTATGAAACTCGTAACCTCGAGTTGGATTTATTAAGACTATTTCACGAATAAAATGTAATAGATTACATGAATAATAATTACTTTCTTCTTGTTAGTTTAAAATGAAATAATTAATACTGTCAGTTGTCAGATCACGGCATACTAAATAAATGAACAGTCTCCATAATGGAATACTAATCAATGCTACCAACGTATATTGACAAAATACCGTAGTGAACCACTACCAACGTATATTGATAAAATGCCGTAGTTAACCTAAAAATCAAGATACGAAATAAAGACACATTTTAATTCAAGAACGTAATTTTAATATATGCATTTCAGTTTCTTTAGTCAATTTGTACTTACGTTCCTCACAAAACTTTTGGAACTGAATCCATATGCATTTTCTATTTCTTTCGGTATTTTGTGGCCTAGCTTCCTTTATAATAATGTCAATTTCGTCAACAGATGCATTACCAAACTTGAGGCTGCCATTTCTGTTTTCAATTTAGCGCCGACAATGGATGACGTAATTTAGTTTCACTGCATACCGATACTGTTACAGTTCAGTAACGGACAGCGTGTTTTACACGATAAAATGCTATCCTCGCGATTCCTACAAGAATATTGTAAGATAAACGGCCGTGATTGGTCTATATCCGAGGATTTGCTAAACGTTATTGGTCAATATCAAACACGCGGCATATGAGTGGAATAGTCACACTCAAACTATTCCCTAAAAAAACGCTTGATATAGCTTTTTATGGCTCATAGAGGATGTAGAATTTTGCATCAATCTATCAATTGATGCAATAAAAAGTACGTGCCCGTTAATTGGTCCTTACTCCGGTAACGGTCAACCGATTTGGTCCAAATCTGAAAAAGAGTGTTCGAGATAAGTTAAGGCGCGTACAGACAACATGAACGGACAGACGGACGGGCAGACTTTTTCCCGTTCAACAAGATTTCTAGAAAATTCCATTCTGGTACTTAATAAATAAACAATGGGCGTAATCATTGTGTTAATTGTTTTCTATGCAGTCCGGCATGGGTTTATAAACTGGGAAATTTAGTTTCGCCCATTTAAGGGTTCAATATCAACCTAGATATTGCGAGGGTATCGCGAGGATAGCATTTTATCGGGTAAACACGCTGTTCGTTACTGAACTGTAACAGTATCGGTATGCAGTGATACTAGATTACGTCATCCAATGTCGGCGCTAGGTTCAGTGGCCACCTAGATATAATGATTTAGTCATAAAATACCTAAAAGACTTTAACACATTTATTAAAGCAATGGACTTAAAATAAATAGATCAATGGACTTAAAATAAATAGATCAATGGATTTCAAATAAATAGATAAGTAAAAATACGGACTAGGATAGGGATATAGTAGATGTAGTACATAACTAATAAGTATGAGACTGATATCTGTAAATTTTTTAAATTACTGTAGATAAAGTAGAACAAAATTAGAAACTAAGCCATATTGAAATATAATATTGTATTAATTAACAACATAAGGATTACACCAAAACATGTAATATTACTATTGTAATGGAACATGTTGATGTTATACAATAAATAAAAAAAAATAAAAAAAAGGTTCAATATTTTGATTTGGTTAGGGTTTGCTTGTTTACAAAGAATATTCAAAATACATTGAAAATTAATAAAATATTCATTTTCCTCACTTAAGGGGAGAAGGTAAGGGGGCTCATACACCAACCAGTGACAAAATGTTTGATTTTTTTTTTTTTACTCTCATATTAAAGAACACACCTTTCTGAACATATCCTATAATTATTATACTTAAATTCGGTCATTTACTCGAGATACTGCGTCAAGTGTGTGTGGCTTATATGTAAGTTGAAATGCATGTTGAATTTTCAAAGCCATTTTCCCTTGACTTAGTATTTTCAACACAAAAAACACAACATCTCTTAAAGTAATGGTCTAAATTGCATGAAATTTAGCACACGCATAGTTTTTTGTGTGTTCTCTCTTCTCTTCTCTCTATATATAAAAGGCTTTGTCCTGACTGACAGGAATCAACGTAGAGCCTAAACTATAGCAGGTAGAGACTTGGAACTTTGATAGTACCTTCGTTTCATAATGTAGATGCTCACTAAGAAGGGATTTTGAAAAATTCTGATTCTAAATGCCAAAAATTAAATGTTTTTTAAAATACTTAAGCCCTTTTTACATAGAATTATCGAAACAAATTCACAGAACATATTGTTGCCAATGGTATAGGTGGGTTTGGATTAAATGAAATGGATGTTTGACAAATTAGAGAAGGTATCATTATAATTCATATTATCTATATTAATAAAAGGAATTGTCCTCGATGTCCAGCGAAATCTACTGAACGCAGAGATCTGAAATTTTAAACATAGGTGGGCTGAAGGGTCGGAAAATGCACCTCGAAGACGGAATTTTAATTTCAGTTTTCGTTCGTGAGTTATGAGTGAAAAACGGGCAAAAAACATGCATTTTTTGCGTTTTCAAAACATAAGTTTTCAGTTATACATTTCAATGTCAAATCAATTACAGTTGGCTTTGGCTGATTTTGTCATACCTTGAAAATAAAACTTTCGCGATCGCTTGAATGTTGTAAGCCCTAAATATGATCAAACGTTGTTTTATTTGGACGAATCTCACTATACAGAGGTTTTCTGGGCCAAGAAACTCGAATCTGAGGTCGCTTTTACCAGACGATGCTATCTAATCGTGGTATGTAGTCCACGTGATTTAGGAGTTAATAAATATAATGATTTTACTATTATGCTCTTAATTTTTAATTTTTGAAATAATTATAGCGGGCGAAGCCGCGGGCACATGCTAGTAGAGGATAAACCTAAATAATCTGATGTATTTGCAACATAAGATTATTATACATTGATTGGTTTATCCTCTAGATTATAGTGTCAGCTGTGGATTAAAAAAAAGATTACACCAATCAGATTGGCCCTTTTGCAAGAAATCATGTTTCTTAGGCCTTATCGAATGCTGAAAAATTAAAAATTTTAATTTTCTAATATCAACCTTCAAATTTGTGACTTTATAATAATTTTTGTGCACATTTCAAGCTCAAATTGTATACTTCTAATGTTGAAAATTTATTTTGTTATTGCAAATAGTGTTGAAGAAATTGAACTTTTACTGCTCGGGCATGGTCTCTTGGTGTATGAGCCCCCTTAAATGGGCCAATTTTTCAAGAGCTGTAAATGGGAAATGGAATTTTCTCTATTTAAATTTACATTCCTTAGCAACAAAGTGAGATTTTTTAGAAAAGTATATTTTAAAAATCCCTACAGGCTGAGGTAGATTTCAAAGTGTTTTTGGTTTAATTTACTGTCGCTGCATAGCACTCTTCTTCTTTAGCCTTGGCATGACAAACCTGCAATAATAATTGCAAAAAAGAGGAAAGAGCACTTTTTCAAACATTTAAATCTCGCCTTAAATGAGAGCTATCGAGAAACTAATTATTGATTTGTAAAGTACTCATCAAGAGCTTTTCAATGATACCCCAGAAGACGTGGTTTCAAAAATTTCGAATTTCCATCCCCCCCACCCCCACTCGTATCCCCAAAACACCCGAATCGTTGATGTCACTGTGAACTCCATAGGGAGTACTCTAATTTATCCAAATAAAGTTTCCCTCTATACTTCATAGGGGCCGAGATATAAATGTTTTAAAATTTCAACCCCCTCCCCCGACCACCCCCTTGGGCCAATTTTGCTCATTAACGAACTTGTTCGAACTATTGGGCCTAGAAATAACATAATAAAATTTGGTTCAAATATCTTCAAAATTACGGCCGCTAGCTTGTAAAGATATATATATATCACAATTTTTTTTTAACAGGCGGTGGTTTCGTACTTAGGGAGGCATGAAACGTAAAGATATGAAAGAATTTTTCGAAAGTCATGACATGGTAGCGATTGCAATAGGTAGATTTTTCTTCGAAATCTACCTATAAAAGATTACACCAATCAGATTGGCCCTTTGCAAGAAATCGTGTTTCTTAGGCCTTATCGCATGCTGAAAAATGAAAAATTTTAATTTTCTAATATCAACCTTCAAATTTGTGACATTATAATAATTTTTGTGCACATTTCAAGCCCCAAGTGTATACTTCTAATGTCAAAAATTTCATTTTGTTATTGCAAATAGTGTTGAAGATAAGTTATTGAACTTTTACTGCAATGCCTGCTCGGACATGGTCTCTTGTTATATAGCCTAAGCCCCCTTAAATGTGTCAATTTCTCAAGAGCTGTAAATGGAATATGGAATTTTCTCTATTAAAATTTACATTCCTTAGCAACAAAGTGAGATTTTTTTAGAAAAAGTATAAGTTATTTAAAACAAATAATATCTAGAATTTTTAAAATAATTACCGGCACTTTTATTTTTGCAAATTTTGTAAATGAAAAATCTATCACTAGTCTTAATGTTGGTATCTTTAAATAGGCTTGTAGTACAGAATTCTTTATACGAGGGCGGTCCATAAATTAAGTTTCCCTGGGACCGATTACAGAAACTAAACACAATGTCATGGAAATGTTGATTAAACAGATACAGCAAGTGTTCAGTTGTTTTTCAACATATTTGCCACCGGTCCGCCTCTTTGTCATTCTCTGTCTGTTTTGGGGTGTAGGAAAACATGGAAATCACTGGGAGCGAGGTCCGGGGTACAAAGTGAATGTTTAAGCACCTCCCAGTCGAACTCCTGCAGGAGACTTCCTGGGAAGTGTTTAAAAATCCATCCTACAGCCCGGATCTCTCTCCCATTGATTTCCATCTTTTCCTACACCTCAAAAAATGACAGAATGACAAAGAGGCGGAGATGGTTGTGACACATTGGTTCAAATCTCAGGCGGCACACTTCTACAACACAGGTATTCAAACGTTGGTCCTATGGTAAGACAAATGACTCAATTCCGATGGCTAATATGTTGAAAAATAGCTGAACACTTGCTGTATCTGTTGCAAAAAACATTAAATGAAATTGTGTTTAGTTTCTGTAAACGGCCCTAGGGAAGCTTACTTTATGGACGGCCCTCGTATTTCCATAAAGTACAGTGGCACTGGTAAATGGTTATCTAACGTCGGAGATTTACTGCAACTTAGGCCTGTGACCGTCGCCGGTGTGCCGGAAGTTTGTCCCGCAGGAGTTCTTTTACATGCCAGTAAATCTACTGGCATGTCGCATTTATGCACATACAGGGTCTGTTCTGAAAGTAGTAGGACTGGAATTTTCCTGCGCGAACGGGCGGACGAGAAGCGATCTGCGCACGCACGATCTATAGAGGGGGATATTGGGAACTGTGGGAAAAATCGTCAGTCTGCTCACAGCCGTTGAAGAGAGCAGGTCACTGGTACTGTGAACCCCTGTCCAAACGCCTCGTCACGGAGAATCATGCAGCGATTACTGGAACAGCGATATGCGATCAAATTTTGCATAAAGCTTGGTAAAACGGTTTAAAGAGACTCACGACATGATTAAGGAGGCCTACGGGGATGTTGCCATGGCTAGATCGGGTGTTTTTGAGTGGCACGTCCCAAGAAAGCACGGATGAGCAAATCCAAGCAAAAGTCCATGCTCATTTCCTTTTTTGGTCGACATGGTGTCATCCACAAAGATTTCGTACCACCCGGACAAACAGTTAATGCAGTTTTTTACGTGGAAGTCCTCACAAGACTGCGAAAACGCATTGTTCGTGTCCGCCCAGCCATCGCCACCAACTGGCGTCTGCACCATGACAACGCGCCAAGCCATACAGCTTTCGGAGTAGTGGAGTATCTTGCCCGGCACGATGTCGCAACGTTACCTCATGCCCCCTACAGCCCCGACTTGGCCCCGCCAGACTTTTTTCTATTCCCCAGAATAAAATCGACTCTCAAGGGGAAACATCATGGCTCGGTAGAGATGATTCAACAGGCCGTGACGAGGGAGCTAAACAGCCTTCCGGTCCAGGCATTCCAGGAGGCATACAAACATTGGAAAACTCGTTGGCAGCAGTGTGTAGATGCGGAAGGATGCTACTTCGAAAAATTCTAATCGTTTGTACTATTATCATAAATGAAATATTTTTTAAAAAATAAGTCCTACTACTTTCAGAACAGACCCTGTATAATCCATAAAATACACTTCAAACTATGAAATAAAAAAAAAAAAGTGTGCGTGGAACGCCACGCGACAGAAGTGAAACGTGTTTTAATCTTTTTTATTTTTCCAATTTTTGGTTTTATCAATTTTGGATTATTGGACTTTTTAATATTGGGTTTTTCGACATTTTTAAATTTTGGATTTTTAATTTTTTTAATTTTGGATCTTTGAATTTTTCAATTTTAGATTTTTTAAATTTCAGATCTTTGAAATTTTTTAAATTTTGGATTTTTGAACTTTTAAATTTTGGATTTTATTATTTTTTTAATTTTGGATTTTTAACTATGGATTTTTTATTTTTTTTAAATTTTGGATGTTTCGATTTTTTAAATTTTGATCTTTGAATTTTTTAATTTTGGGATTTTTTTATTTTTTATTTTTAAATGTATATTTGAATTATTTAATTTTGGATCTTTGAATTTCTTAATTTTGGAATTTTGGATTTTTTAAATTTGGATTTTTTGAATTTTTTATTATTTGGATTTTTTAATTTTGGCCTTTTAAATTTTGAATTTTATTATTTTTTAAATTTTGGATATTTTGATTTTTTAATTTTTATTTTTTTTAATTTTAAATTTTTGAATTTTTGAATTTTGGATATTTTATTTTTATATAGTGGGCATAAAAGAGGAAGGAGCCACGTATCAAAAGTACGTTGCAGATATTCTCAATTCGATTCCGATTTTGAGCGTTACACTAATTTCATGACGATTTTGAAACGTTACACAAGCTCTCGATTTACCCCTGCCGCGGCTAAAGAAGTTTCACTTCAAAAGCGCTCAATAAAACAAAGATTGGATTTTGGTTCATTTTAAGGTTTCTTATCCCCTTACAGCCATTTGATCTAGCGAGCTCATATCACGGACTCCTGGGGTTAAAAGAAAAATCTGTCATTCTGTCTTATTAATGACTAGCATGTGCCCGCGGCTTCGCCCGCGATAATTATTTCAAAAATTAAAAATTAAGAGCATAATAGTTAAATCATTATATTTATTAACACCTAAATCACGTGGACTACATACCACGATTAGATAGCATCACCTGGTAAAAGCTACCTCAGATTCGAGTTCCTTGGTCCACCTGTAGAGTGAGTTTCGTCCAAATAAAACAATGTTTGACCATATTAGGGCTTACAACATTCAAGCGATCGCGAAAGTTTAATTTCCAAGGTATGACAAAAATAGACAAAGCCATCTGTAATTGTCAAAATTCCATTTAATTTAATTCCAAAACCATCTGAAACCCACTGGCAACAATATGTTTTAATATCAAATGTGATTCGGATTAGATAATTCTGTGTAAGAAGGAATTAAGTATTCTCAAAAACATTTGATTTTTGGCATTTAAAATCAGAATTTTTCAAAATCCTTTCTTAGTGAGCACCTACATTATGAAACTAAGGTACTGTCAAAATTCCAAGTCTCTACCTGTTATAGTTTAGGCTCTACGTTGATTCCTGTCAGTCAGGACAAAGCCTTTTATATATAGAGAGACAGATACCACAACTAGAACCTGTGCGAAGAATGTCTTCTTATGCCGAACTTAAATATATTGACGACTTGGCTAAGACGAAAAAAATATGTCACATATTTAAACGAGATCACTACAGCTAAGTTTACTGGTGTGAGGCCTAGGAAAGCCTAACTGGGAATAATATAAATCAACCTGACGGACATTTCCCACCGCCCGAAAGCGCAAGTCACGGCTGATTCCGATCAGATCATACAGAGACATCTATCTCTCTAATTGGTGATGAATTGCACCTGGTCGACATTCCGTGTAAACCAAAACTAACAAATACGTCAGCATTAACAGACCTTTTGCCAGAGAGATTGATGGCTAACAATATGGGGAACAGTTCAAAAAATATTATTAGGGCAAAGCATTCGATGATCCTTGTTTTTCAGAAACATTTATCTTCTCATCTTCGGTCCAGAAATCAGAAAAATACAAAAATTATAAGACAACTGAAATATTCATATCAGAATGAGGATAATCTTACTATTGAGATGAGTAGAATCAGGTAAATTGATGTAACAAAGTGCCCGAAAGCTTTTGTTTAATCAGTTTAATTGCATATTATGATATGCACAAAATAAGTTATTTTTGTAATCTATGCACAAAATAAGTTATTTTTGTATTCTATCTCCGAGGTAAGCTCCAGATCGATTCATTAAGCAGGGCTTACAAAAGAACATACTTAACCTTAAATCCAACTCGTACACAATGATATAAGACATTCTTAAAATATGTCAACATTTCACAAAATACACAGGCGAAGAACTCCACTTAATGTAGGCCTACTCAGGCCTAATTATTTCACATTAATATATATTCTGTATATAACAGTATTCAACTTGATCAACGAAATATTTTGATAATCAAATGCGAAGGGATATGTCATGGCTAACTGTATTGCAAATTCCAAAGCCGTATATGAACAGTGTGAAACATATGTTGTCAGGATAACCGATTTGCATTTGATAAATTCTTTCTAATATATTACCACAAAATAGGCACTAAATTGGGCTTTACTCCGGTACCTATCAACCGATTTGGTCCAATATCAATTCGCTTCTTCTCATGGACTTTATAAATGTGTATACCAAGTTTCATGAAAATCCGATAAAGCGTATTTGAGTTATCGCGCGTACAGACACACGGACAGACGAAGAGGCATTTTCCCGTCCCCACACAATCTCATAAGAACCAATCTGGTACTTAAAATATTATGGAACAGTAAAGTCTAAAAAAGGCTGCTTTGTTTTTAACTGGAAAAAGGCGTTAAAATGAATCTTGAAGGCTTAATTTTACAACAAAAGAAATCAAGGAGTACTTCGCAGACTCCCCTGTGGGCCTCTCCCGAACCTGGCTACGTCCCTAACTGATCTCACTGGGATCGAACTGGTGAGCTTCCGGTTTGTAGGTCAACCAACTGCTCTGCAGTGCAATCCAGAACTAGTAAGTACAGTATAAGAATTCCAAGGCCCACTTCAACTGTATTGATTCACCTGTCTTTTCACAGCCTCCTTGTATTTAATTCGTTTGAACGGATTAATTCCACACATAGTGTTGTTGACTTTGTTACGGGACTGTACCAGATGGCGGTGATTTTTTTGTGTGCGTTTCCAGATAATGACAGAAGCTTTTAAAATTCCCGATGAGAACTTGTCGAGCAGCGAGTTGCAGAAACTCTGTCCCAGATCTGAGTCCATGCCACTTTATAGCGTTACCATTCATAAGCTCCTGTTATCGAAATCATACGGGCCATGCCACTGCACTCCACAACACTCTGAATACAGTCCGTGAAGACACAGTAAGCTAAAGATATTCTATGGGCTTTTACTACCACCTCCTGATATAGTATATTGCGATACAAGTGCCGTAAGCGGTGAATACGGATCGAGGAAAGAGTTTTTTCAATTTCCGAGATCCGTTATGCGCTTACGGCACGAGTATTGCATGCTATTTTTTGCACGATGATTATATATATATCAATTTATTTATATTAATTAAGATATTAACTGAAAATATTAAGTTTATACACTATTGAAGATGGATGTTATATTTCAGAAAGTGATTCGCATGTGTTTGTTGTTATGGGGACCGAATATTTGTCCTGTTAAAGTCGCCACAAACTGGGGGGGGGGCCTTGGTTCCGGTCTTCCATAAAGGCTTGTATTATGATGATTTTACTTACGGAACTTGTGCTTTTTGTAATTTTTACCGCAAGGAGATTTCTTTTGTTTTCATAGCAACCACATTGCGTGCGGGAATGTCAAGTTACGATCCACGGCAACAATATTCGTAAGTACCACTAATTAGTTACGTCGTGCAAAAAAATATTTATCTGTCAGATAGGGATTTCGACTCAGCCTCCAACAGAAATGAGTACCAGGAGCAATCCTGGGGGTAAAGGCTGCCGGTGCGTAAGGCTGACAACCTTACCACCTTCATGTGCCGAATGTCCAAAATCTGGTAGCCTCTTGGAACCCTATGGGCATCCATGGCCTGTATAGGGAACACTTTTAGATAGGGATTTATCTGGAAGTTGGCTAAGAATTGCGTACTACGACCTCCCGACAAAAACTATCTGGAAGATTAACTCTGATTTAAGCTATCAGGAGGATAGAGTGTCCGATAAAACACCAAGACCTGATAGAAACAAAATGGCTGCCCATTAGAGCTTCGTAGCTTCGTGTAAATTAAATCTTCCAGCATCAATTCTGAAAATCAGGTGGCCAGGAAGCTTCGGGGTGCTGCCATCTTGTTCCAACCAAGATTCCCTAACTAGCTGTTGGTACTTTGTCAGCCACTCCATCCTCCTGCTAGCTTATCTGGAAGTTGTCTTTTCAGACATATTTTATCAGGAGATCATAATATGTCGGCCTAATTCTTGGCCAACTTCCAGGTAGGGTCTCTATCTGGTATATAAATATGATGCATGGTGTCCACTAAGTAATGCTGAAGAAATTCCCGACTTATTCCCAGATTTTCATTGATCATTTCAGAAATTCCCGACCAAAATATGAAGCACTTTCTAATAAATGTGTAAGAAAAATTATAGGATTATAGGCCTACATACTTTAAATAAGAAAAACTTTAAGTAACAAACGTAATTGCAAACCATAATTACTTAGGCTGTAAGAGATACCAAAGTTAGGAACAGTAAAATAAATTAAATATCCCTTCATACAGGCGTATTATTATCTAGAAGTCTTTTTGATCCCACTTAGCAATTTTTCGACTTTTCCCGAATATTTTAACAAATTCATTGACTTTACCCGGATTTTCCCGACCATACGAAATTCCCGGCCTTTTCCGGGTTTCCCGGATTTTCCCGACCAGTGGACACCCTGTATCAGGCGGTCGTCATACAGGCCCTTAGATTTTTGAACGTCCATACCAACAAATAAGATGTCCAGTGCAATTGTAAAGCAAGAGTACACATGAGAACGCATCCTAGAAGTCCAATTCCTTGAGTGACACAAGCGAGTACATCTGAACGCGGCCGCCGGGAGAAATTCCTTATGGAATATTACAAGATGTCGAGTCCCAACCAGTCTCCATTTTTTCCTGAGACCTGAATGGTTTTTTAATGAACTGAAAAGAATCCGCATGCAATATAAGCTATTTGCTTAATTACACAGAGCAATGTCTGGGATGCCAACGTGAAAAGCCTGGTGGTCCAGGGCCTTACCGCTACCGTCCCTGTCAAATGAGCCACTCCACACGTGTCCCTGTCATATGGTACAGTCGGTCAAATAAAAAACGTCGGGCGTTATTTTATAAAGTAGCCTATCACGAACGAGCATATGCGCATGTACAGGAAGACTTAAGGTTAGGTTCACACACGCCTCTTGTCTATCCATGTATTTTCTTGATTATTTAGTCAGTTTTGTTCCAAAACAAACATGTATAGAAGGCTGTGGCTATATGCCTCACGTCCGCCATATTCTTGCATGGAAGTTCTTATAATAATAATAATGAATAAATTTGCGAGGAATATGTTTATTCAAGGAGCATTTTTTAAAGATTTTATTTTATAATACCGGTACTTGTAGTGCAAAATCAATAACTTACGTTCAACTTCTGCAACCAATCTAGCATCGAAATACGCGCCCGGCCAGATCCAAGTTTCCTATGAAAACTTCCGGTCGCATTATAGTGACGTTCCCACTCTGAGCTGCTCTTTCATAAATATGGAACCTTCTCGCTGCTTCAGAGGCCGAAAAATGCAGGTCAATTACAGCCCTAACTACACTTTTTCTCACTTTAGCATTCGTATGTGGCGATGACACAAAGCAAAATGAATTATGACAATACATTATGTTGAATATCGTGTGTTGCGCTTTCCGCGTTGTTCATTTTTTCCCTCGTTGTTCATTTTTTTCCCTCCTGTCGCATGGCCTCATATGTTCCGAGAATGGCCTGTATTTTATATTTATTATAAGAAACTTGTGAACTAATGCGTTAAAACTTTAATTTTAACTGCATAAGAGTCCCGACGTTTTTTATTTGACCGACAGTACACATATCAGCCACTCCACTCAGCGATGAGTGCCTGGAAAAGAACTGAGTCCTAACTTCACCTCTGACAGGAGAGGAAAGTAGCCTAATAGCGGATAAACCCTGATGTCCCTATCTTCCCACGAGCCCTTCATTTGTTGCTTACTTTACCCTGAGAAATAAAACCAGGTAAACTGATGTAACAAAGTGCCAGAATGCTTTTGTTTAATCAGTGATAATTCCAATTATGATATGCAGGAAATAAATTATTTTTGTAATCGATTTCCGAGATCGAGGTTTTCCAGATCGATTCATTAAGCTGGGCCAAATACTCTTGAGGCAATATAGGACACTTTGGGATATATCGAGGGACAGGGCCGTCGCGTGGGCGGGGCGACCGGGGGGGAGCGCCGTGGCAACGGCAAAAATAAAACATTTGAAAAATAAGTTAGATGTAGCCTACATAACGTATTTTTTAAAGTTAGGTAAAACTGAATTTTGAATATTAGCCTACATTGTATGTATTTATTGAACAAATAAATATTTGACACCAATAACTTTATATTTGCTAAGTTATCCCAAAATAAATATTTGCTCCAAATTTCGCAGCTGGATTTCCTTACAGATAGGTGGAATGCTGGGTGGGTGCACGTGGGATTGAGTTTGGGGGGGGGGGGGCGCCTAAAGAAATCTTACCGCGGGCGCCGACAAACCACGCGACGGCCATGTCGAGGGACAATATCTTGAGCACCATCTAGCGGCCCAACCTGCTACTACTGTATACAGATGCAGTAACTAGATACAAAGATATCAACCAATTTCTATTAGAGGAGCCGAAATAGCCAACCTCGGCATGTTATGTATAAGGGAAATGATTTTTCTATCTATCTATGGTCCATAGGATGTGTGATATGTACAGTATTGCTTTAGCAATATATATATTAATGTTTATTTACATTCAGCTTCCCTTAGTTAAGGGTTGCCCTAAGACAAAGCGTAATATAAAAGAAAATGATTTGCACCACAAAGAAGTGTTTACAAGTATTTACAATAAACATAAAGAAAAAACTCACATATATCAAGAAAACTTATGAAACAAGAAAAAAAGAACATTTAAAACAAATATATACAATTTAGGAATATAAGTGATTCCTGAGTATTGAGAGGGAACCTTTCAGGGCTGTCAGAGACACTTCTTTTATTAAAATGCTGTTCAGACGGAAGAATCTGCAGAAATCTACAAAGAATGAAGGAATTGTTCCTCTTGCACCCACCATCAGGCCAAAGATGGTAATAGAAGAAAGGGAGTATTTTTCTTTGTAGTATGCGATGGTGGGTTCGTAGATACGACATTTTTCAGCATGAACTTCTGCAGGTTGGGTGCTACTTGTTTCAAACCTGACTGTAGGATCGATTACATATCCATTGGTTGAGCCTGGTGGAATGGCGATGATGTCAATTCTTCTAGAGGAGCCACCTTCAGAAACGCCGTAGACCTCTTCAGCTACTTGATGATGATTTTCCCGCAGAGCATTTGCAATTAAAGTTCGGATCTTGTGATGGCGACTGTTCCTCAGCACTTCACCATAAGGACAAGCACCCAAGACGTGAGCAAGAGTTTCTTTCTCACTGCCGCAACGACGGCAATGGTGACCATCTTGGGACCTGCCTGGTAGAGCACGAACTGGACATACATTCGCTGTCATCTTAATTGCATCCTTCCACTCACTACTCGTCAATCCTTTGGGCTTACTAAGCCATTTATTACATGGCGTATATTCTTTAAAAAGGATGACACCCTTTCCTTTCTGGGGCAAAGAACACCAAGTTTCAAATTCCTTATTTCGGAGCTGCGTCCGTATGGAAGGAACTTTAAGCCAGGCAGGCCTTCCATCTGATGGCAGATTAAGTTTTTCGAGACATCTGTTAACTTCATCGTTCAAGTCTCTTGTGTGATTTATGTGGATGTTATTAGAATTCATGAGACTTTGGCAGGAATTAATGAATTGTAAATATGCCTCCCACGATGCTTTAAAGAGTCCTAATCCTAAGTCAGTGTAATTTGAATGTTATGTCAGGGAATTCCTGCAGCGAATTTTTGTGGTCTACATTTTGGAGTTAATTTATCGTTTGAAATTTATAAAAATGGTACAATTATCCAAGTACAGTGTAATAATGCTCACCATATAAAACTACGAAGTATTCAAATAAATAATCTATGAGGTAACTATACAATTAAAACAAAATTACAATTAACGAAAAAGTTGTAAACAGTTAGGATGGCTGGAACAGTCACCCTTAGCCCATAGGGTAAATAGCGTACTAGTACATTAATAAAATCAGGTAAACTGATGTAACAAAGTGCCACTAGCCTATGCTTTATTTGTTTAAGCAGTTTTAATTTTAATTATCATATGCAGAATATAAATTTAAAAAAAATGATATCCAAGTTAAGCTGCAGATTAATTCATTAAGCAAGGCTTAAGGAAAGAACAAAGGTCTAGTAAAAAAAAAAAATAAGAATAAATTCGTATAGCATCAGCTAACCTATATAGATCTCTGATATCTTGACAATCGCACACTCACATTAAAAAAAAAAGTCAAATTAGACGGTTCCGGGATTTGAACCAGGGACCTCCAGAATGCGAGTCCAAGACCTTACTATCTCGGACACCTCGCTCAGTTTAAAGGTCTAGTTTGATAAGCATTATGTAAAGGAATAGTGTTATTTGCCAAAGCTAACTGGATTGCAATTTTCAAAGCCGTAGGCCTATATGATCACAGTAAAACAATAGGTTGTTGTCATGATAAATGACTTGCTTTTCATAAATTCTTTCTAATATATCACCATAAAATACGCACTAAATTGGGCATTATTCCGGTATCGGTCAACCGATTTAGTCTGAAATCAACAGGCTTCTTCCCATGGATGTTATAAGCGCGTGTAGCAAGTTTAATGGAAATCCGATAAAGTGTTTTGACTTATCATGCGTATACGGACAGACGCCAGACGGACAGACATTTTCCCGTCCCCACACTATCTCATAAAGTGCCATTCTGGCACTTAATAATATGCTTCTATGCCTTCATTGTTGTTGTATTCACTTACTGTTAAAAGCACGAGTAAATTACAGATATTACAAAAATATTGTTTAAAATTGTTTAATTCGTTTAAATATAACAATTTTTGCTGAAATTCGTCTAGAAACTGGGATTATATATATATATTAGGAATGGGTCCTCGATACTTTCGATACCTCTATACTCTCGATACTTGCATGGTATCGGCATCGAACGATACTTCAGAAAACTCGCTCGATACTTTTTCGATACTTTTGTAATTCTGCAATTCTGCAACTAAGTGAGAATGCTAGTATTTTTTTAAACAAAAACTTGTAAGTGGACTGTTTAAAAAACTAATTTTAGTTTTAATGTAGAGTTTAAAAATAATTATAGGCTACTGATGATATTAAATTTTGTCTCATTAAATATGCAAACTTAATTCATTTAGTTGGTATTACACAGTTCTCTCAAATTTTAATTTTTAATGTACCTATTTATTAAGTGCCAGTATGGTACTTTATGAGATTGTGTGTGGGGACGGAAATGTCTGTCCGTCTGTCTGTCTGTCCGTCCGTCCGTCCGTCCGTCCGTGTGCCTGTACGCGCGATAACTCAAATACGCTTTGTCGAATTTTAATGAAACTTGGTATACACGTTTATAATGTCCATGGGAAGAACCCTATTGATATTGAACCAAATCGGTTCACCGGTACCGGTGTAATGCCCAATTTAGTGCCTATTTTAATAGATTATGGCGCCTTTCTAATAGAAAGGCGCCATAACTCAAGTACGCTGTATCGGGTTTCCATGAAACTTGGTATACTCATTTATGACGTTCATGAGAAGTGCCCTATTGAATTTGAATCTAATCTGTTGACCGGTACCGGAGTAAACCCCAATTTAATGTCTACTTTAAAGGCGCAATAAGTCAAATATGCTTTATCGTATATTTATGAAACTTCGTATACGCATTTATAATGTCCATGGGAAGACGTCTATTTATAATAGATAAAATCGGTTGACCTGTTTCGGAGTAATGCTCAATTTAGTGCCTATTTTATGGTAATATACGTATTCGAAAGAATTTATAAAAAAAAAATGAAAATCAATTATCTTGACAACACTGCCTATTGTTTTACTGTTATCTTATAAGGCCTTGGAAATTAAAATGACAAAAAACACTATCGATTTACAAGCGCTTATCCAACTAGACCGTTAAAATGACCCCGGTGGCCGAGATGGTAACGCTTTGGCCTCACATTCTGGAGTCCATGGTTCAAAACCCGAAACCGGCCAATTTGATTTTTTTTTTGACATTTTTATGTGAGTGTGCGATTGTCATGATATCACATATCTGTACAGTTCAGGTGATGCTGGAAGATTTTAATCTCATTAAAAAAAAAACTAGACCTTTGTTCTTCCGTAAGCCCTGCTTAATGAATAAATCTGGAGCTTAACTTGGAAATCAATTTAAAAAAAACATATTCTGCATATCATAATTGCAGTCATAACTGTTTAAACAAAAACATACTGGCACTTTGTTACATCAGTTTACCTGATTTTATTGAAACTGGAAATGTTGAAGGTATCGAGTATCGAGGAAAAAATCACGTATCGGTATCGAGTATCGAGAAAATCTGGTATGGACCCATCCCTTATATATATATATATATATATATATATATATATATATATATATATATATATATATATATATATATATATATATTTGTTATTACAGTATGTGAATTCCTGATTGAGAAGAGCTGTTTTTGGGTTTACATGAGGCAGTAAAATGAAATTCTGAATTTTTGTCAATTTAGGACAATTCGCGTTATCGAATTTCTAATTATGCTCTTTTAAATACTGTCTAAAAGAATAGTGTCAATTTTCTTCTTAACGGTATGTACTTCAGTAATTAACTAACAAAATTAGTATTAAATCATTAGTATTAACTGGAAAATAAAATCAGGTAAACTGATATAACAAAGTGCCAGTATGCTTTTTTAATCAGTAATAATTGCAGTTATGATATAGAGAAAATAAGTTTTTTATTTTTATTTTTTAAATAGATCTCCGAGTTAAACTCGAGATCGATTCATTAAGCAGGGCTTACGGAAGAACAAAGGTCTAAAGTTTGATTCTTAACCTTAATTCATATTGGTATACACTGATATACTAATTCTTAAAATATGTAAACATTTTACAAAATGCATTCACAATGAAATAGTACAGTAAGCCAATAAGAAGAGGATAGTTCCACCTAGCGGTATGCAGTTTTGTTCTGAGTATAGGCTTATGCAATTTTAACGCAACGCAATAACTTTAAAGCTAGTTTCTGTTCGTGAAATAACATTTATAGGCTTATGTTATTCTTTAGGAATGATGTAGGTCAATGAAAGACAATGAATACCCAGTTTTTTTAAAGAAAAATGTAATACAGTACTTATTTAAGCACATTGACAAAATAGGACACAAGAATGGAATAGGCTCAATTTAACACAATTGATAATAATAAAAAAAAAATTTTTGCTTCATGGTGGACTTGAACGTGATATCTCTTGATTACTAGACAAGCATCTTACCCCAAGACCAAACTACACTGCGACTTTTCAGTGTCCAATACCAAAGAATACTATCTCGTCGTAGCTCACAGAAAAGAAAAATCACCGTATTTCGAAATTAGGCTATATTTCGAGCCTTCTAGTTTTCTTATGTTACAATATAGAATAATTTCATTCATTGGTAACATAATATTCGCGATATTCTAGTCATAAATGCGAATTTGGCCCTCACTAAAGCAGAGTACCAACTTAAGCAAATACTCAGAAGTTAATGTTTTTATTTATTAAGAGGGCAGGGATTATAAATCTGACATAGGCTGAAGTAAAATTCAATGCTTTAATCTAATTGTAATCAATTTTAGCAAAATAATTAGTCATTATACAACAGCATTTCGTCTATAATCGTACATGGGAACATTTGTTTTTCATGTAGTTGTCAACTGTCCATGGCAACTGAAGGAAGCTTTATAAGTAGTGATGAGCGAGACCAGTCTTGGTCTTGCAGTCTTGGTCTTGGTCTTGCAGAAAATGCAAGACCGAGACCAAGACCAAGACCGTATCAGCGTTAGCAAGACCAAGACCAAGACCGGCCATGCAAGACCGAGACCAAGACCAAGACCAACCCTGCAAGACTCTGGCAAGAACAATACCTAATTCAAGACTCTTGCAGTCTTGCTATTTGAAAAAGTTTTATAAAGCCCCGTTGTGTATGCAGCGAGCCAGCGACCACTACTCAAAGGCGCCGCAGAGTCGCTAGCCGGAGTAGTCCCAAGGCTGGTAGGCCTATAATGTAGAGGTTGCCTCATCGTGCGGTAACCAATGAGAGCAGACCCGGTGCATGACGCTGTCCGTATCCAAAAACGAGCGCACCATTCAAATAATACATGTGAACTCCATATACAACCTCTCTCACCACTACGTTAAAACGAATTACTGCAATGAAAACTTACAATTAATCTGACGGATTTCCCTGAATAGTATTCCATACAGCTAGTTCCTTAAATTGGTGGGATTAACACTCCATATTCATTTTTAAAATGTTTAATTGCAATAGTTATCTAGTATTATGGTACGAAAGACAAACATATGTAATAAAGGCCCTAAGTCATATATGAAATTTCATTTTGCGTACAATATAAATACTGACCACATAATTTATCAATAAAAAAAATTCTGCCATATAGTTATTTAATAACTAGTTTCTCTAACCTCTCACTGGGTTTAAAGGAAGCTATGACTGAGGATTTATAATAATTTTTTTATTACAACCAAATGGTCATACTACGATGAATGGAGCAACGATGGAATGCTATATGGCAGGGGAAACCGGAGCTCCCCGAGAAAGCCTGCCCCGACCCCACTTTGTCCACCACAAATTCCACATGGATCCATCGAGATCCGATCCCGGGTCCCAGCGGTGGAGGGCGAGCGGTCTAGCCACTCATCCATGGGGCGGCCTATAACTAAGGATTTGAAACTTTAAACAGTAGCCCCCGTAACTTAAAACGCCTATTAACATGCTCAGTAGCATATTTCATTAACGATTATATCCTTTTTTACACCTATCATTAATATTCATAGCCTACTCTCACATATAGAATCTTTCCTGTCTACTTGAACAAAATATAACATAGCTATTCAGCTCATTCCTTTCTCCTTGCAGAAAATTTCAAAATAAAGTTAAGTCTGAAAAAATCAGGTATTCTTCATAATTATTCAATAAAATACAATTAAACCGAAGATTAATTAAAACAGGAACTTATTTGACGGGTATTTGCTAGTTATTACTTTACAGTTACTTATCTGATTGTACTGTAGCTATACAGGCCTACATTTTGTTGATGATAGGTAGGACATCCACTGAAAACCTTTTTTTACTACTACAATTTTCTTATTGACACATAACGGTGGGGTGTTTAAGTTCTTGCTAATGATTCATATTAAGGATGCATATCGAATGGGAAAAGATAATAAAAGTAGAAAATGCCTGGTCTAGAAATATTTTCTTGCATGAAGAATAGTTATGATTATTTATAACCCAATTAGATGAAGGCCTGAAACTTGAAAGCAAGTAGAAAGTAATTTATGAGGGGTAGCGGAAATCTTTAAAGTGCAGAAATGATCTGTTCACAATGTGTTATAAATAGAACTAGGGTATATGGAAAGATAAATATTATTTATTGCAGCCTATGGGTTTGGGTTTCGAAGGGACATTGTGTGATTTTCTATAGATTGCACAATTTCTAAAGCATCTGCTTCAATGCCGTCATGTTTTGTTACTATATTATACTGTTTTAAACAGGCCAGATAGAACCTCTCTCCTATGCGAAAATCTTTTAAATATTTCATACACATCCTGTTAATATTACTTCTTGTCTCCACAGCCGTTCATTTTGAAACTTTACAATATAATAATTTTACTCTCTCAAATAGTGTACAGCATCTCGTGGATTATGGGTTTAAAGTTCTGCAATAGGATAACAGAGAATATTCAAATTTACACTAAAAGTTTACTGTTCTAGCTTATATCACCATGGACGTTTCGGCAAACAGCTTGACATCACATTAGTGCTTATATGGTCAAAGCAACTAAAAGCAATTAGCTTTCGTTACTTTTGCAAGCAATAACACACATGTAAATGGTGTAACTTTAAATCATGTAAACGCCATCGATCACAGTAAGATGCATAAAAGAAAACAGCAAGACTCTTGCAACAAGACCAAGACCGAGTATGCAAGACCGAGACCAAGACCAAGACCACTGGTGCAAGACCGAGACCAAGACCAAGACCAGGGTTACCTATGCAAGACCAAGACCAAGACTGAGAATGCAATACCAAGACCAAGACCAAGACCGCCTTGGTCTTGGTCTTGGTCTTGCATTTGCTCATCACTATTTATAAGCTGTCATTAATTGATGACGCTATAAGAAAGAACCGAGAATTTGATTTTGCATTTGAAGAAGGTGCCTTCTTTTTACCCTCCTTTACTAAAGAAGGTTTCGACAGGAATTGAAGGGTTGTTCCAGAATTCCCCTTTATTTACCTTAGTTACGGGACTCGCCCGCTGATTGGTTGGCCGCGAGCCAATCAAAATGCTTCGAAATGAACCAAAATATTATAATTAATTTGACTGATAATTACTCTTTATTTCGGTACTGGACAACCGATTAGGTCCAAATTCAATAGGCTTATTGCCATGATTGTTATAAATAAGTATACGAAGTTTCATGAAAATCCGATAAAGCGTATTTGAGTTACCGCGCCTTTTCTTATATGATACCATAAAAGGGCACTAAATTGGGTATTATTCCGGTACCGGCCAACCGATTTGGTCCAATATCAACAGACATCTTCCCATAGACATTATAAATAGGTATTCCAAGTTTCATGAAAATCCGATAAAGCGTATGTGAGTTATGGCGCCTTTAAAATATACACTAAATTGGGTTTTACTCCGGTACCGGTGAACCGATTTGGTCCAATTTCAATAGGGTTCTTCCCATGGACATTATAAACGCGTATACCAAGTTTCATTAAAATTCGATAAAGCGTATTTGAGTTAGAGCGCGTACAGACACACGGACGGACGGACGGACGGACGGACGGACAGACGGACAGACATTTTTCGTCCCCCACACAATCTCATAAAGTACCATACTGGCACTTAATAACGAGAAATGAACACATAAAAACCTTATTACGAGTATAAACGAGTGTTAGAGTGATTTTCTCACACACTATAGAAAACCCATGCCGGACTGCAAAGAAAACATTAAGCCCAATGATTAGGCACATAGTTTGTTTCTTGTGCCCTATTCTGGAAATTTCACATGCCGTAATTTTAAGCAAGGGTTCACAATAGTATATTGCGATACAAGTGCCGTAAGCAGTGCATACGGATCGAGGAAAGAGTTTGAAAAAACGAGGCGCTTGCGAGTCCTAAATTTTTTGCACGATGATTATTTATATCAATTTAATTATATTAATTGAGATATTAGCTGAAAATATTATGTACATACACTATTGAAGACGGATGTTATCTCTATATATATATATATAAAAGGCTTTGTCCTGACTGACTGAATGAATGACTGACTGAATGACAGGAATCAACGTACAGCCTTAACTATAACAGGTAGAGACTTGGAATTTTGACAGTACCTTCGTTTCATAATGTAGGTGCTCACTAAGAAAGGATTTTGAAAAATTCTGATTCTAAATGCCAAAAATTAAATGTTTTTGAAAATACTTAATCCCTTTTTACATAGAATTATCAATTCCAAATCACAGAATATATTGTTGCCAAATTTTATATGATGGGCTTGGAAAAAACAATTGAAATGCACTTTTGACAAATAAGAGAAGTTATCAAAATAATTCATGTTATAAATACATATTACAGAATGAAATCCACTAAAATAATGGAATCACATAACTTTCTCTACCCTGGACATAGAGAAAACAAAACGAGGTATGGTAATGTGTATATTATTATATTATATCGCAGATTTTGGAGAGAAAAGTATGAAAGTGATAATGCTTTATGGTAACATAAGAGTGGGAAATTTCCCGCCTCGATATTACAATTTTATGTTACAGGAATTTCTGTTTCTTCTTATTTAAACCTCTACCAGGCTTGCTGTGCACTGTACAAGCGATGGGATGCAAAATTCTAGATCCTCTATGAGCCATAAAAAACTATATCAAGCGTTTTATGAGGGAATAGTTTGAGTGTAATAAGTCGTTCTTCCTATTTCAAATTATAAATGCCTATATAAGGACCTAGAATTTAAAATTGAAAATCCTTCATAAGTTAATTTCCAATTACAAAATACAAAACCCGGGCGACGCCGGGTCTTTTAACCTAGTATTTCAGAAAGTGATTCGCATGTGTTGGTTGTTATGGGAACCGAATATTTGTCCTGTTAAAGTCGCCACAAACTGGGGGGCCTTGGTACCGGTCTTCCATAATGGCTTGTATTATGATGGATTTACTTAAGGCACTTGTGCTTTTTGTAATTTATAGCACTGAGATTTCTTTTGTTTTCATAGCAACCAGATTGCGAGTGGGAATGTCAAGTTACGATCCACGGCAACAATATTCGTAAGTATCATTAATTAGTTAACGTCGTGCAAAAAAATAAACACGGACAAAATACGAGGAATAAAGTTCCTTTTGTTCCTGCCTACCAATTCATAACTGTTTTCTGCTACTATCTCTCGCCATTTTAGAGGAAAACTTGTTGACCGGTAACGAGGCATGACCGGTACCGGGGCAATCTCCCCCTAATTGTCATGTAAGATTCAGTTGTGCCTCATTTGTAAATGTTCATGGAAGCAAGCAGCTTCGTTTAAAACATTTAAAATAAGTGATTTTCTTCTTTTCGAGTTAAATTCCATTATTTTATTTAAAACTAGCAGGTGCCCGCGGCTTTCTCCGGTTTTATTAAATCAAGCGCTAGATTTTAAAAAAAAGTGTGCGTGGAACGCCACACGGCAGAAGTGAAACTCGTTTTAATTTTTTGATTTTTTAAATTTTGGATTATTGGACTTTTTCAATTTTGAATTGTTGGGCTTTCAATATAGGGTTTTTGGACTTTTTAATTTTGGATTTTTGTTATTTTTGTTATTTTTGCTCTTTTAATTTTGGATTTTTGTTATTTTTGCTCTTATAATTTTGGATTTTTCAAATTTTAGTTCTTTGATTTTTTAATTTTGAATTTTTTTATTTGTAAATTTTGGATTTTTATTTTTTTTTTTATTTTCGATTTTTTAATTTTTGGATTTTTTTAAATTTTGGATAAGCCTAATCTCATTGCGTTGATTGTTTTCTGTGCAGTCCGTTCCGTCACACCTCACTAATTTCATGACGATTTTGAGCGATACACAAGCTCCCGATTTACCCCCACCGCGGCTAAAGAAGTTTCACTTCAAAAATAATTTATTCAACAGCAAAATAATTAACTAGTATTTATTAACACTTACACACAAATCACTCATTAACAGCTAAATCGTTTATTAAATAAACAGCTAAAATCCGGCTTCGAGGTGCATTTCAAGATTAGAAAGCGCCGTCCGATCTCAGATTTGAAATCTTCGGCCCAAAAAAGCCCCGGTTCGTCCAAACGAACCTTATCTCAGCAGTTCAACATTTCATACGGTGCGGTGTACGATATTGGGCATGGCACACTGAAGTTTCGTCAAGTCAGTTCTCGCTGGGTGGCTAAGAACCTGACAGACGACCACAAGGGCCAGCGAATAATGACAAGTTTGGATCACCTATCGCGTTACGCTTTCATTTGTTTGGTCCCATGAAGAAATTGCTGGCCGGTAAACGCTTTGCGTCAGATGCAGAAGTGAAAACAGCAGTCCGCAGATGGCTATACTCCAACCGAACGGACTTCTATGAAATGGGTATTTTGAAACAGGTATCACGATGGGAGAAATGTGTTGAGAAACTTGGCGACTATTAAGAAAAATAGACAAAAGATGTTCCTTCATGTGTGCATTTGTTTGTAATTGTACCTATTAAACTTTTTGTAAAATAAAATATTGTGTATTACTTTTCGATCCACCCTCGTTTTAGCAAACTAATGTGTAGGATAATGAAACGCTTAATCTCCTCACTCCTTGGTTCGATGAACCCTCCCCTTAAAAGTCCGATACCCAGACAGAGTTTAACTTCAAGCTTAACAATGCATGACTTGTGATATTATAATAAACAGGGCCCGGATTCTGATGACCTAAAATTGTTTTAAAAATGACCTATAAAATGACCCTAAATTTTTAAGAAAATGACTTAATAATTATAAAAAATGACCTAAAATTGGTACTTTATTTATAAAAAATTATTATTGTACACACAAAGTTATACCAGAGTAGTTTGTACATGATTATCAAAACTGTAAATAACTGTAATGTTGTGAATGTTCTTTTCTCACGGAAATTTATACTGGCACTGAGGCACTGGTGAGTAAAAATTCAGCATTTCCTTTTGTGCTCTGCCGGGTTATAGTCTATTGTTATTTATTGAGGGTAAACAGTAGTTTACACTCTCAAATCCAAGCAGGTGGCAGACTCTGGTGCCAAGTCAATCTAATAACAATAGTAATATAATAGAAAATTTTGGTGTTTCTTTGATTCTCACTTCCGACTGAGACATGACAAACTTTTAACACAGAATTTTTCCTTCTTGAATAAAACAAACAACACTTCAAAGACAGCACCGCTAGCGACGAAAAAAGTTATTACACTCAATGTAAATACATGAAAATGACTAAATAAGGAAGCAAATGGCAGGAAAATGACAAAATAATGACCTAAAATTGAAACAAATGCCCTAAAAATATAAAATGGCAAATATGACCTAATAAAAATGCATTTCTATAATCTAGAGGCCATGGTTAGGATTTACCCACAAGTTGGCAATGTCTATGCAGCATCAATAAAAAGATGACATGTCATTAGAATCCGGGCTCTGATGATAAACAATATCGTAGGTGTTAACTACGCCCGCACTATAGCAAGGCATCAGACCTCCAGTTAACTACGCACGCACTATAGCAAGACTCCACAATGAAATACTGCGGTGTGGGTAGGCCCTAGGTCTCCTGTACACCGGAATCCGCCATGGGGGGCTTGTCTGACTTAAAAATATGCGATTCCGGCGACAATGAAGCCAGGAGAAAGTGGCTGGATATAGTCATCTCCCTGCCTCTTCTTAAAGCCAACCACTTGAGGAGTTGACTCTTTAATATCAAGAAGAGAAGACCTTGCTAATAATTAGGGCTAGGATTCTGATGACTAGGGTTCGGATGTTTATGACTTAAAAATAGGGCTGTACCGATTAATCGGCTCGATTAATCGATTAAACTTTTAATCGTCGATCAATTACATTTTCGGATTCATCGGTTTAGTCGAATTCTGAAAAACGTTTTTCGAGAAATGGGTCAAATGACCAAACTCCTTTCTCTCGCTTCTCCGGCCTTGGCACATTATGTGTCATTCAGCCTATTGTGTCCAAACAATTCCAGTTATTCAGAAACCTGAAGGGTAGTTTAGTCAACAAACTCGTGTGTCTCAAGTCTTGGCTGAAAAAGTAACCGGAAATGTAAGTTTTGTAGTAGCCTATATATATATTTTTTCACTAGTTACCTAATAATGGTATTCATTAATTCAGGATTTCTTCTGATTATCTGCAGTGTAGTAGTTATTAAATGTGTAAAACAATATTAAATGTACACTTTGGTTTCGTTTAAAATACCGACCTGTTTGTCGATCAGTCAGTCGATTAATCGATTAAAGTCAAGCATTAGAAATTCTAATCGATTTTCAGCCCTACTTAAAAAGTGGAAAATATGACTGCAAATCCCTCCTTAAAAATGACTAAATATGACCGAAAACCCCTAAATATGACCTAATAAAATAACGTATTTTCAAAAAAATAAATGTTCCAACTTAAAACATTTCAAGACACTAAATTCTTACATCACATGAATTCAATCAGATAATGGCTTTTTAACAATTTTGGTGATTTACAGGTTTTCTTGTAATGAACTTCTATAGCAACTATGTAGTGAACTTCTATAGCAACTTTTATAGCAAATTTAAAAAAATTTCTGCTCGCTTCATCAGCTCCAAAAACTCGTAATATTTGGTAGACATTGCGTGTCCCTATAAAATATGAACAATTGCATTAATTTTAAAATGTAAGTTACCTTTTAATTTGGCATAAACATTAAATTCATTAAATAAAATCAGGTAAACTGATGTAACAAAGTACCAGTATGCTTTTGTTTAATCAGTAAAAAGTTAATGGGAATTATGATATGCAGAGAATAGCTAAGTTATTTTTGTTATCGATTTCCGAGCTAAGCAGCAGATCGATTCATTAAGCAGGACTTACGGAAGAACAAAGGTCTAAAGTTTGATTCTTAACCTTAATTCAAACTCGTATACACTGATATAGGCCTAAGACATTCTTAAAATATGTCAACATTTCACAAAATACACTTAATGTATGTAGGCCTAATTATTTCAGAGTTTATATCTCTATATATATAAAAGGCTTTGTCCTGACTGACTGACTGACTGAATGACTGATTGACTGAATGACAGGAATCAACGTACAGCCTAAACTATAACAGGTAGAGACTTGGAATTTTGACAGTACCTTCGCTTCATAATGTAGGTGCTCACTAAGAAAGGATTTTGAAAAATTCTGATTCTAAATGCCAAAAATTAAATGTTTTTGAGAATACTTAACCCCTTTTTACATATAATTATCCATTCCAAATCACAGAATATATTGTTGCCAAATTTTATATGATGGGCTTGGAAAAAACAATTGAAATGCACTTTTGAGAAATAAGAGAAGTTATCAAAATAATTCATGTTATAAATAAATATTACAGAATGAAATCCACTAAAATAATGGAATTACATAACTTTCTCTACCCTGGACATAGAGAAAACAAAACGAGGTATGGTAATGTGTATATTATTATATTATATCGCAAGTTTTTGGAGAGAAAAGTATGAAAGTGATAATGCTTTCTGTTTAATTTCATCCTCAAAACGGCTTTATGGTAACATAAGAGTGGGAAATTTCCCGCCTCGATATTACAATTTAATGTTACAGGAATTTCTGTTTCTTCTTATTTAAACCTCTACCAGGCTTGCTGTGCACTGTACAAGCGATGGGATGCAAAATTCTAGATCCTCTATGAGCCATAAAAAATTATATCAAGCGTTTTCTGAGGGAATAGTTTGAGTGTAATAAGTCGTTCTTCCTATTTCAAATTATAAATGCCTATATAAGGACCTAGAATTTAAAATTGAAAATCCTTCATAAGCTAATTTCCAATTACAAAATACAAAACCCGGGCGACGCCGGGTCTTTTAAGCTAGTATATATATAAAAGGCTTTGTCCTGACTGACAGGAATCAACGTAGAGCCTAAACTATAACAGGTAGAAACTAGGAATTTTGACAGTACCTTCGTTTCATAATGTAGGTGCTCACTAAGAAAGGATTTTGAAAAATTCTGATTTTAAATGCCAAAAATCAAATGTTTTTGAGAATACTTAATCCCTTCTTACACAGAATTATCGAATCCGAATCACATTTGACATTAAAACATATTGTTGCCAGTGGGTTTGGAATTAAATTAAATGGAAGTTTGACAATTACAGTTGGCTTTGTCTATTTTTGTCATACCTTGAAATAAAACTTTCGCGTTCGCTTGAATGTTGTAAGCTCTAATATGGTCAAACATTGTTTTATTTGGACGAAACTCACTATACAGGGGTTTTCTGGACCAAGGAACTCGAATCTGTGGTCGCTTTTACCAGGCGACGCTATCTAATCGTGGTATGTAGTCCACGTGATTTAGGTGTTAATAAATATAGCCTAATGATTTAACTATTATGCTCTTAATTTTTTATTTTTGAGATAATTATCGCGGGCGAAGCCGCCGGCACATGCTAGTCTAACTTATATAACAGTATTCAACTTGATGAACGAAATAAATATCTGACTAGTTTGATAATCAAATCTTCCAATTTACTTCGTTCTTATCACCGTACGTCTCCGCTTAAATGCGAAGGGATGTATCATGGCTAAATATTCCAAAGCCGTATATGAAGAGTGTAAAACGATGTGTTGTCAGTCAGTGAGGACAAAGCCTTTTATACATATAGAGATTCTATAGAATACAGTAGTTTGCTTTAATTTATAATAAAACTAGCTTAAAAGGCCCGGCGTCGCTCGGGTTTTGTATTTTGTTAATGCGAAAATAACTTATGAAGGACTTTCGATTTTCAAACTCTAGGTCTTTAAGGTCTTTATATAGGTATTAAGAATTTGAAATGGGGAAGAACGACTTATCACACACAAACTATTCCCTCTTCTAAAACACTAGATAGGCTATAGCTTATTATAGCTTATAGCAGATCCCCACGGCTTCTCCCAAGATAATTAATTGAAAGATTAACAATTAAGAGCAAAATAATTAAAGTATTATATTTATTAACACTTTGCACGCGAAACATTCATAGGTGTAAACTAAACATTTGATAGGCCTAATTAATGAAACAGCTATAAATCCGGCTTTGAAGTGAATTTCACGATTAGAAAATAAATGGAAAAATGCAGTATTCGAAAGATTATGAGAATTGAAATCGATTAAATTCACGATAAAAAAAAGTGCGTAAATGTATTTGACAGACAGACATAGTACATTAGTTGTTATTTATATAGGTGAAGAATGAAATAAGTCTACTGAGGCCGTGATTTCTATATTCATTTGTCCAGACTTATAATTCCGTTACATTTCAGGCAGATTTAACGACCCTACATAAGATATTTTAATTACGATTACATATAAAAACGTTGTAGCCAGGACCCCGAACTAAGCAACTTCCCCGGAATTTTCTGTAAACTAGGCTATATTCCATGTCAAATAAAATATGTTTAACATTACCTTATCGACATCTATAGCTTTTATAATAACCCGAGATATCCATTGCCTTCCATAGCGATCGCGACGATATTATTTCCAAGGTATGACAATAATAGACAAAGCCTTCTGCAATTGATTTGACAACTGAAATGAATTAACTCAAAACTGATGCTTCGAAAGCGTAAAAAATGCACGTTTTCTTGCCGTTTTTCACTCATAACTCGCGAACGAAGGCTAAAATTAAAAATGTAGTGTGACAGAAACCTTCCCGGGAATGTACCCAACAACTTCCCAAAGTTTCATGGCGATCGGATGAATGGTGTAGTAATGCATAAAGGACACACACACACACACACACACACATACATTCATTTTTATAACTTATATATAGATAATGGAAAATAATTTGGAAGAAAATTAACAATTTCATATAAAATTACGGTACTAATATACAAGAAATCTTTTTTTTTTTGCCCTAATCATTGCGTTAAGTGTTTTCTTTTCAGTCCGTCACGAATTTATGAACTGCGCATTAATATCGAAAATTTTAAACGTAGGCCTATGTGTGGATTAATTTAAAAGGGATAGAATATTCTTCAGTATGAAATAGTATGGATAAGGAAGATTAATGTGCGTTTGTGAGGAAAATCCCTAACTTGGCAGGCTGGGTGGGATACTGTTTGCGAAGTGAGAAGGACAGGGTAATGGCCTGCTCTCGTCATAACGGTGCTCAAATTTGTTGTGTTCGATGAGGCGTCCCCGAGACGAATTGCTTTCCACTGTCATGTCTCGTCAGCAACTTGCAACACTCTGCCCAATCTTACAGTTATATTTCCATAACCCACTCCTATTTATTATTTATTTTCTAGCCCGCGTTTATGAATTGAACCGCAAGACTTTATTTAAAAAACAAAGTAATTAATACATTAGAATATTTCTTTCTTTCTTTCTTTGTTTCTCGTAGTTGAACCTCTCCCCTTTTAGGATTTAAGCGACCTTACAGGGCCGCGACCTGACGGGAGAGGGATTATCTATGGATCACATACATACTTTTTTGACTAGACAAGGGCATGGAGGGCCTCCCCGGATGAGTGATCAGCCAAATGCCGGGGCCACATCCGAGACAACACGAACACATAGGACGAGACACACCATTCACACACACACACTCACTCCAAACAAGGCGAGGATGGGAGGAAGATGATAATGACGGCCAGATGATACCTGGGGATCACAAGGAACTAAAAATACCCGACATTTGTCTCAAAGGTGAGGAAAAACCCCACCTAGGTAACTTGTCCCGACCAGGAATCGAACCCGGGCCCGCTGCGTGAGAGGATTGAACGCATCCCCTGAGCCACAGCGGTGGACCATTACAGTATTTTTCAAATGGGAAGCGTTTTGCTTTTCCTCTTGCTTAGATACGCGGTCCAATCAGAGACGGCGAGACGGAAGGAAGACCCTTCCTGATAGCGGTACTACTTTAGCTCGTACGCGTGATTGGCGGTGAAGGAAAACGCTTCCCATTTGAAAATTACTTTAGAATATTATAGGAGAAAAATTCCTCCGACACTGGGACTTGAACCTAGGACCCTTGGCTATTCGCGCCAATGCTGTACCAACTGAGCTGAGCCGGAGTTCAATTCACAGCGCCGGATGGAACCTCTCTCCTATGAATGATTTCCCTAATGGTAATTAATACATTACCCTATTTTTCTTCTTCTCCGTTTCACCCAACTTTGGGGTAGCCTACGTTGAATCAATCGCTTCTTAGTGTTTTTGTGTTTTAATTTTAGCACAGTATTGCTTCATTCTTTTTTTATCTTGATTTTCTTTCGTCTTCACTGATCTGGATCATTCGTTTGGTTTTGATTTTGACTTGCAACTTCTCTTTCTTGACTTTGTTTTTTTTTCTTCTTTCTTTTCTTTCAGTTTTATCTATGAGCATTTTTCAGTGATATTGAGTTATTTTAAGTCCTTCTCTGTTTCCTTAAACCAATTCGAAATTGTGGTTTTAATCAATGTACATTTCTATTATTTCAATTCCCAAACAAGTTATGTTGTACAAAATAATCTGTTTTCGTGCCGCTTAATGGCAGCATGTGACGTTTTAATCACTGCACACTGATGCTTACGTATCCAGTAACGAGCAGACGATTTTACCCGATAAAACGGCATCCTCGCTATTCCTACAAGAATATTGTAAGATAAACGATCGTGATTGGTCTATATCCGAGGAATAGGTAAACGTTATTGGTCAATATCAAACACGCAGCGTATGAGTCGAATAGTCCATTTAAAACTTGTATTACAGTACTGTACGGCCATTTTAAGGCAAATTTCGTTTAATCTACTGTTAGTAGAATAATCTTACTATCTGTTTATCTGTTTCTATAGCAACAATAAGCAAATCTCTCTTACATAAGCACGGTCTATTATAATTTTATTCCTTAGAGGGCCATGACTAAAATACAATTCGTCATCAACCTTAAACAGTTTCTAAGCTTTTATATTTATTCTTATGATGATATTGATGTAATTGGCAACGTTAAATGCGTTAACACGACGAGTGTGTACTGAGCATGCGCGAGTACGTGCCTGAGTGAATGGAAGAGCTTCATTGTGATGAGGGTGTGTCTATACAAAGCCAGAGTTTTATGTAGGTTCTACCGCACTTCTCTTTATTGCAGACATAACCTCAAACTGCGCGTATTCTGCAAACGTTGGCGACAATCACATAAAACAAATATGATATAGTCTTGATGATTTCATAAAGCTGTAAACCAATCCCCAGCCTTATGAGAGAAGAGAATGGAAATATATTATACAAATTTATATCAGCAGCATCTTACACTTCCTACAACCCAAGGGCGCCCATATAATATTTTATAGGGGGGGCATTTTTTTAATCAATTAATTTTTTGTCGCTTTAACTTCTTGGGCCATTTTGTAACAATATATTAATAATATAATAAGTGCAACAATGAGGTAGCCAGAAAATAATTTTGGGGAGGGTCGAAAGTACCGGGGGGTTTGGGGGGGGGGTCGGAGGTCACCCTCGGAAAGTTTTTTAAATATTGAACTAATGAAAATCACATTTTACGCTATTTTAGCAGTGAAAATCTAGTTAGCAAATTTGTTTACCTTACTCTAAGACATGCCAACGTAAACAAGAAATCGTTACCTAAATTGGGGGTCGACCCCCGGAAAACTTTTAAATATTGAACTAATGAAATTCACATTTTATGCTATTTTAGCACTGAAAATGTAGTTGGTAAATTTGTTTACCTTACTCTAAGACATGCCAAGGAAGCAAGAAATCGTTAACTAAGTTGTAATACTTACAACTGTTTATAAGAAAAGTTCATTAACACATGGAACAATGAAAATAATAGCTGACGTGTAATCGTACTGGTAGCGATAGTACGATACCGCTAATATTAATTTCTTCTACGTCAAATATTTATTTCTTCCTGTGAATTCGGCTTTCCCCTTGAGAAAAGCTAAGCTCTTGAATATCAGCTGTTCTTGTAGATGTAGTCTAGTTGTTTATTTGAAGCACTGAAGTCTAGATGAGGAGAGTAATTAATTACTAAAATAAATACGAAGTATTGACGTGATGGATAACAGTAGTTCTATAGTTTATTCCAATCAAAGTATACAGTAATGAAGATTTGACAGTAGTCAACTGTCGACGTTCAAGTTACATTGTGCCCCCTGAATAACAAAAATTCAGAGTTTTTATACAAAATAATACGTCATTGATGACATAGTATTTCCTACTTTGTTAGAGAAATGGGAGAAGATTAACCTTCATATCAGCAATAAAACTGCTTGTATAATTAATATTATTGTCTTAAAAATGACATTCCTAAAATAACTGATGAATCGGATCTACTGTAATGTGATATTATGCATGGTATTGCATCCGCTTTCCTGGTCATATGAGACACTTGGAAGCTACTCGCATACTTATCAATGCGTGCAAAACTGGCACTCTTACATTAACTTTAACATTCAATCGTCACAAAATATTACTTAAAATTTCTTAAAATAAATGTATTACAAAAATGTCTCTATATTATACTTTTATATGACACTGTTACACGACATAGCCTAGGTCTACTCATTATGATATGAAAACAAAATAACTGCTCTATCATATTTGACACAAACAAAAATTGTTTAATTTAATAATTTTTCTTAAAAATACAAACATATAACATAAAAACTGGTGTTTTAAACATTGTGCATTATAAAATAACTTAAATAAATTATAAATGAATAAGAATATGAAAATTGATCCTAAACCAAGTGAGCAAATATGGCATTGACGTCAAAAACTAAAAGCTTGTTATGAAAAGTCAGGAAATTCAAGACTTTAAAATTGTAAATGGAAACTAATGTTGTACGTGTCTATATAACAATAGCTTGTCAATTAAAACCAAGTAAAAGATGTGGATGTGGAAGTCTGATGGTGCCAAAGCGAAAGGGATTGCTGAGAGCAGGTGTTTTGCTTTAATATGATAACGCCCGTCCTCATGCTGCTCGTGCAACCATAAAAACCATCGACGACATTCGCTTTAAGCAGTGGCGGACGCAGAAATTTTTTTCGGGGGGGGGGGGGATTTGAATAGGTAGAAAGAATACTAACAAAAATTAATCAACTTACATATACAATAAGTTTATAAAACTGGCCCCTTAGAGTACTTTTTTCAAATTTCGGGGGGGGATGTAACCCCCCTATCCCTCCCCCCTGCGTCCGCCACTGGCTTTAAGTGCCTCCCACATCGCCATACTCGCCAGATTTGTCACCATCAGATTTCCACATCTTTGGTCCATCAAAGGAGCAAAGGAGCACCTTGGAGGGCAGAAGTTCAGATCTGAAGAAGACGTCCAATAGGTGGTGCACAAGTGCCTACAGTGTCAACCAAAATAATTTTTCTCACGCGGTATTGAAGCACTTTCTATCAGATGGCGTAAGTGCATTGAACTAGGAGGGGACTATGTGGAAAAATAATGTAGAAGCAAACATTTTTCCTGCAGTAAAATAGTGGGGAAAAAAATAATTGCGGTTTTCATTTGAATCTCCCTCGTAGGCTATATATCCGCCTTATCTTATCACTAGACCTGGGATTTAGGCTTTAAAAAAATAGTTTTAGGCACCTAAAATAGGCTTTTAAAACAATAAATAGGCTTTTAAAAGAGAAAATAGGCACTTAAAATATGTTTTAAAAATGTGTAAATAGAAAATAGACTTTAAAATATTACAATCTACACTTAAAGTGTAACATGATCTTTTTTTAATGCAAGAAACGTGTATACCTATTCTTAACAGAATTAACTGCAAAATTAGGCATCACGAACTAAATTCACTTAAAAAGTTGTCTTCCCCCTTAATCCTCCCCCTCCCCCATCAGTCAGCATTCCTTAACGACAATTGTTTGGAATAATCAAGTTTCTGTGAAAAACCCACCTCTGCTGTACTGCTTTTCATTAAGGGATGTCCATTATGAGATTGTAAAAATTACAGCAGTTGAATTTTATTTTAAATGTATAAAATAGGCATTTTAGGCACTAAAATAGTAAAATAGGCGCTAAAGGTCCAAATATGCATTTTAGGGCACTATAAAACTCTATAGCCTAAATGTAAGTGATTTATCATGAAACGTCCACATATTTAAAAATTTTCATGTTATTTCATAAGGAACAAAATAGGCATTTGCCTTAATGTCCCAGGTCTACTCATTACTAGACTAAAGCAGGAACTGAGTAAATTCTTGAGTTGTTAAGCGATCTTACTCCAGCGTAATAAGCTGAAAACCCGAGTTCGTCTACCCATCAGGACAGATATTCATGCAAAGACCATAAAACAATCATCTGCTGTTTCATGCAACGTGACATTTGTCAACAACGGTACTTACTGTTGCATTTTTGTGTGTGCAGACTGTACCAAGGTGTGAAATGTTCTTCATTTGTTCGCACTTCCCACAATTCTCCACAGCAAGAACAATACTAGACGTTATTCATATCAATTACATGGCCTTCCACTTATATAATATTTATACGTGGCCTGCTTAAATGCAGAGGTTGTTAAACCGTGAACCGCGACTCATTTCAAGTGCACTGCCCGCCCTTCATTGTGGCGCATGAGCAGACTCAGAGAAATTCTTTACCTAGTCATCAATTTGCTCTAAAACTCACTAACTTCCTGTCTATGAATATCTAAACCTAAATGCGCTTGTCGCTTGAATAACAATCTGCTTTTCTAAATACTGTGTGTATATGTAGGCCTACCTGTGTGGAAAAACCAGTCAAGTCACATCTACAGTGAACGCCGCTTAATGTAATCGGGGATAATATTATCAGTCGGGTAATGTTATCATTTTTGTGAAGTCCCATACGGATTAATACTGATGCATTGAAAAGTTGCTGTATACTTGATCAAAGATTCTGTTTATGTTATAACATTTTCCTTTTTACGGCTTTATTTCCAAGTACCGGTACTTCAAGTCATTAATTTTTTTTTAAGGGTTTCGTTTCTAACTCAACTGTATTGTGTTGTACTGGAGGTAGCAATACTGTTCCCAGCTCACAGGAATGTTGGATTAGAAATTAATGCAGAAAAAAACTAAGTATTTGGTCATGAAAAGTCAAAATAATGCTCTATAAAATATTAGAATAGTCGGTAAATTGTTCGAACAAGTGGAGAAATTCAAATATCTGGGAGGAATAATTACAGATGGAAATGATATTAAGGAAGAAGTTAAGTGTAGATTCAAATCGGGAAATGCTTGTTTTTATGCAGTTCAGAAACTCTTATTTTCTCGTCTTCTGTCCAGAAATCTAAAAACAAAGATTTATAAGACAATTATCCTGCCGGTTGTATTATATGGATGTGAGACATGATCGCTTACTCTTCGGGAAAAACATAATCGAAAACAGGGGGCTTAGGAAAATATTCAGACCTAAGAGAGATGAAAATGGGGACTGGAGAAAACTGCATAACGACGTACTTCATAACCTGTACTCTTCACCGGATATAGTAAGGGTAATTAAATCACGGAGGATGAAATGAGGAGAAAAGACAATATTTCAAAAATATTGACTGGGAGACCCGAAGGGAAAAGACTGCTTGGAAGACCTAGACGTAGGTGGGAGGACAATATTAGAATAGATTTAAAGGAAGTAGGATTTGCGAGTGATGATTGGATATATTTAGCACAAAATATGGTTGAATGGCGGGCTCAGGTAAGCTCGGCAATGAACCTTCGGGTTCCATAAAATAGATTATATTCCTTTAGCTTGCTTAGGAATTGTCTATTGCCATTGAGTAAGTACCGGTAAGTATAAACGCTGTTCGACTTTCATTACGTTGAATTCACAGTATGAAAATGTTGTAGGGTAGTATATAGGCTCTTTTAAACAAATCTTTATTGTTCTCTTATGAAGTAAGATTTGTTGTATACAAATGGTCTTAGTTATGCTACCCCAATCAAGAATTCCATTTTAGATGATCGACTCTACTAAGGCTAAATACAGGTCTATTGTCCTTAAGGTAGAAAAAGCGTTTAAAAATTCACATATATAATATAATAGGCTACTATTTAAAACGCTCAAACTAAGGTAGGCCTATTTTATTTTGTTTTATTTATTTGCATATAAAGTTGGCACCACCCGAATGAGTACGGATCGTGGCGAGGGCAATTCAGAAATAATATAGGCCTACGCACATAAATATAAATGTATGAATATAAACATACAATTAATACAGTATTTTAAAATAATTGGAAGGAAATAAAAACAAACATGAAATATACATATAATATGTTATGCAACGAGTCAATAACGACATTTATTAAGAAGCGAGTATGTTTATGAAAGGAGCGAAGGACTAAAACCTCAGAGCTAATTTCACAGGCAAACAAAAAATACTTTTTAAAAAACTTTTAAAAATATAATAGGTGATTCTTACGGTCTTTTTGTTGCTGATTCCATATCTGACCTCATTTTTTTTTCGATCACCCTCAGTTTCGTCACAATGTGACTTCGTTACAAACAAGAAAATTAGCCTAACTTACTATTGGAATGAAAACTAAATGCCCCCGGACAAAATACATCTCCGGAATGTCCCCGTATTTATGCATATATCCCCGGATTTTTTTTAGGAGAAATGTCCACAGGCCACAATACTTTTTAAAAACTTTTTAAAAGATAATAGGTGATTCTTATGGTCTTTTTGTTGCTGATTTCATATCTGATCTCAATTTATTTCTATCACCATCAATTTCTTCACAATGTGACTTCGTTACAAACTAGAAAATTAGGCTAAGTTATTATAGGAATGAAAACTAAATGTCCCCGGACAAAATACATCTCCGGAATGTCCCCGTATTTATGCATATATCCCCGATTTTTTTAGGAGAAATATCCACAGGCCACAATACTTTTTAAATACTTTTAAAAAGATAATAGGTGATTCTTATGGTCTTTTTGTTGCTGATTCCATATCTGACCTCAATTTTTTTCCATCACCCTCAGTTTCTTCACAATGTGACTTCGTTACAAACTAGAAAATTAGGCTAAGTTATTATAGGAATGAAAACTAAATGTCCCCGGACAAAATCCGTCTTCGGAATGTTCCCGTATTTATACATATGTCCCCGGATTTTCAGTCATGCCGAAAAAGTGGTTCAATGATCCCTGCACCTATTTATGGATGTATTTTATTTCATCAACTCTGCCACTTTCCCATGATTCCATACTCCAAGCTGAAGGAAAGGAAGTAACAGCAGTTCGATCTTGCATGATTCCCAACAGACTGAGGAAACTTCATGCTAGGAATGGTGACAGTTTTATTCCACTCTTGGTGAAGAAACGTTTGTCATCTCTCCAAGAAGAAGGTCCTTGCAAGAAGGAAGAATTTCTTACCACATCAAGCGACTTCTATACTACCGGTACTGCTTTTGAATATACAACTGTTTGAACCTCCCACTTTGATGATATTATTTAGATGTATGAAGTGCATTTTGCTTAGAACTTCTCCACAAAGTTCTCCCCAAAGTTCTCCAAAAACTTCTCCACAAAGTTCTCCAAAAACTTCTCCACATTGTTCTCCAAAAACTTCTCCACAAAGTTCTCCAAAAACTTCGAAGAGTGTCTCCAGTATTTTTAATCAAGAGCAGGAGGAAGTGATCTAGATGAGCTGTTTGATGAAAATTCTTCTTTGAAAGAATATGTTACATAAGAAAAAATCACAAAATGGAATGAAGATGTGTTCAAAATGGAGTGACATTTTCTCATTCTTCTCTCAGAAGATGGTCTCCCTCATCCACAGCTACAAAAGTTGGTTCAACTTTATTTCTGTCTGGCAAGAAGCAATGCTGCAGTGGAAAGAGTGTTTTGTTCCAAGCACATGATGTGGACATTTCAAAAATCAAGACTTGGTATTGACACTATCAAAGCCATGTTAGCTGTCCTTAGTAACTTTGCCATGACTTGCCAAGAATTTGGAACAGAACTGGAGTCTAGAAGTGATCTTCTCAACAAGGTGCATTATTCGGAAAAATACTTTTTCAGCACGTCTCCTGCAAAAGTGCAGCTGGGAAATATTTCAACATCCACCCTACAGCCCGGACCTCGCTCCCAGTGATTTTAATATTTTCTTACACCTCACGAACTGACAGAGAATGACGGAGGAGAAGAGATGGTTGTCACACAGTGGTTCAAATCCCAGGCGGCAGACTTCTATGACCCATAGTTCAAAAATTGGTCCCAAAGTATGACAAATGTCTCAATTCCAGTGGCGACTAAGTTTTAAAATAGATGAACACTTGCTGTATCTGTTGCAGTATATTTTTCTTCAAATTGTGTTTTGTTTCTACAGAAACACGGCCCTCGTATTTTACTGAACGTTCAACATTGTATGCTCTTGAGACGGAGCTAAACAAAGGAAAACACCACATAAAATAATTTATTTTCAGCATACCAACCTATTTATGCGATAGTCCCTCTTTTCTACCTCTAAGTTCTTTTGCGTCAGGGGTTGGAATTTGGAAAGATTCGCCCTGTATTAGTTGGGCCGCGGGAATCAAACTAGACGTGGGCCACACTACCAGCTGATTCTGCCCAACCCTGCGGACGGAATCTTGATCGGAACTAGGCCATGAAGAGTGAGGAATTTGAATTTGGAAAGATTCGCCCTGTATTAGTTGGGCCGCGGGAATCAGGCTGATTTGGGCCGCACTACCAGCTGATTCTGCCCAACCCTGCGGACGGAATCATTGTTCGGAGCTAGGCCATAAAGAGTGAGAAACTTGAATTCGAAGGATTTGCCCTTTATGAGTGTTTGATATCCAGAAAAGAGACATAACAAAACGAAATGAACTTAACACGCTAGATAAACTTCTAAATACGTTTTTTAGGTAAATTTCGATGAAAAATCTACCTATTGCAATCGATACCATGTCATGACTTTCGAAAAATTCTTTCATATCTTTACGTTTCATGCCTCCCTAAGTACGAAACCACCGCCCGTTAAAAAAATTGTGATATATATATATATATATATATATCTTTACACGCTAGCGGCATAAGTTCGTTAAAGAGCAAAATTGGCCCAAGGGGGTTGAAATTTTTTAAAATTTATATCTCGGCCTCTATGAAGTATAGAGCGAAACTTTGTTTGAAAAAATTAGAGTATTCCCTATGGAGTTCACAGTGACACAAACGATTTGTGGTTTTGGGGGTACGAGTGGGGGTGGGGGATGGAAATTCGAAATTTTTGAAACCATGTCTTGTGGGGTATCGTCGAAAAGCTCTTGATGAGTACTCTACAAATCAATAACTAGTTTCTCGATAGCTCCCATATAAGGCGAGATTTAGCACTTCGAAATCTACCTCAGCCTGTAGGCCTGCCTAAAGGGAATTTTGTTTAAACATGAAACCTCAAAAACATGCATTAGGCCTATACAGATTTATTAAAATACATGTTATATACTGTTGAGCTGGTTTGGATACTCAATAATTAAACGAGGTTTTGTTTTTAATTATTGAGCAATCAAATCAAAAGAAGATGCTGAATATGGCGGAAAAAGGCCGAAAAGCCTAACCGAATTATAAAACGTTGAACTACTGGTATTAAGCCTATTTTTATTATGCATTATACATGAAAACTGTCCTTAAAAAAGCCAAAACATACAAATAGGCAAGGAGAATGTATAAGTTACTTATTTGGAATCAGTAATTAAATGGATATTTACCAACTCTGAGAACTGAAAGAAGCTTATATTACAAAAACATGCATTTGTATGACAATCCTGTCTGTAAATAAGATAGAATATTACGAACATGCAACATGCATACAAACATGGTTCACTCATAGGAGCAAGAAGGACTATTCCACGATGTTTTGTGAAGTAGATGGAATCATACAAACTTGCTATTAATTTCAGAAACCCTTCGGGTCTTCCAGTCAATATTTTTGAGATATGTCTTTCCTCTCCCATGTCCACCCCATTTCATCCTCTGTGATTTAATTACCCTTACTATAGCCGGTGACGAGTATTGGTTATGATTAGGGCTAGGACTTTTAGGTAAATACATATTTTTTTTGCTATTACTTATGATTTCTGGACTTTGTCAAAGTTTCGGTTGGGACCTTTGGATTCAAAATACTGAGTTGCATATCACATAAAAAAAAATATTTTCGATATTTCTTATTTGAATAAATATTTTTGGTAACTTAATTATTTTTGCTTTTTTTACCACATATCATGTTTAGAAATGAATATTTTGACAGTTTTTGTAAAATTGCGCCATATTTTCAATGTGTTGCGTTGTTATGTTCAGTCAGAGAATAAATCAGGGCGGATTTGGCCTTCAGTAGTGCAAATTTCTGTTTCCTCTCACACTGCACTACTAAGTTGGAAACAACAAAACAATTGTTGACAGAATCAATAAAAAGAAATCAAACACATTGAAAACAAACTTAACAAAATCAGTGGTTCAAAAGCAAACAAAATTAAAGAAAAATTCCTGTCATGCCTAAATAAGAATGAAGGGTTACAAGTGTTGCGCAAGATTTTCAGAAATTTTAATGGGTAATAGTGTAGAGAACTTGGAGCAGATGGAACATCTGAGTGTCAGTGTTACAAATATGCAAGATGTTGAACGTACATTTTCAAGATACAAGTCTCTGTTCCGTGAAAATCATCACAGCTTTAAGGTGCACAACTTAAGATCTACTTTTGTCGTTCACTGCAACAGTTCTACACTTGCTGACTAGAATGACTAGATGAGTAGGGCTACTTCTGTAAATATTGGTTTAATTAGTTAATTTAAATATTTTCATATTTTTTAACATATTTTCGACTTTTTAAACACATAAAAAATAAATATTTTCGTTTTTATAAGCACCTAAAAGTCCGAGCCCTAGTTATGATCTTATGAAGCTCATCAGTACGCAGTTTTCCCCAGTCCCCATTTTCATCTCTCTTAGGTACAAATATTTTCCTAAGCCCCTGTTTTCGAACACTCACAGATTATGTTCTTCCCGAAGAGTAAGCGACCGTGTCTCACATCCATATAACCTAGTACAACCGGCAGAATAATTGTCTTATAAATTTTTATTTTTAGGTTTCTGGATATAAGACGAGAAGATAAAAGTTTCTGAACAGCATAAAAACAAGCATTTCCTGGTTTCAATCGACACTTAACTTCTGCCTTAATATTGTTTGTATATGTAATTATTAGAGACCGGATTTTAAAGGGACAATTTTCACCCAAAAAAGGACGAAAAAAGGGAAAATTATTGCCAAAAAAAGGTGGGAAAAAAGGGAAAATTATTGCCAAAAAAAGGTGGGAAAAAAGGTATATAAAAGTAAGAGAGTGTAAAAATTCAACAGAGAGATACATGTTTGTTTTATGTAAAGCCTTTGCTTGCTCTACAGCTGCTGATTCTGTAACATCTAATGACTGAAGAAATATTTTGATCTTGTTGAAATTCTCAAAGAGGAAAATAGCACACGAAATCCATGTTCCCCACCTTGTTATAATTGGAAACTTAGGCAATGGCAAGCCTGTGATTTCCCTGTAACGCTCTATTCTGCTGGGAGGAATTATTTTTTCAATGGTCAATCAGTGAAAACAATTTTTAATGATTTCATATTACCAAATACTGGGTAATTTACGAATTTTTCAAAATAAATTAGCAAAAAAAGGTACTGGAAATGGAAAGTTCTTAAAAAAAGGGAAATGAGCTTAAAAAGGGAAAAAAGGGACGTTCAAACCAGGTCATTTGCAGTTGAAACTTACTCAGTAATGTCCTGCTCAATTTTATCACGTTTTGTGATGAAATGTAAAAAGAGGAATTCCCTTTAAAATCCGGTCTCTAGTAATTATTGCTCCCAGATATGTGAATTTATCCACTTGTTCGAATGCTTTATCTACTATTCTAATATTTCATAGCGTATTATTTTGACGTTTCATAACCATAATTATATTTGCTTTTTCTGTGTTCCAATCCAACATTCTTGCAGGTGTTGAAAATACTTTCTTCTGCATTTCTCCCGATTGTGTTTATGTCATCGCCCAACAGACAAACAGGAACATAAACTAAAATCGTGTGATTTTAAAGATATTGTAATTTTTCAAAGTAATAATTTATTAACAAAATGTAAATTCAGTGGTGTAAATGACCCCTTGCACTGAACATTCATGCCTACTTAAAGACTTCCTAAAAGCTGTCCTGTTAGCTAAATCTGTTAATCTCATTGGCAGTCACATTGAGACTGTTCATGTTTCGCTTCTTCACGGCTGGGTACGTTCCATCTGGAAGGAATTTTCAAATGTTTTGCAATACCACTTAGCGGAGGGTCGCACACACACGGGACAATGCGGGGCCCCACAAGGGGTTGTCCACCCCCGGCTAGGCATGATGGATGATCTCTTTCAGTCGCTTGGAATGAAGAAGGGCTTTTCAACACAAGGCTGCGTTGCGCTTTCCTTTCCCAGGATTTGGAAGTCCTCAATGGACACAAAAATGCAGACCTTCTGCGTCACTCCCATTCAGTTTAAGCATTCCAACACATTCAGGAAGAGAGATTCCCGTAAACTGTAGAGTTTAGCTTTAAATTATTCCTTAACTGGGACAGGATTTATTTGTGAAAACAGACACAAGCTACTTGCAGATAACGAATAATCTAAATACGTTTCTAATTGTCTACACTTTTTTTTTTAAATATCGTATTTGTGATTGTTAGTGTTTTATTTTTATTTCTTATTTTTTAATTCAGCTGTGTTTATACTCCTTTTAGCAGCGAGGCCATTTCAAGAGTTCAGGATCAGTGCCTAAACAGGAGAGTAGGCCACAGAACTATTGATTGCCAGTTATTTCTATTGTTAGTGTATTTTGGGGAATAAATTCAACTGATATTAATTTTAAATGGATTTGATGGAGGATGAAATGGTGAGGATGATTCATAGTAGGCCTATGTAAATATCCAATTCGGCATTTGTCTTTACGACTGGGGAAACCATGAAAAAACTCATGTCAAATTGGTCGGCCACGAGACAGCAGCGTCGCCAGGAATTTTATTAAGGGGGGGGGGCAAAATCAATTTCGGACCTCAATTTCAAATATTAGGCTAAACACATTAATATTCTCTTAGTTAACCGGATCGTTATTTTGAACCCAAGCTGGATTCGACGAGGCTACAAAGTTTTTTAAGTTAACAGAATACGCTCTTTTGAGCAATGGCTTTGGTGAGATATTATTATAAATACATATTACAGTTATAATTAGTTATATTTGCTAAACCCGTTATAAAGTAATTCTATTTTTTTTATTCTCCATGCCACAACTGTAGGTTTATTTTTTTACTTTTTTATAGCCATTGATTAATACATGATTAAAATAGGCATAGTCAAATATAAACATTACAAACAAGTTAAAAGTTACAATCAAGATACTCCTGTACAGTATAAAAGTTTTTGCTTAGGAGCAGGTCTTTTAATCTTTCCTTGAAGGCCCCAATGTTTCTAGTATTCCTAACATTTAAAGGAATTTTATTAAAAAGTTTAACACCCATGACAATATGGCTGTTTAGAGTCCTTGTTAGTCTACTTCTTGGTACAGTTAGGTTATAATTGTTACGGGTCTCATGGGAATGTATGGCGTTGACAGGAACAAAATCTTGTATATGTTGATACACAAATAGCACAGTTGAAAATACATAACGAGAGGTGACAGTTAATATGCCAAATTCCTTAAATATAGGCTTACAGTGTTCTCTAGGGCCACATCCCTTAAGTATACGGACTGCTCTTTTTTGAACAGTGAAAACGTTACTTGCTGAAACACTGTTTCCCCACAATACTGTAGAATGCCATAGTTCAAAGAGTACCACAAATAAATGAATCCATAAGGCAATCCAGAGGGGGCAGTTGCCCCCCTTGCCCCCCCATGCCGACGCCCATGCCAAGGGATTTGAACGTGGGACTTCCCGAATGCGAGTCGAAGAAAGAGAATCTTGTAAACATTTTCTGAAAATTAATATATATATGTTTAAGGGGAGATGGTAGTTACCGCTAGCAAAATCATAGAAAATACAGCGTATGTTCAAGAAGCCTTAACTCAGGTGTTAATAGTCAGAGTTAGTTGAATTTTTTTATGCTTTGCAAGTGCACTCTGTAGTTTAAAATAAGCAGAGAATGGTTGTTCTAGAACTTACTGTTTGGTAGGAAAGAATTTTATAATTTAGTTTTACAGTTACTTCCCTTGACATAGGTACGCTTTATTCAATTTCTGTAGCTTAGATTTTTGTGAAACTTTGGGAACTTACTAACAATAGGTACTACTATTTACCCTAGCACAATCAGTCTAATATGTACATTATTACTGCATGAAAGCTGCATGAAAACTTCACGTCTAAAAAAAATACTTTTTTTTAAAATAAAAATAGTTGAAAATTCTGTATAGTCAAGACTTTTCCCATAATTCTGCTAAGGGAGATTTTTCATCCATCTGTAATGAATTCCTTCAAGTTTCATTGTTTTAGCATGAATAGATTTTCAGAAAATGGTACCTGAAGTACAAAAAATGTAATTTTACAGGAGAGCGAAAAGAAAATGACGTGGCTTATGGTATTTTATCCATGTTAGAAAGCTCCAGGTCGCTCTGCTTGGCTTAATAATAACGCAACATATAAGACCTGTATATCAAAATGTTCACAAAACTATGACCTATTACATGAGCCTAAGAAAAAGAAATAGATTTTTTGGCACTTGGTAACACCATCTCCCCTTAAATTCAGCTGTGTTTATACTCCTTTTTCATCTACGATCCCATATTAGGAATTCGGGATCTATGTCTGTACAGTAGGGTAGGCCATTAAACTATTGCTTGTCAATTGTTTCTACTGTCGTATTTAATGGGGTAAATTTCAACTGATATTAATTTAAATGGATATGAAACAGGATGAAATTGTGAGGATGATTCGTGGTATGCAAATATCCAATTCGGCATTTGCCTTTACGACTGAGGAATCCATGAAAAAAAAACTCATGTCACTTACCTCAAAATATAACTTACTAAAAAATGGCGTAAATGGGCTTTGCCTAGGTACCCATTGCATACTACATAGTAGTGGGCATAAAAGAGGAAGGAGCCACGTATCAAAAGTACGTTGCAGATATTCTCAATTCGATTCCGGGTTAAGTTCTGCTTCTAAATGACGTGGGTGGCCATGTTCGCCCATACTCGGGGCACCCCCCCCCCCCCAGCTCTCAGGGAAAGGAAAAAAAATGTATATTAATAATTACAGTCAGGTGTTTTTTCTTTTAGGAGAATTATTTAAAAGTCAGTAAGGACATAAAAAGTTTGCAGAAGTTTTGCCATGGAAGCAGAATCCACAGTGGATTAGGAAAGACGGGTCCAGGGGGTCTGGACCCCTAATCAAAACCTAAAATTATATTTTTGTATTTAAAACATATATTTATTAAATTAAACAAGTTTTATAGGTATGTCAAATATGATATAGCAGTTATTTTGTTTTCATAACATAAAGAGTGGCTACTATTTCCATTGTTCCATGTGTTATTTAACTTTTCTTGTAAATAGTAATAAGTACTATGACTTAGGCAACAATTTATTGTTTACGTTGGCATGTGTTAGAGTATGATAAACAAATTTGCTAACTAGTTTTTCAGTGCTAAAATAGCGTAAAATGTGAATTTCATTAATTCAATATATAAAAATTTTGCAGGGGTGGGCCCATGCCCCCCCTTTCTTGGAAGTATTCCATACCCCCGGCACTTTCATTATTTTAACAGAGTCTTGGTTGAATCATGACACTGGCTACGACTTACCTGCATATTAAAAAATTACAAAAATAATAAATATAGTAAATGCGATGGCTTAGTTGTTTTATGTCAAAAATAGTTTAAATGTGGCAATGAGATGATAAAATGGCCATCGACTTTCGACCGTCCCCGAAATTATTTTCTGGCTGCGTCATTGTTGCCCTTATTATATTATTAATATAATATTACAAAGTGGCCCAAGAAGTTAAAGCGACAAAAAATTAATTAATTAAAAAATAAGAAATTAATTTCTTCATTTTAAATCGAATACGTATAAAACAATAACACAGTTGTGATGAACTGTCACTGATCGTAGCCACTGTGTTTGTTTACATGAATTGGACGCTTTGGTTAAGTTTCACAGAACTTTAGTGACGTGTAAACGATGCTCACGCAACGAGTGAGCATAATGGTGAAGGGCTCACCACGCCACTAGCTCGAAGCAGTAATAGCCCCCCACTCAATGCCTGATACCTTTCCCCCGCGCGCTCCCGTGGCCCCACTCTTTTGGATTTTTAAAATTTTTAAATTTTGGAATTTTTATAATGGTGAAGGGCTCACCACGCCACTAGCTCGAAGCAGTAATAGCCCCCCCCCCACTCAATGCCTGATACCTTTGCCCCCACTCTTTCGATAACAACTCTATGCTTGCTACTTACCCCCACTACTTTCGTGACGATTTTGTTCGTAACGCAAGTTTGGATTAGCTCTCGATTTACTCCTAGCGCGCCTAAAGAAGTTTCACTTCAACTAGAAAATATCATATACGCGCCCTTGTAGATGGCTGAGACAACTGAATGCAGACTACCGCAATGAGGCCAGTTTATTTTTTGTATGAATAAGAAGCGATAACATACAGTAAGTCTTGTTTAGGGTAATGAAAGTCATGTTATTTCTCCCCATCATACTTTTTCCTCCGACACTGGTTTGCTAGCCTGAGGTTTCGAAACCTCTGCTTGTGATTATAATATTGTTTTTTAATGTTACTTCGGTTCTTGTCCAAACACAGAGACAAGATGGCGGGACGAAACCGCAGACAGGGTAGAGACACATTTCGCGACAATATGGGTGACATAAATCATACCCGATGTCATAGAGTTCCGTGTAAGAAGGCGCTATCTCCTTAGTTTTATTCCGCCACTGATGCTGTGGGGTGTGCCCCTGCAGCCTAATTAATTTGTGTTCCTGTTGATGAGGGCAGGGCAGGCACGGGTCCTGCCAAATATGGTGGCCACACTTTCTAATTCATCCTTCATCCCCCACGTGCTATCTGAACCCTCGTGGCATACGAATCGTGTTTTGTAGAAACAGCTGAAAGTGCGGAATTTCATACATCAACTTTCCAGTATACAAACGGCAATAAAATTGTTTGAGGATTTGTTGAACTGCGCATGTGCGGTGTAGGCCTATAGAGATCCGTGAAAGTGGTTTTATTTTTAGGAAAAATTCGTTTTAAAATTCAGTATTTCGGTGTTATTTTATACAAATTTTATATATATATATATCTGTGGCTTGGTTCCAAAAGGGCCATGTCAGTTGCTTGCAAAAATGGGATTTATGCATTATTGAGCTCAGCTAGTATATATCTTTCGTATGCTAAAAATTCCAATGTCTGTTGCTATTAATAGACATAATACAGAAACCTTAGAGGCCAATGTCCGAAGTTCTCATATATAACTTATATATATAAAAGTAATGCACAATTTTTTTTATTTTTATTTTTTTACAAAAAGTTTAACAGGTACAATTACAAACAAATGCATACATGAAGGGACATCTTTTGTCTATTTTTCTACATAGTCGCCAAGTTTCTCAACACATTTCTCTCATCGTGATACCAGTTTCAAAATATCCTGTTCATTGAAGTCCGTTCGGTTGGAGTTAGGCATCTGCGGACTGCTGTTTTCACTTCTGCGTCTGACGCAAAGCGTTTACCGGCTAGGAATTTCTTCTGCGAGGTATAGTGCCAATTTTATGGGCTAAAGGGCATAACCCGAGTGAAATTCAGAGGGACCTGCGTGACGTGTATGGGGACGACTGTTGGACCGTAGCAATGTCTCCAGGCGGTGTGCATTCTTCGACTATTGTTGAGTAGACTGTTTTGTATGTATGAATGTATGTATGTATGTATGTATGTATGTATGTATGTATGTATGTATGTATGTATGTATGTATGTATGCATGTATGTATGATTCCAAGCATCCTGGTGAAAATGGAACGGCTTTTATTGTGCATATAACTGCATATTTAGGAAAGTTTCAACTATTGTAGCATATTTAGTATGAATATGCATATTTAGGTCATATTTTCGGCATATTTGTGTGCATAATAAAAAGATTTTGAAGTTTCATATCATATTTGGTAAATTTTGCATTATACTGATACTTTTTGAAAATTTATCCGATGTTTTAGATAATTAAAATTATATTTGAATAAAATGAATTGTAATGAAACTTACGAGTATAAAAATACACCTAAAATACACCTAAATTTTGCATTATACTGATACTTTTTGAAAATTTATCCGATGTTTTAGATAATTAAAATTATATTTGAATAAAATGAATTGTAATGAAACTTACGAGTATAAAAATACACCTATAATGTGTAAGTGTTAAAGTCATATTTTAAATTTTATTGGTTATATTTTAATGTTTTTTTAGGTCATAAGTGCATGCATATATCCTATTTTTTGGGTCATAGAAATCCGCACCCTAATCATTAGGATACGTCCCACGGACGTTATAAATGTTATACCAAGTTTTATGAAAATCCGATAAAGTGTATTTGAGTTATCGCGCTTACAGACGCACGGACAGGCAGACAGGCAGACAGTCAGACGGACAGATATTTTCCTGTGTACCAAACAATCTCATAAAGTACCGGTACAATTCCGACACTTAATAATTGTGTAATATCATTACATAATCTTTTTGTTGCATACATTATAAAGGGCGAGTTGCAGGGCCGTAGCTAGGCTGTGGCGAGATGGGCCCCCGCCAAGGGCGCAGGTACAGAGAGGGCGCAAAATTAACCATGAAAAATCCCGCCTTTTTTTAGACTGGTCAATAATAATTCTACGTTAATGGAAGAAATCTTTTAGGTTATTAAAAACTACTGCACTTTAACTATCTGTAGTATTATGCCGATTGTCTACAAACAAAAAGCAGTCATGCAACGTTCTTTAATTAACACGTTTTTTACTGACAGGTTATAACATCCTAAATCATGAACAGCATGGAATGATATAAAAATAAAAATAAAAATATACGTTATTATTGAGATGAAAGTGCTTCAACTATTCGAAAAAAAATACTTTTACCTGTATTAATGTGTTAAAAATTTTTTTAGTACACGCTCTCTAAAACAGCTGCTTATCGGACTGGTAACAAGCCGAAAAATTGCATTTTAAAGGACAAGGCCGCTAAAATTGCATAAAAGTGCATTCAAATTGCATTCAAAATGCAGTTTTAGCGGCCTTGTCCTTTAAAGTCGTCATGGCAATCTATAAACAAAACCCAGATGGCATTGACCAGTCACACCAACTTTAACATGGATTTACGCATATAATTGCTCATAAAACAAACAAATTTAAGCCAACACGTTTCTTTATGAAAATCAGAAACTTTACCAAGATTTTTCGCAAAACACGGTAGCCCACTTCATCACACGACAACAAATATAAGCCATCAACTTTTCACACAGTATTATGGCCTCGGACAAAAGTCCCACAATGCACGGCGACTTAAACCTCGTTTGCCTCAAGATATAGTTCTTTGATTAAGTTCAAGCCTGTGACCATAATTAGCCTATGTCAGATAACTTTAAAGCGTAATTTTGAGTGAGGGGTCAAACATTGACTCACCTCTATAGCGAGAATACTAATAGGCCTACTGTTACAAATCTCCAATGGTTATCACCAATCTGACATAGCAATGTAATGCTGAACGATTGAAATTAAATTAAAAAAAAAAAAAAAAAAAAAAAAAAAAACTTTTCACATCTTCGTTCACATAGCTTACATGGATGCACCAGCATTTAATTGCAATTTATTACCTATTCCTTCTGCCGTGATGTTGCTGGCACCAGCTCCAATTCAATGTTTTTGACTTGGAGTGAAATTTCCTCGGGATTATAATACATATTTTCACAAGCTTTTCATAAATACTAGTTCGTATTTATTATTGTTTACAAATCAGCGACTCATATAACGCATTCATAGCCTACCGAATTTCGTACGGTTCATTGTTGTCTTGCGTTTGAGAGGGCCGTGAGAATATGGTAGACTACCTTTCATTACAATTAATTATATCCGGTATTTTGTTTCATTTCATATAATTTAGAGAGCTATTACTAAAAAATATTGTATGCACCACGTACGCAAAAACTTTAGCGGACTCATCCAGTATTTCAGCCTCGGCTTTCGCCTCGGCCGCTATACTAGATTCGTCCGCTAAAGCGTTATTTTGCGTACTTGATACATAAATAGCTATAGTTGGCCTCAGGCCTATTATGTAATTTACTTTTGATACTAGATTTTATTATTTGATTCTTTTTTTAAGTAGTTCAATCGTCTGAAACTCCAACACTTAGTTCATTTTCAAATTGCGGTTTAGTTTTTCTTTGATAATAACAGTGTTTTTATAATAAAATTATAAACAATTTTACAGAAATTTAAAAATATATATTCAGACCCCCCAGTATTGGAGGGCGCAGATTTGTCAAACTCGCCAAGGGCGAATAAGGACCTTGCTACGGCCCTGGCGAGTTGGGTAGTGAATTTAATAATTGACTGGGGCCCGGGAAAATTTGTCCCTATGGCCCTTGCTCTCTTTTCCACGGCCCTCCCTTACAGCTGTGTAGCACTGACATCAGGAAACTACGCACTGTCGTCTGTTAACGGAAACAGCGATGTAAAGTGGAGATATTAGTGTTGTACGGGCTGGGCATTGTTCCTGGGGTAATTAGCTGCCAGATTCTTGTCAATGCGTGTTTCCGAACCCGACAAAGCGAACCGGTTTCTGCATTGCATTCTTGAGTATCGAGTAAAGTGCAGTCCGGTAGCGGATGTCTTCTCTCTATTTAAGGTTTCCGTGTAGTTCCTAACATTATTGTTAAGGTACATGTATACCCAAGAAACATTTTCTTTTCTTGAAAAATTACATTTTTAGGAAATTATATATTTCAGTATATATTAGACAGATTTTTCTCTTTAATTTCTAGACCTGGGATTTTAGGCTCTAAAAAAATTAGTTTTAAGCACCTAAAATAGGCTTTTAAAACAAATAAATAGGCTTTTAAAAGATAAAATAGGCACTTAAAATATGCTTTCAAAATGTGTAAAAAGATAGAAAATAGACTTTAAAATATTGCAATACTGTATACACTGTATACTGTAACATGGTCTTTTTTTTTGTACTGCAAGAAACATGGTAGACCTATTCTTAACAGGATTAACTGAAAAATTAGGCATCTATTATAAGATTGTAAAAATTACAGAAATTTAATTTATTTTAAATGTACAAAATAGGCATTTTACGCACTAAAATAGTAAAATAGGCTCTAAAGGTCCAAATAGGCATTTTAGGGCACTATAAAACTCTAAAAATGTAAGTGATTTATCACGAAATGCCCACGTATTAAAAAATTTTCATGTTATTTCATAAGGAACAAAATAGGCATTTACCTTAAAATCCCAGTCTATTCATATAGTAATTAGTAGAGCCCGGATTTCCATGCAAATGCATGTTTTTATATACTTTGGTTAGACTTCTCAAACTTTGTAGTTACTCATTACATGACTTATGGATTCCAAATAACCATATTTTTTCCGTGCATGTTTGCATATTTCGGCCTTTTTAAGGCAAAATTCATGCATAATGCATGTTTTGGGTTGTTTTGGTTTAATATAGCATATTCAGACGTTTTTAATGCATATAAACCCTCATTTTCTGGTTTTAGTGCATAATATCAAGTTACCATGCATAACTGTGCATATTATGAATGATCTTGGCTTTTCAGTGAAACGTAAAAATGTTGTATTGTATTATCATTGTTATTTGATTGACTTGGCTACAGAGTCTGCCACCTGCATTAATTTGAGAGTGCGAACTACTGTTAAACAGTAATACAGGCTACAAAAGAAAATGCCGACTCGCCGACCTTCCATTGAAAGAAAACTGCTAAACAGAATGTTCACTGCTTGAATTTGTCAGTCACTTGCCATTGTTGAAGACGTTTAATTGTCTTTAGAATCGTGTTGTGGAGAAATGGGTGTGACAGATAGGGAAAAACTTAAGAAGGTACTTAGTTCAAATCCTGATCTTAAACATCTGAAAAGAGTGAAAGACGCATTATGTGGGGGAAAAAAATGTAAAAGAGATGGAATTCGATCTCACTCTCAGTCAAATTTCTTCCCTTAAGTATGCACCTGTTACTTCTTGTGAAGTAGAAATATCATTTTCTGCGTTCAAGAATGTCCTAACTGATAAACGCACGAGTTTACATGAGAAGAATTTCGAAAAACTCGTTGTTGTATGTTGTTTTAAGAGAAATTGAAATATATTGCAGAACAGTGCGGATTTTTGATAGTGCATGTTTCGCCCTTCATTGTGCATATTTGGAGATACGATAGTGCATGAATGCATGCATGTTTTTAAGTTTGATAGTGCATGAAAATCCGGGCTTTAGTAATTAGGTAGATTTCGAAGAAAAATCTACCTATTGGGATCGGTACCATTTCAGGACTTTAGACAAATTCTTTCATATCTTTACATTTCATGCCTCACTAAGTACGAAACCACCGCCCGTTCAAATTTATATATATATACACACACGCTAGCGGCCGTAATTTTGAAGATATTTGAACCAAACTTTATTATGTTATTTCTAGGCCCAATAGTTCGGACAAGTTAGTTAATGAGCAAAATTGGCCCAAGGGGGTGGTCGGGGGAGGGGGGTTGAAATTTTGAAAACTTTAAATCTCGGCCCCTATGAAGTATAGAGGGAAACTTTGTTTGAATAAATTAGAGTACTCCCTATGGAGTTCACAGCGACACCAACGATTCGGAGGTTTTGGGGTATGAGTGGGATGGGGGAAAATCGAAATTTTTGAAACCACGTCTTGTGGGGTATCGGTGGAAAGCTCTTGATGAGTTCTCTACAAAACAACAACTAGTTTCTCGATAGCTCTCATATAAGGCGACATTTGAATGTTTGAAAAGTGCTCTTAACTCTTTTTTTGCAGTTATTATTGCGGGTTTGTCATGCCAAGGCTAAAGAAGAATAGTGCTGCGCAGTGACAATAAATTAAACCAAAAGCACTTTGAAATTTACCTCAGCCTATAGGCCTGCCTAAAGGGATTTTTTTTTTTAAATTCTGGTTGCTATTTCCTTAGATAGAGCCCTTTTTCTAAGAAGCTTCATTTTGCCGTGCCCCTTAGCCATCTAGCAAATTTCACTATCTTTATTTTTCCCTCTCTGCTAGAAGTTCTCATATTGACTATTAGTTGTCACTAATAAGTTACACTTGTAAGTAAGTGGAGCCATGCTGGGTAAGAACGAACTATTTGAACTTCGTATTTTTATGTTCATCCCGACATGTTTTCCACACGTTTCGATACAAGTTTTGTTTTCTTCTCAGTTTCCCGGAAGTAAATCGCTTGGTATTCAATTGTTTCAAACATCACAATTCTTCTACATTCAATTTTTCTAACGGGCCATGGCAAGCTAGGGTCTTATTATCACAGGTTCAAAATAAAAGACAGTCCTTCCTGCGTGTGTGGAGCCGAAGTGCAAACAGTAGACCACGTTCTTTTTGAATGCTCAAAACTAGAAACAGAGAGGTTAAAACTTAAAAGGGATATGCTAAGCAAAACAGGTAAATGGACTTTTACAAAAACTAAACTAATGATAGAACATACGAAAAGCTTCATGGACTTCTTAAATGCCATAAACTTAGAGACAATACAAGGAAACACAGAAGTCAATTAGTTGTCACATAATAGTAAAACTAAACCACCTAGATTAAAAAAAAAAAAAAAATTAGTCAAAAAGCCATAGTATGAAAGTGAACAAGAAAATAATAATAGTTAGATTATAGAAAAGACTTATAATAGAGGGAAAGGCATGTAGTATTACATCATTGTAATGGGACGTGCCGTCTGTATATATCTTTAATAAAAAAAAAAAAAAAATCACAATTCTTCTATGTCAAGGTGATTTTGGTATAATTTTGGAGCTTGAAGTGTTCTCTAGTAGTTGACATTGAGAAATTATAGATATATGAATAGTCCACTGTGTTCTAGATTTTTGTTTATAATGATGTGAACAAAAAATATTTTCAGTAAGTTATATATAAATCTATATAACAATTTAAAATCTTAAGTGAACAAAAAACCCTAAATGTCAGTCACTAGAAAATTATTCTGGGTACAAAATAGTGAAGATTTTATGTTTCTATCTTCCATAGTTTTGAAGTAATCGTGTTTCAAATTTGTAGTCTAAATTTTCAAGAAAACAATTTTTATAAACAAATTATGAATAATTACGAAACATATTTCTTGAGAAATGTCTTAATAAACAGTTGTATGATATATATATAAAAAAATGCAAGCCCTGATAATTAAAAATAATATTTTCATACCTAAAAGTGTAGGCCTACATACTGTATACCTTAAGATAGCAATTCCCAAAACGGAAAAGACAGGTTAGCTAAATTTATTATTTTTGATGTTTTAGAGGAGGTTGTTTTAAAGGCTATTTCCTATCAGTTGTATTTTTTTTTTTCTCACACAGAACATAAATTTTTACATAAATTTCTACAGCATTTTAACCAAAAATATTTTGAAAAGTAGCCTAATTTGGGAGCCCAGATTTTTAAAACACAGTATAGTATTATTATGTCCCAGGTTTGGGGGAGGAAAGTATGAAAGTGGTAGGCCTATTGAAATTACTTCTTATTTCAGCCCCGAAATAGTTGTATGGTAACATGAGAATGAGAAATAAAATATTCCGCAAAGACAATAAAGTTTTATGTTACCGGAAATCCTGTTTCTTCATATTTGAACCCCAGGCTTGGTGTGTAGAATCAATGGGGTGCAAAATTCTACATCCTCTATGAGGCATAAATAACTTTATCAAGGGTTTTCTGAGGAAATATTTTGAGCGTAATTCCTCACTTTAAATTCTAGATATCTATTTAAGAATCTAGGGTGTGAAAATCGTAAATCCTTCATAAGTTAATTTCGAATTACAAAATACAAAACCCGAGCTATGCCGGGCATTTGATAACCAGAAAAAAAAGGTGGGGAGATTGAAGTATTGCTGTGGCAATAGAATTAGGTCACTGTAATTTGTATGTTATGTCAATGAATTCCTGCAGCGAAATTTTGTGGTTTATCTTTATATTCTGGAGCTAATTTATCATTTGAAATTCATAAAAATGGTACAATCATCCAAGTACAGTGTAATAATGCTCACCAAATAAAACTACGAAGTATTCAAATAAATAATCAGTGAGGTAACAATACAATTAAAACAAAATTACAATTAACAAAAAAGTTGTAAACAGTTAGGATGGCTGGAACAGTCAACCATAGCCCATAGGGTAAATAGCGTTCTAGTGGACCTATAAGCGGCTTTGTCCTGACTGACAGAGAATCGACGTAGTGCCTAAACTATAATAGGTAGAGACTTGGAATTTTGACAGTACCTTCGTTACATATTGTAAGTGCACACTAAGAAAGGATTTTGAAAAATTTTGATTTTTAATGCCAAAAATCAAATGTTTTCGAGGAGACGAAATACCTTCCACAAGAAACATATGAGCAATTCGATTGTTGTGGAAAAGTTAGCAAGACAGTATTGAATTGGGAAATCAATTCTAGAAGGCCTTGCTCGGTTCTATCTTGATTAATTTGTTTACGATTCGCAGAGATCTTATTTACAAAGAAGGGGATAATGAACGCCCACCTAAACGGGATAACATTGAATGATTTGGACGAAACACACTGTGCGGGATTCTTGGGCTAGGGAACTCGAATCTGAGGTCTTTTGTTCCCCCGGTCTTCGCACTTTATTCGTGAAATACACCTCGAAGCCGGCTTTTTTTAGTTTTTTTAATTATCAAGTGTTATAATAAAATTGTTTATGCAAGATATGATTGAGGTTCACGAACCTATGGATCATTTTAATCGTTTCATTTCGAATTTGTATGCCCATTTGGCAGCATAAAATTAATTTTTTACGTTTATTTATATTTTTAATGTTAAACTATATAATTAAGTATAAAATTATGCAATCCCTGCAATTTATGTAAAAAGGATGTCAGTGTTAATAAATATAATGTTTAAATTATTTTTCTGCTAAATGATTTAAACAAAACATCTACCAGTTCAGTAAGTAAGTATTCGCGGACAAAGCAGCGGGCACCTGCTAGTCACACACATACCTACGAAATTTGCTTTTTACATAGTAGATAGAATGCTAAGAAGGAAGCCATATAGGCTAAATGATGAAATAATGAATAATAAAATAAAATAAAATAATAATAAAATAGTGAAGAATGAATTATCAGTGATGGGAAAAGTACAAAAAGAAAGTAATTGGGGTGAATTACAATTTCCCGGGAGACATTTTACTTAATTACAATTACAAATTAATTTTTCAAAAAGTAATCAGTAAAATTACAATTACATTTAGAATTACTTTACAAAATGGCAGTACCTAAAAATTCCTTGTTTTTGGTTTGTTTTGAGCACAAGCCCAAATTATTAATGAACAACAAAAAAACAAAAAAACAAACAAACAAAAAAAAAACATTAATGAGAATATTTTCGGAAACATTGAGTAACTTTTTGTAAATATTAACTCTAATTTGGATATTGGTTGCAAAAACAATGATGATGATATAGCAAACGAGAATGACACTAATACTAATGACTACCAAATTGTAACAATTACAATTTTATTTCCAGAAGTAAATTACAAGTAGAAATTACATTTTTAAAAAGTACTGATTACAAGTAAATGGGACCAAAAAAGGAATTGTTACTGTAATCCGATTACTTTTACTCAATTACTTCCCATCACTGCCTAAATACATATTTGTTCCTTAGAATAGTTCAAGTTGAAATTTCGTTACATTACAATATTATTTTAGAGGTGATTTAAGACACATTTGATTGTTCATATTTTTCCATATTTCAGGGTACAGTAGGCCTAGCTATATATCTTTTCATAATACATCGTTTTATTTCAAACTAGAAGGTGCCCACGATAATGAATTCGAAGATTAAAAATTAAGAGCAAAATTTTATTTCCTGTTATTGTAAATTATTTTATTTAATTTTTGTTGGTTAGTTATAATAATTTAACGAGGGGGTGCACTGCAACTGAGGCCTGTGACGTCACCAGTGTGTCGGAATTTGTCCCATAGGAGTTCATAAATTTGCCTGTAAATTTACAGACATGGGGTCTGTCACATAAATGCCATCGACCTGAGCCGGGATCGAAACCCGCAATCTTGCGCACAGAGAATAAGCACTATACCGACTACATCACGCCATTTATTATCATGCCAGCGAGTAGAAAAAAGCAACATTGACAAATTCTCAATTCGATACTTTTCGATTACTAAAATGTAACGATTACTCAAAAGTAACGATTACAATTTTATTTCCAGAAGTAAATTACAAGTAGAAATTACATTTTTTTAAAGTATTGATTACAAGTAAATGGGACCAAAAAAGGAATTGTTACTGTAATCAGATTACTTTTACTCAATTGCTTCCCATCACTGTAAATTATCATGATAGTAGAAAGGTACCAAACGACAACACTATTTTAAAAGGCATGAAAATCTAAGTTATATGTGTTTTTCGATTTAAAGACTCCATAACCACATTTGGCTAAAACTCGATGTAATGTGATTTTAGAATTATAGAGACGAGAACCGAAACTACAGTGTTTTGCAGATGACAAGCCGTTTCTTCTTCTCCTGCTTAGATACGCGGTCCAATCAGAGACGGCGAGACGGAGGGAAGACTCTTACTGCTAGCGGTACTTCTTTAGCTCGTATACGTAATTGGCGGTGAAGAAAAATGCTTCTCATTTGAAAAATACTGTAGAGCTATGTGATAGTGAAAATTTCTGTAACCAAATCAGAACTGAAGGGAAAGGGAGACATAAACGAAAGTTTGTACGGAATATCCCCAAAACAGGGGTCCTGGGAGAAAAAAATAAAATAAAGAGCAAAATTATGATTCCTCCACATTTCACAGGACACTAAAACTCTTCTTCCTCAGAGTTTTAGTTCTGTTGAGAAATTTGTCGGTTTTACGTAATACATAAAAATCATTAACTTAATCAAATATCTAACTTTCCTCCTTTAACTTAAAATAAGTGCTGGTCTGAAATGGCTCACAAGAAATCATTTATAATAAAAATCAGGTAAACTGATGTAACAAAGTGCCAGAATGCTTTTTTAAATCAGTGATAATTGCAATTATGATATGCAGAAAGTAAGTTATTTTTTGTAATAGATCTCTGAGTTAAGCTCCAGCTCGATTCAATAAGCAGGGTTTAGTATGATAAGCATATGTGAAGGAATATGTGGGTAGTGTTATTTGTCAACTGTATTGCAACTTCCAAAGCCGTAGGCTATATGAACACTGTAAAACAATATGTTGTCATGAGAACTGATTTGCATTTGATTAATTCTGTCTAATATATTACCATAAAATAGGCACTAAATTGGGCATTACTCCGGTACCGGTCAACCGATTAAGTCCAATATCAATAGGCTTCTTCCCATGGATGTTATAAATGCGTATACAAATTTTCATGAAAATCCGATAGAGCGTATTTGAGTTATCGCGCTTTTTAAATATATTGCCATAAAAATTGGTACGAAAAGTGGGCTTTACTCCGGTACCGGTCAACCGATTAAGTCCAATATCAATAGGCTTCTTCCCATGGTCGTTATAAATGCGTATACCAAGTTTCATGAAAATCAGATGAAGCGTATTTCAGATATCGCGGGTACAGACCCACGGACAGACATTTTCCCGTCCACCACACGGGGTCTGGACTTTTGCGTCCCAAAACCACTAAACTAGGACTTTTGCGTTCATAGATCCTGAGATCCAATAACCAGTTTGCGTCCCGGCTCTCTCTAGAGGAATGACCAAAATGCGTCCCACGCAATACAGGCAAAATTAATAATTGGTACCATGCAGTTCGTTTAGCATTACCCAGGGTGCACCGCGATGAGGCGAACTGCTACATACTGCAAAAATTTTAATCCTTGCATTACTGTCAATCTAATATATAAAGTCGAATGTGTGTTTGTGGATATGTGGGTATGTATGTATGTATGTATGTATGTATGTATGTATGTATGTATGTATGTATGTATGTATGTATGTATGTATGTATGTATGTATGTATGTATGTATGTATGTATGTATGTATGTATGTATGTATGTATGTATGTATGTATGTATGTATGTATGTATGTATGTATGTATGTATGTATGTATGTATGTATGTATGTATGTATGTATGTATGTATGTATGTATGTATGTATGTTCCTTATACAAATCTACATTTCTTTACCAATTTACACGGAATTTTGCACACATACCCAGTTAAGCCCGGGAAGTATAGCGGTCAACATTAAAATTCAAACAAAATACTCCTTCCCTTGAAAATTATATAATTTCTGAGAATTTTATATTGAAAAAAAAAAAGAAATGCTGTTTAGTTCACATGACAACAGTGAATTGTTTACTGTGATGACATAGGGCCTTGGCGATTATATAATGCTGGACTTTAACGAATTATGATTCCATTGATGTAATATATTGGCGAAAATAATCACTGAAATTGAAATCCACGAAAATAAAGCACAGTGTGATGTAGTCACATAACTTTCTCTACCCTCGACATAAGAAATATTTTCTCACTTCACATTTTGATGTAGAATAAGTCGTATTGCAGGGATAACTTAAGTGTGTGAGTATGCTATATCAGAAGTCTGTAAATAATCCTTTCCGCTGATACGTTATCCATAGGCTTTGTATTAGTTGAGATTTATCATAGGCCCTAAGCATGGGATGGAACATTTTGAGTCCTATGCTCGCAGTATATTATGTCCCGGGTTTTAGGGAAGGAAAGTATGAAAGTGATACTGCATTTCTCTTTTATTTCAGCCCCGAAACGGTTGTAACATGAGAATGAGAAATAAAATTTTCCGTCAAGCCAATACAATCTTATGTAATTTATGTTTGTTCTTATTTCAACCCATCCCAGGCATGATGTGTAGAAGCAACGGAATGCAGCATTCGACATCCTCTATGAGCCATAAAAAGCTATATCTAGCGTTTTCTGATGGAATAGTTTGATAAATCTTTTTCTTCATTTCAAGTTTTACATACATATTATAGGCTATAAGGACCTAGAGTTTCAAAATCGAAAGTCCTCCATAAGTTAATTTCAAATTACAAAATACAAAGCCCGGGCGACGCCGGGCCTTTTCAGCTAGTATTAAATAAAACTGAAGCGGAGAATGAAGTTACTCTTTGTCTTTTGGCTACCAGTTTACTTTCTTGTGGTTGGTAGGAACTTAAATGATACTGTTCGCACATATTTCAGTGCTGAGTGCTTCAGTTCTATATTCAACCATTTTTTCTTTCATTTTTCTTGGCATTGACAACGGTTGTTGAACATGTGTGAATATATGTTTCTACTTGTATATTTTCAAGGCTTCTTCAAATAAATGTATCGATCTTGTTCAAGACGGGACGCACGAGGGTTGTTTACGTCAAATTGCACCGGACGCACGAGGGTTGTTTTTATGAAGCGACCGTTCGCTCTGGGACGCAAAAGGTTACGACCCCACCACACAATCTCAAAGAATACCATTCTGGCACTTAATAAAAAGAGATGCTGCCAAATTAGGCATACTTACTACATATAATTAATAAGGCAATAACTAGAATTAGGTGGTTCGACAATAATAATTTGAAACAAACAAGAATACAGTAAAATACAAAGTTCAGAGTCCTAGGGTTCAGAAATCTAAAGTCAAGGACTTGGAACCCACGGCTTGAACTCCCTCCCGGATCTCATGTTTCGTTGCTGTGGGAGCTTGTAAATATATCATTATAATTATGTTTTTATGACGATGATGCACTTCCTGAACCGCGGGAGTCGAATTGGACTCACCTGGTATCGAACACGTTTACTTTTCTCGATACATCAATCATCAATCATAACTGGAAGGTTCCTTCACCTGGGAAGATAGCATCGCAAATGTGAAACTAGTTCCACCTGGCGGGAGGAGGGGGAAGCAGGAATTCTAGAATTCACGTATTAACAGGAAATACGCAAGCCGCAATTGTCTACATGCAATTATTGCAAACATTCTCATACTGGCATGGCGGCCTCTTCCCTTGGCTGTACCGACATGTCATTTTTTTTTTTTACTTTCTTACTTTTAGCCTTATAAAGCCTATTTATTATATAAAAAAGCAGATTCTCTCTGTGTGTGCATTTCTTTGCTGCTTCCATGTTTACGTGTGGAATCGCTACCATAGCAACCGATCATGGCCATCTCGTATTACAACACATCGGGTAACATTTGAGCACATTAAAACATAATAAAATAAGATCAGGTAAACTGATGCAACAAAGTCCCAGAATGCTTTCGTTTAATCAGTGATAACTGCAATTATGATATGGAGAAAATAAGTTATTTTTTAACGATTTCCGAGTTAAGCTCCAGATCGATTCATTAAGCACGGCTTACGGAAGAACAAAGGTCTAGTTTGATAAGCATAGATTTTAAATGCCAAAAATCAAATGTTTTTGAGAATACATAATTCCTTTTTACACAGAATTATCAAATCGAAATCACAACAGTGTATTTATTGTTGCCACTGGCTCAGATGACTTTGGAAATAAATGAAACCTGACTTTGACAGTTTAGAAAATCCATCAATATAATAATGTTATAAATAAATATTAAAGAATTAAATCCATGAAAATAATGCAGTCACATAACTTTCTCTACCCTGGACATAGAGAAAACAATACGAGGTATGGTAACGTTTATTATTATATCGCAGGTTTTTGGAGAGAGAAGTATGAAAGTGATAATGCTTTCTGTTTAATTTCATCCCCAAAACGTTTTTATGGTATCATGAGAGTGAGAAATAAAATATTCCGCAAAGACACTACAATTTTATGTTACCGGAATTTCTGTTTCTTCTTATTTTAACCCCTGCCAGGCTTGCTGTGTAGAAGCGATGGGATGCAAAGTTCTACATCGTCTATTAGCCGTAAAAACCTGAATCAAGCGTTTTCCTAATTTCAAATTCTAAATACCTATTTAAGGATATAGAATTAAAAAATCGAAAGTCCTTCATAAGTTAATTTCCAATTACAAAATAAAAAAAACCGGGCGACACCGGGCCTTTTAAGCTAGTTTGATATATATCCGAGGAATTGCTAAACGTTATTGGTCAATATCAAACATGAGTGGAATAGTCTGTCTATAGAGGGAACATAGATAAGCAACTTTTATGCGGACGTAAACATAGACAGTTCGTTCTTTCCTAAATGTCTTGAGTTAAAATGGTGACGTTACAACATGATTGACTGACGTCATAAACACGGTCTATTAATATACCAACACCAACATCATTCTGATGATGTTCTAGTGATGATAATAGTACACATTACTTGAATTCATTAACGTATTAACTTCTGAATGTAAACAATCTGCCATTTTATCGTTGCGGCTCTCAAGGAATCACTTCCGAAACCTGTTACTGTCGACTTTCTGTCGGAATTACTATTTTAAACGTTAATTTACGGAATTATAAAAGCTTAAAACGTACAGAAATAAAACTGTTGTTAGAAACTGTCCTTCAGAAGAAAACGAGCTAACTATAAAACCAGAAGTAGGTCTACGACAGCTGAACTGGTCCGTTAAACCAACATTTCTTTCCCAGCAATTTCAGAAAGAATCAACTTCCAGCAAAATATTCATTAAATGTCAATTCATTTCCTTTAAGTTCTTGTGAATAAAGAAGCTAATATGTGAACCAGATTTCATCTCAACATACCTAGGATAGCACCCAAGTTATATGTGCATAATATAACCTCGGTACACTTTGAATTGCATGGATGGCCCCACATGGCAATAAATATCCAATCAAGCTTCTGTATCTTCTGGAATGTGAAGATAATATTAAACTAATGAAATATGAAGCAAAATAAACTCACCGCACACAGAGGAACTGCACAAGTCTGGTTGTAACCCCACAATTACACACATTCAATCTCAACGACATTCCGTACCTCTGTCCCTGTCTGCCATATTGGAACTCACTGCCTATTTGATAGCGCAGGGCATGTAGTAACTTCCAGCTACAAATAAGTTACCATGGAAACTGTTTACTCCGGTCATAGAAGGCTTTGACTATGGTATATAAAGACATATTAGTAAAAAAAAAGTATTGTGTAAGTTACCATGGAAACTGTTTAGTCACAGAAGGCTTTGACTATGGTATATCAAGGTATAACTTACTAGTAAAAGAAGTATTGTGTAAGAACTCTGAAATTTCCAACATCAATACGCGTTTAGAGGTCCTTTCAATCCAAAAATAAAATTTTCGTCAGAATATCTGTCGTGCATCTGCATGTCCGTCTGTGTATGACTGTGATCGAAAAAGAAAAGTCGTACAAAACATCGTACAAAAACGAAAAATAGCACGAAAACTTTGTTATTTTATATTTGGGTAGGCATCTTCCAGAAATGTGACAAGAAGCTTTACGATTAATTTATCTTATGTTTATTACCATATACCCCCAATCCTGCCATCTGCCTACGGGAGATGATGCAGCGGTCGGGTGGTAGGCCAAGTCCTTCCGGGGATGTAGCGCCACGGAGTTTAGTTTAGTTTTATTACCATATAAGAACATGAAGAAATATTTATTTTTGTGGAATTTCTCGAAACGGGCTCTGAGGATTTATATACATAAACTGAAATTGCTTTTATTTGAAGGGAAAATTAAAAATTCTTTGAATGCAAGTTAAAAGTTACGAATCTCATCTAAGAACTTGCAACTTTGACAATAAATAAGTATTTTCAGACAGATATCAAAGAAACGCTTCCTATTATAATTGTTACCATGGTGCGACTTCTGGAATTTTTCTACATAAATAGTGTTATATTTCTTCATCCCTAGACCATAAAACAACAGTAAACTCAAAAGTTAATATCTTTTCATCCATAGATCACGTTATAAAAGAAAGTGTAATGTTTAGGGTGGGTGGGTCGGACCAAATTATTCGTCGAGAGATTATCTCCTCTCCAGAGAACTATCTACTCTTATACAATTCAACGGCCCTAAATAGCGTGCTCACTCGCTCGCCCGCTTCTTGAGTTCATCGGGTATACTCGGCGATGTTCGTCTCTCGCAGTCTAAACTTTCACGACGAGTACAAAATTAGGAAAACCGTTTCTTTATTATATAAGGCCCAAGTGAAATGAACACAATGAACAAATATTCTAATTTTATTTTTACTTACAATTTTCATAGCTCTGAACCACAAACATTTTTAATAAGCTGCCAGTATAAATTTCTTAAAAATCCTGGAGTCAATTATTAATGGCGGGCGAAACCGCGGGCACATGCTGTAAAATATTGATGGTTTAACCCTTGAAATATCGCTGATAATAAAAATAAAAAAACAAACCATTCCTTCCCTTGAAACATTATATAATTTCTGAAAATTGCACTGAATTGATCAAATAAAATTCACACCATATTCATTTGTCAACAAACAGTTGAGAAGCAATACGTATTATGTGTTCACAGGTTCCTTTGGAACTGCATAATCGGATCTGAGATCATTTTCCCAGGGGGCGCTTTCTAATCGTGGAATGTACTCTAAAAACGGAATTTTAGCTCTTTCATTAATTATTAATGGTTTAGTTTATGAATAATTCGCGTGCAAGTGTTAATAAATAGGCAAAAGATAGATTTATGCTGCACCCCAGCCAAGCTCCGCCGTTTTGTTAGGTTAGGAACGTTTATGTTAGTTTAGGAGCAATATACTGAATACCACGAGGTTTATTATGTCTCACATTGAATTTCTTCTGTGACGAAACCTTAAACCCCACCTTCCCAGGCGGGCCTCATTAGAGAGGAGCCTAGGGTGCAGCATAAAACTATTTTTTCCCAATAAATATAATGCTTGAATAGTTATTATACTCTTAATTTTTAATTTTTAAATTTATTATCGTGGACGAAGCCACGGGCACCTGCTAGTATACCTAGGTATAACAATATACGTGTGATATTAGGTGTTTTATGAAAATAAAGTTGGTTTTTAAAGTGAGCTCCCCTAGAATGCGATTTTACCCTGAATTTTACCGGATTTTCTACCACGGCACCTCACAACATAGTAAATACCACACATCTCTATTTCTATAACTTATATGAAGAGTAGAGCAGGAAATTCAATGAATGGGTCCTGTTTATTCAGCAGGAGTAGGCCTATTTCAATTCCCTCCCACATATTACGCGTATTTCTTGCTCGTTTCCCGTAACTTTTAAGTAATAGGGGATGTTATGACTAGACCTGGGATTTTAGGCTCTAAAAAAACTAGCTTTAGGCACCTAAAATAGGCTTTTAAAAGATAAAATATGCGCTTAAAATAAGCTTTTAAAAAGTGTAAATAGAGAGAGAAAATATACTTTAAAATACTATAATATGCTCTTAAAATATAGCCTGATCTTTTTTACTGTAAAAAACGTGGTATACCTATTCTCAACATAAATAATTGCAAAATTAAGACAGAATTAAAAATACATTTATCAAAAATAGTTGTGGATTATATGAAAAATTGACGGAGTAAGTCCCGTCAGTTAGCATTCCTTTGGTGTCAATTGTTTGGGAAAATCAAGTGTGTGTGAAAAACCCACCCTCTACTGTTCTGCTCTTCATTCAAGGATGTCCATTAAATGATTGTGCAAGTTACAGAAGTTGTATTTTATTTTAAATGTGCAAAATAGGCATTTTAGGCACTAAAATAGTAAAAATAGGCTTCAAAGGTCCAAATAGGCATTTTAGGGCACTATAAAACTCTATAAATATAAGTGATATATCATGAAATGTCAACATATTTTAAAAATTGCATGTTACTTCATAAGGAACAAAATAGGCATTTGCCTTAAAATCCCAGGTCTAGTTATGACATGATTGACTGACGTCATAAACACGGTCTATTAATATACCAACACCAGCATCATTCTGATGATGTTCTAGTGATGATAATAGTACACATTACTTGAATTCATTAACGTATTAACTTCTGAATGTAAACAATCTGCCATTTTATCGCTGCAGACTCCTCAAGGGAACACTTCCGAAACCTGTTACTGACAGCTTTCCGTCGGATTTACTATTTTAAACGTTAATTTACGCAATTATAACACCTTAAAACGTACAGAAATAAAACTGTTGTTAGAAACTGTCCTACAAAACAAGAAGTAGGTCTACGACAGCTGAACTGGTCCGTAAACCAACATTTCTTTCCCAGGAATTTAAGAAAGAATCAACTTTCAGCAAAATATTCATTAAATGTCAATTCATTTCCTTTAAGTTCTTGTGAATAAAGAAGCTAATATGTGAAGCAGATTTCATCTCAACATACCTAGGGTAGCACCCAAGTTATATGTGCATTAATATAACCTCGGTACACTTTGAATTGCATGGATCCGTGGCCCCACATGGCAATAAATATGCAATCAAGCTTCTGTATCTTCAGGAATGCTAAGATAATATTAAAATAATGAAATATGAAGCAAAATAAACTCACCGCACACAGAGGAACTGCACAAGTCTGGTTGTAACCCTACAATTACACACATTCAATCTCAACGACATTCCGTACCTCTGTCCCTGTCTGCCATATTGGAACTCACTGCCTATTTGATAGCGCAGGGCATGTAGTAACTTCCAGCTACAATAATAAGTTACCATGGAAACAGTTTACTCCGGTCATAGAAGGCTTTGACTATGGTATATCAAGACATATTAGTAAAAGAAGTATTGTGTAAGTTACCATGGAAACTGTTTAGTCTCAGAAGGCTTTGACTATGGTATATTAGGGCAAATTCGTCATTGCTTTCTTTACTTGAACTGTAGAATTTAGGCTGATCAGATATTTTCTGGTGCAACAGGGGACAAATTCAATTTCAAGAATTAACTTTACGAACTTGAAAGCTTGAACAGGGATCCCCGTCTGTATTAAAATTAAATATACATTATTACTAAAGTAAAGTAAAGTGATCCCTATACAGGCCATGGAGGCCCAGAGGGTTCCAGGAGGTTGAGGCTCCCAGATTTTGGACATTCGGCACATGAAGGTGGTAAGGTTGTCAGCCTTACGCACCGGCCGCCTTCACCCCCAGGATTGCTCCTGGTACTCATTTCTGTTAGAGGCTGAGTCGACCCCAGGGCCATAGTGCCACCAGAAGGATTAGGCCAATTGAAAAATCTCAACGACCTCATCGGGAATCGAACCCGCGACCTTCCGGTTTGTAGCGCAGCGATACATTATTACTACGTTATTGAAATTCAAACTGTGTAGTCAACGAAACTTCGCCAGTTAGTTTTTTTGCACGAAAAATGAAAGTTACTTTTTACTTGTAGCAATGCTTCATCTGTTTTCGTATCTATTGATTTTATCCTACGTACCGGTATAGTGAGTTCTCTATATGAGATAAATTTTTACGTAGATCATAAAAATGACCAAAATATGACTTTATATGCAAAATAAGAACGGTACGATTAGGATAGTAAGCGTGCAATTCGTGTTTAATTTGTGTTTGCGGCGAGAATGGAGGTAAGGATAAAAATATGACATGTTATAAGCATCCGAACCCTAGTTATAATGTAGACGGCATCCCATATCTACTCTTATACAATTCAACGGCCCTAAATAGCGTGCTTGCTCGCCCGCTTCGTGAGACATCGGGTATACTCGGCGATGTTCGTCTCTCGCAGTCTAAACTTTCATGACGACTACAAAATTAGGAAGGAAAACCGTTTCTTTATTATATAAGGCCTAAGTGAAATGAACACAATGAACAAATATTCTAATTTTATTTTTACTTACAATTTTCATAGCTCTGAACCACAAACATTTTTAATAATCTACCAGTGTAATTTTCTTAAAAATCCTGGAGTCAATGAATAATGGCGGGCGAAGCCGGGGGCAACAGCTGTAAAATATTGATGGTTTTATCTCTTGAAATATCGCTGATAATAATAATAATCCAAACAAACCATTCCTTCCCTTGAAACATTATATAATTTCTGAAAATTACACTGAATTGATAAAATAAAATTCACATCATATTCATGTCAATAAACAGCTGAGAAACAATACGTATTATGTGTTCACAGGTTCTTTGGAACTGCATAATCGATTCTGATATAGTTTTCCCAGGGGGCGCTTTCATGTCGTACTCTAAAGCAGGAATTTTAGCTGTTTCATTAATTATTAATGGCTTAGTTTATGAATGATTCGCGTGTTAATAAATATAATGCTTTAATAATTATTATACGCTTAATTTTTAATTTTTAAAAGAATTATCGTGCCGAAGCCACGGGCACCTCCTAGTAGACAATACAATTTTATGTTACCGGCCTTTCTGTTTCTTCATATTTCAACTCCTACCAGGCTTGGTGTGTAGAAGCGATGGGATGCAAAATTCTACATCCTCTGTGAGTCATTAAAAGCTATATCAAGCATTTTCTGAGGGAATCGTTTGAGTAAAATAAGTCGTTCTTCTTCATTTCAAATTCTAAATACCTATATAAGGACCTAGACGCCGAACGTTTTAAGCTAGTTATAATACTAAAACTAAACTAAACTCCGTGGCGCGACATCCCCGAAGGGACAAGGCCTACCACCCGACCGCTGCGTCATCTACCTATAGGCAGATGGCAGGATTGGGGGACATGTGGCCAGCATGCCGACACCCACGGCTGTTAATGGTGGTTTCCATGACCGGAGCCGCTACTACTCTACCAAGTAGCTCCTCAATTTGAATCACGAGGCTGAGTGCACCCCTACCAGACCTCCCTACCTCAGAAAAACCCGAGGAGGTACCAGGATCGAACCCGGGCCGACGGATCCGTAGTCAGCGACGTTAACCACAAGATCACGCCGGCGGTCATAATATAATACATTAAGAGCTAAAACTTATATTTGAAACTTTTCCCCCAAAATTTCTAGAGAATAACTTAGTTATATGCCACTCATTTCAAAAACAATAATGTTTTAATTTTAAGCCTTCACGAAGTATTTTACTGAATGCACACAATTACATTACATCCGTGTACTCTGTGCAGTGTAACATACAGGGTGTTAATGAATAACACCGAAATATTTTACCTGTGTATAGAGGGGACATAGACACGCAACTTTTATTAGGACATTTTTGCTCTATGACGTAAAATGTGTATGCTACAGAGCATTAATGTCCTTAAAATTTGGTGCTCATAACTCAATAATTGAGCGGAATATGGTTAAAATTTTCATTAAATTGACTTCATGCCTTCTTAGCGATCGATAAAAACCTGATTCTTAATAATTCATCAACAGCTATACCATAATATAGAATTTTCATAATCTGCGAAATTTACTGACTAATCACATGATTGCCCGTCACTGCATTATGTTTTTATTCCTAATTCCAGACTTAACAAAAATGTTTCGTTTGTCTTTTTTTCCCTCAGAGTTGTAAGATATCGATCGTCATTTTTTACAATTTTCCCGACCACTACACAATATTCACTGTTCCTTTGTTTCCCATCATTTCAAGTATTAGAAGTCAGTGGCGTGCATATCCTTGGGAGATTTTATGTTTTAACAGGAAGAATTGAATCCATAGAGCAAAAATCTCCTAATAAAAGTTGCTTGTCTATGTCCCCTCTATACACAGGTAAAATATTTCGGTGTTATTCATTAACACCCTGTATAAGATTTTTTGTAGACACATTCTCTACAGCTAAAAGAAGACATCTTTATTTCAGAAAAATATGAAGTTGCTATTTCTCGAAACTCCTATAAATGTGACAAAGTATTTCTTAAATGCTGTAGGCGTTTGTACAATATGTGTGTGTTATATTGCACTACAGGAATACTGCCAGCTTAATTTATTGATATTATTCATCATAACAGCGTGTACCATAAACTTGTGTCGTTTTGAAAAAAGAACATAAGATTCGTCGCCAATAGCAACGCCATAGAGGAATAAAAATCACAGCGTCCATGATTGGTTTCCGTTGCAACTAAGATTAGCGTAAGCTCTGTATACTAATAGAAGGTGGCCATGATATGAAAGTTATTTTCCCTCTCTGTACTTTCTGTTGGAAAAGCATTTGTATAAAAATCTGATGTGAAATTCACATAACTTCCTCTGCCCTGATAACAGTTTGCCTCTGGCATAGGCCAAATATATTAACTTATATACTAGCTGAAAAGGCCCGGCGTCGCCCGGGCTTTGTATTTTGTAATTTGAAATTAACTTATGGAGGACTTTCGATGTTGAAACTCTAGGTCCTGATATAATAATGTATGTAGAATTCGAAATGAGGAAGAACAACATATGGCACTCAGACTATTCCCTCAGAAAACGCTAGATATAGCTTTTTATGGTTCATAGAGGATGTCGAATGCTGCATTCCGTTGCTTCTACTCATCATGCCTGAGAGGGGTTGAAACAAGAAGAAACATAAATTACATAAGATTGTACTGACTTGACGGAAAATTTTATTTCTCATTCTCATGTTACCATACAACCGTTTCGGTTCTGAAATAAAAGAGAAATGCAGTATCACTTTCATACTTTCCTCCCCTAAAACCCGGGACATAATACACTGCGAGCATAGGACTCAAAATGTTCCATCCCATGCTTAGGGCCTATGATAAATCTCAACTAATAAAAAGCCTACAGCTATGGATAACTGACTATTTACCGACTTCTGATATAGCATACTCATACACTTAAATTGTCCCTGCAATACGACCTCTTATTCTACATCAAAATGTGAAGTGAGAAAATATTTCTTATGTCGAGGGTAGACAAAGTTATGTGACTGCATCACACTGTGCTTTATTTTTAGTGATGAGCGAGACCAGTCTTGGTCTTGCAGTCTTGGTCTCGGTCTTGCAGAAAATGCAAGACCGAGACCAAGACCAAGACCGCATCAGCGTTAGCAAGACCAAGACCAAGACCGACCAAGCAAGACCGAGACCAAGACCAAGACCAACCCTGCAAGACTCTGGCAAGAACAAGACCAAGCTGCAAGACTCTTGCAGTCTTGCTACTTTAATTTTTTTTATAAAGCTTCGTTGTGTATGTGGTGGAGGGCGAGCGGTCTAACCACTCATCCATGGGGCGACCTATGACTGAGGATTTGAAACTTTAAACAGTATCCCCGTAACTTAAAACGCCTATTAACATGTTCAGTACCCTATTTCATTAACGATGACATCCTTTTTTACACCTAACATTAATATTCATAGCCTACTCTCACTTTTAGAATCTTTTCTGTCTACTTGAACAAAATATAACACAGCTATTCAGCTCATTCCATTCTCCTTGCAGAAAATTTCAAAATAAAGTGAAGTCTAAAAAATCAGGTTATACACCCGGCATTCTTCATAATTATTCAATTAAACACAATTAAACCGTAGATTAATTAAAACAGGAACTTATTTGACGGGTATTTGCTAGTTATTACTTTACAGTTACGTATCTGATTGTAATGTAGCTATACAGGCCTACATTTTGCTGATGATAGGTAGGACATCCACTGAAAATCTTTTTTACTACTACAATTTTGTTATTGACACAACAGTGGCGATGTTTTAGTTATTGCTGCTGATTTATATTAAGGATGCATATGGAATGGGAAAAGATACTAAAAGTAGAAAATGGCTGGTCTAGAAATATTTGCTTGCATGAAGAATAGTTATGATTAATTATGACCCAATTAGTTGAAGGCCCGAAACTTGAAAGCAAGTAGAAAGTAATTTATGGGGGGTAGCGGAAATCTTTAAAGTGCAGAAATGATCTGTTCACAATGTGTTATAAATTAGAACTAGGGTATATGCAAAGAGAAATATTATTTATTGCAGCCTATGGTTTGGGTTTCGAATGGACATTGTGTGATTTCCTATAGTTTGCACAATTTCTAAAGCATCTGCTTCAATGTCGTTATGTTTTGTTACTATATTATACAGTTTTAAACATGTCAGATAGAACCTCTCTCCTATGCGGAAATCTTTAAAACATTTCATACACATCCTGTTAATTTTACTTCTTGTCTCCGCAGCCTTTCAATTTGAAATTTTGCAATATAATATGCATAATTTTACACTCTCAAATAGTGTATAGCATCTCTTGGATTTTGAGTTTAAAGTTCTGCAATAGGATAACAGAGAATATTTAAATGAACACTCAAAGTTTTCTGTTCTAGCCTATATCACCATGGACGTTTCGGCAAACAGCATGACGTCACATTACTGTTTACATGGTCAAAGGAACTAAAAGCAATTAGCTTTCGTTACTTTCGCAAGCAATAACACACATGTAATCGGTGTAACTTTAAATCATGTAAACGCCAATGATCACAGTAAGATGCGTAAAAGAAAACTGCAAGACTCTTGCAACAAGACCAAGACCAAGTATGCAAGACCGAGACCAAGACCAAGACTACTGATGCAAGACCGAGACCAAGACCAAGACCAGGGTTACCTATGCAAGACCAAGACCAAGACTGAGAGTGCAATACCAAGACCAAGACCAAGACCGCCTTGGTCTTGGTCTTGGTCTTGCATTTGCTCATCACTATTTATTTTCGTGTAATTCATTTTTCAGTAATTATTTTCGCCAATATATTACATGGAATCATAATTCGTTAAAGTCCAGCATTAGGCTATATAGTTGCCAAGGCCCTATGTAATCACAGTAAACAATTCACTGTTGCCATGTGAACTGAACAACATTTCATTTTTTTCAGTAGAATACTCACAGAAATTATATAATTTTCAAGGGAAGGACTGATTTGTTTCAATTTTAATGTCGACAGCTATACTTCCCGGGCTTAACTGGGTATGTGTGCAAAATGTCGTGTAAATTGGTAAAGAAATGTAGATTTGTATAAGGAACAAACATACATACATACATACATACATACACACTTTCGATTTTATATATTAGATGACTTTCTCTTCATGTAAATTGGTTGTAAAAATGCTATCACACCAATCGCATCCCCGAAGGATACATAACCCAAATAAAATCTGACCCATGCACTTTTGTAAGTTCATTTTAAGCATGGCCAACTTTATCACTTCACATTCTGATATAGGACTAGAATAAGAGGCTATGTTGCAAAAAGCGCGTATTTAGAGTGGGTGGCTTATAACTACCCTTCAGAGATGATATATAAACTTATGCATTCATGAACCACAGATTATTGTCTCTGTTGGACATTAAATGATACTATAGGAGAAAGTTAATCCGACACTGGGACTTGAACACAGGACTTTTGGCTATCCGTGCCACTGCTCCACCGACTGAGCTAAGCATTCACTTCACAGCGCCAGATGGAACCTCTCTCCTATGACCGATTGCCCTTAATGGTCTACCTCACTGACAGACAATTTATGTCATATGTTGTAATGTAAGGCACACTAATTACCAGTTGACTAGTGACTTTTTGTGACCGGGCTAGCACTGTTATTGTATAGTTAACACTGGAGATGATATATATGCATTCATGAAGGTTCTGCGTTCAAATCTCAGTGTCAGAGGAATTTTTCTCCTATAATATTCTCATGTAAGTCCACCGCTGTGGCTCAGAGGATGCGTCCAATCCTCTCACGCAGTGGGCCCGGGTTCGATTCCTGGTCGGGACAAGTTACCTAGGTGAGGTTTTTTCCGGGGTTTTCCCTCACCTATGAGACAAATGTCAGGTAACTTTAGGCCCTTGTGGTCCCCGGATATCATCTGGCCGTCATTATCATCTTCATCCTCATCCTCGCCTTGTTCTGAGTGAGTGTGTGCGTGAATGGTGTGTATCGTCCTATGTGTTCGTGTTGTCTCGGAGGTGGCCCCGGCATTGGGCTGATCACTCATCCGGGGAGGCCCTCCATGTCCTTGTCTGGTCAAAAAAGTATGTATGTGATCCAAAGGTAATCCCTCTCCCGACAGGTCGCGGCCCTGTAAGGCCCGGGCGGCTTGGGTCGCTTAAATCCTAAAAGGGAGAGGTAAAACTACGAAAAAGAAAGAAAGAAAGAAAGAACATTCTCATGTAGGCCTAATGTCCAACAGAGACAATAATCTGTGGTTCATGAATGCATATGTATATATTCATCTTGAATGTTTCATCTGGCGCTGTGAATCGAACCCCGGCTAGTTCAGTTGGTAGAGCGGCGGCAAAGATAGCCAAAGGTCCTGGGTTCCAATCCTAGTGTCGGAGGGATCTTTCTCCTATAATGGACTGGAGAAAACTGCATAACGACGAGCTTTATTCGACATCGGATATAGTAAGGATAATTAAATCACGAAGGATGAAATGGGCTGGACATGTTGTGCGCATGGGGAAGGAAAGAGATATCTAAAAAAATATTGACTGGGAGACGGAAGGGAAAAGACCACTTGGAAGACCTAGTCGTAGGTGGGAGGACAATATTAGGATAGATTTAAGGATTTGTAGGAATTGTGAGGGATGATTGGATGGAGTTAGCATAGAATAGGGTTGAATGACGGGCTCAGGTAAGCGCGGCAATGAACCTTCTGGTTCCATAAAATAGATAATATTCCTTTAGTTTGCTGTAACATTCCCAGAAGATACCTAACTTAAATATAAGATTTTTTGGATCTCAATGCTCTGTCGTTCACACACATAGACATGTTTCTGAAATAGTATATTGCGATACAAGTGTCATAAGCGGTGCATACGGATCGAGGAAAGAGTTTGAGGATTTCAGAGGATCCGTTCTAGGAAAGAGATTGAGGATTTCAGAGGATCCGTTATGGGCTTACGGCACGAGTATTGCATGCTATTTTTTGCACGATGATTATTTATACCAATTTATTTATATTAATTGAGATATTAGCTGAAAATATTATGTTTACACACTATTGAAGATGGATGTTATATTTCAGAAAGTGATTCGCATGTGTTGGTTGTTATGGGAACCGAATATTCGTCCTGTTCAAGTCGCCACAAACTAGGGGGCCTTGATTCCGGTCTTCGATAAAGGCTTGTATTATGATGATTTTACTTACGGCACTTGTGCTTTTTGTAATTTTTACCGCACGGAGATTTCTTTCGTTTTCAAAGCGTATGGGAATGTCAACTTACGATCCACGGCAACATAATTCGTAAGTACCACTAATTAGTTGCGTCGTGCAAAAATAACTTTTTTATTGAAAACTCGACATGGAATGTCAGGGTCGAACACAGGACTTCATCTACCTGCGGTATTGGGTAGGAAAGTAATAAAAATTAAGCCTACATCTAGTTACTGTTTTTTTCCCCCTTAAAAGCGCAATATGTTGATGTAAATATTTTATTCCTGACATCTGTTACTTTACATATGGTAACACGCATTAGAATTCATGACTTGCCTACCAGTAACCAGTTCTCTTTCCACACACTGTACTGTATGCCCTAAGTCTATGTTTAGCCTACACCTATGATATTATTTCCCTAAAACAAATTACATGAACATCAAATAAATTATTACGAGGATGGATCGAAAAGTAACGCACAATAATCTTTCTTTCTTTCTTTCTTTCTTTCTTTTTCGTAGTTTTACCTCTCCCTTTTAGGATTTAAGCGACCCAAGCCGCCCGGGCCTTACAGGGCCGCGACCTGTCGGGAGAGGAATTACCTTTGGATCACATACATACTTTTTTGACCAGACAAGGACATGGAGGGCCTCCCCGGATGAGTGATCAGCCCAATGCCGGGGCCACCTCCGAGACAACACGAACACATAGGACGATACACACCATTCACACACACACACTCACTCAGAACAAGGCGAGGATGAGGATGAAGATGATAATGACGGCCAGATGATATCCGGGGACCACAAGGGCCTAAAGTTACCCGACATTTGTCTCATAGGTAAGGGAAAACCCCGGAAAAAACCTCACCTAGGTAACTTGTCCCGACCAGGAATCGAACCCGGGCCCGCTGCGTGAGAGGATTGCACAATAATCTTTTTTACAAAAAGTTTAATATGTACAATTACAAACAAATGCACACATGAAGGAACATCTTTTGTCTATTTCTCTTAATAGTCGCCAAGTTTTTCAACACATCTCTCCCATCGTGATACCAGTACCAGGGTAAGGGTATTTTAGTATTAGTAATACCCTCACCAGAACAAAATGATGTTCATTAGAGAGATAGAATGGCCTTACCTTTTTCTCGAGTCTGCAGTGTCTATCTTCCAGATGGCGTCCAGATCTGGTCTCTGGATGTCAAACAAGATCAACTGAAGACAAAAACTTCTCTCTGACTCGTGCAGCGCCGACCTCTGTCCAGTGATCAATGCCGTATTTACATTAACTAAACCCCTCTTGGATATAAACTGTTAAGAGGACAGAATGGCGAATGGCCTACCGTATGCAGTAGGGTGGGCCAGGGAACTACTAACTGTCAATTGTTTCTATGTGGTGTGGCTCTCTAAATGTTTAAATAGTTATGAAGTAATAGGTCTAAAACTTTATAATAGCTTACCATCGGAACTACTTGAATTCCCAAATGGTATTTTTAAGTCTCAATTATATGACTGGTTGGTCAAAAATCCTTTTTATACAATTGACGAATTCTTTGAATGTAAAGAATGACATGTGAACAAGTGTAACATTTTACTCAATTAAGTAATTTAATACAATATGTTTATATAGGGTGATTTTTTACGTTGTCTATTGCTTGTATTTTATGCTAATTACAATAAAATTAATAAACCTTTTTCACAGCTTTAATAACTTAATTTTTTAATAAAATTAGTGCGGGGCCTAGATTTCCAAAACAAAAGACCAAAAATAGGATTTTACTCAAATAGATAGATATATAATAAGCCATTTTAAAAGATAAGTTCAAGCTCTTTTATATGTTTTAATTCAGCTGTATTTATACTCCTTTTAGCTACGATGCCATATCAGGAGTTCGGGATCTGTGTCTGTACAATAGGGTAGGCCATGGAACTATTGACTGTCAATTGTTTCTATTGCTAGTGTATTTTTATGGAGCAAAAATTCTACTGATATTAATTTAAATGGATATGATTCAGGGCGAAATGGTGAGGATGATTCATGGTACATAAATATCCAATTCGGCATTTGCCTTTACGACTGGGGAAACTAAGAAAAAACCCATGTCAAATCGGCCAGCCACGGGATTTGAACCTGGGACCTCCCGAATGCGAGTCCAAGGAGTTACCATCTCAGCTACCTCGCTCGGATTTTATATCTTGCTAATGGGTGAACAAATGAACATTGAAAAAGATGGCTTTATTATAAGTAGGGGGCGGATTTCTATGACATGTCATATTTTTCCCCTTTGCATTATTTCAGGTTTCCGACTAATTTAAACCCGATTCCAAGCATCCTGGTGAAAATGGAACGGCTTTTATTGTGCATATAACTGCATATTTAGGAAATTTTCAACTAATGTAGCATATTTAGTATGAATATGAATATTTATGTCATATTTTTGGCATATTTGTTTGCATATTAAAGAAATTTTGGAGTGTTGTAAATTTTGAATTATAATGATAATTTTTGAGAATTTACAGATAGGGTATTTAAAATAATTAACAATGCATTTTAATAAAATTAATTGTAATGAAACTTAAAAAATATACATAATGTGCAAGTGGTAAAGTCATATTTTAAATTTTATTGGTCATATTTTAATGTTTTTTAGGTCATAAATGCATGCATATGTCCTATTTTTTAAGTCATAGAAATCCGCCCCCTAATTATAAGCATTACCGAAAATAAAATTTGAGGGTGGGCGGGATATGAACTCCGGGTGGGCAGATGTATCACCAATCTGGTATATTGAGCACATAAACCCAACCTTCGGTTATAGTTTTTACAAGTCATATAAACTGACCAACCTGCCACAAGATATCCTGAAATGCATTACTTCTTAGTAACTACAGCATAGTTCAGTTATGTATGACCGAAAAACATGAAGAAAGAAGTGGAATATCACCACAACATCACTTATAATCGCTTTAATGACTTTTTAAACATGTACTTTGCTGAAAAGATCTTACGTTCTCTGGTTTAAAAGCATAACATTGATCTCCAACGTTGAAATTCGTGTCATATTCCGATTTCATTGCGCAGATAAACATTCCTTTATGAAAACCTACAGGATCGAAGTACGAGGGGTATTCCGAAAGTAAGTTTCGTCAATGTATGGCAGGAGCGGCGTGTTCACCAGGGGAACCAAACAAACGCCAGACGAATCCCCACCCGTGGCTGGTTCCACGACGGAAGTGGCGTCAGCGGAGGAGGCATGACGCAGGCGCACTGCGCCGTAGAAGAGCGAGTCGCAGCAGACTGGCGTGCCCGCGGGTATTAGTGTACCGCTCACGATGGCACGAGAGATTTGGCGCCACTGCCATGTACCGCTATCTCCCCTCTTTCAAACGAGCCATTGCTGCAGCCGCTGAACCTTTTATTGTCCGAGATAGAGCTGTTTGAAATTGATCTCCCGATTTCCGTCCCCGCAAAGTGCGGCCTCCACGAACCCATCTCGCACAAACCTTATGGAACATCAATTTGTCACTCAAAATGGTCTGTATGGAACCTTTAGTAATATCAGGAAGCTGAGGTGGAGCAGGCTGTGCGCCAATTCCTTGCATCGCAGGGCACCGAGTTTTACCACAGTGGGTTCTTCAAACTGATCGCACGCTACGACAAATGTCTCAATGTCGCTGGCGACTATGTCGAAAAATAGTGCACGGTGTATAGTTCATGCTGCCATGCTGTATTGCTTTTGGGTCAATAAAGTGTCCGTGTGACAAACTGACGAAACTTACTTTCGGAATACCCCTCGTAGACTACTTTTGCTGTGCTGGTTTTTACATCTTCTTTCCTTGGTAGAAACAAACAATTTCAAACGCCATTTTTTCCGAAGTAAGTGTTCTAAGAAGAAAAAGAAAAAAAGATTGTTTCTAAACTTTAACTGTGGGCTTTGCTTGATTCGAAATGTGCAGAAGTCCATAAGTCCATACTTTGTGAAAAAATAAGCTTTAGTAAAAATTGCGTAATATCATTTTTTCACGTCGTAACTAATTAGTGGTACTTATGAATATTGTTGCCGTGGATCGTAACTTGACATTCCCACACGTAATCTGGTTGCTATGAAAACAAAAGAAATCTCAGTGCTATAAAAATTACAAAAAGCACAAGTGCCATAAGTAAAACCATCATAATACAAGCCTTTATGGAAGACCGGAACCAAGGGCCCCCTGGTTTGTGGCGACTTTAACAGGACAAATATTCGGTTCCCATAACAACCAACACATGCGAATCACTTTCTGAAATATAACATCCATCTTCAATATTGTAGCCTACATACATAACATTTTCAGCTAATATCTCAATTAATATAAATAAATCTATATAAATAATCATCGTGCAAAAAATAGCATGCAATACTCGTGCCGTAAGGGCATAACTGATCTCGGAAATTGAAAAAAGTCTTTCCTCGATCCGTATGCACCGCTTACGGCACTTGTATCACAATATACTATTAATACTTTCATTTGTCCCATATGACTAGGCAAAGATACAGATTGCTAGTGTTGAGGGATATCTGCAAAAAAGGGGTCCAGTCCGGGACACAAGCCCTTTCTGCATATTACTGTGAAAATACACTACTACTAGGCGCATCCACAAAGTAAGTTTCCCTGTGGCCGTCTACTGAAACAAAACACAATTTAATGAGCACATATTTTCCAGCAGATACAGCAACTATTCAGCTATTTTTTCAACATATTCACCACCGGAATTCAGACATTTGTCATACCGTGGCATAGGCGTACCGAGGGGGGGGTTTTGAACCCCCCCCCCCCGTATTGATTAAAAAAAGGAAAATTGTTTAATTTTTTAAGTCTGCCCATAAATTACTTACTACAAGTATAAATCGTGGGAAGCATAAAACTCGTTATTTTGCGTCTTAATTTTTAAAATTTTCCGGGGGTGGACCCCCGAAAGCTTAAAACTCGTTATTTTGCATCTAAATTTTTAAAATTTTCCGGGGGAGGACCCCCGGACCCCCCTCTCCCTGGGGGGTATTCCATACCCCCAGACCCCGCGGATGTTATAACCCCCCCATATGGTCGGCCTGGTTACGCCTATGTACCGTGGGACCAACTTTTGTACCCATGTGTAATAGAAGTCTGCCGCCAGGGATTGGAACCACGGTTTGACAACCACCTGTCATTCTGAAAATGCTAATGCAAACCTGACAGGAATCTCTTGAGGTCAAAGAACTGATGGAAGTCACTGGGAGCGAGGTCCGGGCTATAGGGTGAATGTTTAAACACCTCCCAGCCGAACTTCTGCAGGAGTCTTGCTAGGAGGTGTTTAAGCATCCACCCTACAGCGCGGACTTCGCTTCCAGTGATTTCCATTTTTTCCTACATCTCAAGAAATGGCAGGGAATGACAGAGAAGAGATGTTTGTCACACAGTAGTTCAAATCCCTGGCGGCAGACTTGCACGAGACATTCAAAAGTTGGTTTCACGGTATGACAAATGTTTCAATTCCGGTGGCAAATATGTTGAATAATAGCTGAATACTTGCTGTATCTATTGGAATATATACAGGGTAGATCAGAAAAATGGGTATACACACTTTGATAAACCATAGCTTATATACTGTATTATCATCAGTACGTACACTGACAATGGGCCTCAAATATCGCTTACCACCAGTGGCGGCTCGTGGCCGGAAAATTAGGTGAAGAGGAAAAAAAATGCCACATGCTTACGTTAATAACCGAACTCACCTAGGCCTATGTCTTGTATAGCAAATCAATCCTTCGATAGTCCTTTATGGCTGCAAATTTGTCGGTGATATCATCATAGGACGGCTGCATTTCTTCTAGCTGCAGTAAAGGTTCTTTCTGAATTGAAATATTCGCTAAATAAGATACTTGTCTGGCAACATTTTTGATCCTTCATTTAGTAGGCCTACGTCGTGATCTGACAGCTGGCACAATGATGATTTGATTTTAAACAATGCGGGTAAGAATATAGTTATTATTAATAAAATCTGATACATTTTATTCATGGAATACTCTTAATAAATCCCAATCGGGATTATGAGTTTCATTAGATAAATTCGATCCTGCTTTTCCACCGCGAATCTATTGATGTTTATCGTAATTATTATTCTCCTAATCAGATTATTTAGAATATTCCATTCATGCGATGCGGACTTGAAATTGACTAATAATCTTTAGCAATGCCTCGGATATCGACCAATGACTGTTGTTTATCTTATAAGTTAATATGCTTGCAAGGGTCGGAAAGATGCAATTTTATCTGATAAACTTCAGCTCGTTACTGATTACAAGGCATTAATATGCAGTGATTAATATGTCACATGTCGTATGATTGCCTATGAAAAAATATGCATTGTAGGAATGAAACGTCGTGATTCAACGTTGTCGTCCTATGGCGTCCTATCGGTGACGATCTCCGAAGATGGTTCAGTGTTGTGACACGTAACAGTGGGCTTTCATCACAGTACACAGTAGTCTTGGTATATGGTGACACACATTAAATAAATTAACTTCTAGTCTCATCCTTATGCCTCACTTTTGTGCTATAGAATCGAACGCCTATGATTTTTTTTCCGTTAATGATATTTAATTTTATGAGAAAGAATCCAAGCTCCTCTACCGTTCATACTTCAATGAAGTATATGGTTGTTTATAAACACCTTTTAAATAATTAATTGAAAATTGTTAAAAATAAAAATTCTAGCTCTTTAGCGTCTATGCAAATCGTGTGGAAAATTTAAAAAAATTGTTAGTTTTTTTTTTATAAAATCGTGAAGAATGAAAGTCTGTTCTAGCCTCGCCCAAAGATGTAAGACTTAAAAGCCTGAGTTTGTACAAACGATAGCTGGCTTATAACTACCCTTCAAAGTATAAGGATACCGTATAAAAGTAAGAAAAAGTCGTCAATCTCCCCAGAAGATATCTAATCCAAATACGTTTTATTTATACACGATGTTTAGTTCTCAAGCCACACAGACACGTTCCTGAAAATATTATTGGACAGAGGAGAATTCAAAACAGGTATTTATGTTAAAAACATTGATTTCGAACATTTATTACCTTTGGTACGGGTAGAGGAAGTGAAATTGGTGCTTTGTTATTAATGGAGCTAGCAGAAGAGGAGTAGGTATGAAACCCGCCACACACTGTCATAGTAGCAGCTTTCTGTGGTAACCGCGCGGCGCGCGCATCTTGCAGCCGAAGAACGACACCTTCGTGGGTAGTCTGATCCCTTCAGCATGGACGTGGGATAAGCGAGAAAAATGCTGCTTGCAGCAACAGCTAGCATCATTTTTAGTGGACCAGACTACCCATGGAACAGGGGAAGTGAATCAAGGCTGCTTCGTGCTTCTTTGCAAGACTCGAGAGCTCTCTGGCGCCTCCTCCTTTAACATCACTCGTGGCGGGCAATACAAAATTACATAAATGCATTTATAGTAAAAACCAACATTCGAGATATGGGAAATAAACTTTAAAAATACGTATTGTAAAGGAAAAATACTGGTGAAGTGCTACTTCACCTACTTCACCTGAATAGCCGCCACTGCTTACCACACATTGTAACATCACAACACTACTGCCATCTGTTGTTCAACCATTGATCTATCCTGTATGTCCACGAAATTATGTTTTGTTTCTGTAAGTGGCCCCAGGGAAACTTAATTTATGGACGCGCTTCGTAAATTATTTAATGAAATTAGTGAAAAATGAAAATTCAACACTTTTCCGTATTCATGTGTTCTTTAATGTTATCAGCACTGAATATTGTTTTACTTTCAACTGTCACCTTAATTCATAAAATGATGGATATAGATTCCAAAGCCTCCTGTATGAAATCATGGCATGCTTACTTTCAACTGTCCTCATATTTCATAAAATGTGTATATCGATTGAGAGTTTCCTGAGCCCCCTGTTTGAAATTATGGATTGCTTGTTCATTGTTGCAGGTCATCGACTGGTAAGAAACGGAGCAGTGCTTGAGCCGTTGTAGCATGCAGCGAGAGCAGAACAAACACAGGTACTACTGTCACCCCGAGCTGTCGAACAAATCACAAGGCATGCGCATGCGTATTTACATACCAGAGTTGCCCAGCCTAACTTCCAATTAAAACTTTTCCTGGCCGGGGAAAACAATTCGGTATCGGAGCCGGATGATGATTTATGGGAATAATTCCCCCCATTTCCTGTGCCAACCAAATAAAACAAATCTCGACCAAACTGGTAACACCATTACCTTCATAAACTATGCTTTATTACTTCCATTTCCCCACAGAGGTAGCATATTTATTGTTATTTACACAATTTGTCTCGAGAGTCATTTGTTTTATAATGCAACACAGCAGCCTACCTGTTATTCTTGCTTTCTAATTGCAATATTTTTTTTAGAAAAGTTTCAGTACAAATAGAGATTACGGTACAAAACTTTTAGGAAAAATAGGGTTTAGTTTAATGCAAAATTTAAATAAAAATAGAGTTTATAATGGTATAAAAGTTTTAGTAAAAATAGAGTTTAGTGTAGTACAAAAGTTTTAGTAAAATAGAGTTTATTATGGTACACAAGTTTTAGTAAAAGTAGAGTTTAGTATAGTGCAAAAAGTTTTAATAAAAATAGAGTTTAGTATAATGCAAAAGTTTTAATAAAAATAGAGTTTATCATGATATAGGCCTAAATGTTTTAGTAAAAATAGAGTTTAGTGTAGTACAAAAGTTTTAGTAAAGATAGAGTTAATTTAGTACTAAAAGTTTCAGTAAAATATGTATTATTATGGTACAAAAGTGTTAGTGAAGATAGAGCTTAGTTTAATATAAAAAACAAAACAAAATTCCTTGGCGCTACATCCCTGAAGGGACTAGGTCACCCACCCGACCGCAGCGTCGTCTACCATAGGCAGATGGCAGGATTTGGGAGCATGTGGTCAGCAAGCCGACACCCACGGCCATTAATAGTGGTTTCCGTGACCTGAGCCGCTACTTCTTCAGCAAGTACCTCCTCAATTTGAATCACAAGGCTCAGTGCATCCTCGCTACCTCAGAAAAATCAGAGGAAGTACTGGGGATCGAACCCGGGCCTGTAGTCGGCGATGCTAACCACAAGACCACACAGTTTAGTATAAAAGGTTTAACAAAATAGTTTATTATGGTACACAAGTTTTAGTAAAAATGCAAAAAATGTAATAAAAATAGAGTTTATAATGATATAAAAGTTTTAGTAATAATAGAATTTAGTGTAGTACAAAAGTTTTAATAAAAATAGTAGGGCTGTACCGATTAATCGATTCAGTATGCTAAAGGGAAGAATCTAGCAGATTTTGCTGCACACACATTTTTTATATATATATTTTTTTACTAGTTAACTAATAATGGTGTTCATTAATTCAGAATTTCTTTTGATTATCTGTAGTGTAATGGTTATTAAATGTGTAAAAAATATTAAATGTACACTTTGGTTTCGTTTAAAATACCGACCTGTTTGTCGATTAATCAATCGATTAATCGATTAAAGTCAAGCGTTAACTCGATTAGAAATTTTAATCGATTTTCAGCCCTAAAAAATAGAGTTTATTATGATACAAAAGTTTTAGTAAAAATAGAGTTTAGTGTAGTACAAAACTTCTGATACAGATAGAGTTTAGTAAAGTACAAACGTCTTAGTAAAAATAGAGTTGTGTAGTACTACAGTTTTAGAACAGTACAAAATTTAGAGTTTTTTTTTTAACACTCATAGTACTAAAATTTTTCTTCTTTTTAGAATTCCCCAGGCAAATTTTCACATCAGTATGTTTCATTTTTTTTTAATTCTTATTATTATTGATTTTGACATTTAAAATTATCACCTCGTATCGCCAACTTCTACTCAACATTATTATTATTATTAATCTTAATAGTAGCCTATTTATTATCATTCTATTTGCTCTTATTGTTATTTCTTTACTTCTAACATAGCTGTACATTTTATATAACTGCATCTTATATTGTATTCACTTTTATAGTATTATCTGTGTAATTATTGCACTTATAATATTATTGTATCAATTGTAATTATAGTTATTAGCACTGTATAATGTATAGGTCTATTTATGAATCTGGTTGAGTGGAAGAGAAGGTCACAAGGCCTTAACTCTGCCAGATATTATAATATTTATTATTATTATCACCATCATCATCATCATCATCATCATCATACCCACCACAGGTAGACAAAGTACTTCGACCCTGAAATTCACGTAAGTACAGTCGGTCAAATAAAAAACGTCGGGCGGTATTTGATTAAGTATCACGAACGAGCATATGCGCATGTACAGGAAGACTTAAGGTTAGGTTCACACACGCCTCTTGTCTATCCATGTATTTTTTTATTATTTAGTCAGTTTTGTTCCAAAACAAACATGTATAGAAGGCTGTGGCTATATGCCTCAAATCCGCCATATTCTTGGTTGCAAATTTTTATAATATTAATAATTAATAGATTCGCGAGGAATATGTTTATTCAAGGAGCATTTTTTTAAGATTTTATTTTATAATACCGGTACTTCTAGTGCAAAATCAATAACTTACGCTCAACTTCTGCAACCAATCTTAGCATCGAAATACGCGTCCGGCCAGATCAACGTTTGCTATGAAAACTTCCGGTCGCATTATAGTCAAGTTCCCTCCTCTGAGCTGCTCTTTCATAAATATGGAACCTTCTCGCTGCTTCAGAGACCGAAAAATGCAGGTCAATTACAGCCCTAACTACACTTTCTCTCACGTTAGCATTTGTATGTGGCGATGACACAAAGCAAAATGAATTATGACAATGCATTAAGTTGAATATCGTGTGTTGCGCTTTCCGCGATTTTCATTTTTTCCCTCCTTGTTCATATTTTCCCTCCTGCCGCATGGCCTCATATGTTCCGAAAATGACCTGTATTTTGTGTTTTTTATAGGAAACTTGTGAACTAATGCGTCAAAACTTTCATTTTAACAGCATACGAGTCCCGACGTTTTTTATTTGACCGACTGTACATGTTTTGAGGTCCCCTGAACCCAAATAGGCTACATAAATTTCAGAAAAATATCTGAGTCTGTAAAGAACACAACTCAAAAACGAAAAATTGTATCCAAACAAAATAGATTTTTGCATTAGATATTTTATTGGGATTGACCAAGACTTTCTCTTACTTTAATACCACTTTCATTTTTTTGAGATTTTTCCGAAAATGTCTCTAAAGATTTTCTCTAACTTGCTAACTTACTAAGAACTAAAACTTTTATTTGAGAATGTTTTCTCTGAAGAGTAACTTCGCCTGTGCTTAGAATAGTAATCAAAAAACTGTTTGGTAATTTCGTATGTAAAGGAACTGAGTCTCTTTTGGTTGGCAACAATTTGTTTGAAGCAAATCACCGTATGATAACAGTTGAACATAGCAGAAACATCTGCTGAAAATGCTGAAAAAATGAATATTTCTCTTGAAGTTATAGAAAAGGCAAATAATGAACTAATATTGAAAAATCCTTCGTTTTGATAAGGAGTTGCAGATTTTGAATGAACGGAGAAAAATGAAGTTCGTAAGTAAAGTTTGAATTAGATAAAGGTAATAATTGTTTAGGAATTTTCTTGGATTTACGCAAAGCTTTTGATACTGTTATTCACTCGAAACTATTAGATAAACTGAATAAGATAGGAATTAGAGGAACAGTTTACAAATTATTTGAATCATATCTGAGCAATAGATGTATAGGCCTAATGACAAAAGTAGACAGCCATATAAGTGAAATATCAAACATTGATATTGGTGTGCCACAAGGAACGATATTAGGACCAATATTATACTTAATATATGTAAATGATTTGCTAAATTTAAACCTAGATCAAATAAATGGCTCCATATTTTCATACGCAGATGACACTGTTGTGATTTTCAGTGGTCATTCATGGGAAGTAGCATATAAATACGCTAATACAGGCATGAAAATTGTAAAAAAATGGTTCGATTCTAACCTTCTGTCACTAAACGTGGATAAATCAACATTAGTTCCTTTCTCATTAACATCTACTGGTCAGATAGCGCGGAAAAAATGTACAAATTTAAATTTAATAATACATAATTGTAATTTTGATGTGAATTGTAAATGCTTACCACTGAAAGAAACAGCCGTTGTGAAATATTTGGGTATTTTTATTGATCAACACCTTAAATGGTCTCACCATGTTAACTACATCTGTAATAGACTACGCAGAACAATTCATAAATTTGTCATTTTACGCCACTGTATGCCCATTACTGTTTTACGTTCCGTTTATCTAGCACTTTTCCAGTCCATTATTCAATATGGCATTCTCGTCTGGGGAGGATTAGCGAAAACTACCCTTAAGCCCCTCTGCCTTTTACAAAAAAGAATAATAAAAATCTGTCTAAGAAAACACATTGATTACCCAACTAGCCTAATATTTTCGGAATTTAATGTTTTAAGTTTGGACCAAATTTACAAATTTTCTATATTAAAATATTTTCACAAACATCGTATAAAATACTCTTCCAGTGATCATATCTACAAAACTAGACGAAATACTAATTTACTCCTATTAGAACCCAAATGTCTCACATCGGCAGGATTAAAGCATAGCATTAATTTTGGACCGCGCTTCTATAACTCAATTATCAGAAAATATCCTGATCTCTCAGCATACTCCACTGTTAAATTTAATAGATATGTAAAGAATTTTTTGTAATTTTTTAGCTTTTAAGTAATTTTTGTTTCACTCCTTTTATGTATTTATGTTTAATATTTTTTTACTTTCTTTTTTAGTTAAGCACATTATAAACTCTATTTCTTTGTCTCTCCTCTTTCTTCACTCTGATATTTTTGAAACGGCACCCGAGCACGAGCAGTCTTGCTCATTCGGGTGTATTACTAAATTTAATACTTCTTGTGAAGATATAGCCTATATCTCTTTTACTCTTTTTAAATAGTAGTTGTAGTTAATTTTGAAAATGGTTTTATTTTACTTGTATAAATATGTATTTGTATTTGTATTTGTATTTGCAATTCTATGTAATAGTGATAATAAATAATAAATAAATAAATAAATAAATGTTTCGAGAGGGTTCTGTTAAATAATGTTTACGTTTCAAAATAACATAAATAAATCTGTAGGAAATGTACCGTAACATTCATACAAAATCTACAGATCAATGCACAAACAGTAAACCGCTATGTTAATTGTTTTCATTGCGGTCCGTCATGAGAACATAAAATGTGTGAAAAATTAGTTTCAGGAATTTAAAGGCTAGATAATAGGAATAATTTGAGGTTTCTGTCGGGTCAAAGGGACTAAAAATAAATCATATTAAAAAAATCAATAATATGCACATTATATTAAACATAACATAACAAATTTCCAATCGTTTATTGATATTGTTAGCCCGCCTTGATTGATTCATTTCTTCATAATGATGTCAGTGTAAATAAACGAAAATAACAGATTTAAAACACAACTAGCCGTTGAATAATTAAACGTAGGTGCTGTTGATATAATATTGTGCATTGTATCGATATATATGACTAGCTTAAAAGTCCCGGTGTCGCACGGGTTTTTTATGTTGTAATTGGAAATTAACTTATGAAAGACTTTAGATTTCTAAATTCTAGGTCCTAATATATGTATTTATAATTTGAAATAGGAAGAACGACTTATTACACTCAAACTATTCCCTCAGAAAACGCTTGATACAGCTTTTTATGGCTCATAGAGGATGTAGAATTTTGCATCCCATCGCTTGAAGAGTACACAGTAAGCCTGGTAGGGGTTCAAATAAGAAGAAACAAAAATCCTGGTAACATAAAATTGTATTATCGTGGCCGAGAATTTTTATTTCTTACTCTCATGTTACTATAAAACCGTTTTGGGGATGAAATTAAACAGAAATGCAATATCACTTTCATATTGGTCTCCCCAAAACATATTACCTTACCTCGTATTGTTTTCTCTAGGTCCAGTTTAGAGAAAGTTATGTGACTGCATTATTTTCGTGTATTTCATTCTTTACTATTTATTTATAACATGAATTATATTGATGATACCTTCTCTAATTTGTCAAACTTCCATTTAATTTAATGCCAAACCCATCTGATACCACTTGCAACAATACTGTTGTCAAGTTTTCTGTGATTTGGATTTGATAATTCTGTGTAAAAAGGGATTAAGTATTCTCAAAAACATTTGATTTTTGGCATTTAAAATCAGAATTTTTCAAAATCCTTTCTTAGTGAGCACCTACATTATGAAACGAAGGTACTGTCAAAATTCCAAGTCTCTCTCTACCTGTTATAGTTTAGGCTGTACGTTGATTCTCTGTCAGTCAGTCAGTCAGTGAGGACAAAGTCTTTTATATATAGAGAGATTAGCGATATCTACATTATATCTTTCTTATTGGCTCCTGTGGAAGCAATATAGCCTATCGAATGTTATTCCTGACAGATTGATTTCAGATTGACTTTAATTCGTTCGTAACCTATACGGCTGCTTTAAACCCAAAACAAATATGTCAGCGAATCATCATTCATATTATTGCCAGTGCATTTTGTAAACTCTTGACATATTTTAAGAACATCTTATATCAGTATATACGAATATGAATTTAGGTTATGAACAGGATTCTAATGACATGTCATCTTTTTATTGATGCTGCATATACATTGCCAACTTGTGGATAAGTCCTAATCATGGCCTCTAGATTATAGAAATGCATTTTTATTAGGTCATTTTTTGTCATTTTATGCCATTTTATATTTTTAGGGCTTTTATTCCAATTTTAGGTCATTATTTTGTCATTTTTGTGTCATTTGCTTCCTTATTTAATTATTTTCATTTATTTACATTGAGTGTATTTTCTTTTTTTGTCACTAGTGGTGCTGTCTTTGAAGTTTTGTTTGTTTAATGCAAGAAGGAAAAGTTCGGCGTTAAAGTGTTGACATGTCTCAGTCGGAAATGAGAATCAAAGAAACGCCAAAATTTTGTATTATATTACTATTGTTATTAGATTGACTTGGCACCTGCTTGGATTTGAGAGTGCAAAGTACTGTTTACCCTCAATAAACAACAATCCGGCAGACCACAAAAGGATGTGTCGAATTTTGACTCACCAGTGCCTCAGTGCCAGTATAAATTTCCGTGAGAAAAGAACATTCACAACATTACAGTTATTTACAGTTTTTGCAGTTAGGTACAAACTAGTCTATAACTTTGTGTGTACAATAATAATTTTTTTATAAACAAAATTTCAGTTTTTAGGTCATTTTTTTATAATTATTAAGTCATTTTCTTTAAAATTTAGGGTCATTTTATAGGTCATTTTTCAAACAATTTTAGGTCATCAGAATCCGGGCCCTGGTTATGAATCAAACTTTAGATCTTTGTTCATCCCTGCTTAATGAATAGATCTGGAGTTTAACTCGGAGATGTATTACAAAAATAACTTATATTCAGCATATCATAATCAGTGATCAGTAATTGAGTAAAAGGAATCGGATTAAAGTAACAATTTCTTTTTTGGTCCCATTTACTTGTAATCAATACTTTAGTAAAAAAATGTAATTTCTACTTGTAATTTACTTCTGGAAATAAAATCGTAACTGTTACAATTTAGTACTCGTTAGTATTAGTATCATTCTTGCTTGCTATATCATCATTAGGCCTACTGTTTTTGCAACTAATATCCAAATTAGAGTTAATATTAACAAAAAGTTACTCAATGTTTCCGAAAATATTCTCATTGATGTTTTTTTGTTTGTTCATTAATAATTTGGGCTTGTGCCCAAAACAAACCAAAAACAAAGAATTTTTAGGTACTGCCATTTTGTAAAGTAATTGTAATTTTACTGATTACTTTTTGAAAAGGTAAATTGTAATTGTAATTAAGTAAAATGTCTCTCAGGTAATTGTAATTCAGCCCAATTACTTTCTTTTCATACTTTTCCCATCACTGATCATAATTACTATTATCACTGATTAAACAAAAGGATCCTGGCACTTTGTTACATCAGTTTACCTGACTTTATTTATAATAATATAGATGCATAATGAAAACCGTTACATGAGCGTATAGCGATGCTATTTAACTAACGGGTGTTTGCCCGTGACAAATGTAACAGCATCTGTCTCGCTGCAATCTGTACCACCATCAGGGAAAAAAAAAAACCCGGCGTTTGCCTCTGTCTATAGCCTATTAATAAAAGGAAGTGTTTGTCCTTCTGTCTGTTCGCGATGCCCAGCGAAATCTACTGAACGCAGAGATCCGAAATTTTAAACATAGGTGGACTGAAGGGTCGGAAAATGCACCTCGAAGCCGGAATTTTAATTTTAGCTTTCGTTCTTGACTTATGAGTGAAAAACAGCAGAAAACTTGAATTTTTTGCTTTTTCGAAGCATCGGTTTTGAGTAGGCCTAATACATTTCAATGCCAAATCAATTAGGCCTACAGTTGGCTTTGGCTATTTTCGTCATACCTTTGAAATAATAGAATCGCGATCTCTCACGCTGGTCGATTCATTTGTTTATAATCTCAAGGCCCGTAGACATATGAAATTTTCAACATAGACGGAAGAGGGATAATCAATGTAGGCCTAAATATGGTCAAACATTGTTCGATTTGGACGAAACTGACTAGACAGGGGTTTTCTGGGCCAAGGAACTCGAATCTGAGGTCGCTTTTACCAGGCGACGCTATCTAATCGTGGTATGTAATTCACAGCTCATTTCTCTTGTAATATTGTCTATAGTTCTTCTGATGTATGAGGGTTTTGACCTATATATTTTATTTTCAAGTTATCCCTTAAACAATAGTCACATAGTGTGATTTGCGGATATAGATGACGGTGAAAATTCTGAGCGCTCGTTTCTAAACAATGCAAACAAACTAAATTTTTTTAATGAACAATTTTGTGAAAATCCCTAGGAGATTTTAATCCAAGCCAGAAACATTAAATTGGAGCTGCTGCCAGTAACATACCGGCAGCAGTAGACTATGAGAAGGAATATATTGCAATTAAATGCTGGTGCATCCATGGTAAGCAATGTTTCTCTTGTGAACCAAGATGTGAAAAGTTGTTGGCTTATATTTGTTGTTATACATTTGATGAAGTAGGCTACCCTGTTTTCAGAAAAACCCTGGTAAAGTTTCTGGTTATCATAAAGAAACATGTTGGCTTAAATTTGTTTTATGACCAAATATATGCTTAAGTCCATGTTAAAGTTGGTGTGACTGGTCAATGCCATCTGGATTTTGTTTATAGATTGCCATGACGACTTTAGCAGTGTGAGAAGGAATTATAACTTACTAGCTTAAAAGACCCGGCGTCGCCCGGGTTTTGTATTTTGTAATTTGGAAATTAGCTTATGAAGGATTTTCAATTTTAAATTCTAGGTCCTTATATAGGCATTTATAATTTGAAATAGGAAGAACGACTTATTACACTCAAACTATTCCCTCAGAAAACGCTTGATATAGTTTTTTATGGCTCATAGAGGATCTAGAATGTTGCATCCCATCGCTTGTACAGTGCACAGCAAGCCTGGTAGAGGTTTAAATAAGAAGAAACAGAAATTCCTGTAACATAAAATTGTAATATCGAGGCGGGAAATTTCCCACTCTTATGTTACCATAAAGCATTACCACTTTCATACTTTTCTCTCCAAAAACCTGCGATATAATATAATAATATACACATTACCATACCTCGTTTTGTTTTCTCTATGTCCAGGGTAGAGAAAGTTATGTGATTCCATTATTTTAGTGGATTTCATTCTGTAATATTTATTTATAACATGAATTATTTTGATAACTTCTCTTATTTGTCAAAAGTGCATTTCAATTGTTTTTTCCAAGCCCATCATATAAAATTTGGCAACAATATATTCTGTGGTTTGGAATTGATAATTCTGTGTAGCCTAAAAAGAGATTAAGTATTTTAAAAAACATTTAATTTTTGGCATTTAGAATCAGAATTTTTCAAAATCCTTTCTTAGTGAGCACCTACATTATGAAACGAAGGTACTGTCAAAATTCCAAGTCTCTACCTGTTATAGTTTAGGCTGTACGTTGATTCCTGTCATTCAGTCTGTCAGGACAAAGCCTTTTATATATATAGAGATTGCAGTTAAAGACTTGTCCATCGTAAGCGGTGTTTCACTTGTGAACGAAGATGTGAAACTATATTGGTTAATATTTGATATTATAAATGATAAAGTGTTTTGTAAAAAACAAAGCAGAGTACGATTTTATATATGGATTTTGTTAAAATAAAGCTGAATTTATACAATGATATAAGCAATCTTGAAGTGAAATCATCAGTGGGATCTAAGTTTGAAATCAAGGGAAAAATTTCTGTAGAATAGCTGGTGTCTACGACTGACAATCATAAAATAAGGATAATATTTCTCGTATTTTATAAGTAGGATTATTTTATAAATAATAAATTTCTGCTTTTATGCAAGCTTTGAAGTAATAACTTTATACGTCAGTAGCAGTGATAATACGACGCTAAAGATTTTCATGGCCTCCTATTTCTCGGCGTGGTTCAAAGTAAGAAGTTCAGTAAAAAGTGTTTTAGAAAACTAAGTAACATAGGCGTACCGAGGGGGGGGGGTTTGGGGGTTTGAACCCCCCCCCCATTGATTAAAAAAAGGAAAATTGTATAATTTTTCTAAGTCTGCCCATAAAATACTTAATACAAGTATAAAGCGTGGGAAGCTTAAAACTCGTTATTTTGCGTCTTAATTTTTTTAATTTTCCGGGGGTGAACCCCCGGAAGCTTAAAAAATCGTTATTTTGCATCTTAATTTTTAAAATTCTCCGGGGAGGACCTCCGGACCCCTCTCTTCCTGGGGGGTATTCTATACCCCCCAGACTCCGCGGATGTTATAAACCCCCCCCATATAGTCGGCCTGGTTACGCCTATGCTAAGTAACATATGTTATCATTTTTTTATTATTAATTTTTTGATTTCAGCTGTGTTTATTCTCCTTTTAGCTTCGAGGCTATATCAGGAGTTCGGGATCTGTGTCTATGCATTAGAGTAGGCCATGGAAATATTGCTTGTCAATTGTTTCAACTGTCGGAGCAAATTTCAATTGATATTAATTTAAATGGATATGATAAAGATGAAATGGTGAGGATGATTCATGGTATGTAAATTTCCAATACGGCAATTGCCTTTACGACTGGAGAAACAATGAAACAACCCATGTCAAATTGGCCGGCCACGGGATTTAAACCTGGTACCTCCCGAATGCGAGTTCAAGACGTTACCATCTCGGCCACCTCGCTCGGTTTAAAAGTGTATTATAAAGCTAAGTAACATAATGTTATCGTTCTTGATTTTATTACTGTAAATAACATATTGTACAATACTGTTATTTTTTTTATTATTATTATCATAATCTTTATTCTTATTATTATGATCGGCGTGGTCCGGTTACGTAATTGTGGCTCGCGGGCCAGCACGTCTCGCTCCAGTATGGCTATAAAAATGTCGATGTATCGGGAGCCCTTAGGAAGAGATCCGTCGTTCACTTGTATCCCTAAGGGAGGGCCGCCATTGTTTTATCTTAATGGCTAAAAATGATGAGGGTCGGTCGGTTATCAATCACGCTACCCGGTCTATGATGATTAAATAATCCGCCCGCCGCCATCTTGTTTTATTTCAATAATTATCGATCAGACAGGTTACTTGCAACAGCACTTTTTCTCTTTTTTATATGTAAAAGATACGCGGTCATGTCGCTCCATACAATACCGGGCTATGTGTCGCACCTGCCCACCAGAGCCATCGCATCGGTTGACTGATGAAACAAAGTGCCAGAATGCTTTCGTTTTATCAATGATAATTGCAATTATGATATGCAGAAAATAAACTATTTTTGTAATCGATTTCCTAGTTAAGCTAAAGATCGATTCATTAAGCAGGGCTTACGGAAGAACAAAGGTCTAAAACATATGTGAAGGAATACGTGGGTAGTGTTATTAAGTGCCAGTATGGTACTTTATGAGATTGTGTGGTGGACGAAAAAATGTCTGTCCGTCTGTCCGTGTGTCTGTACGCACCATAACTGAAATACGCTTTTTCGGATTTTCATGAAACTTGGAAAACACATTTATAATGTCCATGGGAAGAACCCTATTGATATTGAACCAAATCGGTTCACTGGTACCGGAGTAATGCCCAATTTAGTGCCTATTTTAATAGATTATGGCGCCTTTCTAATAGAAAGGCGCCATCACTCAAATACGCTGTATCGGATTTCCATGAAACTTGGTATACTCATTTATGACGTCCATAAGAAGTGCCCTATTGAATTTGAACCTAATCCGTTGACCGGTACCGGAGTAAAACCCAATTTAGTGTATATTTTAAAGACGCGGTAACTCAAATACGCTTTACCGGATTTTTATGAAACTTGGTATACACATTTATAATGTCCATGGGAAGACGTCTATTCATAATGGATAAAATCGGTTGACCTGTTTCGGAGTAATGCTCAATTTAGTGTCTATTTTATGGTAATAGCCCTATACGTATTCGAAAGAATTTATAAAAAAAAAATGAAAATCAGTTATCTTGACAACATAGCCTATTGTTTTACTGTGATCTTATAAGGCCTTGGAAATTAAAATACAGGTAGCTATGACAAAAAACATATTGATTTACATGCGCTTATCCAACTAGACCGTTAAAATGACCCAAGTGGCCGAGATGGTAGACCTTTCTTCTTCCGTAAGCCCTGCTTAATGAATAAATCTGGAGCTTAACTTGGAAATCAATTAAAAAAAAAAACACATTCTGCATATCATAATTGCAGTCATAACTGATTAAAAAAACATACTGGCACTTTGTTACATCAGTTTACCTGATTTTATTTGTCAAAGCTAACAGTAATGCAACTTCCAAAGCCGTATATGAACACTGTAAAACAATACGTTGTCATGAGAACTGATTTGCATTTAATAAATTCTTTCTAATATATTTCCATAAAATAGGCACTAAATTTGGCTTTACTCCTGTACCGGTCAACCGATTTGGTCCAATATCAATAGGCTTCTTCCCATGGACGTTATAAATGCGTACACCAAGTTTCATGAAAATCCGATGAATCATATTTGAGTTATCGCGCGTACAGACACGCAGACAGTTATAATAGCATAATAATATAATAAAATCAGGTAGGCCTACTCTGATATAACAAAGTGTCAGAATGCTTTTGTTTAACAAGTGATAATTGCAATTATGATATGCAGAAAATAAATTATTTTTGTAATCGATTTCCGAGGTAAGCTCCAGATCGATTCATAAATAGGGCTTACGGAAGAACAAAGGTAGGCCTATAGTTTCACAAGCATATGTGAAGGAATATGTGGGTAGTGATATTTGTCAAAGTTACATGTATAGAAAGTTCCAAAGAAGGTATATGAACACTGTAAAACAATATGTTGTCATGAGAACTGTTATGCATTTGATAAAATCTTTCTAATATATTTCCACAAATTAAGCACTAAATTGGGCAATACTCCGGTACCGGTCAAACGGATTGGTCCAATATCAATAGGCTTCTTCCCATGGACGTCATCCTGAACTACTAAATCCTTCCTAGGACTAAGTGGTAATTTAATTGTCTCCAGTTCATAGTATTCGCATAAGGGCCGGCATAAACTTACCTTTCTGATACGAGGGTTCTATCTTATACAGTAAGCAGGAAAATCTTTTCGTTTCGAAGAAAATAAAATTTGTTCAAAAATACTAACAAGGGTTACGATTTTACCTATAAGTTTACAAGTAGGGCTTACATGCGTTACTATTAAATTTATTTATCTAAAATCATAACTTCCAGATGTTTTGATAGGAAAATTTCACTAAAAGTAGAAAATAAAATATACTCTGAACTACTTACATGTCTACTATGTCCGCTATGCCCGTGGTTCAAAGAGCTTCATCGTTTCCTGTTGAGGCTAAAACAGTTGAATTAGCCCTCGTAAGTAGGTCTAATACAATTAAACAAATGCTAGTGTAGCGATAAAACCAGCAATATGTCAAGAATAAAAATATAGATTTGTTTACCTTGTTCCCTCAATATAACCTAGGATATCCAGGAAATGTTGCCAGTAACATTTACGATATACGACTTAGTAGATTGGTTTATTTTTTTAAATTCCAATTAACATGAATTATCCTTTAATATTAAAAAAATAAACTTTTATAAAACAACTTTATATATTTATACAATTATCTGGGTGTTTTCTACATCGATGGAAAACAACCGATGTTCTTGCTACATCGATGTTTCTTTCCGACATCGATGTTTTTAAATATTAAGGTCTACTGTATTTTTTGCATCAATTTTCATAAATTAATGATGGATTGATATACTAATGGCCGGTTTCTATAAACTCGCGAATTACCTATGGGTAAATTATCTAATGCACAGAATTTACACAATTTGCACAAGAATAACACCACACAAACACAAATAATTTAAAGATAGCAATCACTTACACTTGTGGCGAGTTTCTAGATAAATGTCCTCTAGGTAAATATGAAAATGACAGAAAAAATGTTCCTACAAACTCGGGCTAGATCTGTCCAAGGGTAAATCTTTGGGTTAATTTGTTCTTTCATGGATGGCTGGATAAAATTTAACCTTTCATAGGATCAATAATAATTTAAACAATGATAATCAAAGCCTTCTGAATTAAATTAACTGTACAACTCCAAGGCCTTGCTCATTATACCATTGTAGGTTAAATGGAACTAATTTGTCCATGGGTAATTTACCCATAGGTAATTCACAAGTTTGTAGAAACCGGGCATAAGTCGGGCATTGAAAAAGTAATGACAAAACATCGATAGTTTTCATGGAAATATTTCAGTTTATTTATGACTTTTGTTTAATTTTCTGAAACCATTACTTTTTTTTTTAAGTACACGAGGCGCGTCCAGAAAGTTAGTTTCCTTGGAACCGTTTACAGAAACAAAATACAATTGCATGAAAATATTTATTACAACAGATAAAGCAAGTGTTCAGCAATTTTGAGCAAATTCGCCACCGGAATTGACCATTTTTGTTATACCGTGGGACCAACTCATGAATACCTGTGTCGTAGAAGTCTGCCGCTTGCGATTTGAACCACTGTGTAACAACCATCTCTGCCTCTCTCATTCTCTGTTATTTCTTGAGGTATAGGAAAAGATGAAAATCACTGGAAACGAGATTCGGGCTGTAGAGTGGATTTTTAAACACCTCCCAGAAATTCTTCCGCAGAAGTTCGGCTGGGAAGAGTTTAAACATCCACCCTACAGCCCGGACTTCATTCCCAGTGATATCCATCTTTTCCTACACCTCAAGAAATGACAGGGAATGACAGAGAAGAGGAAATGGTTGTCACACAGTGGTTCAAATACCTGGTAGCACACTTCTACGACACAGGTGTTCAAAAGTTGGTGCTAAGGTAAGACAAATGTTTCAATTCCGGTGGCGAATGTGTTGAAAAATAGCTGAACACTGGCTGTGTCTGTTGCAATAAATATTTCCTTCAAATTGTGTTTTGTTTCTGTAAAAACTGTCCCAGGGAAACTTACTTTATGGATGCGCCTCCTAACTTACATCGATGTTTTCCGTCAAAAACATCGATGTTTTCAGATCGATATTATTGATTATTACCGCCGATTTTAACATCGATGGTGTACGTCAATATTTTAACAATGGATGCTCATCCCTTATCCCTAGTTTATTTCAACCTCCAGTTAAAAGTAACTCCCTGTTAGTGACTTTTATGCTATTGCCCCGTGACTTATTTACGGACACAACAATGCATGTCTATTCGTTTTGTTATTAAAAATAATTACACCTTTAGCATTACACATTCATTCCTTGTTTAATTGTTATGCCAAAAGCATGCACATAAAAGACAGAACACAACAGCATTCCATAATCTCTGGTTTTACGAGGGATAAGTGCAAAAGAGAACTCGTACTTGTTATAAGAAGTTGGTATATTTCCTCTGTACAAATGATATTTCATTTACACACATTTTTTTTTATATACATTATGATTTATCAACGCTGGAAGACGTAAACTGGCAATCACCATTGCAGGAGACAGTCGTAATTCACCCACCATAAGGATGACTATTGTGTGCATTACAATGTCAGAATGACCCTTATTGAAATGAGTGCTATAATTCACAGGTTATGCTCAGTGCCATAAGCCTCCGAGATTTACACACATGGCCAGTGCAACCTGCCTGCATCAGCCATCAACTTAGAACCGGGGACTGGAAAACTGTTATCAAAATATAACTGTTATTAACAATTTAACTGCTGTAGCCGCCACAACGGAAGATAATTTTTAAATCAATGAGGAAATTTTAAATAAAAAAGCTGTGATTCGCGAGTGATATTTATAACACTAGGATAAAAATCTGCATTTCTTAGCATAAAACATTTATTAAATACTTATATTTTTTTCGGCTCTATGTTGGCACATTTATTCAAAATTTCCTTGTGTTTACAGCAATTAAAATGTGAATTAGTAACATTTCTCTCCTCTTTTTAAACCGCTACCGATGATCAATATTTTTTATAATAGTTATAATCGGTCCGACAAGAAGTGATGCAATCCCCAATATTTATATCGATTATGGACCTTTTGAAGGCTTAACATAGCATTTTTTCGGAACTGCATAGGCAACACTGTCTTTTTTTTTCAGGCCGAATAATTCATCATAATATCCTTTCAAAATCGTTATACAAATCTGCTACCTGAAAAAGACCCGTTTTCTAACCTCAACAGCCAAATATACACTTTTTTGGCCTTTTAGTCTATATGTATCTCTTTTCAAAACGGTTTTATAAGACTTAAATATAACAGCATTTTGGACCAGAAAAATTATACATTTTTGAGCTGCATAATTGTTATATTCCTCTTTTCAAAACAGTTAGGCTATGTAGGCCCATAACCGACAACATAACTATTTTTTTTAACCTGACAACTTCTTAACTTTTTGGGGCCGTATATTTGCTATATTCTCTTTTTAAAACAGTTACAGAGGTTCATAACCAATATAAGGAACTCTCTTCTTCAGGTTCATAATACCTGTTAAGAATTTGATAGGTTCTTTGTAACAGTTACAAGAAGGAAAGATTTTAGGGTCCTGGTTGAAACAGTTCTTAATTCATGTTACATATTGACAATAACCAGAAAGACAGACTTTCCAGTCCCTGGTTGAAACAGTGCTTAATTCCTCTTTTACATAATGACAATAACAAGAAGGAAAAACTTTCCAGTCCCTAGTTGAAACAGTGCTTAATTCCTCTGTTATATACTGAAAATAATAAGAAGGAAAGCCTTTCCTGGAGATACTTTCCAGTCCCTGGTTGAAACAGTGCTTAATTTCTCTGTTACATACTGACAATAACAAAGAAGGAAAAACTTTCCAGTCCCTGGTTGAAACAGTGCTTAATTCCTCTGTTACATACAAGGAAAGACTTTCCAGTCCCTGGTTTAAACAGTGCTTAATTTCTCTGTTACATACTGACAATAATAAGAAAGAAAGACTTTCCAGTCCATGGTTGAACAATAACAAGAAGGAGATACTTTCCAGTCCCTAGTTGAAACAGTGCTTAATTCCTCTGTTACATACAAAGAAAGACTTTCCAGTCCCTGGTTTAAACAGTGCTTAATTCCTCTGTTACATACTGACAGACAATAACTTAGAAGCTATGCATGTCTTGCTAAGACTAGTACAATTAGAATACTGTATGTATCATGGCAGGCAGCCTCGTGTGAATTCCACGTTTATGGGGATCAGCCCCAGGGGCCGTCGGTCCCGTCCCATGTGTAAAATGCGGCCATTATCGTATTTCGTTTGCCTCCAGTCAGGACTTTAGAATATTCTAATACAGGGCTGCCAACTCTTGAGTTTGCATGACATTAAAAATAACGGTTTCAGAGAGCATTCCAAGTAACTCATGCATGCGAAGGGAAATTTCACCTGTTGAATTATGTATTCACCGAATCCACAGAATGTTTCTGTTGAACAAGGCTGAAAATTTTTCTCCGACACCGGGATCAGAACCCGTGGCCTTAGGATTTTTTACGCTCATACTGACATCGTGAGTCGAACTCTGGTTCGCTTACTTGGTAGATCATCGGTACGAAAAGTCTAAGGTTACGGCATTGATAAATTTCATTTTTCCTTTTCAGGGTGAAAATTTTAATGAGATGAGATTTTTAAATACTTGTTCACCACCTTTTTACCCTCAAAAATAATCTTATAAATAGAGACCGGATTTTAAAGGGAATTCCTTTTTTTTATATTTCATCACAAAACGTGATAAAATTGAACAGGACATTACTGAGTAAATTTAAACTGCAAATGACCTGGTTTTAACTTCCCTTTTTTCCTTTTTTAGGCTCATCTCCCTTTTTTAGGGACTTTCCCTTTCCAGTGCCTTTTTTGCTAAGTTATTTTGAAAAATTCGTAAATTACTCAGTATTTAGCAATATGAAAACATTAAAAATTGTTTTCACTGATTCACCAATGAAAAAATAATTCCTCCCAGCAGAAGAATAGGGAAATCACAGGCTTGCCATTGCCTAAGTTTCCCATTATAAGAAGGAGGTGGATTTCGTGTGCTATTTTCCTCTGTGAGAATTTCAACAAGATCAAAAAATGTATTCAGTCATTAGATGTTACAGAATCAGCAGCTGTAGAGCAAGCAAAGGCTTTACATAAAACAAACATGTATCTCTCTGTTGAATTTTTACACTATCTTACTTTTATATCCCTTTTTTCACCTTTTTTTTTGGCAATAATTTTCCCTTTTTTCCCACCTTTTTTTGGCAATAATTTTCCCTTTTTTCGTCCTTTTTTGGGTGAAAATTTTCCCTTTAAAATCCGGTCTCTACTTATAAAGATAAATAACCTTCAAAACTGTCTGCTCTTTCCCCGGTTGCTATGGCAATTAATCTCACAATTCAATACTGTCTTTGTTAATAGGAGGCGTTGGCTGTGCGTTATGATTTGAAGGCTTTAACCTTTCTTTTCCCACCTTCTAAATTAGAACATTTTAACATAAGTTACTTTTCCGTTTCATGTCTTTTGCGTCCGAATATATGAATCTTATAGAACCTATAAAAGAGCTAAATCGGACTGAAGGGGCTAAAGAGGACTTTTGAGGAAAAACACGATTTTTAAATACATTTTCCAATCAATGCAAAGGAAAATAAAATCAGGTAAACTGATATAACAAAGTGCCAGTATGTTTTGTTTAATCAGTTATGATTGCAGTTATGATATGCAGCATACAAAAAAAAAAAGTCAAATTGGCCGGTTTCGGGATTTGAGCTATGGAACTCCAGAATGTGACGCCAAGACGTTACCATCTCAGCCACCTGGGTCAGTTATGGGATAAGCACATTTAAAGCAATAGTGTTGTCATAGCTAACTGTATTTTAATTGCCAAAGCCTTAGAAATCACAGTAAAACAAAAGGTTATGTTGTCAAGATAACTGATTTTCATTTTTTTTAGATAAATTGTTTCGAATACGTATATTACCATAAAATAGGCACTAAATTGAGCATAACTCCGAAACAGGTCAACCGATTTTATCCATTATGAATAGACGTCTTCCCATGTACATTATAAATGTGTTTTCCAAGTTCCATGAAAATCCAAAAAAGCATATTTGAGTTATGGTGCGTACAGACACACGGACAGACATTTTTTCGTCCACCACACAATCTCATAAAGTGCCATACTGGCACTTAATAAATATGTGAATTTGTGAATTTTAAGAAAAGACATAATAAAAATAAATTTATACAACGCACTGAAATTAACAATCTATATGTCGCTTGTCTTTGTAACTCGGAAATGTGTCGCCTCGCCGTCGCAAGAAATGAAACTTGAGCTGTCTTCAATACTTTGAAATCTGAAATTGTCGTTTCGATTTCAAATAACAAGTTTCCAACCAACGACACAGAAGTATATTAAAGGAACAAATTCGTAACACTCGAATCTACTTATTTTTGTAGATCGGAAGTGAATTGAGTGGTGTATTGAATAATTGTACCATTAAAGGGTAAATATTGTTTATGCTACTTTTCAAGTGCCGATATAAGGAATAGTTACTTGTTTATTTTGTTAAAAAAAAAACTAGAATAACTGTGTCTAAATTATAATACAGTTTGCGGTGTTAATATTAGTGTTCATAAAATAGGCACTATTTTATAGTGTTCATAAAATAGGCATGTTTTATTAAGACAGCTGAAATCGTTTGTTTAAAGCGTAAAAAGGGCTATTCGACGAAAATAAAAGCCTAAAAATTCGTGCCCTAGTCATAAGATATTTAGGATTGCTCTGAAATTACATAGGATAGGAATATCAGATTTTGTACAGGAATTTATTTTCACATCCTTTGCAAGGCTATATTGTTAACAGATTCCCTAAAAGAATAAAATATATTTACAAAAGCCAGATATACTTGTTAAATTATAGATTTATTGATGCGTATAATTTAACAATACCTATATCTGGCTTTTGTAAATATATTTTATTCTTTTAATATAATCTACTAGAACGCTATTTAGCCTATGGGCTATGGGTGACTGTTCCAGCCATCCTAACTGTTTACAACATTTTCGTTGATTGTAATTTTGTTTTAATTGTATAGTTACCTCACAGATTATTTATTTGAATACTTCGTAGTTTTATGTGGTGAGCATTATTACACTGTTCTTTGATAATTGTACCGTTTTTATAAATTTCAAACGATAAATTAGCTCCAGAATATAAACCACAAAAATTCGCTGCAGGAATTCCCTGGCATAATATACAAATTACACATACCTAATTATACTCGAATCATTGTAACTGCTCTTTTTGGTATATCAAACGCCCGGCTCGCTCTGGTTTTGTATTTTGTAGTTAGAAATTAACTTATGAAGGCCTTTCGATTTTCAAACTCTAGGTCCTCAAATAGGTACGAAGATTTGAAATGTGGATGAACGACTTATCACACTCAAACTATTCCCATTGTGTTAATTGTTTTCTATGCAGTCCGTCACGACTGTATAAACTGTGTGAGCAATTTAACTGACGGATCAATGGTATAAGATAGTGGACAAAGGATATCCCATTGGTGTCACATCATATATGCCTATCTAACCCAAATATAAAACACTAGCTTAAAAGGACCAGCAAGGACTTTCGATTTTCAAATTTTAAGTCCTTACAGTACATAGGCCTAGGTATTTAGAATTTGAAATGAAGAAGAACGACTTATCAAACTCAAACTATTCCCTCAGAAAACGCTTGATAAAGTTTTTTATGGCTCATCGAGGATGTATAATTTTGCACCCCATTAATTCTATACACCATGCCTGGTAGGGGTTCAAATAAGAAGAAACAGAATTTCCGGTAACAAAATTGTATTGTTTTTGCGGAATATTTTATTTCTCACTCTAATGTTACCATACAACCGTTTCCGGGCTGAAATAAAAAATAAATTCAACACCACTTTCATACTTCCCTCTCCCCAAACCTGGGACATAATAATAAACTGCGCGCATACGACTAAAAATGTTCCATCCTATTTTGTCTCCTTTTACATGCTTAGGGCCTATGATAAACATCCATATTTCTCAACTAAAAATACGAAGCCTACAGCTATGAATAACGTATATATAATTTATATATATATGTATATATAGGCTAACTTATATATAATTTTTTACCGACGTCTGATGTGGCATAACTTACTCGCTGACACACACTCGGGCTGAGACAGCTGGATTAATCTGTCCCCGCAATACGACATCTTATTTTACATCGAAATGTGCAGTGAGAAAATGGTATTCTCTATGTCCAGGCAGAGAAAGTTATGTGACTGCATCACATTGTGCATTATTTTCATCGATTTCATTCTTCAGTATTTCTTTACACCAATGAATTCTATTGATAGCTTTACTAATTTGTCAAAGTCCCTTATCATTTATTTCCAAAGCTGCCTATGACCACTGCCAACGATACACTGTTGTCATGAGAACTGTACATGGAATGCGATTTGGATTTGATAATTCTGTGTAAAATGGTATTTTGTATCCTTAAAAACATGTGATTTTTGGGATTTAAAATAAAATGGAACAATGCGTTTAGTCGTTCCCGTGTAAAACACAGATTACAAACAGACGAAATGCCAGTCGGTCGAGTTAAAACAGGACCTAGCTTCGATTACTGATTGAAGCAAATAATATTAAAAGATATGAATGAATGCATTTTTCTTTTTAAAAAAAAAAAAAAAAAAAAAAGCAGCAGTGCCGTAGCCAGAAAATAATTTAGGGGAGAGTCGAAAGTGCTGGGGGAGGGGGAGGGTACGAGGGCTCACCACCGGAAATTTATTTTAAATATCGAACTAATAAAAATAGCACTTTAGCATTGAAAAACTAGTTATCAAATTTGTAAGACATGCCAACCTAAACAAGAAATCGTTACCTAAGTTATAACATTTATTACTAAAAGAAAAATTAAATAATACGTGAAACAGTGTAAATAACAGGCCCATATTTACATGTTCAATATTTTATTATAAAATAAAATAAATAAATGTTTGAGAAAATGGAGCTTAAATAACTTGGAGGGAAGAGGTATCTCAAAAGTATTGACTGGGAGACTCGAAGGGAAAATACCACATGGAAGACCTAGACGTAGGTCAGAGGACAATATTAGGATAGATTTAAGGGAAGTAATATTTGCAAGGGATGGTTGGATGGAGTTAGCACAGAATAGGGTTGAATGGCGGGCTCAGGTAAGTGCGGCAATGAACCTACGGGTTCCTTAAAATAGATAATATTCCTTTAGCTTGCTGAGGAATTGTTTATTGTCATTGAGTAAGTAAGTAAGTATAATTTTAGGTCATAAAAACACGTCGCTCTAACCACTGTGTTAATTGTTTTCTATGCAGTCCGTCACGACTGTATAAACTGGGTGAGCAATTAACTGACGGTTCAATGGTATAAAATAGTGGGCATTTGTGACTCTTTCGCGTCACATCCTTACAAGATAGGCCTATCTAACCCAAATATAAAATATTACTGTCTTTCTGTTCACAGACACACACACACAAATAAGTATTTCCGAAATGTGCATTTTTACTTCCTCTGCCCGTACCATAGGTACAGGAAGTATTGTTTTCAATCCGCAAATTCGAAGTTGAGTTTTTAACATAAATACACTTTTTGAGGGTCCCTGAATCCAAAAATACTAATTTTGGAAACATGTCTGTATGTGTCTGTATGGAAAAACGGAAAATCGTATGAAAACAAAATTTCTTATTTGGGTCAGGTACCTTCTGAGGCTGTGACACGAAGATCGGCAACAACCTTCTCTTATATTTAAGGGGACTTTATATGAAGACTTTTTTTTTCGATTTTCTCAAAAACGGCTCCAACGATTTCCTTTAAATTTTGTACATGGAGTGCTTATACCAAGAGCTAAAACTTTTATTTGAAACATTTTTTTTTTTTTTTAAATCTCTGAAGGGTGGTTGTAAGCTACCCACTGTTTGTAGAAACTCTGTCTTGCCTGGTGAACAACTCAATACGCGGACATTCACGGCTTCTTATTCTATATAAGTTCGTGAAGGGAGAAAGATGTATTGTTGGCCATTCTTACAGTTAAGAAATATCTGATGGGAATATTCGATAAATTCGGAAATTATTCTGAACGGTGGAAAGTTCAATAAACGTTTGCAAACAATTGTTTATCTTCTTTCTTTCTTTGCCCATAGCCTGCGTTTTTAGTCGCAACATTTAAAGAAGGAGCTATAAGGTATTTATAGCATAATTAGCGTAAAATTGTGTCTTGCGATTCTATACAAGGGTATGTGAATACTGTTAACTTTTATTTGGGCAGAGAAAGTTATGTGACTTTCACATTAATTTTTTTTCAATGTGTTTATTGTACTTACTGAAGTGAAAATAAAAATAAAAATCGTCTGAAAACGGTAAAAAAAGGACGAAAGATGTTAATACTACAAGTATTTTCCTTTCAGAGATGAATTAATAAATTAATATAAGCAACCACAAAGAGAAATCATCAGTGGGATCTACTTTAGAAATCGACAAAAATAATTTCAGTGAAATAGTTGGTATCTATAATTGATACCCGTAACAACTACATAAAAATTCTCTCATTTTACTTGAATTATTACTCAATTAATCTCATATCCCTGCTTTTGTACAATCTTCTTAGGTGAGAAATTTATACATCAGCAGCAGTGAAATACCGTTATTTAGCGTTAGTGATATTTTACGATGTGTGACTTGAAGCTTTCCCGGTGTTGATAATGTATTATTGTTTCTCGGGCTTCCAACCGGGTGAAGATGGCAGCGGAGATAGCTGCCGAAAGCTTGGAACCAAACCTCCAACTCATCCGGTTGGAAGCCCGGAAAACAATAATACAATCATGTTTATGTTATTTTGAATTGTACATTTTAAAACGGAAGTAATTTCACTTTGCTTGTGCCCATAATAATAACTGGAAAACTTGTTGGTTTAATTTGGTATTGTAGCGGATTTCAGGCTCTTTTGGTTGGCAACAATTTGTCTGAAACAAATCAATGTTTGAAATAGCTGAACATCGCAGAAATTATGTGCCTAAAAGATTGATATATTTGTAAATAAATTTACATCTCCTTTGAGGTTATAGAAAGGGCAAGTAACGTACCAATATTGAAAAATCCTTCGCCATGATAAGAAATTGCATACTTGGAATGATTGGGGAGAAATAAAGATCGTAGGCAATGTTTTGAACGAAACTGAATATTGTGATGGGTTGCGTTTGTGATTTGTCAGAAACATTTAATGAGCCGGGATCTAGTTTATGGACCAAATTTTTATTGCCGAAATATTTATGTTATTTTGAATTGTAATAGTATATTGCGATACAAGTGCCGTCAGCGATGCATACGGGTCGAGAAAAGAGTTTTAAAAAACGAGGCGCTCGCGCCGAGTTTTTTCAATTTTCCGAGATCCATTATGCGCTTACGGCACGAGCATTGCATGCTATTTTTTGCACGATGATTATTTATATCAATTTAATTATATTAATTGTGATATTACCTGAAAATATTATGTATATACATTCTTGAAGATAGATGTTTATTTCAGAAAGTGATTCGCACGTGTTTGTTGTTATGGGAACCGAATATTTGTCCTGGGGGGCCTTGTTCATAAAGGCTTCTATTATGATTTGCCGTAAGTAAATTCTTACCGCACGGAAACTCTTACCGCACAAAGCAACAAGATTGCGTGTGGGAATGTCTACTTACGATCCACGGCAACAACATTCGTAAGTACCACTAATTAGTTAAGTCGTGCAAAAATGATTAATAGACACTCGATAATAGTAATAGTAGGAATAATAGTACTTGTAGCGGTTAAAACGAAGGAAATTGATAATTATTTATTTGTATGAAAAGGAATTGAACGACAGTGACATCTGGTGATATCCTGTATAATCGCTATAACGTGCTAGCACCTTTTTCTTTACGCTTAACGGATTCACCCTTGAAATTTAATTTTACACAGACGGAGTGGTCTTTTCCCTTCGGGTCTCCCAGTCAATACTTTTGAGATACTTCTTTCCTCCCCCATGCGCGCAACATGTCCAGCCCATTTCATCTTCCGTGATTTAATTACCCTTACTATATCCGGTGACGAGTACAGGTTATGAAGCTCGTCGTTATGCAGTTTTCTCCAGTCCCCATTTTCATCTCTCTTAGGTCTGAATATTTTCCTAAGCCCCCTGTTTTCGAACACTCTCAGATTATGTAAGGGGCCATGTCTCACATCCATATAATACAACCGGCAGGATAATTTTCTTATAAATTTTTATTTTTATATTTCTGGACAGAAGACAAGATAAAAGTTTCTGAATTGCATAAAAACAAGCATTTCCTGATTTCAGCCTAAACTTATCTTCTACCATAATATTATTTGTATCTGTAATTTTTGCTCCCAGATATTTGAATTTCTCCACTTGTTCGAACGATTTACCGGAACCATTATATGTAGACTTCGGACTTTCAGGTCGCTAAAAATGCTGTTTTAGGTACCTAAAATAGGCTCTAAAAATTGGAAAATAGGTTCTAAAAATCGTAAAATAGTCACTTATAAGATCGTTAAGGTGCCAATTTTCTGAAATATCTCGATTGCAATTCAGAATATTATATTTATTGAAGTCACCATTAATCAATAATCATGATAAAACACAGATGTAGGCCTATGGTACACAGAATTATGTAGACCTATTACTAGGGCCTACCACAACAGTGAAAACCTAATCCCTGCGCCCAGAAGCTAAGCACGCTAGCTATTCAACCCCTTGTATCCCTCAGTAATTCGGATAACCACAATTTTTGTTTTATTTTTATTATTATTATTATTATTATTATTATTTTTATTTTTTATTTTTATACTGGATGTGGGAGTCGGGAGAAAAACACTACATTTTCTTGGGAATTCCAAGGAATTTTTCTACTGAAGACGAAACATTCCTTACTATTTAACCAAGTCACAAATGTGTCATGTACTGCACATTCCGAGCTAAAAATTTAGTACGAACTGAAAATAAATGCTAGAATTTAGGCCTATAACAAAAAATAACTTATTTTAAACTTTAGAGGAAAAACAAGCAAAAAGGCAATATTAGGCTCTAACGTAAAAATTTGCTGCTTTAGGTCCTATAAAAGTATCAGTTTTAGGCATAGTCACTTATGAAACATGCATATACAAGTTTTCGTCCATATATCACTTAAGGATTAAAATAGGTTTTTACCTAAAATCCGAAGTCTAATTATATGTCAAAATTCATAACATTTCCCCGAATTCAGTGAAAAGTAGGAGATGGCAGAGAAACGCATGAGATTTCGGGTGTCTAGTGAAGATATTATAAACATGTTTATTACCGCGCCTGCGCAGTCGTGATCGGAGCGAGGGACGAGTGGCAAATTTACCAATTTCACGTGAAACCGAATAATTTCGTGTAAAGCCATCCATCATGACATAACGTAACTTGGTATGAAAGTCGCATTAATATTGTCCTTCCAGCCAGACAATGTGTCGGGCTTTACAATGGGTCTTCTTATCTAACTTGACATGGTTTTGTCTACACTAATTTTCATATTACGGGGAAGGATAGTAGGCTATTTTTAAAATTTTTTTTTCTTATTAGGTACAATTAATTTTTGGTATACAGTGAACGCCACTTAATGTAATCGCGGATAATGTTATCAATCGGGTAATGCTATCACTAGGGGGCGAATTTCTAAAAAATAGAATATATGCATGCTTTTATGACCTAAAACACGTTAAAATATGACCAATAAAATTTAAAATATGACTTTACCACTTACACAATGTGTATATTTTTTTAAGTTTCATTACAATTCATTTTATTAAAATATAGTGTTAATTATTTAAAATATCTGTAAATTCTCAAAAAGTATCAGTATAATGCAAAATTTACAAAATATGATATGAAACTTTAACATTTATTTAATATGCACACAAATATGCAAAAAATATGACCTAAATATGCATATTCATACTAAATATGCTACAACAGTTGAAAATTTCTTAAATATTCAGTTATATGCACAATAAAAGCCGTTCCATTTTCACCAGGATGCTTGGAATCGGGTTTAAATTAGTCGGAAACCTGAAATAATGCAGAGGGGAAAAATATGACATGTCATAGAAATCCGCCCCTAGTTATCACTTTTATGAAGTCCCGTACGAATACGTTCAAAAAATGCTGTTTATTGTGATCAAAGATTCTGTTCATGTTGTCACATTTTCCTTTTACGGCTTTATTTGCAAGTACTGTACATCATTCAGAAATTGGTTTTTAAGGGGTTCGTTTCTAACTCAACTGTATTGTGTTGTACTGGAGATTCTGTTCCCAGCTCACAGGATGACCAGTTCGAGGGGTTGGCATTACCGGACGTTATCTAACTTTCTCTTTTAAGCAATAAAACATATTTCATCCTACAGTTAAGCTACAGTTTTTTATTTATAAAGATAACAGTGTTGACATGCAATGATGGCTAGTGTAAAACGAAAAGACTTGAACAGACAGGAGTTAGATGTTTTGCTACGCGGTGTTCACCACAGATCAGTATAGACTTCTAAAACCGCTTGTAACTCGTAACTGAGTATAGTGTGTTGGTTAATGGACTTCTGAAGGAAAGTAAAAACAATTAAAAACTTTGTTACCGGTTGAAATAATAGTTGCTTGCAGTCTATTACTGTATTAGCCTATCAGTGGTTCAATGATTCACAGTTACGTATTATTTGATGAATTAATAGCTTTTAATTCTGTTTTGTAGTGTCTTACCTTATATATGAATAAATAATCTTCATTTAATTCCTTTGGATACTACTATCAATCGCCGTAGCGTAGTGGTTGAGACGCTGCGCTACAAACCGGAAGGTCGCGTGTTCGATTCCCGATGAGGTTGTTGAGATTTTTCAATCGGCCTATTCCTTCTAGAAACACTATGACCCTGAGGTCGACTCAGCCTCTAACAGAAATGAGTACCACGAACAATCCTGGGGGTAAAGGCGGCCGGTGCGTAAGGCTTAACAACCTTACCACCTTCAAGTGCCGAATGTCTAAAATCTGGGAGAATCAACCTCCTGAAACCCTATGGGCCTCCATGGCCTGTAATAGGGAACACTTTACTTTACTTTTATCAATCGGTTAATATTATCAGTAGGGCAAGGCATTTGATGATTTTGCATCCTTTTTATATGAAGGTTAAAAGATAGCTCGAATATAAATGAATGTGTATCATGTAATAAACTTAACGAATACATAAGGGCAATTTGTTTTTGCATTTTTTGTCTTAATTTTTTCATTTTTCGTCATTTTCAAGAGATAGGTAATTTTTTTGCTATCTTTAGGTCATTTTCAGCATTTTAGGCCATTATCGGCAGTTTTAGGTCATGTTTCAGTGGAGGTAGAGAGGAGCTTTGCCATGTACAAATCGTTACTTTCAGACAACAGACAAATTTAAAATCTCCGCCAAGTGTTCATAGTTCATTTTAATTCAGGTTTATTGGAAACACCAAAGGAGTTTGTCTTGTAGCAATAACAACTTATTTTTTCTTTCTTTTTAAATGGCACATATTTGCTTGGGGCGATTTGATGGGCATGCCAGTTCAGAAAGAATTTCTTTTTCGCTAAAGGTGTCCAAGTAATATAAATTTACTTACTTCTTTAGTAACAAAATAGGCCTAAGTGTGTTTTATATTGTAAATCCATATATAACGCACTGCCATCCATTAAATTGCTTTCAGCAATTCATTACTTGAAAACAAAAAAACAAAAAAAAAAACTAAGTAGCCTAATATTGGTAAATCTATTGGTCATTTTTTTCACTATTTTTAGGTCATAAATGCATTTTTATTTTGCATTTTTTCTATTTTATGGTCACTAAAAGCCTTGCCCTAATTATCAGATTAGCTGCGTCCCGAAGTGATCACAATAAGCGGCGTGCACTGTATTTATGTTGGAAACGCAACGTGGAATGTCAGGGTCGTGCACCACCCTTCCTCTATCTTGAGTATGTTACCTGTAGAATGGGTAGAGAAAGTTAAAAAACAGTTAATTATAGCATAGAGACTCAGTTATGACGATAGAGATGCAAATAGCAGAGGTCCACACGCGATGTGTAATAAGCTAGCATATGAATGGGCTTGCGACCTGCGTGTTTTATGGATTCTGTCACGCGTTTAACACGACTGAAATATCAACATTTTGAACGGCCTCAACCACTTCATCGCACTGTCGGAATGGCTTTTGTTTCACGTAACATTAATAAACAAACCTTCTCATTTCAACTTCCATTAAATACCAGTACAGTTCTGGCGAAGAAATATGTAACATAGACAATATTAGGACCCTGAATTTTTTTGTGAAATAAAAAGGTTGATATTTGTGAAGTCAGACTGAAAAATTTAATGCCATAGCCGGGATTTGAAACATAGATCTTCGGTTCTCCGTGGCCGAAGAGCTGTGGTTCAAATCCCGGCTATGGTATTTGAGTTTTTCAGTCAGCCTCTGGCTTAGCCTACAAACCTGAGAAGGTACCTAACCTAATTAAAAAAAATCCCTTTAGGCAGGCCTACAGGCTGAGATAGATTTCAAAGTGCTTTTGGTTTAATTTATTATCGCTGCGCAGCACTCTTCTTTTTTAGCCTTGGCATGGCAAACCCGCAGTAATAAGAACTGAATTCGGTAAAGAGGAAGAGCCTACAATCATTTGTTTTGACAACAAGAATAGGATATAATATTCTGGGAGGCCGTGCGCAAGATCAGCAATGAATAAAATTAGCAAAGCCGCTAAAAAAGACAAAATTATGGTATTATAATAACTCTTTTAAGTGTTATTATTTTCAAACATTAAAATCTCGCGTCATATGAGAGCTATCAAGAAACTAGTTATTGATTTGTAGAGTACTCATCAAGAGCTTTTCAACGATACCCTATAAGACGTGGTTTCAAAAATTTCGAATTTCCATCCCCTCACCCCCACCCCCCCAAAACCCCCGAATTGTTGGTGTCACTGTGAACTCCATAGGGAGTACTCTAATTTATTCAAACAAAGTTTCCCTCTATACTTCATAGGGGCGGAGATATAAATGTTTTAAAATTTCAACCCCCTCCCCCGACCACCCCTTTGGGCCAATTTTGCCCATTAACTAACTTGTCCGAACTATTGGGCCTAGAAATAACATATTAAAATTTGGTTCAAATATCTTCAAAATTACGGCCGCTATAGTGTAAAGATATAGGCCTATATAAATATCACAATTTTTTTTTTTGAACGGGCGGTGGTTTCGTACTTAGGGGAGCATGAAACGTAAAGATATGAAAGAATTTTTCGAGAATCATGAAGTGGTATCCATTGCAATAGGTAGATTTTTCTTCGAAATCTACCTAAAAAATGTTTTCATACTATTTTTCGTTCTGGAGCTAGGATACTCACAGACACACACAGACATGTTTCTGATAAAAGTATTTTTGGATCCAGGAGACCTCAAAACCTGTATTTACGCTAAATATCAATTTCTTTTTTCGGGGTGGAAAACAATACTTCACCGAGCGAGATGGCCGAGATGGTAACGTCTTGGAGTCACATTCGGGAGGTCCGAAGTTCAAATACCGTGGCCGGCCAATTTGACATGGTTTTTTTCATGGTTTACCCAATCGTAAAGACAAATGCCGAATTGGATATTTACATACCATGAATCATCCTCACCCAGAGGCGTAGCGAGGGGGGGTTTGGGGGTTTGAACCCCCCCCCCCCATTGATTAAAAAAAGGAAAATTGTACTTTTTTTTTTAAGTCTGCCCATAAATTACTTAATACGAGTATAAAGCGTGGGAAGCTTAAAACTCGTTATTGTGCGTCTTAATTTTTAAAATTTTCCGGGGGAGGACCCCGAGCCCCCCTCTCCCTGGGGGGTATTCCATACCCCCCAGACGTTATAACCCTCCCCATATGGTCGGCCAGGTTACGCCTATGTACTCACCATGTATGATATCCATTTAAATTATTAATATTAATTGAAATTTACTCCAATATATACAGTAACATGAGAAACAATTGACAAGCAATAGTTCCATGGCCTACCCTACTGTATAAACACACATCCCGAAGTCTTGATATAGCATCGAAGCTATAAGAAGAGTATAAACACAGCTGAAAATAAAATACTTCCTCTGCCTATAGTTGCTATGGTTACGGGCAGAGGGATTAAAAAAAGAAACCGAGGTGGCCTTGCTTAGAAGGGTAATTTTTGTATGAATAAGGAGAATGACTGATATTGTTATTATTTAGTAATGGAGACCGATCAGATTTGAGAAGTAGCTACCGAGCCGGTTGCAAGGGAGCAAAAAACCACCTTGGAGACACGAAACAATGTCTCTAGTATTTAAACAGGTTCGGCATTCCTCCTAATAGCAATAATCGTAAAATTGTCTGCCTTAATTCCAACGGCATCTTCTATGAGGTCTGCAAAATACCTCCGATCATACCTCGGGTCGGAATTAATGATTTACAGCGGAGTATGCAACCCATCTTACCCAGCCACCATTAAAATGCACTTTTCACGACATGTACGATGCAATTAATGTTTATCAAAAATACTACTGTCGGCGTTCTAGCTTTTGTTTTGCATTCTATTTTTTCTATTTGTGAAACGTCAAAATAATGCTCTACAAAATATTAGAATAGCCGGTAAATCGTTCGAAGTGGATAAATTCAAATATGTGGGAGCAATAATAAACAGATACAAATAATATTAAGGCCGAAGTTAAGTGTAGACTCAAATCAGGAAACACTTTTTTTATGCAGTTCAGAAACTCTTATCTTCTCATCTTCTGTACAGAAATCTAAAATTAAAGATTTATAAGACTATTATCCTGCCAAGTGCATTATATGGATGTGAGACATGGCCCCTTACTCTTCGGGAAGAACATAATCGAAAACAGGGGGCTTAGGAAAATATTCAGACCTAAGAGAGATGAAAATGGGGACTGGAGGAAACTGCATAACGACGATCTTCATGACCTGTACTCTTCACCGGATATAGTAAGGGTAATTAAATCACGGAGGATGAAATGGGCTGGACATGTTGCGCGCATAGGGGAGAAATGACATAGGCCTACCTCAAAAATATTGGCGGGAGACCCGGAGGGAAATGACCACGTGGAAGACTTAGACAGAGGTGGGAGGACAATATTAGGATAGATTTAAGGGAAGTAGGATTTGCGAGGGATGGTTGGATGGAGTTGGCATAAAATAGGGTTGAATGGCAGGCTAAGGTAAGCGCGGCAATGAACCTTCGGATTCCATAAAATAGATAATGTTTCTTTAGCTTGCTTAGGAATTGTCTATTGCCATTGAGGAAGTAAGTTTTCTAATTTTTTGCTTTCATATTCCTTTATTATACTATGGGTTGCATTTATTTAAAGGGACTATGCATAGTAAATTTTCGTTTTTCGCGATTTTATAGAAAACGCTTCCAACGATTTCCTTTAAGTTTTGTGTATGGGGTGCTTATATCAAGAGCTAAAATTTTATTTGAAACATTTTTTCGAGGAAATTCTCTGAAGGATAGCTATAAGCCACCCACTGATTGTAAAAACTCAGTCTTGCCTGGTGAACAATAAAGCTTTGCATCAGGTTGAAACAACTGAATACGCGCTCTTTCACGGCCTCTTAATCTAACTTATATCAGAATGTGAAGTGAGAAAGGTGTATTGTTGGCCATGCTTAGAGTAAAGAAATTTACTTGAGTGCATTAAGCCCGGTTTCTACAAACTTGTGAATTGCCTATGGGTAAATTATCCATGGGCAAATTAGTTCCATTTCACCCACAATGATATAATGAGCAAGGCCTTGGAATTGTACAGTTAATTTAATTCAGAAGGCTTTGATTCTCATTGTTTAAATTATTATTGATCCTATGAAAGGTTAAATTTTATCCAGCCATCCATGAAAGGATAAATTAACCCGACGATTTACCCTTTGAAAGATCTAGCCCGAGTTTGTAGGAACATTTTTTCTGTCATTTTCATATTTACCCAGAGGACATTTATCTAGAAACTCGCCACAAGTGTAGGCCTATGTGATTGCTCTCTTTAAATTATTTGTGTTTGTGTGGTGTTATTCTTGTGTAAACTCTGTCCATTGGATAATTTACCCATAGGTAATTCGCGAGTTTATAGAAACCGGCCATTAATAAGATTTTATTTGGGTTGTGTATCCTTCGAGGATGCGATGTGAGGTGGTAACGATATTCTCTTCACTTTTACAAACAATGTACATAAAGAGAATGTCATACATAATATATTATACTAAAAGGCAGACTTTCTTTGGACAGAGGAAGGCATTTAAAGTTAGTTTTAATTCAAGTCTAATTGCTTAATGAGTCCTTTAGAATTAAAAAAGTGGATACATCTTCAACATTATTCCAGCTTATGTCTTCACATTAATCGAAAAGCTTCTTATTGTCTTTTCTCTATTGTTCTTGGGCAAAAATGCACGAAACAGTAAAACCATTGTCAGAATATGGATAAGTTTCTCATAGCAAATATTGAGTTTATATGTCAGACAAGGGTACAATAAAGGTGAAAAATGTATAATGCAAATATGTAGGAATAGTGCGAATGTGACATAGATCATTATTCCCCCAGGGTCTTCGAATGTACTGAATACTGTACTGAATATTATGACGATAACCAGTGCTTAGAAATCCCAAATTGGCAGAACTGAATGTTAAGGGGAGACGGTGGGAGATTTAATTGACATATTTGCAATTCCATACCTCCTACATTTTGGGGCATATCATACTGAAATTTGAAACACATATTTAGGAAGATTTTCTCTGCTTTCGGTAATTTTTAGAAAATGATTAATGATTTATTAACGGTGTGGTGAAATTTTGAATTTTTCTTTTGCATTTCTATCTTTCGGTACACGTTTTTCCTACATCCAAATAAAAAATTTTAATTCTCTCCATAGAAAAATGATTTACACTAATTGGGACACATTTAAGTACAGTAATTTTCTGTTACAATGTTTCAATTATTTTCTGTGATTTTTTTAATTCAACAATTTTTTTAAACAAAATTTTCAATGATCTTTCAATCATAAAATTGTTTATATTCTTTACACTGAAATTCTGTTACACTTAAATGTGCAACCTGTTTCAAGAAACAGGTGCGCCAATTTTCATCAAAATGCTTCCAGTAATCTCTGAGAAACATGTTCCCAAATCATGAAAATTTAAAATTTTAGAAAAACGCAAAATGCAAAGATTTAATGGATACTTTATTTATGTTGTGCCATGTACTCATATTAAGCTGGAACTAAAAGAAAAGGGCCGTTTTTATACCATTCGTAGTTTGAATTTCAAAATGAAACTTTGCGATAATCATCCCAATTAATTAAAAATAAGAGAAATACAATTTTTGTGATATTTTCATTATTTCTGCTACTATCTCCCCTTAAGCGCAATTAAATAGAACTATACTGAGTTGGCAACATTGAACTTTTAAAAGATTGCTTGGAAATGAATATTAAGCAGTGCTTAGTTGGCAGCTCTGAATGTTAAGTGGCATCACTGAATTTTAAGCAGTGCTTAGGAAACATGGAACCGGACAGTAAGCTACAATTACAAATTGGCAGGAGGCGTAGCCATGCGGTCGGGCCCGCCTCATTTGTCAAACCCGGTTATAATTACACGCAGGCTTGCCAACCCTTTTCGGGGATGTCCAAAGGCCATCGATATTAAACCAATTATTTGAGAAAATTTTCACGCAAGAAATCCGAGAACGATACAAACTGCATATGGTTTAAAAAATAGTCGCCAATCTTCGTGTCACATCCCCAGAAGTTAAAAAAAAATTAAACTAAACTCCGTGGCGCTACATCCCTGGAGGGACTTGGCCTACCACCCGACCGCTGCGTCATCTACCACAGGCAGATGGCAGGATTGGGGGGGGGGCATGTGGTCAGCATGCCGACACCTACGGCCGTTGGTGGTTTTCATGACCGGAGCCGCTACTTCTCTATCAAGTAGCTCCTCAATTTGAATCACGAGGCTGAGTGCACCCCAACCCCCAGAAGTTACCTAACACAATTTTTAAAAAAATCCCTTTAGGCAGGCCTACAGGCTGAGGTATATTTTTAAGTGTTATTGTTTTTCAAACATTCAAATCTCATGAGAGCCATCGAGAAATTAGTTATTGTTTTGTAGAGTAGGCTTACTCATCAAGAGCTTTTCAAGACGTGGTTTCAAAAATTTCGAATTTTCACCCCCCACCCCCACTCGTACCCCCAAAACCCCCGAATCGTTGGTGTCACTGTGAACTCCATAGGGAGTACTCTAATTTATTCAAACAAAGTTTCCCTCTAGGCTATACTTCATAGGGGCCGAGATATAAATTTTTCCAAATTTCAACCTCCACCCCGACCCCCGCTTGGGCCAATTTTGCTCATTAACGAACTTGTCCGAACTATTGGACCTAGAAATAAAATAATAAAATTTGGTTCAAATATCTTCAAAATTACGGCCGCTAGCGTGTAAAGATATTTAGGGAGGCATGAAACGTAAAAATAAGAAAAAAATTTTCGAAAGTCATAACATGTTATCGATTGCAATAGGTAGATTTTTCTTCGAAATCTACCTAATAGTCGCCAATCTTCGTGTCATATCCACAGAAGTTACCTAACCCAATTAAAAAACAACACACTATTCTCCGTTTAAAAAGTGCAAATGGTAGGAAATTTAATTTTCTCTCATTTTTGTAATGGAGCGTTTTAGGCTAAAACGCGTTGTTTAAGAACAACACTGAAAAAAGGCCAAAAATTTTCAAGGTTTTTCGGCTGCTCTGTAGTTCGCACAGGGTCCTCGAATTGGAAAACTAGGATTCTACACCACTGAATACCTAAATACAACATATTAAAAAATCATTAACTTCGGAACTTTTTCCAGGTAACCCCAATTTTCAGTAGGCTACTTGTTGACTGGACTACTATGAACACACAGTCATGTTTCTGAAAATGATATTATGGATTCAGGGGACCTCAAAACGTGTGTTTATGTTAAAAACTCAACTTCGAATTTCGGGTTGGAACACAACACTTGTAGAAAAAAAAACCCTTTAGGCAGGCCTACAGGCGGAGGTAGATTTCGAAGTGCTTTTGGTTTAATTTATTGTCGCTGCATAGCACTCTTCTTCTTTAGCCTTAGCATGGCAAACCTGCAGTAATAAGAACTGAATTCGGTAAAGAGGAAGAGCCTACAATCATTTGTTTTGACAACAAGAATAGGATATAATATTCTGGGAGGCCGTGCGCAAGATTAGCAATAAATAAAATTAGCAAAGCCGCTAAACAAGACAAAATTATGATATTATAATAATTCTTTTAAGTGTTATTATTTTCAAACATTAAAATCTCGCGTAATATGAGAGCTATCAAGAAACTATTTATTGATTTGTAGAGTACTCATCACGAGCTTTTCAACGATACCCCACAAGACGTGGTTTCAAAAGTTTCGAATTTTCATCCCCCACCCCCACCTCCACCCCCAACCTCACTCGAACCCCCGAATCGTTGGTGTCACTGTAAACTCCATAGGGAGTACTCTAATTTATTCAAACAAAGTTTCCCTCTATACTTCATAGGGGCCGAGATATACATTTTTAAAAATTTCAACCCCCTCCCCCGACCACCCCCTTGGGCCAATTTTGCCCATTAACGAACTTGTCCGAACTATTGGGCCTAGAAATAACATAATAAAATTTGGTTCAAATATCTTCAAAATTACGGCCGCTATCGTGTAAAGATATATATATATATATATCACAAAATTTTTTTTTGAACGGGCGGTGGTTTCGTACTTAGGGGAGCATGAAACGTAAAGATATGAAAGAATTTTTCGAAAATCATAAAGTGGTATCCATTGCAATAGGTAGATTTTTCTTCGAAAATCTACCTAAAAACCCGGTTTATTGACATTTTGAAGTCAAAACCTATGTGTTTTGTTATAAGATCACATGCATGAATTTATTGCCTCGGAAGGACACCCCCTCCCCCAAAAGAGAGCTAACTTACGAACGTAAATCAAGAGAAATATTAGACTTGCCCTTAAATTGATAACCCTGTAGGGTACAGTCGTTTGTCTTAAATTTTTATTAAAAGGACTGAAAAGAAATTGGAAGACAAGTTTAAATTTCATTAAAGTTACAGAATAAGGAAGTAAGAAATTAACAAGGAGTCTAATCATTGTGTTAGTTGTTTTCTGTGCAGTCCGGCACGGGTTTCTATATAACTTAGTGTGAGAAATTGTGATAATTCCAATGGTAGAATTTTTTAATGGATTATTGCAGTATAATTATTACAACTCAAATATATAGCCTATGCATGAAATGTCAAAATAATGCGGTACAAAATATTAGAATAGCCGGTACTTAAATCGTTCGAACAAGTGGATAAATTCAAATATCTGGGAGCAATTTACATATACAAATAATACTAAAGCCGAAGTTAAGTGTAGACTCTAATCAGGAAATGCCTGCTTTTATGAAATTCAGAAACTCTTATCCTCTCGTTTTCTGCCCAGAAATCTAAAAATAAAAATTTATAAGACTATTATCTTGTCTGTTGTATTATATGGATGTGAGACAGGGTCGCTTGCTCTTCGGGAAGAACATAATCTGAGTGTGTTCGAAAACAAGGGGCTTAGGAAAATATTTGGGCCTAAGAGAGATGAAAACTGCATAACTCCGAGCTTTATAGCCTGTACTCTTCACCTGATATAGTAAGGGTAATTAAATCACGGAGGATGAAATGGGCTGGACATGTTGCACGCATGGGGGAGGAAAGACATCTTAAAAATATTGACTGGGAGACCCGAAGGGAAAATACCATGTGGAAGACCTAGACGTAGGACAATATTAGGATAGATTTAAGGGAAGTAGGGGGGATTTGCGAGGGATGATTGGATAGAGTCAGCACAGAATAGGGTTGAATGGCGGGCTCAGGTAAGCGCGACAATGAACCTTCGGGTTCCATAAAATAGATAATATCCCTTTAGCTTGCTTAGGAATTGTCTATTGCCATTGAGTAAGTAAAACATCTCTGACATATAAAATAAGAAAGGCTCTTCCTTAGTTCAATCGAAACCTGCCAGATGCACCAACCCTTTTCTAAGAGGGTTATATTATTACAAGAAAGCCCTACATTCAGAGCAACCACTGTTTGAATGTTAGATCGCGGAAACTGAAGTTGTCTTAAGAGGGGGACATAGCCTACAGCTTTCGGCGAAATTCATATGTGAGAAATAGGTGGTTTTCATTATTTTTTCCCTCAGCAATGAATTGCTCTACAATCTTGCAATCTGACATACTCTTTATTGACTACTTATACAATTGCATACTATTTTCAAAATTAATCAAACTGTTACACTTATGGGTAATTATCGTTTCAAAATGGCAGCCACGTTTCATGCACTGAAATGTCGTTTCCTTGACAACTTCCACAAATGTAAATATTTCTGAGTGTTTTTTTTAATATCACCAGGAGCAATCCTGGGGGTAAAGGCGGCCGGTGCGTAAGGCTGACAACCTTACCACCTTCATGTGCCGAATGTCCAAAATCTGGGAGCCTCAACCTCCTGGAACCCTCTGGGCCTCCATGGCCTGTATAGGGATCACTTTACCTTTACCTATATGAACAACACTACCTACAATCATTCATTTAACATTAATAGTTAATTTTTTAAATATATATACATATATATTTTAATGAAAAAGAAAATTTAAAAACATCGATTTAAAACAAAAGTAATACTTATACTGTAGATATTCCAAAGAATGTAGATGATGATGTTCATATGATGTTTGCAAATAGAGAGAAAAAAGAATCTCTCAAAAATATTGATATTTTTGGAAATTATCAAGGAAACGTGACTGCTATTTTGTAACGATAATTACCCATAAGTGTAACAGTTTGATTAATTTTGAAAATAGTATGCAATTGTATAAGTAGTCAATAAAGAGTATATCGGATTGCAAGATTGTAGAGCAATTCATTGCTGAGGAAAAAAATAACGAAATTCACCTATTTCATAACTATGAATTTTACTGAAAGTTGTAGGCTATGTTCCCCCTTAAATAGAATTTCTACTCACTGGAATGGTATGAGGGCGGGTCAAAGTAATGGTACAAAAACGCACTTGAAAAATGCATTCATTCATAAGTAAATTTAGGTAACAATACTGACGATAACAGAGAGAGAGAGAAAAAAAAAAGAAAATTCCGTCACTTTTAACACATTATCTAGTAGGCTATTTAACCCCTAATCCAACGAAAATCTCTCCATTGTTCGAGTGAAAGGTGAATTACTGTATTTTTCTCAGAGTGAAAATATCTGCAAACTTACAGATTTTTATTATAATAAAATCAGGTAAACTGACGATGCAAAGTGCTAGAATGCTTTTGTTTAATCAGTGATAATTGCAAGCATAGGCGTAACCAGGCCGACCATATGGGGGGGGGGGTTATAACATCCCCCGGAAAATTTAAAAAATTAAGATGCACAATAACGAGTTTTAAGCTTCCCACGCTTTATACTCGTATTAACTTAAATCCCTATAATATAAAGCCACATGGCTGACTGACTCACTCACTCACTCACTGACATTAATGTTTGCCCACTTCCAAATGAGCTAGAAACTTGAAATTTGGTACACGTGTAGCTTTTAGGCTATAAACCACAGGAAAATTCCAAAAAGTTAATTTTTTTATTTTTTAGCCCTAAAACCCCCCGAAAAAGGGCTCGGCTCGGCACACCGACATTAATGTTTGCCCACTTCCAGATGAGCTAGAAACTTTAAATTTGGTACACATATAGCTTTTAGGCTGGAAATCACAAGAAAATTCCAAAATGTTAATTTTTTAAAATTATTAGCCCTAAAAACTCCTTTAAAAGGGCTCGTCTCGGCTCACCAACATAAATGATTGCCCACTTCCAGATGAGCTAGAAACTTGAAATTTGGTATACATATAGATTTTAGGCTGTAAACCATAGGAAAATACCAAAAAGTTTATTTATTTTATTTTTAGCCCTAAAAACTCCCGAAAAAGGGCTCGGCGCGGCTCACTGACATTAATGTTTGTCCACTTCCAGATAAGCTAGAAACTTAAAATTTGGTACACATATAGCTTTTAGGCTGTAAACCACAGGATAATTCCAAAAAGTAAATTTTTTTAAATTTTTAGCCCTAAAAACCCCCGAAAAAGGGCTCGGTTTCCATGGCAACGGTATTATCAAACTGTGTTCACGTAGGCTATGGCTCTGAAAGTTTAGAAATAATTATTTCCGTAAACTTAACAGGGTGGTCTTGGACTTGCGTTCTGAAGTCTCAGGTTCATAACAATTAAATCCAATTAACATATTTTTGTCCAGAACTAACAAAATTGTCTTCTATCTGTTAAAGAAATTTCATAATTTATATTCTTTAATTATAACTCGGAGATGAAGTCCCGCATTCTTTACAACATATTATAACCAATTTTATTTGTATTTTTCTATGATTTCCTTGGTCGTAAAGGCAAATGCCAAATTGAATATTTACATACCATGAATCGTAGTCCTATTTCATCTTGTATAATGTCCATTTAAATTAATCAGTTGAAATCTACTCCATAAAATACACCATAAATGTACGTACACTTTCAGTTGATCTGGAAAACTTAGACTTTGCAAACTGATACCTATTAGCTTGCAACCTACGGGAAAATTCCGAAAAAATCCCAAAGTCTTCCCACATTTATTTTTTCAGGTGTAATGTGGCAAAAAAGGTAATAGCCAATACAGCAGACTAAATACTATCTCCCATAGATCTTTTAAAAAACATTTCCCGAATACATCAGCGGGGGTTTTGGGGCGGAGCCCCCAACGAGCGAAGCGAGTCTAATATATAAAATCGAAAGTGTGTATGTATGTATGTATGTATGTATGTATGTATGTTTGTTCCTTATACAAATCTACATTTCTTTACCAATTTACACGACATTTTGCACACATACCCAGTTAAGCCCGGGAAGTATAGCTGTCGACATTAAAATTCAAACAAAATACTCCTTCCCTTGAAAATTATATAATTTCTGAGAATTTTATACTGAAAAAATGAATTGCTGTTTAGTTCACATGGCAACAGTAAATTGTTTACTATGATTACATAGGGCCTTGGCAAGTATATAGCCTAATGCTTTAACGAATTATGATTCCATCGATGTAATATATTGGCGAAAATAATGACTGAAAATGAAATCCACGAAAATAAAGCACAGTGTGATGTAGTCACATAACTTTCTCTACCCTCGACATAAGAAATATTTACTCACTTCACATTTTGATGTAGAATAAGAGGGACAACTTAAGTGTGTGAGTATGCTATATCAAAAGTCTATAAATAATCCTTTCCGCTGATAAGTTATCCATACCTGTAGGCTTTGTATTAGTTGAGAAATAGGGATGTTTATCATAGGCCCTAAGCATGGGATGGAACATTTTGAGTCCTATGCTCGCAGTATATTATGTCCCGGGTTCTAGGGGAGGAAAGTATGAAAGTGATACTGCATTTCTCTTTTATTTCAGCTCCGAAACGATTGTATAGTAACATGAGAATGAGAAATAAAATTTTCCGTCAAGTCAGTACAATCTTATGTAATTTGTGTTTCTTCTTATTTCAACCCCTCCCAAGCATGATGTGTAGAAGCAACGGAATGCAGCATTCCACATCCTCTATGAGCCATAAAAAGCTATATCCAGCGTTTTCTGATGCAATAGTTTGAGTGTGATAAATCTTTTTCTTCATTTCAAGTTCTACATACATAAAGTCCTTCATAAGTTAATTTCAAATTAAAAAATACAAGGCCCGGGCGACGCCGGGCCTTTTCAGCTAGTAATTTATAAGCAGAATTTAAAAAAATGTACAATTTTCCTTTTTTTAATCAATGGGGGGGGGGGTTTCAAACCCCCGAAACCCCCCCCCCTCGTTACGCCTCTGATTGCAAGTAAGATGTGCAGAAAATAAGTTACTTTTGTAAACGATCTCCGAGTTAAGCTCCAGATCGATTTATTAAGCAGGGTATCGGTATACGGAAGAACAAAGGTCCACAGTTTGATAAGCATGTGAGAAGGAACATGTGGGTAGTGTTATTTGTCAAAGTTAACTGTATTGCAACTTCCAAATCCGTACATGAACACTGTAAAACAATATGTTGTCATGAGAACTAAATTGCGTTTGGTAAATTCTTTCTAATATATTACCATCATATAGGCACTAAATTGGGTTTTACTCCGGTACCGGTCAACCGATTTGGATCAAAATCAATAGGCTTCTTCCCATGGACGTTATAAATGCGTACAGACACATGGACAGACAGACAGACATTTTCTCGTCCACCACACAATCTCAGAAAGTACCATTCTGGCACTTAAAGTCGAAAATTCACTAGATGGACCAGAGGGTTGGATCTACAATGACGCAAGGTCTATTCCTGTCCACCTTTTCCAATTAAAAAAAGTTAAAAATTAACTTGAAAGCATGAATTTTATTTCAGATTAGTATATATTAGTGCGTCAGATTTGTCATTGTACTATACATATAATAAAACAAGTCTATTAGCGAAACATAATTTATATTTTAGATTTTGTAATTATCTTTCAAGAAGTGTACATTTTACTGTAGAAATAAATGTCCATTAAAGAAATATAAATTGAATTTCAGAACTGTCAATAATTGTATTTAAAAACAATAGGCTACCTAAAAAACAGAGGTTAAGACACTAATTCTGTCAACTGAGTTTCAGAAAACATGAAGTCTACTGTAGAAACATATTTATAAATTATAACCTATTTCAAAATTATCAAGAATCTTTCAGAAAACATAAACTTTACTTTCAGATTAATTCTGTCAATTACTGTCAATTTATTGTAGGCCAATTATGAAACCATTGAACTGTTCTTCAGAATTGTCAACTGTATTTCAGAAAACATCAATATTGTTTTTTCTTCTTCTTTTAGAATTAACATTGTTTATCAATGCTATCGATTTTAAGTAAGAAAATTTCGATTTTTGTTCAGAATTGTAAATTGTATTTAAGAAAACAATAGTTGTTTTTCAGAACAAGCAATTATTGCCCATTAGTATGATCAATTTTAATGCAGATTTTTTTCAAAATTGTAGGCCTATTTCAGAAAACACGAATTGTCACTTGTATTTAAGAAAATGGACGTTATTTGAGATTTGGGCATTGTAAATTGTATTTCAGAAAACAGATTTTATTTGAGATTTGGGCATGTAAATTGTATTTCAGGAAACATATTTATTTGAGATTTTAAATTGTATTTCAGGAAACATATTTTACTTGAGATTCATAAATTGTATTTCAGGACAGATTTTGAGATTTGTATATTGTATTTCAGGAAACATGAGCTGATCTCTACTTGTCAATATGCCAGCTCTATTTCACAAAGTGTTTACGTGAATGTAATTGAGATTAAAGTAAACATTAATTGCGACAATTCAAATACTAATGCTTTCAATACCATGCAGACTTTGTTTCTGGATTACAATTGACGTATTCTGAAATACAGTGAGGCAACAACAAATTTGGTCATGTCTGTACTGACAGCGGCCTTGAGGACCGCGTGGCCGGGCTACGGGCTGGCGGCTGAGACAGGGGGACTGGCCGACATCCTCCTCGCGAGATGCATTGGAATTAAGCACTGTTGAGATGAGAGGCTTACCTGGCTGAGGCTGTACTGAACGCTGTACACTGTTACAACAAAAACACTTGTAATACTGTTTCTAACACAGAACAGCTGACTAGAATAGTGCAAAGCACACACACACTACTGTATCTGATCCTGCACTGTGCTGATCCCCTTTCTAGGTGTACACTGCTGTATCTGATCGTGCACTTTGCTGATCCGCTCGCTACGTGGTGTACGCTGCTGTGTACTTTCCTGATCTCCTTGCTACATGGTGTACACTGCTGAATCTGAGATGTACTTTGCTGATCCGTTTGCTACGTAGCGTACACTGCTGCATCTGATCGTGCACGCTGATGATCAGCTCGTTGCGTGGCGTACACTGCTGTATCTGATCGTGCACGTTGCTGATCCGCCTGCCACGTGGTGTACAATGCTGTAGCTGGCCGTACACTTTGCTGATCTCTTTGCTGCGTGGCGTACGCTCCTGTATCTGATCTTGCACTTTACTGATTCGCTTGATACGTGGCGTACGCTGCTATATCTGTCCGTTCACTTGGCTGATCGGCCCGCTACGTAGCGTACAAGCGTTCACACTGTTGTATCTGATCGTGCACTCTGCTAATTCGCTCGTTTAAGATCTTGACACTTTTCTCGGGCAGAGACGGCAGGAAATCCCGGAACTCCGGGTCTGAGTTGAGAAACCGTTTCTGGAGCAGGACACCCACGTTCTTGTCTCTGTGAAGACGCTTGATAGCGTCGGACGTAGATTTTCGGAACACGCACAGTGCTTCCAGTAGAGCTCCGTGGTAGTGTTCGTACTTGTCCAATAGTCTGTAGCCGTGTAAGAGACCGCTCTCGTTGTCAAAGAATACCAGGAGTCCGGAGTTTGGTTCCCGGGCGAGGTTATGTGCAGGGGCGTCCATCATGGCAGGGTTCCATTGCAGATTATACAGATTGTTGACCACTCTATCCAGGTTAGCTGTAAGGTAGTCGAACACTATTAGGTCTGACCACTGGGCCAGGTCCACGAGGTCAGTATGGTCTTGCAGGACATCAGGGGGGTGGAGACGCCTGGCCGTGGTGCGCAGGGACGCAGGGATGTGTGCGGGTTCCAGAGAGGGAACGAACCGGGTCAGAACCACCGCCCGTTCCTCGTTCCACTGCGCCAGGGACAGCTGCGGTCTCACCCGTGCCCACAACGGGTCTCTCAGCCTCACCAGGGCCAGGGACGAGGGCGCCAAGTTGCGTAGGCCCAGCAGTCGGCCTAGATAGAAGCTGAAGAGCTCGCCTTGGATCTGGTCCGTGTTCTGGCGGTACCGGCAGCAAGACCTGGTGCCATCCTCGAACGTCAAGAGCCTGTTTTGCATACGACCACAGCCTTCCTCTACCTTGACGACCGGAGTTCGACGCGCGAACCGCCGCCACGAGTCGGCCTCCAGTTCCTCGAAACCCGGGGGCAGGGCGTCTTCGACTCGCCGCCCCCAGTATACACCGCCCTCGATGAGGCCGTCGCTGGGAGGGACGGTCGGAGGCAGGAAGCTCACGTGTTGCAAAGGGGTGGTGGTGGTTGTGTGGTTCGCACGACGGGGTGGCTCGCCGCGGGGCAGCACCAGCAGAGGGATCATCACCCCCACGACTAGACCCAGTATGAAGGCTAGCGCCGCTGTCAGAAGGCACAGAGTCCGGTATGGGGAAACTCTCCGCTCAGTCATGTCCGCTCGGGACCGCTCACACCGGCAGACTGACAGAGCTCTCAATGCTTCCTCTGCGGTGAGTTGTACACGCCTTCCCTCTGCAACACAGCCCGTCCCACAAATATCAGCACAGAACACCACCCTCTCTTTCTTACACATCCTAAATAAGCCCTACTTGTTGAGCTTATCCATGCAGTACACTTATTTATCATTAGAGCCCGGATTCTGGTGACCTATAATTGTTTGAAAAATGACCTATAAAATGACCCTAAATTTTGAAGAAAATGACTTAATAAGTACAAAGAATGACCTAAAAAGGGATATTTAAAAATTATTACATTGCACACAAAGATATAGACTAATTTGTAGGCCTACATAATTGTAAAAACTGTAAATGTAGAAAGCATGTTGTAGGTCTAAAAACTTTGTTCTTGATTGGAACATTTGAGAAGAAAAGTAAGAAAATAGGTTTTAAAGTAGATTCTACAAAAAATGTTGCATTATAGTAACCTAGTTATTTATTTAAAATAAATGCATTAAAATGACAAAATAAGGAAGCAAATGACACGAAAATGACAAAATAATGACGTAAAATTTAAATAAATGCCCTAAAAACAAAACATTGCATAAAATGACAAAAAATGACCTAATAAAAATGCATTTCTATAAACTAGAGGCAATAATTAGGGTTTATCTACAAGTTGGCAATGTCTATGAAGCATCAATAAAAAGATGACATGTCATTAGAATCCGGGCCCTGTTTATCATATAAAATGAAAATAACATTTCTAGAGTTATAGGGAAAAAGCGAATAAGTAAAAAAAAACCAAAATTTCAGGAGAGACAAAAAACAATTTATTTCCACAGAATTATTAGAATATTTAGTTCAGCCCACCCAGTATAAAATTGTATCTAAAAATATCTGGGTGGGCTGAACTAGATATTCTAACATTGTTGTGGAAATAATTGTTTTTTGTCTCTCCTGGGATTTTTTTTTATTTTTTATTTATTTTTATTTATTTATTTTTTTTTTTTTTTACTTATTCGCTTTTTCCCTATCACTCTAGAATTTATTCATGCAACATACTTTTTCAGCATATTAAATTATGACAGAGTATCAATGATTATAATAATTGTAGCATGAAAACGGATAGTGAAAGTAGCCTATATCTATCTATATAATAATAAAAGGAAGTTTTTGTCTGTTTGTCTTTCTGTCTGTGAAAGATGCCCAGCGAAATCTACTGCACGCAGAGATCTGAAATTTTAAACCTAGATAGACTGAAGGGTGACCGAGTACATCTCGAAGCCAGATTTTAAATTTTAGCTTTCGTTCGCGAGTCATGAGTAAAAAAACTGGAAGAAAACGTGAATTTTTAGCTCTATCGAAGCATCAGTTTTCGGTAATACGTTTCAATTGTCAATTCAACAGCAGATGGCTTTGCATTTTTGAAATAAAAACTTGGGAAATAAAAGCATAGCGATTTTTTCAATATATCGCAAGGAATTATCGATCGTTTCACTTATAAGCGGTTTAAAAATATAAGTTACTAGCTTAAAAGACCCGGCGTCGCCCGGGTTTTGTATTTTGTAATTGGAAATTAGCTTATGAAGGATTTTCAATTTTAAATTCTAGGTCCTTATATAGGCATTTATAATTTGAAATAGGAAGAACGACTTATTACACTCAAACTATTCCCTCAGAAAACACTTGATATAGTTTTTTATGGCTCATAGAGGATCTAGAATTTTGCATCCCATCGCTTGTACTGTGCACAGCAAGTCTGGTAGAGGTTTAAATAAGAAGAAACAGAAATTCCTGTAACATAAAATTGTAATATCGAGGCGGGAAATTTCCCACTCTTATGTTACCATAAAGCCTTCATACTTTTCTCTCCAAAAACCTGCGATATAATATAATAATATACACATTACCATACCTCGTTTTGTTTTCTCTATGTCCAGGGTAGAGAAAGTTATGTGATTCCATTATTTTAGTGGATTTCATTCTGTAATATTTATTTATAACATGAATTATTTTGATAACTTCTCTTATTTGTCAAAAGTGCATTTCAATTGTTTTTTCCAAGTCCACCTGATACCATTTGGCAACAATATATTCTGTGATTTGGAATTGATAATTCTATGTAAAAAGGGATTAAGTATTTTCAAAAACATTTAATTTTTGGCATTTAGAATCAGAATTTTTCAAAATCCTTTCTTAGTGAGCACCTACATTATGAAACGAAGGTAGCCTACTGTCAAAATTCCAAGTCTCTACCTGTTATAGTTTAGGCTGTACGTTGATTCCTGTCATTCAGTCAATCAGTCAGTCATTCATTCAGTCAGTCAGGACAAAGCCTTTTATATATATAGAGATGTGATAAAAATTTGAAAACTTAAAAATAGTAATAATTTAAAAGCGATGGTTAAAATATGCTCCTTGTCATTTTCTTTATTTAAGTCTTTCGTTTCCTTCAAAACTATTATATTACTTATGTTTTTATCTGTTCCCTTCATTGTGCAATTTTCATATTGTATGTGTTTCTTGTTTCTGTAATTTTTTTAGTTGTAGTTTAAAGAATATGATCATATTCTCCTTCAGCATCCAGTGGTGCTTGAACAAATTTAGTGGTAGGCTATATCAGGGGAACCTTATAAGTAGAGACCGGATTTTAAAGGGAAAATTTTCACCCCAAAAAGGGAAAATTATTGCCAAAAAAAGGTGGGAAAAAAGGAAAATTATTGCCAAAAAGGTGGGAAAAAAGGGATATAAAAAAGTAAGAGAGTGTAAAAATTCAACAGAGAAATACATGTTTGTTTTATGTAAAGGCTTTGCTTGGTTTACAGCTGCTGATTCTGTAACATCTAATGACTGAAGACATTTTTTGATTTTGTTGAAATTCTCACAGAGGAAAATAGCACACGAAATCCATGTTCCCCACCTTGTTATAATGGGAAACTTAGGGAATGGCAAGCCTGTGATTTCCCTGTAACGCTCTATTCTGCTGGGAGGAATTATTTTTTCAATGGTGAATCAGTGAAAACAATTTTTAATGTTTTCATATTGCCAAATATTGGGAAATTTACGAATTTTTCAAAATAAATTAGCAAAAAAGGTACTGGAAAGGGAAAGTTCCTAAAAAAAGGGGAAATGGGGCTAAAAAGGGGGAAAAAGGGACTTTAAAACCAGGTCATTTGCAGCTGAAACTTACTCAGTAATGTCCTGTTCAATTTTATCACGTTTTGTGATGAAATATAAAAAAAGGAATTCCCTTTAAAATCCGGTCTCTACTTATAAGATTACACAGCCCAACAAAAAAAGAACCTTTTTGTTTGGTGTCGCAGATGTTTTACCGGATTTTGGCTATATTTAGTGTGCTTATTCCAAATATGTAAACAGTTTTTCTCTACCAGCTCTACTTTTGTCGAGGGGGGGATTTTATTCGTGAACTCTTAGTCTAGCGAAACAAAATCTTGCTTGATAATATAGCTAGTGAGGGTTCTTTACCACACTTTGGACACGTAGGATGAAACAGAAAAACTAAAAGCTGGATTCATTTTTGGCCCTCAAATTGACAGCTCCTTAGGCCTAAGTCACAAACGACCGTACAATATCTGATAATATCAATTTTTTGAAAGACCCCATGTTATATTGTTATTGTAATGTTAATGTAATGTTAGTGTGTTGTTTTTTTTCTTCACATAAGTTAGAAGCTACAAATGCACACTGTTTTTTTAAATTTATATAAAACGTAAAATGGGATAATATGCATAATGGTAATACCATATCTCAAAAACTAAAGCTGATAGGTCGAAACTAATGGCACATTTGGCATCAGCGACCTAAATATAACCAAGAATAAGTAACTTATAAATTCTAAGGCACCAAAATGGCTGTTGGTCTGTGTTATTGATTGTCCCTATACCACTTGAAATATGCAAGTAGTCAATGATATAATATTAGTGTTGTAAAACTGGTGTAATTAGTGTAAGAGAATATTGTAATTGGGCAATGAGCCTGTTATATTCTCAACAAAATAAAAAAAAATAATAAAAAAGTACCTGAGGATGAAGGCACCGTTAGCCTCCGAAACTTCAATAACGCCAAACTTCTCCCCAGCTTGCAAGCTCTTGAAGAATGTCTACATTTGGTTCAATAGAACCTACTTGTTAAACAATCTGTAGAATGGAAGTGAATTCAGTTGATATTCCCACTCTGACCAGCAAATACTTGTAGCATGAATACCAGTGACAGCCCCTGTCCTGCCATATTTCAAAGATACCCACCCCCCATTAAATCAACCCTTCTTCCATAAATATTATTCTTACAGGTTGCCCCCCGGAGAGTCAGCTGAGCGCACGGGAGGGATGGAATGCACCCCGACACAATGCCATGAGGAACAAGGAGAAAGACAACTTTCTTGTAAGAACAACAGCACTGCAATATTTGCAGACGACGTAACCAAGAAGAGCTACCCGTTCATATAGGTAAGTAAAAATACTAAGTACCTTAGTTTCAACGCCTGTAGGCTCTTCTAAGTCTTCCTAATTAAGCGACAACACTCGGGCCCGGATTTTGATGACATGTCATCTTTTAACTGAAATATCATGGACGTTGCCCACTAGCGCAGATATTCTGAAAATGATTCCTAGATTATAAAAATGGTAATTTTTATGGACATTTTTGGTCTTTTCCACGTTTTTAAAGTTTTAGGTCATTTTTATAATTTTAATGTCATTATTGGGTCATTTTACGGTCTTTTTTTACACAATTCATATTTTTAGATTTAAAAAAATATATTAAGTCATTATTTTCTTATTTTCTGTTGCTTCTGGCATTATATTATAGAGTCTTTGTGCATTTACTTACATTTAATATTATCGGAACTCTAAATAAGCATAAATAAATAATATTGTTACAATTTTAATTTGGATATACAAAGACGCTGTTTGTCGTTCGCATTTAACCGTATGTATCATTTAACTAATTACAATTGGGTCAACAACACACAAATCCGATGAATAAACTAAAGTAAGTTATATCCCATTCTAGTTTGATCCTAGTCAAAACAAAGGGGAGGAGAACTCACAGAGAGTTCGCATCATGTGACAAAACGTGATTAAGTCATTAGCATGCGCCATTAGCAGGGTGTGGCTAATGAGTGTTCGTAAGTTCATGCAACAATAATATCAACATTTACACGTGAAATAACAAACTCTCACTGGCATCGTCATCATTATAGTATATCAATTAGCAAACAAAACAAAGGATTCATTGTTCACGACGACCCTGTGGGTCAGTTGTATTGAGAATAAACAAACTAACATAAACACGGTCAACACGTGCGTTCTCACGTGCGGACTATGACAGCCACGCCTCTTTGTTTTGAACAGGATTGTTCTTAAATGGGATAGAGTATAGTATATTTATACTATTTTTTGGGTCATTCTTTTGCAGTTTATGTCATTTTATGGCTCATTTTAAAGTATTTTTAGGTCATCAAAATCCGGCCCCTGATTATAATTCTTAGCGATAAAAATGATTTGTTTATGATGTAGTAGTAAGTAGTAGTAGTAAGTATTCTGCCTTCCGGCTGGTTTTCAAACTTGGTACGCGAATTTTGTTTTCCAAAACTGTCTATCCTCTGCTTCCTCCTTCAGCATCCAATATTTCCGCTTTTCCCTTAAATCGTCCAACAGCTGAATTCTTCTTCTTCCAAGTCTAGTTGTACCCTCCAATCTTCCTTCTACGACATCATGTAATAAGCAGTTCCTTCTGAGAATGTGCCCAACCCAGTTTGCTTTCCTCTGACGAATTGTGTGTATGATTGACTTCTTCTCACCCACTCTACTCAGAACCTCTTCGTTTGTCACCATGTCCATCCACTTTATATTTTCTATCTGTCTCCAGCACCACATTTCAAAACTTTCTAAATATTTCTTCTCTAATTTCCTCAAAGTCCATGTCTCTGATCCATACAAAGCAATACTCCAAATATAACTCTTCATCCGGTTTTTACGTAGCTCTAGGTTCAGACTACTAGTTAGCAGAGTTCTCTTCTTCATAAATGCTTTCTTGGCCATGGCAATTCTTGATCTTATCTCCTTGGTGCAATAGGCATCTTTCGTCAGTACACTTCCTAAGTATTTGAACTGGTTCACGTTCTCTAATTCTTGATTTCCCATGATAATTTGAAGCGGCTCTTCTCTCTTCGATATCCTCATCACCTTCGATTTACCTATGTCGATTTCCATTCCATACTTTCTTCCTGTTTCCACCAGCCTGTCAATCATTCCTTGCAATATTTCTTGTTTCTTTGCCAGAATCACCAGGTCGTCCGCATATTTGATGGTGTTAATAGCGTATCCTCCTATCACAAAATCCCTAACTCCTTTGTTTATGATACAAGTTGTAAAAGAGATATATTATTTTGCGAGTAGTTATGTGTGCTAAACGAGCCCATAAGAGCATGTGTAGCAAACCTACGAGCAAAATAAAATAATTTTACTTTGTGTAACATGCATTACTTTTTAGACAGCTGTTAGCCTAATATTTCTGAAGTAATAACAATTTAATATTAGATTTACTCTAATGAATTACATACCGTGGAGTCAGAATGAATCCTCGAGCTGCCCTGCCATCTATTGGCGTATATACACATGCACAAGCGCGGGCAGAGGTTATTGATTTTATGGTGCACGGCTGCCAACAAAAGGAATGAAGTTGACAAAGCTTTTCAACCACGTATAACCGTGAGAAATTTAATAGTTAAAAAGGCGTAATGGATTATAACATTTTCAATTTTTATCAAACTGAGTCAAATTAATCCGGTTATGTAAACCACCATTAACGGCCGTGGGGTCGGCATGCTGACCACATGCCCCCCAATCCTGCCATCTGCCTATGGTAGATGACGCAGCGGTCGGGTGGATGTTAGCGCCACGGAGTTTAGTTTTTTTAGTTTATATTTCATAAGGGGAAATTTAATTATTTAGGAAGCAAAATTACAAAAGATGGAAAAAGTGCAAGAGAAATAAAACACAGGATCCATTTAGCCAAATTGGCATTTAGCAAAAAGAAGGCATTGCTAACTGCAAAAAATATCTCAATAGACAGATTTTGGTATGTTATTTTTGGTATGTTATGGTCCGCGTCGATGTCATTTATGTGTACTTTAAGTCCCGTCTTTTGGTGTAATGTCCCGCTGTCCCGAAAGTTATATTGGGGACCTTCAAATGTCCCGCTTTGTTGTGATTCCAATTGGCCATTGTATTTATAATTAAAGAATTACCGAGCGAGGTGGCCGAGATGGTAACGTCTTGGATTTGCATTCGGGAGGTCCCAGGTTCAAATCCCATGACATGGGTTTTTTCATGGTTTCCCCAATCGTAAAGGCATATGCCGAATTGGATATTTACACACCATGAATCATCCTCACCATTTCATCCTGTATCATATCCATTTAAATTAATATCACTTGAAATTTACTCCATTAAATACACCGACAATAGAAACAATTGACAATCAATAGTTCCATGGCCTACCCTACTGTATAGACACAGATCCCGAACTCCTGATGTGGCCTCGTAGCTAAAAGGAGTAGGCTATAAGTACAGATGAATTAAAAAATAAAGAAGGAATTGCGCACATTATGCATTGTCTTAAACTAAAACTGCACACCCAGTACAGGAAAAAAAACCTGCCCGGCCGGGAATAGAACCCGGACTGCCGGGGTAGAAGCTGGCCAGTGTAATTTATGCTACTAATGAAAGTTGCAACAGTGAAGACCCTGCCAACTTTTATGACAAACTATAAAAAGAAAATGCACTCCTTGATAACAAAAATACGTAAAAGTTAAAAGTACAGAGACAATGAGGCATCTAGGTATATTCACACGAAGTATGGCTGATACTCAGGGAGTTGTTGAGTATGTTCAGAATGTTAAAGATATTCAGGAAATTATCGAAAGAAATTAGCTGTTGCTTGGCGAGTTATTAAAGACTAGAAGGTGCCCGCGGATTCGCGGATGATGTTTTATTGTGATAAAATCGTCTGCTTGTTACTGGAGGCGCAAGTATCAGTGTGCAGTGATTAATACGTCACATGCTGCCACTAAGCGGCACGAAAACAGATTATTTTATACAACATAATTTGTTTGGAAATTGGAATAATAGAAATGTGCATTGATTAAGAACATAATTTCGATTCGGTGCAAGCCAGTTCGTGTGCTTTTATTCTGTTCTGCTCTTAGCTTACCTGAATGAAATTAAGTATGTCTTATATGCACTGGTGGTAGCACTGATGACACCAAGGTAGCTCGAATCGATTCATGGATGGTTGATTCACAGTATGCCGTGATTATTTACTCAACTAACAGCAAAATAATTAAAATATTATATTTATTAACACTTACACCTGAATCATCCACGAACAAAATGACCAATGATTAAAAAGCTAAAAATCCGGCTTTTCACGTTTAGAATGCTACACCCGAGAAAAACGACCTCAGAGCTCCAAAACCCTGTAGTGAGTTCCGTCCAAATCGTTCAATATATTCCCATTTAAGCCTACTTCACTATATCCCTTCCATCCACCTATGTGAAAAATGTAAGATATCTGCGTATTGTAATGTTATAAACAAATTAATCAAGCAAAACGGGCTAACAAAATCGAAGCTATCGACAATTCCATGCGTTATGTTAAAAAAAAAAAAAAATTCAGCGATGCCTTTTGTCGGTTGCTATGGCAGCAATTAATTTTACAATTGAAATGCATTAGCGAAAACTGGAGCTTCGATGGTGATAAAAACACGTGACCCTAACCACTGTGTTAACTGTTTTCTATGCAGTCCGTCACGACTGTATAAACTGTGTGAGCAATTTAACTGACGGTTCAATGGTATAAGATAGTGGGCATCTGTACCCGAATGGTGTCACATCCTATAGGCCTATCTAAACCAACTTAAAAGGCCCGGCAAGGACTTTCGATTTTCAAATTTTAGGTCCTTACAGTACATAGGTATTTAGAATTTGAAATGAAGAAGAACGACTTATCACACTCAAACTATTCTCTCAGAAAACGCTTGATAAAGTTTTTTTTATGACTCATAGAGGATCTAGAATTTTGCATCCCATCGCTTGTACACACCGAGCCTGGTAGGTGTTGAAATAAGAAGAAACAGAAATTCCGGTACATAAAATTGTATTGTCATTACGGAATATTTTATTTCTCACTCTCATGTTACCATACAACCGTTTCGGGGATAAATTAAAAGATTTCAATATCACTTTCATACTTCCCTCCCCAAAAACCTTCGATATGATAAAATACTTAGCCTATTACCATATCTCGTATGGTATTCTCTATGTCCAGGGTAGAGAAAGTTATGTGACTGCAGCACATAGTGCATTATTTTCGTGGATTTCATTCTTCAATATTTTTTAATACAATTAATTCTATTGTAAGCTTCTCTAATTTGTCAAAGTCCCATACCATTCATTTCCAAAGCTATCTGAGATCAATGCCAACAATACACTGTTGTCATGTGAACTGTGATTTGGATTTGATAATTTTGTGTAAATAGGGATTAAGTATTCTAAAAAAAAACATTGGTTTTTGGCATTTATAGTCAAAAAATTTTAAAATCCTTTCTTAGTGTGCACTTACATTATGAAACGAAGGTACTGTCAAAATTCCAAGTCTCTACCTATTATAGTTTAGGCTCTACGTTGATTCTCTGTCAGTCATTAGTTAAGTCAGTCTGGACAAAGCCATTTATATATATAGAGATATAGAGATGGGTATTTTTCTGTCCACAGACACACACATAGAGAAATATTTCCGTAATGTGCATTTTTTATTAGGGGCCCGCTAAAGTGTATTAATTTGAAACTAGTCATTCGAATTTAAGAGTCGAAAGCAACATTTCCACAACCTATAGTACGTTTGTTGGCCTACGTATGGTAGAGATAGTAAATAGTTACTTACTCAATGGCAATAGAAAATTCCTCAGCAAGGTAAAGGAATATTATCTATTTTATGGAACCCGGAGGTTCATTGCCGCGTTTACCTGAGCCTCCCATTCAACCCTATTCTGTGCTAACTCCCTCCAATCATCCCTCGCAATTCCTACTTCCCTTAAATCTAAGCTAAAATTGTCCTCCCACCTACGTCTAGGTCTTCAAAGTGTTATTTTCCCTTCGGGTCTCCCAGTCAATACTTTTGAGATATATCTTTCCTCTCCCATGTCCAGCCCATTTCGTCCTCCGTGATTTAATTACCCTTACCTTGGTGAATAGTTCAGGTTATAAAGCTCATCGTTATGCAGTTTTCTCCAGTCTCCATTTTCATCTCTCTTAGGCCCAAATATCCTACTTCCCTTAAATCTATCTATTTACATTTTAATGAATTTGTTAAATACTTGATTCTATGACAATGTAAATAGGTATTTTTTTTTATTGATTATGTAAATATGTGTATTTTTTAGCAATTTAATTTTGTCATTAGGAATTAAACATATTGTTTTCAAATATTTTAGATGATTCACAATTCAGAATTGTTTATATTATATTAATAATAAATATCTGAGGCTACTGCTGATCTTGGTTTATCGATATCATTTTGAGGGTAGAAGGCGAAATATTACCCACTAACTCCTTAATTAAGTGAAATTTTCCCGGTGACAAGGTTTGAACCCGGGATGGTTATTTGTTAGATAGGAGGCAAGCAGGGGTGTACTGTTGCGAGCCATACTATGGGCCGCGGGCGCTGCGCGCGCAGACCAGAGCTGAGCGGTGACCTTGGCGGCGGAATTGATTACTGATGAACCGCTGGGAATCATAACGATCTCTACTGTCACCCGGTCCCACGCTTTTGTGCCAGACTCCCATTCAACGGTCCAGGAGGATCAGTTGGTATAACAATTAATTAAATAATCCCTTATTATCAGGGCCCGAATTTTGATGACCTAAAAATACTTGAAAAATTAGCTATGAAATTACTGAAAAAAAGAGACAAGAATACTTTTAAAAAATTCAATGAAAATACTAGTTTATTTATCAGATTTGGGTCTATTTCAACAGTCACTTGGATCAGATGGAATAACAATCAATTAAATAATTCCTTATGATCATGGCCCGGATTTTGAGGACCTAAAAATACTTGAAAAATAAGCTATAAAATGGCTGCAAAACTAAAAAAAATATTTAAAAAAAGAGAGAGACCCGAATACAAAAAATTGAATGCAAATACTAGTTTATTTATCAGATTTGTGTCTATTTCAACAATCACTTGGATCAGTTGGTATAACAATTGATTAAATAATTCCTTATGACCAGGGCCCGAATTTTGATGATCTAAAAATACTTGAAAAATGAGCTATAAAATGACTACAAAAAAAAATTGAATGAAAATACTAGTTTATTTATCAGATTTGTGTCTATTTCAACAGTCACTTGGATCAGTTGGTATAACAACTAATTAAATAATTCCTTATGACCAGGGCCCGAATTTTTATGATCTAAAAATACTTGAAAAATGAGCTATAAAATGGCTAAAAAAAAAGAGACCCGAATACTTAAAAAAAATTGAATGAAAATACTAGTTTATTTATCAGATTTGTGTCTATTTCAACAGTCACTTGGATCAGTTGGTATAACAACTAATTAAATAATTCCTTATGACCAGGGCCAGAATTTTGATGATCTAAAAATACTTGAAAAATGAGCTATAAAATGACTGCAAAAATAAAAAAAAATAAAAAAATAAAAAAAGACTAGAAAATAATTTGAATGCAAATCAATTTTTTAATGTTCTTTTTCGTCAAATTATATAGGCCTATTTAAAAAAAATACTTATACTGAAGATATTTCCAAGATCCTAGATTATGTTGTTCACATGATATTAACAAACACACAGAAAAATAATCACTCAGAAATATCTATATTTGTGGAAGTTATCAAGGAAACGGCTGTTCAGTGCATGAAACGTAGCAGCCATTTTGAAACGATAATTACCCGTAACTGAAACAGTTTGATTAATTTTGAAAAAAGTATGCAATTGGAGAAATAGTCAATAAAGAGTATGTCAGATTGCAAGACTGTAGAGCAATTCATTGCTGAGAAAAAAAAAAAAAGATATTCACATTTTTCTCACCAATGAATTTCATCGAAAGCTGTATGTCATCCCTTGAGTGGGTACTTACAACTTGCATTATAAGATATTATTGCGGACCTTTTGGATTATCGTCACGGCCCCCCAGGGGTCAGCGGACCACAGATTGGGAATGACCTCTTCTACCCCAGGAGGAAACGATTCTGATTGAATCTGTTCTCAGGAACATTTGCCATTCATGTCAAGTGTGGCACATGGGAACGACTTTTCCTGGCAAACTCCCACATCCTGCTCTGTCTGTCCGTCTGACGGAATTCGGCGTGGTGACTATCATTTGTTTGTTCGTGTGAATCTTCATTGAGTCCCAGGGCTGGAGCAACTAGCATTGCAAGGCCCAGGCAGCCATAAGGGTACTGATAAATTCTATTACAACTGTCCACAATACTTCTAATTTTTAAAAATCTACCTATTGCAATCGATACCATGTCATGACTTTCGAAAAATTCTTTCATATCATTACGTTTCATGCCTCCCTAAGTATGAAACCACCGCCCGTTCAAAAAAATTGTGATATATATATAGATATCTATATATATCTTTACACGCTAGTGGCCGTAATTTTGAAGATATTTGAACCAAATTTTATTATGTTATTTCTAGGCCCAATAGTTCGGACAAGTTCGTTAATGAGTAAAATTGTCCCAAGGGGAGGGTCGAAGGAGGAAGTTGAAATTTTGAAAAAATTATATGTCTGCTCCTTTGAAGTATAGAGGGAAACTTTGTTTGAATAAATTAGAGTACTCCCAATGGAGTTCACAGTGACACCAATGATTCGGGGGTTTTGGGGGTACGAGTGGGGGTGGTTGTGGGGGGGGGGATGGAAATTCGAAATTGTTTTGGAACCAAATGTTATGGGGTATCGTTTAAAAGCTCTTGATGAGTACTCTACAAATCAATAACTGGTTTTTCGATAGCTCTCATATAAGGCGAAATTTAGCACATCGAAATCTGCCTGCTAAAGGGATTTTTTTTTTTTTTTTTTTTTTTTTTTTTTTTTTTTTTTTTTTTTATATATTATTCATCAACAGCATGCTCCGTTACACAATGGTAGCACTACATGCCTATAAACTTTGCATTGGATCCTATTACTTATATACTATAAGTATACTTATATACTATATGCTAAAGGGAATTTTTAACCGTTTGTTTGGAGAGACTAGTTTCTCTTATATGCAAACCCATGCCGGACTGCACAGAAAACAGTTAACACAATGACTGGGTTCATGGTTTACTTGCCTGGTACCTTATTCTGAAAATGAATATGAAATTTAATTTTTTTTTCCAGTTTCATTTCCATGATTTTAATAAAAATTTACGGCAAACGTGTATACCCTATAGCACCGGTTCCCTTACTTTTTTGTCCCGGGACCCACCTTCTCCTAGAATTTTTTTTCGCGACCCATTACTACATAACGATAATCAAAATAGGCTATATAAAATACAGCACATGTTTTTCATATGCCTTTCAATACTTTTATTGTGTTGAAATGGCCTGCTGAGAAAACACAGTTGAAATAAAAATGGTAAAGGTTATTTCAATAAAGAACATTGTCCAACTGGCAGCCTACATTTTATTTAAAAAAAAATTAATGAAATTAAACACCCTTTCCTTATATTGAAAACAAGTTTAATTATCCCGCCCTTTTCGCGACCCACAGTCTGGGAACCACTGTCCTATAGGATACATTTTCAATTCTTAGGTTAAATTTGTACCTCAGGTGAAAAAAACACAAAATAATAATTTTGAACTGTTGTAATTTTTGTATAACGCTTTGCTGTTGCGTACATGTAGGCCTATACAGAGTGTTAATGAATAACACCGAAATATTTTACCTGTGTATAGAGGGGACATAGACAAGCAACTTTCATTATCAGATTTTTGCTCTATGGATTCAATTTTTCCTGTTACAGCATAAAATCTCTCAGGGCATGGCCGCCAATGACTTCTAACATTTGAAAACAAAAATGCAAAACAAAGGAACTTTGTTCTTAACATTGGATGTACGAATAAAAAAACTAATGCAGTGGCGACCAGTGATTAGTCTGTAAATTTTGCAAATTATGAAAACTCTGAGTTATGAAATAGCTGTTGATGAATGATTAAGAATCAGGTTTCTGTCGATCACTAAGAAGGCATGAAGTCAATTTAATGAACATGTTAACCCTATTTCGCATTATTATTGACTTATGAGCACCAAATTGTAATGACTTTAATGCCCTGTAGAATACACTTTTTACGTCATAGAACAAAAATCTTCTATTAAAAGTCACTTGTCTATGTCCCCTCCATACAAAGGTAAAATATTTCGGTGTTATTCATTAACACCCTGTATGTTACCGTTTTCTACTATTTTATAAACTACGAATACGTCATCACTTTGCGTTAATGGATATGGCTAACCGCTTCCATTTTAATCCATGTTGTACGTTTCACAGTTGAAATAATGAAAATATAACTTGCAATAATTTGCCATTAGCAGTCTGTGTGGCCCTCATAACAGAACAAATGGGCCCCATATGGTCCTTAGCGGACCCTCAGTTAGAAATGCCTTTAGCAGAGCATAATTATATTGACTAGAAAGTCGTTCTGACAAGACTGGAACCATAAACTTCTTAAATATGATTGACGGGCAGTTGAAAAGATTTTCGAAAAAGCAATTTTTAAAGAAAAGAAGACATTAGTAGGTGGCATATTTATGGCAACCCTTGTAAAAACATCAGACATAGACAGGGGTGCGTTGAACTCGTCCGCATGCAAGAGGGGAAGCATTACTACAGTACAATACAATACAACACAATAAATTATACAAATAGACAGGTGTTAATGGTTTGGAAATGTCAATACCTGACTTCTTCAGGAATAAAAACGAGATAAACTTGGAAATTAACATGGGCCAACATTGAGGAAGTGCCATTATATTCTAACTACTTGTCATAGCATTTCCTGCCCATGGAGTTGGACTTCAGGATACAAAAAGAGTTAAAAAAACAGCATTCAAGCGAAACAGAAAGAATTATAATCACAGGTTTTAAAATATAGGCCTAAATGTAAATATAAATAAATAAAAAATATATATATATTTTAAAATAAAATAAAATCAGGTAAACTGATGTAACAAAGTTCCAGAATGCTTTTGTTTAATCAGGGATAATTGCAATTATGATATGCGGAAAATAAGTTACTTTTGTAATCGATTTCAGAGTTAAGCTCCAGATATCGATTCATTAAGAAGGGCTTACGGAAGAACAAAGGTCTAAAGTTTGATAAGCATATGTAAAGGAATATGTGGGTAGTGTTATTTGTCAAATCTACCTGTATTGCAACTTCCAAATAGTGTAAAACACTATGTTGCCATGAGAACTGATTTGCATTTAATAAATTCTGTCTAATATTTTACCATGAAATAGGGGCACACGCATAAACACGTGTTCAAGAAAATATTATTTTGGATTCATAGGACTTCTAAACATGTAGCCTATTTATGACAAAAACTCGACCATCGAATTCCGGGGTCGAACACAATACTTCCATTACCTATAGTAGTCCTACTTATGGTACGAGTAAAGGAAATAAAAAAGGTAAAAAGAAAGAAACTAGAAGAACAAAGGAAAGGAAAAAATAAATAGGCCTTCGGTGAGAATACAGAAAGAGAAATATACAGTGTCCCAATAAAATGTATACACTCTTTAATCGACTAACTTATAACACTGACAATTATTATAATACAGAAAAGTTTAAAAAATCAAAATAATGTGAACAAATGTAGAAACCAGCCAATTGTCGAAAGTGTTCAAACTGTTGGACATTGTGGTCCATGCACAGCTGATAACGCTGACTGATTGAATCCAAAACGTTCCTAATCATTTCAATTGGTAGTTCGGCACATTCTCTTTCAATGGCTGCTCTCAACTCACTGATTGTAGCTGGTTTTGTGGTGGTCCTTATGGACATCCTTAAAAGTTCCTTCTTCCTCAAACCTATCTCGCAAACGAGACTCTATTATTATGGTGCATCTCGTTGAAACTCCATTCTAAACCGTCTTTGCACTTCACTTATGTTCTCAGTCTTCCAGTAGCACTTTAGAACGAATTTTCTTTCCTCAAAGTTTAGTCTGACTCCAGTCATTATTTTAAGCCGTCACAACTCAAAAAAGAACAAAAAGCGTGGTTGTTATGAACTGTCAAAGAGTGTATACATTTTATTGGGACACTCTGTATAAAAGAATTCAGTGAGATATAAAATTCACAGAAGCGAATTAAGAGAACAAAAAGGAAAACATAAAAGAAAGAAAGAAAAGAGACAAAAGAAACTAGAAGAACAAAGGAACGGAAAAAAGTAGAGACAGAGAAAAAATAAATAGGCCTTTCTGTCCAATACAGAAAGAGAAAGATATAAAAAAGCAAGACATAAATTTCACAGAAACGAATTAAGGGAGCAAAAAGGATGGAAAACATAAAAAAGAAAGGAGACCAAAGAAAGGAAAAAAGTAGACAGTGAAAAAGTAGATACAGTGAAAAAGGTCTTCGGTGAAAATACAGAAAGAGAAATATATAAAACAAATTCAGTGAGATATAGGCTACTATTCACAGAAACGAATTAAGAGAGCAAAAGGGATGGAGAACATAAAAGAAAGAAACAAAAGAACAAAGGAATGGAAAGAAGTAGAGACGGTGAAAAAATAAATAGGCCTCTCTTTGACAATACAGAAAGAGAAATATATTTTTAAAAAGTTCAGTGAGATATAAAATTCACAGAAACGAATTAAGAGAACAAAAAGGATGAAAAACATAAAAGAAAGAAAGAAAAGGGACAAAAGAAAGTAGAAAAGCGAAGGAATTAAAGACAGAGAGAGAGTGAAATAAACAAATAAATAAGTAATAAGTATGGAATAGTTAGGATATAGAAAGAGAAGAAAGCGGAGTTGAGAGGCACAAAGAGAGAAAGAGAGAGAAGGCAGCGAGCAGGTTGTATGGAATGTTTGGAATGTGGTCCCAGCATCATTCTCATCTCGTCTCTCTAAGCTCAGCTGATATCACATCCAAACTTCAATATGTGAGCTCTATGTCAACTAAACTTACATCTTACAATATTCTCCAAGCGTAGTTTCATACAGCATGTTATTACCAAAAACATTATATGACTGGTAATATTAAGTGCCAGTATGGTACTTTATGAGATTGTGTGGGGAAGGGGAAATGTCTGTCCGTCTGTCTGTCCGTCTGTCCGTGTGTCTGTACGCGCCATAACTCAAATACGCTTTTTCGGATTTTCATGAAACTTGGAAAACACATTTATAATGTCAATGGGAAGAACCCTATTGATATTGAACCAAATCGGTTCACCGGTACCGGAGTAATGCCCAATTTAGTGTCTACTTTAAAGGCGCAATAACTCAAATACGCTTTATCGGATATTTATGAAACTTCGTATACGCATTTATAATGTCCATGGGAAGACGTTTATTGATATTGGACCAAATCGGTTGGCCAGTACCGGAATAATGCCCAATTTAGTGTTTTTATGTTAATATATAAGAAGTCGCGATAACTCAAATATGCTTTATTGGATTTTCCTGAAATTTTGTATACCCATTTATAATGTACGTGGAAAGACGTCTACTGATATTGGACCAAATCGGTAGACCGGTACCGGAGTAAAATCCAATTTAGTGCCTATTTTAAAGACGCGGTAACTCAAATACGCTTTAGGCCTACCGGATTTTTATGAAACTTGGTATACACATTTATAATGTCCATGGGAAGACGTCTATTCATAATGGATAAAATCGGTTGACCTGTTTCGGAGTAATGCTCAATTTAGTGCCTATTTTATGGTAATATACGTATTCGAAAGAATTTATAAAAAAAATGAAAATCAGTTATCTTGACAACATAGCCTATTGTTTTACTGTGATCTTATAAGGCCTTGGAAATTAAAATACAGGTACGGTAGCTTTGACAAAAAACATTATTGATTTACATGCGCTTATCCAACTAGACCGTTAAAATGACCCAGGTGGCCGAGATGGTAGACCTTTCTTCTTCGGTAAGCCCTGCTTAATGAATAAATCTGGAGCTTAACTTGGAAATCAATTTAAAAAAAAAAACATATTCTGCATATCATAATTGCAGTCATAACTGATTAAACAAAAACATACTGGCACTTTGTTACATCAGTTTACCTGATTTTATTATATGTTATTTTATCCACCCATTTGAGTCGTTTATCTGGGCCTACTGTTTTTCATTTGTTTTTTCCACGGCCGTCTGCACAATATGTATCTCTAATTCAGAGGGCGAGGATTATAACGAGGGCCCGGATTCTGATGACCTAAAATTGTTTGAAAAATGACCTATAAAATGAACCTAAGGTTTAAAGAAAATTACTTAATAATCGGCCTAATGACCTAAGAACTGATATTTCATTTATAAAAATTATTATTGTGCACACAAAGATATTTAAACTAATTTGTACATAATTCTAAAAACTGTAAATGTAGAAAAGATATTGTAGGTCTAAAAACTTTGTTCTTGACAAGAACATTTGAGAAGAAAAATAAGAAAATTGTTTTTAAAGTAGATTCTACAAAAATGTTGCATTATAGTAACCTAGTCATTTATTTAAAGTAAATGCATAAAAATGACAAAACAAGGAAGCAAATGACACGAAAATGACAAAATAATGACCTAAAATTGAAATAAATGCCCTAAAAATATAAAATTGGATAAATGGACAAAAAATGACCTAGTAAAAATGCATTTCCATAATCTAGAGGCCATGATTAGGATTTATCTACAAGTTGGTAATGTCTAGGCAGCATCAATAAAAAGATGACCTGTCATCAGAACCCGGCACTGATTATAACAAGGAAAACAAACAATTTGAGCATGGACACCTGCTTCATTTATTAAGTGCCCGTATGGTACTTTGAGAGATTGTGTGCGGGACGGGAAAATGTCTGTCAGTCTGTCTGTCCGTCCGTATGTCTGTACGCGCGATAACTCAAATACGCTTTATCGGATTTTCGTAAAACTTGGTATACACATTTATAACGTCCTTGGGAAGAAGCCTATTGACATTGGAACAAATCGGTTGACCGGTACCGGAATAATGACCAATTTAGTGCCTATTTTTTGGTAATATATTAGAGAGAATTTATGAAATTCAAATCAGTTATCATGACACTATAGCCTATTGTTTTACTGTGATCATATACCGCTTTGGAAATTGCAATCCAGTTAGCTATGGCAAATAACACTATTCCTTTACATATGCTTATCAAAAGAGACCTTTAAACTGAGCGAGGTGGTCGAGATGGTAATGTATTGTACTCACTTTCTGGAGGTCCCTGGTTCAAATCCCAAAACCGTCTAATGTGGCTCTTTTTTTCTTTTAACGTGAGTGTGCAATTGTCAAGATATCACAAATCAGCTGATGCTGGGCGATTTTAATATGATTGTTTTAAACTAGACCTTTGTTCTTTCCTTAAGCCCTGCTTAATGAATTAATCTGCAGCTTAATTTGGAAATCAATTTTTTTTAAAATTTATATTCTGCATATCATAATTGAAATGATAAATGATTAAACAAAAAGAAATAGGCTTTGTTACATCACAGAACCTATTTCATTAATATATTAATAATATTAATAGATCATATATTAATACAGTGATACCTCGAGATACGAGTTTAATTCGTTCCGTAACCTTGCTCGTATCTCAAAGCAATTTTCCCCATTGAAATGCCATTAATCCGTTCCAGCCCCAAAAATGCTACCCCCAATTGTTTTTGTTACGTGTTTTTGAATAAGAAAAATGTATTTATAAATGACAAATATTGTATAAAAACAATACTGTACTGCCTCGCCAAGTCAGCTACTCGCACACCTTCCTCATTTTTTCTATGATTTCTAGAAAAACTTAGCAAAGATGCTTCGACAGCGAGGTAAACAAGCACACTGGGGAAATACGTGGGATAATGCGCGAGACGCACGAGGCGCAGACGCAGTAAACTGGTGGGCCGTGTGCAGCGTCGCAGCTGGCCGTTCCTCGTATCTCAGATGTCGCTCGTATTTCAAAACAAAACTTCGCTCGCTCGACAGCTCGTATCTCAAATAACTCGTATGTTAGGGCACTCGTATCTCGAGGTACCACTGTATTAATATTTACCCTATGGGCTATGGGTCCAGCCATCCTAACTGTTTACAACTTTTTCGTTGATTGTAATTTTGTTTTAATTGTATAGTTACTTCACATATTATTCATTTGAATAGTTCGTAGTTTTATATGGCGAGCATTATTGCACTGTACTTGGATAATTGTATCATTTTTATAAACTTCAAACGATAAATTAACCCCAGAATATAAACCACAAAAATACGCTGCAGTAATTCCTTGATATAACATACAAATCACACTGACCTAATTCTATTCCCAAAGGAATACCGTAGTTACATCTCCTATGCAATCTATCCTTAAAAGGCCCGGCGTTGTTCGGGGTTTGTAATTTTTATTTCGAAATTAACTTATGAAGGGCTTTCAATTTTCAAACTCTAGGTATGTAGAATTTGAAATGAGGAAGAACGACTTATCACACCCAAACTATTCCCTCAGAAAACTCTTAATATAACTGTTTAAGGCTCTTAGAGGATGTAGAATTTTGCACCCCATTGATTCTACACACCAAGTCTGGTAGGGGTTCAAATAAGAAAAAAAAAGAATTTCAGTAACATAAAACTATTGTCTTTACGGAATATTTTATTTCTCACTCTCATGTTACTATACAATCATTTCGGGGCTGAAACCAAAAAGAAATTCAATACCACTTTCATTCTTTCCTCCCCCCAAATCTGGGACATAATAATATACTACGCGCATATGGCTAAAAACGTTCCATCCTATTTTGTCTCCTTTTACACGCTTAGGGCCTATAAATAACATGAAGTGAGAAAATGGTATTATCTATGTCCAGGGCAGAGAAAGTTATGCGACTGTATCACATTGTGCATTATTTTCGTGGATTTTATTATTGATTTACACCAATGAATTCTATCGATAGCTTCTCTAATTTGTCAAAGTCCCTTATCATTCACTTCCAAAGTTACCTATGACCATTGCCAACAATACACTGTTGTCATGAGAACTGTACGCGGAATTTGATAATTCTGTGTATTAAACATTTTATATAAGTCGATATTTAACTGAATTACTAAGTTATATAGGCATGTAATTATTGTGGAACAAAAACTGTTGAATGCAACTTGTCTCTAATGGTAATTAATAGGGCAAGGCATTTGATGATTTTGCACCTTTTTTATTTGAATATTTATATAAATGTGTATCGTGAAATTACTGATTAAATAAAGGCAATTTGTTTTTGAGTTTTTTTGCATTATTAGTCATTTTCAAGAGATAGGCCTTTTTTTTTTTTTTTTTTTTTTTAAAGCAATTTTAAAGATATTTTCGGGATTTTTAGATCATGTTTCAGTGGAGGTAGAGAGGAGCTTTTCCATGTACAAATCGTTACCCTCCCCCCGAAAATTTTAAAAATTAAGATGCACAATAACGAGTTTTATGCTTCCCACGCTTTAAACTCATATTAAGTAATTTATAAGCAGATTTTTTAAAAAGGTAATATATCACAATAATGAAATAAATTGTACAATTTTCCTCTTTTTTTAATCAATGGCGGAGGGTTCAACCCCCCCCCTCGTTACGCCTCTGTTGGTGTCCAAATAGTAGGCCTATAAATTTACTTACTTTTAATAATAAAATAAGTGTGTTTTATGTAGTAAATTAATATACATTGTATAGGCCTAACTCATTGCCATCCATTAAATTGTATTTAGAAATTCGTTACTTAAAAAACTAATTATAGACTAAGTAATAATGGTAAATTTAATACTTGCAAAAAGTGCTGCAAAGATTGGGTTACAAGTATCTTATGAAAAAACAGAATGGATCACCAATATGAAAAATGCACCTGAAGAAATTACAATATCTCAAAATAAAATAATCAAGAGGGTTAATAAGTTCAAATACCTTGGTGAAGTAATAACGGCAAAAGCGATAGAAAAGGAAGGTATGGAAGCATGAGTTTACAAAATGGATAAAGCATACCATGCAACAATCTTCTCTATCTATATAAAAGACTTTGTCCTGACTGACTGAATGAATGACAGGAATCAACGTACAGCCTAAACTATAACAAGTAGAGACTTGGAATTTTGACAGTACCTTCGTTTCATAATGTAGGTGCTCACTAAGAAAGGATTTTGAAAAATTCTGATTCTAAATGCCAAAAATTAAATGTTTTTGAAAATACTTAATCCCTTTTTACATAGAATTATCAATTCCAAATCACAGAATATATTGTTGCGAAATGGTATATGGATGGGCTTGGAAAAAACAATTGAAATGCACTTTTGACAAATAAGAGAAGTTATCAAAATAATTCATGTTATAAATAAATATTACAGAATGAAATCCACTAAAATAATGGAATCACATAACTTTCTCTACCCTGGACATAGAGAAAACAAAACGAGGTATGGTAATGTGTATATTATTATATTATATCGCAGGTTTTTGGAGAGAAAAGTATGAAAGTGATAATGCTTTATGGTAACATAAGAGTGGGAAATTTCCCGCCTCGATATTATAATTTTATGTTACAGGAATTTCTGTTTCTTCTTATTTAAACCTCTACCAGGCTTGCTGTGCACTGTACAAGCGATGGGATGCAACATTCTAGATCCTCTATGAGCCATAAAAAACTATATCAAGCGTTTTCTGAGGGAATAGTTTGAGTGTAATAAGTCGTTCTTCCTATTTCAAATTATAAATGCCTATATAAGGACCTAGAATTTAAAATTGAAAATCCTTCATAAGCTAATTTCCAATTACAAAATACAAAACCCGGGCGACGCCGGGTCTTTTAAGCTAGTGAATATATATAACAAAAAATCAATATCCAAAAATGCTAAATTGAGACGTTATAAAACTGTAATCTTACCAGAAGCTCTGTATGCAACAGAGTGTATAAACACCTTCTCAGAAGAATAAGCAAAACAGAGAAGAGAATCTTAAACAAAATTATGGGGCCAATTTGGGAGAATAACATGTACAAACTGAGACCAGAAAAGGAGTTATACAAACAAACAGAAAAAATAGGCCATGCTTTCAGGAAAAGAAGATTAAGGTTCTATGGTCATATTTTCAGAATGGAAAGAGACAGACTTGCCAAACAAATTTTTGATCACTATGTAAGTAAAAAAAACTAAACCAGCATTTTTCAAGGAATTTGAAAAAGATTTGAAATTACTCAAAATGAAAAAGGAGGATATTGCAAACAGAGGAAAGTTTAGGAAAGAAATGTTTGATGGCGAGTTTCCAGAGAAACCCAAGAAGAAAACGGAAAGTAAATGGGCGGAAGAACGGAAACAGCAACATCACTAAAGAATGAAGGAATTTTGGGGAGACAAGAAGAAGACAACTGTTTCATTTGGTTCTAAGCTGGCCTAATCGAAAGGGGGGGAAAATGGTAAATTTATTGGTCTTTTTTCAAAATTTTGTGTCTTTTTTTTTACTATTGTAGGTCATAAATGCATTTTTTTAATGCACTTTTAGCTAATTTATGGTCATTAAATGCCTTGCCCTAATAATTAAACACTTTTACGAAACTATACTATAATGCCACTATGTCTCACCTGTGACGGGTGTCGACCCACGTCTCCCAAGCTCAGGCAGCAGGGATCATGAGTTCACACCTGAAACAAAGGCAAAAAAGGAAATCAGAACTTGAAAGCCAAGAATTGATTTGATACTGACCCTTGATAACTATGAAAGACCTAGCCTATATATGAAATCAATAATATTATTTTTACTGACTTCAGTTGATTTTTGGGGGGGGGGGGAGAATTGTGTTCTGCCCTGAAATTCCTTGTCGTTGATTTTTGTTTGTTTGTTTGTTTTGTTTTTGTTGTAGTTTGTTTTTAAAGAATTGTGCTGGGCCCTGAAATTTCCTGTCGTTTTATCATAGGTAAGCCCACGAGAGTTGACGAGTTTATCGACAGTTTCGCATCAGGAGCGAATTTATCTGATGAAACTCGTCAACTCGATTTGGATTTATTAGGACTAACTTATTCCATGAATAAAATGTGATTGTACAAATAATAATTACTTTCATGCTTTGTTGTATAAAAACAAAACTAACAGCTGCGAGAACACGGCATTTTATAAATCAACCATCCATGAATCGATTCGAGTTACCATGTTGTGACCAGTGCACATAGTTAACTTCATTCAGGTAAGCTAACAGCAGAACAGAACAAAAGCACACCAACTGGCTTGCCCCGAATCGAAATTGTGTTTCTAATCAATGTACATTTGTATTAATTCAATTTCCAAATAAGTTGTGTTGTATAAAACTAGGATGTGCCCGCGGCTTCGCCCACGATAATTAACTGAAAAATTAGAAATTAATAGTATAATTATTAAAGCATTATATTTATTAACACTTGCACGCGAATCATTCTTAAACTAAACCATTAATAATTAATGAAACAGCTAAAATTCCGGCTTTAGAGTACATTCCACGATTAGAAATTGCCACCTGGGAAAACGATCTCAGATTCGATTATGTAGTTCCAAAGATAACTGTGATCCACTGCCTTCTAAACTGTATAGGCTAATTCTCGTGCGTAATTCTCGAGACGGCGGTGGATAATGGCGTTTTTCAACTGTTTGTTGACAGATGAATGAGATGTGAATTTTATTTGATAAATTCAGTGTAATTTTAAGAAATTATATAATTTTTCAAGAGAAGGAGTGATTGATTTGGATTATTATTATCAGCGATATTTCAAGAGTTAAATCATCAATATTTTACTGCTGGTGCCCCCGGCTTCGCCCGCCACTATTCATTCACTCCAGGATTTTTAAGAAATTTACACTGGTAGATTATTAAAAATGTTTGTGGTTCAGAGCTATGAAAATTGTAAGTAAAAATAAAATTAGAATATTTGTTCATTGAGTTCATTTCACTTAGGCCTTATATAATAAAGAAACGGTTTTCCTAATCTTGTAGTCGTCATGAAAGTTTAGACTGAGAGATACGAACATCGCCGAGTATACCCGATGTCTCACGAAGCGGGCGAGCAAGCACGCTATTTAGGGCCGTTGAATTGTATAAGAGTAGATAGTCTCTTTTCGTGCTGCTTAATGGCAGCATGTGACGTATTAACCGCGGCATTTTGATGCATAAGTATCCAATAACGAGCTGCCGTTTTATCAGGTAAAATCCCATCCTCATATTAATAGCAAACATTTTATAAGATAAACGATCGTGATTGGTCTATATCCAAGGAATTGCTAAACGTTATTGGTCAATATCAAACACGAAGCGAATGAGTGGAATAGTCAACGTAAATACATGGATATATTCTTTGAAAATACGTTATTTTATGAGGTAATATTTAGGATTTTGGGATCATATTTAGTCATTTTTAAGGGGCATATTGTCAGTCATATTTTCCATTTTTGAAGTGAAACTTCTTTAGCCGCGGTAGGGGTAAATCGAGAGCTTGCGGTACGCTCAAAATCGTCAAGAAATTATTGAGGTGTGACGGAATGGACTGCACACAAAACAATCAACTCAATGATTAGGCTTATCCAAAATTAAAAAAAAAATCCAAAAATAAAAAATTTAAAAAATCAAAAAATTCAAAATAAAAAAATCGAAAATTAAAAGAAATTAAATATCAGAAATTAAAAAATCGATCATCCAAAATTAAAAAATCTAAATATCCAAAATTTAAAAAATTAAAACAATTCAAAAAAATTAAAAATTAAGAATTTAAAAAATTAAAAATTCCAAAATTAAAAAATCCAACATCCAAAATTTACAAATAAAAAAAAATTAAAATAAAAAATCCATAATCCAAAATTAATAAAATCCAAAATTAAAAAATCCTATAAGTAAAAATTCAAAGATCTAAAATTTAAAAAATAAAAAATCCATAATTAAAATATAAAAGAACAAAAATTTTAAAAATCCAAAATAAAAAAATCCAAAAACCCAATATTAAAAAAACCAACAATCGAAAATTGAAAAATCCAATAATCCAAAACTGAAAAAAGAACTAAAAATTAAAACAAGTTTCACTTCTGTCGCGTGGCGTTCCACGCGAACTTTTTTTTTAGGCCATAAACTTCCGAACCCTAGTTATAACTATGAAAGATAAGCAATAGGAGGACAAGTGGTAAAAAGAAAAATTAGTAAAAGTATTAACCGGGGTATAAGGTGGAACTGTTCATACTTTTGCTGAAAATAATTCCTCGTTTGGAAAAGATGAAATTCATTAACGCAAACAAAAATTAATTAAAAAAAGATGAAAGTACAACAGAAACATAATCTAAAACTTTAGCACATCAGGTCACAGCACTTAAGTAACTGGACGCGGCTTTAAAACTCTGATCTTCTGTGACGAATGACGATGTTTGCTAGCTTTTAAGATGCCATAAAATTCTGAACAACTGTATTTCAAATTAACTTTAGCCATTAATATTGCTCTCAAAGTGCCTACTTTCATTTGAGTTTTCTCAGACGTCCGTCCATACCTTATTCATAAAAGAAAACATGTTCACTGCCACAGCATATTACTATATCAGATTTTGAATTATTATTCCTACACCAAGTTATATATATATATATATATATATATATATATATATATATATCTTAACTTATATTAATAAAAGGAAGTGTCTGTCTTCCTCCGTCTGTCTGTCCGCGATGCCCAGCGAAATCTACTGAACGCAGAAAACTGAAATTTTAAACATAGGTGGACTGAAGGGTCGGGAAATGCACCTCGAAGCCGGAATTTTAATTTTTGCTTTAGTTCGTGAGTTATGAGTGAAAAACGGGCAGAAAACGTGTATTTTTTGCGTTTTCGAAGCATCAGTTTTCAGTAGGCTATATTTCAATGTCAAATCAATTACAGTAGGCTTTGGCTATTTTTGTCATACCTTGGACATGAAACCATCGCGATCGCTGAATGTTGTAGCTCACGCTGGTCGATTCATTTGTTTTTAATGTCAAGGCACGCAGACATACGAAATTTTCAACCTACACCGAAGAGGATTATTATTATTATTATTATTATTATTATAGCCTAAGTGGGATAATCAATATAGGCCTAAATATGGTCAAACGTTGTTCGATTTGGACAAAACTCACTATACAGGGGTTTTCTGGGCCAAGGACCTCGAATCTGAGGTCGCTTTTACCAGGCGACGCTATCTAATCGTTGTAGGCCTATGTAGTCCACGTGATTTAGGTGTTAATATAATGATTTAACTATTATGCTCTTAATTTTTAATTTTTACTTCCTCTGCCCGTACCATAGGTAGGCCTACTATAGGTAGAGGAAGTATTGTTTTCGACCCCAAAATTCGAAGTTGAGTTTTTAGCATATATACACGTTTCAAGGCCCCCTGAATCCAAAAATACTATTTTTGGAAACATGTCTGTGTGTCTGTGTGTCTGTGTGTGTGTGTGTCTGTGTGGAAAATATCTGTGAACAAGATAGCTCCAAAACGGAAAATCGTATGAAAACAAAATTTCGTATTTGGGTCAGGTACCTTCTGAAGATGTGAGGATAAGATTGGCGACTATTTTCTCTTATTTTTAAGGGGACTTTACATGAAGAAATTTTCGTTTTTCGCGATTTTCTCGAAAACGGCTATAACGATTTTCTTTAAATTTTGCACATAGGTTGCTTATACTAAGAGCTAAAACTTTTATTTGAAACATTTTTTCGAGAAAATTCTCTGAGGGTAGTTACAAGCCACCCACTGTTCACCCACTGTTTGTAGAAAGTTTGTCTTAAGTGATGAACAACTGAATTCGCGCTCTTTCACGGCCTCTTATTTTATATAAGAATGTGAAGTGAGAAAGATGTATTGTTGGCCATGCATAGAGTAAAAATGTATCTGAGGGAAATATTCGATAAATTTCGGAAATTATATTTTACGGCAGAAAGTTCAATAAACGTCTGCAGTCATTTGTTTTTTTTTTTTAAGTTTGTTATATAGACTGCGCTTTTAGTCGCATCATTGAAAGAAGAGGTATTTATAGGATAATTAGCGTAAAATTGTGTCTTGCGATTCTGTACAAGGATATGTGAATACTGCTAACTTTTATTTGGGCAGAGGAAGTTATGTGACTTTCACATCAGATTTTTGAAATAGTTATCGCGGGCGATCGCTTGATTTTGTAAGTCCATCCTGGACGATTCATTTGTTTAGAATATCAAGGCCCGCAGACGTATGAAATTTTCAACATAGACGGAAGGGGGATATTCAATATAGGCCTAAATATGGTCAAACGTTGTTCGATTTGGACGAAACTCACTATACAGGGGTTTTCTGGGCCAAGGACCTCGAATCTGAGGTAGCTTTTACCAGGCGATGCTATCTATCCGTGGTATGTAATTCACGTGATTTAGTTGTTAATAAATATAATGATTTAACTATGATGCTCTTAATTTTTAATTTTTAAAATAATTATCGCGGGCGAAGCCGCGGGCACATGCTAGTATATATATATATATATATATATATATATATATATATCCTATATATACATAGGATATAAAATAACATGACCTGACCGACTGATATATCATCCCCAAGGCGAAACCGCAGAACCTATAAATATGAATTTTATCAGTGATTTTATTTTACACTGTAGAATCTCACTAAGAAAAAAATAAATAAATAAATAAAATAATAAAAAATAAAAAAAACCAACAACGAAGAGGGTCATAAGAGGTTAAAACTTTATTTGGTGAAACATTATTTAATGAATAATGACTTAAACTTTAGTAATTTCCCCGAAACTTAGATATTTAATAATATATATATATAATTTTTTTATTATTTGTGTTTGCTAATAACATTTTCATTTATTAGGCCTATGTCCTCCCGCCTACGTCTAGGACTTTCAAATGGTCTTTTTCCATCAGTTCTCCCAGTATATTTTTTAGGTATGTTGTTTCCAATACAAACATATATACACTTTTTTCTCACCCTTTTTATCCTTTAAAGATTTAGATAGGCCTATATATATACATATAGGCCTATATATATACATATAGGCCTATATATATATATGTATCCTATATACTTACTTACTTACTCAATGAAAATAGACAATTCCTAAGCTAGCTAAAGGAATATTATCTATTTTATGAAATCCGAATGTTCATTGTCGCGCTTACCTGAGCCCGCCATTCAACCCTATTCTCTGCTAACTCCATCCAATCAACCATCGCAAATCCTACTTCCCATAAATCCGTTCTAAGATTGTCCTCCCACATACCTCTAGGTCTCCCACGTGGTCTTTTCCCTTCGGGTCTTCCAGTCAATACTTTTGAGATATGTCTTTCTCCCCCATGTCCAGCCCATTTCATCCTCCGTGATTTAATTACCCTTACTATATCTGGTGAGGAGTACAGGTCATGAAGCTCGTCGTTATGTAATTTTCTCCAGTCCCCATTTTCTTCCCTCTTGGGCCCAAATATTTTCCTAAGCACCCTATTTTCAAACACTCGCAGACTATGGTCTTCCTGATCAGTTAGTGGCCAAATCCTATATATATATATATATATATATTAAGTCCTTCAGTCCGATTTAGCCTTTTTTAGGTTCTATAAGATTCATATATTCGGAAGCAAGGGGCATGAAAAGGAAAAGTAGGCCTATTCTATTTAGGAAGCTAGGAAAAAAATAGGTTAAAACCTTCAAATCCAGGCCCTAGTTATAACTAGACCTGGGATTTTAAGGCAAATGCCTATTTTGTTCCTTATGAAATAACATGAAAATTTTTAAATATGTGGACGTTCCATGATAAATCACTTAGGCCTATATTTGTAGAGTTTTATAGTGCCCTTAAATGCGTATTTGGACCTTTAGAGCCTATTTTACTATTTTAGTGCCTAAAATGCCTATTTTGTACATTTAAAATAAAATTCAACTTCTGTAATTTTTACAATCTTATAATGGACATCCCTCAATGAAAAACAGAACAGCAGATGGTGGGTTTTTCACAGAAACTTGATTATTCCAAACCGTTGTCGCTAAAGGAATGCTGACTGACGGGGGAGGGGGAGGATTAAGGAGGAAGGACTACTGTGACAAGTCACCAGTGAAAGAACATCTGTTTAAGTGAATATAGTTCGTGATGCCTAATTTTGCAGTTAATTCTGTTAAGAATAGGTAGGCCTATAGCACGTTTGTTGCAGTAAAAAAAATAAAAAATACCATTTTACAGTTTAAGTGTATAGACTATTGTAATATTTTAAAGTCTATTTTCTATCTATTTACACATTTTTAAAGCATCTTTTAAAAGCCTATTTACTTGTTTTAATAGTCAATTTTAGGTGCCTAAAACTAAATTATTTAGAGTCTAAAATCCCAGGTCTAGTGATAACATTATCCGTGATTACATTAAGCGGCGTTCACTGTAATGGCAATTTTGTAGTGTCTGAGCCCCGTTAAAGTATCCAGAGTTCGCCTGCCAATGATAGAAATTCGCTGAGAATTGCTTTGAATTGTTTTGCGTGATGGTGAAGCAGATTGTGGGGCAGCCTGCACAGCCAAATTACACGTTGGGCCGCACTCAAACCTCACCTAATAGCTCGCGAAGAAAACAAACACGCCCGCCAAATTAAAAGACCGTTAATATACACCCATCAGCTGAGTGGCAATCAATTTAATCTAATTATTACACCCTGTACAAACCAACAGGAAAAACACTACAAGACAGTCCGAGATCAAATAGGAGCACAAAAACTACTTCTGTTAGATGATAATGTTGTTATGGGAGGGACTCGCGCTGGCAATAAACTTCATTTTACCGGAAATAAATAGCTCTAATAAAAAAAAAACAGCATGGTCTAACAGTTAGAGTTGCTAACTACGAATCCGCTGGTACAGATTTGTTCCCCGGTATCTGAGGTAGGGATGCATGCTGTTACCCTTTCACAATAACTAACTAACTAACTAACTAACTAACTAACTAACTAACTAACTAACTAACTAACTAACTAACTAACTAAATAACTGAGTAACTAACGAACTAACTAAGTACCTAACTAACTAGTAAACTAACTAGTTAACTAACTAACTAACTAACTAACTAACTAGCGAACTAACTAAATAACTAACTAAGTAACTAAGTAACTAACTAACCAGCGAACTAACTAAATAACTAACTAACTAGGCCTAACCAGCGAACTAACTAACTAACTAAATAACTAACTAACTCCGTGGCCTTACATCCCTGAAGGGACAAGGCCTACCACCCGATCGCTGCCGTCATCTACCATAGGCAGATGACAGGATTGGGGGGGCATGTGGTCAGCATGCCGACACCCACGGCCGTTAATGGTGGTTTCCATGACCGGAGCCGCTATTTCTCTATCAAGTAGCTTCTTATTTGAATCACGAGGCTGAGTGCACCCCTACTGGACCTTCCTACCTCAGAAAAATCCTAGGAGGTACCGGGGATATGTAGTCAGCGACCACAAGACCACGCCGACGGTCACTTTCACAACAAAATCAGGTAAACTGATGTAACTAAGTGCCAGAATGCTTTTGTTTAATCAGGGATACAGTAATTGCAATTATGATATGCTGAAAATAAGTTATTTTTGTAATCGATTTTCGAGTTAAGCTCCAGATCGATTCATTAAGCAGGGCTTACGGAAGAACAAAGTTCTAGTTTGATAAGCATATGTGACGGAATATGTAGGTAGTATTATATGTCAAAGCTAACTGTATTGCAACTTCCAAAGCCGCATATGAACAGTGTAAAACAATATGTAGTCATGAAAACTGATTTGCATTTGATAAATTCTTCCCAATATATTACCTTAAAATAGGCACTAAATTAGGCATTTCTCCGGTACCGGTCAACCGATTTGCTCCAAAATCAATAGGCTTCTTCCCATGGACGTTATAAATGCGTATACGAAGTTTCATGAAAATCCGATAAAGCGCATTTGAGTTATCGCGCATGCAAAGACAGACATAGGCCTACATTTTCCCGTCCACCACACAATCCCAGAAAGTGCCATTCTGGCATTTAGTAAGTTGCTAGGATGATTTTAACTTAGACCCAACTATCCGGAAATCTGAATATCCGAATTACTAATCCACAATAAATTAATTCGGATAATTGCAGTTCTACTGCACAATATTTCCTGAGGCGTTCTTCTATTTTCTTCCAATTTAGTGGAAGTTTTAACAGAAGAAGAGCAGATCTTCATTCTTTTTCGGTCTGTCAGGTTTACTGTTCACAGAATTACTAGCATATTATATTTTATAAACTTAAAAATATTTGTATTTTATATTATAAAATATAGTTGCAAAAAGTTTCAGAGTAAAGGTGCAGTCCACTCTAGTTCTTACAATTAAGATGTATAGAAAAGTGCAGGTGCCCAAGGTTGCGGGTTCGATCCCGACCCAGGTGGATGGCATTTATGTGAGCATAAATATGACAGCCCATGTCTGTAGATATATGGCGTGTAGGCCTAGGCTTAAAAGTTCTCCTAAGGGACAAAATTCGGCACACCAGTGACGGTCACAGGCCTAAGTTGCAGTACATTCGTTAAATAACCATAAAACCAAACTAGTATTGAAGATGAATGAGCACGGATGATAGAATATATGATGAACACCAACAAGCTTCCTGTTGAATGAGATCGGAGTATGGATGGTAGAATATGATAAAAATCACTGATCATGGAATGGGATTGATGTTGAATGAACACTGAGTTGATAGATATCAGATGACCGTGGAAAAGGGTTAATGTTGAATGAGCTCGGAGTATGGGCGGTTGTGTATGATAGACATCAAATGACCATGGAATAGAATTGATGTTGAATAAGCAATGAGTATGGATGGTAGAATATGATAGATATCAGGTGGCCATGGAAAAGGATTGATTGAAGGATTGATGTATGGATGGTAAAATTTTAATAGATATCAGATAACCATGGAATAGGATTGATGTTGAATGAACACTGAGTATTGATGGTAGAATATGATAATATATCAGATGACCATGGAATAGGATTCCTGTTGAATGAGCACTGAGTATGGATGGTAGAATAATTATGATAGAGACCACAGAATAGGGTGGATATAGAATGAGCTCGGAGTATGGATGGTAGAATATGATAGATATCAGAAGACCATGGAATAGGATTGATGTTGAATAAGCAATGAGTATGGATGGTAGAATATGATAGATATCAGGTGGCCATGGAAAAGGATAGATATCAGGTGGCCATGGAAAAGGATTGATGTTGAATGAGCTCGGAGTATGGATGGTAAAATTTTAATAGATATCAGATAACCATGGAATAGGATTGATGTTGAATGAACACTGAGTATTGATGGTAGAATATGATAATATACCAGATGACCATGGAATAGGATTCCTGTTGAATGAGCACTGAGTATGGATGGTAGAATAATTATGATAGAGACCACAGAATAGGGTAGATGTTGAATGAGCTCGGAGTATGGATGGTAGAATATGATAGATATCAGAAGACCATGGAATGGGAATGATGTTGAATGAACACTGAATATGGATGGTAGAATATGATAGATATCAGAAGACCATGGAATAGGATTGATGTTGAATGAGCTCGGAGCATGCATGGTAAAATATCTCTGGCATATGGTAACCTATGATCCCCAGGTGGGGCGAAGGGGCCTCCAATGGAGGTTTCATTACCTATACTAATTTTGATATGCTTATTTTCCGAGAGAGGGTAGAGGGACAGGTGGTAAGCCCATCGCCTCACAACCCCCCTCTGGAAACTAAGTATTTCTTGGACGTGAAAGGGCCGAGAAATTTTGTCCAGAGGCTCTAATTTAGGTAAATCTACGACACGGGACCCCCAGCTTAAAGTCCCTCCCGGAGGACTCCGTGCCCAGGATTTTTACGTCCTGAAATAATCCATCGACCGCGGCCGGGTTTGATCCCGCGCCCTGCGGATCTAGAGGCGGGCACGCTACCTCTAGACCACCGCGGCCGACATGGTAAAATATGATGGATATGAAATGACCATGGAATGGGATTGATGTTGAATGAACACTGAGTATGGATGGTAGAATATGATAGATATCAGATGACCGTGGAATGGGCTTGATGTTGAATGAGCACAGGGGTTGGGACGGTGGAACTGGTCATACTTGTTCCATGATGGACTGTCTAGAGGCAGTGTCGATAAAAGTACAGACTGCCCAAACATTAGTAACATCTGAAGCTCAAGTATAGTTATTACGAAATGTTTAGCCTGAGTGCAAGAGCGACTCATGTGGAGCTATAAAATAATAATATTACATGTACATTGAGCAGGTAAAGTTCTTTTCTTTTTGTACGTTTTGCTTTGTTTTTTCTTGCGTCTCACACACCACTATTGTTTACTGCGATACATATGTCGACACAATGACATGTAGAAACAATGAATGTAACTAAACAATGTAAATAGTTAAGCTGTTGTAGACATAGGCTAAATAGTTTTTATCGTTGTAGATGCATCCTAAATTTATTATTATTATTATTTTCCGCATACGGTCTATTGCATTATTTCTTCTTCTTTTGTTTTACTTCTCCTCCTCCTTTCTCTGAGTTTTACCTCCCCCCTTGAAGGGGCGTTTATGCTTCCCACTCCGCCAGGCTTCTATTTCTTAATAATAATAATAATAATAATAATAATAATAATAATAATAATAATAATAATAATAATAAAAATACTTACTTACTCAATGGCAAAAGACAATTCGTAAGTAAGCTAGTAGTAGTAAGTATTCTGCCTTCCGGCAGGTTTTCAAACTTGGTACGCGAATTTTGTTTTCCAAAACTGTCTATCCTCTGCTTCCTCCTTCAGCATCCAATATTTCCGCTTTTCCCTTAAATCGTCCAATAGCTGAATTCTTCTTCTTCCAAGTCTAGTTGTACCCTCCAATCTTCCTTCCACGACATCATGTAATAAGCAGTTCCTTCTGAGAATGGTCCCAACCCAGTTTGCTTTCCTCTGACGAATTGTGTGTATGATTGACTTCTTCTCACCCACTCTACTCAGAACCTCTTCGTTTGTCACCATGTCCATCCACTTTATATTTTCTATCTGTCTCCAGCACCACATTTCAAAACTTTCTAAATATTTCTTCTCTAATTTGCTCAAAGTCCATGTCTCTGATCCATACAAAGCAATACTCCAAATATAACACTTCACCAGGTTTTTACGTAGCTCTAGGTTCAGACTACTAGTTAGCAGAGTTCTCTTCTTCATAAATGCTTTCTTGGCCATGCCAATTCTTGATCTTATCTCCTTGGTGCAATAGGCTTCTTTCGTCAGTACACTTCCTAAGTATTTGAACTGGTTCACGTTCTCTAATTCTTGATTTCCCATGATAATTTGAAGCGGCTCTTCTCTCTTCGATATCCTCGAAGTAAGCTAAAGGAATATTATCTATTTTATGGAACCCGAAGGATCATTGCCGCGCTTACCTGAGCCCGCTATTCAACCCTATTCTGTGCTACCTCCATCCAACCATCCCTCTCAAATCCTACTTCCCTTAAATCTATTCTACTATTGTCCTCCCACCTATATCTAGGTCTTCCACGTGATCTTCTCCCTTCGGGTGTCCCAGTCAATATTTTTTTGATATGTCTTTCCTCTCCATGCACGCAACATGTCCAGCCCATTTCATCCTCCGTGATTTAATTACACTGAGGCCTACTATAGGCGTATCTGGTGAAGAGTAGGCCTACAGGTTATGAAGCTCGTCGTAATGCAGTTTTTTCCAGTCCCCATTTTCATCTCTCTTAGGCCCAAATATTTTCCTAAGCCCCCTGTTTTCGAACACTCTCAGATTATGTAAGGGGCCATGTCTGACATCCATATAATACAACCGGCAGGATAATTGTCTTATAAATTGTTATTTTTCAATTTCTAAATAATGAAATATTATGTAACGGGATATTTCCTTCTTTTGCAGGTAAGTGGGATTAACTGGATCTCTCTCTTCTAGAATCAGTAAGTAGAAAGTCAATGTTATAAGTATGACGTATTCGTACGTTAATCTTTCATTTAAGTTTTTATTTTAAGCTAGTATGAGATGGAAATTAGACACAGACTAGAAAGAGGAAGAGTTGTCATAAAATCATAAGATGATTACAAATATTTTCCTAAGCCCCCTGTTTCGATCACACTCAGGTTATGTAAGGGGCCTTGTCTCACATCCAAATAATTGTCTTATAAATTTTTATTTTTAGACTAGCTTAAAAGACCCGGCGTCGCCCGGGTTTTGTATTTTGTAATTGGAAATTAGCTTATGAAGGATTTTCAATCTTAAATTCTAGGTCCTTATATAGGCATTTATAATTTGAAATAGGAAGAACGACTTATTACACTCAAACTATTCCCTCAGAAAACGCTTGATATAGTTTTTTATGGCTCATAGAGGATCTAGAATGTTGCATCCCATCGCTTGTACAGTGCACAGCAAGCCTGGTAGAGGTTTAAATAAGAAGAAACAGAAATTCCTGTAACATAAAATTGTAATATCGAGGCGGGAAATTTCCCACTCTTATGTTACCATAAAGCATTATCACTTTCATACTTTTCTCTCCAAAAACCTGCGATATAATATAATAATATACACATTACCATACCTCGTTTTGTTTTCTCTATGTCCAGGGTAGAGAAAGTTATGTGATTCCATTATTTTAGTGGATTTCATTCTCTAATATTTATTTATAACATGAATTATTTTGATAACTTCTCTTATTTGTCAAAAGTGCATTTCATTTGTTTTTTCCAAGCCCACCTGATACCATTTGGCAACAATATATTCTGTGATTTGGAATGGATAATTCTATGTAAAAAGGGATTAAGTATTTTCAAAAACATTTAATTTTTGGCATTTAGAATCAGAATTTTTCAAAATCCTTTCTTAGTGAGCACCTACATTATGAAACGAAGGTACTGTCAAAATTCCAAGTCTCTACCTGTTATAGTTTAGGCTCTACGTTGATTCCTGTCATTCAGTCAATCAGTCAGTCAGTCAGGACAAAGCCTTTTATATATATAGAGATTTCTGGATAGAAGATGAGAAGATAAAGAGCTTCTGAACTGCACAAAAACAAGCATTTCCTGATTTGTGTCCAGACATTACTTCTGCCTTAATATTATTTGTGTCTGTAATTATTGCTCCAAGATATTTGAATTTCTCCATTTGTTCTACCTATTTACCGGCTGTTCTCTTATCTTGCAGCGCATTATTTTGACGTTTCTTGACCATGAAGACCTACTTAGTTTATTCTACTAGGTAAATTAAATAATAAAATTTATTTGAAGGTCTTTCTTTTATAATTTTAGAGCATTTTAAAAATAATATGTCATAAATCTCTCTCTCTCTCTCTCCCTTGTAGGATTTAAGCGACCCAAGCCGCCCGGGCCTTACAGGGCCGCGACCTGTCGGGAGAGGGATTTTCTTTGAATCACATACATACTTTTTTGACCAGACAAGGACATGGAGGACAGATATATAAGCATTTAATGAGCCACAGATTATTGTCTCTGTTGGACACTACATGAGAATATTATAGGAGAAAAATTCCTCCGGCACTGGGACTTGAACCCAGGACCTTTGGCTATTCGCGCCAATGCTCTACCAACTGAGCTAAGCCGGAGCTCAATTCACAGCGCCAGATGGAACTTCTCTCCTATGACTGATTGCCCTAATGGTCCATCTCACAGACAGACAAGTCATGTCATATGCAGTACTGTGAGGCACACTAAGTAGTGATTTTTGTGACCGGGCTCCAACTGTTATTGTACAGTTAACATTCAAGACAGATAACTTATATAAGCATTAATGAGCCACAGATTATTAAGTGCCAGTATGGTACTTTATGAGATTGTGTGGGGGACGAAAAATGTCTGTCCGTCTGTCCGTCCGTCCGTCCGTCCGTCCGTCCGTCCGTCCGTGTGTCTGTACGCGCTCTAACTCAAATACGCTTTATCGAATTTTAATGAAACTTGGTATACGCGTTTATAATGTCCATGGGAAGAACCCTATTGAAATTGGACCAAATCGGTTCACCGGTACCGGAGTAAAACCCAATTTTGTGTATATTTTAAAGGCGCCATAACTCACATACGCTTTATCGGATTTTCATGAAAATTGGAATACCTATTTATAATGTCTATGGGAAGATGTCTGTTGATATTGGACCAAATCGGTTGGCCGGTACCGGAATAATACCCAATTTAGTGCCCTTTTATGGTATCATATAAGAAAAGGCGCGGTAACTCAAATACGCTTTATCGGATTTTCATGAAACTTCGTATACTTATTTATAACAATCATGGCAATAAGCCTATTGAATTTGGACCTAATCGGTTGTCAAGTACCGAAATAAAGAGTAATTATCAGTCAAATTAATTATAATATTTTGGTTCATTTCGAAGCATTTTGATTGGCTCGCGGCCAACCAATCAGCGGGCGAGTCCCGTAGCTAAGGTAAATAAAGGGTAATTCTGGTACAACCCTTCAATTCCTGTCGAAACCTTCGTTAGTAAAGGAGGGTAAAAAGAAGGCACCTTCTTCAAATGCAAAATCAAATTCTCGGTTCTTTCTTATAGCGTCATCAATTAATGACAGCTTATAAAGCTTCCTTCAGTTGCCATGGACAGTTGACACCTACATGAAAAACAAATGTTCCCATATGTACGATTATAGACGAAATGCTGTTGTATAATGACTAATTATTTTGCTAAAATTGATTACAATTAGATTAAAGCATTGAATTTTACTTCAGCCTATGTCAGATTTATAATCCCTGACCTCTTAATAAATAAAAACATTAACTTCTGAGAATTTGCTTAAGTTGGTAGGCCTACTCTGCTTTAGTGAGGGCCAAATTCGCATCGCATCGAATATCGCGAATATTATGTTACCAATGAATGAAATTATTCTATATTGTAACATAAGATAACTAGAAGGCTCGAAATATAGCCTAATTTCGAAATACGATGATTTTTCTTTTCTGTGAGTACACCGAGATAGTATTCTATGGTATTGGACACTGAAAAGTCGCAGTGTAGTTTGGTCTTGGGGTAAGATGCTTGTCTAGTAATCAAGAGATATCACGTTCGAGTCCACCCTGAAGCAAGATTTTTTTTTTATTATAATCAATTGTGTTAAATTGAGCCTATTCCATTCTTGTGTCCTATTTTGTCAATGTGCTTAAATAAGTATTGCATTTTTCTTTAAAGAAAACAGGGAATTCATTGTCTTTCATTGACCTACATCATTCCTAAAGAATAACATAAGCCTATAAATGTTATTTCACGAACAGAAACTAGCTTTAAAGTTATTGCGTTGCGTTAAAATTGCATAAGCCTATACTCAGAACAAAACTGCATACCGCTAGGTGAAACTATCCTCTTCTTATTGGCTTACTGTACTATTTCATTGTCAATGCATTTTGTAAAATGTTTACATATTTTAAGAATTAGTATATCAGTGTATACCAATATGAATTAAGGGTAAGAATCAAACTTTAGACCTTTGTTCTTCCGTAAGCCCTGCTTAATGAATCGATCTGGAGTTTAACTCGGAGATCTATTTAAAAAAAAAAAAAAAAAAAAAAAAAAAAAAAAAAAAAAAAAAAAAAAAAAAAAAAAAACCTTATTTTCTGTATATCATAACTGCAATTATTACTGATTAAAAAAGCATACTGGCACTTTGTTATATCAGTTTACCTGATTTTATTGTCTCAGATTATTGTCTGTCTGTGAGGTGGACCATTAGGGCAATCAGTCATAGGAGAGAACTTCCATCTGGCGCTGTGAATTGAGCTCCGGCTTAGCTCAGTTGGTAGAGCATTGGCGCGAATAGCCAAAGGTCCTGGGTTCAAGTCCCAGTGCCGGAGGAATTTTTCTCCTATAATATTCTCAAGGACATGGAGGGCCTCCCCGGATGAGTGATCAGCCCAACGCGGGCCACCTCCGAGACAACACGAACACATAGGACGATACACACCATTCACACACACACACACACTCACTCAGAACAAGGCGAGGATGGGGATGAAGATGAAGATGATAATGACGGCCAGATGATATCCGGGGACCACAAGGGCCTAAAGTTACCTGACATTTGTCTCAAAGGGTGAGGGAAAACCCCAGAAAAAACCTCACCTAGGTAACTTGTCCCGACCAGGAATCGAACCCGGGCCCGCTGCGTGAGAGGATTGGACGCATCCCCTGAGCCACAGCGGTGGACTTATGTCATAAATACCTCGCTAAAAGGCATTTAAAAAATGAATTTACATGTTTCTGAAAATTATTGTACATTTGGATTCAGGGTACCTCAAAACATGTATACATGCTAAAAACTCGATATTGGATTTCAGGGTCGATCACAATACTTGCTCCAGCTAGTCTATGATACGGGTAAAGAAGTGTGATACACAGAGAGGCTGGAATGATACAGGTGTAGTTTGTTTTCTTACCACACATGTTGCACCATATTTATGACCGCTCAAACGCCAGCATAATGAATCGGAAGGCTAGCCCGACCAGTTCCGTAATCATTTCAACATTTCAGATTTATTTACTCTAGTCGGTTGACCGCTGGAAATTCCCAGCTCGCTTTTGGACAACCCTGATAATGCGTGCCTTATTTGGCTCCCGTTCCGTGGGTTGTGTGCCCACTAATTCCACGTGAAATTTAATCGCTTGTAGGAGCTCGCGAACAATGGGGATTCCACCCACGAGGTGCCATATTGTCTCACCCACCTCTTCCAGTTTAAATATTTAGAGCAACGGAAGTGACAGCCAAAATGACCGGAAGTTCTCCTGGGATATTAGTTGAATCTCCCAAGTGAATCCTGGATATCAAAACTTCTGGGAGATGTAACAGGCCTAGTTTCTCACTAATGGACCTAGGAAGTTTGTAACATTTTTGTACAGTGTGTCCCACGCAAGAGTTGGCCAATGCCGCGGGTTCCTGCGGCGAGGCGGGCACAGCTCCAACTCCCGAGCGATCGGGTGAAATATCTACGCTAATGAAGCCGCGATCGGTGTTATGATTCAGGTTCTCACATTTACAGTTAAAATTACAATGAAAATAAACACGTAGGCCTACCTCATCACAAGAGATGTTGGAAATGTTCTCCTCTTGCATCCACAAAATACCGGCACCTTTTTAGGAAATTTTCTTTCACGCGCGTAAGTTCAGCTTCCGAGACATAGTTCATTTCTCTTGTGATAGGCCTATGTGATATTGTCTTTAAGTTCTTCTAACAGTATGTGAATATTATTTATGGAGAAACTTGAAAAGTAAAGTGTCTCGGTCAACTTCCCGTACATTACAAAGGAAACGGGTGAAATATCTACGCTAATAAAGCCCGCTGATGGTGTAATGGTTCAGGTTCTCACAAAGAAAAACACATGTGATTTATCTGCATGTGTCAAGTGTACATTTGTTGTTACAATGCCACGACATAGGCCTACGTATACAATAGAACAAAGTATATTTATGTACGATTCGTATTTGATTACATCATCTTGCAAGGACGGAAGACGTCGGTTGTTAGCAAAATTCCCAGGTGTACGTCCTCCAAGCAGAGAAGCCGTGCGAAAACTTGTAAGTAAACTTCGGGAAACGGGTTCGATTGTCGATAGGAAACGAGGGACCAAGCGGTGCGTACTTACTGAAGATAAATTAATTCTATCTCGGAAGCTGAACTTACGCGCGTGAAAGAAAATTTCTTAAAAAGGTTCCAGTGTTGTGTGGATGCAAGAGGATGACATTTCCAACATCTCTTGTGATGAGGTACGTGGTTATTTTCATTGTAATTCCAACTGTAAATGTGAGAACCTGAATCATAACGCCATTAGCGGCTTTATTAGCGTAGATATTTCACCCGCTCGCTCGGGAGTTAGAGCTGTAGTCGGCGCGACGCAGAAACCCGCATGATTGGCCAACTCTTGCGTGGGACACACTGTAGAATAAACTAGGCCAGGTTTCATCAAAACTGCAAAAGTAAAATTAGAGATAACTAACAAATTGCTCCGTAAAGAATCACATTTCCTTACAAAATAATATCAGGTAAACTGTAATTATGGTATGCAGAAAATAAGTTATTTTTGTTATCGATTTCCGAGTTAAGCTCCAGATCGATTCATTAAGCAGGGCTTACGGAAGAATGAAGGTCTAGTTTGATAAGCACATGTGAAGGAATATGTGGGTAGGCCTAGTGTTATTTGTCAAAGCGAACTGAATTGCAACTTCCAAAGCCGTATATGAACAATATGTTGTCATGAGAACTTATTTGCATTTGATAAATTCTTTCTAATACATTACCATACCATAGGCACTAAATTGGGCATTACTCCAGTACCGGTCATCCGCTTTGGTCCAATGTTAATAGGCTTCTTCCCACGGGCGTTATAAATGAGTATACTAAGTTTCATGGACATTTAATAAACGTATTTGAGTTATCGCGCCATTAAAATAGATACTAAATTGGGTTTTACTTAGGTGCCGGTCAATCCGATTCGGTCCAATATCAATATTGTCTTCTTCCCATGGACGTTATAAATGCGTATACCAAGTTTCATGAAAATCCGATAAAGGGTATTTGAGTTATCGCTCGTACAGACGGACAGACATTTTCCCTTTGCCCACACAATCTCATAAAGTACCATTCTGGCACTTAATAAAATATGGTTCATGTAACACAAACATTTTTCCCACTATATGACAGGTATGACCTTATGTGAAAAACGAGCAAATGTACTGATAAATAAAAATCAGGTAAACTGATGTAACAAAGTGCCAGTATGTTTTTTTTAATCAGTTATGACTGCAATTATGATATGCAGAATGTGTTTTTTTAAAAATTGATTTCCAAGTTAAGCTCCAGATTTATTCATTAAGCAGGGCTTACGGAAGAAGAAAGGTCTACCATCTCGGCCACCTAGGTCATTTTAACGGTCTAGTTGGATAAGCGCATGTAAATCAATATGTTTTTTGTCATAGCTACCTGTATTTTAATTTCCAAGGCCTTATACGATCACAGTAAAACAATAGGCTATGTTGTCAAGATAACTGATTTTCATTTTTTTTTATAAATTCTTTCGAATACGTATATTACCATAAAATAGACACTAAATTGAGCATTACTCCGAAACAGGTCAACCGATTTTATCCATTATGAATAGACGTCTTCCCATGGACATTATAAATGTGTATACCAAGTTTCATAAAAATCCGGTAAAGCGTATTTGAGTTACCGCGTCTTTAAAATATACACTAAATTGGGTTTTACTCCGGTACCGGTCAACAGATTAGGTTCAAATTCAATAAGGCACTTCTTATGGACGTCATAAATGGGTATACCAAGTTTCATGGAAATCTGATACAGCGTATTAAAATAGGCACTAAATTGGGCATTACTCCGGTACCGGTGAACCGATTTGGTTCAATATCAATAGGGTTCTTCCCATGGACATTATAAATGTGTTTTCCAAGTTTCATGAAAATCCGAAAAAGCGTATTTGAGTTATGGTGCGTACAGACACACGGACAGACGGACAGACAGACGGACAGACATTTTTTCGTCCACCACACAATCTCATAAAGTACCATACTGGCACTTAATAAATACATTAGCAACAATAGACTATAATATTAAGCTTGGTTGTAACTCGTTTTCAACTGACAGCGGGAGATCTGAACGGTGGGGTAGGACACGAACACAGCACAGTAGATTGGCATCCGAAAAGTGCAAGTTAAAATAATCACGGCTACAGTAGCAGAGGATTAATTAAACACCTTTTCTAGTTGACAGAACCAACTCTCGAGGGCTACTGAATAGCCCCCTGAGATATTTAACTTTATTTATTATTTTAGGTGGAATACTTTAGTGTGGGAATCTTTAGAATCTGGAAGGAAAATAAATAGATTAAAATGTATGTATTATGTATACACATGCGAAGAGCTTCACAGCACCAGATTACAGAAGTAGGAAGGATCAGGGGTAGACCTCACAAAGCCATTATTGCCGAAATGTTTTGTTTAAATAGAGGGATTCAGGATTGGAATGACTTACCTGCAGAAACCTTGGAGACGTTTCTGCTAGCGCCAAATTTTTTAAAAAATATAATGAATAGGACATGTGATCATAAGCGTACCGAGGGGGGGGGTTTTGGGGGTTTGAACCCCCCCCCCCATTGATTAAATAAAGGAAGATTGTATAATTTTTTTAAGTCTGCCCATAAATTACTTAATACAAGTATAAAGCGTGGGAAGCTTAAAACTCGTTATTTTGCGTCTTAATTTTTTAAATTTTCCGGGGGAAAACCCCCGGAAGCGAAAAACTCGTTATTAGCATCTTAATTTTTAAGATTTTCCGGGGGAGGACTCCCGGACTTCCCTCTCCCGGATGTTATAACCCCCCCCCATATGGTCGGGCTGGATACGCCTATGCATGTGATAAGAATGTACAATACTAGAAAATAACCCGTGGCTTTGCCACGGTTAAAATGATGATTAAATATGAAACTTACAGTTCTAGAATCCTGAAGGCACTGACAATACATTTACAAGAGTCAGCGCAGGCTTAATCAATTTTTATTTAAAATATCTCACCATATACTATCGCTTTTCCTTTTGAATATAATTCGTTCCTACCAGTACGTAGATCTCAGAAATTAATTATATCGTAAGTTTTATGCAGTCCCAAAGCCACCTGTAAACACTGATAATACGTATTGTTTCTCAACAATGATGAATATCATGTGAATTTTATTTGATCAATGCAGTGTAATTTTCAGAAATTATATAATGTTTCAAGGAAAGGAATGGTTTATTTGGATTTTTATTATCAGCGATATTTCAAGGGTTAAACCATCAATATTTTACAGCATGTGCCCGCGGTTTCACCCGCCATTATTAATTGACTCCAGGATTTTTAATAAATTTATACTGGCAGCTTATTAAAAATGTTTGTGGTTCAGAGCTATGAAAATTGTAAGTAAAAATAAAATTAGAATATTTGTTCATTGTGTTCATTTCATTTAGGCCTTATATAATAAAGAAACGGTTTTCCTAATTTTGTACTCAACGTGAAAGTTTAGACTGCGAGAGACGAACATCGCCGAGTATACCCGATGTCTCACGAAGCGGGCGAGCGAGCAAGCACGCTATTTAGGGCCGTTGAATTGTATAAGAGTAGATTATGTAGTTATGTTTGTAAATATTTTTATAACTTATAGGCTACTTTTGAAGGGATTATTATTATTATTGTTATTATTATTGTTATTATTATTTTTACATTATTTGTTGTATTAATACATATATTGAAATGAGCAATACATGCAGCAACAGTGCCCTTTTATAAGGAAAAATATAATTTAGAAGACATCGAAGTACGAGGGATAATGGTGGGTGCTAGCGGCACTATCCCTCAGAAGTGTGTCACTCTACTTCAAGATCTGGGAGTCACAACATCAATCTTTAAAGAAATTGCCTTACAGGCTTTAAAGTTTTCTATAAGAATACTTAATTACCATCTGTATTCAAAACAGTAATTTCTTCTTCTTCTTTATTGATAAACCTATAACACATGGAAACCAGTGATTTAGATACCTATAGTTAAATGCGCAAGAATCAATTCCTCACACAATATACAAACCCATGCCGGACTGCTAAGAAAACAGCCAACACAATGAATAGCAGCATAATTTATTTCTTGTACCATACTCTGTAAATTTACACGCAATTTAAATTTTCTATTTTCCGTTATTACTTCTTCTGCCCGTACCAAAGGCACTATAGGTCAACTGGCAGCCTCTGGATGTAGAGGAAGAATAAATTAACACATATAAATAAATAAAATCAGGTGAACTGATGTAACAAAGTGCCAGTATGTTTTTGTTTATTCAGTTATGATTGCAATTATCATATGCAGAATACAAAAAAAAGTCACATTGGCCGGTTTCGAGATTTGAATCATGGAACTCCTGAATGTGAGGCCAAGACGTTACCATCTCAGCCACCTGGGTCAGTTTAACTGTCTACTTGGATATGCGCATGTAAAGCAATAGTGCTATTTGTCATAGCTAACTGTATTTTAATTGCCAAAGTCTTATAAGATCACAGTAAAACAATTGACTATGTTGTCATGATAACTGATTTGCATTTCATAAATTCTTTCTAATACGTATATTACCATAAAATAGGCACTAAACTGAGCATTACTCCGAAACAGGTCAACCGATGTTATCCAATATCAATAGACGTCTTCCCATGGACATTATAAATGTGTATACCAAGTTTCATAAAAATCCGGTAAAGCGTATTTGAGTTACCGCGTCTTTAAAATAGACACTAAATTGGGTTTTATTCCGGTACCGGTCTACCGATTTGGTCCAATATCAGTAGACGTCTTCCCATGTACATTATAAATGGGTATACAAAGTTTCAGGAAAATCCAATAAAGCATATTTGAGTTATCGCAACTTCTTATAGTTTACATAAAAAGGCACTAAATTGGGCATTATTCCGGTATTGGCCAACCGATTTAGTCGAATATCAATAGGCATCTTCCCATGGACATTATAAACGCGTATACGAAGTTTCATAAAAATCCGATAAAGGGTATTTGAGTTATTGCGACTTTAAAATACACTAAATTGGGTTTTACTCCGGTACCGCTCAACAGATTAGGTTCAAATTCAATAGGGTACTTTTCATGGATGTCATAAATGCGTATACCAAGTTTCATGGAAATCCGATACAGCGTATTTGAGCTATGGCGCCTTTCTAATATAATCTATTAAAATAGGCACTAGATTGGGCATTACTCCGGTACCGGTGAACCGATTTGGTTCAGTATCAATAGGGTTCTTCCCATGGACATTATAAATGTGTTTTCCAAGTTTCATGAAAATCTGAAAAAACGTATTTGAGTTATGGCGCGTACAGATACACGGACGGACGGACAGACATTTTTCGTCCCCACACACAATCTCATCAAGTACCATACGGGCACTTAATAAATAGCACACTCTACGCTATCAGGTAAGTACCTAAGTACCTATAGGCCTAGTTAATGTACAAGACTCAATTCCTCTCACAATATACAAACCCATGCCGAACTGCTAAGAAAACAGTCAACACAATGATTAGGATCATAGTTTATTTTTGTACCATACTCTGTAATTTTACATGCAAATTAAATTTTCTATTTTCCATTATATTTCTTACAAATTCAAGGTAAGCTATTGTGTCCTATAAGATATATTAAGCAGTTAAGGGTTAAGCCACTTAAATATCGTAATAATATCATAACTAAATAAAATATAACTTTTGAAATAAGACATTTAATACACTTACTGCATTTTTTGCAGTTTATATTACCTAATTGTGAATGTGACCTACTTATAGAGTAGTAGAGTTCAGGACCATAATAATTGCTTATCTTTGAGGCCAGTAGAAGTAACATACGAGGTGAGTCCTTAAAGTAACTTTCCTTGGGCCCTTTTTACCAAAACAAAACACAATTTCGAGTAAATAGTTATTCAGTGTTCAGCTATTATTCAACATACTCGCCACCGGAATTGAGACATTTGTCATACCCTGGCACCAACTTTTGAATACCTGTGTCGTAGAAATCTGCCGCCTGGGATTTGAAGCACTGTGTGACAACCATCTTTGCCCCTCTGTCATTATTTATAATTTCGTTGAAGTGTAGGAAAAGATGGAAATCACTGGAAGCGAGGTTCGACCTGTATGGTGGATGTTTAAACACCTCCTAGCAAGTCTCCTGCAGAAATTCGGCTGGGAAGTGTTTAAGCATTCACCCTAAACCCGGACTTCGCTCCCAGTGATTTACATCTTTTCCTACACCTCAAGAAATTACAAAGAATGACAGAGAGGAGAAGATGTTTGTTACACAGTGGATCAAATCCCTGGCGGCAGATTTGTTCGACACAGGGATTCAAAAGTTGTTTCCACGGTATGACAAATGTTTCAATTCCGGTGGCGAATATGTTGAGAATTAGCTGAACACTTGTTGTATCTTTAGGAATGTATATGTCCATGAAATTGTGTTTTATTTCTGTAAACAGCCCCAGGGAAGCTTACCTTGTGGACCCGCCTCGTATTTAGGTTTTATTAAATGTGAAATTGTATTTCTTCTTGTGTGGATCAGATACATGTATTGAAGGTAGGGCCTATTTGTGGATATGTTTTAGAAATGTAAATAAAATTATGTGATATCTTTATTCTCAACTTCTTTTATTTTGCCTATGTCTTTCCGTTAGACGGAATCATCATAAGGGCATCTTGTTTTGTAGATTCACAGTTCTATTTTTTAAAACGTAAATCTACAAGACACCCTGACGATGGTTCCAATGTAGCCTACCGAAAGGCCAAGCCAAAATGATAGAAGTTGAAATGAAGGTAGGCCTACTTACTTACTTACTCGATGGCAATAGACAATTCCTAAGCAAGCTAAAGGAATATTATATATTTTATGAAACCCGGAGGTTCATTGCCGCGCTTACCTCAGCCCGCCATTCAACCCTATTCAGTGCTAACTCCATCCAATCATCCCTCGCAAATCCTACTTCCCTTAAATCTATCCTAATGTTGTCCTCCCACCTACGTCTAGGTCTTCCAAGTGACCTTTTCCCTTCTGGTCTCTCAGTCAATACTTTTGAGATATGTCTTTCCTCAACCATGTCCAGCCCATTTCATCTCACCCTTACTATATCCGGTGAAGAGTACAGCGGCATGAATAGCCGTAGGTCCAGGGCTCGTATCCCAGTGTCAGAGAAATTTTTCTCCTATAATATTCTCATCCACAGAGACAAAAATCTGTGGTTCATGAATGCCATTCTTCTGTAATGTCTGGCGACTAGAATTCTTGTGCCCTGGTTTAAAGAATGGTTAAGAAATGGCATGATAAAGGTCAAAGCAAGAGATTATATTAAAATCGAGGTTAAGGAAAGGGTGAATGGTGGGCTAGGAGTTTGTGAGAACAAGGAGCCCTTGGGTTCCCGTGAATTCCTAAATAAATGATTAAGTTGAAAGCACTTCGTGACGCGCTTTGTCCGATATTTCCTATTTGTCGCATAAAATAATAAATCCCTCTCCCGCATGACGTAGGTAATGATGATGAATGCGCTTCTGGCCACCAAATTGCTCTACGTCATCAGTCACTGTCATGGCAACGGCATTCGTGCTACACGTCAATGGCGCAACGGATACAGAGCTTGCAACCATACGCCACTGTTTTGATTTGGATTTATCTTACTCAAGAGGTTTGGATAAAATTCTGTACAGGAAAAATGGACTTTTTATTAAGTGCCAGTATGATACTTTATGAGATTGTGTGTGGGGACGAAAAATGTCTGTCCGTCTGTCCGTCCGTGTGTCTGTACACGCCATAACTCAACTACGCTTTATTAGATTTTCATGAAACTGGGTATACGCATTTATAACGTCTATGGGAAGAAGCCTTTTAAAAATGGACCAAATCGGATAACCGGTACCGGAGCAAAACCCAATTTAGTGTCTATTTTAAAGGCGCGATAACTCAAATACGCTTTATCGGATTTTTATGAAATTTGGTATACGCATTTATAATGTCCATGGAAAGTTGTCTGTAGATACTCAATCAAATCGGTTGGCCGATACCGGAATAATGCCCAATTTAGTGCCTTTTATGGTAATATATAAGAAAGACGCGATAACTCAAATATGCTTTATCGGATTTTCATGAAACTTTGTATACCCATTTATAGTGCACATGAGAAGAGGTCTATTGATATTGGGCCAAATCGGTTGATCGGTACCGGAGAAAAACCCAATTTAGAGTCTATTTTAAAGACGCGGTAACTCAAATACGCTTATCGGCTTTTCATGAAACTTGCCATAGGCCTACGCATTTACGAAAATGTGAAGAAGCCTATTGATATTGGGCCAATTAAGTTGACCGGTACCGGAGTATACCAAATTTAGTGCCTATTTTATGGTAATATATTAGAAAGAAATTATGAAATGAAAATCAGCTCTCATGACAAAATATTTTTTTACAGTGTTCATACTTATACTGCTTTGGAAGTTGCAATGCAGGTAGCTTTGACATATAACACTATCCGCATATTCCTTCATATGTGCTTATCAAACTGGACCTTTGTTCTTTCGTAAGCCCTGCTTAATGAATCGATCTGGAGCTTAACTAGAAAATCCAATACAAAAATAACCCATTTTCTACATATCACAATTGCAATTATCAGTGATTAACAAAAGCATTCTGACATCTTGAAAAGGAATAAAAGACATAAGTATCAAATACGCGTCATATGAAGGAAATTATTATATTTTTTAAATATTTCTATTCAGTAGGGTAGGCCATGGAACTATTGATTGTCAATTGTTGCTATTGTCGGTGTATTTAATGGAGTAAATTTCAACTGATATTAAATTAAATGGATATGATACAGGCTGAAATGATGAGGATGGTTCATGGTATGTAAATATCCAATTCGGCATTTGCCTTTACGACTGGGGAAACCATGTAAAATTGGCCGGCCGCGGGATTTGAACATGGGACCTCCGGAATGCGAATCCAAGACGTTACCCTCTCGGCCACCTCGCTCGGTGTATTGCTAAAATACATTCTGATACTAGGACTTGCATGATAGGTCTAACCGATATTGTATGAGTACAAGTCTCTTAATTGAAGTAGTAAGAAGATGTGATGATAATGGAGTGGTTATGGTGATGGTATTGACGATGATAATGATGACGAACAGGTGATGATACTGACGATGAAACAGGTGCCGGTCGGCGTCGTGAGAGGCCGGAGGGTGCACAACCTGGTGATCGTGACCCTGAGTTGGTCATGCTGGATGGATGACACTTCCTTCGCACCTGCAAACTCCGAAAGCACGCAATGAACTGGAGTATCAGAAGGCGTTGGAAATATTTAGCATTCAACCCTGTGTTAACATTTACCGACAGCATTCTACCACAAAATCAAAATTACCATTACCTTCATATTAAAGAGAGTTCCGCTTTTATTTGCTAACTTCTCCGCTCATAAAATCGCTTGTTACTTAGATATGCAGACCGTAAAATACGCAAATATCCCAACGATGACCACTATAATCTAAATTAATTTTATGTTTGTCTTTAGTTGTCAAAATCTTTATAAAGAACAACCTTATATGGTACTTACATACTTACTCAATGGCAATAGACAATTCCTAACCAAGATAAAGGAATATTATCTATTTTATGGAACCCGGAGGTTCATTGCCGCAGTTACATGAGCCCGCCATTCAACCCTCTTCTGTGCTAACTCCAATCATCCCTCGCAAATCCTATTTCCCTTAAATTTATCCTACTCTTGTCCTCCCGTCTGCGTCTAGGTCTTCCAAGTGGTTATTTCCCCTCGGATCTTCCAGTCAATATTTTTAGATGTCTTTCCTCTCCCATGTCCAGCCCTTTTCATCCTCCCTGATTTAGTTACCCAAAATTCAAACCTAAACCTGCCATTCAACCCTATTCTGTGCTAACTCCATCCAACCATCCCTCGCAAATCCTATTTCCCTTAAATTTATCCTACTCTTGTCCTCCCGTCTGCGTCTAGGTCTTCCAAGTGGTTATTTCCCCTCGGATCTTCCAGTCAATATTTTTAGATGTCTTTCCTCTCCCATGTCCAGCCCTTTTCATCCTCCCTGATTTAGTTACCCAAAATTCAAACCTAAACCTGCCATTCAACCCTATTCTGTGCTAACTCCATCCAACCATCCCTCGCAAATCCTTAAATCTATTCTAATGTTGTCTTCGCACCTACGTCTTTGGTCTGCACAGTTGTTCTTGATACAGTAATACAGTTTTCTGTGGAACAGAATTTTAATAAATCTTATAGAAGGTAAGATACTGAAAAATATATGTGATAAAAATTATATAAAAAAATTTCAAATTAATAAAATATTTTTAGAAACAAAACTAAGAACCCTAAAGAAATTCTGTTCCACAACTTTTCTCATTTATCTGAATGTAGTGTCTGAAAAAAATCTTAAAAGGATTCCTTCAGTAGCTTCCAAGAAACGTGTACCTTAGTGGGATAGTGTATTTTAAAAATTGTAATCAGCATAAATTAAGTAAAAATCAATTAAATGTTTCCAAACTTCATGGACATATTCTTTAGACACATTTCTAACTGGATGTAAAATTTGGTAAAAATATCTCAAATAGAAGTAAAGTTATGTTAAAATTTGTACGAGGCTGCATTACCGCATACGTCCCCCCTTAAGGGTTTTAAATCTAGATTTAAATCTATTCTAATATTGTCTTCGTACCTACGTCTTTGAAATGGTCTCTTCCCTTCGGGGCTCCCACTCAATATTTTTTATTTTTGAAGTGAAACTTCTTTAGACGCGCTAGGAGTAAATCGAGAGCTAACCCAAAGTTGCGTTACGAAGAAAATCGTCACGAAAGTAGCGGGGCAATGAGGGACTGAACAGAAAACAATCAACTCAATGAAATTTTTAAAAATCGAAAATTCAAAAATTCAAAATAAAAACCGAAATTCAAAATTTAAAAAATCTAAAAATAAAAAATTAAAATATCGAAAATCCAAAATTAAAAAATCTAAAATTCCAAAATTAAAAAATTTAAAGATCCAAAATTTAAAAAATACAAAATAAAAAAATAAAAATACAAATATACAAATCTATAAAGTTAAAAATTAAAAAAATTAAAATAAAAGTTCAAAGATCCAAAATTTAAAAATCAAAGTTTCACTTCAGTCGCGTGGCGTTCCACGCACCCGATTTTTTAGACATGTTTTTCCTCCCCCATGCGTGCAACATGTACAGCCAGCCCCGTTTCATCCTCCACGATTTAATTACCCTTACTATATTCGGTGAAGAGTACAGGTCCTGAAGCTCATTGTTATGCACTTTTCTTCAGTCCCCATTTTCATCTTTCTTAGGTCCGAATATTTTCCTAAGCCCCCTGTTTTCGAACACGCTCATATTATGCAAGGGGCCATGTCTCGCATCCATATAATACAACCGGCAGGATAATTGTCTTATAATTTTTTATTTTTAGATTTCTGGGCAGAAGACTAGAAGATAAGAGTTTCTGAACTGTTTAAAAACAGGCATTTCCTGATTTGAGTCGACATTAAACTTCTACCTTAAGATTTCAAATTTCTTTTGCAAGAATCTTGTATTATTCATTGCAAAGGGCTCCACAAAAGTTTAGGTTGAGAAACACCTGAGATGGAAGTGTAGGTGTAGCACCTGACGTCTGTGACCGGAATTAATTCTTAACGCGGGACGACGCGCAGTGCTGCTCTAATATTGACTTAGAGCAGTCACATGACAAGTGAATGTGAGTACACACCACGTGATCACATGATGACATCAGCAAGTACACGCTTCTCAAAACTACAGAATCTGGACCAAAACTGATTGTAGTCATGTAGAAGAACTGAGAGAATAAATTCATTCACACAGACAAGCCTAAGAAACAGGTCGTTAAATTGACATGATTAGGGGGCGGATTTCTATGACATGTCATATTTTTCCCTTTTGCATTATTTCAGGTTTCCGACTAATTTAAACCCGATTCCAAGCATCCTGGTGAAAATGGAACGGCTTTTATTACCCATATAACTGCATATTTAGGAAATTTTCAACTATTGTAGCATATTTAGTACAAAATAGTATATTGCGATACAAGTGCCGTAAGGCACGTTTACGGGTCGAGGAAACAGATTGAAAACCCAAGGCGCAGCCGAGGGTTTTTAAGTTTTCGAGACCCGTAAATGCCTTTGCGGCCCGTGTGTTGTATGCTATTTTTTGCACGATGATTATTTATATCAATTTAATTATATTAATTGTGATATTACCTGAAAATATTATGTAAATACATTCTTGAAAATAGATGTTTATTTCAGAAAGTGATTCGCATGTGTTTGTTGTTATGGGAACCGAATATTTGTCCTGGGGGCCGTGGCCATAAAGGCTTGTATTATGAAGTGTATCGTAATGAATTATGACGTAGCGCTTGGACCGTAAGTGTTTTAACCTCATCGCAACCGGCCTTAGCAACAAGACTGTGTGGGAATGTCAACTTACGATCCATGTAAACAAAGTTTGTAAGTACCACTTACTAGCTAAGGAGTGCAAAAATGCATATTTAGGTCATATTTTGGGCATATTTGTGTGCACATTGAAGAAATTTTGAAGTTTCATATCATATTTTAGTAAATTTTGCATTACAATGATACTTTCTGAGAATTTACAGATATTTTAAATAATTAACATATTTTAATAAAATGTATTGTAATGAAACTTAAAACAAAAATATACACACTGTGTAAGTGGTAAAGTCATATTTTAAATTTTATTGGTCATATTTTAATGTTTTTAGGTCATAAATGCATGCATATATCCTATTTTTTAGGTCATAGAAATCCGCCCCCTAGTCATAACAATTAAACCATTGGATTTTCTTTTATTTGTAATACAATAAAATCTAGTAAACTGATGTAACAAAGTGCCTGAATGCTTTTGTTTAATCAGTTATAATTGCAATTACGTTATGCAGAAAATAAGTTATTTTTCTTAATCGATTTCCGAGTTAAGCTCCAGATCGATTCATTAAGCAGGGCTTGCGGAAGAACAAAGGTCTCGTTTGATAAGCATATGCGAAGGAATATGTAGGTAGTGTTATTTGTCAAAGATAACTGTATTGCAACTTCCAAAGCTGTATATGAACACTGTATAACAATATGTTGTCATGAGAACTGAATTGCATTTGATCAATTCGTTCTAATATATTACCATAAAATAGGCACAAAACTGGGTATTACTCCGGTACCGGTCAACTGATTTGGTACTACAGTAATAATTGTTTTATTACAATGACAGAACTATGCAGTTTTAACTTTCTTTATTGTTAATAGGCCTGGTTGGATGGAGTTACCACAGAATAGGGTTGAATGGCGGGCTGCAATGAACCTTCGAATTCCACCAAATAAATAAGTAAGTAAGTACGTAATAGGCCTACATAACTTATACAACTCCATAGCAAAATTCCCTGAAGGCGATACAAAAGTATGGAAAGGCCCAGGCACAAAATAAATGCTGTTAAACCAACATTATTAATATATTTTTTCAAATTGCACATTTTTTCAGCTGTGTTTATACTCCTTTTAGCTGCTAGGCCAGATCAGGAGTTCGGGATGTGTGTCTGTACAGTAGGGTAGGCCATGAAACTATTGATTGTCAATTGTTTCTATTGTCGGTATATTTTTATGGACTAAATTTCAATTGATTTTAATTTAAATGGATATGATACAGGATGAAATGGTGAGGATGATTCATGGTATGGAAATATTCAATTCGGCATTTGCCTTTTCGATTGCGGAAACCATAAAACCCATGTCACGGGATTTGAACCTGGGACTTCCCGAATGCGAGTCGAAGAAATACAATCTTGTAAACCACTTTCGGAAAAATTATATATATATATATATATATACTGTATTTTAATTCAGCTGTGTTTGTAGTCCTTTTGGCAACGATGCCTTATCAAGAGATCGAGTTCTGTGTCTATACAGTAGGGTAGGCCATGGAACTATTGCTCGTCATTTGTTTCTTTTGTCGGTATATTTTTATGGACTAAATTTCAATTGATATTAAATTAAATGGATATGATATAGGATGAAATGGTGAGATTGATCCATGGTATGTAAATATCCAATTCGGCGTTTGGTTTTACGACTGGGGAAACCATGAAAAAACCCATGTTACGGGATATGAACCTGGGATCTCCCGAATTTCATGAGATATATGAGAAATGGGTGATGTAGAGAGGGTGTTTTTTCAGTCTGGCTTCCCACCTAGCATTCCAAAGACTGGCACTTGAGGTGAGCAGGCCGAGTGAAGTGTTTACTTTGCCGGCCGCCATGTTTGCTGAGTACACATGATCAACACAGTAACACATTCCTGCAGGTCATCATCACCTCGGACCAACACAAAAATGGATTCAATTCAACGACTGTTCTCAAAAACGACCCAAGTACACTTTTTGAAGTGAAACTTCTTTAGGGGCGCTAGGAGTAAATCGAGAGCTAACCCAAAGTTGCGTTACGAACAAAATCGTCACGAAAATAGTAGGGCTGTGACGGACTGCACAGAAAACAACCAACTCAATGATTAGGCTTATCCAAAATTTAAAAAAATCCAAAAATCCAAAATTTAAAAATCTAAAAATCTAAAATTAAAAAACCCAAAAATTCAATATTAAAAAAATCCAAATCCAAAAATATTACAGGAACGCCCAGGGAAAGGTATCAGGCATTGAGTGGGGGCTATTACTGCTTCGAGCTAGTGGCGTGGTGAGCCCTTCACCATAACAAAATATCCAACATTTAAAAAATAAAAGAATTCAAATATCCAAAATTTAAAAAATAAAAAAATCCAAAATTTAAAAAGTCTAAAAACCCAAAATTAAAAAAGTCCAACAATCCAAAATTGAAAAATCCAATAATCCCAAATTGAAAAATCAAAAGTTAGGCCTTTCTTAAAATTTATATATTTAAAAGAATATTAATGTTAAATTAATGACTGTAGAAAGTGTTGTTCATGTGATATTAACAAATACACAGAAAAATAATCACACAGAAATATTGAAATTTGTGGAAGTTATCAAGGAAACGACATTTCAGTGCATGAAACGTGGCTGCCATTTTGTAACGATAACTACCCGTAACTGTTTTAGTTTGTTTAATTTTTAAAATGGTATGCAATTTTAGAAGTAGTCAATAAAGAGTATGTCAGATTGCAAGATTGTAGAGCAATTCATTGCTTAGGGGGAAAAATAATGAAATTCACCTATTTCTCACCTATGAATTTCACCGAAAGCTGTACGCCTCCCTTAAAGATAAGGTACTTGAACATATGCTGTCTTGTGTAAGGTAGAAAACGTTATGTGAGTGTTTCTTACGAGGTCTAATGACTAGACTTCGGACTTTTAGGTCGCTAAAAATGCTGTTTTAGGTACCTAAAATAGGCTCTAAAAATTGGAAAGTAGGTTCTAAAAATCGTAAAATAGTCTCTTATAAAATCGTTGAGTTGCCAATTTTCTGAAATATCTCAATTGCAATGCAGAATATTATATTTATTGAAGTCACCACTAATCAATAATCATGATAAAACACAGATATAGGCCTATGGTACACATAATTATGTAGACCTATTACTAGGGCCTGTATTACTACCACAACAGTGAAAACCTTATCCCTGCGTCCAGAAGCTACGCATATCATACGAGCATATTCAACCCCTTGAATCCCTCAGTGATTCAGAGAACTACTTTTTTTTATGTAGAAGTCGGGAGAAAAACACTACATATTTTCTTGGGAATTCCAAGGAATTTTTCTACTAAAGACGAAACCACGTCACAAATGTGTCATGTACTGCACATTCCGATCTAAAAATTTAGTACGAACTGAAAACAAATGCTAGAATTTATAACAAAAAATGACTTATTTTGAACTTTAGAGGAAAAACAAGCAAAAAAAGGCAATATTAGACTCTAACGTAAAAATAGGCTGTTTTAGGTCCTATAAGATTATCAGTTTTAGGCATAGTCTATTATGAAACATGCATATACAAGTTTTCGTCCATATATCATAATGACTCATTTTATTCAACAAATTTTTAGACTGGAATTTTTCATCCTTACAAGAATTTCTCCTGTCTGCAAGGCTAAAGAGTAAATAAATAATAATAAAAACATTGCCAGATCTTCCATGTTCTCAAACCACAACACTTGAACAGTTCAGACCGCAACTCCGCCTACATTTCTGCTCCAATCAGAATGCTTGACGTCTTAATCTTTTAGACCTACGTGTAGATATCCACTAATTGTCATCATTTTAGAAATTCTGTTCACGGAAACGCTATACACCGCAATTATACAGAAAATAATAACATCTGTGGTTCATAGTAACCTCAGTAATATGTTTTTTTACATCTTACCATATTTCTACAAAGATTAACCCTAGTAAGGATCTATATCTAGCCTATAGTCTACTTAAGTTATGAGGCGCGTCCATAAAGTAAGCTTCCGTGGGGCCTTTTACAGAAACAAAACACAATTCCATGGAAATATTTCTTGCCACAGATACAGCAAGTGTTTAGCTATATTCCAACATATTCGCCACCGGCATTGAGACATTTGTCATACTGTGGAACCAACTTTTGAACACTTGTGTCTTAGAAGTCTACCGCCTGGGATCTGAACCACTGTGTGACAACAACCTCCATTTCTCTGTCATTCTCTATCATTTCGTGAGGTGTAAGAAAAGATGGAAATCACTGGGAGCAAGGTCCGGGCTGTAGGGTGGATGTTTAAACAAATCCCAGCCGAACTTTTGCAGGAGACCTGCTGGGAAGTGTTTGAACGTTCACCCTACAGCCCGGACCTCGCTCCCAGTGATTTTCAGCAGAACTATACCGATTTGTGATTTCTTGACAATCGCACACTCACATAAAAAAACCATATCAAATTGGCCAACTACGGGATTTGCCCCACGGACCTCCATAATGCGTGTCCAAGACATTACCGTCTCGGCCACCCCGCTCGGTTTAAATGTCTAGTTTGATAAGCGTATCTGAAGGAATAGTGTTATTTGTCATAGCTAACTGTATTGCAATTTCCAAAGTCGTATATGAACAATGTAAAACAATATGTTCCCAATATGAAGCATTTGATAAATTCTTTCTAATATATTACCATAAAATAGGCACTAAATTGGTCATTACTCCGGTACTGGTCAACCGATTTTGTCCAATATCAATAGGCTTCTTCCCATGGACGTTATAGCCTAAATGCGTATACCAAGTTTTATGAACATTCGATAAAGCGTATTTGAGTTATCGCGCTTACAGACACACGGACGGACGGACGGACAGACAGACATTTTACCGTCCCCACACAAATTCATAAAGTACCATACTGGAACTTAATAACAGAAAATATTGAAAAATGTAAAATGCATGTAAAATTAACAAAATTGGATACAAGTAACTGAAAATAATCGTATTCAATGTGTTAGACGTTTTCTTTTAAGTCCGCCACGGATTTATAATTTTTGTGTCTCGCGCATTTTAAGAATTAATAATACTACCAAGCCAATTCACTATCCGTTTTTTATTAAGTGCCAGTATGGTACTTTATGAGATTGTGTGGGGGACGTCATGAAAACTGCTAGACTATATGATATGGCAATCAAAACTAGGATTAAAATTGCTGAAATTGTTCAAGTGAAAATATATAATGTAGCCTACGTTAAACTGCAGATCGCATTTGCTACTTCGGTATGAAAGGCGCCATCACTCAAATACGCTGTGAACCATGCAACTCGAAATGCGGAGCAAGTTATGTGAGTTTCACATAAGATTTTTTAAGTGAAACTTCTTTAGCCGCGGTAGGGGTAAATCGAGAGCTTGTGAAACGCTCAAAAATCGTCAGAAATTAGTGAGGTGTGATGGAACGGACTGCACAGAAAACAATCAACTCAATGATTAGACTTATCCAAAGTTTAAAAAATTTAAAAAATCCAAAAGTAAATATCCTAAATCCAAAATTAAAAAATAAAAAAAATCAAAGATCCAACATTTAAAAAATCCAAAATTATAAGATCCAAAATTTAAAAATTTAAAGATCCAAAATTCAGAAGTCCAAAAATCCAAAATTAAAAAATCCAAATATCCAAAATTTAAAAATAAAAAAATTCTAAATTAAAAGATTAAAAAATTTAAAAAATACAAAATACAAAATTTAATAATAAATAATCCAGAATTAAAAAATCGAAAATTAAAAAGTCCAAAATCCAAAATGTCCAAAAACCCGATATTAAAAAGTCCAACAATCCAAAATTTAAAAAATCCATTAATCCAAAATTGAAAAATCCAGAAATTAAAACAAGTTTCACTTCTGTCGCGTGGGGTTCCACGCCACTTTTTTTTTAAAAAATATTTATTTTACTATTTACGCTATGTCAAACTCGCTGTTTATTTCGCCACATGATCATATCGATATCTTAGCCTGATATAAACATATCTTAAAAAAGACATAACTGAAACAAATTCAGCGGGTTGAGCGAGTACCGAAATTGTATACCCATACAAAAAAGAGTACCGGCATGCATTAAGAGGTGGCAGGTACGGTCACCCTACATGTACTCCCTGAACAAGGAAGACGCCGGTATGGACTGGACACCCTTAGTAGGTTGGAGAGTTGACCTACCAGGTTACCCCTAGTCATAGTGTGGGCCGAAAAGGGCAAACTGATCATAGAATAAGTCGAATATGACATCCTAGTTTATAAAATGGATAGAATTGGTATACCTGGTCAGAAGAGAAAGGGATATAGTATATTGCGATACAAGTGCCGTAAGGCACGTTTACGGGTCGAGGAAACAGAATGAAAACCCTCGGCTGCGCCTCGGGTTTTTAAGTTTTCGAGACCCGTAAATGTGTGTTGCATGCTATTTTTTGCACGACGGTTACTTATATCAATTTAATTATATTAATTGTGATATTACCTGAAAATATTATGTAAATACATTCTTGAAAATAGATGTTTATTTCAGAAAGTGATTCGCATGTGTTTGTTGTTATGGGAACCGAATATTTGTCCTGGGGGCCGTGCCCATAAAGGCTTGTATTATGAAGTGTATCGTAATGAATTATGACGTAGCGCTTGGACCGTAAGTAGTAATTTAACCTCATCGCAACCGTCCTTAGCAACAAGACTGTGTGGGAATGTCAACTTACGACCCATGTAAACAACGTTCGTAAGTACCACTTACTAGCTAAGGAGTGCAAAAAAGATATAGCGAGTGATAGAGAAATGTAGAAAGAGAGTGGTGAAGATAGACAGAGAGAGAGAGAAATAAAGAGAGAGAGAAAAATGGATAATGAGAGGGAAAGTAAGAGAAAGAGATAACAGGGAAGAAAGAGAAAAAGAGGATTAGAAAGGGAGAGACAGAGTGAAAGAATAGGAGAAAAAACAGAGAGAAACGTGAAAGAGAGATGAAATGTTAAACAGAAATAAAGAAAAACAAAGAAAGAGACAGAAAGAGTTGAGAAAGAAAGAAAGGAAGAGAGAGGGAGAGGGTACAAGATGATAAAGGATAGAGAAGGAAGAAGAAAAGAGAGTTAAGAGACCCGAAAGTAAGAGAGAGAGAAAGAGAATAGTGAAGAAAGAGAAAAAGAGGAACAGAAAGAGACAGAGTGAAAGAGAGAGAAAGAGTAGGAGAAAATCAGAGAGAGAACATGAAAAAGATAAAACACTAAGATAAAGAGAGAAACTAAAAGAGACAAAAACAAACAAACAGAAGGAGGAGAGGAAGAATATAGGAAGTGAGAGGGAGAGCGGAGAAGAGGAAAAAGGAGAAAGGATAAAGGGAGAGGAAGGGAGAGAGAAAAGAGAGAGGATCGAAACTATCCGTGTCAAAGAGTGGGTCGAAGTGGACATCCCTGACTATAGAATGGTCTGACAAGTACACCCCTGGTTCAAGAGTGGGCTGATTTGAACATTCCCAAACACAGTCAACAAAATGTGCGTCCCTGGTAAGGGAATGAACCAACATGAGCAACCCTAGTTAGAGATATGGATATCCCTGAACAGAGAGGGCCTGGTCAAAGAGTGTCTGAAGTGGACATCCCTGGTCAGAGAGTGGGCCGATATAAACACAATGGCCGCGGGGCCAAGGGACTCAATAATTGCTGCTAAATGGCCCAAGCCAGGCGTGGCAGGTACCATACCTTCTAAATGACCTCCTCACGATTTGATTGATAGATAGATATTCTGGTCCAGTGGAATGTCCTGCGGGTCCTCACCACGCCCTCACGCTCACCACTTCATGTACACCTTGTCCACTTGTCCACTTGTCCACTTCACCAGTTCCTCTCATCTGATTTTCGCTTCAGTTGACCTAGGCCTACTAATATCACTTACTGCAATGTCACTAACATTGCCACTCAAGTTCAAGCAACTTAAAATTGTCAGATTTTTAAGATGATTTCAGGGTCACTTAACATTTTTTGGAAATATTTTTTTTAGCAGGAATGGACTACTTAAGGTATGAAGTAACGTTTAAGGACAAAATCCGCATTTTGTAACCAAATGTTTTGAGACTTTTTTACCATGCAACCTATGCTATATCTCAAACTTAATTCTCAGTGTTTTGTTCTTAAAATTATCTCTAAATATATAAGAGGCTTTGTCCTGATTGACTGAATGACAGAAAATCAACGTAGAGCCTAAACTATAACAGGTAGAGACTTGGAATTTTGACAGTACCTTCGTTTCGTAATGCAAGTGCTTACTAAGAAAGAACTGTGAAAAATTTTGATTTTAAATGCCGAAAATCAAATGTTTTTGAGGATACTAATATATTTATACACAGAATTATTAAATCCAAATCACAGTTCACATGACAACAGTGTATTGTTGACAGTGGTCACAGGTAGCTTTGGAAATAAATGATAAGGGGCTTTGACAAAATAGAGAAGCTATCGATATTAAAAACCTATATCAAGAGTATTATGAGGGAATAGTTTGAGTGTGGTAAGTCGTTCTTCCTCATTTCAAATTCTACATATCAATTTAAGGACCTAGAATTTGAAAATTGAAAGTCCTTCATAATAAACTATAATAGGTAGAACATTGGAATTTTGACAGTATCTTCGTTTCATAATGTAAGTGCTCACTAAGAAAGGATTTTGAAAAAAATTGAATTTAAATGCCAAAAATAAAATGTTTTCGAGAATACTTAACACCTTTTTACACAAAATTATCAAATCCAAAGCATATTCCATGTACAGTTCACATGGCAACAGTGTATTGTAGTCACAGATAGCTTTGGAAATAAATGATACGGGGCTTTGACAAAATAGAGAAGCTATCGATAGTAAAAAGCTATATCAAGAGTTTTATGAGGGAATAGTTTGAGTGTGTTAAGTCGTTCTTCCTCATTTCCAATTCTACATACCAATTTAAGGACCGAGAGTTCGAAAATTTAAAGTCCTTCATAAGTTATTTTCGAATGTCAAAATACAAAACCCGAGCGACTCTGGGCCCTATAAGCTAGTCTCTATATGTACTGTTTAATAGGCTTTGTCCTGACTGACTGACCTAATGAATGACAGAGGATCAACGTCGAGCCTACACTTTACTAGGTAGAGACTTGGAATTTTGGCAGTACCTTCGTTTCATAATATAAGTGCTCACTAAGGAAGGCATTTGCAAAATTTTGATTTTAATTGCCAAATACCAAATGTTTTTGAGAATACTTAACACCTTTTTACAGAGAATTATCAAATCCAAAGCACATTCCATGTAAGTTCACATGACAACAGTGTATTGTTGGCAGTGTGCACAGGTAGCTTTGGAAGTAAATGATACGGGACTTTGACAAATTAGAGAAGCTATCACTATAATTCATTGGTGTAAATAAATAATGAAATCCACGAAAATAATGCACAATGTAATACAGTCACATAACTTTCTCTACTCTGTACATAGAGAATTCACATTTTGATGTAGAATAAGAGTTGGTATTGCAGGGACAGCATTTTCAGTTGTTTCAGTCGGAGTTTGTGCCAACGAGAAGTCAGAAGTCAGTAAAAAATTCTATCCACTGATACGTTATTCATAGCTGTAGGCTTTGTATTTTTACTTCCTCTGCCCGTACCATAGGTACTATAGGTAGAGGAAGTATTGTTTTCGACCCTAAAATTCGAAGTTGAGTTTTTAGCATATATACACGTTTCAAGGCCCCCTGAATCCAAAAATAGTATTTTCGGAAACATGTCTGTGTGTGTGTGTGTGTGTGTGTCTGTGTGGAAGTTTGTGAACAGGCTAGCTCCGAAACGGAGAATCGTATGAAAACAAAATTTCGTATTTGGGTCAGGTACCTTCTGAAGATGTGATTCGAAGATTGGCGACAAATTTATCTTATTTTTAAGGGGACTTTACATGAAGAAATTTTCGTTTTTCGCGATTTTCTCGAAAACGGCTCTAACGATTTTCTTTAAAATTTGCACATGTGTTCCTTTTACTGAGAGCTAAAACTTTTATTTGAAACTTTTTTTCGAAAAATCCTCTGAGGGTAGTTACAAGCCACCCACTGTTCACCCACTATTTGTAGAAATTTTGTCTTGTGTGATGAACAACTGAATAGCGCTCTTTCACGGCCTCTTATTCTATATAACAATGTGAAGTGAGAAAGATGTATTGTTGGCCATGCATAGAGTAAAGAAGTATCTGAGGGAAATATTCGATAAATTTCGGAAATTATTTTTTACGGCGGAAAGTCTGCAGTCACTTGTTCTTTTTTTTTAAGTTTGTTATATAGCCTTGCGCTTTTAGTCGCATCATTGAAAGAAGAGGTATTTATAGGATAATTAGCGTAAAATTGTGTCTTGCGATTCTGTAAAAGGATATGTGAATACTGCTAACTTTTATTTGGGCAGAGGAAGTTATGTGACTTTCACATCAGATTTTTAGTTGAGAAATATGGATGTTTATCATAGGCCCTAAGCATGTAAAAGGAGACAAAATAGGATGGAACATTTATGAAAAAACGATCTCGGTTGTAAAACATCTAGCAGTTGAGTAAATAATCGCGTGCGAAGCCGCGCGCACCTGCTAGTTTTTTTATATTTAAAACATGAAAATTTACAAAATATTTCAGAATTACCAAAAATGATACAATCTTGAAAAGTCTTTCACATATTTGTTCCTTCTTATGCATAGAATGTTTCGAACTACGTACATCTAGAAAGAATGACAATTCTTATTTCAAAATTGGAAAGAAATCAGCAATAACGCCTGTAACAGAAACACCCATCAGAGTAACAGGAAACCTGTAGTTCAGAACATTCCCCCATTCAATTGCTTTAATTTGATGTATAAATAAAAGCAGGTAAACTGATGTAACAAAGTGCCAGTATGTTTTTGTTTAATCAGTTATGACTGCAATTATGATATGCAGAATATTTTTTTTTTAATTGATTTCCAAGTTAAGCTCCAGATTTATTCATTAAGCAGGGCTTACGGAAGAAGAAAGGTCTACCATCTCGGCCACCTGGGTCATTTTAACGGTCTAGTTGGATAAGCGCATGTAAATCAATATGTTTTTTGTCATAGCTACCTGTATTTTAATTTCCAAGGTCTTATAAGATAACAGTAAAACAATAGGCTATGTTGTCAAGATAACTGATTTTCGTTTTTTTTTATAAATTCTTTCGAATACGTATATTACCATAAAATAGACACTAAATTGAGCATTACTCTGAAACAGGTCAACCGATTTTATCCATTATGAATAGACGTCTTCCCATGGACATTATAAATGTGTATACCAAGTTTCATAAAAATCCGGTAAAGCGTATTTGAGTTACCGCGTCTTTAAAATATACACTAAATTGGGTTTTACTCCGGTACCGGTCAACGGATTAGGTTCAAATTCAATAGGGCACTTCTTATGGACGTCATAAATGGGTATACCAAGTTTCATGGAAATCCGATACAGCGTATTTGACTGATGGCGCCTTTCTATTAGAAAGGCGCCATAATCTATTAAAATAGGCACTAAATTGGGCATTACTCCGGTACCGGTGAACCGATTTGGTTCAATATCAATAGGGTTCTTCCCATGGACATTATAAATGTGTTTTCCAAGTTTCATGAAAATCCGAAAAAGCGTATTTGAGTTATGGTGCGTACAGGCACACGGACAGACATTTTTTCGTCCACCACACAATCTCATAAAGTACCATACTGGCACTTAATAAACTTTATAGCTCAATATTTGGCACAGGTTTTGTTCATTTGAAGGGTAGAAAATGTAAGGAATTAGAGTTGAGAGAAAAACAAGGTCAAAGTTGCACTCAAAAGGTAAAACGTAGAAACACTGTGCCATTTAAACTTATTTTAAAATATTTCCCGTTCGAATTTTCATATAAACTAGGTATCATTTTATTAGGAAGACAAATCTGACCTTTTTCATGCAATAAAAAACAAACAAAACACAAATATAGTCCATAGAAATGTAATTTCCAATGTTAATACATGGCCTACCTTAATTAAACTCCACTTTCTACAATATGTCACAGTTTATGACTTTTTTTACAAAAGTCAAGTAATTAATAGGTCTACTGGAAAGGTTTTTATTTTGAATTATCACATGCATTTTTCAGTATTTTCCAGTTTCTCTTCAGAAAATCACTGTTCATTAATCATCACTGAATGTGAATTAATAAAGACTCGATATAGTTCTTTTTCCGGAATAATCAATACTGTAGCCTACTTGAGTTCAAATTGGCGTAGTAAAAACTACAGAAAATAAGCCATAGTGCAGACGAACAGAACAGAAAATATATAGGTCGATGGCTCAATACCATATGTAGGCCTACTGTTTTTTCCCTTCCCGAATAGTAAACCTATCTGCTTAACATTTTGTTATTATTTTTTATGTTTAAAGTAGTGTACAGTCGGTCAAATAAAAAACGTCGGGACTCGTATGCAGTTAAAATTAAAGTTTTCACGCATTAGTTCACAAGTTTCCTATAAAAACATTAAATACAGGCCATTCTCGGAACATATGAGGCCATGCGACAGGAGGAAAAAAATGAAGAACTAAGGGAAAAAATTGAACAACGCCAAAACCGCAACACACGATATTCGACTTAATGTATTGTCATAATTCATTTTGCTTTGTGTCATCGCCACATACAAATGCTAAAGTGAGAGAAAGTGTAGTTAGGGCTGTAATTGACCTGCATTTTTCGGCCTCTGAAGCAGCGAGAACGTTCCATATTTATGAAAGAGCAGCTCGGATGTGGGAACTTCACTATAATGCGACCGGAAGTTTTCACAGGGATCTGGCCGGTCGCGTATTTCGATGCTAGATGGTTGCAAAAGTTGAACGTAAGTTATTGATTTTGCACTACAAATACCGGTGTTATAAAATAAAATCTTTAAAAAATGCTCCTTGAATAATCATATTCCTTGCGAATTTATCAATTATTAATATTATAAGAATTTGCAACCAAGAATATGGCGGATTTGAGGCATATAGCCACAGCCTTCTATACATGTTTGTTTTGGAACAAAACTGACTAAATAATCAAGAAAATACATGGATAGACAAGAGGCGTGTGTGAACCTAACCTTAAGTCTTCCTGTACATGCGCATATGCTCGTTCGTGATACTTAATCAAATACAGTCAGTCGGTCAAATAAAAAACGTCGGGACTCGTATGCTGTTAAAATTAAAGTTTTGACGCATTAGTTCACAAGTTTCCTATAAAAAACACAAAATACAGGTCATTTTTGGAACATATGAGGCCATGCGGCAGGAGGGAAAATATGAACAAGGAGGGAAAAAATGAAAATCGCGGAAAGCGCAACACACGATATTCAACTTAATGCATTGTCATAATTCATTTTGCTTTGTGTCATCGCCACATACAAATGCTAACGTGAGAGAAAGTGTAGTTAGGGCTGTAATTGACCTGCATTTTTCGGTCTCTGAAGCAGCGAGAAGGTTCCATATTTATGAAAGAGCAGCTCAGAGGAGGGAACTTGACTATAATGCGACCGGAAGTTTTCATAGCAAACGTTGATCTGTCCGGACGCGTATTTCGATGCTAAGATTGGTTGCAGAAGTTGAGCGTAAGTTATTGATTTTGCACTAGAAGTACCGGTATTATAAAATAAAATCTTAAAAAAATTCTCTTTGAATAAACATATTCCTCGCGAATCTATTAATTATTAATATTATAAAAATTTGCAACCAAGAATATGGCGGATTTGAGGCATATAGCCACAGCCTTCTATACATGTTTGTTTTGGAACAAAACTGACTAAATAATCAAGAAAATACATGGATAGACAAGAGGCGTGTGTGAACCTAACCTTAAGTCTTCCTGTACATGCGCATATGCTCGTTCGTGATACTTAATCAAATACCGCCCGACGTTTTTTATTTGACCGACTGTACAGTGAATTATTTTAGGTAATATTTTTGTATTTATTATGTTGAGAATATAACAGACTCATTGCACAATAGCAACATTCTCTTATACTAATTACAACAGTTTTACAATACTAATATTACATATATTGAATGTAACACTAAACATATTTAAATACTACAACTAAAAAAATAGAAAAAAGAAACAAGAAACACATACAATAAGAAAATTAATATATATATATATATATGACAACCGGCGTGGTCTTGTGGTTAGCGTTGTAGACTACAGATCAGTCGGCCTGGGTTCGCTCCCCGATACCTCCTCGGATTTATCTGAGGTAGGGAGATCTGGAACGGGGTGCACTCAGCCTCATGATTCAAATTGAGGAGCTACTTGTTAGAGAAGTAGCGGCTCCGGTCATGAAAAACCACCATTAACGGCCGTGGGTGTCGGCATGCTGACCCCATGCACCCCAATCCTGCCATCTGCCTATGGTAGATGACGCAGCGATCGGGTGGTAGGCAAAATCCCTTCAGGGATTAATATTACTATTATTATTATTATTATATGCGACTAAGCCCATTAGGACTACGCAAAGTACTTAGAGGTGTGCATTTGCCTTCCTTTGTGCCCCTATCTCTTTCATTCTTTTACTGTGGGCTTCCTTTCTCTCTTTAGACCACGTTGTTCCAGTCTTCTTTTCTGTCTTTTTCCTCTTGGTCAACTTGCCATTTGTGAATTTTGGTTCTGAAGATTTCCCGGTTTTGAACATCTTCTGGTGCAATTTCTGCCAGTTTCAGATCGGTTTTAATTTCGCCGATCCACTTCATAGTGTCTGTTTTCGCTTTACTCCTGTTTTCGAAGAATTCGACTATTTGTTTTGTAAGTCTGTCAGGGTTCATTCTTTTAATGTGTCCGTAGAATCTCAATCTGCGTTTTCTAATGTCACTGTGAATATTTGTGTATTGTTTGATTTCCTCTTTGCCTCTGAGTCTGCGAGTTTTGAGCCTATAATTTTTCTTATTATTTTGCGTTCCTTTTTATCAATTTATGGTTATTATTGTTATTTTTTTTACTAAGGTTATATTCCACATTACAATGGTTTTCCTTCATCCCACAACAATCTTTTGCCTCCATAAGTCCCTGTCCATAGCATCTTCATCACTTAACCCTTTTCTCGCCATACTCCTTTTCACCCCATCCATCCAGCACTCCTTTTTCCTTCTACTTTCCAATCCAAAATTTTCTTGGGTATTCTATCCTCTGTCATTCTGAGTACATGTCCATACCATCTCAAGCGTCTTTCTTCTACAATTTCCAAAATATTATTTTCAACTTGCATTATTTCCCTTATTCTATTATACAGAATTTTTTCTTTCCTGAATTTTCTTGCTGAACGCCTCCAAAAATCCATTTCTAATACCATTAACTTGTTTATTATTATTATTACAGAAAGTGTCGATGGAATTTAAATTACAAAATATTTTTAGGCTACTGGCCCCACATGAAAAATAATTCCAAAGACCAAGACAATAATAATAATAATAATAATAAGAAGAAGAAGAAGAAGAAGAAGAAGAAGAAACAAGAGACTGAACCAATACACCGAGATACTGCACGCCACTGGATGCAGTTGACTGTCCGCCACTGACGGGATTATTTTAAAAATAAACAGGAGGCAGCAAATTGTAGCTGGACTGGAGATGCCACTAATATATTCAGACATTATTAATATGGAAAAATGCACAACGTTATGCGTGACGTCACGTACGCGGTGTGTTGCCAACCTGACAACAATGTGGCCACTATTACCCAAGCATGCGGCATATCACATGTTAATTATCTCGAACACTGTTTACGTTACCATGGAAACAATACCTGCTTGTCATGAGCATACCAGGATGTTAGAAAGCTTCAGTTTGTGGAAGCTTATAACTACCCTACGAATGATTCCTACACATCAATTCATCTCTCCTTAATATATTTCAGCATAGAGTACACGGATGCATTGCAGTAGTGCGCATTCAATTGTCTCAGCATAATTCAAAGACACATTATTCGTGAGACAAGAATTAAACCCTAAGTTAGTGTAAGAAATGAGTCAAATGAGTCAAAGTGTTTCAAATAAAAATTTCACTCCATAATATAAGGTAAAGTGATCCCTAAACAGGCCATGAGGACCGCTATAGGTTACGGGAGGTTGAGGATCCCAGAATTTAAGGCTTTCAGCGTTAAGCACTGACCGCCTTTACTTGATAGTCATTTCTTAAACCCCTAGAAGGATTGGGTCATCGGGATTCGAGCCTGCGACCTTTGTATGCAGTTAAAATTAAAGCGCTGTATTGTATTGTAGCGCTGTGACACCTCTTAACATAATTTAATGTTATTAGGCCTAATTTATTAATGATCGTTGGAGTGAAAATATACAATAGCTTACCTCAATTTATAAAAAATATTGGACGATTGAGAAATTTCCAAAAGGAGGTTAAAAGTTATTAATTGAAATCTGCCCATATTCATTAATTGAACATATTTTTAATACTGTGTAGTTTGTAATTTTATTAGTTTCTTTTAGTTTTTATGTGACTTTTGTATCACCATTTAATGTATACTGACGTGTCCCATAGCCAAGGCTCTTATTGGAAATAAATTATTATTATTATTATTATTATTATTATTATTATTATTATTATCATCATCATTATCATTATTATTATTATTATTTATTTATTTATTTTAATTCAGCTATATGTATACTCCTTTCAGCTACGAGGCCTATCAGGAGTTCGGGATCTGTATCTGTACAGTGGGGTAGGCCATGAAACTACTGATTGTCAATTGTTTCTATTATTGGTGGTAGCCTACTTAATGGAGTATATTTCAACTGATATTAATTTAAATGGATATGATACGGGATGAAATGGTGAAGATGATTCATGGTATGTAAATTCGGCATTTGTCTTTACGACTGGGGAAACCATGAGAAAACAAAACAATGTTAAATTCGCCGGATTTGAACCTTCCGAATGCGAGTCCAAGACGTTACCATCTCGGCCACCTTGCTCAGTCTTGTGTTTTTGTCAAAGTGATATAGTAATCAAATTATTTTAAAGTTTGAATAAAACTCATCTTTAGTCTTCTTCTTCTTCCTATTTCTACTTCAGCGTTGTATAAGGTAATGCAGTATTATAATCATTGGGTTAACTATTTTCTGTGCGGTCCGGCACGGGTTTGTATATTCTGTAAGAAACTGGGTCTGGTTAAAAAATATTAAAATTTAAACTATGGGTTGGATTCTTTTAGATAGATTTAATGGGGAAGAAAATAACATTTAAAAAAATAGCAACTGCTCTTAAGTTCATTGTCCTGCATAATGAGTCGGTCTGGAGCTTAACTCGGAGATAGATTACAAAAATTACTTATTTTCTGCACATCATAATTGCAATTATCAATGATTAAACAAAAGCATTCTGGCACTTTGTTACATAAGTTACCTGACTTCAGCTTTTAGCTTCGAGGCTACATCAGGAGTTCGGGATCTCTGTCTGTACAGTAGGGTAGGCCATGGAACTATTGCTCGTCGATTGTTTCTATTGTCGGTGTATTTAATGGAGTAAATTTCAACTGATATTAATTTAAATGGATGTGATACAGGATGATTCATGGTATGTAAATATCCAAATCGGCATTTTGCCTTTATGACTGGGGAAACCATGAAAAAACAAAACAATGTTAAATTCGCCGGATTTGAACCGGGAACCTTCCGAATGCGAGTCCAAGACGTTACCATCTCGGCCACCTTGCTCGGTCTTGTGTTTTTGTCAAAGTGATATAGTAATCAAATTATTTTAAAGTTTTAATAAAACTTATCCTTAGTTTCCTTCTTTTTCTTCTTCTTCTTCTTCTTCTTCTCCTTGCGACTTCACCGTTGTATAAGATAATGCAGTATTATAATCATTGCGTTTACTGTTTTCTATGCGGTCCGGCACGGGTTTGTATATTCTGTAAGAAACTGGGTCTCGTCCAATTAAGGGTTAAATATCATACAATGATTAAAGTAACATTGAAAAAAAATAGCAACAGCTCTTAAGTTCATTGTATACGAGTTTGAATTACGGTTAAGTATCAAACTTTAGACCTTTGTTCTTATGTTCCCTCAGAAAACGCTTGGTATAGCTTTTTATGGCTCATAGAGGATGGAGAATTTTGCATCCCATCGCTTGTACACAGCAAGCCTGGAAGGGGTTCAAATAAGAAGAAACAGAAATTCCGGTAACATAAAATAGCATTTTCTTTGCGGAATATTTTATTTTTCTCTCTCATGTTACCATACAACCGTTTCGGGGATGAAATTAAAAAGTAATTCAAAATCACTTTCATACTTTCCTCCCCCAAAACTTGGGATATAATAATTTACATATTTCGATACCTCATACGGTATTCTCTATATCCAGGGTAGAGAAAGTTATGAGACTGCATCAAATTGTGCATTATTTTAGTGGATTTCATCTTCAATATTTATTTACAGCAATGAATTATACCGATAACTTCTCTAATTTGTCAAAGTCCCGTATCATTTATTTCCAAACCTACCTGAGACCACTGGCAACAATACACTGTTGTCACGTGAACTGTGATTTGGATTTGATAATTTTGTGTAAAAAGTGATTAAGTATTCTCAAAAAACATTTGATTTTTGGCATTTAAAATAAAAATTTTGGAAAATCCTTTCTTAGTGAGCACTTACATTACGAAACGAAGGTACTGTAAAAATTCCAAGTGTCTACCTATTATAGTTAAGGCTCTACGTTGATTCTCTGTCATTAAGTCAGTCAGTCAGTCAGGACAAAGCCTTTTATGAAATTATCCAATTTCAACTTAACCAAATTCTACTGTAGTAATAAATGTTCTTTAAAAAATTGAATTATTTTACAAGATTCTAGCACAGTAAACATTTATTTCTGCTATTATTATTATTTTTTTAAATATTTTTTTTTCTTTATTTCCTTTATCAGCATGCCTCATTACAAAAGTGTAATAAAAATCTAGTCGTTTTACGACTGTCAGCTTACAAATCTCAGGCCTAATTTTAATTAATTAATTAATTTATTTATTTATTGTACTAAGAATATTACAGGCTAATGCCCAATTACAATATTCTCGCTTACATAATACACCAGATTCAAAAATTAAGTGACATTCAAAATAATTAAGCTAATGCTACAACAATAAGAAAAAAAAACACACAGAAAAGAAAAACACAAACACAAAACAATATGACAATTACACAAGGGAACATAATATGAAAAAAACAAATAATAATATAATAGTTTTGGAGGAAAATATACATGTCAGAAAGATTCAAGTAAAGAAAATGACATGGAGCAAAATTTATTAATTATTATTTTAAAATTTTCAAAATTTTTTCACATATATTTTTAAACCGCTTATTGTTAGTATTAAAAATATCTATATTGTCCATTTTGTGCAACTGATTGTATAGTCGGAGTACATTATAAAGAGGAGAATTATTATGAGAGTCAGTGTTTACTTTTGGGATGAAAAAAAAGATTATGCAATTTATGAGATCTATAACGTGGAACATAAAAATATATTTCTTATACATTTCTTATAGACTACATTATAAAATTGTGTGAATTGGTTTCATTGCAATTTTATTATAAATTATTGTAAGCTATTATGCAGTTTTACTTATTTAATTATTTGATGGTATAAGTTGGAAAAACTTTATATAAGTTATCAGTGTTTTCACACAAAGTTCCGCCCGATGTACAGTCGGTCAAATAAAAAACGTCGGGCGTTATTTTATAAAGTATCACGAACGAGCATATGCGCATGTACAGGAAGACTTAAGGTTAGGTTCACAGATGCCTCTTCTCTATCCATGTATTTTCTTGATTATTTAGTCAGTTTTGTTCCAAAACAAACATGTATAGAAGGCTGTGGCTATATGCCTCAAATCCGCCATATTCTTGGTTGCAAATTCTTATAATATTAATAATTGATAAATTCGCAAGGAATATGATTATTCAAGGAGCATTTTTTAAATATTTTATTTTATTACACCGGTATTTGTAGTGCAAAATCAATAACTTACGTTCTACTTTTGCCACCGTCTAGCATCGAAATACGCGGCCGGCCAGATCCCTGTGAAAACTTCCGGTCGCATTATAGTGAAGTTCCCACATCCGAGCTGCTCTTTCATAAATATGGAACGTTCTCGCTGCTTCAGAGGCCGAAAAATGCAGGTCAATTACAGCCCTAACTACACTTTCTCTCACTTTAGCATTTGTATGTGGCGATGACACAAAGCAAAATGAATTATGACAATACATTAAGTTGAATATCGTGTGATGCGCTTTTGGCGTTGTTCAATTTTTTCCCTTAGTTCTTCATTTTTTCCCTGCTGTCGCATGGCCTCATATGTTCCGAGAATGGCCTGTATTTTATGTTTTTATAGGAAACTTGTGAACTAATGCGTGAAAACTTTAATTTTAACTGCATACGAGTCCCGACGTTTTTTATTTGACCGACTGTACTTAGACGTCGAGAAGTATGTCTAAACAGACCACCACTCCCAGCATAAATGTCTCTTACCAGTTGAAGTGTATTAAAAGCTCGTAATCTCAAGCCTTGATTTTAATATAGAGTGCTACGTACATTTATATGGATTGGAAAATATTATTGACAATGATTTCGGGGCGTGTTTAAGTCAATACTCTCCGTGGCACGCAGGGGGGACAGGGGGGGCGGGAGTGGTCTGACATTACTAGGTACCAATTACCTTGCTTCCAGACTGACGTTTCAGGAGATTTGCATACGGTTTGATTATGCTATAAATGATTTATTCTGTATGTAGGACGTTATTTATTGGCGAGGTGTTGACGATATGGCTATGCCTGTATTTACCTTCTCGGTGCAGCTGCTACTCTTATCTCTTTGTCTTCGTATTAGAAACAGGCCACTTTATTCCGTTTTTAAATTTAAAAATCTGATATGAATAAAAAGTGTGCGTGGAACGCTATGCGACAGAAGTGAAACTTGTTTTAATTTTTTGATTTTTTCGATTTTGGATTGTTGGACTTTTAATATTGGGTTTTCGACTTTTTTACATTTGGATTTTTTAAATTTTGATCTTTTAATTTTGGAATTTTGGATTTTTTAAATTTTTAGAACTTTGAATTTTCTATTTTTTGGATTTCTTAATTTTGGATTTTTGAATGTTTTTAATTTTTTTATTTTTAAATTTAGGATATTTGGATTTTTAAATTTTGGAATCCTTATTTCTTAAATTTAGGATTTTTGGACTCTTTAATTTTGGATCTTTGAATTTTTTTATTTTGGAATTTTGGTTTTTTTATTTTTGGATTTTTAAAATGTTGGATCTTTGAATTTTTTATTTTTTTTTTATTTTGGATTTTTAAAATTTTGGTTTTTTAGATTTTTTAAATTTAGATTTTCGATTTTTTAATTTTGAACTTTTGGGTTTTCAAAATTTTGGATGTACGTTGCAGATATTCTCAATTCGCTTGCGATTCCGTTCGTAACGCAACTTTGGGTTACTTCTCGATTTACTTTTGAGCGTTACACAAGCTCTCGATTTACCCCTACCGCGGCTAAAGAAGTTTCACTTCCAAAGTATTTCCTGAACTTTGTTGAAAATAAAAGGGTGTGTTTAGAGTTACATAACCTGTATTCTTCACCGGATATGACTGACTGACTCGTTCCTGTAATTGGGGCATAGGGCCTCCAAGTGGAGGTTTCATTACTAATTTTGTTACACTTATTTTCCGAGAGACGGCAGAGGGACAGATGGTAAGCCCATCGCTTCTCAACCCCCCCCCCCGGAAACTAAGGTATTATTTGGACGTGAAAGGGTCGATAAATTTTGTCCAGAGGTCCTCTAATTTAGGCCTTGAGTTCATTTACGTGCCGTAAATCTACGACACGGGCCCCCCAATTTAAAGTCCCTCCCGAAGGACTCCGTGCCCAGGATTTTTACGTCCTGACCAAGTCCGGGTTTGATCCTGCGACCTGCGGATCTAGAGGTGAGCACGCTTCCTCTAGACCTTCACCGGATATAATAAGGGTAATTAAATCCCGGAAAATGAAATGGGCTGGACATGTTGCCCGCATGGGGGAGAAGAGACATATTTCAACCCAAATGTTTCACTTCTGCTGGTCTATCACATAATTCTAGTTTCCGTCCTCGTCTGTATAGGCTTCTAAAATCACATTACATCCAGTTTTAGCCAAATGTAGTCATGGAGTCTTTGAATTTAAAATAAAATAAAAATAATTTAACTTAGATTTTCGTCCCTTTTAAAATAGGTTTTATATTTCGGTACGTACTACTAGCATGATAACTTATTTTTATTATTATAATTATTTTTATATCAATTAAGTCATACCTTTACTTTCAGCCTTTGTCTTCTCACAATATTTTGTCTATTTAGTTTTAATGTAATTTTAGGTTAAGATTATATTTAAATTATGTAAATATAAGCATGGAACTGCCCCCGAGCACGAATTCCTGCCCTTTCGGAGTTTCAGGACCTTATATCTGTGTGTGTGTGTGTGTGTGTATATATATATATATGTGTGTGTGTGTGTCTTTAAAATAAAATTTAAAAAATAAATGAAAAGTAAAAACACTGACTGGGAGACCCGAAGGGAAAAGATCACTAATGGCCGGTTTCTATAAACTCGCGAATTACCTATGGGTAAATTATCCAATGGACAGAATTTACACAAAAATAACACCACACAAACACAAATAATTTAAAGATAGCAATCACATACACTTGTGGCGAGTTTCTAGATAAATGTCCTCTGGGTAAATATGAAAATGACAAGAAAAAATGTTCCTACAAACTCGGGCTAGATCTTTCCAAGGGTAAATCTTCAGGTTAATTTATCCTTTCATGGATGGCTGGATAAAATTTAACCTTTCATAGGATCAATAGTAATATTTAAACAATGAGAATCAAAGCCTTCTGAATTAAATTAACTGTACAACTCCAAGGCCTTGCTCATTATATCATTGTAGGTTAAATGGAACTAATTTGTCCATAGATAATTTACCCATAGGTAATTCACTAGTTTGTAGAAACCGGGCATAAGAAGACCTAAAGTAGATGTGAGGACAATATTAGGATATTTCTAAGGGGAATAGGATTTGCGAGGGATGGCTGGATGGAGTTAGCACAGAATAGGGTTGAATGGCGGGCTCATGTAAGCGCGACAATGAACCTACGGGTTCCATAAAATAGATAATATTCCTTCTTAGGAATTGAGTCTAAGTAAAATATTTTAGTAAGTTAGATATGAAACATTTAACTGCCTCTACCCAAATAAAAACTTTTAGCTCTTAAAACCAAACCAAACTAAACTCCATGACGCTACATCCTTTGAGGCACCTAGGCCTGCCATCAGACCCCTGCCTCATCTGTAGACCTGGGATTTTAAGGCAAATGCCTATTTTGTTCCTTATGAAATAACATGAAAATTTTTAAATATGTGGACGTTTCATGATAAATCACGTACACTTATAGAGTTTTATAGTGCCCTAAAATGCCTATTTGGACCTTTATAGCCTATGTTACTCTTTTAGTGCCTAAAATGCCTATTTTGTACATTTAGAATAAAATTCCACTTCTGTAATTTTTACTATCTCATAATGGACATCCCTCAATGAAAAGCAGAACAGCAGAGGTGGGTTTTTCACAGAAACTTGATTATTCCAAACAATTGTCGCTAAAGGAATGCTGACTGTCGGGGGGAGGGGGGGGTTTAAGAGGGAAGGACTACTGTGTCCAGTCGCCAGTGAAAGAACATCTGTTTAAGTGAATATAGTTCGTGATGCCTAATTTTGCAGTTAATTCTATTAAGAATAGGTAGCCTATACCACGTTTCTTGCAGTAAAAAAAAAAAAAAACATGTTACGGTTTAAGTGTATATTGTAATATTTTAAAGTCAATTTTCTATCTATTTACACACTTTTAAAGCATATTTTAAGTGCCTATGTTCTCTTTTAAAAGCCTATTTACTTGTTTTAAAAGCCTATTTTAGGTGCCTAAAACTAATTTTTTTAGAGCCTAAAATCCTAGGTCTACTCATCTGCTAGAGACAGATGGCAGGATTGGAGGCATGTGGTATGCATCCCTACTCACACGGCAGTTATTGATGCCTAACTGAACTGGAGTCGCTACTTCTTTTTTATAAAGTAGCTCCTCAGTTTGTGTCACGGCTGAGTGCACCCCGTTCCAGACCTACCTACCTCAGAAAATTCCGCTGGGGTTCCAAATAAAAGTTTAAGTTTAGTATCAAGCCGACTCAAAAGTCATGTTATTCTCGAAGCAAGACGTAGGCCTACCTAAGTTTGTGAATGAAACCAGTAGCTTCAGAAAAATTACTGTGAAAAGAGTCTCAAATGAAAGTTTTGACTATTGGTAGGCCTTTCTTTCTTTATTTCTTTCTTCTTTTTACCTTAGTTTTATCTCTCCCTTTTAGGGACATGTAAGCGATCCACGTCGCCCGGGCCTTACAGACCCCCGACTGTCGGGATTATCTATGGATTATCTATGGATCACATACCTACTTTTTCTACCAGACAAGGACATGGAGGGCCCTCCTGGTGAGAGACCAGCCCAATGCCGGGACCACCTCTAAGACAACACGAACACATAGGCCTAGGACGAGACACATTATTCACTCCAAAACAAGGCGAGGATGGAATGAAGATGATAATGACGGCTAGATGATATCCGGGGACAACAAGTGCCTAAAGTTACCCGACATTTGTCATACAGGTGACGAAAAACCCCGGTAGGTAGGCCTAACTTGTCTCGAGCAGGATTCGAATCCAGACCCGCTGTATGAGAGGAGCAAACGCATCCTCTACTCCACAACGGTGGATATTGTTAAACCTACATAGCATTAAGCAATTAAGTGGATCTGTTGAGAATTCCAACAAAAAAGATAAAACATTTTTAACCCTTAATTTAAACAGAGATTGAAATTCCCACACATTACGTAAAACCATGTCGGACTGCATAGAAAACAGCTAACACAATGATTACGCCCACAGTTTATTTCTTATACCTCATTCTGTAGATTTGCATGAAATTTAATTTTTAAAAATCTATTTCTTTCCTTCTTTTTTGCACGATTTAACTAATTAGTAGTACTTACGAATGTTGTTGCCGTGGATCGTAAGTTGACATTCCCACACGCAATCTTGTTGCTATGTGCGGTAGTGTTTCCGTGCGGTTATGAATTTACTTACGGTACATCATCATCATAATACAAGCCTTTATGGACAAGGCCCCCTAGAACAAATATTCGGTTCGCATAACAACAAAAACATGCGAATCACTTTCTGAAATAAACATCTATCTTCAAGAATGTATATACATAACATTTTCAGGTAATATCAGAATTAATATAATTAAATTGATATAAATAATCATCGTGCAAAAAACAGCATGCAATACTCGTGCCGTAAGCGCATAACGGATCTCGGAAATTGAAAAAAACTCTGCACAAGCGCCTCGTTTTTTCAAACTCTTTCCTCGATCCGTATGCATCGCTTACGGCACTTGTATCGCAATATACTATTTTATTAGACATAATTTAAACAGAACTGTATCCAAAACTATTTAAGGACTAATTTTATGTAAAATTAGAACATTTTCCCTTCGTTGATATTGTCAACATGGCACAGAATAATAACTACATTAATTTTTAGAAAATTAAACAATACTGGACAAAAGTATTTAACCTCAAAGGCTTAATCATTCTGCGATGTTCATTTTATATTCATGGTACCCAGTACCTACATCGTAACTTACCGCACTACTTACCGCATTCATTACCGCACTTCTTACCGCACAAATAAAAAATTCAGTTCTTTCTTACTTTTAAACGATTCTGTTAAAACAGAATTCCCACTCAAGCATCGACACATGTCATTATTTGTAGTCCGTCATGGTACAGTTAACGAAACAAAATTGCAACTTTTATTTGACATTACACTTAAATATTTTTCGACCTATAACTTTAGGGGCCGAATTTTGTAACCGAGAGGGCCGCGTGTGCACTAAAACAAGAGGGGGATCACAATAAGCTAGTCATTAAAGAGCTTACATAAAAATTAATTTTGGCCCAAACTGAATTGACCCATCTTCCCTGAATAATATTTTAGTTGGCAACAGTTTTCATATGTGACTAGAAAGGTAGGATTGGTAAGAGAGAGTCGTGTGAAAGCAGACTGGAGTGTGCCAGAGGCGAAAGCGGTTTTGTGAAGTCTGCACTTCTGTACTTGCGGGGTTGTTTTGGCCTCGCCCAGCATCGATTACAGGCTCTCCTAATAATAGTGATAGAGTTTAGAGTTGATAATAATAATATCCTAGGTGCACTGCGCCAGAATGCAGTTGGGTGTGCAGGACATTGCACCAATTGGAGCCTCCAACCCCTTGCAAGTCTAGACGAGGTCCTTGGCATAGCCAAGATTCTAGGATTGCAAAAGAACAACATTGGTATGAATATTAAAGTTCCCCACTACTTTAACACTATCAGAATTGTATTTATATCATAACTAGCTTAAAAGGCCCGGCGTCGCCCGGGTTTTGTCCAATTTGTCTAATTGGATATTAACTTATGAAGGACTTTCGATTTTCAAATTATAGTTCCTTATATAGGTTTATAGAATTTGAAATGAAGAAGAACGACTTATCATATTCAAACTATTCGCTCAGAAAACGCTTGATATAGCTTTTTATGGCTCTAGAGGAGGAAGACGAGGTTCTTGGCATAGCCAAGATTCTAGGATTGCAAAAGAAGGCTACTAGGATTTCATCAGGATCCTGTTATGATGCTCACTGCAGACCCCTCTTCATAGATCACTAAATGTTGTCTGTTGCAAACATATTATATATATCATTAATGGATTTCATTTTCATCCAATGAGGGTAGAATTATCAAATCCAAATCACAGTTCACATGACAACAGTGTATTGTTGCCAGTGGTCTCAGGTGGGTTTGGAAATAAATGAAATGACACATTAGAGAAGCTATCAATATAATCTTTCTTTCTTTTCTTTCTTTTTCGCAGTTTCACCTCCCCCTTTTAGGATTTAAGCGACCCAAGCCGCCCGGGAGAGGGATTATCTTTGGATCACATACATACTTTTTTGACCAGACAAGGACATAGAGGGCCTCCCCGGATGAGTGATCAGCCCAACGCGGGGCCACCTCCGAGACAACACGAACACATACATAGGACGATACACACTATTCACACACACACACACACTCACTCCAAACAAGGCGAGGATGGGGATGAAGATGATAATGACGGCCAGATGATATGCGGGGACCACAAGGGCCTAAAGTTACCCGACATTTGTCTCACAGGTGAGGGAAAACCCCGGAAAAAACCTCACCTAGCTAACTTGTCCCGACCAGGAATCGAACCCGGGCCCGCTGCGTGAGAGGATTGAACGCATCCCCTGAGCCACAGCGGTGGACATGAGCCACAGCGGTGGACATCAATATAATTCATGTTATAAATAAATATTAAAGAATGAAATCCACAAAAACAAAGCAGTCACATAACTTTCTCTACCCTGGACATAGAGAAAACAATAAGAGGTATGGTAATATGTATATTATTATATCCCAGGTTTTTGGGGAGGGAAGTATGGAAGTGATATTGCATTTCTGTTTAATTTCATCCCCAAAACGGTTTCATGGTAGCATGAGAGTGAGAAATAAAATATTCCGCAAAGACCTGCCAATTTTTTGTTACCGGAATTTCTGTTTCTTCTTATTTGCACCCTTAACAGGCATGGTGTGTAGAAGCAATGTGGTGCAAAATTCCACATCCTCTATGAGTCATAAAAAACATCAAGCGTTTTTTGAGGGAATACTTTGCGTGGATAAGTCGTTCTTAGTTATTTCAAATTCTATATACCTATATAAGGACCTAGAATTTTAAAATCGAAAGTCCTTCATCAGTTACTTTCGAATTACAAAAGACAAAACCCGGGTGATGCCGGGCCTTTTAAGCTAGTTTTCATGTTATTGCTGTACAAAGAACAATACTTCATAAAATATAAAGCATTATTAATTAAAATTGTTAGAATTAATTATACGTCCTAAAACTTCTTTTATACAGTCGAATTTGGTTAATTCGACGTTGGATAATTCGAAATATTGTATAATTCGAATAAATACTCATTCACCTTGAAATTCCTATATAAATGTATGTTAAAAAATTCCAATTAATTCGAAGTTTTTAAGCTTAATTTGGATGAATCAAAGACAAAATTTGTCTCATGTTAATGTTGTAAGGATTCCAAGAGTTCATTGCTTCCAGGAATTCCACAAGAATTCTCTATTTCGCTGAAGAACCCTAGTCGCTAGCAGCCAGCAGGTACCGTACTTCAGTGTGTTCTTAACCACCGTTATCTTCCTCCTGCTGAATAGATGTTCAATGGAATGCGAAGTTCACCCCCTCCCCTACAGTCTTGGAGGGATTCAACACTTCTGTGAAAATTTTAGTCTTCATTCTATCCTCCAAGTGTGACTGTGTTTGAAAATGTCAAAGCGTAGAGCATACACCAGTTCCTTTATTAAATTTAGGGTTACGGTTTTAGTGTGGAAAAAAAAATGGTTTCATTTAACATCCTAACAACAGGATGGCAGTCATTAAGGTAAGATTCACTATACGATAATTATTATTTATTGATAATTCTATGTAAAAAGGGATTAAGTATTTTCAAAAACATTTAATTTTTGGCATTTAGAATCAGAATTTTTCAAAATCCTTTCTTAGTGAGCACCTACATTATGCAACGAAGGTACTGTCAAAATTCCAAGTCTCTACCTGTTATAGTTTAGGCTGTACGTTGATTCCTGTCATTCAGTCAGTCAGTCAGGACAAAGCCTTTTATATATATAGAGATTATTATTTATTGCAATGAGTTTATTTTTGAAATTTTTACGGCATTTTCTTTTAAAAAGTCACAGTTTTGGTTAATTCGAAATTTGGATAATTCGATTTTTTTCTGATTCCCCTTGGGGTTCGAATTACTTAGAGTCCACTGTAAAATAAATTGTTAAAAACACAGCACGTAAAATGGAACTTTACGTAGATGGAGAGAGTTCTGCTAAATAATGCTTAGGATTCAAAACAACAAAAAATTACTTTTTAAACAAATTGGTTTTCTAACTTATAAGAATTGCATATTGGGTAAGAGAGCGCAGCGCGATGTGTGTTTGTTTAGCTGATGTTTGATACGGGCACCGAGCCGAGTGGGCAAGTTACATAATGTGTAACAGACAGCCCGGGGCCGACACTTGGGTAATGATACAGGCCGGCTGGGTAATGTTCGACCACTATATATATTATCCGATGTGAAACAGATAAAATATTGAAGACTATGGATTCCACGAAACCGGGGCACCCCGAGCGACGATCCATCTGTACCACCCCCTCCCCCCGCATTTTTAACATATTTATATATAAAAAAAATGTAATAAAAAGCAAACCACTCCTTTCGCTGCATCGCATCATATCCATACTTATAAAATAAATAATAAAAGAGGAATGCGTCGTCAGTGCATGGGATCTCTTTTAAATATTTCAATTCAATCATTCTTATTGGATAATGAAGCTATTAAAACTACTGATATGGCATTCATTTATAGATTTTGTGCCACCATACTATAATACGCTTAACTTATGTGATGTATCATAATGGTATTCATTTCGAAACTGATTTTTATTATAACATTGGTGTGATATCGAAAGTACTATCGAACACGGAACGATCTTAAAGATGAGAGTAGCATATTAAACTATGTAATAAACAACCTTCTAACAATGCTTTTAAAAATAAAGTTTAAAAAATCCTGTTATTGTATCAACCCTTTTCTGTCCATAAATTTCTTGATATACAGATGGTAGACTTACCAATTTAGTTATGCTTAATTATGCTTTTTGAAGGAGAGATTTCCTCTTAATCCTAATATAAGTATTTTATATCTCAGTGTTAACAAGTTGTATCATATATTGTATTAGACTTAAGTGACGAAACCATGAATTTTGTAACAAGATTCTTCTGGTGAATAAATTGAAATGAAATGAAATGTATTAAAAATATAACCAATTCTGTTCATCTTAATTTTATTCTTGTGGATCATTCTAAACAAAACGGCCGTTTTGGTATCATAGGCCTGAAAAAGACACTTCTAGTTGAGATATCAAGCAATTTGCTTTTTTACATTTCGCCCCAAACCCATGCGAGTTTCTGCGGCACTCTAAAGTCTGACCCCTCTAAGAAAGAAACCTGAAGTAAACAAAAACCAGTTCATCTGTCTCACTCTAGCACATTACTCATATGACTCAAGAGTGAGACAGGCCTAGTGGTTTTTGTTTATTTCAGGTTTCTTTCTTAGCTCGTCGTGGAACGTAACGTTCATGCTTATGTCAAAAAACGTGGGATAGGCCTAAAGTAAGCAGTGTGACTGTCACAACCCATATTCTGCACCCAACATTTTGAAAAGGCCCAAAATGAATCGTCATTCGGGGATGAATGTTAGCTCAACATCCAAATGAAACTGTCTAGGGCAGCGTTTCTCAACCTTTTTGAACCGGAAGACCTCTAAAATGTCTAAAAAATTTTAAGGACCCCCTAATTTTACATCCCATTTTTAAAAGAAGGCCTATATTCTTAATATGTGGGGTGTTAATTATAGGTCATTATAACGAAATATGTGAAAAAATTTTACTTCTTTACTTTCCACTTGCTTTATGACATTTTAAATTTGTGTCTGAGGACCATTTGATCCATCTTCGCGGACCATAGATTGAGAAACGCTGGTCTAGGGGATGTTTCAGAATTAAAAAAAAATAATCCGAGCGAGGAAGTTCATTTGAATCTTTGTCACTACTGATACAGCTTACGCTTAACTTATTACATTTGACGTAACAGTATCATAATAATCTTCATTTCGAAACTGATTTTCATTGTAACATTAGCAGGTATCCGCGGCTTCGACCGCGATAATTAATTGAGAAGTTAAAAATTAAGAGCAACACAATGAAAACGTTATATTTATTGACACTTACGCGCGAATCATTCATAGGCCTGAACTAGAAAATTAATAGTTAATGAAACAGCTAAAAATCCTGCTTTGAAGTGAATTCCAACATTAGAAAGCGCCTCCTGAGGAAAAAAGACCTCAAATTCGAGTTCCCTAGCGTCCACGCGAAAAAGCCTATTGTTACTGGACAAAATCGGTTGACTGGTACCGGAGTAAAGCCCAATTTAGTGCCTATTTTATGGTAATATTATTAGAAAGAACTTATCTAATGCAAATCAGTTGATATACGGCCTTGGAAGTTGCAATACAGTTAGCGATGACAAATAACACTATTCCTTCACATATGCCTATCAAACTAGACCGTTATACTGACCGAGGTGGCCGAGACGGTAACGTTTATGACTCGCATTCCGGAGGTCCCTGGTTCAAATCCCTTAGCCGGCCAATTAGACATAATTTTTGTTGTATTTTTATGTGAGTGTGCGATTGTCAAGATATCACAAATCTGTTTAGTTCTGCTGATGCAGGACGATTTTAATTTGATTAAAAAAAACTATAGGCTTTGTTCTTCTGTAAGTCTTGCTTTATGAATGAATGTAGAGCTTAACTCGGAAATCGATTTTAAAAATAACTTATTTTCTGCATATCATAATTGCAATTATTATCACTGATTAAACAAAAGCATTCTGGCAGTTTGTTACATCAGTTTACCTTATTTTATTATTATTACTATTAAAGAATTTATGAAATGCAAATCTGTTATCCAGACAACATATCGTTTTATACTGTTCATATATGTCTTTGGAATTTGCAATAGTTAGCCATGGCACATTGATTATCAAACTAGTCAGATGTTTATTTCGTTGATCAAGTTGAATGCTGTTATAACTTATACAGAAGGGTCATTCCATGCTAACAGGGAATTTTATCAAAAGTTGGTACATGAGACATCGGAGAGTTTGACAATTAGAGAAATACATGATAAATTTAAAGTAATGTATTTCTTAGCAAATTTCTTTATTGATATTCAGTTACTATTTATGATGTAATGTAAGCTACCATTTCTGATGTAACATAAGTTACCAATGTTTATGTTAAATATCCAGAATGTAATTAATGTAAGGAATTAAAATATGCCCTCAATGTTCTTGACATTTTTATGGTTTATTTTCAATAAAATTATTTCAGTTTTCAATTCAACAGTACAGAGTTCTTTGTAAACACTTAGCAGTGCAATTGACTATTCCTTTTCTTGCAACGTAAGTTAACAACAACAAAATCCTGATTTATTTTTTAACTATGCTATGCTCCTATGCAATCTGAGTCACAACTTGAAGAATATAGTCTACTAGCTTAAAAGACCCGGCGTCGCCCGGGTTTTGTATTTTGTAATTGGAAATTAGCTTATGAAGGATTTTCAATTTTAAATTCTAGGTCCTTATATAGGCATTTATAATTTGAAATAGGAAGAACGACTTATTACACAAAAACTATTCCCTCAGAAAACGCTTGATATAGTTTTTTATGGCTCATAGAGGATCTAGAATTTTGCATCCCATCGCTTGTACAGTGCACAGCAAGCCTGGTAGAGGTTTAAATAAGAAGAAACAGAAATTCCTGTAACATAAAATTGTAATATCGAGGCGGGAAATTTCCCACTCTTATGTTACCATAAAACCGTTTTGGGGATGAAATTAAATAGAAAGCATTATCACTTTCATACTTCTCTCTCCAAAAACCTGCGATATAATATAATAATATACACATTACCAAACCTCGTTTTGTTTTCTCTATGTCCAGGGTAGAGAAAGTTATGTGATTCCATTATTTTAGTGGATTTCATTCTGTAATATTTATTTATAACATGAATTATTTTGATAACTTCTCTTATTTGTCAAAAGTGCATTTCATTTGTTTTTTCCAAGCCCACCTGATACCATTTGGCAACAATATATTCTGTGATTTGGAATGGATAATTCTTTGTAAAAAGGGATTAAGTATTTTCAAAAACATTTAATTTTTGGCATTTAGAATCAGAATTTTTCAAAATCCTTTCTTAGTGAGCATCTACATTATGAAACGAAGGTACTGTCAAAATTCCAAGTCTCTACCTGTTATAGTTTAGGCTGTACGTTGATTCCTGTCATTCAGTCAGTCATTCAGTCAGTCAGGACAAAGCCTTTTATATATACCGTATAGAGATTCTTCAGTCTGTAAGTCATACAGTTTTTTTATTTCCACTCCAAAGCAACAGAATCCCAATGAAATGAGTTATTTCTTCTTGCAAATGTAACGTAAGTTACCATGGAATGACCCAGAAGATATAGGCCTATTACTCTGACATAATTAGGCCTACATACAGTCAGTGGAGTTCTTCGCCAGTGTATTTTGTGAAATGTTGACATATTTTAAGAATGTCTTATACCAGTGTATACGAGTTTGAATTAAGGTTAAGTATTAAACTTTAGATCTTTGTTCTTCCGTAAGTCCTGCTTAATTAATCGATCTGGAGCTTAACTCGGAAATCGATTACAAAAATAACTTATTTTCTGCATATCGTAACTGCAATTATCACTTATTAAACAAAAGCATTCTGGCACTTTGTTATATCAGTTTACCTGATTTTATTAAATTTAAATTTAGTCAGCAATTGTAGACATAGACCTAATGAATACCGAACATATAAAATTACAAGGTGAATGACCTACTGATGGCTGATAAAATAAAAAAGAATTGAACCTTGCTTATTTGTTAATGACGAAACCTGTATGTAAGAAGTAAAGCCAGACATAGGGACTGGTACAATAATGCGAAGCTGGAAGACTCGGTATGTTATGCCATCCTGATTATGACAGCATTACGATTTCGAGACGCAAATATGTCGCGGTGACTGACTAGTCAGTTTTTGCGCAGCCCGACGCTAGATTCCGAGCATTTCGCGGCCCCCCAATCAGCCGATTAATATGCCCTCATTGTCACTCCTCTGCTTTTTGCGCTCCTGGCGAAACAAGTGAATCCAGGAAACACAGCAACATGGTTTTTACTCACCACTCCGGCGCCATCTTGCGGACAACACGGCTGAAACAAAGAACACAGAACAGCTCCACTCAAAATTCTAATTAAAAACAAGCAGCAATAATAATAATAATAATAATAATAATAATAATAATAATAATAATAATAATAATTATAATAATAATAATAATAATAAATACAATAATAATAATAATAATAATAATAATTATTATTATTATTATTATTTTATTATTATTACCATCATAATTATAATAAAATAATAATGATGATAATAATATAATAGGATAATAATAATAATAATATTAACAGAAGAATAATAGGATGATAATAATAATGGGATAATAATATTAATAATAGGATGATAATAATAGGATGGTAATAATATAATAGGATAATAATTTTAATATTAGAATGATAATAAAAATAGGATAATAATATTAGTATTAATAATAATAAGATAATAATGCATGGATGTGAGACATGGTCGCTTACTCTTCGGGAAGAACATAATTTGAGAGTGATCGAAAACAGGGGGCTTAGGAAAATATTTATACCTAAGAGAGTTGAAAACGTAGACTGGAGAAAACTGCATAATAACGAACTTCATAACCTGTATTCTTCATTTTTAAACATAGGTGGACTGAAGGGTGGGCGAATGCACCTCGAAGCCGGATTTTTTATTTTCGCTTTCGTTCGCGAGTTATGAGTAAAAAACCTACAGAAAACGTGCATTTTTTGCGCTTCCGAATCATCGGTTCTCAGTAATACATTTCAGTTGTCAAATCAATTGCAGTTGGCTTTGGCTATTTTTGTTATGCCTTGGAAATAAAAGTATCTCGATCGCTTGAATGCTGTAAACCCACGTTGGACGATTCATTTGTTTATAATGTCAAGGCACGCAGATATCTGAAATTTTCAACATAGACAGAAGAGGTATAGTGAATATAGGCCTAAATATGGTCAAACATTGTTCAATTTGGACGAAACTCACTGTACAGGGGTTTCCTGGGCCAAGGAACTCGAATCTGAGGTCGTTTTTACCAGGCGATGCTTTCTAATCGTGGTATGTAGTCCACGTGATTTAGGTGTTAATAAATATATTATTTAACTATTATATTCTTAATTTTTAATTTTTGAAATAATTATCGTGGGCGAAGCTGCGGGCACCTGCTATTTAAAAATAATATAAACAGGTTTATTCTGTATACTGCTTTCATATTTGTACTATATTCTGCCCAGGAACTCAGAGGATAAACAGTAAAACCTGTAAAACCTTTTTACACAGAATTATCAATTCGAAATAACATTCCATGACGACAGTGTATTATTGGCAGTGTTCACAGGTAGCTTTGGAAATAAATGAAAGGGACTTTGACAAATTAGAGAAGCTATCGATATAATTCATTTAATGCACAATGTGATGCAATCACATAACTTTCTCTACCCTGGACATAGAGAATACCATACCAGGTAAGGTAATATGTATATTATTATATCGCAGGTTTTGGGGGAAAGAAGTATAAAAGTGATATTGAATTTATTTTTAATTTCATCCCCGGAACGGTTGTATGGAAACATGAGAGTGAGAAATAAAATATTCCGCAAAGACAATACAATTTTATGTTACCGGAATTTCTGTTTCTTCTTATTTGAACCCCTACCAGGCTTGCTGTGTAGAAGCGATGGAATGCAAAATTCTACATTCTCTATGAGTCATAAAAAAGCTATATCAAGTGTATTTGAGGGAATAGTTTAAATGTGATAAGTCGTTCTTCATTTCAAATTCTAAATACCTATATAAGGACCTAGAATTTAAAAATCATAAGTTAATTTCCAATTACAAAATACAAAATCCGGGTGACGCAGGGCCTTTTAAGCTAGCAATATATAAACATATATGTGTGTGTGTTTAAGTTATATGTAGAACTAGTTATAAAATGTTTATTTCGGTAATTCAAGGGACAGAATGGTAAAGCAGAAATGTAATGAAAAGTCCCTGATTGTAATGAAGATAAAATATACCTAATATTAATATAAATATACAGCCCTGGAACTCAGAAGGTAAACAGCAAATCGTGTAAACGCGTTGGAAATATTCGCCAGTTAGACTACATTGTATGCGATTGCTGGTTTAATGGGCTTCATAAAGTACAGTGGATAACAAGGTACCAGATAAATCCGACTGTCAGGCAGCTGGCCATTGCATTGGTGATCGACCAGAATGCCCTCTGGCGAACTGACTTGTCATTTGTTGAGATCAAGGGACTGATATCACCGGGCCACATTTTCAATTACTGGGGCTCATTATTCCAGAAATACCAACTTCCTAGCGCTGAGTTATGACAATTTTTTGGAAACGGCTCCGGGCCTTTGTCTTCCCGTTTTAGAAGCACAAAACTCAAGTGAAAGGATTCTTACAGTAATCCAAAGCTGAGTTCTCTTACTTTTTATGCTTGCTGCTTTCTCTACCCTTTTCATAGGTTAATAGCTTAAAAGGCCCGGCGTCGCCCGGGTTTTGTATTTTGTAATTCGAAATCAACTTATGAAGGACTTTCGATTTTCAAATTCTAGGTCCTTATAAAGGTATTTAGAATTAGAAATGGGGAAGAACGACTTACCACACTCAAAATATTCGCTCAGAAAAAGCAAGATATAGCTTTTTTATGGCTCATAGAGGATGTAGAATTTTGCATCCCATCGCTTAAACAGTACACAGCAAGCCTGGTAGGGGTTCAAATAAGAAGAAACAGAAATTCCGGTAGCATAAAATTGTACTGTCTTTGCGGAATATTTTATTTCTCACTCTCATGTTACCATACAACCGTTTCGGGTCATACTTCCCTCCCCAAAAACCTGCGATATAATAATATCCATATTACCATACCTCGTATTGTTTTCTCTATGTCCAGGGTAGAGAAAGTTATGTGACTGCATTATTTTCGCGGATTTCATTCTTCAGTATTTATTTACACCTATGAATTATATCGATAGCTTCTCTAATTTGTCAAAGTCCCGTTTAATTTATTTCCAAACCCACCTGAGATCACTGGCAACAATACACTGTTGTCATGTGAACTGTGATTTGGATTTGATAATTCTGTGTAAAATGAAATTAAGTATTCTGAAAAACATTTTATTTTTTTCATTTAAAATAACATTTTTTCAAAATCCTTTTTTAGCGTGCACATACATTATGAAACGAAGGTACTGTCAAAATTCCAAGTCTCTACCTATTATAGTTTAGGCTCTACGTTGATTCTCTGTCAGTCAGTCAGGACAAAACCGCTTTTAGACCTAGAATATAAACCACAAATATTCGCTGCAGGAATTCTCTGACATAACATACAAATTACACTGACCTAATTCGACTGCTAGAGCAATACTGCAATTCATTAGATTTTTTTGGGGTTATCAAATGCCCGGCATCGCTCGGGTTTTGTATTTTGTAATCCTGTACCTGACCTTACAAAGGGGCTAACCGCCAAATAAAAAATCTGATGTGAAAGTCACATAACTTCCTCTGCCCAAATAAAAGTTAGCAGTATTCACATATCCTTTTACAGAATCGCAAGACACAGTTTTACGCTAATTATCCTATAAATACCTCTTCTTTCAATGATGCGACTAAAAGCGCAGGCTATATAACAAACTTTAAAAAAAAAAAAGTGACTGCAGACGTTTATTGATCTTTCCGCCGTAAAGAATAATTTCCGAAATTTATCGAATATTTCCCTCAGATACTTTTTTACTCTATACCTGGCCAACAATACATCTTTCTCACTTCACATTCTTATATAGAATAAGAGGCCGTGAAAGAGCGCGTATTCAGTTGTTCATCACGCAAGACAAAATTTCTACAAACAGTGGGTGAACAGTGGGTGGCTTGTAACTACCCTCAGAGAATTTTTTCGAAAAAAAGTTTCAAATAAAAGTTTTAGCTCTCAGTAAAAGGAACACATGTGCAAATTTTAAAGAAAATCGTTAGAGCCGTTTTCGAGAAAATCGCGAAAAACGAAAATTTCTTCATGTAAAGTCCCCTTAAAAATAAGAGAAATTTGTCGCCAATCTTCGAATCACATCTTCAGAAGGTACCTGACCCAAATACGAAATTTTGTTTTCATACGATTCTCCGTTTCGGAGCTAGCCTGTTCACAAACTTCCACACAGACACACACACAGACACACAGACATGTTTCCAAAAATACTATTTTTGGATTCAGGGAGCCTTGAAACGTGTATATATGCTAAAAACTCAACTTCGAATTTTAGGGTCGAAAATAATACTTCCTCTACCTATAGTACCTATGGTACGGGCAGAGGAAGTAAAAATATGACATTTTACTATACAATGGTGATACATGGCATCCTGCATTGCCCATTGCGCTAAGTGAAATTCTTAATAGTGTGGCTGCAAAGTTGTCTGAGAGAAAGCATAGAAGGTAAGGACCAATACTACTTCTTTACAAGGATTGTTGATTATCTCAGAAACTTAATTTTGGCACTTAGCCCCTTTGTAAAGTCAGGTACACAATTCGAAATGAACAAATTAACAAGTAAATACAATGAACCGTTTACCCGTTGTGCTTGTCCACAGACAGACGGACAGACGTCATTCATACTTTACTTGTAGCCTATATGAGTAAAATATAGGAGATTTATAGGATTTCTGAAATATCAATCACTGTGTTAACTGTTTTCTTTGCAGTCCGGCATGGGTTTATATATTGTGTGAGAAATCCAGTCTCCCACATTGAAGGATTAATACATTGCAAGGTTTTCTAATGACCGGTTTCTATAAACTCGCGAATTACCTATGGGTAAATTATCCAATGGACAGAATTTACACAAGAATAACACCACACAAACACAAATAATTTAAAGATAGCAATCACTTACACTTGTGGCGAGTTTCTAGATAAATGTCCTCTAGGTAAATATGAAAATGACAGAAAAAATGTTCCTACAAACTCGGGCTAGATCTGTCCAAGGGTAAATCTTTGGGTTAATTTGTCCTTTCATGGATTGCTGGATAAAATTTAACCTTTCATAGGATCAATAACAATGAGAATCAAAGCCTTCTGAATTAAATTAACTGTACAACTCCAAGGCCTTGCTCATTATACCATTGTAGGTTAAATGGAACTAATTTGTCCATGGGTAATTTACCCATAGGTAATTCACAAGTTTGTACAAACCGGGCATTAGAGTGATATTTGATGATTGCTTATATACCCATAAAAATTCAGCTCTGAAAGGGTTGAGTAGGCCTACAAATGTGTTTACACTTCTTCTAGCCATTGTATAAAATTATTACCTAAGCATTATAACTTATAGCACCTCAATCTCTGTCACAATAATGTAGGCTATCTAAATGCAACGAAACAAGAATTTAATGTTTCATACAAATGTTAAAAAAAGCCATTTTGAAGAACAAAAAATAGTTAAATACAGTGCGAGGTGGCTGAGACGGTAACATTTTGGACTCGCATTCCGGAGGTCCCAGGTTCAAATCCCGTGGCCGGCCATTTTGACATGGGTTTCTCATGGTTTCCCCAGTCGTAAAGGCAAATGCCGAATTGGATATCTATCATGAATCGTCCTATATACTATGTACGCTATATGCGAAAAAGTAATAATAATAATAATAATAATAATAATAATAATAATAAAAATAATAATAACAACAACAACATCAATAATAATAATAGTCTACCCACTTACTCAATGACAATAGATAATTCCGGCTTCGAGATACATTTAATGATTTTTAAAATATAAATTTAGCCCTCCATAAGCCAATTTTCCTGAATTATATTTCTTGTTTGCCGTTATTTATTTGCCTTTTTCCCTTATTACTAAAATTTTAATCGAGTTTAATACGACTGATTAAACCATCTGACTGGATATCTACCATGTCCATGCTAAAGGAATATTATCTACTTTATTGAACCCGAAGGTTCATTTTCGCGCTTATCTGAGTCCTCCATTCAACCCTATTCTGTGCTATGCTTGTTCGAAAACAGGGTGCTTAGGAAAATATTTGGGCCTAAGAGAGATGAAAATGAGAACTTGAGAATACTGCATAACGACGAGCTTCATAACCTCTACTCATCACCGGATATAGTAAGGGTAATTAAATCACGGAGGATGAAATGGGCTGGACATGGGGGAGGAAAGACATATATCTCAAAAGTATTGACTGGGAGACCCGAAGGGAAAAGACCACGTGGAAGACCTAGGGAGGACTATATTAGGATAGATTTGAGGGAAGTAGGATTTGCGAGGGATGATTGGATGGAGTTAGCACAGAATAGGGTTGAATGGCGGGCCCAGGCAAGCGCGGTAATGAACCTCCGGGTTCTATCAAATAGATAAAATTCCTTTAGCTTGCTTAGGATTTGTCTATTGCCATTGATTAGGCCTAAGTAGCATTCTAAGCACACATCTCAAAAGTATTGACTGGGAAACCCGAAGGGAAAAGACCACGTGGAAGACCTAGACGTAGGTAGGAGGACAATCTTAGAACGAATTTAAGGGAAGTATTATTTGTGAGGGATGATTGGATGGAGTTAGCACAGAATAGGGCTGAATGGCGGGCTCAGGTAAGCGCGGCAATGAATCTCCGGGTTCCATAAAATATATAATATCCCTTTAGCTTACTGAGGAATTGTCTATTGCCATTGATTAAGTAAGTAATAATAACAATAATGATATAATTATAGTAGGTGTTCGAAAACAGGGTGCTTAGGAAAATATTTGGGCCTAAGAGAGATGAAAATGAGAACTTGAGAATACTGCATAACGACGAGCTTCATAACCTCTACTCATCACCGGATATAGTAAGGGTAATTAAATCACGGAGGATGAAATGGGCTGGACATGGGGGAGGAAAGACATATATCTCAAAAGTATTGACTGGGAGACCCGAAGGGAAAAGACCACGTGGAAGACCTAGGGAGGACTATATTAGGATAGATTTGAAGGAAGTAGGTTTTGCGAGGGATGATTGGATGGAGTTAGCACAGAATAGGGTTGAATGGCGGGCCCAGGCAAGCGCGGTAATGAACCTCCGGGTTCTATCAAATAGATAAAATTCCTTTAGCTTGCTTAGGATTTGTCTATTGCCATTGATTAGGCCTAAGTAGCATTCTAAGCACACATCTCAAAAGTATTGACTGGGAAACCCGAAGGGAAAAGACCACGTGGAAGACCTAGACGTAGGTAGGAGGACAATCTTAGAACGAATTTAAGGGAAGTATTATTTGTGAGGGATGATTGGATGGAGTTAGCACAGAATAGGGCTGAATGGCGGGCTCAGGTAAGCGCGGCAATGAATCTCCGGGTTCCATAAAATATATAATATCCCTTTAGCTTACTGAGGAATTGTCTATTGCCATTGATTAAGTAAGTAATAATAACAATAATGATATAATTATAGTAGGTGTAACGGTGTTTATGAAGGTAGGCCTATCTGCAGGGACGCGTAACAGCTGAGAAGTGAACACTGGACAAGGAACTCATAAAACCGTCATCGCCGTCTTGCGTCTTCACTCGGACACGTTCGAGAAATCGTAAAAACCGGGTGGCCAACCTCGCAACAGTAAATTCCCTGTCAGACAGCAAACTCAGCAGGCACTTGAGCGGAACTCATTGCAGCTCACAAGTGTATGTGTGTGTGACAGAGAGAGAGAGAGAATGGACAGTGTGCATAGAGCAAAAGTGCATAAATATATAAACAATTAATCCATCTATATTAATAAAAGGAAGTGTTTGTCCTTCTGTCTGTCCGCGATGCCCAGCGAAATCTAGGCCTACTGAACGCAGAGATCTGAAATTTTAAACATACGTAGACTGAAGGGTCGGAAAATGCACCTCGAAGCCGGAATTTTAATTTTCGCTTTCGTTCAGAAGTTATGAGTGAAAAACGGGCAAAAAACGTGCATTTTTTGCGTTTTCGAAGCATCAGTTTTGAGTAATACATTTCAATGTGAAATCAATTACAGTTGGTTTTGGCTATTTTCGTGATACCATGGATATAAAAGCATCGCGATCGCTTGATTGTTGTAAGCTCACGCTGGTCGATTCATTTGTTTATAATGCCAAGGCCCGCAGACATCTGAAATTTTCAACTTAGTCGGAAGAGGGATAATAGATATAGGCCTAAATGGACAGACATTGATCGGTTTAGACGGAACTCAGTATGCAGGGATTTTCTGGGCCAGGGAACTCGAATCTGAGGTAGCTTTTACTAGGCGACGCTATCTAATTTTGGTATGCAGTCCACGTGATTTAAGTGTTAGTAGCCTAAATATAATGATGTAACTATTATGCTCACATGCTAGTAGGCTATACATATAAACTACAATTAAAAATGGAGAATATAGTATGGTATTTTCCAAAACATGACGGCCTCGATTCACCTGAGACCAGGGCTGACTGAGGAATGGTTTTACAATGGCGACTAAATTTCTTGGTTTGGCTTCAGCTTTCACACTTGGAATTCTTGAGGAAGTAAAAAGCATTAACAGAAAGAGTCCGAGTCGAGACGTAAGAGAAACACAATGTAGCTATGCTCATGGTTGCCTCCGGAACAAATGAACGCAGTCGGTAGACCGTGGATGCGAGTTCGACACCCGACTCCTCTATCGGGTTCCATCGTAAACACCAATTTATTTTCACATGCCATCAAGTTGCCACTGATACACCCTGTTCCTCCTTGTGTGTCTGTCTGTGGTCCTGAATTACTACACATCACCTCATATTTCATCTCACTCTTACTCAATGGCAATAGAGAATTCCTTAGCAAGCTAAAGGAATATTATCTATTTTATGGAACCCGAAGGTTCATTGCCGCGCTTACCTGAGCCCGCCATTCAACCATATTCTGTGCTAACTCCATACAAAAAAACTAAACTCCATGGCGCTACATCCCTGAATGGCCTACCACCTGACCGCTGTGTCATCTACCACAGGCAGATGGCAGGATTGGGGGCATGTGGTCAGCATGCCGACACCCACGGCCGTTAAAACTCCATACAACCATCCCTCGCAAATCCTACTTCCTTTAAATCTATTCTAATATTGTCCTCCCACCTACATCTAGGTCTCCCAAGTGGTCTTTTCCCTTCGGGTCTCCCAGTCAATACTTTTGAGATATATCTTTCCTCTCCCATGTCCAGCCCATATCATCCTCCGTGATTTAATTACCCTTACTATATCCGGTGAAGAGTAACTTACAGGCTATGAAGCTCGTCGTTATGCAATTTTCTCCAGTCCCCATTCTCATCTCTCTTAGGCCCAAATATTTTCCTAATATTTCCAAATATTTTCCAGTATCCATGATAGGGTAAAAAAAGTAAAGTAAAGTGATCCCTATACAGGCCATGGAGGCCCAGAGGGTTCCAGGAAGATGAGGCTCCCAGGTTTTTGGACATTCGGCACACGAAGGTGGAAAGTTGTAACCTTACGCACCAGCCGCATTTACCCCCAGGATTGCTCCTGGTACTCATTTCTGTTAGAGGCTGAGTCACCCCAGGGCCATAGTGCCACCAGAAGGATTAGGCCAATTGAAAAATCTCAACTACCTCATCGGGAATCGAATCCGCGACCTTCCGGTTTGCAGCGCAGCGCCTCAACCACTACGCTACGGCGTACCCCCCATGATAGGGTAGATAAATTAAAATTGACTCCTCCTTTCAAAACATACTGGCACCCGTAGGAAGGACATTTCCCTTCCTAATTCAGCTTTATTTATACTCTTGGAGCATAGAGGTCATATAAGAAGTTCAGGTTCTGTGTTCATACCCGAGAACACCACGTAATTATTGACGTGCAAGTGCTTGCTATTGTTGATGTGTTAAGGGTTGTTAATTTCAACTGACATTAGATTTTAATGGATATGATACAGTACATTTACAACTTGGCATTTGTCTTAACGACTGAGGAAATCACGAAAAAAACCCAAGTCAAATTGATCTGCCACGGAGTTTGAACCGGAGATATCCCGAATCCAAGTCCAGCACGCTACCATGGCGACCACTGTACTTTGCTCGGTGAAGAAGAGGAAAACACTTGGATCTGAACAAAAGAACTCTCTCTCTCTCGAGGATATGAAGCCCTTGAATGAGCTTATTAAATAAATATCACTCATCCTGAGAAAGGTGACATTGCTTGTTGCTAGAAACATCTCTCTTGAGTTAGAATCTTAACTCAAGAGACAAATTGTTATATAATGAGACGTGTTCCTTTCAGTCACAGTACATGGAACTACGTACTTGCTCAATGGCAATAGACAAATTCACAAGCAAGCTACAGGAATATTATCTACTTTATGAAACCCGAAGGTTCATTGCCGCGCTTACATGAACCCGCCATTTAACCCTATTCTGTGCTAACTCCATCTATCACTCGCAACTCCTACTTCCCTTAAATCTTTCCTAATATTGTCCTCCCACCTCCGTCTAGGTCTTCCAAGTGGTATTTTCCCTAAACCCGAAGGTTCATTGCCGCGCTTACCTGAGCCCGCCATTCAACCCTATTCTATGCTACCTCCATCCAACCATCCTTCGCAAATCCTACTTTCCTTAAATCTATCCTAATATTGTCCTCCCACCTCCCACCAAGTGGTCTTTTCCCTTCTGGTCTCTCAGTCAATATGTTTGATATGTCTTTCCTTCCCAGTGTCCAGCCCATTTCATCCTATTTCATCGTATTTCAAGTTTACACATTTTGCACAAAGGACGAAATTTTGCGATGTGGATTCAGTTTGGTATTTTAAACATGTACAAACCTATATAATAGCTAAGGAAAGCTGTTTTGTAAAATTTCGCGCCCATCGCTGGTAAAAAAAATACGGTCCCTAATCATTCTATTCTTCAGCTTCTACTGTGTCTATTCCTTGCCTTTGGAATTCGTTGCACCGTCGAAAATAAAGCACTACAATTTAGAAACAAATATCTTCTATATAGGCTAAGAGGCATTGTCCTGACTGACTGACTGACTGACTGACAGAGAATCAACGTAGAGCCTAAACTATAAAAGGTAGAGACTTGGAATTTTGACAGTAGGCCTTCGTTTCATAATGGAAGTGCTCAATAAGAAAGGATTTTGGAAATGTTGATTTTAAATTCCAAAAATCACATGTTTCTGAGGATACGAAATACTTTTCTTACATAAAATTATCAAATCCAAATCACAGTTCACATGACAACAGTGTATCGTTGGCAGTGGTCACAGGTAGCTTTGGAAATAAATGACAAGGGACTTTGACAAATGAGAAAAGCTATCGATAGAATGCATTGGTGTAAATAGATATTGAAGAATGAAATCCACGAAAATAATGCACTATGTGATGCAGTCACACAGCTTTCTCTGCTCTGGACATAGAAAATATAATTTTCTCACATCACATTTTGGTGTAAAATAAGATGTCGTACTGCGGGGACAGATTAATCCACCTGTCTCAGCCGAGTGTGTGTCAACGAGTAAGTTATGCCACATCAGAAGTCTGTAAAACTTTCTATCCAATGAAACGTTATTCATAGCTGTAGGCTTCGTATTTCTAGTTGAGAAATTTGGATGTTTATCATATACCTAAGCATGTAAAAGGAGACAAAATAGGATGGAACGTTTTTAGCCATATGCACGCAGTATATAATATACCCCAGGTTTGGGGGGAGGAAAATGTGGCATTGAATTTATTTTTTTTATTTCAGCCCAGAAATGGTAACATGGGAGTGAGAAATAAAACATTCCGTAAAGACATTGGAGTTTTATGTTACCGGAAATTCTGTTTCTTCTTATTTTAACCCCTACCAGACTTGGTGTGTAGAATCAATGGGGTGCAAAATTCTACATTCTCTATAAGACATACAAAACTATACCAAGAGTTTTCTGAGGGAATAGTTCGAGTGTGATAAGTCGTTCTTCCTTATTTCAAATTCTACATACCTATTTCAGGGCAGAGTTTGAAATTAGGAAGTCCTTTCGAATTACAAAACATAAAACCCGAGATAACGCCGGGCATTTGATGAATAGCAAGCAAAATGGAGAAGAAGAATCAGAGTATTGCTTTGGCAATAGAATTAGTTCAGTTTGATTTGTATGTTATGTCAGGGAATTCCTGCAGCGAATTTTTGTGGTTTATTATCTGCAGCTAATTTATCGTTTGAGATTTATAATAATGGTACAGTTATCCAAATACAGTGTAATAATTTTCACCATATGAAACTACGAAGTATTCAAATAAATAATCTGTGAGGTAACTATACAATTAAAACAAAATTACAATTAACGAAAAAGTTGTAAACAGGATGGCTAGATCAGTCACCCGTAGCTCATAGGGTAAATAGCGTTCTAGTAGGCCTCACAAATCTCATCTACTCTTATACAATTCAACGGCCCTAATTAGCGTGCTCACTCGCTCCCTCACTTCGTGAGACATCGGATATACTCGGCGATGTTCGTCTCTCGCAAAATAAACTTTCACTAAGAGTACAAAATTAGGAAAACCGTTTCTTTATTATATAAGGCCTAAGTGAAATGAACACAATGAACAAATATTTTAATTTTATTTTTACTTACAATTTTCATAGCTCTGAAACACAAACATTCTTAATAAACTGCTAGTGTAATTTTTTTTAAAATCCTGGAGTCAATTAATAATGGCGGGCGAAGCCGCGGGCACCAGTTGTAATAAATCGATAGTTTAACCCTAGAATATCGCGGACAATAAAAATCCAAACAAACCACTCCTTTCCTTGATAAATTATATAATTTATGAAAGTTACACTGAATTTATCAAATCAAATTCTCATCATATTCTCATCATATTCATCTGTCAACAAACAGTTGATAAACAGTATGTATTGTCAGTATTCACAGGTAGCTTTGGAACTGCATAAAACTTAGATACAATTAATTTATGAAATCTACGTACTGGTAGGAACGAATTATATTCTAAAGGAAAATGCGATAGTATATGATGAGATATTTTAAATAAAAATTGATGAAGCCAGCGCTGACTTTTGTACTATCAGTGCCTTCAGGATTCTAGACTTGTAAGTTTCGTATTTAAGCATCATTTTAACCGTGGCAAAGCCACGGGCTATTTTGTAGTAAAGTACCATTCTGGCCCTTAATATATATACAGAGTGTTAATGAATAACACCGAAATATTTTACCTGTGTATAGAGGGGACATAGACAAGCAACTTTTATTAGAAGATTTTTGCTCTATGGATTCAATTCTTCCTGTTATAACATAAAATCTCCCAAGGATATGCACGCCACTGACTTCTAATACTTGAAATGATGGGAAACAAAGGAACAGTGAATATTGTGTAGTGGTCGGGAAAATTGTAAAAAATGACGATCGATATCTTACAACTCTGAGGGGAAAAAAAGACAAACGAAACATTTTTGTTAGGTCTGGAATTGGGAATAAAAACATAATGCAGTGGCGGGCAATCATGTGATTAGTCAGTAAATTTTGCAGATTATGAAAATTCTAAATTATGGTATAGCGGTTGATGAATTATTAAGAATCAGGTTTTTATCGATCGCTAAGAAGGCATGTAGTCAATTTAATGAAAATTTTAACCCTATTTCGCTCAATTATTGAGTTATGAGCACCAAATTTTAAGGACTTTAATGCCCTGTAGCATACACATTTTACGTCATAGAGCAAAAATGTCCTAATAAAAGTTGCTTGTCTTTGTCCCCTCTATACACAGGTAAAATATTTCGGTGTTATTCATTAACACCCTGTATATAAAAATATATATAAATATCACAATTTTTTTTTTTTTTTTGAACAGGCGGTGGTTTCGTACTTAGGGAGGCATGAAACATAAAGATATGAAAGAATTTTTCGAAAATCATGACATGGTATCCATTGCAATAGGTAGATTTTTCTTCGAAATCTATCTAATAATATCCACAATTCGTGAAAACCATATTCCACAGGCAACATGAATGTAAACTCGGTATGATGTGAATTTTCGGAAGATTTTTTGAGAGGAGCGGCCGGGTCAAGCAGACTAATAACTCCCTGGTCTAACAAATCACTGACTCCGACACAGTGGACCAACTTTACGTGACATCATCTGCAAACAAACGAGGCGCGGAGCCGACAGAGGGATTAGCTTCCCAAAAGCGACAAATTCGCTCTCTGTTGGCGCAAATGACAAATCGCGATGCAAATGTGCCGGATCCGCCACTAGGCTAGCGATATGGGAAAAGCTGTTTGCAGATGATACCGTCCTTGTGAACTGCCATTAAACCACGACATAAATCCTAATTAAACGATGTACAACTGCTACTACACGAGGAAGAAGCAGGCACATGCAGCCCACTTTTGTGCTTTGACGTAAATACGTCTTCGTTAGGGGGTCATTACTCCATGTGACATATTCGTGTAAGGTTCCAATTAAGTTGTGGAAGCACTAACCGAATTACTTTCTGTGCAGTTAAAGTAAAGTAAAGTAAAGTAAAGTAAAGTGTTCCCTGTACAGGTAGTGGAGGCCCTTAGGGTTCCAAGAGGTTGAGGCTCCCAGATTTTTAGACAAGTGAAGGTGGTAAGGTTGTCAGCCTTACGCATCGGCCGCCTTTACCCCCAGCATTGCTCCTGGTACTCATTTCTGTTAGATGCTGAGTCGACCACACGGCCATAGTGCCTCCAGAAGGATTAGGTCAGCGTTTCTCAACCTATGATCCAGATGGTCCGCAGATATAATTTAAAAATATCATAAAGCAAGTGGAAAGTAAAGAAGTAAAATTTTTTAAACATTTTTCGTTATAATGACCTATAATTAATACCCCAAATATTAAGAATATAGGCCTTCTTTTAAAAAAGGATGTAAAATTAGGAGTCCGTAATTTTGTTTAGACATTTTAGAGGTCCGCGGGTTCAAAAAGGTTGAGAAACGCTGGATTAGGACAATTGAAAAACTCCAATGACCTCATCGGGAATCGAATCCGCGACCTTCCGGTTTGTAGCACAGCGTCTCAACCACAACGCCACGGCGTACCCTTTTCTGTGCAGTTAGTGCTTTTTTAATGCAGTCAACCCTCGATATAATGCACCATCCGTTCTCTAACATTTAGTGGCACAAAACGAGGGTGGCACTAAAACGAAATTTAATTTTTAAAATAAGAATTGTATAATACAGTGCTGCATTAATTTACTGTACTGAATTATAAAAGAAAGAAAAAAAAACAAAAGACAGTTAAGTTATATTTGTAATCGATCTCAGAGTTAAGCTCCAGATCGATTCATTAAGCAGGGCTTACGGAAGAACAAAGGTCTAGTTTGATAAGCATATGTGAAGGAATATGTGGGTAGTGTTATTTGTCAAAGCTAACTCTATTGCAACTTCCAAAGGCATATATGAATACTGTAAAATAATATGTTGCAATGAGAACTGATTTGCATTTCTAATATATTACCATAAAATATGCACTAAATTGGGCATTACTCCGGTACCGGTCAACTGATTTGGACCAAAATCATTAGGCTTCTTCCCATGGACGTTATAAATGCGTGAACCAAGTTTCATGAAAATCCGATAAAGCATATTTGAGTTATGGCGCGTTCAGACACATGGACAGACAGACGGACAGACATTTTCCCGTCGCCCACACAATCTCATAACGTAGCAATCTGACACTTAATAAAACGATAAAATTATGACGTAAGACACTTGCGATTGGTTGAAATTTCACATATTCCTGAACTGAATTAGTCACTGATTCATGAACCAAATACACGGATGATGAAACTATCCTATATGCCGTTGTATCCTACCCTATCCTAACCCACTGAGTGGAGTGGGGAGGCTTCACGTTGTGCCTCCGGTCCTGAGCGCGATTGCAGCGCCACTCCCACTATTATGACAATTGCTCTCTAATTAGGAACAGTTGAACCACTTGGATTTATAGCCCGGTCCACGTGCGTGGAAAAGTGACCTATGTCGCCATCTCTCGATCGTCAGTCCTGAATGCAAGGGGGTGGGGAAGGATTCAAGAGGCCCAGGAGAAAATTCAGAGACTTAGGAACATCAATTAGAATAGATTTAAGGGAAACTTAATAAAACTAAAAATGACTAAAACTTTTTTTTTATTAAAATTCGAAAAATACTCACATTAATAATGTGCAATTAACTTTAGAGAACAATAAAAGAATATTTAAGGGAAGTAGAATTTGCGAGGGATGATTGGATGGAATTAGCACAGAATAGGGTTGAATGGCGGGCTCATGAAAGCGCGGCAATGAACCTTCGGATTCCATAAAATACTCCTTTAGGTACTAGGCACCATCCCCAGGAATTGTCTATTGTCATTGAGTGAGTATAATTTTCAGCACAATTTAAAAGCCTTGGCGGACTGCAAAGAAAACTGCTAAACAAATGATTAGGTCCATTGTTAATTTTACATGGAACCGAAACTATTCTTTCAACTTCTTTTTGGTTATTAAGTGCCAGTATGGTACTTTATGAGATTGTGTGGGGGACGAAAAATGTCTGTCCGTCTGTCCGTCCGTCCGTGTGTCTGTACGCGCTCTAACTCAAATACGCTTTATCGAATTTTAATGAAACTTGGTATACGCGTTTATAATGTCCATGGGAAGAACCCTATTGAAATTGGACCAAATCGGTTCACCGGTACCGGAGTAAAACCAAATTTAGTGTATATATTAAAGGCGCCATAACTCACATAGGCTTTATCGGATTTTCATTAAACTTGGAATACCTATTTATAATGTCCATGGGAAGATGTCTATTGATATTGGACCAGATCGGTTGGGCGGTACCGGAATAATGCCCAATTTAGTGCCTTTTTATGGTAATATAACACAAAGGCGTGGATAACTCAAATACGCTTTATCGGATTTTCTTGAAACTTGGTATACGAATTTATGACGTTTTTGGGTACAAGCCTATTGAATTAGGGCCAAATCGGTTGATCGGTACCGAAGTAACGCGTATATCAATATTAATTTTGTAATCAATATTCTTTCAAGGCCCACAATGTATTAAAAAACTTAACAAATTGCCAATCGTTTATTCATATTGTTAGCAGCCTTCATTGATTTGTTTCTTCATAACGATGTCAGTGTGGCTAAATAATAACTTAAATAAACTTTTTATAACAACTAGCCGTTGAATATTGATATTATAATGTGTATTCTATGGTTATGTAGACTACCGATGTTTACATTAGGCTATATTTTATTGTGAGTATTTTTCTTATCGTTCCTGTGCAGCAATATACCTAATGTAATTCCTGACAGATAGATTTCATATGCTTATTATTCATTCATAGCCTTTAAGGCTGCTTTAAATTGAAACAGAGATATATGCGAATCGTAGGTCTATTGCATCATTATTATTATTGCCGGCACATTTTGTTTTTGGAGTTAACTCGGACATCTATTACAAAAATAACTTTTATGCATGGGCCTATCATAATTGCGTGTATCACTGATTAAAAAAAAAAAAAAAAAAAAAAAAAACATACTGGCACTTGGTTATATCAGTTTACCTGATTTTATTTTATTACAAATTTAAGAAAAATTAATGTATTCTGTACGAGACTAGGTACATTACCAGTCTTCACCGGATTTTATAACAGTAATTTAATCACGGAGGATGAAATGGGGGAGGAAACACATATCTTAAAAATATTGGCTGGGAGACCCGAAGACTACACCATTTCAACCTCAATTTCGGAAAAAGTAATTAAAATTTCGGAAAAAGTAATTTTAATTTCGGAAAAGGTAAGTTCAATTTCGGAAAATGTAATTTCAATTTCGGAAAAAGTAACTTCAATTTCGGAAATACGTGGGGTTATTTTTTAAACCTCCGATGGGGCATAAAATGAAAACCACAGTGAAAATCAAAACTGTTTTATTTCGAACATTTAGGTACATCTTCTAGCTACTTCTCTACCTAGTCGCGCTCCGATTGAGACATTTGTTTAAGCGTGGTGCAACTTTCAAGTACCCTCTTCAATAGGCTGGCGGCAAGCTTCTATGAAAAGGGTATTGAAAGTTGCACCACGCTTCAACAAATGTCTCAATCGGAGCGCGACTAGGTAGAGAAGTAGCTAGAAGGTGTACCTAAATGTTCCAAATAAAACAGTTTTGATTTTCACTGTGGTTTTCATTTTATGCTCCATAATGTTAAAGAAAAATAGCCTTTCGTATTTCCGAAATTGAAGTTACTTTTTCCGAAATTGAACTTACCTTTTCCGAAATTGAAATTACTTTTTCCGAAATTGAGGTTGAAATGGTGTAGACGTAGGTTGGAGGACAATATTAGGATAGATTTAAGGGAAGCAGGATTTGTGAGGGATGGTTGGATAGAGTTAACACAGAATAGGGTTGAATGGCGTGTTCAGGCAAGCGCGACAATGAACCTTCAGCTTCCATAAAACTGATAATATTCCTTTAGCTTGCTTAAGAACTGTCTTTGGCTTTGAGTAAGTAAGAGATATTTTAAGTATCTAACTTATGCCGCGCTTACCTGAGCCCGCCATTCAACCCTATTCTCTGCTAACTCCATCCAACCATCCCTCGCAAATCCTACTTCTCTTAAATCTATTCTAATATTTTCCTCCCACCTACGTCTAGGTCTTCCAAGTGGTCTTTTCCCTTCGGGTCTCCCAGTCAATATTTTTTAGACATGTCTTTCCTCCCCCATGCGCGCAACATGTCCAGCCCATTTCATCCTCCGTGATTTAATCACCCTTACTATATCCGGTGAAGAATACAAGTTGCCATACATAATATAACATGCTAAGAGGCAAACTTTATTTCGGCAGAGGGAGTTATGTGAAGTCATTCGATTTTTTAATGATTCTAAAAACCCAATAATTAAAACCTCAATTTCGTATACGTGAGAAAGTTTGTGCAACATGCAGTACTTTGAACCGTTTATTTTGTCAAATTTTTCGCTTATCGCTGTCACCAAAAAAAATACGTCCCTTATTTACGACTAGGGTTCAGATGTTTTTATTTTGCGTAAAAAAGTATTTATTTTTTATTTTTGTGGGTTGGTCATATTTTAGCCATATTTGATATTTAACATCATAATTCAGTTATAAATCCGGTAAAGGATCACAATACTAATTTACATTGTCGTGTTAAATTTGAAATTTATTTCGTTAATTTAATGTTATGCCTTATTAGGTAAGATAGTTTTAAAATTAATGCAATTGTTCATATTTTATGGGGACATGCAAGGTCTACAAAACATTACGAGAATTTGAAGCTGATGAAGCGAGCAAACAGGAGAAAATTAAAAAAAAAAAAAAAAAAAAAAAAAAAAAAAGTTTATTACAAGTAAGTCTGTAAATCACCTGCAAAATTGTTAAAAAGTCATTATCTGATTGAATTCATGAGATGTAATAATTTAGTGTCATTAAAGGTTTTAAATTGGAACATTTATTTTTAGAAAATACTATTAGGTCATATTTAGAATTTTTTTAGTTATATTTGGTAATTTTTAAGGGCATATTTTCAGTCATATCCACCGCTGTGGCTAAGGCGATACGTTCGCTCCTCTCACGCAGCGGGCCCGGGTTCCATTCTTGGTCGGGACAAGTTACCTCGGTGAGGTTTTTTTCCTCACCTATGGACAAATGTCAGGCCCTTGTGGTCCCCGGATATCATCTGGCCGTCATTATCATCTTCATCCCATCCTCGCCTTGTTCAGAGTGAGTGTGTGTGTGTGAATGGTGTGTCTCGTTCTATGTGTTCGTGTTGTCTCGGAGGTGGCCCTGGCATTGGGCTGATCACTCATTCGGGGAGGCCCACCATGTCCTTATCTGGTCAAAAAAGTAAGTTTGTGTTGTGATCCATAGTTCATTCCTCTCCAGGTCCCTACAAGGTAGAGGCAAAACTACGAAAGAGAAAAAAATCGGGTGCGTGGAACGCCACGTGACAGAAATAAAACTTGGAACTTTTAATTTTAGGATTTTTTCAATTTTGGATTATTGTTTTTTTTTCAATTTAGGATTGTTCGACTTTTTTAATGTTGGGTTTTTGGACTTTTTAAATTTTGGATTTTTGGATTTTTTCAATTTTGGATCTTTGAATTTTTAAATTGTGAAATTATGTTTTTTTTAATTTTGTAGTTTTTAAATGTTGGATCTTTGAATTTGTTGTTTTTTTAAATTTTTTTTTATGTTTTTGATTTTTTAAATTTTGGATGTTTAATTGATTTTTTTTTTATTTTTTAAATTTTATTTTTTTATTTTTTATTTTGTTTTTTATTTTTTATTTATTTCTTAAATTTTGAACCTTTGAATTTTTTATTTTTGTATTTTTAATTTTAGTATTCTTAATTTTTTAAATTGGATTTTTTTTTAAATTTTGGATCTTTTTATTTTAGATTTTTATTTTTTTATTTTTGGATTTTTTAAATTTTGGACAAGCCTAATCATTGAGTTGATTGTTTTTTATGCAGTCCGTCACTTGCAGTAAAGATTTTGTTCCTAACCCAACTTTGGATTAGCTCTCGATTTACTCCTAGCGCGGCTAAAGAAGTTTCACTTAAAAAAAAGGAACAGTTATTTTTAGAAAATACGATCTTTAATTAAGATTTTTTTAGTCATATTAGTTCATATTTAAGGGTATATTTTCAGTGATATTTTCTACTTTTTTAGGTCATAAACATGCGGACTCTATTGATGAGCAATGCTGATGCAGACACGTGGGTGCAGTGAAGTCTTGAAATGCAGGTAATTGCAGTGTTTAATGTGATGTATTTATGGCTCGGAATAATTGCCAATGTTCGCCATGATATATTGTAACAACATGTTCTCCAATATTATAATGAATCCAAATAACATCTCTGGAATTTTAAAAACAACACACTTCCGCTGCGAGGGAGCATTTTTCTCATGGCAGCCATCTTGTTTTGCTCGGTTCATGGCCCAGCTCTGCAGCTCTTGTGCTAATTAATTGGTTAATGAACCATTTGTTGTTATACCAGATCCTCAACTTCCTCCTTGAAATCTAGATTAGGCCTCCGACACAACGGACAGCAGACAAAGAAACAGGCACATTCGACACCAGACATGGGACTTGTATATAATTACTAGGAGAAGACATTTTTAATAATAATAATAATAATAATAATAATAATAATAATAATAATAATAATAATAATAATAATAATAATAATAATAATAATAATAATAATAATAATAATAATAATAATAATAATAATAATAATAATAATAATAATAATAACGTTTATGTCCATTCTTATAAAACAAAGTCAGTCGTAAAAAATTCGTGCACAGAGTAAAACGGTCTCTCTATCAGCCATGCATATACATCATTTTTAAATCTATTTATAGGTAATCTACGGACACTAATGGCTTTATTGACTGATAAATAATAGTTGCAATTACTTCTGAAATGACACTTAAAGGCAGTTTGTTGAATAAATTAATTCCATTATAAAAACAAATGTTATAAGTGTTATTTAAACGACACTTGGGTAAATTTATATCTGTCCTTCGACTTGTATTATAACTAGGAGGTGCCCGTGGCTTCGCCACGATAATTCTTTTAAAAATTAAAAATTAAGAGTATAATAATTATTAAAGCATTATATTTATTAACACTTGCACGCGAATCATTCATAAACTAAGCCATTAATAATTAATGAAACAGCTAAAATTCCTGCTTTAGAGTACATTCCACGACATGAAAGCGCCCCCTGGGAAAACTATATCAGAATCGATTATCCAGTTCCAAAGAACCTGTGAACACATAATACGTATTGTTTCTCAGCTGTTTATTGACATGAATATGATGTGAATTTTATTTTATCATTTCAGTGTAATTTTCAGAAATTATATAATGTTTCAAGGGAAGGAATGGTTTGTTTGGATTATTATTATCAGCGATATTTCAAGAGATAAAACCATCAATATTTTACAGCTGTTGCCCCCGGCTTCGCCCCCCATTATTCATTGACTCCAGGATTTTTAAGAAAATTACACTGGTAGATTATTAAAAATGTTTGTGGTTCAGAGCTATGAAAATTGTAAGTAAAAATAAAATTAGAATATTTGTTTATTGTATTCATTTCACTTAGGCCTTATATAATAAAGAAACGGTTTTCCTTCCTAATTTTGTAGTCGTCATGAAAGTTTAGACTGCGAGAGACGAACATCGACGAGTATACCCGATGTCTCACGAAGCGGGCGAGCAAGCACGCTATTTAGGGCCGTTGAATTGTATAAGAGTAGATTATGAACTTCCTTGTTACTAAAGAAGTAAGTAAATTTATACTACTTGGACACCCTTAGCGAAAAATAAATTCTTTCTGAACTGGCATGCCCATCAAATTGTCCGTAGCAAATATGAACCAGTTAAAAAGAAAGAAAAGATAAACTGCTGTGGTGTTTACAATAAACCTGTATTAAAATGAACTATGAACACTTGGCGGAGTTTCTCTAATAAAAAGTTTGTCTGTTGTCTGAAACTGACGATTTGTACATTGAAAAGCTCCTCTCTACCTCCACTGAAAGAAGACCTAAAAATGCCGAAAATGACCTAAAATTGCCAAAAAAAGACCATTTCTTGAAATCGACTAAAAATGCAAAATAAAGCAAAAAATGTAAAAAAAAAATGCAAAAACAAATTGCCCTTATTTAATCAATTATTTCATGATACACATCCCTATAATATAAAGCCACACGGCTGACTGACTGACTGACTGACTGACTGACTGACTGACTGACTCACTCACTCACTCACTCACTCACTCACTCACTCACTCACTGACATTAATGTTTGCCTACTTCCAGATGAGCTACAAACTTGAGATTTGGTAGCCTACACATATAGGTTTTAGCCTGTAAAACACAGGAAAATTCCAAAAAGCACATTTCTTAAAAAAATTTAGCCCTAAAAACCCCGAAAAAGGGCTCACGCACTGACATTAATGTTTGCCCACTTCCAGATGAGCTACAAACTTGAAATTTGGTAGCCTAAACATAGGGCCTATAGCTTTTAGCCTGTAAAACACAGGAAAATTCCAAAAAGTATTTTTTTTAATTTTTAGCCCTAAAAACCCTCGAAAAAAGGCTCACTCACTGACAATGTTTTCCCACTTCCAGATGAGCTAGAAACTTGAAATTTGGTAGATATAAGTTATAGCTTTTAGGCTGTAAACCACAGGAAAATTCCAAAAACCTTTCCCGAGAACCTCAGCGGCAGTTTGGGGGCGGAGCTCCCAATGAGCGAAGCGACTTTATACATATAGCCTAGGCCTATTCGAGCTATCTTTTAATCTTCATATAAAAAAGATGCAAAATCATCAAATGCCTAGCCCAAATTATAACATACGAGAACGGAGAATACATTCTGCCCCTACAAATTTAGCAGAAAGGGTAGGTCTACGTCACTAGTAGGCCTATACCTATCGGTAATACCGCAAATGGCCATTTAAAACGTCACTAGCGGGATGTTAATATTAATATGGATAAGTTATGCGTGTAGTTAAGCATCGTGATGTCTCATTTAGCCCCACGTGTTTCGTGTCATCATCAAAGTCTCATTATGTCGGCTCATTTCAGTCATACGAGCGTGTACAGCTATATTCACAGTCTTGTACACCAGGGCCCTATTTCATAAAACTCTACAGGTGTGACAAATACGACAATTATGTCAAGTCTGACAAATTTGTCAATATGTTATGACAATTGTATTTTTCATAAATATTACAACTTTTCCTTACATTACAGGCAAATTAATGTAAATTGTCGGACTAAAAGAACCCATTTCATAAACGCGACAATTTTATGTCAAACCTAAAGATTACTTTAGTACACTGTAGATGGCTCTCAAATACGTGTCTCAACATCGAATATGATACCTAAGCAATCGATTATTACTATCGAAAATAATTGATTTATATTTCTCTTTTAATACAAAGTCACTGAAATTGAAAGTTAGGTTAATCCATTGCCTAAAAACACTGGGTGGTTTCATGTCTATTTCTTCACCACTTTCACTACTACCAATATCACTACTACTAGTGTTCATTATTAACAAGACAATTTAGCAAGTTTATTAACAAAGTTTAAATCACAAGAAAGTTTGCCAAGTTATGCCACACATTTACATAACCTACTCTGTTGGCCTACATATGAAAGATTGCCTGTCACTTCTGTAATGACAATTCTACATTTTTTGTAAATTTGTAAATATGTCAGCAAAAATTAATGTTTCATAAATGATAGGTATCCTAAGATTTGACATATTTGTCAGACTTTTACCTGTAAACTCAAAAGTTTTGAGAAACAACAATATGTAAAATTGTCATACAAATCTACAAAATTGTCATGACATTTATGTAAAGTTGTCAGCTTTTATGAAAAACACAATTGTCAAAATGTAAACCTGTAAGACAATTTTATGTCACCTGTCACCTGTAAAATTGTAACTTTTATGAAATTGGACCCAGGACAAACAATTTTAAGATGCATAAATTTAATTTTTCCTTTTGAGGGCGTTATCAATGAACCATTTAACAGCATAGGTACAAGATTGTCGGCGTGGTCTTGTGGTTAGCGTCCCAAACCATCATCTATCCACAAAAGAATATAATAGCATAATCCGAATCTCTGCACCGACTTCGACACCGACAAAGAACAGGTGCTCTGGTAGTCGCGTGGATTTCCCCAGTGTTGCCGCTGTCATTCACCAGTTCTCAAGTGAAGTAACCGTGCGGTGGTACGTATTTGGTAACATTTTACTGGACTGCAGACAAGTGAATACGCCTAATTACTTTTATATTCACTGATTGACAGGTCGAAGAGGATTAGGGTGGCGGCAGATAGAGGAAGTTAGACCCACTAGTGGGTCGCGGAAGGGTTACAGGTGGGTAGCGACTCGATCCTAAAACTATCAGAAACCATCGAATAAACCATCAGACAATATAAGAAAATTCTAAACAAATCAAATTGTTTTGATTGTTTTCTTGGTTATTGATTTTTGGCATCTGGGACAGACAACAGAAGCCCTACTTCCATCAATGTTGAAAGTGACTTAAGATTAAAAATATCTTCATTCAATCCTGACATTGACGTGTTAGTTCAATCGAAACAGTCCCAAAAATCTCGGCAATTTTGCCAGAAAAATTAAAATGGTCTTTGTCTATTTTTATAATTGTAGTTTTTATCTTCACCTAGGAACACTTGTTAGTGAGTATGAAACCACTTGTTGCATATATTGCAAACATATATATATATTAGGGATGGGTCGATACCAGATTTTCTCGATACTCGATACTCGATACCGATACATGATTTTTCCTCGATACTCGATACTTCGATACTCGATACCTTCAACACTTCCAGTTTCAATAAATAGGTACATTAAAAATTAAAATTTGAGAGAACTGTGTAATACCAACTAAATTAATTAAGTCTGCATATTTAATGAGACAAAATTTAATATCATCAGTAGACTATAATTATTTTTAAACTCTACATTAAAACTAAAATTAGTTTTTTAAACAGTCCACTTACAAGTTTTTGTTAAAAAATACTAGCATTCTCACTTAATTGCAGAATTGCAGAGTTACAAAAGTATCGAAAAAGTATCGAGCGAGTTTTCTGAAGTATCGTCCGATGCCGATACCATGCAAGTATCGAGAGTATCGAGGTATCGAGGACCCATCCCTAATATATATATAACTATGACCGTTTTGCTACAAGGTGCTTATATTTTGTCAACCATTTTCAAATCAGAACACAAATTGTTTATCAATAATCAATCTGTATCTTCAAAAAAGTATATACTGTATAAGCTTAAATATATATATATTTGCAATATTTGATGGTAAATTATATACTGTAATATATAAGGAAGGGATACGATACAAATAAGGTTTTTCACTCCACCATAGACCGATGGACCCCGGAGGTATTCCGATAACGAAAGGTGGGTCACCAGCTGAAAAAGGGTGGGAACAATTGGCTTAGACAGCTTCCCCTATAGTTGGTGAAGATCATATTAGGCGGCCTTCCCCTAGTGACAGTAAGGATAGGTTAGTGCGTGCAGGTAATTATTGCGTGACTGGACTGCGCCTGCTCAATGCAAATTGATTTAAATACTACGAGATACTTCATTTGCATATCTGTTGACATCGCTCCAGGAAGAAACAATACTTTGCGATCGTCTTTCCACTTCTCACTCACATGAACAAAACTTATCCATATATTCCGATCTTTGCACGGGCGTATGTTAAGAGCAAGGAAGAAATTTCAAGTCTGGGCCCTGTTTCATAGAAGTTGTGCACTCATATTATTAGCAAATACATAGGCTAGCAATATTAGTTATTATTATTAATCTTCTGATTTGTAAGAATACTAGCATGTGCCCGCGGCTTCGCCCGCGATAATTATTTCAAAAATTAAAAATTAAGAGCATAATAGTTAAATCATTATATTTATTAACACCTAAATCACGCGGACTACATACCACGATTAGATAGCATCGCCTGGTAAAAGCGACCTCAGATTCGAGTTCCTTGGTCCAGAAAACCCCTGTATAGTGAGTTTCGTCCAAATAAAACCATGTTTGACCATATTAGGGCTTACAACATTCAAGCGATCGCGAAAGTTTAATTTCCAAGGAATGACAAAAATAGCCAAAGCCAACTGTAATTGTCAAACTTCCATTTAATTTAATTCCAAACCCATCTGAAAGCCACTGGCAACAATATGTTTTAATGTCAAATGTGATTCGGATTCGATAATTCTGTGTAAAAAGGGATTAAGTATTCTCAAAAACACTTGATTTTTGGCATTTAAAATCAGAATTTTTCAAAATCCTTTCTTAGTGAGCACCTACATTATGAAACGAAGGTACTGTCAAAATTCCAAGTCTCTACCTGTTATAGTTTAGGCTCTACGTTGATTCCTGTCAGTCAGGACAAAGCCTTTTATATATAGAGAGATTTTCTAATAATATTAGTTATCACTTCATGGCTCTAAATTATTAGTAAATATTGTTGATATTATTAATAAACTGTTTCATACAATGCAGAACTAGTAACATTTACTGATAATAACTAGACTACGGATTTTAGGTAAAAGCCTATTTTAATCCTTAAGTGATATTTGGACGAAAACTTGTATATGCATGTTTCATAAGTGACTATGCCTAAAACTCATACTTTTATAGGACCTAAAACAGCCTATTTTTACGTTAGAGCCTAATATTGCCTTTTTGCTTGTTTTTTTTCCTCTAAAGTTCAAAATAAGTTATTTTTTGTTATATATTGTAGCATTTATTTTCAGTTCGTATTAAATTTTTAGCTCGGAATATGCAGTACATGACACATTTGTGACGTGGTTAAATAGTAAGGAATGTTTCGTCTTCAGCAGAAAAATTCTTTTGGAATTCCCAAGAAAATGTAGTGTTTTTCTCCCGACTCCCACATCCAGTAAAAAAAAAAAAAAAAAAAATAGCGTGCGTAGCTTCTGGGCGCAGGGATTAGGTTTTCACTGTTATGCTAGTAATACAGGCACTGGTAATAGGTCTATATAATTCTGTGTACCATAGGCTTATATCTGTGTTTTATCACGATTATTGATTAATGGTGAATTCAATAAATATAATATTCTGCGATATTTCAGAAAATTGGCAACTTGACGATTTTATAAGAGACTATTTTACGATTTTTAGAACCTATTTTCCAATTTTTAGAGCCTATTTTAGGTACCTAAAACAGCATTTTTAGCGACCTAAAAGTCCGAAGTCTAATAATAACTTATTAGGTATTTTTCTATAAGTGTTTTTGGACCCATACTTATACTCAAACCCATGTAATTCAAATTTTGTGATCTTAAAACTGTGAAAAATTAATCACGCCGATTTAATTATGAACTTAGAAAAAGCTTACATACGCTATCAAAGGAATTTCTGTCATAACAAGTTTTTAGGATTTGAAATTATATTTTAGTACATAAGTCTACTGCTATCTTGAATAAGTGCCTGGCAGATTTATTAATTTCTTAGAGGTAGTTATTATTTGTTACATTTATGAAGATATAGCCTATGTAGGCCGTGCTGCTTTGAAATAATATTGACAAAAAGACTAAGAAGGAACAAAAACACAAACATAACCTCTAACTGACTAATGAATTAATAATATTAGTGAATAGATTTTATGAGTAGTGTTCATATCTCTATGAAACAAGATTTTGTTAACAAATAAATAATATCATGAGTTCTAATATTATTAGCAAGTTTATGAAACACGGTAGGCCCTTTGCATACAAGGAATCTAGTGGCATGGAAATTATTATTAGTGGTATTTTTATATTTATTAAGGCTTAAGGGGGGGCATACAGCTTTCGATGCTGAAAAATAGGTGAAGTTCATTTTTTTTCTAAGAAAATTCTGAAAATTGTATAAGTCTATATTAATAAAAGGAAGTGTCTGTCCTCCGTCTGTCTGTCTTCCGTCTGTCCTCCGTCTGTCCGCGATGCCCAGCGAAATCTACTGAACGCAGAGATATGAAATTTTAAACATAGATTCACTGAAAGGTGGGCGAATGCACCTCGAAGACGAATTTTTAATTTTAGCTTTCGTTCGCGAGTTATGAGTGAAAAACTGGCAGAAAACGTTATTTTAGCGCTGTCGAAGCATCAGATTTCAGTAATACATTTCAATGTCAAATCAATTGCAGTTGGCTTTGGCTATTTTTGTCATACCGTGGAAATAAAAGCATCGCGATCGCTTGAATGTTAGGGGTATTCTGGGCCAAGGAACTTGAATCTGAGGTCGCTTTTACCAGGCGACGCTATCTAATCGTGGTATGTAGTCCACGGGATTTAGGTGTTAATAAATATAATGATTTAACTATTATGCTCTTAATTTTTAATTTTTGAAATAATTATCGCGGGCACATGCTAGTAGTCAATATAGAGCATGCTAGATTACAAGGCTGCAGAACAATAATTCATTGCTGAGGGGAAAAAAAAGAACTTCACCTATTTTTCAGCATCGAAGGCTGTATGTCCCCTTTAAGTCAACAGTGAAAAATAATTTGACATTAATTAAAAAAATTAAGTAGGTCTACCAGTAAACCCATGAGAAAATATGTCACACTCACCTTTCCAGAAATGTTACTAATAGGCAGGGCCGTAGAGAGAAAGCAAGAGCCCCAGGGACAAATTTTCGCGTGTCCCCTTCAAATATTAAATTCATCACTGAAACCCAACCTCGCCCTTTATAATGTATGCAACAAAAATATTATGTAATTATATTATATAATTATTAAGTGCCAAATTCACATCTTTATTTTCCTGTGCGTTAATTGGAAAATTTATTTAAAAATAGTGTTTTTCTGCAAAAGTCCTCTTTAGTCCGTAGTTTTTTTCTTTCTTTCTTTTTATTTTTTATTTGTAGCAATAGTCTTCTTTAGCTCCTAGTTTTCAGCAAAAGTCTTCCTTAGTCCCTTTTAAGTCCAGTCCGATTTAGGCTTTATAAGATTCATATATTCTGAAACAAAGGGCATGAAACGAAAAAAATACGTTAAAATCTTCTAATCAGGGACAATTTTACCTGTATGTAGCAGTTTAATCTTTTGAAAATTATGATTTTAAATGCCGAACGTCAGTGAGACCTGCTGTTGAGTCCAAAAGGATTTCTGCTTCTACTTTTCAAAAATAGCACTTTTTCTTCAAGAATAATCCGTTTCAGATTAACTGATTAATTCCCTGTCACCGCTATACGACAGGACAATGCAGATAAAATAAACACATAAAACATAACTTAAGCTGCTTATTGACTTTCAACCAATTTTATTTTAGAGTAAATTTAGAAGATAAAAAATTAAACCTGGTCGGCAGGGCCCCCTTTCGGTGCCCGGGGCTGCAGCCTATCGTCGGGCCTGACTATAGGCCTACATTACCAGTGAAAACCTAGTCACAAAAGCACTAAATTGGTGTGCCTCAAAATGCTGTTTATAGGCTACTATGTCCAAGAGAGAATTATACATTAAGAAGACTTTTACTGTCCATGTAACTTTTTAATTATTTTGCTCTTAATTTTTAATTTCTGAATTAATTATCGCGGGCGAAGCTGCGGGCACCTGCTAGTTTATAAAAGAAATTCTTCTGAATTTGTCTTCATTGATTTCACTCGATGACTGAACTGGATTGGTCGCCAGACAGGCTGGAGAGCAGAGCAGAGAGTTTTGGACAGCTTGTATCGCACTAGCAGCTGTGCATGTTTTATTCAGGGCGCCGATTTACAAATTAGTAAAAAATAAAATTAAGTCGCTCTCGTTCCCTCCCCAGCAGATTCCTGCATACTCAAGATGCTCCACTACCGCACCCGCACAAGGCTCCAAGCCACGCGGCTAGAGTCACAGTCATGGCCTACATTTGGAATCTGACATTTTATTAGAAAGATTGACAGTTATTATATGATTTGAAAGTATGTGTTTCACATTTTATGTTTACTACGGTACTCTATAATTATTTTATTAATTGCCAGAATGGTACTTTACTAGCAGGAGCCCGTGGCTTCGCCCACGATAATTATTTGAAAAATTAAAAATTAAGAGTATAATAATTATTAAAGCATTACATTTATTAACACTTCATTCATAAACTAAACCATTAATAATTAATGAAACAGCTAAAATTCCGGCTACAGAGTACATTCCACGATTAGAAAACGCCGCCTGGGAAAACGATCTCAGATTCGATTATGCAGTTCCAAAGCTACCTGTGAACACAGATAATACGTTTCGTTTCTCAACTGTTTGTTGACAGATGAATATGATGTGAATTTTATTTGATAAATTCATTGTAATTTTCAGAAATTATATAATTTTTCAAGGGAAAGAGTTTTGTTTGGATTTTTACTGTCCGCGATACATTCAGGGCTAAACTATCAATATATTATGGCTGGTGCCCGCGGCTACGCCCGCCATTATTAATTGACTCCAGGATTTTTAAGAAATTACACTGGCAGTTTATTAAAAATGTTTGTTGTTCAGAGCTATGAAAATTGAGAGTAAAAGTAAAATTAGAATATTTTTCCGCTGTGTTCATTTCACTTAGGCTTTATATAATAAACAAACGGTTTTCCTAATGTTGTACTCTTCGTAAAAGTTTAGACAGCGAGAGACGAACATCGACGAGTATACCCGATGTCTCACGAAGCGAGGGAGTGAGCACGCTATTTAGGGCCGTTAAATTGTATAAGAGTAGATAAGTTTGTGTGGCAAATGTCTTACGTCCGTCCGTATGCCTGTACGCGCGATAATTCAAATATGCTTTATCAGATTTTCATGAAACTTGGTATACGCATTTATAACGTCCATGGGAAGAAGCCTATTGATTTTGAACCAAATCTGTTTACTGGTACCGCAGAAAAGCCCAATTTAGTGCCTGGTTTTTGGTAATACTAGCTTAAAAGGCCCGGCATCACCCGGGTTTTGTATTTTGTAATTCGAAATTAACTTATGAAGGACTTTCGATTTTCAAATTATAGGTCCTTATATAGGTATTAAAATTTGAAATGAAGAAGAACGCCTTAACACATTCAAACTATTCCCTCAGAAAACGCTTGATATACCTTTTCATGGCTCATAGAGGATGTAGAATTTTGCATCCCATCGCTTCTACAGGTAGGAGTTGAAATAAAAAGAAACAAAAATTCCGCAACATAAAGTTGTATTGTATTTGCGGAATATTTTATTTCTCACTCTCATGTTACCATACAACCATTTCGGGGCTGAAATTAAAAAGTAATTCAATAGACTATCACTTTCTTACTTCCCTCCCCAAAAATCTGGGATGTAATTATACACATATTACCATCCTCGTATGTTATTCACTATGTCCAGGGTAGAAAAAGTTATGTGTCTGTCAATATTTATTTACAGCAATGAATTATATCGATAGCTTCTCTAATTTTTCAAAGTCCCGTATAATTTATTTCCAAACCTACCTGAGACCACTGGCAACAAATACAATGATGTCATGTGAACTGTGATTTGGATTTGATAATTCTGAGTAAAAAGGGATTAAGTTTTCTCAAAAACATTTGATTTTTGGCACATAATATCAAATTTTTTTTTTCAAAATCTTTTCTTAGTGAGCACTTACATTATGAAACGAAGGTACTGTCAAAATTCCAAGTCTCTACCTATTATTGTTTAGGCTCTACGTTGATTCTCTGTCAGTCAGGACAAAGCCTTTTATATATATACTAGCTTAAAAGACCCGGCGTCGCCCGGGTTTTGTATTTTGTAATTGGAAATAAACTTATGAAGGATTTTCAATTTTAAATTCTAGGCCCTTATATAGGCATTTATAATTTGAAATAGGAAGAACGACTTATTACACTCAAACTATTCCCTCAGAAAACGCTTGATATAGTTTTTTATGGCTCATAGAGGATCTAGAATTTTGCATCCCATCGCTTGTACAGTGCACAGCATGCCTGGTAGAGGTTTAAATAAGATGAAACAGAAATTCCTGTAACATAAAATTGTAATATCGAGGCGGGAAATTTCCCACTCTTATGTTACCATAAAGTCGTTTTGGGGATGAAACCCTGCGATATAATATAATAATATACACATTACCATACCTCGTTTTGTTTTCTCTATGTCCAGGGTAGAGAAAGTTATGTGATTCCATTATTTTAGTGGATTTCATTCTGTAATATTTATTTATAACATGAATTATTTTGATAACTTCTCTTATTTGTCAAAAGTGTATTTCATTTGTTTTTTCCAAGCCCATCTGATACCATTTGGCAACAATATATTCTGTGATTTGGAATTGATAATTCTATGTAAAAAGGGAATAAGTATTTTCAAAAACATTTAACTTTTGGCATTTAGAATCAGAATTTTTCAAAATCCTTTCTTAGTGAGCATCTAGTACATTATGAAACAAAGGTACTATCAAAATTCCAAGTCTCTACCTGTTATAGTTTAGGCTGTACGTTGATTCCTGTCATTCAGTCAGTCAGTCAGTCAGTCATTCTTTTAGTCAGTCAGTCAGGACAAAGCCTTTTATATATATAGAGATAGAGATTGACACTTATTACGTTATGTATAGGCTATATGTATGAATTAATGAACCACAGATTATTGTCTTTCTTGGATATTACATGAGAATACTATAGGAAAAGATTCCTCTGACACTGGGATTTGAACCCAGGACCTTTGCCTATCCGTGCCACTGCTCTACCAACTGAGGTAAGCCAGAGTTCACTTAACAGCGCCAGATGGCATCATTGATTGCCCTTAATGGTCTACCTAACTCTGGCTAAGTTCCATAAGGCAGGTCTCCCTGCAAAAGTTCGGCTGGGAGGCGTTTCAACATCCACTCTACACCCCAGACCTCACTCCTGGTGATTTTCATCTTTTCTTACACCTCATGAAATTATAGAGAATGACAGAGAAATGGAGGTTGTTGTCACACAGTGGTTCAAATCCCAGGCGGTAGACTTCTAAGACACAAGTGTTCAAAAGTTGGGTCCACAGTATGACAAATGTGTCAATTCCTGTGGCGAATATGTTGAAATATAGCTGAAATATAGCTGTATCTCTTGCAATATATATTTTCACGAAATTGTGTTTTGTTTCTGTAAACAGCCCCAGGGAAACTTACTTTGTCGACGGCCCTCGTATTTGACACATCTGGGATCATATTAAAATGTTTTGTGCCCGGTTTCTATAAACTCGCGACATACCTATGGGTAGATTATCCAATGGACAGAATTTACACAAATAATTTAAAGGTAACAATCACATACACTTGTGGCGAGTTTGTAGATAAATGTCCTCTGGGTAAATATGAAAATGACAGAAAAAATGTTCCTACAAACTCGGGCTAGATCTTTCCAAGGGTAAATCGTCGGGTTAATTTATCATTTCCTGGATGGCTGGATAAAATTTAACCTCTCGTAGGATCAATAATAATTTAAACAATGAGAATCAAAGCCTTCTGAATTAAATTAACTGTACAACTCCAAAGCCTTCCTTATTATATCATTGTGGGTGATTAGGAACTATAATTTGCCCATGGATAATTTACCCATAGGTATTTCACGAGTTTATAGAAACCGGGCATAGGTCATTCGAAACCCTGGTCTTAGTGATAAACTATGTAACGATATTAAATTCTACGTGATTGTGAATATCTTAGAGTTAAGCAGAGATGGCAAACTGTTGCACACGGCCATATTGCGTGGCGAGCAGACTTTAAATATGCGCTCTGGAGCAATTTGAACGCCGTGTTGTCTTGCATATCAACTAGCACCGCCATTTTGTACACGTCACAAACTAACAACCATTATTACGCAGATGCCATCCTCACACCAGATTCGCCCCTTTCCGGGTCATTCAGTGCAACAACCAGACAACTCCAAGTTAAGTTCACCTCTTTACATTTCAATTTTATTTCAAGAATCTGCTATTCCTCTAACTTCCATCGTCTTGATGAAATTTACTCTAAGATGGTATAATTATAACAATTGAACAGCTTGAAAATATTTTAAAGTGCGCCGACGATATCCTCATTATCACTATAGGAGTTAGGTTCAAAGATATAGGCCTTACAATATATAAGGTAGGCCTAGGAACTTCGTCATAGAGTCAAGTTCTCTGTCTTTGTATTACTAAAGGTATCAATGACAGTAACAGCCTTTAAACAGCTGACTTGTGTTAATGTATTTTAACAAAAATAATTAGACCTTGATTGATAATAGAAAGTGAAAAGGGAGGTTTTATTCTGTGTAATGTATACTAACTACCGATGAATTTCTCTCTTATCAACTTCATATAAAATTCTGTCTAATATACTTTTGTCAAGATTAACCCCATATGCGGAATAAATCATTAGAGATCACCAATGTGGATTTAGGCGAAATAGATCAACCATTGATCAAATATTTTGTATTCGCAAAATCTTGGAGAATATAATGTTAATATAATATGTCTGTTCACCAGCTATACATTGATTTAAAAAAAAAAAAAAAAAGTATGATTCAGTTAGGCGAGACAAATTGTACAATATCCTCATTGAGTTCAAGATACCAAAGAAGTTAATTAGACTGATCAAACTGTGTCTAAATGAAACCTATAGAAGAGTCAGGGTAGGGAAATTTAAATCAGATAGGTTTGCCATTAAAAGCGGCTTGAAGCAAGGAGATGCACTCTCACCTTTACTTTTTAATTTTGCTTTGAAATATGCCATTACCAAATTTCAGGAATACAAGGTAGGCCTAGAATTAAATAGCAGTCACCTGGTTTTAGCTTATGCAGATGACGTTTGCTTGTTGGGCGATGACATAAACACAGTTGAGAGAAATGGAGAAAGCTTTTTCGATGCCTGCAAGAATGTTGGATTGGAAATTAATATAGATGGTCATGAAACGTCAAAATAATGCTCTACAAAATGCTAGAATAGCCGGTAAATCATTCGAACAAGTGGAGAAATTCAAATATCTCAGAGCAATAATTACAGATATAAATAATATTAAGTAGACGTTAAGTGCTGACTGAAATCAGGAAATGCCTGTTTTTATGCAGTTCAGAAACTCTTATCTTCTCGTCTTCTGCCCAGAAATCTAAAAATAAAGATTTATAAGACAATTATCTTGCCGGTTGTATTATATGGATGTGAGACATGGCCCCCTTACATAATCTGAGTGTGTTCGAAAACAGGGGCTTAGGAAAATATTCGGACCTAAGAGAGATGAAAATTACATAATGACGAGCTTCATAACCTGTACTCTTCAACGGATATAGTAAGGGTAATTAAATCACGGACGATGAAATGGGCTGGACATGGGGGAGGAAAGACATAGGCCTACCTCAAAAGTATTGACTGGGAGACCCGAAGGGAAAAGACCACCTGGAAGACCTAGACGTAGGTGGGAGTACAATATTAGGATAGATTTAAGGGAAGTAGGATTTGCGAGGGATGGTTGGATGGAGTTAGCACAGAATAGGGTTGAATGGCGGGCTCAGGTAAGCGCGGCAATGAACCTTCGGGTTCCATAAAATAGATAATATTCCATTAGCTTGCTTAGGAATTGTCTATTGCCATTGAGTAAGTAAGTAAGTATTGTATAGGCTACTGTGGGATGAAACATATTGTCTTAAAATTTATTGTAATAAAATAATGTAAAAGAAATGGGATTTTTTTTTCAGAATGAGGTATGATCATTGTGTTGAATGTTTTCTTGGCGGTACGGCATTGGCTTTCATACCATACTTGATTCAGAACTATTAATCACATTGGCTATAATACTCGTATAGATAGAGATTTATTGCTGGAGACATATTCAATGTATAGCAACGTCAATAAAATAAAATACAACTTACAACTATAAGTGGTCGGTACAACGCCAAAGTGAACTAAGCGCCAAACTCCATATTTTGAGAAAACTGAAGTTGAAGTTTGAGTGTTGTAAAAAAATCTTGATCAAAACGAAATTTCCTTTTTTCTCAACTGATTTTACTATCGTAGTATCGCTTAGTTCGTTATTGCAGACCGTAGGATATCAAAATCTGCACCATGGACTACCAATAGTCTATGTTTTGACAATTGGCGCTTAGTTCACTTTGGCGTTGTACCGACCAAGTAAAACCACTCAATATTATAATACTCTTCAACACTGTAGAGAGGGTTAGTTGATAAAAATCTTCTGATTGTTCTTTTAAAATTACTTAAAGTCATTATCTTTATGCTTTCTGGCAGACTATTGAATAAATTCAATGACATGACCTCATAAGTATTCTGAGTCTTGGTATATTTACATTTATTTATATATAAATATTCTCCTTGTTAATTTCACCGTGAGTTGACTCCTGCGTCCCTCTGAATTTAGACTTGCCTAAAGATCACTGCAAAATAATAACAACTATATATATTTTTTTTCAAGACTGGGTCAATTTCATTCATATGCCGCTTATTTAATATTGACCAATAATATTTAACAATGTCTCGGATATTGACTAATCACGGTCGTTTATCATGACGTGTTAGAAAGGGTTTTATCGGATAAAGCGTCATTACTGAACATGTGAAGATATCAGTGTGCAGTAATTAATGCGTCACATATCTGTATTGTTGCCAAAGGACAGAATAAAAATACATTATTTTTTGCAACATAACTTACTTTGAAATTGAAACTATTTACATGCCCTTGATTAAAAACACAATTTAAAAAAGTGGAAGGCAGTTAGTGTGCTTATATTTTGTTTTGATAGTTAACAATTTTCTCATTTCCATTGTAGACTGAAAAATTCAATGCCATAGTCGGGATTTGAACCAGGATTTAAATATAAGGATATAAATGGTCATTTTAGGGTCATTTTTGGTCATTTTCCCCCATTTAAGTCAATTTTAGAATGTAATGTCATTATTAGGTCGTTTTTTTGGTTATTTTACGATATTTTTTCAACATTTAAAAAATTATTTTTAGGTAATTTTTAAAATGTAAAGTAATTACTCTAGGCCTATTTTCTTAATTTGTGTTGTTTCTAGCATTATTTACAGTTTTTGTGCATTTACTTAATTACAGTGAATATTATCGGTACTGTTTGCTTTCTGGATTTAACTGTATGTACCAATTTATTATATTGCCGTAAGCGGTGTAGAATATTTAGTATGAATATGCATATTTAGGTCATATTTTTGGCATATTTGTGTGCATATTAAAGACATTTTGAAGTATCATATCATATTTCGTAAATGTTGCATTATAATGATACTTTTTTAGAATTCACATATATTTTAAATGATTAACACTATATTTTTAATAAAATGTATTGTAATGAGGCTTAAAATAATATAGGCTACCCAATTAGTCCAGTCACCAGGTACTGAAAATTGGGTTTGCCTGGAAAAAGGTCCGAAGTTAATGATTTTTTAGTATGTTGTATATGGGTATTCTGAGGTGTAGAATCCAAGTTTTCCAATTCGAGAACCTTGTGCTAACTTCAGGGCAGCCGAAAAACCCCGAAATTTTAGGGCTTTTTTCAATGTTTTCCTTATAACTCCTAAACAACGCGTTTCATCTGAAAATACTCTATTATAAAAATTAAAGGGCAATAAATTTTCTATAAGTTGCACTGTTTAAACGTTTTTTAAGTCGAATACGTACCGAGATATGGAGCTTCAAAGTTTCGAGATATTTTTAAAAATATTGAAAAACTGCAAAAAATGCAGGATTTTCCCTACTAAATTTCATCTTCCAACATTTCTATAAGGATAATAATAGTAGTAATGGTAGGTGAATCTAAATTAATAAATTTAACATCATCATCCCCCTCCCGCCCCCGTCAGGACGTTCTCTTGGGCGATTTCCTTGAAGGCCGTGGAACGGTTTATAGTCCAGTCACCAGGTAATTTTGCCTTGAAAAAGGTCCGAAGTTAATGATTTTTAATATGTTGTATGTGGATATTCTGTGGTGTAGAATCCAAGTTTCCAATTCGAGAACCCTGTGCGAACTTCAGGGCAGCCGAAAAACATCAAAATGTTGGGGCTTTTTTCAGTGTTTTCCTTATAACTCCTAAACAATGCATATTAGTCTAAATCACTCCATTACAAAAGTTAAAGGGCATAAAATTTCCTATTATTTGAACTATTTACATGTTTTCTAAAACCAAATATGTACCGATATAGCCTATGGCGCTTCAAAGTTTTGAAAAACTCTCAAAATATCGAAAACTGCGAAAATGAAGCATTTTTCCTAGTAACATTCATCTTTAAACATTTCTGTATGAATAACGTTCAATAACCTACACAATAGAAACCCCATTCTTAATGAGATGTTCATTCAAGAATAAAGTACACAATAATCGATACATAAATATGTATTTTATAAAAAAATTATACTACATATGATATGTGGATATATTAACTAAGTAGAAAATATGTAAATTATTACAAATTTCCATTAATATTGATTGATAAAAGCATTGGTATCTTTCCTCCCGATTGGCAAATCGGCATCATCTCTCAATAATTCCTCCTGAGCAATGATCTTATCGATGATGTCCTCCTTTGCTGCCATTTCAGCATTCACTCCTTACAGGATGAAGACCTTGGCAGCAGAAAATGTGTAGTAAGTGACTGCATAAGGTTGTATGGGGTAAGACTACATCACGCACGTTCGAGTCAGTGGGCAAGACCTATGTGGACTAGGTACAGAAACACTTTGGGTATAATGCCATAGTAGTATTCGATGGATATCTTAGTGACGTCGCTTATCAGAGCACTAAAGCAGCTGAACGATATCGCCGGGCTTTGCTGCAATCGTCCAGAAAATTTCTATTTTCGTTAACAACGGCCGTTACATTGTCGCAAGAAAAATTTTTGTCCAATGACACGAACAAGAGAAACTTTATTTCAATGCTGATGACTGAAATGGCAGCAAAGGGCATCGAAGTTAAGCAGGCAATAGAAGATGCTGATTTCATGATAGTGAAAACTTCAATATCTAAGGCTTCTGACTTCGATAGTGTTACTATCACAGGTGAAGACATTGATCTCTTAGTATTGCTGACTGCATTAGGCTCTTCTCAAAAGAACGTTTATTTCCAAAAGAGTGGGGGAGGTATTACCCCAGTGTTTTGTATTCGCCAGCTTCGTGCAAATACAATACTCAGAATATTCTTTTCCTTCATGCAGCAAGCGGGTGTGACACTACATCAAACCCATTTGGACAAGGAAAGAAGAAAGTTTTCACTATGTATGAAAAAAACCGTTCTCTGTCTGACATCGTTAGTGTTTTCAAAGATAACGAAGCAACACCATGCCAAATTTCGGAAGCAGGGGAAAAGTTTCTTGTGATACTGTACGGTGGTAACATGGACACAGATACTCTGGATGATCTTCGGTACCGAATATTTTCCAACTCCGTGTCAAAATCCAAATTCAACCTTGCCAGATTGCCCCCTACACGAGACGCTGCCCGGTACCATTCTTTTCGTACCTATCTGCAAGTGCGTACGTGGCTGGGCTACAAAACGTTACCGTCAGTTTGGGGCTGGACTTTAACGAAACGAGGGCTGATCCCTATAACAACAACCATGGATGCAGCTCCAGGAAAGTTGCTGCACATGATACATTGCGAGTGCATGACAGGGTGTAGCACCGGGGCTTGGAGCTGCAAAAAAGGAGGACTCCGATGCTCAACCATCTGCAAGAATTGTGCATTAAATGCTTGTGAGAATTCGCCTGAAACTGACATCGACGAGGAAGACACAGACATTGAGTGCGACGAGGAGGATGATGTCATCGATTAGATCATTGCTCAGGAGGAAGAGGAAACACTGAGAGATGATGCCGACTTGCCATTGGGACCAAAGAGATCAAGGCTTTTATGAATTAATATGAATGACTAATTTGTAATAATTTACATATTTTGTACTTAATATATCCACATGTCATTACATGTATTATACATTTCTTATACAATTCATTTTTATACATCGAGAATTGTGTTCTTTATTCTGAAAAGAACATCTCATTAAGGGTAGGGTTTCTATTGTGTAGGTTATTGAACGTTATTCACATAGCAATATTGAAAGATGAAAGTTACTAGGGAAAATCCTGCATTTTTTGCAGTTTTTCAATATTTTGAAAAATAACTCGAAACTTCGAAGCTCCATATCTCGGTACGTATTGGACTTAAAAAACGTTTAAACAGTGCAAATTGTAGCAAATTTATTTCCCTTTAAATTTTATAATAGAGTATTTTCAGATAAAACGCGTTGTTTAGGAGTTATAAGGAAAACATTGAAAAAAGCCCAAAACTTTCGGGGTTTTTCGGCTGCCCTGAAGTTAGCACAAGGTTCTCGAATTGGAAAACTTGGATTCTACACCTCAGAATACCCATATACAACATACTAAAGACTCATTAACTTCGGACCTTTTTCCAGGCAAAAGTACCTGGTGACTGGACTAAATGTGTAAATGGTAAAGTGATATTTTAAATTTTATTGGTTGTATTGTAACGTTTTTTAGGTCATAAATGCATGCATATATCCTATTTTTTAGGTCATAGAAATCTACCCCTAGTGATAAGATAATTAAATATGCACAAATATTTAATATCAGGCAGAAAATGAGACAGTATCGCAAAACTAACAAAGTAGTGGCAACAGAAGCAAAAAAATAAAATCATCCACTTTCTGTTCAACTTTTAACACAAGCATGTAATAGAGTGCATTATGAAAAATATGATTTTTTCATAAACTTCCAGGCCTGGCAATGTGTCATAAGCTCTCTAAATGCATATGTAACATAGACTTAACTCCGGTGACATTGCTTGTGTTGTTCACGTGTGAAGCAGTAAACACACCATTCCAATGTTTTATTGGATCAGAGGAATTCCAAGAAAAACATGACGAATCATGTTAATGTTCATGTATGTGAGCTAACATTAAGATAAGCCTAGCATTCCGCGCTAAGAAACTGAAAACTTTAATCTGAATAATATTACGGCAGAAGTGTAGACTCAAATCAGGAAATGCCTGCTGTTATGCTGTTCAGAAACTCTTTATCTTTTCATCTTTGTCCAGAAATCTAAAATAAAAGTTTATAAGATAATTACCATGCCGATTGTATTATATGGACGTGAGACATGGTCGCTTACTCTTCGGGAAGAACATAATCTGAGAGTGTTCGAAAACAGGGGGCTTGGGAAAATATTCAGACCTGAGAGAGATGAAAATGGGGACTGGAGAAAACTGCATAACGACGAACTTCATAACCTGTACTCTTCACCGGATATAGTAAGGGTAATTAAATCACGGAGGATGAAATGGGTTGGACATGCTGCACGCATGGGGGAGGAAAGACATATCTCAAAAGTATTGACTGGGAGACCCGAAGGGAAAAGACCACTTGGAAGACCTAGACGTAGGTGGGAGGACAATGATGGGATAGATTTAAGGGAAGTAGGATTTGAGAGGGGTGGTTGGATGGAGTACGCACAGATTAGGGTTGAATGGCGGGTTCAGGTAAGCTCAGTAATGGACCTCCGGTTCCATAAAATAGATAATATTCCATTAGCTTGCTGAGGAATTGTCTATTGATATTGAGTGAGTAAGTAAGTAAGTAAGTAAGGGCATTTTTTGGAATTACATCGAACCGCCTAGAAATTGGTTTCTATAAGTTAAATATTAAGGGGACTTTACATGAAAACTTTTTTAGAATTTCAATTTAAAAATGGTTACAATTTTTTTTCTGCAAAAGTTACTTAGGTTGAGGTTATAGCCTACATTAATTTTTGAGCGGTACATACCAGTTTCTTACACTATATACAAACCCGTGCCGGACCGCATAGAAAACAGTTAACCCAATGATTAGGATACTGCATTATCTTCTACAAGGGTGAAGTCGGAAGAAGAAGAAGAAGAAGAAGAAGAAGGAAACTAAAGATGAGTTTTATTAAAACTTTAAAATAATTAGATTATTATATCACTTTGACAAAAATACATGACTGAGCAAGGTGGCCGAGATGGTGACGTCTTGGACTCGCATTCGAAAGTTTCCAGTTTCAAATCCGGCCAATTTAACATTGTTTTGTTTTTTCATGGTTTCCCCAGTCATAAAGGCAAAATACCGAATTGGATATTTACATACCATGAATCATCCTCACCAGTCCTGTATCATATCAATTTAAATTAACATCAGTTAAAATTTACTCTATTAAGTACACCGACAATAGGAACAATTGACAATCTATAGTTCCATGGCCTACCCTACTGTACAGACACAGATCCCGATCTTTCAAAGGCGTATTTGAACACTTTTAAACAATATGTTGTCATGAGAACTGATATGCATTTTATAAATTCTTTCTAATATAGCCTTTTACCATAAAATATGCGATATATAGGGCATTACTCAGGTAGGGTACCGCTCAACCGATTTGGGCCAAAATAAATAGGGTTCTTCCCATGGACATCATAAATGCGTATACCAAGTTTCATGAAAATCAGATAAAGCGTGTTTGAGTTATCGCGTATAGACACATGGACTGACAGACGAACAGACATTTTCCCAGAGATGCCAACCTTGAAAGGTGGTTATCAGTAGTGTGAGTCCTCCATGTTTAACCGAAAAATCACAATTACAGGTTTCACAAGAGACGTGATTCGGTGAAATTTTTGAAGGTCCGAGGCAAGGAAACACTTCCGTATACTGCTTTCGATACTGATTTGCCGCAGTTCGTTTTTGTCCAACAGACTCGTCACTGATTTTACGTTTACACGACATATTTCCTCAATATTCTGCTTGCACTGCAACACTCAATAGAACTTCTAGCAAGCAACGGCGTCAGCAGTCGTCAGCGGCGTTATAGTGACAATAAAAAAGAGGAAATATGTTAACACCAAAGATGTTATACCTACAATTATGTTATAACTGTAAGATATAACATCTCTGGTTAACACACACTCACGTCCAATTTTGCCAACACAACGGATTTTTTTTACAAACTATTTCTCATGATAACAGTAGGCATCTCTGCTGATACATTAACTTTCTTTATGTTCGCGGAGAAACGAAACATTTTAAAAATAGATATTGGGATTCGTAAAATCCGTAATATGTAGGACAATTTCCGTAATGCCGTAGCAAATTCAAGAAAATCGTAGAAACTACGGAAATTCCGTAGCAGTTGGCATCTCTGTTTTCCCGTCCTCCCACACGATCATAAAAAGTACCATTCTGGCACTTAATAACACGCATAACTTATGTGAGAAAGTTTCTGTAACATATATTGCACCGTTTATTTAAAATTATACGTATAGCCTACCTAGGCAAGAGAGAGATAGAGACTGGCCTTGGACTCCAATGCTATGTCATTTTAATATCGTCTGGCATATGAGTGGTATTAAAAATTTTACAACTTTGTAAGGACAGTAAAATGGGAGTCGAAGTAACAATTTGCAGAATGCAGGAAATTAATTTCAAATTTCATATTCCCAGTTAAAATAACTTGCGTGAGGCAAAAACTTGCACCATTCACTTGTATTACCTGTTCACACCAAACTTCTTCTATGATTATTTGGTTTTGTAAACCCTGTATTAGTTTTTTTAAACACACTGTTTCAGTTTTTTACTCTTTTAAGACAAGTTTTCTTTAAGTTATACTTTAATAAGTACAATAAAATAAGGTAAACTGATGTAACAAAGTGCCAGAATGCTTTTGTTCAATCAATTATAATTGCAATTATGAAAATGCAGAAAATAATTGTTTTTGATCAGATTTTTTGAGTTATCAGGGGGGAAACGGCACAAAATTTGGCTGCCATTTTGTAATGATAATTAACCATAACTGTAATAGTTAAATTAATTCTGAAAATAGTATGCAATTGTATAACTAGTCAATATAGAGCATGCCAGATTGCAAGGCTACAAAACAATTCATTGCTGAGAAAAAAACAAAATGTAACTTCACCTATTTTTCAGTATCGAAATCTGTATGTCACCATTTAACTAATGAATAATATTATGAGTTCTATAGTATATTGCGATACAAGTGCCGTAAGCGGTACATACGGATCGAGGAAAGAGTTTGAAAAAACGAGGCGCTCGCGCTGAGCTTTTTCAATTTTCCTAGATCCGTTATGCGCTTACGGCACGAGTATTGCATGCTGTTTTTTGCACGATGATTATTTGTATCAATTTATTTATATTAATTGAGATATTAGCTGAAAATATTATGTATAGTCTATACACTATTGAAGATAGATGTTTATTTCAGAAAGTGATTCGCATTTGTTGTTGTTTATGGAAACCGAATATTTGTGCTGGGGGGCCTTGTCCATGAAGGCTTGTATTATGAGGTGTGGCGTAATATTCATAACAGCACGGAAACTCTTACCGCACAAAGCAACAAGATTGCGTGTGGGAATGTCAACTTACGATCCACGGCAACAATATTCGTAAGTACCACTAATTAGTTACGTCGTGCAAAAATATTATTAACTAATCTTATTATTAGCAAGTTCTATGAAACAGGGCTCTGGTATCATGAATAATTCTCCACGCTGTCAACAGCTAATATGCGGAAACACCAATACGTCAGTTCGCGGGTTCGATTCCCTTGCTAGGTAACATGTAAGCCAGTACGATACATATGTCACGGCTGTGACGGAGGGCTTTGAACCCCGTCCTTCTGGACTATGAGCCCTAGATTGGAGATTATGATAATGGAGAGGCTGAAGGAGTGGTCCCTGGAGGTGCAGCAATATACTCGGCTGGATGTCAAGGGAGCATTGATTTATAAATTGTACCTGGGTTATTACCATATTTAGAGCGGCCCACCATTTGCATGCACCGTTATTTGGGTCATCATGGGAATTCTTATAAAGCAGAACCTTGCGGCTATTTGAGGGTGTAAAAATGTATTTGTATTCAACCTATACTTGTGGCCAGATATTTTAATATTTCTATGTAAACCCTGACTATTGACAGAAGGGAGTCGATGTTTTCAATATAATTATTTAAATCAATATATTGTCCATTAACGTAAGCAATAAAATCAGATAAATAAAAAAAAATAAAACCACTAAATTAATTACAGACATAAAATAAAAAATAATTCGTTTAAGGGGGTAAAACATTTGAAAATCCCATCTTATTTTTGTTGCCTATGAGATATTTTATTGTATGATAATATTAAAAAAAAAAAACATAGAAATCAGGATTAATAAATTAATTTCAATTTCTGGAGACCCACGCGTTCGTTACCCACATTAAGAAAAATTCACAAAAGAAAAATAGGTGTGGATACAAAATGAAATAAAATCAGGTAAACTAATGTAAAAAAGTGCCAGAATGCTTTTGTTTAATCAGTGATAATTGCAATTATGATATGCAGAAAATAAGTTATTTTTGTAATCGATTTCCGAGTTAAGCTCCAGATCGATTAATTATGCAGGGCTTACGGAAAAACAAAGGCGTAAAGTTTGATACTTTGCCTTAATTCATACTCGTGTACACTGATATAAGATATTTTTAAAATATGTAAAAATTTCACAAAATGCACTGGCAAAGAACTCCACTTAATTTAATTTATAAGACAATTGAAATATTCGTTTCAGAATGAGGATAATCTTACTTTTGAGATAATGAGTAAAATCAGGTAAACTGATGTAACAAAGTGCCAGAATGCTTTTGTTTAATCAGTGATAATTGCAATTATGATATGCAGAAAATAAGCTATTCTTGTAATCGATTTCCGAGTTAAGCTCCAGATCGATCCATTAAGCAGGGCTTACGGAAGAACAAAGGTCTAGTTTGATTAGCATATGTGAAGGAATATGTGAGTAGTGTTATTTGTCAAAGCTAACTGTATTGCAACTTCCAACGCCGTATATGAACACTGAAAACAATATGTTGTTGTGAGAACTGATTTACATTTGATAAATTCTTTCAAATATAGCCTATTACCTTAAAATAGGCACTAAATTAAGCATTACTCCGGTACCGGTCAATGATTTGGTCCAAAATCATCTTCCCGTGGACGCTATAAATGCAGTTTCATGAGTTATCGCGCGTACAGACAGCTAGACGGACAGACATTTTCGAACTTCTACAGGAGATTTACTGGGAGGTGTTTAAAAATCCACTCTACAGCCCGGATCTCGCTCCCAGTGAATTCCATCTTTTCCTAAACCTCAAGAAATGACAAAGAGGCGGACATGATTGTCACACAATGGTTCAAATCCCAGGCGGCAGAGTTCTACGACACAAGTATTCAAATGTTGGTCCCACGGAATGAAAAATGTCTCAATTCCGGTGGCGAATATCTTGGAAAATAGCTGAACACTTGCTGTATTTGTTACAATAAACATTTCCATGAATTTTTTTTTTGTTTCTGTAAACGGCCCGAAGGAAACTTACTTTGTGGACGACCCTCGTAGGCCTACTTATGTTATTTATGGGAAATGATTCGTTTGTCGTAACATCGCCAAGTTCAGTAGCAAGAATATTCTAGAGTTTATAATCACTAGGGTTCGGATGTTATGACTAGAGACCGGTTTTTAAAGGAAATTCCTTTTTTTTATATTTAATCACAAAACGTGATAAAATTGAACAGGACATTACTGAGTAAGTTTCGACTGCAAATGACCTGGTTTTAACTTTCCTTTTTCTTCCTTTTTTAGGCTCATCTCCCTTTTTTCAGGAACTTTCCCTTTCCAGTACCTTTTTTGCTAATTTATTTTGAAAATTTCGTAAATTTCCCAGTATTTGGCAATATGAAAACATTAAAAATTGTTTTCACTGATTCACCATTGAAAAAATAATTCCTCCCAGCAGAATAGAGCGTTACAGGGAAATCACAGGCTTGCCATTGCCTAAGTTTCCCATTATGACAAGGTGGGGAACATGGATTTCGTGTGCTATTTTCCTCTGTGAGAATTTCAACAAAATAAAAAAATGTCTTCAGTCATTAGATGTTACAGAATCAGCTGTAGAGCAAGCAAAGGCTTTACATAAAACAAACATGTATCTCTCTGTTGAATTTTTACACTCTCTTACTTTAATATCCCTTTTTTCCCACCTTTTTTGGCAATAATTTTCCTTTTTTCCCACCTTTTTTTGGCAATAATTTTCCCTTTTTCCGTCCTTTTTTGGGTGAAAATTTTCCCTTTAAAATCCGGTCTCTAGTTATGACATGTCATATTTTTATCCTGACTTCCATTCTCGCCGCAAACACAAATTAAACATGAATTATACATGTGTTATTCTAATCGGACCGTTTTTATTTTGCATATAAAGTCATATTGTGGTAATTTCTTGGTCTTGGTCATATTTGTAATTTAACGTCATATTTCAGTTGTAAATTCGGTAAAAGAGCGCAATTATGCAGTATTACACTAAATTGTCGACAATTTTTTTTTTTCCGGAAGAGAGTATTTTGGCTTTACTGAAATGTGAAGGGACAATAACAAGTAATAGCACAATATGATCTCTTCCTATTTGTTGTTAACAACTTCCAATAAACATGTTTTTGCAAGGTTTTCAGTTCACATTTGCAGTTGTATCTGGAAACATTAAACAGATTAGAATCTCTTTACAAGTAAAACTGTAAATCACCTGTAAAATTCTTAAAAAGTGATTATTTTATTGAATTAATGTGATGTAATAATTTAGTAGTCCGCCGGCGTGGTCTTGTAGTTAGCGTCGCTGACTACAGATCCGTCGGCCCGGGTTCGATTTCCGGTACCTCCTCGGATTTTTCTGAGGTAGGGAGGTCTGGCAGGGGTGCACTCAGCCTCGTGATTCAAATTGAGGAGCTACTTGATAGAGAAGTAGCGGCTCCGGTCAAGAAAACCACCATTAACGGCCGTGGGTGTCGGCATGCTGACCACATGCCCCCCAATCCTGCCATCTGCCTACGGGAGATTACGCAGCGGTCGGGTGGTAGGCCAAGTCCCTCCAAGGATGTAGCGCCACGGAGTTTAGTTTAGTTTTTTTTTTAAATAATTTAGTGTCATTAAACGTTTTAAATTGGAGCATTTAGTTTTAGAAAATACGTTCTTTCATGAGGTCATATTTGGGATTTTTGGGTCACTTTTAGTCATTTTTAAGGTCGTATTTGCAGTCATATTTTCAACTTTTTTAGGTCATAACCATCCGAACCCTAGTAATCACTTAACCTACCGTCTGTATTACGCAAACAGGTTTAATATCCGTTTAAAAATAAAGCAAGAAGTCTCATAAAAATGCCATTATGTAGAAAATGTGGGAATGAGTCGCTTCTCCTCACAGGACTGGGTGGGTTTTACGATTTCTTATTAACGATGTGTGTAATCGTCGATAATGAGAAAACCTGCTGTACAATATCCCTGAGCTGACGCAAGAAAATCAATTTCCTTCTTCATTCACTGCACTCGTTTACTGACAGTAAAAACTACTACAATAACGACAATAAAACTATGTTAGAATGCTACATCAGAATATTCCTGTGTCACTGGAATTCAAACCCATGACCTTTCCGCTACCAACTGAGCTAGCAAGATGGAATCTGCCCTACGCTTATCCTTAATGGTTGATTTGACCGAAGACATTATATATATATAAATTTTATGCAACACAAGACCACCCAAATGTTCGGGAACAGTTCAGTTATGTACCTTAAATATTATAATTAAATACACTATAAAATACTAATAAATAAAAGAAAATATAACTAATTTGAAATCAATACCTAGAGAAATAATGATAAAAAGAAAGAACAGAAAAATAGAAAATAAAATACATCATAAATATGTCATACAGTATTGGCATGCATCAAACAATACAATGATGTTATTCATTAACACCTAATATGATTAATAGCGGAAGGCATTTAATGACCATAAAATGGTGACAAAATTCAAAATAAAAAAAATGCATTTATGACCTAAAAATAATGAAAAAAATTACACAATATTTTTAAAAAGACCAATAAATTTTCCATTATTACTTATATTTGGTTTTTTAAAGTAATGAATTACAAAAAGCAATTTCATGGATGACAGTGCGTTACACTGAATTTACTATACAAAAAATACTAATTTTATTACTAAAAAAGTAAATTTATACTACTTGGACACCCTTAGCGAAGAAAAAATATTATTCTGAACTGGCATGCGCATCAAATTGTCCCTAGCAAATATGTGCCATTTAAAAAGAAAGAAAAAAGAAATTCTTAATTTTAAAATAAACCTGAATTAAAATGAATTATGGATATTTGGCGGAGATTCTCAAATAAAAACGATTGTCTGTTGTCTGAAAGTAACGATTTGTACATGGAAAAGCTCCTCTCTATCTCCACTGAAACATGACCTAAAATGCCGAAAAAGAAATAAAAATGCTGAAAATGACCTAAAAATTGCTAAAGATGACTTGCTAAAACTTTTATTTGAAACATTTTCGAAAAAATTCTCTGAAGGGTAGTTATAAGCCACCCACTCTGAAAATACGCCCTCCTTGCGCATATGGCCTCTTGTTCTATAGGCCTATCAGAAAGTGATATGAAAAATGTATTGACCATAGTTAAAGTAAAGAAAGTTACGACAGTGCATTAATCAGATTTTATTTGGGTTGTGTATCCTTCGGGAATGCGATGTGGTAACGACATTCTCTTCATTTTTACAACCAACTTACTTGAAGAGAAAATCATACGTAATAATTATATTAGACTATACCAAGAGGTTAACTTTTATTTGGGCAGATTTATGTGAATTTCACATCACATTTTTTTCCAGTAAAATATAGGCACGCGAAATATACACACAAGGAAAGAGAATCCCGTAAATATGAAATATTCAATAATTTCTCACGACATTTATAAACCCGTGCCGGACTGCACAGAAAACAGTCAGCATAATCATTAGGCCCATTTAGAATGGAACATGCTAGCCACCCCTACCTTACAGCTATGACACCACCTCCAAATCATACTCAAAATCATGGGGCAAATGGGCTTTGCCTAGGTACCCTGGGCATCAAAGAGGAAGGAGCCACGTATCAAAAGAACGTTGCAGATATTCTCAATTCGATTCCGATTCATTGTACGTTACTCTAGAAATAACTTATATAGGCTATGACATTTGAAATTTCTTCCAATTGCTTTTCCTTCATTTTAATGTGAAATTAAGAAAAACGACTGTATGCCATAGGTAGACTTGGGATTGTAGGCTCTAAAAAAATTAGTTTTAAGCACCTAATGTAGGCTTTTAAAACAAGTAAATTGGCTTTTAAAAGAGAAAATAGGCACTTAAAATATGCTTTGAAAATGTGTAAATAGACAGAAAATAGACTTTAAAATATGCTCTTAAACTGTAACGTGATCTTTTTTTTACTGTAAGAAACGTGGTAGGCCTATACCTATTCTTAACAGAAATAATTGCAAAATTAAGACAGAATTAAATATACATTTATCAAAAACAGTTTTGGATCATATGAAAAATTGACACAGTATGTCCCTTCTTACATAGCCTATACCTGCTGATTGATGTTTTGAGCGAATCCTCCTTCGTCAGTTAGCATTCCTTTGGCAACAATTGTTTGGGAAAATCAAGTTTCTGTGAAAAACCCACCCTCTGCTGTTCTGCTCTTCATTCAGGGATGTCCATTAAACGATTGTAAAAGTTTACAGAAGTTGAATTTTATTTTAAATGTACAAAATAGGCATTTTAGGCACTAAAAGAGTAAAAATAGGCCCCAAAGTTCCAAATAGGCATTTTAGGGCACTATAAATATAGCCTAACTGATTTATCACGAAATGTCAACATATTAAAAAAAATTCATGTTATTTCATAAGGAACAAAAAAGGCATTTGCATTAAAATCCCAGGTCTAGTCATAGGATACGCTGCTATTTTAAGTGTTCAAGATCACCCCCTTAAAGATCTGTTTTTCTAGGAATTAACAATAAAGCCTATAACATCAAATAAATTCGCTCCTGTATTACAAGACCCTCCTCCGACCGAAGGCCAATATTTCTTATGCATTTAAGTCCTTCCAACCAAAGCAATGTAATTATTTTTACAGGAGTCTTCAAATCAGTGGTTGAATCCCAAGCTGTAATAACAAATAGTAGCTTTATATACCTTGATAGCAAATTATTCAATTACGCTTATGAGGAATTAAACATTTTTATGCTGTTAAAAATAAGGCAATACGGTACTTCATCTGCGTATAATAAACGTCCAATATTAATTTACTGATTTTTTATATAACCATAAGAAATGAGACTACTAGCTACTGATAAAAGACATTAATTGTAATGAATTCACGTAACAGGATTTTGGTTCAGGTAGACTCACCAGTGTGTTTGGGCGTGGTTCCCCGAATTATATTTTGGAAAATTAAACCTTCAACTTGGGGTAGTTGTCATATTAACTGTTTTCTGTGCAGTCCGGCAGGGGTTTATATATTTCACGATAAATTATTGAGTCTTTCATATTTACGCGTTTCTCTCTGGGAGTGTTGCGGAAAATTAACCTTCAAATTTCACTTTGTTTTAGTTACAAACAGAATAGCTTTTTTTAAAACGCATACAACACTTTAAAAAAATACTGAACTCCGTAGTGTTAAGTTACATCCCTGAAAGGACTAGGCCTACCACCTGACCGCCGCTGCATCATCTACCATAGGCAGATGGCAGGATTGGGGCATGTGGTCAGCACGCCGTTTTCGGTGTTTTACGTGACCGGAGTCAGAAGTAGCTCCTCAATTTGAATCAAGGCGCTGACCACAGATCTGTCGGCCCTGGTTCGGGAGGTTTGGAACGGGGTGCAAGCCTGGTGATTCAAACTGAGGAGCCACTTGATAGCGTAGTAGCGAAACGGGAAAATTCAAATATAAGTCGCACCTTGTGACCGGCCCAACCCTCCCTCAGCGACGCAGTTTATGTCACACGATTAGCGAATTCTTCTGTCCTCGTATTATGAAGAAAATTGTGATTGGACGTTGGAGGTATGACATTATACCGCTAGACGAGAGATGACAGGCTGACAAACCTCGCGGGAGATGTAATACGGCACATTTTCGAAACTTACAAACAGTGTATCGTACATTATTCGAAAATGCAAGGGCGCTTTGCTACGGCTACCGCCTCCGCTTCGCGCACTTAACCATGTGGTTAATGTTATGCATTATTTAGGTATACGTAGAGGTGGATACAAGGCACTTGCGACAATAGCCTAAACAAGGACAGTTGGTTACTCTGCTTCGCTCAGAAATAAAATACATCACACAGCATGTGCAAATGTGAATATCGAATGGGCAGAGCTTAAAGGGCGACTTATAATTGAATATCGCCATGGAAACCACCATTAACGGCCGTGGGTGTCGGCATGCTGACCACATGCCTACGGTAGAAGACTCAGCGGTCGGGTGGTAGGCCTAGTTCCTTCAGGAATGTAGCGCCACGGAGTTTAGTTTAGATTTATATTGTAGGCCTAAATACAAGCAATCACTGACAAAATCTTCAGACGAAAGGAGGAATTAGAATAATTGAAATTAATTAGAAAAAGTAAGTTACATTATTAACGATCTGTTACATAATCTTTGTATATTGTAAGGCTCCATAAATATGCGTAGTGGTTGAGGCGCTGCGCTACAAACCGGAAGGTCGCGGGTTCGATTCCCGATGAGTTCGTTGGAGTTTTTCAATTGGCCTAATCCTTCTAGTGGCACCATGGCCCTGGGGTCGACTCAGCCTCTAACAAAAATGAGTACTAGGAGTAATCCTGGGGGTAAAGGCGGCCGGTGCGTAAGGCTGACAACCTTACCACCTTCAAATGCCGAATGTTTAAAATCAGGGAGCCTCAACCTCCTGAAACCCTCTGGGCCTCCATGGCCTGTATAGGGAACACTTTACTTTTACTTTAGTGAACAGTAGCTCCCGCGTACGAAATGTCCAATATCTGCTCTTCATAAGTTAAAACGGAATAAAAAATAAAAGCCCTTACACATATGTGGTTTTTAATTATTTCAAGGAACATGTATGAACATGTTGCACGCATGGGGAGGAAAGACATGTCTCAAAAATATTGACTGGCAGACCCGAAGGGAAAAGACCACCTAGAAGACCTAGACTTAGGTGGGAGGACAATATTAGGATAGATTTAAGAGAAGTGGGATTTGCGAAGGATGATTTGATAGAGTTAGCATAGAATAGGGTTGAATGGCTGGCTCATGTAAGCGTGGCAAAGAACCTTCGGGTTCCATAAAATAGATAATATTCCTTTAGCTTGCTTAGGAATTGTCTATTGCCACTGAGTGAGTAAGTAAGAGTGGAAGTAATCTTAAAATTTTTCTAGCATTAACTATTTGGCTACAATCGTCGAAAGAAGCTGAACACCGCATGAAACGGCCATCATCTTCAAACAGATTGAAGAAATAAAAATCCTAACACATACGTCAATATTTATGAGTTCAAGAAATATTGGAAAAAATTGCAAGACAATCGTACAAAGAGTTTTGTCGTAAAACACAAATCTACAAACCGACAAATTGCCGAACTATCGAGTTAAAGCAGGGCCTCTTTCCGTTTTCCGCTCGATCAAGAAGGATTCCTTCCCTCTTTAGAGTCCACCCATCAGAAAGACCAATTTTCTCTGGGCTCATCGAAGGTCTTGGAATAAAAGTTCAATTTTTTTGGTTCACGTGCGTAAAACGTTTTTAATTCATTGTAATTTTTTGTTAAATATATCATAGTTACCTAGCAGTTTATACATTTCAGTAACGTTATATGGTGAAAATTACTATACTATGTTTGGATAATCGATTAATTTTTCATACTTTTAACTGATAAATTATCTGCAGAACTTAAAACCCCTAAAATCCGGCAATAGAATTCTTCGATATAACATACAAGTTACACTAACGCAAGACTATTGCTCAAAGCAATAAGTAAATCCATTTTCACGTCGAAGGTCGAAGACCTGTTTGGACTGGTCATATTTTTTTTTTTCGCAAATACGCAATATAAAGAAATGCCTTAAAAGGCCGGCATCGCCCGTGTTTTTATTTTGTAATTTGAAATTAACTTATGAAGGACTTTAGATTATCAAACTCTAGGTCCTTATATTAATATGTACATAGAAATGCAATGAGGAAGAACGACTTATTACACTCAAACTATTCCCTCAGAAAAAAAACTAGAGAGGCCTATAGGTTTTTATGGCTCACAGAGGAAGTCGAATGTTGCATTCCGTTGCTTCTACACACCATGCCTGGGAGAGGTTGAAATAAGAAGAAACATAAATTCCGTTTAGGCCTACATAAGATTGTGTTGTCTTTACGGAAAATTTTACTTCTCACTGTCATGTTACCATACAACCGTTTCGGGACTGAAAAAAAATCAATACCTCTTTCATACTTTCCTCCCCCAAAACCTGGGATATAATGATATAGCCTACTGTGCGCTTAGGACTAAAAATGTTCCATCATATTTTGTCTCCTTTTAGATGCTTAGGTCCTATGATAAACATCACTATTTCTCAACTAATACAAAGCCTACAGCTATAAATAATGTATCAGTCCATCCATCCACTGTGGCACTACAGCCCTTGGAGAGCCCTGGCCGCCTTACAAATGTCCTTCCACTCTTTCCTATCCTCTGCTTTCGTTCTCCATCTCTTCACACCCATTTTCCTCAAATCATCCTCCACCCCATCTAACCATCTCAAACGTGGTCTTCTTTGATCTCTCCTTCCTTCCGGTTTTCCATTAAGAGCTTTCTTGGGGTCTCTCTCGTTTGCCATCCTCTGGACATGTCCCAGCCATTTCAGTCTTTGCATTTGGATTGCCGTTACTAGGTTTACTTCATCATAAAGGTTATATAATTCCCTATTCGTTCTGATTCTCCACATGCCTTCGTCATATACTGGCCCAAATATCCTCCGTAGGACCTTCCTCTCCCAAATATTGATTAGTTGCTCTTCCGACTTTGTAATGGTCCAGGTCTCGCTTCCATACATTACTATAGGGCGTATCATAGTTTTATAAATGTTTAATTTAATTCTTCTAGAGAGGCTTTTACTTTTAAGTATGTTTTGTAATGCATAATAGCTTTTATTTCCAATCATCAATCTAGTCTGTATTTCTGTTTTGGTATTATTATTTTGTGTTATGATTGATCCTAAGTACTTAAAGGTCTCAGTCCTCTCAAATTTAAATTCTGCCATCTGTATATGGTCTTCCTGGCTTCTTGTATTATTACATTTCATATATTTGGTTTTTTCTTCGTTTATTTGGAGGCCTATGCTTTTGGTAAGCAAACGAAATTCTTCGAAGGCATCCATCAGTGCAGTGGGACGTCTAGCAATCATGCATACGTCATCTGCAAACGCTAGATGCTGATACAATCTGTTGTAGATGTTACTACCTGGATTTAAGGTAATTCCTCTTATGGCATATTCTAAATAATGTATCAGTGGATAGGATTTTTTACCGACTTCTGATATAGCATAGGCTACTCATTGGCACACACTTAAGCTGTTCCCTGCAATACGACGTCTTATTCTACAGGAAAATGTAAAGTGAGAAAATTATATTTTCCATGTCGAGGGCAGAAAAAGTTATGCTTCTGCATCACCTTGTGCTTTACTTTCGTGGGTGGGTTTCATTCTTCGTTAATTATTTTCACCAATGTATTACATCGATAACATCAGAATTTGTTAAAGCCCAGTTTTATGTAGTTCCCAAAGCCCTATGTGAACACTGTAAACAATACACTGTTGTCATGATAACTGAACTGCATTTCATTTTGCAGTATAATATTTTCAGAAATTACATAAATTTTCAAGTTAAGGAATGTTTGAATTTTAATGTTGACCGCGTTACTTCGTGGGCTGAACTAAGTAATTTATGAGTGCAAAATTTCGAGCGAATTGGTCAAGAAATGTAGATTTGTATAAGGAACATACATACCCACATATCCACACACATACATACACACATTCAATTTTATATATTAGACTCGGTTCGCTCATTGGGAGCTCCGCTGAGGTTCTCGGGAAAGTTTTTTTTAAAAAGATCTATGGGAGATAGAGTGCGTGTATTTAGTCTGCTGTATTGGCTATTACGTTTTTGGCCACAATAAACATGAAAAATTAACAGCTAGAAGAAAGTTTTGTTAGTTCTGGACAAAAATATGTTCATTGGATTTAATATTATGAACCTGAGACTTCAGAAAGCGAGTCCAAGACGTTACTATCTCGACCACCCCGTTAGGATCACAGAAATAATTATTTTTAAACTTTCAGAGCCCTATGTGAATATTGTTCGAATATACCGTTGCCATGAAAACCGTTTTTCGGGAGGTTTTAGGGCTAAAAATTAAAAAAAATAAACTTTTTGGAATTTTCCTGAGGTTTACAGCCTAAAAGCTATATGTGTGCTAAATTTCAAGTTTCTAGCTAATGTGGAAGTGGTAAACATTAATGTCAGTGATGCCCGGTTTCTACAAACTTGTGAATTACCTATGGGTAAATTACCCATGGACAAATTAGTTCCATTTAACCTACAATGGTATAATGAGCAAGGCCTTGGAGTTGTACAGTTAATTTAATTCAGAAGGCTTTGATTCTCATTGTTATTGATCCTATGAAAGGTTAAATTTTATCCAGCCATCCATGAAAGGACAAATTAATCCAAAGATTTACCCTTGGACAGATCTAGCCCGAGTTTGTAGGAACATTTTTTCTGTCATTTTCATATTTACCTAGAGGACATTTATCTAGAAACTCGCCACAAGTGTAAGTGATTGCTATCTTTAAATTATTTGTGTTTGTGTGGTGTTATTCTTGTGTAAATTGTGTAAATTCTGTGCATTAGATAATTTACCCATAGGTAATTCGCGAGTTTATAGAAACCGGCCATGAGTGAGTCAGTCAGCCATGTGGCTTTATAAGTTATTATAGGGATTTAAGACATTATTTAACGGTATTCTTTCGGTTAATTAACACATAGGCCGATTGCTACAATTTCCAAATGAAAATCGTCACAAGCACCAGTGAAAAGAACGGATGCTTTGGTATAGGTATTATAATAAATAAGCAGCCTACGAAAAGACTGCGGGAACACAGGTGGCAGTGATCGGGCGACTTGGCGACTCCACTCGGCCAGCCCTGTTCCACACATCGCGGAGATCGGCTTGGTATTAGCAGGCTTAGAATCGTGACAAGTAATGCCATTTTTATAGGCAATTTGTTGAGCCTTGACAGAGGTTGTCATACTCTACTAGTTTCATCACAGTCTACATCAGTGGCGTTGCCAGAAAATAATTTCGGGGAGGGTGGAAGATGCCGGGGGGTTTGTGGGTATGGAATACACTCAAGAAAAGGGGTTTGGGGCAAACCCCCGGAAAATTGTTAAATATTGAACTAATGAAAATCACATATTACGCTATTTTAGCACTGAAAAACTACTAAGTAAATACTCTATACCAGCGTTTCTCAACCTTTTGAACCCGAGGACCTCTAAAATGTCTAAAAAAAATTTACGGACCCCTAATTTTACATCCCATTTTTAAAAGAAAGCCTATATTCTTAATATTTGGGGTATTTATTTACATATTTACTTTCCACTTGCTTTATGATATTTTTAATTATGTCTGCGGACCACCAGTGGTCCGCGGACCAAAGGTTGAGAAACGCTGCTCTACACTATACTATACTATACTATACTATAGGCCTGCTATACTCTATGACATCCCAACTTAAACAAGAAATCGTTACCTAAGTTATAACACTTATTACTAGGCCTACTTATAAAAAAAAGTTAAATAACACAAGGAACAGTGGAAATAATAGGCCTACATTTACATGATCATTATTTTATTATTAAATACTATAATTAAATATTTGACAAAATAGAGCTTAAATAACTTGAATAGAATTTCACTACGCCACTGGTCTACATCAGTGGTGGACAAAGTACGGCCCGCGGGCCAAATACTGCCCTAGGACAAGTTCAATGTAGCCCGCGGCAGGAGACATAATATATTTCTTATTTGAATGCTTTTCTTCTATTGCATTATTCCATGGTGAATTTTAGCAGAGCTTCAAGACTTTTAGCATTGAACATACCGTGGATATTTTCATTATTCCATTTACTGTGGAGCGCAAGCAGTGAAACCAGGCATGCGGTACAGGCGCACACGGAGCTGCTGGTGGTCGCTACTTTTGTCCGACATTATTTTCTCTTCTCGCATCAGTAACAGAATAGATTCCGATTTTAGCATTGGTAGCACTGACATAAACAGGATAACGGGTAGAAGCATAAATTACAGAGTCCAACAAAAAATAACTTTTTGTCTGGTGTCTCAGTTGTTTTATCAGATTTTGGCTATACTTAGTGTGTTTATTCAAAATATGTAAACAGTTTTTCTCTACCAGCTCTACTTCTATATAGATTTTATTCGTGAACTCTTAGTCTAAACTAAAGTAAATTCCGTGGCGCTACATCCCTTGAGTGACTTGGCCTACCACCCGACCGCTGCGTCATATACGCCTACCACAGGCAGATGGCAGGATTGGGGGCATGTGGTCAGCATGCCGACACCCAGGGCCGTTAATGGTGGTTTTCATGACCGGAGCCGCTACTTGTCTATCAAGTAGCTCCTCAATTTGAATCACGAGGCTGAGTGCACCTCCCTACCTCAGAAAAATCCGAGAAGGTGCCGGGGATCGAACCCGGGCCGACTTATCTGTATGCGTATTGCGACGCTAACCACAAGACCACGCCGGCGGTGGTCTAGCGAAGAGATCTGAAATTTTAAATATAGGTGGACTGAAGGGTCGGAAAATGCACCTCGAAGCCGGAATTTTGAATTTAGCTTTCGTTCGTGAGTATCATCATCATCATCATCATCCTCCTATCATGTATTAGGCCTAGGGGCCCGTTACGGTCTCAATCCATCGTTTAAGGGGTCTGCCCAATGATCTCTTGCCTGATGGTTGGTAATTTAGAATTTGACGGGGTATTCTTGTTCGGCTCATTCTTCTTACGTGGGATATCCAGTTGTTTCTATATTTTTGTATATAGTCCATATAGTCGTGAGTAATGATTGAAAAACGGGCAGAAAACGTGCATTTTTTTACCGGATTTTGGCTATACTTAGTGCGCTGATTCCAAATATGTAAACAGTTTTTCTCTACCAGCTCTACTTTTATATAGATTTTATTCGTGAATTCTTAGTCTACCGAAACAAAATCTTGCTTGATAATATAGCTAATGAAGGTTCTTGCCCATACTTTGGACACGTAGGACGAAAACTGTATACTTTTTATACGAAGTACAGAAAAACTAAAAGCTGGATTATTTTTTGGCCCTCAAATTGACACCTCATAAGTCATAAACGACCATACAATAAGTGATAATATAAATTTTTTTAAAGACCCCATATTATATTGTTATTGTAATGTTAATACAGTGTGTTGCTTTTTTCTTAAAATGATTTAAAAGCTAAAAATAGGCACTGTTTTTTATATCAAACGTAAAATGGGATAATATGCATAATGGTAATACCATATCTCAAAAACTAAAGCTGATAGGGCAAAACTAATGGCACATTTGGCATCAGCGACCTAAATATACCCAAGAATAAGTATAAATTCTAAGTCACTAACTGGCTGTTGGTCTGTGTTATTTATAAAAAGACTAATTATAGAATGCTTGATTCCATTTTCTGAAAGTAGATGCTTTTTTTTTTCAATTTCAATTTCAATTTATTGAGCATTTACTAAAACAATTCTTGCAATTTCAATTTCTACATACCTATATCAAACAGTCATAGTAGACCTATACAAAATAGAAACAATCAAATGCAACAATTAAAGAAAAACAAAATCACTGTTAGTTTAAGTAGAAAGTTGTATTGATTAATATTATTAATGAATTGGGGCGGACTTCTATGACCTATGCATGCATTTATGACCTAAAAAACATTAAAATATGACTTTACCACTTACACATTGTGTATATTTTTTAAAAGTTTCTTTACAATTTATTTTATTAATATAAAATATATAATATTAAAAATATCGGTAAATTCTCAAAAAGTATCATTATAATGCAAAATTTACAAAATATGATATGAAACTTCAAAATTTCTTTAATATGCACACAAATATGCCAAAAATATGACCTAAATATGACCTAAATATGCATATCCATGGTAAATATGCTACAATAGTTGAAAATTTCCTATATATGCAGCTATATGCACAATAAAAGCCGTTCCATTTTCACCAGGATGCTTGGAATCGGGTTTTAATTAGTCGGAAACCTGAAATAATGCAAAGGGGAAAAATATGACATGTCATAGAAATCCGCCCCCTATAGGCTATAGGCCATATATGGGCAACGCCCGGCCCGCGGGCCGGATGTGGCCCTCCCCGACCTTTGATCAGGCCCGCGGAACATTTTAAAATCGCCCTCGAAAAAGTAAATATTTTCGGTTCTCGCCAACAAGAGAGTGAGAGGGGGGGGGGGGAAAGAAAAGCCTGAACTACGAGGGTGTTCCTTCCGGTCAGCGCTAGAAAATGCTTCAATAGGCCTAAATCAAAGTATCGAACCAGACTTACAGATGAAAATTTGGAAAACATTCTGCGCTTGTGTATTAGTGGGATTGATGCCAACATTGATTATCTTGTTTCTCAAGTTCAAGCTCAAGCTTTTTATTAATTTCTGCTGATTGTAAGTAAATGCCTCAGTTCGATATTCTTCATATTCATGTATCCTTAACATTATACTTTATAAATATAAAAAAACCGTATCATGATTATTTTTTCACAAATACCTATTATCTACGGCCCGCGACTTCATAAATATCGTAAAGTTTAGCCCGCATCTTTCCAAAGGTTGCCCATACCTGCTATAGGCTAATGAACATTGCTCATGACCGGAGGTGGATGTTAGCCTAATAACAATGAAAATTGGGAGAAAGAAGTGGACTTGCAAATAAATTACATAAAAATATAAAAATCCCTTTAGGCAGGCCTACAGGCGGAGGTAGATTTCGAAGTGCTTTTGGTTTAATTTATTGTCGCTGCATAGCACTCTTCTTCTTTAGCCTTGGCATCGTAAACCTGCAGTAATAAGAACTGAATTCGGTAAAGAGGAAGAGCCTACAATCATTTGTTTTGACAACAAGAATAGGATATCATATTCTGGGAGGCCGTGCGCAAGATCAGCAATGAATAAAATTAGCAAAGCCGCTAAACAAGACAAAATTATGATATTATAATAATTCTTTTAAGTGTTATTATTTTCAAACATTAAAATCTCGCGTCATATGAGAGCTATCAAGAAACTATTTATTGATTTGTAGAGTACTCATCAAGAGCTTTTCAACGATACTCCACAAGACGTAGTTTCAAAAGTTTCGAATTTTCATCCCGCACCCCCACCCCCACCCTCACTCGAACCCCCGAATCGTTGGTGTCACTGTAAACTCCATAGGGAGTACTCTAATTTATTCAAACAAAGTTTCCCTCTATACTTCATAGGGGCCGAGATAAAAATGTTTTAAAATTTCAACCCCCTCCCCCGACCACCCCCTTGGGCCAATTTTGCTCATTAACGAACTTGTCCAAACTATTGGGCCTAGAAATAACATATTAAAATTTGGTTCAAATATCTTCAAAATTACGGCCGCTAGCGTGTAAAGATATATATATATATAAATATCACAATTTTATTTTTTGAACGGGCGGTGGTTTCGTATTTAGGGGAGCATTAAACGTAAAGATATGAAAGAATTTTTCGAAAATCATGAAGTGGTATCCTTCGAAATCTACCTAAAAATTAAGAGCTTAGGATTAAAATACTATAAAATCAGGTAAACTGATGTAACAAGCGCAAGAATGCTTTTGTTTAATCAGTGATAATTGCAATTATGATATGCAGAAAATAGGTTTTTTTTTAAATCCACTTCAGAATTAAGCTCCAGATCGATTTAATAAGCAGGGCAATGAACTTAAGAGCTGTTGCTATTTTTTTAAATGTTACTTTCGTCAGGATGAAAACTAAAAATTATTTTTTAACCCTTAATTGGAAAAGACCCAGTTTCTTACACAATATACAAACCCGTGCCAGACCGCATAGAAAACCGTTAACCCAATGATTATACTGCATTATCTTATACAACGGTGAAGTCGGAGGAGGAGGAGGAGGAGGAGGCGGAGGAGGAGGAAGAAGAAGAAGAAGAAGAAGAGAGAAAATAGAGATGATCAGAGCTACTAAAACTCTAGTAAAACTTATAAAACACTGTAGGCTTTCACGGCCGGAGTCAATATTAAGCACTTCTTTCGGGCTTGTAGGCCGTGGTCTATTTGACATTTCTGTGCCAAACGTTTCGTCCGCGACTGCGGCGGACATCCTCAGTGGCGGTGGAGTCTCGGGCGAAGCGTTCTGGTCGGCGGCTGGCTGTTGTCAACAGCCAGCCGCCGACCAGAACGCTTCGCCCGAGACTCCACCGCCACTGAGGATGTCCGCCGCAGTCGCGGACGAAACGTTTGGCACAGAAATGTCAAATAGACCACGGCCTACAAGCCCGAAAGAAGTGCTTAATATCTAGTAAAACTTTTAGTAAATATTTTCATTATTTTATCACATTGACAAGAACAAAATAAGCAGCATTAATTTTTTATGATTAGTACACCAGCACACGGAGATGCCCTGAAGATGGCAGAAGAATGTCGAAACGCCTAGGCAGCATAAAATAAAATCAATTAAACTGGTGTAACAAAGTGCCAGAATGCTTTTGTTTATTCAGTGATAATTGCAATTGAAAACTGAGTTTCTTAAAAAAATCTATTTCCGAGTTAAGCTCCAGATCGATTCATTAAACAGGGCTTACGGAAGAATAAAGGTCTAAGGTTTGATAAGCATATGTGAAGGAATATATGGGTAGTGTTATTTGTCAAAGCTAACTGTATTGCAACTTCCAAAGCCGTATATGGACACTGTAAAACATTATGTTGTCATGAGAACTGATTTGCATTTGACAAATTCTATCTCTTCTCTATATATATAAAAGGCTTTGTCCTGACTGACTGACTGACTGAATGACTGATTGACTGAATGACAGGAAACAACGTACAGCCTAAACTATAACAGGTAGAGTCTTGGAATTTTGACAGTACCTTCGCTTCATAATGTAGGTGCTCACTAAGAAAGGATTTTGAAAAATTCTTATTCTAAATGCCAAAAATTAAATGTTTTTGAGAATACTTAACCCCTTTTTACATAGAATTATCCATTCCAAATCACAGAATATATTGTTGCCAAATTTTATATGATGGGCTTGGAAAAAACAATTGAAATGCACTTTTGACAAATAAGAGAAGTTATCAAAATAATTCATGTTATAAATAAATATTACAGAATGAAATCCACTAAAATAATGGAATCACATAACTTTCTCTACCCTGGACATAGAGAAAACAAAACGAGGTATGGTAATGTGTATATTATTATATTATATCGCAAGTTTTTGGAGAGAAAAGTATGAAAGTGATAATGCTTTCTGTTTAATTTCATCTCCAAAACGGCTTTATGGTAACATAAGAGTGGGAAATTTCCCGCCTCGATATTACAATTTAATGTTACAGGAATTCCTGTTTCTTCATATTTAAACCTCTACCAGGCTTGCTGTGCACTGTACAAGCGATGGGATGCAAAATTCTAGATCCTCTATGAGCCATAAAAAATTATATCAAGCGTTTTCTGAGGGAATAGTTTGAGTGTAATAAGTCGTTCTTCCTATTTCAAATTATAAATGCCTATATAAGGACCTTGAATTTAAAATTGAAAATCCTTCATAAGCTAATTTCCAATTACAAAATACAAAACCCGGGCGACGCCGGGTCTTTTAAGCTAGTCTAATATAATGCCATAAAATAGGCACTAAATTGAGCACTACTCCAGCACCAGATAACCGATTTGGTCCAAAATCAATAGGATTCTTCCCATGGACGTTATAAAGGCGTATACCAAGTTTCATGAAAATACGATAAAGTGTATTTGAGTTATCGCGCGTACAGACACACGGACGGACGGTCAGAAATTATCCCATCCCCCACACATTCTCATAAAGTACCATTCTGGCACTTAATAACTATTTCGGCCCGCCTTGTGAAATCTTTCTGTCATTTGACCCGCTCCCCTAGAAGTTTGCCCATTACTGATCTGCATAATCACCGATGTTAATACAGATTCAGCACAAATAGGCTGAACACTATACGAACACTAGTTATTGTGTTTAACATAACATATATCTCAGCGAGAATGAAATATATAAATACTAGCTTAAAAGGCCCGAGTTTTGTATTTTGTAATTCAAAATTAACTTATGAAGGACTTTCTATTTTCAAATTCTAGGTCCATATAATATATGGACCTAGAATATTATACGCAGGCTTTAAAACTTTGTGCCCGAACCCACAGAGGGAGTTGATTCCGGTTACCAACAACCTGAGTATAGGGGGTGGAGGGTGATTGCGTAGGCTGATAAGACTGTCGTCGATACTAGTACTGAGAAGTGAATGCGCTCGTAGTACGGTGGCTCTCAAATTGGTCAACAGTGTACATTGTTATTGCGCGTGTTTATAAATTTATAATACGTGTTCGGCATGCCGAAAGTAAAGTGTTCTAAAACGCAAACATATATTGAAACATTTGGGAGGGACTATTATACACAAACAGAAGAACGTATCATTTTGCATGCTTGTAATGTGAGTTTAGAGAATGAGAAGTTATTTTGTGGTCTTCTTATACCTGTATTGCGGTTTGTGTACTATTACGTGAACTAGCATATGGTAGTTAGCGCATACGCCGAGCAAAGTCCGTACAGTACGGTTGCTGTTAACATATTCGATCGGGCACTAAGTTTTAAAGCCTGATTATACGTACTGAAAATTTGAAATGAAGAAGAACGACTTATCACACTCAAACCATTCCCGCAGAAAACGCTTGATATAGATGGATATATATAAGTATTCATGAACCATAGAATATTGTCTCTGTTGGACATTGCATGATAATATTATAGGAGAAAAATTCCTCCGACACTGGGACTTCAACCCAGGACCTTTGGCTATTCGCGCCAATGCTCTACCAATTGAGCTCAGTTCTCCTATAATATGCTTGATATGGCTTTTTGTAGCTCATAGAGGATGTCGAATTCTGCATCCCATCGCTTGTACACACCAAGCCTGGTAGGAGTTCAAATAAGAAGAAACAGAAATTCCGGTAACATAAAATTGTATTGTCTTTGCGGAATATCTTATTTATCACCCTCATGTTACCATAAAACCGTTTTGGGGATGAAATTAAACAGAAATGCAATATCACTTTCATACTTCTCCCCCCAAAAACCTGCGATATAATAATATACATCTAGCCTATGTCCAGGGTAGAGAAAGTTATGTAACTGCATTATTTTCGGGGATTTCATTCTTTAATATTTATTTATTTATAGCATTTAGCATTTATATATAGCATATATAGAATTATATTGACAGCTTCTCTGATTTGTCAAACTCTCATTTCATTTATTTCCAAACCCATCCTAGACCACTGGCAACAATATGTTGTCATGTGAACTGTGATTTGGATTTGATAATGCTGTGTAAAAAGACATTAAGTAGGCTATTCTCAAAAACATTTAATTTTTGGCATTTAAAATCAATATTTTTCAAAATCCTTTCTTAGTGAGCCCTTACATTATTAAACGAAGGTAATGTCAAAATTTCAAGTCTTTACCTATTATAGTTTAGGCTCTGCGTTGATTCTCTGTCATTAAGTCAGTCAGTCAGGACAAAGCCTCTTATAGGCTACATATAATATATATATAGAGATCTGTAAACTCGAATACAACTTTTCTCTACCGAGATTTGAACCTACGCCCGCCGCTGCATGAAACAGCTATGAACTAAGCAGATTCACAGACACACCTGTTCATCATCCCCTTGCCATTAATAAACATGAAAACAACCCTCCATAACAATTATGTTAATCTAATTTCAAACATTTACTTAGTGGCCCACGACACAACTTGTTGGAATTTGTTAACAGGCTTAGGTTGTTTTTCATTTAGAGAACCAATTTCAGAAGATAAAGACTTGAGGTCTGGCTGCTAGTATTTAGCATGGGAAACTCCCCCGCCTAGAATTAGACCTCAATTAACTAGGCAATCATTTCCCTAATAGAGGGAAGCTTTAGTAATATTTTTCTAATAACTTATAAGAAATACCGTAAACAGGGGGTCTTCAAACTTTGAGGGGTCTTTAAGAGATGATTATTATTATGTATGCCAAAATGATTCTGTTATGGTATATTACCCTTTGTCTGTAAACCTTCATTGGAAGCATTCCCAGAACTGAAACAAGCATTAAGGAATTTCATTTTTAAGATAAGTGTTAAAAATGTTAAAATCTTGATAAAATGTAACCTTTCTTCTTTCATTATCTTATTTTTACCTCTTCCTTTTAGATTTAAGCGACCCAAGCCGCTCGGGCCTTACAGGGCCGCGACCTTTCAGGAGAGGGATTATCTTTGGATCACATACATACTTTTTTCACCAGACAACGACATGGAGGGCCTTCCCGGATGAGTGATCAGCCCAATGCCTGGGCCACCTCAGAGATAACACGAACACATAGGACGAGACACACCATTCACACACACAATCACTCCAAACAAAGCGAGATGGGATGAAGATGATAATGACGGCCAGATGATATCTGGGGACCACAAGAGGCTAAAGTTACCCGACATTTGTCTCACAGGTGAGGAACCCCCCCCCCCCCAAAAAAAAACCCACCCAGGTAACCTGTCCCGACCAGGAATCTGTCTTAAGTTTTAGTATTAGAGTAATGATTTTTAATGTTACTCTAAATATTTGATATTATTATTGTAGGCTAAAACAGGTGTATTAGTAGCCTATAATGGAATATTGTATTTGGGCAATGAGCCTGTTATATTCCCAACATAATAAAATAAAATACAAAAATAAAAAAATTAATTTAAAAAAAAATAACATAACCCTAGCCCATCCTATGAAACAATTTGCCCACCCTGATCTTGAATTCTGGCTACAGGCTACAGAGCCTGATAACTAGGGTTCAGCATCGACGGCCGATGTTTTCATGTCGATGATCGATGTTTTCTACATCCATGGAAAGCAATCGATGTTTTTGCTTCACCGTAGTTTTTCCCCGACATCGATATTTTTAAATTTTACAATATTAAAATGATATTAATAGGTCTATCTTAGTTCTAAGATAAGTTATAATTTTATTTACAGCAGCCTAATATCCCAAAACATATATTTTTTTAACAGCGATAGTTTTCACTAAATATTTCAGTTTGTTTATGAATTTTGCGTAAGCATGACTTTTTTTTAATACGCTATCGATCTTTTGGCAGGGTTGCCAGATCAGGAACGTAGAACAGTCGTACGAATATTAGAAAATAGTTGTATGCTAGTTAAAACTGTCGTATACTTTGTGATTTTTCAGTGTAATGAACGTATTGCGTTAATAATAATAACCATTAATAATCGGTATTATGCACCTTACATATATCATGTAATTGTTAATAAATCATCTTATTTGTAAATGGTCGGGCGTGTTTCGTTATCTTCCTATGTGCTAAATTTGATAAAATACAATAAAATTAAATAAACAGTAATTGCCTCAGTGTTGTTATTGTTAGCAACATGCTTACAACAAAAACCATGAGAAAACAAAGAGCTGGATTTGTATCAAAATTTAAAATTCGTCAGTAAATTGATTAAAAAAATTATAAATTACCATGTTAAAAGTAGTCGTATAAATAGGCATACGACTCATGGTTGCGTCGTACGTCGTACAAATCTACACTTACCCGTCCGGAGAGCAGGGAATCATGGCTTCACGCAGACGCAGCAGTGTTCATCCCCACTCCTCAAGTCCCCGAAGCTGGTTCAATGTTGTTGCACGTGACAGTGTTCTTCGCAGAAGAAATTGTCTTTCATAGCGTAAGGCACACGGTGATTGATACACATTAAATAAATGACCTTCTAGACTCATCTGTATGCCTCACTTTTGTGCTAATAGAATCGCACGTCTATAAATATGTTCTTTTTGTTTTGCTTATTGATATTTAATTTTTACTTCCTCTGCCCGTACCATAGGTATTATAGGTAGAGGAAGTATTGTTTTCGACCCTAAAATTCGAAGTTGAGTTTTTAGCATATATACACGTTTCAAGGCCCCCTGAATCCAAAAATACTGTTTTTGGAAACATGTCTGTGTGTGTGTCTGTCTGTGTGTGTGTCTGTCTGTGTGGAACTATGTGAACAGGCTAGCTCCGAAACGGAGAATCGTATGAAAACAAAATTTCGTATTTGAGTCAGGTACCTTCTGAAGATGTGATTCGAAGATTGGCGACAAATTTCTCTTATTTTTAAGGGGACTTTACATGAAGAAATTTTCGTTTTTCGCGATTTTCTCGAAAACGGCTCTAACGATTTTCTTTAAAATTTGCACATGTGTTCCTTTTACTGAGAGCTAAAACTTTTATTACAAGCCACCCACTGTTCACCCACTGTTTGTAGAAATTGTCTTGCGTGATGAACAACTGAATACGCGCTCTTTCACGGCCTCTTATTCTATATAAGAATGTGAAGTGAGAAAGATGTATTGTTGGCCAGGTATAGAGTAAAGAAGTATCTGAGGGAAATATTCGATAAATTTCGGAAATTATTCTTTACGGCGGAAAGTTCAATAAACGTCTGCAGTCACTTGTTCTTTTTTTAAGTTTGTTAGGTCTATATAGCCTGTGCTTTTAGTCGCATCATTGAAAGAAGAGGTATTTATAGGATAATTAGCTTAAAATTGTGTCTTGCGATTCTGTACAAGGATATGTGAATACTGCTAACTTTTATTTGGGCAGAGGAAGTTATGTGACTTTCACATCAGATTTTTTGAAGACGAATCCAAGCTCGTAATGAAATGATTTGATTTTTGTTAAGTTTTTGAACCACATCAAAATGTGGCTATCAACATACATAAATTAAGAGAGAGAATGAAAATGGACAACAGAAATTATGTCGAATAGCAGTATAGTGTATAAATTTAGAAAAAAAAAACATCAGAACAGTCCTATAAAAAATTATTATTTCAAAATCTGCTTTCTTGCAACAAACATATTGCAATTGTCTGCGCTTCTGTTAGATCAGGCTTTGCAATTGAAGTGCTGCGGCTAGTCTTCTTTTTTTTTTTTTTTATTTATTGAAAAGAGCCTTCTTTGTTGTAAGATTTTTCGTTTTTTTTGTCATGTCTTTTGTTGTTGTTTTGTGATAGTCCAGGCCTAATTGTTGCTTTTGAACAGCAGCTAATGTTGCTTTTAATAATGCTTTATGTTGTTTTAGAATTTGAAGTTCCTTCTGTGTCGATATGCCTTTAATTAAATCAAATATTTCTGCGGTAATTATGTCTTTTTGCCTCGATAAGGACCCAGGACTCTTCGTGCCTTCTTGTTTACTAACTTGTGCTAGTATTTCTGTTTTTTCAATGGCAGCACAAGTATCCTCATCGTCTATTATTAATTCGCTGGTAGACCTTTCTTCAGGATCTGCAGGGCGTTTGTGGCTCGTTTCAATTTGTGATACGATTGTGAATGACGGTGTTTGGCGGGTTCTTTCAAGTTCATTCATCAGTGCTACGTGACTACAGTAACATTTATTTCAAAATAAGAAAACGCCATTTTCACTTGTACCCCTACCATAGGTAATAAAGATTCGAAATCGAATACCTGTTTGGAATTCTCCTGAATTCAATAATTTTCTTTTTCAGATGAAATAGAACGGTAAGTAAATATCCAAACGGCCCATTTGACTGGAGAAACCACAAATAAAAAATTAAAAAATAAACCGGCGACAGGACTAAAACATTGGACCTCCCTTCTGCGAGCCCAAGACGCTACCATCTAGCTCAGAAAACCAAGTTTGTAAGATTAAAATAATTTAAAATCAAATAGACAATGTAATTTAAAATAAAATTAACAACATAATTGCATGGGCTACTCTTCAATATGCAAATCATTTTTCATTTTAGCCTCCTGGACCAATATCAACAATAATACGCTTAAATTTTATAAAATGTTGCATTTTAACATTTAAAACAATGTTCTGTATACATTTTACAGCCGTACACGCAGAGATCTAAATGCACCACGGTTTAGAAAATTTTACAATACCGTGGATTAATCTTTTTTATAAAACTTGGGCGCCTATGCAAATCTTGTTTTAGGTCATCTCTTTATAAAACGCCTCTGCCTCTGTTATGATATTTCACCTTTATCACAATGTAATGGAATTTAGGAGACGATACTCTTTAGTCAATTCTGCTCTTATATCTCGTGATTCTTTGTTATCATTTTGAATTTGTCACCTGTACACACAAGCAGGTTTGTAGTAAGCACTACAAGTCCCGCCTTCCGCTCGGCGCGGCCTCATCCCCGCTCGGCTTAGTTCGGCAACCAGCCGCCATCTTGAAGCGATGATTCCCTGCTCTCCGGACGGGCAAGTAAATCTACCCTGTGTTTTGGGGTCGATTTTAACATCGATCTTTCAACTATTGATGCTCATAATTTTCTGCAGAGACAAGGACAATTAAAGATCACACTTATCACTACATTTAGCTCTTTAACAGACTGTAGGCCTATAATAATATAACCAATCGTCAAGTTATATCATCAGTGGGCTCTAAGTTTAAAATCGATGAGGAAAATTTCAGTGAACTAGATAGTTTCTATAAGTGACAATTGCAGCACGCAAAAATAAATCCCCGTATTTCACATAACGGCTTTACTGTAATGATTTTGTATGTTTACTTTTACACAGTTTTATTGATGTGATGTCAGAAGCGGTGAAAAAGGTTAAGTGAGAGAATGGGTGTGTGTTACAAAGTGAGGTTAGGTCCGCCCAGCGCTGCCGACGGGACTTCCCCCTCACGCCCACAGATTTAATTACACGCGGCCAATCACTGCCCAATTAATACCGCCCAGGGCTGTACATAATGCATTACTTTCCTCGTTACAATCGCTATATAGAGTGGGGAATACGTAAAGTTACTAAAGTGTTCGAATTGTTGCTGTAGAGCGGGTGTGTTAAACTGTGGCCCTCTCAGTTTGGAAATGCAACCCCCTAAAGTTTTAGGCAATTTTATAAATTTCTTGCCCCCCCCCCAAAAAAAAAGTGTGCGTGGAACGGCACGCGACAGAAGTAAAACTTGTTTTAATTTTTGGATTTTTTTCAATTTTGGATTACTGGATTTTTTCATTTTTGGATTGTTGGACTTTTTAATATAGGGCTTTTGGACTTTTTAAATTTCGGATTTTGGATTTTTAAATTTTTGATGTTTTAATTTTAAAATTTTCGGTTTTTTATTTTTAAATTTTGAATTTCTTATTTTTAAATTTTAAATTTAAATTTTTTAATTTTAGATTTTTTATTTTTACATTTTGGATTTTTTAATTTTGAATTTTATTTTTAAATTTTGGGTACTATTTTCATGACGATTTTCAGCGTTACACAAGCTCTCGATTTACCACTACCGCGGCTAAAGAAGTTTCACTTCAAAAATCTAAAATAATATTTGCTAAAATCTGATTTCCGATCAGTACAGAAGACAAGTGTCTCATAAAATACTGGTAGGCCTACATAGTCCAGTGCCTGTGCACCAGGAAGCTCAAAACAATAAAAATGGACAAAAAATTACTTTAACCTTTATATTCACGAGACAGTTTCTCACACAATGTACAAACCCATGCCGGTCTGCAAAGAAAACAGTCAACATAATGATTAGGCTCATAGTTTATTTCTTCTGCCTTATTTTATAAATCTTTAATCAAATTTAGATTTTTTTTCCAATTTCTTTCCATAATTTTATTACAATTTTAAGACAGCTACTGTAGTTCACAATACGTTTTGAATTTAAGGGTTTAGGGCAGTGGTCTTTAACCTTTTTTTTAAGTAAAAGCTAGCGGACCGCATTGATTTATTGATTATTAATAAAATCAGTTAAACTGATGTAACAAAGTGCCATAATGCTTTTGTTTAATCAGTGATAATTGCAATTATGATATGAAGGAAATCAGTTTAAAAAAAATTGATTTCCGAGTTAAGCTGCAGATTGATTCATTAAGCAGGACTTAGGCCTACGGAAGAACAAAGGTCTAAAGTTTAATAAGATTATGTGAAGGATATGTGGGCAGTGTTATTTGTCAAAACTAACTGCATTGCTACTTCCAAAGCCGTATATGAACACTGTAAAACAATATGTTGTCATGAGAACTGATTTGCACTTGATAAATTCTTTATATCACCATAAAATACGAATTAAATTGGGCATTACTCCGCTACCGGTCAACCGATATGGGCCAAAACCAATAGACTTCTTCCAATGGACGTTATAAATGCGTATACCAAGTTTTATGAAAATCCGATAAAGCGTAATTTTTTATCGCGCGTACAGACAGACGGACAGACATTTTCCAACCTGCACATAATCTCGTAAAGTGCCATTCTGGCACTTAGGCCTAATAACACGATAACTACGTAATACAAATATATAAATTATATTAAAATATCTTAGCATTATACATGTATGTTCCACTATGCAATGTTAATGAATAACACAAAACACAGTAACATGTGAGATCTAACACTGTTTCTTTCTCACTAAATTGTCAATATTGGCATTGTAGTTAAAAATTAATAATTTTGCGGGGTGCCAAAAATTAAGCCACGGGTAGCATGTGGCTCTCGGGCCGTGGGTTGAAGGCCACTAGTTTAGGGTATCAACGATAGGCTAGGTCTAATATGAGAATATTATAGGAGAAAAATTCCTCCGACACTGGGACCTTTGACTATTCGCGCCAATGCTCTACCAACTGAGCTAAGCCGGAGTTCAATTCACAGCGCCAGATGGAACCTCTCTCCTATGACTGATTGCCCTAATGGTCTACCTCACAGACAGACAAGTTATGTCATATGCAGTACAGTGAGGCACACTAATTAGTGATTTTTGTGACCGGGCTCCCACTGTTATTGTACAGTTAACATTCAAGATAGATATATAAGCTTTCATGAACCACAGATTATTGTCTCTGTTGGACATTACATGAGAATATTATAGGAGAAAAATTCCTCCGACACTGGGACTTGAACCCAGGACCTTTGGCTATTCGCGCCAATGCTCTACCAACTGAGCTAAGCCGGAGTTCAATTCACAGCGCCAGATGGAACCTCTCCCCTATGACTGATTGCCCTAATGGTCTACCTCACAGACAGACAAGTTATGTCATATGCAGTACAGTGAGGCACACTAATTAGTGATTTAGTCATAGGAGAGAGGTTCCATCTGGCGCTGTGAATTGAACTCCGGCTTAGCTCAGTTGGTAGAGCATTGGCGCGAATAGCCGGAGGAATAGTCGGAGGAATTTTTCTCCTATAATATTCTCATGTAATGTCCAACAGAGACAATAATCTGTGGTTCATGATAGCTTATTTAGGTCTAATATGACGTACGGCTCTTTATGCTTTATGGTTACCTAATGATGCTCTGCTAAACCATTTTTGACGTGTAAACGTGTATGGGGGGTCACTTGCTAAAACACAACTATTGTTGGGAGCTGACGAGATGATCCGTGATTTGGTGGTGGCATGCAGGGGGAAGACGGTGTTGTGCTTTAACTGCAAGTGTAGGGGAGCGCTGCTATTGTCTGCAGATTAGAGCTCCATAGTCATGCCAGGGATCATCTCGTCAGCTCCCAGGCCAAAAAACACGACCTCAGTACAACACAACCTATAAACAGAAGACCACTGCACAGGTTGAGATTAAAATAAAAAATCGGGAGCGTTTAGTGACACGCGATAGAAGTGAAACTTGGATTTTTTTTTTATTCTTTGATTTTTCAATTTGGGATTATTTGATTTTTTTCAATTTTGGATTGTTGGACTTTTTAATTTTCACTTTTTCCTAAAGTCCATGTCTCACTGTCATAGAGTGCTATGCTCCAGATATATAGGCCTATCACTTTAGGAACCCTTTTCTGATTTTTAGGTCAATATTTGACACCAATAGACTTTTCTTCTTAAAGAAAGCCCTTTTTTGCTTGTAATATCCTGAGTGAATCTAAAATCCAAGTAAGGGCCGTGAAAGTACAAAGTACAAAGTAAAAAAGAGATGAAATAAACTACTACGTAGACCTACGCTGTCAAATCTGTCTGTCTGCAACCCTATAGCCCCCCACGCTAGGGCGAAGGGGCCTCCAAGTGGAGGTGTCTGTTACCTATATGAATTTTGTTACGCTTATTTTCTGAGAGAGGGCAGAGGCACAGGTGGTAAGCCCATCGCCTCTAAACCCCCCTCAGGAAACTAAGGAATTACTTGGACGTGAAAGGGCCGATAAATTTTGTCCAGAGGCTCTAATTTAGGCTTGGAGTTCTTTTACGTGCCGTAAATCTACGACACGGGCCCCCCAGCTTAAAGTCCCTCCCGGAGGACTCCGTGCCCAGGATTTTTACGTCCTAAAAAACCCATCGACGCGGCAGGGTTTGATCCCACGACCTTCGGATCTAGAGGCGGGCACGCTACCTCTAGACCACCGCAGCTGACAGTAATTAAGATGTTAAAGTGAAAATTGTCCACCGCTGTGGCTCAGGGGATGCGTCCAATCCTCTCACGCAGCGGGCCCGGGTTCGATTCCTGGTCGGGACAAGTTACCTAGGTGAGGTTTTTTCCGGGGTTTTCCCTCACCTATGAGACATATGTCAGGTAACTTTAGGCCCTTGTGGTCCCCGGATGTCATCTGGCCGTCATTATCATCTTCATCCTCATCCTCGCCTTGTTCTGAGTGAGTGAGTGTGTGTGAATGGTGTGTATCGTCCTATATGTTCGTGTTGTCTCGGAGGTGGCCCCGGCATTGGGCTGATCACTCATCCGGGGAGGCCCTCCATGTCCTTGTCTGGTCAAAAAAGTATGTATGTGATCCAAAGGTAATCCCTCTCCCGACAGGTCGCGGCCCTGTAAGGCCCGGGCGGCTTGGGTCGCTTAAATCCTAAAAGGGAGAGGTAAAACTACGAAAAAGAAAGAAAGAAAGTGAAAATTATGAAACTCGCTTTGCTTGTTTCATAAACATACTCGTATCTTCATAAATGCCTTTATAGGCTTCTTGCATAATGAACCATTAATTATTATGTTTAATAATATTGTGTGCCTAATTGTAGTGGGAACCATGGTGCTAGATTTAGATTTTAGGTTTCCTCAAGATTAAGTTCTTAAAAACAACTGTAGGCTTATATCTAGAATCTCAATTTAATTCCAGATAAACAGTAACAAGTAGGCTACTAGGCTCTCTATTTTCGTAGGTAATCCCACGAGAGTTTACGAGTTTATCGATAGATTCGCGATAGGAGCGAATTAATCTGATGAAACTCGTCAACTCGAGTTGGATTTATTAAGACTAAGTTATTCCATGAATAAAATGTATAGGACTATATAAATAATAATTACTTTCGTGCTTTGTTGTATAAAAACAAAACTAACAGCTGCGAGATCACGGCATACTATGAATCAACCATCCATAAATTGATTCGAGTTACCATGGATAGTGCATGGATAGTGCCACGAATGGTGCATATAAGACACAGTTAACTTCATTCAGGTAAGCTAACAGCAGAACAGAATAAAAGCACAAGAACTGGCTTGCACCAAATCGGAATTGTGATTTTAATGAAAGTACATTTATATTATTTCAATTTCCAAACTAGTTATGTTGTATAAAACTAGGATGTGCCCGCGGCTTCGCCCACGATAATTAACTGAAAAATTAGAAATTAATAGTATAATAATTATTAAAGCATTATATTTATTAACACTTGCACGCGAATCATTCTTAAACTAAACCATTAATAATTAATGAAACAGCTAAAATTCCGGCTTTAGAGTACATTCCACGATTAGAAATTGCCACCTGGGAAAACGATCTCAGATTCGATTATGTAGTTCCAAAGATAACTGTGATCCACTGCCTTCTAAACTGTATAGGCTAATTCTCGTGCGTAATTCTCGAGACGGCGGTGGATAATGGCATTTTTCAACTGTTTGTTGACAGATGAATGAGATGTGAATTTTATTTGATAAATTCAGTGTAATTTTAAGAAATTATATAATTTTTCAAGAGAAGGAGTGATTGATTTGGATTATTATTATCAGCGATATTTCAAGAGTTAAATCATCAATATTTTACTGCTGGTGCCCCCGGCTTCGCCCGCCACTATTCATTAACTCCAGGATTTTTAAGAAATTTACACTGGTAGATTATTAAAAATGTTTGTGGTTCAGAGCTATGAAAATTGTAAGTAAAAATAAAATTAGAATATTTGTTCATTGAGTTCATTTCACTTAGGCCTTATATAATAAAGAAACGGTTTTCCTAATCTTGTAGTCGTCATGAAAGTTTAGACCGAGAGATACGAACATCGCCGAGTATACCCGATGTCTCACGAAGCGGGCGAGCAAGCACGCTATTTAGGGCCGTTGAATTGTATAAGAGTAGATAATCTGTTTTCCTGCTGTTTAATGGCAGCATGTGACGTATTCATCACTGCACTTTGATGCTTAAGTACCCAGTAACGAGCTGACGATTTTATCAGGTAAAATTCCTTCCTCATATTAATAGCAAGCATTTTATAAGATAAACGATCGTGATTGGTCTATATCCGAGGAATTGCTAAACGTTATTGGTTAATACCAAATATGCGGCATATGAGTGGAATAGTCGATATAATTATTGCGAGAACGTGGTTTGAGCAAATTTATCTAATGAAACTCGTCAACTCGTGTAGGGTTTATTAAGACTATTCCATGAATAAAATGTAAATAATAACAATTTTCTTACTTTGTTGTCAATATTTTGCCCGCAGGGAGATCACGGCATAGCCTACTAAATGAATGAACAGTCCATGAATCGATTCGAGTTTCCAATGCTACCAATAGTGTGTTAATGATTAGAAATGGACTCACCAATAATGTTCGCAGACACAATAGTGTTTCTTGATAATGCAGTGTCAACTTACCTGAAAAGAAAGAAATTAAGCATTATTAGTAAAGTTTCATCGATAGTATTGCATCTTTTTTATATGAAGGTTAAAAGATAGGGAATATGTAGAAATATGTAACATGAAATAATTGATTAAATAAGGACAATTTGTTTCTGCATATTTTTGTTTTATTTTGCATTTTTCGTCAATTTTAAGAGATGTCTTTTTTGGCAATTTTTAGGTCATTTTCGGGATTTTTAGTTCATTTTTCAGTGGAGGTAGAGAGGAGCTTTTCCATGTTCAAATCGTTACTTTCAGACAACAGACAATCGTTTTTATTTGAGAATCTCCGCCAAGTGTTCATAGTTCATTTTAATTCAGGTTTATTGTAAACACCACAACAATTTTTCCTTGTAGCAATAAAGAATTAATGTTTTTATCTTTCTTCTTAAATTACACATATTTACTAGGGGCAACTTGATGGGCATGCCAGTTCAGAAAGAATTTCTTTTTCGCTAAGGGTGTCCAAGTAGTATAAATTTACTTACTCCTTTAGTAACAAAATAAGTGTGTTTTATATTGCAAATTTATATCCACCCAAATTGCCTTTACCAAATTTCTTGAAAAAATAATTATGAGTAAGAATGGTAAATTTATTTGTAATTTTCTAAAAATTCTGTCATTATTTTACTATTCTAGGTCATAAATGCATTTTTATTTTGCATTTTTCCACTGTTTTAAGGTCATTAAATGCCTTGCCCTAGATAACTTTCGTGTATTCTTATTTTTTGTGTACTCCTATCTTTTGTATCTTTTTTTATTATTATTATTATTATTATTTTGTATGTATGAATTGAATTTTTGGCATGAACATTGTAATTGGAATTTCTGCCTGTAATATTCATTATTCTTAGGGGCGGATTTCTGACCTAAAAAATAGGATATATGCATGCAGTTATGACCTAAAAAAACATTAAAATATGGCCAATAAAATTTAAAATATGACTTTACCACTTACACATTGTGTATATTTTTTAAAAGTTTTTTTTTTTACAATTCATTTTACTAATATAAAATATATAAGTTAGTATTTAAAATATCTGTAAATTCTCAAAAAGTACCATTATATTGCAAAATTTACAAAATATATGAAACTTCAAAATTTCTTTAATATGCACACAAATAGGCCTATGCCAAAAATACGACATACTAAATATGCTACAATAGTTAAAAATTTCCTAAATATGCAGTTATATGCACAATAAAAGCAGTTCCATTTTCACCAGGATGCTTGGAATGGGGTTTAAATTAATCGGAAACCTGAAATAATACAAAGGGGAAAAATATGACGTGTCATAGAAATCCGCCCCTAGTTATTATTATTAAATAAATAAATAAATAAAATATCACAATAGTTCTTTTACGTAGGCCTATGGCAAGAGTACTGTATACAAAGTAAGAGACAAGAAAACACGTAATTTGCATTAGAGTAAGTGCCATGTAATATTGTCAATAAGTACAGTTGTAAACAAGGAGAAACAGATTTGTATACAGGATATAAGTTAAAGCAGATCGATAATAAAGTGAAGAGAGACATCTTTACTGCATGCACTGCCTATAGCAATTACTAGCATTAACTTGTCTTTCTGAATCAACAGTCAATAAAACGATATTATGCATACATATCACTATGTACCCTCCTACGTTATAAATATAATCTACTCTGTTACTCTATGTCGAGAATTAAGCCTACATCCTGTTTTCCAGTCTAAAATTCTTACTTACTTACTTACTTGCTCAATGGCAATAGACAATTCCTAAGCAAGGAATATAATCTATTTTATGGAACCCGAAGGTTCATTGCCGTGCTTACCTGAGCCCGCCATTCAACCCTATTCTGTGCTAACTCCATCCAATCATCCCTGGAAAATCCTAATTCCCTTAAATCTATCTTAATATTGTCCTCCAACCTGCATCTAGGTCTTCCAAGTAGTCTTTTCCCTTCGAGTCTCCCCGTCAATATTTTTGAGATATGTCTTTCCTCCCCCATGCGCGCAACATGTTCAGCCCATTTCATTCTCCAATAGTCTATCTGCAATTTGTTGTCGCATTTCGAGCATTTGTCGCATTTAAATTTCAGCTGTGCTTATAGCCTACTCCTTTTAGCTTCGAGGCCATATCAGAAGTTCAGGATCTGTGTCTGTACAGTAGGGTGGGCCATGGAACTATTGCTTGTCAATTGTTACTATTGTCTGTGTATTTTATGGAGTAAATTTCAACTGATATTAATTTAAATGGATATGATGGTGAGAATGATTCATGATATGTAAATATCCAATTCGGCATTTGCCTTTACGATTGGGGAAACCATGAGAAACCCATGTCAAATTGGCCGGCCCCGGGATTTGAACCTGGGACCTCCCGAATATGAGTCCAAGACGTTACCATCTCGGCCACCTCCCTCGGTATTACATGTTTTGAGAACTCCTCAATTAAAAAATAATGTAAACAATGAGGGTCAAAGCCTTGTGAATTAAATAAACAGATGGCCTTCCTCATTATATTTTTAGTGCTCTGGTAAGTGGTTCTGGAACTTACTTACATATGGATACTTTATCAAAGCACAAATTTAGGTGGTTTGTAGAAACACAAAAAGTTACCCTTGCGTAATTTCTGTACTTTGGATCATAGGCGTACCGAGGGGGGGGGGGTTGGGGGTTTGAACCCCCCCCCCCTCCCATTGATTAAAAAAAGGAAAATTGTATGATTTTTTTAAGTCTGCCCATAATTTACTTAATAAAAGTATAAAACGTGGGAAGCTTAAAACTCGTTATTTTGCGTCTTACTTTTTAAAATTTTCCGAGGGAGGACCCCCGGAAGCTTAAAATTTGTTATTTTGCGTCTTAATTTTTTAATTTTTCGGGGGAGGACCCCCGAACCCCCCCTCTCTCTGGGGGGTATTCCATACCCCCCAGATGTTATAACCCTCCCCATATGGTCGGCCTAGTTACGCCTATGCTTTGGATAATTTACCCAGTTTATAGAAACCGGGCATTAGAATAATAAAAAACTCCAGAGTTGGAAAATACAATTGTCATGACCAGGGCCCGGATTCTGATGACCTAAAATTGTTTGAAAAATTACCTATAAAATGACCCTACATTTTAAAGAAAATGACTTAATAATTGTAAAGAACGATCTAAAAACTTATATTTTATTTATAGAAAGGTATTATTGTACACACGAAGTTATAGACTAATCTGTGATTAGTTTTTAAAAACTTTGTTCCTTGTTCTTGATTGGAGCATTTGAGAAGAAAAGTAAGAAAATAGTTTTAAAAATAGATCCTACAAAAAATGTTGCATTATACTAATCTAATAATTTATTTAAATATCACCTTATGCAGAAAAAAGACAGAAACGATAATGTACTCAATGTAAATGACAATGAAAATGACAAAATAATGACGTAAAATTGAAATAAATGCCCTAAAAATATAAAATTGTATAAAAATGACAAAAAATGACCTAATAAAAATGTATTTCTGTAATCTAGAGACCAAGATTAGAATTTATCTACAAGTTGGCAATGTCTATGAAGCATCAATAAAAAGATGACATTGTGATTTTTATCCGGGCTCTAGTCATGACACATTGACATATTTGTAGTATTTGTCACACCCGTAGAGTTTTATGAAATAGGGCCCAGGTCTAGTGTGGATTGGCCAAAATTCGACTAAGAATTAAGATTTGCTTTCCGTGTCAAAGTAGGGCCCGCTCGTGCACACAACCGTAAGGAATCGTGCTGGAGGTAACCATGGAGATGTTTTTGTGCCTTGTGAAGATTGCAGGTTAGTTAGTAAAAACAACAGTGAGGTTCTAATGTGTATCATCAACCCGCAAATTATCACACATCGGAATTAAATGCCAGCATTGTTGTGCCCGCCCCCGGGGGCTGCGTGCAGGTAGAAATAACCACGCTTAGCAGCGAATTAAATAAAAATCACATCTTTAACAATATCCACTCCGGGTGCTGGCTATTTGGCGATAACTAGGGCCCGGATTTTTAGGTTTTTATAAACCCTATGGTAAGTTCTTGAAGTGAAACTTCATTAGCCGCGGTAGGGGTAAATCGAGAGCTTGTGTAACGCTCAAAAATCGTCACGAAATTAGTGAGGTGTGATGGAACGGACTGAACAGAAAACAATCAACACAATGATTAGGCTTATCCAAAATTTAAAAATCCAAAAAATTAAAATTAAAAAAATCGAAAGTACAAAACTTAAAAATAGAAAAATCCAAAATTAAAAATACAAAAACTCCAAAATTAAAAAATCCAAAGATCTAAAATTTAAAAAATCCAAAATTAAAAAATCCAAAATTACAAAATTAAAAAATTAAAAGATCAAAAATTTAAAAAATCCAATTCCAATTTAGAAAAGTCCAAATACCCAATATTAAAAAAGTCCAACAATTCAAAATTGAAATAATCCATTAATCCAAAATTTAAAAAATTTCCACGCACACTTTTTCCCCCTAAACATACTAAAACATTGGATATATATGCATTTATGAATGTCTCTGCTGGACATTACATGAAAATATTATAGGAGAAAAAATCCTCTGACACTGGGATTTGAATCCAGGTCCTACAAGGACAATAATACATGGTTAATGAATGCATATATTCATCTTGAATGTTACTCTACAATAACAGTGAAAGCCCAGTCACAAAAATCACTAATTAGTGTGCCTCTCATTACTGCATATGACATAACTTGTCTGTCTGTGAGGTAAACCATTTAAAGGCAATCAGTCATAGGAGAGAGGTTCCATCTGGCGCTGTAAAGTGAACCCTGGCTTTGCTCAGTTGGTAGAGAAAAGAGAAGAGAAAAAGAGAAAAGAGAAAAGAGAAAAGAGAAAAGAGAAAAGAGAAAAGAGAGAAGAGAGAAGAGAGAAGAGAGAAGAGAGAAGAGAGAAGAGAGAAGAGAGAAGAGAGAAGAGAGAAGAGAGAAGAGAGAAGAGAGAAGAGAGAAGAGAGAAGAGAGAAGAGAGAAGAGAGAAGAGAGAAGAGAGAAGAGAGAAGAGAGAAGAGAGAAGAGAGAAGAGAGAAGAGAGAAGAGAGAAGAGAGAAGAGAGAAGAGAGAAGAGAGAAGAGAGAAGAGAGAAGAGAAAAGAGAGAAGAGAAAAGAGAGAAGAGAGAAGAGAGAAGAGAGAGAGAAGAGAGAAGAGAGAAGAGAGAAGAGAGAAGAGAGAAGAGAGAAGAGAGAAGAGAGAAGAGAGAAGAGAGAGAGAGAAGAGAGAAGAGAGAAGAGAGAAGAGAGAAGAGAGAAAGAGAGAGAGAGAGAAGAGAGAAGAGAGAAGAGAGAAGAGAGAAGAGAGAAGAGAGAAGAGAGAAGAGAGAGAGAGAGAGAGAAGAGAAGAGAAGAGAAGAGAAGAGAAGAGAGAAGAGAGAGAGAGAAGAGAAGAGAGAGAGAGAAGAGAGAAGAGAGAAGAGAGAAGAGAGAAGAGAGAAGAAAAAGAGAAGAGAAGAGAAGAGAAGAGAAGAGAGAGAAGAGAAGAGAAGAGAAGAGAAGAGAAGAGAAGAGAAGAGAAGAGAAGAGAAGAGAAGAGAAGAGAAGAGAAGAGAAGAGAAGAGAAGAGAAGAGAAGAGAAGAGAAGAGAAGAGAAGAGAAGAGAAGAGAAGAGAAGAGAAGAGAAGAGAAGAGAAGAGAAGAGAAGAAGAGAAGAGAAGAGAAGAGAAGAGAAGAGAAGAGAGAGAAGAGAAGAGAAGAGAAGAGAAGAGAAGAGAAGAGAAGAGAAGAGAAGAGAAGAGAAGAGAAGAGAAGAGAAGAGAAGAGAAGAGAAGAGAAGAGAAGAGAAGAGAAGAAGAGAGAAGAAAGAAGAGAAGAGAAGAGAAGAGAAGAGAAGAGAAGAGAAGAGAAAGAGAAGAGAAGAAGAGAAGAGAAGAGAAGAGAAGAGAAAGAGAAGAGAAGAGAAGAGAAGAGAAGAGAAGAGAAGAGAAGAGAAGAGAAGAGAAGAGAAGAGAAGAGAAGAGAAGAGAAGAGAAGAGAAGAGAAGAGAAGAGAAATGAGAATGTATGATCTTCTGTAACTGAATGTTGTGAGATGATAAGCAACACTGTAACTTATGCATCACTAGCAAACACCTGTTACAGTCGCTAATGTAATTGATTTATTTGGTTACGGTTAATACCGCGTCTCACACGTGGCCAGATAAATCAACTGAACTGTGCTTTAAACAAAGTTATGAATATCGTGCGTTAGGGAAGCACATTATGTGCAAAAACACATATACAGGGTGGTCCTAAACTATGTGTCAAAAATGTAAAGGTAGGTAGAGGGGACCTAAATAAGCGTATTTCGTATAGGAATGTGTGTGCGGTAATGACGCATTAAAGCGCTAGCTTGTAAAGAAGTATGAATCACAGGAAACTGAAAAGACAAGTAAAGACAAAAGAAAACACAAATTTATTAACAGTTTACAACAGGTGCTCGAAAGGCTTTTAATATGACCCAGAAAAGAAAAACTCTAAGTAGGTTAAATCAGGAGAACGCGGTGGCCAGGGAACTAAACCACCCCGTCCTATCCAATGCTGGCCGTAGACAGCATCCAGGTGATTCCTGACGTTTAGACACACACTATCCTATACGAAATATGCTTACTTAGGTCCTCTCTTCCTACCTTTACATTTTTGACACATAGTTTAGGACCACCCGGTACTTACAAATGTACATATATGTATATCTTTTATATTGTTTCAATAAGGTAACTTATTTTTCTCGGCAGGTATTAGAAAGTTATTTATTTTTACTTCCTCTGCCCGTACAATAGGTAGAGGATGTATTGTTTTCGACCCCCAAATTCGAAGTTGAGTTTTAACCACCGCCGTCTCGAGAATTACACTGCCTGTCCTATGCTTTATTTTAACATGGAGTTCAGAGTATTGTTAAATTGCCTAATTTATCCAGTAGAGGCGACACAGTTCACACCCAGATTGCAGCAATCACTAATCAAAATAAGCATTAAAACAGACACAGGTACTTGTGTTATTTGTTTAGAACGTAATATTATTCCAGTATATGACACTTACCTTGAAATGGAATTTTGGAGCAATAATTAAAATAAATGTAAATTAATTAGACGCATTGATAGACTATATTATGAGCACCGCCGTCTCGAGGAGTAATACAGTTTAGAAGGCAGTGATTACGAGACGGCGGTGACAGCACTACATAATCAACAATGTCGTAGCAAAAAACAAGAAGCAGTCTGGGTGTGAAAGGTGCTGCCATCTGTAATGTCGCCGAGTACGCAAAATTAGCCGTATAGGACAGGCAGTGTATACACGATTAATACAGTTTAGAAGGCAGTGGTTTTAACATAAATAAACGTTTCAAGGCCCCCTGAATACGAAAATACTATTTTAAGAAACTTGTTGTGTGTGTGTGTGAACAGCCTAGCTCCAGAATGGAAAATCGTATGAAAACAAAATTTTGCATTTGGGTCAGATACCTTCTGAAGATGTGACACGAAGATTGGGGACAAGTTTCTCTTATTTTTAAGGCGACTTTACATGAAGAAATTTTTGTTTTTCGCGATTTTCTGTAAAACGACTCTAACGATTTTCTTTAAATTTTGCACATGGATTACTTACACCAAGAGCTAAACTTTTATTTGAAACATTTTTCCGAAATAATTATCTCAAAGGCCACCCACTCCGAATACGTGATCCTTGCAATATGGCCTCAGAACGTGAAGTGTGAAAGTATATTGGCCATGCTTAAAGTAAAGAATGTTATGAGAGTAGGCCTACACTAATCAGATTTCGAGTTAGTATATATATATAGGCCTATATATATATATATATATTATACTAATAGGCTAACAGTTATTTGGGCAGAGGATTTATTTAAAAAAAGAATGAACATTACAGGTATAACACCCAATTATAATGTTCATGAATATCCTAGCAATACATCATGAACTTACAATAACCCAAATAGGAAATGGACGATTAAAAAGCAGGAAAGTTAGGATAATTATTGATGTAAAAGTAAGAAGTAAAAAGAGAGTACAGAAAATAAGAGATATCTATCTAACCTTTAGGACAGACGACCTAACAAGATTTCAATTTAAAAATACACGACTTAAGAATAACGTAGGCCTACTCAACTTTAATACATTCCGTTATCATCTATGGCATAATTTTGTTAAAAAGAAAGTATTATTAAAATTTCCCTATCCAAAACCTCTTGACTATCCGCCTAAATTAATATTTTCCAAATCTACTACATAAAAATCAAACTTCGTATATATCTCATGATAGCACATCCAACGCCACCTATGAACAAGACAGTAATTCAATTGTGAGATTAACTGCCATAGCAACCGAGGAAAAAAAAAAACTTCTCTATCTCTTATATATATAAGAGGCTTTGTCCTGACTGAATGACTGACAGAGAATCAAGGTACAGTCTAAACTATAATAGGTAGAGACTTGGAATTTTGACAGTACCTTCGTTTCATAATGTAAGTGCTCACTAAGAAAGGATTTTGAAAAATTTCGATTTTAAATGCCAAAAATAAAATGTTTTTGAGAATACTTAATCCCTTTTTAGACAGAATTATCCGATCCAAATCACATTTAACATTAAAACATATTGTTACCAGTGGGTCTCAGATGGGTTTGGAAAAAAAATGAAACTCGAATTTGACAGATTAGAGAACTATCAATATCCACGAAAATAATGCAGTCACATAACTTTCTCTACCCTGGACATAGAGAAAACAATACGAGGTATGGTAATATACATAATAGTATAACGCAGGTTTTTGGAGAGAGAAGTATGAAAGGGATATTACATTTCTGTTTAATTTCATCCCCAAAACGGTTTTATGGTAATATGAGAGTGAGAAATAAAATATTCCGCAAAGACAATAGTATTTTAGATTCCCGGAATTTATGTTTCTTCTTATTTGAACCCCTACCCGGCTTCGTGTGTAGAAGCGATAGGATACAAAATTCGGTAGGCTATAGGATAATTTCCACGCTTGAGAAAATTTTGTTGTGACCACAGGTATCGATATAATTCATTAAAATAGGCGAGGTACTGTGGACTGTGCGATATCATTATTATTATAAGAGGGATAATCAATATAGGCCTAAATATGGTCAAACGTTGCTCGATTTGGACGAAACTCACTATAGGCCTACAGGGGTTTTCTGGGCCAAGGACCTCGAATCTGAGGTAGCTTTTACCAGGCGACGCTATCTAATCGTGGTATGTAGGCCTAATTCACGTGATTTAATTGTTAATAAATATAATGATTTAACTATTATGCTCGTAACTTTTAATTTTTGAAATAATTATGGCGGGCGAAGCCGCGGGCACATGCTAGTATATAATTATATAAGAGGCTTTGTCCTCACTAACTGACTGGTTGACAGAGTATCAACGTAGAGCCTAAACTAGGCCTATAACATGTAGAGCATGGGTGCGCATCTGTGGCACATCGTGTCACTGTGCGGTAGGGGAATTTCTCCCACTACAGTCGCCCTTGACGTCAGCATAAAGCAGTTTCGACGTGACACTGAACATGAAGAACAGGTTTCTTACGTCACAGCAAGGGATGGGTACTAAAACGTTTCCCCTCAGTTGCTTACCTATGAGGTAGAGACTTGGAATTTTGACGGTACACTCGTTTCATAATGTAAGTGCATACTAAGAAAGGATTTTGCAAAATTCTTGATTTTAAATTTAAAAAATCACATGTTTTTGAGGATACGAAATACCTTTTTACACAGAATTATCAAATCCAAATCAAATTGCATGTACAGTTCTCTTGACAACAGCGTATTGTTGGCAGTGTTCACAGGTAGCTTTACAAATAAATGATACGGGACTTTGACAAATTAGAGAACCTTAAATGAATAAGTTATTGAAGAATGAAATCCACGAAAATAATGCACAATGTGATGCAGTCACATAACTTTCTCTGTCCTGGACATAGAGAATACCATTTTCTCACTTCACATTTTGGTGTAAAATAAGATGTATAGAGGGGACAGCATAATCCAGCTTTCTCAGCCCGAGTGTGTGTCAACGAGTAAGTTATGCCATTTCAGAAGTCGGTAAAACTTTCTATCCAATGATACGTTATTCATAGCTGTAGGCTTCGTATTTTTAGTTGAGAAATGGAATGTTTATCACAGGCCCTAAGCATGTAAAAGGAGACAGAATAGGATGGAACATTTTTAGTCGTATGCGCGCAATTTATTATTATGTCCCAGGTTTGTGGAGAGGAAAGTGTGGTATTGGATTTATTTTTTATTTCAGCCCCGAAACGGTTGTATGGTAACATGAAAGTGAAGAATAAAATATTCCCTAAAGACAATACAATTTTATGTTACCGGAAATTCTGTTTCTTCTTATTTGAACCCTTACCAGGCTTGGTGTGTAGAATCAATGGGGTGCAAAATTCTGCATCCTCTATGAGCCATAATTAGCTACATTAAGAGTATTCTGAGGGAAGAGTTTGACTGTGATATGTCATTCTTCCTCATTTCAAATTCTACATACCTATTTAAGGACGTAGAGTTTGAAAATCGGAAGTCCTTCATAAGTTAATTCCGAATTACAAAATACAAAACCCAAGCGATGCCGGGCATTTGATGAAAAAATGAAATGATGAAATGAAAAAAATGATATATTTTAATATTGCTTTGGCAATAGAATTAGGTCAGTGCAATTTTATGTTATGTCAGGGAATTCCTGCAGCAATTTTTCCTGGTTTATATTCTGGAGCTAATTTATCGTTTGAAATTTATAAAAACGGTACAATTATCAAAGTACAGTGTAATAATGCTCACCATATAAAACTACGAAGTCTTCAAATAAATAATCTGTGAGGTAACTATACAATTAAAACAAAATTACAATTAACGAAAAAGTTGTAAACAGTTAGGATGGCTGGATCAGTCACCCATAGCCCCTAGAATAAATAGCGTTCTAGTATTGTGTAAACTTTATAACGTTTTTGCTAATTATTAATTATATAATATTATGTAATTATGTAATATACCATGTAATGGTAATCTATGGTTGCTTCAGTCATTTTAAATTTAATAGCAAATTATTATTCGCAGAATATTGTCTCATTTAATATACGAGTATAATTTAATGTGACTTATTATTGTTTCCTGGCGATTAGGAAAAAATATTTTATGGTCTTAACTTTCAAAGGTTTAATAAAAGCATTAGGCCTATTGTCACTATTATTATTATTATTATTATTATTATTATTATGAATAATACAGGTTATGAAGCTCGTCGTTAGGCAGTTTTCTCCAGTCCCCATTTTCATCTCTCTTAGGCAAAAATATTTTCCTAAGCACCCTGTTTTCAAACACACTCATGGCCGAGTGCACCAACCTCGGTGTTCAGAATACCGCGGTAAAGTTGCTTAGTTTACCCTGGTAAAGTCATATTTTCGTTGCATCGTGCTCGGTTTCGACTTTTACCGCGGTAAGATGCAAACCGCCCGTGAAGGAGCTGTAAAGTGAAAAAACCGCTGTTTTCTTTCCAAGATGGAGATCAGCGTAATGTATCATATTTATGATATCTAGGCCAAAAGCTAATTGAATATAAAGAATAATGAGACAGGTGGGATCTATTTGAAGAATGAACGATGGTGCATATCTTTGCAAATACTGTGCTGTAACATCGATTGAAATTACCTTCCTTTCTTACCTCAACCAAACCAGGTCCATCGAGTAGGCTAGTGGGCGTAACCACGATTGGTACGATTAGTACAGTACTTATGGTGTTTGAATTCAGACGACATATATACGCAATATAATAATCCATTTTATCCTTATGAACATTTATTACTGAACAATAAGGCAAGAAATAAATGAAATATGGAAAACCAGTGGGCCTAGGCCAACTTTGCAGTGAATGGCTACATACATCACGATATAGCCTATGTACCGGTATATAGTGTATGTAATCAATTTATCATACTTGCGCACACACACGAACATAATTATAACAGCCCTTTCATGGCTATGTAGATGATTTTGCACCTAAAATTTCCACTAGTCGAACGGGAATAAAAGTGAGGCTATGTCGAACTCAGAACAGAGATTTCATGGTGTTGCTTTGCCTTGGATTGCACAGGTGTGAGAATTATTCTTTAAAACATAAATGTTATTTTATTGAAATGTACTGACAGGTGGGATCTATTTGAAGAATGAACGATGGTACATATATTTGCAAATGTTGTATGTAACATCGATTGAAATGACCTCAACCAAACCAGGTCCATCCAGTAGGCGTAATCAACTGATTTTCACGATCGTTACAGTATATATGGTGTTTGAATTCAAAGTCAGACATATATACCCAATATAATATTCCATTTTATCCTTAAGAACATTATTATTGAACAATAAGGCAAAAAAATAAATGAAATTTGGCCTATAGACGAGCCACCGTGACTGGAAGACGTGCAGAGAGAGAGCGAACCTAGCGGCCATGGAAGAAACCAACACAAATCAACACAAAATTTCTCCATGGGATTTGCTTCATAGCAGAGTAACCGCGATATTTCCAAGCATTAGCAAACCGCGATATTTTAGCAATGGTGCACAGAGATTTTGAAAATACCCCGGTATTACGTTTACCGCGGTAACGAAACGGCTGAGAAAACCGGAGAATGGTGCACTCGGGCATCAGATTATGTTCTTCCCGAAGAGTAAGCGATCATGTCTCACATCCATATAACTTAATACAACCGGCAGGATAATTGTCTTATAGTAGCCTGTACTCTTCACCGGATACAGTAAGGGTAATTAAATCACGGAGGATGAAATGGGCTGGACATGGGGGAAGGAAGACATATCTCAAAAGTATTGACTGGGAGACTTGAAGGGAAAAGAGCACTTGGAAGACTTACACATAGGTGAGAGGACAATATTAGGATAGATTTAAGGGAAGTAGGATTTGAGTGGGATGGTTGGAGGGAGTTAGCACAGAATAGGGTTGAATGGTGGGCTCAGGTAAGGGCGGCAATGAACCTCCGGGTTCCATAAAATAGATAATATTCCATTAGCTTGCTTAGGAATTGTCTATTGCCACTAAGAAAATAAGTATACAAAAATTAATACAGAAATAGAAATAGGTGGAAAAAATTAAGGGCAAAAATGAAAGATTGTTTTATGATTATGAAAATAGTTTTAATTTACGCGTATTTTCAATTGGTTGACACTGTATTTTATAAAATCAGGATTTTCTACTATAAGAATATAATAGGCCTACATTTTCAAACTATACTTTAGACCAGTTGGAGTCCTGCATTTTATTTCTGCAAAACAAAACACAGTGTTCCTTTTGGATTTTTACAATGTTTGAAGGAAATAAATTTTTATCAGTTTTTATAGCCTAGTAAAAAAGACAATTATGCAAACCGTTAAAGTAGATCGATTGAATTCAGAATATAAAAATGTTATATGGTAATCGATTGGCTTATTTTTAAATTTCATTCGCTGCGCTACAAACCGGAAGGTCGCGGATTCGATTCCCGATGAGGTCGTTGAGATTTTTCAATTGGCCTAATCCTTCTGGTGGCACTATGGCCCTGGGGTCGACTCAGGCTCTAACAGAAATGAGTACCAGGAGCAATCCTGGGGGTAAAGGCGGCCGGTGCGTAAGGCTGACAACCTTACCACCTTCATGTGCCGAATGTCCAAAATCTGGGAGCCTCAACCTCCTGGAACCCTCTGGGCCTCCATGGCCTGTATAGGGATCACTTTTTTTAAATTTCATTATTATCTTTTGAGGTAATTTTTTTTTTTTTTTTAAATCTTGACAGCTTGTAGATATAGAGCATTATGCATACAATAGAATGAACTACGGATTGTAATAAATAAATTAAAATGTATAGACTTATTTATGTAAAGAACTTAATGCTAAATCTTGACAAAGTTGAATTTTATCAAGATTTCAAAATTTTTGACCCTTATCTGAAAAATGAAATTTATTGATGCTGAATTTAATGTAGGTAAATATACAACTTTTATAAACCAGTATAGAGCATACAATCAACAAACAATTTGAACCTTACAAATCCCTGATGATGGTTCAGTGAAACCAAAAGGCCTAGGTACAATAAATGAATCAATTAAAAAAAAAAAAACACACCCTAAGTTAAGAAATACTAAGCTTGGCGAAACCCTAAAAACAGTTGAAACTAAGATCATCAGTTCAAAATTAAATAACTTATGTGAAGTGGGAATGGTTGGTAAAAACATAACAGATATTTCTGTATGGAAACGACTTTTTTTTTCAAATAGAATAGGCCTATGACTTAACTTTCATGTTTTAAAATGTTTGACTTCTGTTTCTCAAAATCATGTATAGCCTACATCTAAGAAACAAATTTTATTTTATTGAAATAATTGAACATACCGTGGGGAAATAAACATACAGATTTGATTCTCAAATTCAGTATTTAGAAACTGGCTTAACATTTTTTGCTTCATGCGAAGAATTTTTTTTCTAAGATGTATGAAATGTCACTAATAATATAGATAATATAGGCCTATATATGTAAATATTTAATTCAGCTGTGTTTATTCTCCTTTTAGCTGCGAGGCCATATGAGAAGTTCGGGATATGTAGGGTAGGCCATGGAACTATTGATTGTCAATTGTTTCTATTATTGGTTTTTTTTATGGACTAAATTTCAATTTATATTAATTTAAATGGATATGACGCAGGATGAAATGGTGAGGATGATTTATGGTATGTGAATATACAATTCGGCATTTGCATTTTACGAATGGGGAAACCATGAAAAAATCCCATGTCAAATTGGCCGGGCACAGGATTTGAACCTGGAACCTCTCGAATACGAGTTCAAGATGTTACCATCTCGGCCACCTCGCTCGGTGATAATAAATTTCTGCATGAAATAATGTAATAAAATTACTCATTTTACACAAAAGACAAAATTATTCTAACAAATCCAAAAGTGATACGCAAAATAATTAATTTATCAAACACCACATCACTATCTAAACACTCTACCCATTTTTTCGAATTGTCTCCATATACTTAGCTATGTTCTAAAGTATTTAATTCACTCCCTTATATCGTATCACAAAAACATAAATTTCATATAAAAATAAGCACAAGTTCTTTATTTTAGAAAATGTTTTATAATGAGTTAGAAACCATTTTTGTTCTTTGTATGTTTTGTGTTTCTTTAGTAACTTTTTCACTGCTACTAACGTATAAAAGTCTCACATAAAAATTGTATAAAAGCAGATATGTATCAGATTAATACAGTAATGCTTTATGTAAAATGTGACGGTATTTATCAGCGCATTAAGATTTTCACTCACGGGAATCAGCACTTGAACTGAAATTTTTCTCCTTGATTTCAAACTAAGAGCCCACTGATGCTTTGACTTGATTATTGTTTATATAGACACACAAATTCAGCAGAGGTTAAATAAATAATTTATATCAAAAGGTTTGTTGGCATAATAAGTTATATTTATTCACTGATTAATTTTCTATGTACAGCAAAAAGTAAATGTTAAACATACAAATGTATATTACGAATAAAGTACAAGGTTTTCTAAAATATAGCATGTTTAAAATATAGGATATTTTTATAATATGCTCCTTGTCATTTTCTTTATTTAAGTCTTTCGTTTTCTCCAAAACTATTATATTACTTATCTTTTGATCTGTTCTCTTCATTGTGTAATTTTCATATTGTATGTGTTTCTTGTTTATTTTTTTCTGTATTCTTTTTAGTTGTAGTATTAGTTTAAATAATTTCAGTACTAGATTAAATATCTAATATTAGTGTTGTAAAACTGGTGTAGGTAGTATAAGAGAATATTCAGCCATTTCATAAAATATTGGAATTTTTCCCTCAAAGAGAGATGTTATAAAACTATTGTAATTGGGTGGTCAAATATAAGTTTAAAACCTCAAGTTCACTGAATATTAAGGAATTAAGTGAAGTTGTTTCATGTGTAAAATCTGTCGGTTTACTTATTTATTGCATTGTAGTTCCTTTTGTGTCTTTTTAGCATGATTTTAACACTCTTTAATACCAAGTAGTCAAGAGTAATCAGCTTTGTCCATTTTGAGGTGAGAAAATATACATCTTAAGGTAAAATTTCGTACAAGATTAATTAAAAAAAGTATGTGTGGTTAATTACTATGTAAAATAACAAACAAGTAACTTTTTGTCCCACCCGTAATGGTGATAGTTTTGTTAAATTATTACTGATGAGAATATTATAGGAGAAAAATTTCTCCGACACTGGGACATGAACCCAGGACCTTTGGCTATTCGCGCCAATGCTCTACCAACTGAGCTAAGCCGGAGTTCAATTCACAGCGCCGGATGGAACCTCTCTCCTATGACTGATTGCCCTAATGGTCTACCTCACAGACAGACAAGTTATGTCATATGCAGTAGGCCTACTGTGAGGCACACTAATTAGTGATTTTTGTGACCGGGCTCCCACTGTTATTGTACAGTTGACATTCAAGATAGATATATAAGCTTTCATGAACCACAGATTATTGTCTCTGTTGGACATTACATGAGAATATTATAGGAGAAAAATTCCTCCGACACTGGGACTTGAACCCATTAGGGCAATCAGTCATAGGAGAGAGGTTCCATCCGGCGCTGTGAATTGAACTCCGGCTTAGCTCAGTTGGTAGAGCATTGGCGCGAATAGCCAAAGGTCCTGGGTTCAAGTCCCAGTGTCGGAGGAATTTTTCTCCTATAATATTCTCATGTAATGTCCAACAGAGACAATAATCTGTGGTTCATGAAAGCTTATATATCTATTACTGATGAGTTAAATAAATTTTCTGACAATCTGGAAACAGTTTATAATTTGTATTTAATCCCTCACACTTTCGTTAGTAACAACATTAAGACCCTAACAGAAATAGCAGAACAGCAAATGGACTTTTGTTTTGCATCATTATAATCAGTATCCAAATTAGGCTATGCCCCACGCGTAATAGATTTTGAAAAACAAATTTAAAATATTTAAAATAAATGTTCAATAATGCTTTGCATGTAGTGTGGAGTAGAAGGCATTGAAAATTTTACAGAGTGTGAAGAACCAATTCTAGTTAATTATTTATGATATGTAATAAACAAAAATAGTTTTTATAATTTGCTAGAATGTCCCACCCGTAATTATGAAATGGCTGTGTTGTAACTTGGCAATGATCCTGTTATATTCTCAACATATATATATATATAAGGCTTTGTCCTGACTGACTGAGTGACAGAGAATTAACGTAGAGCCTAAACTATAACAGGTAGAGACTTGGAATTTTAACAGTAGACCTACCTTCGTTTCATAATGTAGGTGCTCACTAAGAAAGGACTTTGAAAAATTTTGATTTTAAATGCCAAAAATAAATGTTTTTTGAGAATACTTAATCCCTTTTCACACAGAATTATCAAATCCAAATCACAGTTCACTTGACAACAGTCTTCACATAAGGATTTGGAAACAAATGAAACGAGAATTGACAAATTAGAGAAGCTATCAATATAACCCATGTTATAAATAAATATTAAAGAATGAAATCCACGACAATAATGCAGTCATATAACTTTCTCTACCCTGGACATAGAGAAAACAATACGAGGTATGGTAAATGGTAATGTGTATATTATTATATCACAGGTCTTTGGAGACAGAAGTATGAAAGTGATATTACATTTCTGTTTAATTTCATCCACAAAACGGTTTTATGGTAACATGAGAGTGAGAAATAAAATATTTCGCAAAGACAATACATTTTTATGTTACTGGAATTTATGTTTCTTCTTATTTGAACCCCTACCAGGCTTGCTGTGTACAAGCGATGGGATGCAGAATTCTACATCCTCTATGAGCCATAAAAAGCTATACCAACCGTTTTCTGAGGGAATAGTTTGAGTGTGATAAATCGTTCTTCCTATTTCAAATTGTAAATACCTATATAATGACCTATAATTTAAAAATCGAAAGTCCTTCATAAGATAATTTCCAATTACAAAAATAAAAAACCCGGGCGACGCCGGGCCTTTTAAGCTAGTAAATAAATAAATGTGATAATTGTATGTTGCATATTTTGTATGTAATGTGTATTTAGGACATTTAAATGTATTAAATATGTTTTAAAAAGGTTTAATAATTATATTTATTGTAGGCCTATCATGAAAAATACTGTAGGCCTAAGATAGGTGTGATCCAAATAAAACTGTCTTTTTCCACGAAGCCTAGATTTCCAGCGCACATGTGACAACAGAAATACCGTTTGACTTGTGGTATTTTTCTTAAAAAGGTGCCTCTATGCATACAAAGCATTAATTATCAACAGGGCCCGGATTCTGTTGACCTAAAATTGTTTTAAAAATGACCTATACAATGACCTTAAATTTTAAAGAAAATGACTTAATAGTTAGAAAGAATTACCTAAAAACTGATATTTTATTTATAAAAAAAATTATTGTACACACAAAGTTATAGACTAATTTGTACATAATAGAAAAAAAAACTGTAAATCAGAAACGATGTTGTAGGTCTAAATCCTCTGTTCTTTGTTCTTGATTCGAGCATTTGAGAAGAAAAGTAAGAAAAATGTTTTTTAAAGTAGATCCTTCAAAAATGCTGCATTATAACGGTAGTAGCCTAGTAATTTATTTAAACATACTACCCATATGAAAAAAAGCTTGTAAGCCCTACCTTATTCAGGATTGCAGTAAATCACTGTAGATTATTGAAGGTATAAAAGTTAATATACTCAATATAAATGCACGAAAATGACTATAGCCTATAAGGAAGTAAACGACACGAAAATGACAAAATAATGACGTAAAATTGAAATAAATGCCCTAAAAATATTAAATTGCATAAAATGACAAAAAATGACCTAATACAAATGCATTTCTATAATCTAGAGACCATGATTAAGACTTATCTACAAGTTGGCAATGCCTATGCAGCATCAATAAAAAGATGACATGTCATTAAAATCCGGGCCATGATTATCAATAAACTCGAATTTGTTAAAATTTGACTTACCGGTTTTCACAGAAAACATATTCAAAAATTCCCTAACTTGAGAAAGAAAAAAGTGTTACATAATTATTTTATACCCCAAAGCTAAATTGCTACAACCAATGGCTCCACGTTGAATATGAGAACCACACCAGGTTTAATTTTCAATAGGTTACCCGCAAATTACACCCCAACACAAGCCACATGTTGTATTAAGGAACTGGAGACTAGAGGTTCGATTCCAGAAAAGGCACTTAGGTGATGTACTCACAGTAAAGATTGAGCAGAAGTGTTGTGGTGAAGATAATGATAATGGAGAAGACACTATACGCAACAGTCCAGACTGCGAGGTTAGTTCTGACTGAGGAGGTCGCCCCTCCGTCATACCTGACTGCGCAGCCACGCCGCCTGGCGGCCAGGACATCAACTTAACTCCCACATGAAACTCTTCTGGTACAGATATTAAAAATGTTTCCAAACTCAAACTCTTAATTAGGAATCAATTCTACACCTTTTCAACCTCAATTTCGGAAAAAGTAATTTAAATTCGGAAAAAGTAATTTCAATTTCGGAAATAGTAATGGAAAACAAAAATCTACTAAAATTCTGTATATTTCAGTGAACAATTATTGCATGTGGGCTGCAGAAAAAATGTTGAATACGATCTGAAAAATGTTGAAGTTATTGGACTAATGGTTGGTAGTAGGGGAACAATAACAAAGTTCTTTATTAACTTCTTTCTAAACTTTTCTCATTCTCACAAAACCTGTACACTGAAGTGGCGTTATTATCACTTAAGGGGTCCATCCAAATATTAAGAAACCACCTGTACAATAACAACAATTAAGCTGAACAGGTTTCCTTTCTTCAATTTTAATGGTTTTTACTACTGATTTTTTAAATTTTCCTGTCATTATGTTTATGATCTAACTGAAAGCTTGTAATTTTTGTGTAAGTGAATATTTTGTTTAAAGACATTCTTTGTCTGCAAGGCAATCTGCGTTGTGCAGAAAGATTACATAAATAAAAATATTAATCATTAATTTAATTTATACATAAAACAGTTGTCCAACATGAAGGACATTCCTCTGGGAAACGAAAGAGAGATGTTAAATTCTGTGTAGTTTCATAAAATATTGTTATATTAGCATTAACTATTCTGTTAGGAAGAATTCATTTTAATAACTGTTAACTTAATTTAGACTTAGGCCTATGTGTTTACTTTAACAGTTTCGAAATGAAGATTACTGTGTGACAAACATCTCCTCCTCTCTGTCATTCCCTGTCATTTCTTAAGGTGTAGGAAAAGGTGGAAATCACTGGGAGCGAGGTCCGGGCAAGTCTCCTGCAGAAATTAGGCTGGGAGGTGTTTAAACATTCACCCTGTAAGCCCGGATCTCGCTCCCAATGATTTCCAATGACAGTGAATGACAGAAAATGACAGAGAGGCGAAGGTGGTTGTGACACAGTGGTTCAAATCCCAGGCGGCAGACTTCTACGACACAAGTGTTCACAAGTTGCTCCCACGGTATGACAAATGTTTCAGTTCCGGTGGCGAATATATTGAAAAATAGCTGAACACTTCCTGTACCTGTTGGAACGTTAACGTTGAAAGAACATTTTTCACTTTAGGCCTATACTTACAGACGCAGGAGCTTCACACAAGGAATACAAAAAAAAATAACCCAAAAATTAAAGAAAATACCCCAAAATTTGTAAGAATATAGGCTACTAGTTTATTCGTCAGATTTGTGTGTATTAAACTTATACATTATTTTATATTGTTGTCACAATTATAGGGTTGTAATTAGTTAGTTCGTACATACGGTTAAATGCAAACAGCAAACACAGTCTTTCTTTATCCAAATTAAAATTATAACATAATTTATTTATTTATGTTATTTAGAGTAAGTAAATTCACAAATGCTCTATATCAGCGTTTCTCAATCTTATTGAACCCGAGGACCTCTAAAATGTCTAAAAAAAATTACGGACTCCTGATTTTACATCCCATTTTTAAAAGAAGGCCTATATTCTTAATATTTGGGGTATTAGCCTAATTATAGTCTTATTATGAAATATGTGAAAAATTTACTTCTTTATTTTCCACTTGCTTTATGATACTTTTAAATTATGTCTGCGGACCATCTGCACCATCTTCGCGGACCACCAGTGGTCCGCGGAAAATAGATTGAGAAATATGCTCTATATGATTCAAGAAACAACACAAAATGAGGAGATACTTACTCAATGGCAATAGATAATTCCCAAGCAAGCTAAAGGAATATTATCTATTTTATGGAACCCGAAGGTTCATTGCCGCGCTTACCTAAGCCAGCCATTCAACCCTAGTCTGTGCTAATTCCATCCAATCATCCCTCGCAAATCCTACTTCCCTTATCCTAATGTTGTCCTCCCACCTACGTTTAGGTCTTTCAAGTGGTCTTTTCCCTTCTGGCCCCCAGTCAATACTTTTGAGATATGTCTTTCCTCCCCCATGTCCAGCCCATTTCATCCTCCGTGATTTAATTACCCTTAGGCCTACTATATCCGGTGACGAGTACAGGTTATGAAGCTAGTCATTATGCAGTTTTCTCCAGTCCCCATTTTCATCTCTCTTAGGCACAAATATTTTCCTAAGCCCCCTGTTTTCGAACATTGTCAGATTATGTTCTTCCCGACCAGTAAGCGGCCATGTCTCACTTCCATATAATACAATCGGCAGGATAATTGTCTTATTTTTAAATGAAGAGTTCTGCATCTGTACCCTATGATCCCCAGGTGGGGCGAAGGGGCCTCCAAGTGGAGGTTTCATTGCCTATATTAATTTTGATATGCTTATTTTCCGAGAGAGGGTAGAGCGACAGGTGGTAAGCCCATAGCCTCGCAACCCCCCTCTAGAAACTAAGTATTTCTTGGACGTGAAAGGGCCGAGAAATTTTGTCCAGAGGCTCTAATTTAGGCTTGGAGTTCTTTTACGTGCCGTAAATCTACGACACGGGACCCCCAGCTTAAAGTCCCTCCCGGAGGACTCCGTGCCCAGGATTTTTACGTCCTGAAAAATCCATCGACCGCGGCCGGGTTTGATCCCGCGCCCTGCGGATCTAGAGGCGGGCACGCTACCTCTAGACCACCGCGGCCGACAAATGAGGAGTTAATGACTTTAAATTTAAAAATTATAAAAAATATGAAAAGGAAGGAAAACATACCGTAAAATGGCCAAAAGAGACCCAACATGTTTTAAAATTACCTAAAAATAACAAAGAGAGAATAATGACCAAAAAATTGCCCTAACAATAACAAACAGAGAAAAATGACCAAAAAATTACTCTAAAAATAACAAACAGAGAAAAATGACCAAAACATTACCCTAAAAATAACAAACAGAGAAAAATTACCAAAAAATTACCCTAAAAATTACTATTTTTATTATCTAGGAGTCATGATCAGAATATCTGCACAAGGGAGCAACGTCCATGATATTCAAGTTAAAAGATGACATGTCATCAAAATCCGAAGCCTGGTTATTACTGTAGGCCTTTTTAAATTTTATAATGCTCCACGCATAAAATTATACACTATTATTATTGTCTTATAAATCTTTAAATGAGGAGATAATGACTTTAAATTTAAAAATGACCTAAAGATATGAAAAGGAGGGGAATAAAGCCTTAAATGGCAAAAAAACCAATAATGACATTGTTTTAAAAATGACCTAAAAATAACAAATAGAGAAAAATGACCAAAAATTTACCCTAAAAATAACGAACAGAGAAAAATGACAAAAAACATTACCCTAAAAATAATAAACAGAAAAAATGACCAAAAATGACCTTAAAAATAACAAATAGAGAAAAATGACCAAAAAATGACCCTAAAAATTACAATTTTTATAATCTAGAAGTCATGGTCAGAATATCTGCACTAGTGGGCAACACCCATGATGTTCCAGTTAAAAGATGACATGTCATCAAAATCCTGGCCTTGCTGATGACTAAGTGACCAGCGGTCACTGTCATCTTGCAATAAATTTAGTTCTGAAAGAGCTAAACAACTCGTGGGAAGAAGTATGGAGGAAGAACTTCCATGGTCGGTGATAACTTCGCTTAATTTGCTGGTGAATTTAAAACAATACTCTGTTTGTAATTAAGAGAAAAGTACTCCATGTTACGTACATTCTAAACAGATGCTTCATAATTCCCTTGTAATTAAGCGTAACGTTGTTTATGTCTGCTGTGGAACTTGTTTAATACAATCTATAATAATAAGAGGAAGTGTTTGTCTGTCTGTCTGTCCATCTTTCTGTCTGTCTGCGCGCGATGCCCGGCGAAATCTACTGCACACAGAGATATGACATTTTAAACATAGATGAACTAAAGGGTGGCCGAAAGCACCTCGAAGCCAGAGTTTTAATTTTAGCTTTCATTCGCGAGTTATGAGTGAAAAACGGGCTGAAAACGTGCATTTTTGGCGCTTTCGAAGCATCAGTTTTCATTAATACATTTCAATTGTCAAATCAATGAAAAAGGTGGCTTTGTCTACTTTTGTCATACCTTTGAAATAAAATCATCGCTATAGCTTGATTTTGTAAGTCCATCCTGGTCGATTAATTTGTTTATAATGTCAAGGCAAGCAGACATCTGAAATTTTCAACATAGACAGAAAAGGGATAATGAATATAGGCCTACATGGGCAAACGTTGGACGGTTTGGAGGAAACTCACTATGCAGGGGTTTTCTGGGCTAGGGAACTCGAATAGGCCTATGAGGTCTTTTGTTTCCCCAAGATGCCCTTTCTAATCGTGGAATTTACTTCAAAGCCGGATTTTTAGCTGTTTCATTTATAATTATTAATCTTTTAGTTCAGGTTATAAGGTGCTAAAGAAACCCAACGATATTAGTATGGAACTGATTGGACTAAAATTTACTAACTTATGTGTTAAGTCTGTATAACTCTGTTAATGTAACTCTCTAATGTGTATAGGCCTACAGTATTTGTTTCAGAACTAATCCATAGTATTCGAGTTTACATTTATATACAAATTTCTGTATTCAAAAAATGAATAAAATAATTGATCAATAAACGTACAGACACATTCGAAGTAGATATGAAATAAATTCCAATTTGGCATTCGCCTTTGCGATAAGGGAATAACCCCTCAAAATCCAACAGTATTCAAACTTGTGACCTCCCGAATCAGAGTCCGCCAAGGCCGCCTCACTCGGAATGAAGATGTTGCTCAGTGGCCGGGGTCATGAAGCTGGAGGTTGCGTGTTCGACATCCGTTGAGTGACAGTGACAAGGTGTTACTTATTAACTACATGTCCACTGTCACGCACGTGCTACTACACGTTATGCCTCAAGCCTCATGACCCATCACGTCTTTTCTGTGCCGGACTGCACAGAAAACAGCTAACGAAATGATGTATCGCGCCTACGTGATCTTCTTCTTTTATGTAGGCTAAGTTCACGAAGACTGAACACTGAAACATCTTTACACCTTTAGTTTCTTTGATAAAAAAACAATTCTTCATTGAACACAGCGGCTATATATATATAAAAGGCTTTGTCCTGACAGACTGACTGACTGACTGACTGACAGGAATCAACGTAGAGCCTAAACTATAAACGTTAGACTTGGAATTTTGACAGTACGTTCGTTTCATAATGTAGGTGCTCACTAAGGAAGGATTTTGAAAAATTTTGATTTTAAATGCCAAAAATCAAATGTTTTCGAGTATACTTAATCCCTTTTTACACAGAATTATCAAATCCAAATCACAGAACATATTGTTGCCAGTGGTATCAGATGGGTTTGGAACAAAATGAAATGCAAGTTTCACAAATAAGAGAAGTTATCAATATAATTCATGTTATAAATAAATATTACAGAATGAAATCCACGAAAATAATGCAGTCACATAACTTTCTCTACCCTGGACATAGAGAAAACAAAACGAGGTATGGTAATGTGTAGGCTATATTATTATATCGCAAGTTTTTGGAGAGAGAAGTATGAAAGTGATATTGCTTTCTGTTTAATTTCATCCCCAAAACGGTTTTATGGTAACATGAGAGTGAGAAATAAAATTTTCCGCCTCGATATTACAATTTTATGTTACAGGAATTTCCTGTTTCGTCTTATTTGAACACTTACCAGACTTGCTGTGTACAAGCGATGCGATGCAGAATTCTACATCCTCTATGAGCCATAAAAAACTATATCAAGCGTTTTCTGAGGAAATAGTTTGAGTGTGATAAATCGTTCTTCCTGTTTCAGATTCTAAATACCTATATTAGGAGCTAGAATTTAAAAATCGAAAGTCCTTCATAAGTTAATTCCCAATTACGACGCCGGGCCTTTTAAGCTAGGTGAATATAAGGAGATATGAAAATAATGTAAAATTTTATATGCAGTGAGGAATTTTAAATCTCGTATAATAATAAAATCAGGTAAACTGATGTAAAAAAGTGCCAGTATGTTTTTGTTTAATCAGTTATGACTGCAATTATGATATGCAGAATATGTTTTTTTTTTTAAATTGATTTCCAAGTTAAGCTCCAGATTTATTCATTAAGCAGGGCTTACGGAAGAAGAAAGGTCTACCATCTCGGCCACCTGGGTCATTTTAACGGTCTAGTTGGATAAGTGCATGTAAAACAATAGTGTTTTTTGCCATAGCTACCTGTATTTTAATTTCCAAGGCCTTATAAGATCACAGTAAAACAATAGGCTATGTTGTCAAGATAACTGATTTTCATTTTTTTAATAAATTCTTCCGAATACGTATATTGCCATAAAATAGGCACTAAATTGAGCATTACTCCGAAACAGATCAACCGATTTTATCCATTATGATTAGACGTCTTCCCACGGACATTGTAAATGTGTATACCAAGTTTCATAAAAATCCGGTAAAGCGTATTTGAGTTACCGCGTCTTTAAAATATACACTAAATTGGGTTTTACTCCGGTACCGGTCAACAGATTAGGTTCAAATTCAATAGGGCACTTCTCATGGACGTCATAAATGGGTATACCAAGTTTCATGGAAATCCGTTACAGCGTATTTCAGTGATAGATCTATTAAAATCTATTAAAATCTATTAAAATAGGCACTAAATTGAGCATTACTCCGGTACCGGTGAACCGATTTGGTTCAATATCAATAGGGTTCTTCCCATCGACATTATGAATGTTTATAGCAAGTTTCATGAAAATCCGAAAAAGCGTACTTGAGCTATGGTGCGTACAGACACACGGACAGACGGACAGACAGACATTTTTTCGTCCCCCACACAATCTCATAAAGTACCATACTGGCACTTAATAAATACAACATTAATAAAATCAGGCAAACTGATGTAACAAAATGTCAGAATGCTTTTGTTAAATCAGTGATAATTGCAAATATGATATGCAGAAAATAAGTTATTTTTTAAATCGATTTCCGAGTTAAGCTCCAGACCGATTCATTAAGCAGGACTTACGGAAGAACAAAGTTCTAAAGTTTGATACTTAACCTCAATTCATACTCGTATACATTGATATAAGAAATTCTTAAATATGTCAACATTTCACAAAATGCACTGGCGAAGAACTCCGCTTAATGTACGTAGGCCTAATGATTTCACAGTAATATACCTTTTTTCCTTTGTCTTAGTTTTACCTCCCCCTTTTAGGATTTAAGCGACCCAAGCCGCCCGAGCCTTACTGGGCCGCGACCTGTCGCGATAACTCAAATAACTTTATCGGATTTTCATGAAACTAGGTACATGCATTTATAAAGTCCATGGGAAGAAGCCTATTGATTTTGACCGGTTGATCGGTCCGGAGTAATGACAAATTGAGTGCCTACTTTATGGTAATATATTAGAGAGAATTTATCAAATGCAAATCAGTTCTCATGGCAACATATTGTTCACTTATGGCTTTGGAAGTTGCAATACAGTTAGCTTTGACAAACAACACTACCCAAAAATTCCTTCACATATGCTTATCAAATTAAAACTTTAAACCGAGCGAGGTGGCCGAAATGGTAACGTCTTAGATTCGCATTCTGGAGGTCCCTAGTTTAAATCCCGTAGCCAGCCAATTTTACATTTTTTAAAATATATTTTTATGTGAGTGTAGGATTGTCAAGATATCACATATCTGTACAGTTCTGCTGATACGGGACGGTTTTAATCTGATTAAAAAAAATAGACCTTTGTTCTTCCGTAAGTCCAGCTTAAGTAGGCTAATCAATCTGGAGATTAACTCGCAAATCGATTATTTTCTGCATATCATAACTGCAATTATTACTGATTAAACGAAAGCATTTTGGTACTTTGTTGCATCAGTTTACCTGATTTTATTTAGATAGGAAATTCGCCGGGACCAAGGAATAGTATATTGCGATACAAGTGCCGTAAACGGTGCATATGGATCGAGGAAAGTTTTTTTTTCAATTTCCGAGATCCGTTATGCGCTTACGGCACGAGTATTGCATGCTATTTTTTGCACGATGATTATTTATATAAATTTATTTATATTAATTGAGATATTCGCTGAAAATATTATGTATATACATTCTTGAAGATAGATGTTTATTTCAGAAAGTGATTCGCATGTGTTGGTTGTTATGGGAACCGAATATTTGTCCTGTTAAAGTCGCCACAAACTAGGGGGCCTGGGTTCCGGTCTTCCATAAAGGCTTGTATTATGATGATTTTACTTACGGCACTTGTGCTTTTTGTAATTTTTACCGCACGGAGATTTCTTTTGTTTTCATAGCAACCAGATTGCATGTGGGAATGTCAAGTTACGATCCACGGCAACAATATTCGTAAGTACCACTAATAGTTACGCCGTGCAAAAAAATGTTGCTATTATGCGGGTTTATCGTTGTATATCGAGATTTTACTGTAATATTACAGAAAACAGGTGCCTCTACATGGGTAATCTGGTAGACTTACGGGGCAATGAACAAACTCTCATACGGAATGTAATTTCCAGGATCTTGGGGTTTATGATGCAGTCCTCAGAAGCGTTCAGCTTCACAAAGACCGGTGTTCAGAGAAACACCATTTAGCCAACACTTATTAAACGACAATTAACATATTAAACAACAGATACCAGAGATAACCGGCAAGATGGAGGTCCATATCGCATCACAAGAGAGAGAGTGATTGATAATTCTCATGGAGATATTCATGTAACTGGCAGGGGGCGCTTGGTAGTACAGAGACTGGAGTCAGCAGTGGCGTGCATACAAGAATCAGTGGCGTTAAGACCAAGAGCATAAAGTAGCCTAAGTTTCCCTAGGGCCATTTACAGAAACAAATAATTTCGTATTTCATGGACATATATAGGCCTATTCCAACAGCTACAGCAAGTAAAGTAAGGTAAAAGCGATCCCTATACAGGCCATGGAGTCCCAGAGGGTTCCAGGAGGTTGAGGCTCCCAGATTTTGGACATTCGGCACGTGAAGGTGGTAAGGTTGTCAGCCCTATGCGCCGGCAGCCTTTACCCCCAGGTTTGCTCCTGGTACTCATTTGTGTTAGAGGCTGAGTCGACCCCAGGGCAATAGTGCCACCAGAGGGATTAAGCCAATTGAAAAATCTCAACGACCTCATCGGGAATCGAACCCCCGACCTTCCGGTTTGTAGTGCAGCGCCTCAACCACTAAGCTACGGCGTACCCCAGATACATCAAGTATTCAGCTATTATTCAACATATTTGCCACCAGAATTGAAACATTTGTTATACCTTGGAACCAACTTATGAATACCTGTGTCATAGAAGTCTGCCGCCAAGTATTTGAACCACTATGTGACAAACAACTCCTCCTCTGTGTCATTCCCTGCCATTTCGTGAGGTGTAGGAAAATATGGAAATCACTGGGAGCGAGGTCCGAGCTGTAGGGTGGATGGTTGAACACCTTACAGTCGAACTTCTGCAGTAGACTTGCTAGGAGGTGTTTAAACATCCACACGAGTACTTTTCTCAGAAAACTGTCTTATCCCTAAACTGTAAGTAAAGAGACAAGTAAAGATACGGTACTTAATTTGTTGTTTGTTTGCTATATTCTACATTATATCCCTTCAACTCTGTACAATTACCTACTGGTTTAAACAATTCGGTCGTACCTAATATTGTATGCTAAAAATTATCATATTATATATGAATAATAGTACTATTTTTCAAAATTTTAATTGATAAATTAGCTGCGGATCGAAGAATCACCAAAACTCGCCAAAGGAATTCTCCCAAATAGTACATAAATTACACTTATATAATACTATTGGTAAAAGCAATACGAACATATACACTTTTCCAGGATTAAAGGCCCTGTGTCGTTCAGTTTTTGTATTTTGTAATTTGAAATTAACTCATGAAGGACTTTCGATTTTCAAATTCTAGGTCCTTATATAATACTAGACTGTATGTCATCAGCTGCCATCTATCGTAGAAGTCGAGAACATAGTAACAGCTGATCACCGCGTTCAACCAGTTTGTTTTTCTTTTTTATGAATCTCAAATCTAAAAACTTAAACATTGAATCAATATTTTGGCCCAACAAAAAGAGTCGTATGCAGCTTACCTGTAAAGATATCTTAATAATGTCCTTATAGGCTCATTCCATAATGTACAATTTTAATATGATAATGAATAGACTTAGGACTTTTAGGTCGCTAAAAATGCTGTTTTAGGTAGGCCTACCTAAAATAGGCTCTAAAAATTGGAAAATAGGTTCTAAAAATTGGAAAATAGGTTCTAAAAATCGTAAAATAGTCTCTTATAAAATCGTTCAGTTGCCAATTTTCTGAAATACGAGGGCTGTTTTTTTTTCAACCTCCGATGGGTCATAAAATGAAAACCACAGTGAAAATCAAAACTGTTTTATTTGGAACATTTAGGTACAAATTCTAGCCACTTCTGTACGTAGTTTCGTTCCGATTGAGACATTTGTCGTAGCGTGGTACCAACTTTCCAATACCCTCTTCATAGAAGCTTGCCGCCAGCGTATTGACAAGGGTCCTCACGGCATTTTGAAGTTTTTTTTAATTTCTTCGTTGGTGTGGAAGGCAGATCTTAGGTTTGTTCGGGAAATTTGTGTGCATCCATTGTTTGGATTGTTTTTTGGATTCTGGATTGTCGTAACGAATCCACGTTTCATCCCCTGTCACGATGGATTTCAAAAACTTGTTCCCGTGCCGAGTGACTTTCATTTTTTTCGGCAGCTGAAGAAAGATCTGGGAGGACAGAGCTTCCACACAAACGAAGAACTTCGAAACACTTCAAAATGCCGTGAGGACCCTTCTCAATACGCTGGCGGCAAGCTTCTATGAAGAGGGTATTGGAAAAATGGTCCCACGCTAGGACAAATGACTCAATCGGAGCGAGATTATGTAGAGAAGTAGCTAGAAGGTGTACCTAAATGTTCCAAATAAAACAGTTTTGATTTTCACTGTGGTTTTCATTTTATGACCCATCGGAGGTTAAAAAAAAAACAGCCCTCGTATCTCAATTCCAATGCAGAATAATATATTTATTGAAGTCACCATTAATCATTAATCATGATAAAAACACAGATAGGCTATAGGCATATGGTACACAGCGTTACATAGACCTATTACTAGGGCCAGTATTACTACCATAACAGTGAAAACCTAATCCCTTCGCCCAGAAGCTACGCACGGTAGCATATTCAACCCCTTGTATCCATCAGTGATTCAGAAAACTAAGTTTGTTTGTTTGTTTGTTTGTTTTAACTGGACGTGGTAGTCGGGAGAAAAACACTACATTTTCGTGGGAATTGCAAGGAATTTTTCTACTGAAGACGAAACATTCCTTACTATTTAACCACGTCATAAATGTGTCATTTACTGCACATTCCGAGCTGAAAATTTAGTACAAACTGAAAATACGAGTAAATGAAAGAATTTATAACAAAAAATAACTTATTTTGAACTTTAGAGGAAAAACAAGCAAAAGGGCAATATTAGGCTCTAACGTAAAAATAGGCTGTTTTAGGTCCTATAAAAGTATCAGTTTTAGGCATAGTCATTTATGAAACATGCATACACAAGTTTTCGTCCTTATATCACTTAAGGATTAAAATAGGCTTTTACCTAAACTTTGAAGTCTAATAATGAATTCCAGTTTCGGTTCAAGTGCGTAAAACGTTTTTCATTCATTGTAATTTTTTTGTTCATTATACTATAGTTACCTAGTAGTTAATAAATTTCAGTATTGTTAAACGTTATATGGTGAACATTACTATACTATGTTTGGATAATCGATAAGTTTTCATTCCTTTAAGTGATAGATTATCTGCAGAACTTAAAACCCCTAAAACCCGGCAATAGAATTATTCGATATACCATACAAGTTACATTAAAGCAAGACTATTGCTCAAAGCAATACGCAGCTCATCTAAAAATAGAGATGGGAATCTGTTACTTTTTTTGGAACAGTTACGTTACTGTTACAGTTACACGAAAGTAACTGTTATTTATAACCGTTACCTGTTACTTTTCTTGTATATTACGTAGTTAATCGCCAGATCACTTCCCACTTGTAGGGGAATGCCCTTTATCTCCCCCGCCCATAACGGTTATGGACGTAGCCAAGGCTGGGGCTCTAGGGAGGGACCCCCCGAAATAAAAAACAGTTGTAAAATTTAGCTTTCAATTAGGGATGATAATCGATAGTTAAAATATCGAGGTTAAAATCGGAGATAACCATCGATATCTGAAAACATCGATGTATTTAGACAAAAAACATCGATGTATATTTAAAAAAGGCCATGGTATCAGAAAATGAGGCAAAATTCATAAATAAACAGAAGTATTTCCATGAAAACAATCGATGTAAAAAATCAATGTTTTGGGAAATTAAGCTCCTGTAAATAAAATTATATCGTAGAACCAAGGTAGCCTATTAATCTTCTTTTTGTTACAAAAACATCCATGTCGGGGAGAAACATCGATGTAGCAAATACATCAGTTGTTTTCCATCGATGTAAAAAACATCGATTATCGTCATGAAAATAAACTTTTTGGAATTTTCCTGTGGTTTACAGCCTAAAAGATATAAGTATACCAAATTTCTAGTTTCTAGCTCATCTGGAAGTGGGCAAGCATTCATGTCAGTGAGCGAGCCCTTTTTTCGGGGGTTTTTAGGGCTAAAAATATAAAAACTATTTTTTGGAATTTTCCTGTGGTTTACAGCCTAAAAGCTATATGTGTACCAAATTTAAAGTTTCTAGCTCATCTGGAAGTGGGCAAACAGTAATGTCAGTGAGCGAGAATTTTTTCGGGGGTTATAGGGCTAAACATTTTTAAAAATTACTTTTTTGGAATTTTCCTATGGTTTACAGCCTAAAAGCTACATGTGTACCAAATTTCAAGTTTCTAGCTCTTCTGGAAGTGAGCAAACAGTAATGTCAGTGAGCGAGCCCTTTTTCGGGAGTTTTTAGAGCCAAAAATAAAAATAAAACACTTTTTGGAATTTTCCTGTGGTTTACAGCCTAATAACTATATGTGTACCAAATTTCAAGTTTCTAGCTCATCTGGAAGTGGGCAAACAGTAATGTCAGTGAGCGAGAATTTTTTCGGGGGTTATAGGGCTAAACATTTTTAAAAATTACTTTTTTGGAATTTTCCTATGGTTTACAGCCTAAAAGCTACATGTGTACCAAATTTCAAGTTTCTAGCTCTTCTGGAAGTGAGCAAACAGTAATGTCAGTGAGCGAGCCCTTTTTCGGGAGTTTTTAGAGCCAAAAATAAAAATAAAACACTTTTTGGAATTTTCCTGTGGTTTACAGCCTAATAACTACATGTGTACCAAATTTCAAGTTTCTAGCTCATCTCGAAGTGAGCGAGCCCTTTTTCGGAGGTTTTTAGGGCTAAAAATTAAAAAAATTACTTTTTGAAATTTTCCTGTGGTTTAGAGCCAAAAAGCTATATGTGTACCAAATTTAAAGTTTCTAGCTCATCTGTAAGTGGGCAAACGTTAATGTGAGTGAGCGAGCCCTTACTCGGGGATTTTAGGGCTAAAAATTAAAAAAAAAACTTTTTGGAATTTTCCTGTGGTTTACAGCCTAAAAGCTATATGTTTACCAAATTTCAAGTTTCTAGCTCATCTGGAAGTGGGCAAACATTAATGTCAGTGAGTCAGTCAGTCAGTTTAGTCAGCCGTGTGGCTTTATATTATAGGGATTTTATTATTAGTAGTAAAATTATCAATATTATTTCGAATAACTTACTACAGTTATTGAATTCATATTTCATGCTACATACCCACATTCTAAGTTTAAATTATCCAGTAAAGGCAATATCGTATTTTGATAAATTTTTAAGTGGTATGTAAAGCAAGAAATATATATGAGATCAGACAGCATGAATTCTATGCATGAACTCTTTACGCCCATTAATAATTAAGAAAATAACTTTTTTAAATTTGTTTATTTTATTATTTTTATTTTTTGTTATTTTTTATTCTTATTTTTATTTTTTTTATTTTTTTATTTTTATTTTTGGTTTTTTATTATTTTAATTTTTTAATTTTTTATTATTTTTATTTTCTAAATTATTTTTGTTTTTCAAATATTGGAAGTAACAGATGTAACGAAAGGCGAAAGTCACGGATAAAACACTTGTAACAGAAATATTAGAATTAACTGTAACAGGTCAGAGTAACTGGAGCAGGTGGAAATAACAGTAACAGGTCAGAGTAACTGGAGCAGGTGGAAATAACAGTAACAGGTCCGAGTAACTGGAGCAGGCGAGAGTAACAGTAACAGGTCAGAATAACTGGAGCAGGTGGAAATAACAGTAACGGGTCCGTGTAACTGGAGCAGGTGGAAATAACAGTAACGGGTCCGTGTAACTGGAGCAGGTGAAAATAATGTAACGGGTGTAACTCTCGACACGTTACTTTGTTCCAGACCAGTTACATTCGCTCGACACCGACAAATTTCTCAACGCAACTAATAATAACAATAATAATAAGTAAATAAATAAAATAAAAATAAAAAAAAATAAAAGTATTAAAAAAAACCTGAGAAAAAGGAGAGCTGCTGAGAAATTTGGAGAAACTATACAGAATTCTTATATATTTATATATCTTTACACGCTAGCGGCCGTAATTTTGAAGATATTTGAACCAAATTTTATTATGTTATTTCTAGGCCCAATAGTTAATGAGCAAAATTGGCCCAAGTGGGGGGGTCGTGGGAGGGGGTTGAAATTTTGAAAAAATTATATCTCGGCCCCTATGAAGTATAGAGAGAAACTTTGTTGGAATAAATTAGAGTACTCCCTATGGAGTTCACAGTGACAGTAACGATTCGGGGGTTTTAGGGGTACGAGTAGGGGTGGGGGATGGAAATTCGAAATTTTTGAAACCACGTCTTGTGGGGTATCGTTGAAAAGCTCTTGATGAGTACTCTACAAATCAATACCTAGTTTCTCGATAGCTCTCATATAAGGCGAGATTTGAATGTTTTAAAAAAGTGCTCTTTCCTCTTTTTTTGCAGTTATTATTGCGGGTTTATCATGCCAAGGCTAAAGAAGAAGAGAACTGCGCAGTGACAATAAATTAAACCAAAAGCACTTCGAAGTCTACCTCAGCCTGTAGGCCTGCCTAAAGGGATTTTATTTCACTTCACACAAATGCAATTAATAGGAAATGATCAATCTCCGCCATTTCATGCAGATGTCTAAACTTAAATAGATGAATTTTCGCTTCTCATTGTAATGATTGCTCGATGGCGTAGTGGGTAAGATGAAGGGCTAATATGCTAGCGGTCCCGTGTTCGGATCTCCTTGGGTCGAACATTTAAAGGATAGGAATAGATAGGTAGGGTAAAGGAGAAAACGGATTGAATAGTAGGAAAGGGTAAAGAAGTGGTGAAAGGGGGGGAGTCAGAATTTCCAATACTGCTAGTAGTTCCACCATTCACATCTAGATGTCTCGAGTGGGAAGAGCTAAAGGGACGACCTGTTTTTCCCTCGTTTTTTAATAAAAAATCCCGGGGGAGGACCCCCATTTTTTGGATTTCCAAATAATAGCAAACTTTCGTCTGTGTCGGTCCCTCCTTTCAGTATTTTCTGGTTCCGCCTTTGGTTGAGACGAAAATAAGATATCCTAGGAGGAGCTTTGGTAACCGTTACTTTTGATTTTTTGTAACAGGTCGTTACCGTTACATACATGTAACAGTTACAAGAAATATTCCCCATCTCTATCTAAAAACACAATTTGGATTGGTCAAATTTTTTTTCGCACATACGCAATATAAAGAAATAGCTTAAAAGGCCGGTATCGCCCGGGTTTTTTATTTTGTGATTCGAAATTAACTTGTGAAGGACTTTCGATTTTCAAATTCTAGGTCCTTATATGGGTATTAGAATTTGAGAACGACATCACACTCAAACTATTCGCTCAGGAAACGCTTGATATAGCTTTTTGTGGCTCATAGAGAATGTATACTTTTGCACCCTATTGCTTCTACACACCATGCCTGGGAGGGGTTGAAATAGGAAGAAACTAATTCCGGTAACATAAAATTGTATTGTCTTTACGGAATATTTTATTTCTTACTGCCATGTTACCATACAACCGTTTCGGAGCTGTATTCAAAAACAAATTCAATACCACTTTCATACTTTCCTGCCCCAAAACCTGGGACATAATAATATACTGCACACATAGGACTATCCCATCCTATTTTGTCTCATTTTAGATGCTTAGGGCCGATGATAAACTTCCCTATTTCTCAACTATTACAAAGTCTACAGCTAAGCAAAACGTATCAGTGGATACGGTTCTTTTTAATCGTTTCTTTTCGGTTCTCTGTGTCCATATGGCAGCATAAGATCAGTATTGCTCATTTAATTGTTGAAGTGAAACTTCTTTAGCCGCGGTAGTGGTACATCGAGAGCTTGTGTAACGCTAAAAATCGTCACGAAATTAATGTTACGCACAAAATCGTCATGATATTAGTGGGGTGTGAGGAATGGACTGCACAGAGGACAATGATTAGGCTTATTCAAAATTTAAAAAATCTAAAAATCCAAAATTAAAAATCCAAAACCCAATATTAAAAAGTTCAACAATACAAAATTAAAAAAATCCAAGATTTCCAAAATTAAAAATTTCAAAGGTCCGAAATTAAAAAGCCCACATATCCAAAATTTAAAAAATAAAAAATCCAAAATTAAAAATCCATATATCCAAATTTTTAAAAATCATAAATTAAAATTTTCAAAATAAAAAAATTAAGAGTTTAAAAATAAAAGATCCAAAATTAAAAACCTAAAATCCAAACTTTAAAAATAAAAAAATAAAAAATAAAAAATAGAAAATTAAAAGAGCCAAAAAATAAATAATTCAAAGATCTAAAATTTAAAAAATTCAAAATTCCTAAATTAAAAAAATTAAAGACCAAAAATTTAAAAAAAATCCAAAATTAAAAAGTCCAAAAACTCAATATTAAAAAGTCCAACAATACAAAATTTAAAAAATCGAATTAACCATAATTCAAAAAATAAAAAATTAAAACAAGTTTCACTTCTATCGCGTGGCGTTCCATGCACACTTTTTTATATTTTAATGTTAAACAATATAATTGAGAAGAAAATTACGCAATTCCTGAAATTTATGTAAAAATGTCAGTATTAATAACTATGTTTTAATTATTTTTTGTAATAAATTATTTAAACAAAACATCTAGCAGTCGAGTAAATAATCGCGGGGACCTGCTAGTAAATTATAACAAAATAGTTTACCTCATTTCTTGGCAAAAAATTGTTTTAATTAGCCCGTAATTGTAGTCGAGGTATCGAGTTCCAAGTTTGCAGGGCTCTAACTGTATATACAGGGTGCTTGAAAATTCCCCTTACAAGTTCCTATGGCTAGTACAAGGAACTGAGTAGGTAATATTTTCAATGGGAACCCCCATCCATTTACATGCTGCAAGGGCAGTATTGTTCTCGCCATTTTAAGAAGACTTCGTCCCAAACCATCATCTATCTACAAAAGAATATAAAAGCATTGTTCCCTATTCCGAAAATGTGCACCAATACCAACACCGACAAAGAAAAGGTGCTCTTTTAGTCACCTGGATTTCCCCAGTGTTGCCGCAGTCATTCACCACTTCTCAAGGGAAGTAACCTTGCTATGGTACGTTCAAGATGAAGTTAGTTGACCACTTGACCACCAACCATTAACATTTATTTTATATACTACTTTCATGTTAAAATTGTTGCTTTTGTATTAGTTTCATTTATTTTTATTTTACCATTCTTCTTTTTCTACCTATTATTATTATTGTTATTATTATTATTATTATTATATTATGCAAATCAATTTTAGATAGCATAGGGCTATCTGTACCCCTTACACGAGGAACAAGAAATCGTACAATTTTTGCTGTACAACAACCGTATGCAATCCCTGCCAACAGAATGGCTATTGCTTGCAATGCCTTATTTAAAAATTTTGATATATTCCACAAGCAGTGATTATTATTATTATTATTTTTATTATTAATTGGTATTATTGTTATTATTATTACTATTATTATTGTTATTATTTATATTATATTCACACAAGACTGACAAGGGATCATTAATTGTTTTTGGTAACACAGTCATATGTTGCTAATAAGAAATGGCAAAATCTTATAATTACAAAATATGACCTGCTTTTCTCAAGTACAATGCAATGGAATAACTCTTGAATGTGCTGACTACACAGTGTTCATGCCATTGACATAGCAGACTTATGCAAGCTAACCAGAAATGTTATATGTTTCAACTTAATGACCACACAGTCAATTAGGTTAAAACTGCAGACTCGACAGTCAGATGTTTAATTATGCATTAATATGTAATTCCTGTTGTATATCACTAATAATATCACTATCATTATCATAATCATAATCATAAACATCAATTCCTGTATGGTAAATCATACATCATTAGAAGCCTACTGTTTAAAATTTGTAAAAATTGTTTGTAGCTTCTTTAAATAAATAATTGAATTGAATTGAATTATTATTATTTCTCTCTAATTTGTTCTACTAACAATGTTGAATTTCCATTATTAGATTATAGTCTAATATAGTTTTAATTATAGTTTTCACTAACATAATGTACATCTATATAATATAATCATGTTTACCTTTTTTATTATTATTATTTTTTTATTCTTAATTAGATTATTTGGTAAGGTTTGAATGTATCCACCTCTGGTTAATGGAAGAGAAGGCCTTAAGGCCTTAACTACACCAGAGGGAAATATAAATAAATATATATAAATATTTTGACAACATTGTACTGGACTGCAGAAAAGTGTAAATACGCCTAATTACCTTTCTATTCACTGATTGACAGGTTGAAGAGGATTAGGGTGGTAGCAGGTAGAGACAGTACTGGTCTTTAAAAAGTGGCACCCACAGTACAAATAATTCTAATTCTCCCGCTTCTACGAGAGTAATTTAACAATTTATTGACCCAGTTACTTATTTCATTCATTCATTAAATCAGTCATGGATTCATGGATTTAAACTTTGCTCATTTAACACGACAATTGTTAAAACTTAAAGTGAATGACTCTCCATGGCATTGATTACACACACGCACGCATGGGGGACTTCTGAGTAGCGGTAGCGGGCTACTATAAATCTCAGGGAGGTAATTATCGAGGTATCGATGAAGTAATTATCGAGTATTATCGAGATATCGGACGGCACAGCCTCCTTTTTTTTTTTTTTTTTTTTTTTTTTAATATATATTTTGACCGATCAGTAAAAAACTATACAGGCCATTGTTAAACTCTATGACATAATAATAACCTGTTGAGGTACGCCTTAGTCAGCTCCTCTAGCTAAAACACAAATTGATAACAAAAGTTTCGTTAGTGCACGTACTGTTTTCTAATATTTAACAGTTAAGATAGTAGGCTTATTTACACAGGATTATCACTTTCTTCTAGTTCACTTAGTACATCTTGGGGAAGTTTTCTTTTCAGTCTTGATCTGTTCAATGACTTTTGTCCAATGTTATAAACAGATGCACCAGGAACATCTAGAAGTTTACTGTAAAATGATTTTGAGAGGGTTTGAATGTATTCTTGAATCGGGAGGATTCCAAGTTCATTATGTAGTTGACTATTTCTTACGTACCAAGGCGCATTTGTAGCTTTACGAAGAAATTTATTTTGCACAACTTGTAATCGGTGAATGTGCGTCTTGCTAGCTGCACCCCATATTGGTGCTGCATATGTGATGAGAGGTCTTACAAGAGATGTGTACAGTAGCATAGAGCATTCCAATCCAAGTGATGTGCGTCTATTTACTAAGGGATAAAGTTTTATAATTCGAGAAGAAGCAAGTGCCACAATACGAGTTATATGTGCGTTCCATGTCAGTTTTGTGTCCAGTAGTACTCCTAGATACTTAACTGGAGATTGAGATTGTAACCATGGAATATGTTCATTCAGAAGATAGAGTAGAGCAGGATCTTGATAATATCTTAAAGAGAATATCTTTGCTTCTGTTTTGTTGACATTTAGCGATATGCGCCACATTTTGAACCATTCCGTCATTAAAGATAGTGATGTCTGAAGAAAACTGATAGCAGTATTTATATCAGAATGTGAACAGAAGAGAACTGTATCGTCTGCGTACATTGCTGTACACGTAGATTCTAATGTTGGAAGATCGTACATAAAGATGTTAAATAGTAAAGGAGCTAATATTGAGCCTTGTGGTACTCCAGAAGTTATTGGCCGGAGAGTTGATTTGAAACCATCAATACGTACCAGAAATTGGCGCTCTGTTAGAAAACTTTTGACAGTATGTATAAGGTAATCTGGTAGGCCAATTCTATATAATTTTAGCAGCAATCCTTCGTGCCAAACCCTGTCGAAGGCTTGAGCAATATCTAGAAAAATAGCAGCAGTATGTTCTCTTCTATCAAAACCTTTGAGGATGGATTCGGTGATTCTTAATAATTGATGCGTTGTAGAATGTTTTGGTCGAAAACCAAACTGGAATGCTGGGATAATGTTATTGGAGTAAACAAACTTTGACATCCTTTTATGTAGTATTTTTTCAAAGAGTTTTGATAATGTTGGAAGCAGACTGATTGGGCGGTAGCTAGATGGTAAATGTTTCGATTTGTTAGGTTTATGGAAAACAATTATTTCTGCGAGTTTCCATATCCGAGGGAAATACCCAATTCTCATTGAAGCATTGTAAATTGAAGTCAAATATGCTAACGCTTTTTTAGTAAGGTTTTTTAATACAATATTGGGTATTAGGTCATGTCCTGGAGCCTTTTTATTAGGAAGGCGTTTTATAACATCGATTAGTTCTTGGGGAGAGGTAAAGTCAACTTTATTTGGCACTGTGGGTTTGTTCATATTTTCCTGAAGTTCATTTTCAATGTTTTTGGTATTGGCATCATCATCACTCATATTAGGACTAAATGTAGTTTCAAAATGCATAGCTAGGACGTTGCATTTTGTTTCAGTATCTAAGTATACTTGAGAGGCTACACGCAGAGAAGGAATAGTTACGGGCTCGCGTAGAACTCGTTTTGTAGCCTGCCAGAGAGTATTATCATTAGTAGATAGAGTTGATAAATAAGTTTGGTAAGAATTTAGGCGATGCTTCTCTAGTTCAAATTTAACACTGCATATAAGTTTATTGAGTTTCGTTTTCTGCCATGGCCGCCTTTCACGCTGCCATTGTCTACGAATTCTATGTTTTTCTTGAATTAATTGAAGTATGTGTTTAGGTAGATAGAAACGGAATCTTGGCCTGTTAGAGATACATTTTGCGTCTTTAATGGAAGAGCAAATAGAATTTGTAAAGCACTGTACAGCATTGTCAATATCTGTTGTTTTTTGTAGATTATATGCTGAAGACAATTTTGAATCTAGTGTTGACTGAAAGTTATCCCAATTAACGTAACCATCTATGAGTCGAGGATTCTGGCTTATTACGTTTGGGTTTAATTGGAATGTAATCAGCACTGGGCAATGATCTGAGTCAAGTTCTGTTAAGGATGAGACGTATGTTGGATATTGCATATTTTTATGAATTCCAATGTCAAGAATATCAGGCTTTACAGCTGGATTATAAGAATAATATGTTGGTTCACTCGGCGCTAATATATGTAATCCATGGGCATTGATGCAGTCTAAAAGACGAGTGCCATTAGGATTTGTAACTCTGCAGCCCCATGATACATGTTTGCAATTAAGGTCACCCAATAGGAGAGTTGAACCTGTTGTTGGAAAGAGTAGTGCCAGATATTGAACATTCAGTATAAATTTCGGAGGCTTATATGCGCATATGAGAACAAAGTCGTCACTGTCATGGCAATAAATTTTAATGCCAACTGTTTCAAGTTCATGAACGTCTGGTAAAAGCAATGCATGATGATTAATGCTACGCTTTATTATTATAGCTACTCCACCGGAGGCAGTGTCAGCAGTTCTATCTTTCCGATATATTTTATAACCAGGAACATTAAAAGTCTCATTTGATAAAAAGTGTGTTTCTGTGACGCATGCAATGTCAATGCTATGAATTGATAAAAAGGTGATGAAACAAGCTCGTTTCATTCGAAGACCATTGGCATTCCAGTTCACTATTGTTAATTGACGAATGGAAACAGATTTACGTGCTGCCATTTTGGAATGTAGATGACAAAAGAGAGATAACGAATTGCTGGATTGTTGGCAGATGCGAATTTATAAAACCGATAATGTGAGGGATCATTCTGTTTAAAAGATCACCAAGAAAAGATGAAACAGTGGAATCTGAAGGTGGAGGAATTGAGGGCTGACTTTCATTAAACACAGAGTTATTCACCGCATCTGCAAAGCTGCGATGTGACAAACCTGACGACTGTCTAGACGATGGTTGTTGCTGATGTCTTTGTTCAGTATTTCCTTGAGAAGTTGATTGTTGAGGCAGATGGGCTGAAGAAGTGGGAGTAGCACGAGAAGTTCTCTCCGTAGGCTGTTGCTGCCCTAATCTAGAATTGTTATGCGTCTGAGATAGTCTTTCTTTTAGTTGTAAATAGTGCCTACACCCTCTATAGTTTGCAGGGTGTTCTTCGTGGCAGTTCACACATTTCGGAGGATTTGTTTTGGGTTTGGGGCATTCAGAAAAATGATGAGCTTCCAAACACCTCACACAACGAGGTTGAAGCTGGCAATAGTTTTTAGTGTGCCCATAGTTTTGGCAAGACTACACTGCGGTATTTCTTTCGATTTTCTTCTGATTTCAACTTTAATTACACTATAGAGCAGTCGTGTTAAATTTAAAATAGATTTACCTTTATCATTTTCATCTAGTTCTACTGCGCAAAGTGGTGTTGGTTGCTTGTTTCTCCCTAGGAGACGTGTTACTTTATGTACTGGGTAATTCAGTTCTTGTAGTGCATCTTTAATCTCTTGCTCATCTAATGAGTAAGGCAAATTCCTTATAATCACTCCAAACTTCTTATCAGCAGGGTTTTTATATGTAAAATATTGTTGTTTGATGGAATCAAAATACAAGGTCAGAGCTCGAAAATCGTCCGTTGTAGATGAGTAAACTTTTATTGTCGATCCTTTTAATTCAGTGTGAAACTCAGATTTAACATGATTGCGGATGTGTTGTATAAGGAGTTGATAATTTGCAATATTATGCAAACAGATGGGAGGTATTTTTACTTTACTATCCGTAGGGACATTATCTACTTCCCTTATATCATCATGTTTCGCTAATGCTTCAAATCTATTATGAACAGGAACAGTAGGTACAAATGAACTTTGCACTGATGAGTCAAAACAGGGACGCTTGTTACTTTGTGAAGTAGAAGCAACATTAAGCATGTCATTTGTGTTAAAACCCGTTTTGGTTGCATTACTACTCTGTGATAGTAACAACTTGGAATGTTTGACAGGATTAATTCTTGCCATTTTCTTCGAATCCTGAACTGTCATTTGTTTTATATGAATATGCTGATTGTTGGGAAACTCATGAAGGTTATGTTGAGTAGGAGCTGTCTCACTCGCCTTATTTAATTCACAATCATTAATTGTAGTTTCCATTTGAGAACAGTCTTCTTGTATTGATAAGCACTGATCAGTCATGTTTAAACTCACGTGTATGTTTCCAGAGGAATCTTTATATGAGTTGACATCCATGCCGGTGGCTATGGAACTAGTGTTGAACTGACACAAATCAGTAAAAGTATTAATTATAACACTGCCACTAGTGTTTATAATTTACACACAAACGCCTTAAAGTAATATAACACCTTATTATCACTTAAAGTTTAATTTAATGTTCGTGTTATTAAAATTATCGCAATAAATACACTCTTTGAAATCGCTTCCAACCAACCATTACCATGGCCTTCTCCACAGCCTCCTGATATTTATTACAGCGCGCCGCTTATCGCTTGTTTGTTCTACACTAATTAAAACCACTTCCATGCATAAGCGGCGCATGTGTGGCACTGAATGATGCAATAAGCAGTCATAGGAAGATAGATATATACATAAGCATTCATGAACCACAGATTATTGTCTCTGTTGGACATTACATGATATTATAGGACAAAAATTCCTCTGACACTGGGATTTGAACCCAGGACCTTTGGCTATCCGTGCCAATGCTCTACCAACTGAGCTAAGCCGGAGTTAAATTCACAGCGCCAGATGGAACCTCTCTCCTATGACTGATTGTCCTACTTAGTGTGCCTCCATATGACATAACTTGTCTGTGAGGTAGGCCATTAGGGCAATCAGTCATAGGAGAGAGGTTCCATCTGGCGCTGTAAATTGAATTCCGGCCTAGCTCAGTTGGTAGAGCATTGGCGCGAATAGCCAAAGGTCCTGGGTTCAAATTCCAGTGTCGGAGGAATTTTTCTCCTATAATATGCTCATAGATGTATACATATGCATTCATGAACCACAGATTATTGTCTCTGTTGGACATTACATGATGATATTATAGGATAAAAATTCCTCTGAGACTGGGATTTCAACCCAGGACCTTTGGCTATCCGTGCCAATGCTCTACCAACCGAGCTACGCCGGAGTTCACTTCCCAGCGCCAGATGGAACCTCTCTCATAGGACCAATTGCCCTCTCTCCTATGACTGATCATAGGAGAGAGGTTCCATCTAGCGCTGCGAAGTGAACTCTGGCTTAGCTCAGTTGGTAGAGCATTGGAACGGATAGCAAAAGATCCTGGGTTCAAATCTCAGTGTCAGAGAAATTTTTCTCCTATAATATTATCAGTTATAGGAAGGTTTGGCAACCTGCGACATCTAGTGTTTAAGAGAGCAGCTGGTGAAATACTGGGCAAAGTTGACAATTTCAGCTATGAAAGATTTCATATTGTAGTCGTTTCCATGGTGCGACTTCCGGAAAATTTTGACTTATTTTTACTTCCTCGGTATTAGGTAAAGGAAGTATTGTGTTCCAACCTGAAATTCGGAGTAGGCTATAGTTTTTAACATAAATACATGTTTTGAGGTTCCCCTGAATCCAAAAATACTATTTTCGGACATGTTTGTCTGTGTGTCTGTGAACAGCCTTGCTCCAAAAGTAGGAAATTTTGCAAATTTTGTGCTGAGTATTCATAGGTTTTCTCCTTCCATTTTAGGTAGTTTTCGAAGGAAAATCTACCTATTGCAATGGATACCATGTCATGATTTTCGAAAAATTCTTTCATATCTTTACGTTTCATGCTTCCCTAAGTACGAAACCACCACCCGATCAAAAAAAAAAAAAATTGTGATATTTATAAGTTATATGTATATTTATATCTTTACACGCTAGCGGCCGTAATTTTGAAGACATTTGAACCAAATTTTACTATGTTATTTCTAGGCCCAATAGTTCGGACAAGTTCGTTAATGAGCAAAATTGGCCCAAGGGGGTGGTCGGGGGAGGGGGTTGAAATTTTAAAACATTTATATCTCGGCCCCTATGAAGTATAGAGGGAAACTTTGTTTGAATATATTAGAGAATTCCCTATGGAGTTTACAGTGACACCAACGATTCGGGGGTTCGAATGAGGGTGGGGGTGGAGGTGGGGGGATGGAAATTCGAAATTTTTGAAACTACGTCTTGTGGGGCATCGTTGAAAAGCTCTTGATGAGTACTCCACAAATAAATAACTAGTTTCTTGATAGTTCTCATATAAGGCGAGATTTATGTTTGAAAAAGTGCTCTTTCCTCTTTTTTGGAGTTATTATTGCGGGTTTGTCATGCAAAGGCTAAAGAAGAAGAGTGCTACGCATTGACACTAAATTAAACCAAAAGCACTTCGAAATCTACCTCAGCCTGTAGGCTTGCCTAAAGGGATTTTTTATTCTCAGGATGACAGAATGGTTGATTTAGGCTAGTCATTTTGGTAAAAAAAAAATTCGAATTTTGATTTTAGTGTATGAGGTATGAATTGCATTGATGTTACGGGCTTTAATATTGGCTCGTAGAAAATTATTTCTTAAAGAAGGGTAATCGTTTAATGAAGGCTATGTTGTAAGTTATCTTTTTTACGGGAATTAGATCCAATTAATCTCTTTTATCTGGAACTAGAAGATTCTTTTGTTAACATTATACAAAAATCAGTAAATTTATGTTTTATGTGTATTACCCCCAGATGAAGTACGACATTGTTTTGTTAACTTCGCACGAAATTGTTCAATGGATATGAAGGTATGAGGGAATTTCTAATCTGTTTATGCCGTTTGGACGCATGGAACAGGTGTTGATGATACCATTTTTAAAAATCAGTGCGCCTGTTTTCTCAGCTTCAATTTGCATGTTATTTCGTCACAAATCTATTAATTTTTTTCACACATTCTTTACGGTGCGTGCAGTAAAATGTCTAAACAGGTTTTCTGTTTAGACCTTAGTTTTTTTAAATACTTAGTTTAATCCTAGAGAATTTTTTTTCCATTTTCCTGGGTAAAACATTTTTTAAACAAAAAAAGTATCAACAATATTTAAAAAATCCATCAGTCCATTTATAAAGATAATATGAAATAATCTCATACAAGAAATTCAGATTCATATTTTAACATCTGTTGCAGGAGACAGATTTCAATTTTGAATTAATACGCCAATTAGGCCTACATAAATCAATTAATATCACAAGTATATTAAATATCTTATTTCATAGGTTATAATTTACTTCACTCTGCAGTTAGTAGATATTTAAAGAATCATTTCATTAGCTACACCCCCGGATTTGAAATTTGTTCTTCCCACTTTGCATTTTTTCCTTATTTTTATTACTTTTATTGTAGACACTGTATTTTAAGTTAGAGTTATATTTTATTTGATGTATTTGTATTTAATTGTGTATTATGTAATATAAAAAACAAAACACAAGCACTTGTTCATTCGGGTGATTATTTGATGTATTTGTCCCATGTTTCATACAATTAATAATAATAATAATAATAATAATAATAATAATAGTAATAATAATAGTAATAATAATAATAGTAATAATAATAATAATAATAATAAAATAAAAAATTAAACGAAAATTCATAAGAAAAATTCTACGTCCAAAACTCTCTCAGACGAACAATACCGACTCAGAGGCAAACAGGAAATCAAACAATACACAAATATTCACAGTGACATTAGAAAACGCAGATTGAGATTCTACGGACACATTAAAAGAATGAACCCAGACAGACTTACAAAACAAATAGTCGAATTCTACGAAAACAGGAGTAAAGCGAAAACAGACACTATGAAGTGGATCGGCGAAATTAAAACCGATCTGAAACTGGCAGAAATTGCACCAGAAGATGTTCAAAACCGGAAAATCTTCAGGACCAGAATTCACAAATGGCAAGTTGACCAAGAGGAAAAAGACAGAAAAGAAGACTGGGACAACGTGGTCTAAAGAGAGAAAGGAAGCCCACAGTGAAAGAATGAAAGAGATATTGGCACAAAGGAAGGCAAATGCACACCTTTAAGTAGGCCTACTTCTCGTAGTCCTAATGGGCTTAGTGATATATATATATATATATATATATATATATATAGGCTATATATACAGGGGTTAATAAATAACACAGACATATTCTACCTGTATACAGAGGGGACGTAGACAAGCAACTTTTATTAGGAGATTTTTGCTTTATGACGTAAAATGTGCTTGCTACAGGTCATTAAAGTCATTATAATTTGGTGCTCATAAATAATAAAATAACTTACGCGAAATAGGGTTAAAATGTTCATTAAATTGACTTCATGCCTTCCTAGTGATCGATAAAAACCTAACTCTTAATCATTCGTCAACAGTTATATCATAATTTAGTGTTTCCATAATCTGCAAAATTTACAGACTAATCACATGACTGGTTGCCACTACATTAGTCTTTTTTTTTTCATAACTACTGACTACAGTGTTAACATCGAAGTTCCTTTGTTTTGCATTTGTTTCTAATATTAGAAGTCATTGGCGGCCATGTCCTGGGAGATTTTATGCTGTAACAGGAAAAATTGAATCCATAGAGCAAAAATCTCCTAATAAAAGTTGCTTGTCTATGTCCCCTCTATACACAGGTAAAATATTTCGGTGTTATTCAATAACACCCTGTATATAAATAAATAATGAAACTGAGATGTTAAAGTGAAATTTTAAACTTTAGTTAAGTTTGCGATTTAGTAAAGTGTGAAAAATTTCAAGTTTCTACGACAAACCACTATCAATACTTCGGATATCCCTAAAGTGTATAAATTTATTTTATTATGATTGTGAACATCGTATTTTGGTGTTTAATGCTCGCATAAAAATAAATGTGTTTCTGTGTTTCACGACTCTTAATAGCAGAGACGAGAACAAAGACAGAGAATGTTATGCACCGAACGACTTCACCCTCACTTGGATTTAATCCTTAGAGGACCTGTCAAAGTGTGTCTCCTAATTCCCACCCCAACAGACAAGTCAGTTATAGGGTGTTCACAAAACTAGTAGCTTACTCCTGCGTCGACGCAATACGGCCTCTCAGTCTACATCAGAATTATTAAGTGCCAGAATGGTACTTTCTGAGATTGTGTGGTGGACGGGAAAATGTCTGTCCATCTGTTTGTCTGTCTGTTTGTGTGTCTGTACGCGCAATAACTCAAATACGCTTTATCGGATTTTCATAAAACTTGGTACACGCATTTATAACGTCCATGGGACGAAACCTATTGATTTTAGACAAAATCGATTGACTGGTATCGGAGTAATGCCCAATTTAGTGCCTATTTTATGGTAATATAATAGAAACAATGTGTCATAGGTAATCCCACGAGAGAGCAGGAGCGAATTTATCTGATGAAACTCGTCAACTCGAGTTGGATTTATTAAGGCTATTCCATGAATAAAAATGTAACGGATTAAATAAATAATAATTACTTTCGTGCTTTGCTGTAGGCCTATAACAACAAAACTATTAGAATGCAAATCAGTTCTCATGCCAACATGTTGTTTTACACTGTTCATATAAGGCTTTGGAAGGTGCAATACAGTTAGCTATGACAAATAACACTACCCACATATTCCTTCACATATGATTATCAAACTTTAGAACTTTGTTCATCCTGCTTAATGAATCGATCTGGAGCTTAACTCTGAAATCGATTACAAAAATTACTTACTTTCTTCATATCATAATTGCAATTATAACTGAATAAACTAAAGCATTCTGGCACTTTGTTACATCAGTTTTCCTGATTTTATTTTATTTTATGTGAGTGTATCAGATCAGATTCCCCCATATTTCACTATCCGTCTTTCATCTTCATAACACAGCTATTGTAATATTTCGTTACCTTTTTCATCGTCTTATATTTTCTTCTTAAATTTCACATTCTAGCCTACTTTAACTTAATCGTATTTTTACTTCCTCTGCCCGTACCATAGGTACTATAGGTAGAGGAAGTATTGTTTTCGACCCTAAAATTCGAAGTTGAGTTTTTAGATGTCTGTGTGTGTGTCTGTCTGTGTGGAAGTTTGTGAACAGGCTAACTCCGAAACGGAGAATCGTATGAAAACAAAATTTCGTATTTGGGTCAGGTACCTTCTGAAGATGTGATTCGAAGATTGGCGACAAATTTCTCTTATTTTTAAGGGGACTTTACATGAAGAAATTTTTGTTTTTCGCGATTTTCTCGAAAACGGCTTTAAAATTTGCATATGTGTTCCTTTTACTGAGAGCTAAAACTTTTATTTGAAACTTTTTTTCGAAAAAATTCTCTGAGGGTAGTTACAAGCCACCCACTGTTCACCCACTGTTTGTAGAAATTTTGTCTTGCGTGAGGAACAACTGAATACTATATAAGAATGTGAAGTGAGAAAGATGTATTGTTGGCCAGGTATAGAGTAAAGAAGTATCTGAGGGAAATATTCGATATATTTCGGAAATTATTCTTTACGACGGAAAGTTCAATAAACGTCTGCAGTCACTTTTTTTTTAAGTTTGTTATATAGCCTGCGCTTTTAGTCGCATCATTGAAAGAAGAGGTATTTATAGGATAATTAGCGTAAAATTGTGTCTTGCGATTCTGTAAAAGGATATGAGAATACTGCTAACTTTTTTTGGGCAGAGGAAGTTATGTGACTTTCACATCAGATTTTTATACTTCTTCGGTTTCTATAAACTCGCGAAATACCTATGGGTAAATTATCCAATGGATAGAATTTACATAAGAATAACTTTTACAAACTCAAATAATTTAAAGCTAACAATAACATACACTTGTGGCGAGTTTCTAGATAAATGTCCTCTGGGTAAATATGAAAATGACAGAAAAAATGTTCCTACAAACTCGGGCTAGATCTTTCCAAGGGTAAATCGTCGGGTTAATTTATCCTTTCATGGATGGCTGGATAAAATTTAACCTTTCATAGGATCAATAATAATTTAAACAATGAGAATCAAAGCCTTCTGAATTAAATTAACTGAACAACTCCAAGGCCTTCCTCATTACATCATTGTGGGTGATTAGGAACTAATTTGCCAAGGGATAATTTACCCATAGGTATTTCACGAGTTTATAGAAACCGGGCATAAATAATCCACTTTCTCTCCGTCATCATTTTCATATTTTCTTCTTACCCTACTTCTGTATCACCTTCCTTCTCATCTTCATCTTTTTACCTCGTGAAGAGAGAGACAAACCTGCCGGACTCGTCCCCTTGTTAGCCAAACAAAAATATGCTAACAATAAAAAATGAAATTATTTTTAAACGTCGGCAGGCAGATATAAATGATTGGAATGTTTTCTGTAGACAGTTGAAAAGACTGGCTGTAGCTTTTGTTTTCTTTTTGGTGACGTATTGGTCGAACAATAAACAGTAACAAAAGAGGAGAGAGGGAAAGAGACAGACGAAGATCGTATAGAGGAAGTCTAGGTGGCCTTGCAATATCTTGCAGCCTTGGCATCGCAATCCTGCATAGAGGAATATGCATGTGCTTTGTGAATCATACTACATACACTAGATCGGCTCCAATTTAATGATGGCCCTTCATCATTTGAATTTTATGAGCTCCAGTGTTGCCAGCATCAGCCACTTTACGTGACTGCAAATCCATTCTTCCCACTGAGAATTTTGTCTAATTAAATAAAAGCAGGTAAACTGATGTAACAAAGTGCCAGAATGCTTTTGTTTAATCAACAACCTATGCAGAAAATAAGTTATATTTGTAATCGATCTTCGAGTTAAGCTCTACATCGATTCATCAAGCAGGGCTTACGGAAGAATAAAGGTCTAGTTTGATAAGCATATGTGAAGGAATATGTGGGTAGTGTTATTTGTCAAAGCTACCTGTTTTGCAATTTCCAAAGTCTAATATGAACACTCAAAAACAATATGCCATGAGAACTGATTTGCATGTGATAAATTCTTTCGGATATGTTACCATAAAATAGGCTCTAAATTGGGTATTTTTCCGGTACCGGACCACCGATTTGCTCCAAAATAAATAGGCTTCGTCCCACGGACGTTATAAATACGTACACCAAGTTTCATGAAAATCCAATAAAGCGGTAACTCAAATACGCTTTATGGGATTTTCATGAAACTTCGTATACGCGTTTATAATGTCCATGGGAAGAAGCCTATTGATATTGGACCAAATCGGTTGACAGGTACCGAAGTAATGCCCAATTTAGTGTTTTACAGTGTTAACATACGGCTTTGCAAGTTGCAACACAGTTAACTTTGACAAATAACACTACCACATATTCCTTCACAAATGCTTATCAAACTAGACCTTTGTTCTTCCGTAAGCCCTGCTTAATGAATCGATCTGGAGCTTAACTCAGAAATCGATTACAAAAATAACTTTTTTTCTGCATACCATCAATGTTGATTAAACAAAAGCATTCTGGCACTTTGTTACATCAGTTTACCCGATTTTATTATGGATGGATCTATGCTTAACTGGAAAGACAATCTGTGGTTTCTGGTTACGGTGCGAACGACAAGATCTGAAGCAAGGACCGTACCATGTCCTCAGTTTTATAGGCGGTCATAAAACAGTGAACATTAAGACTCTCGCTCTGTCTTTGTCTTATTCATACAGACAATACAACACAACTATAGAATATTGTCACTTGTGGGGGACTTACACGCACATTTTAATTTACATAGGCCTATCACTTAATTCGACCACCTGCGTGGTCAGCGACGGATCTGCAGGCCTGGGTTCAACCCCGGTACCTCCCCGGTTTCAAACAGGGTTTCCAGATCAGAAGCGCAGAACAGTCGTACCAATATCGGAAAATAGTCGTATGCTAGTTAAAATTGTCGTTTGCTTTGTGATTTTTCAGTGTAATGAACGTATTGCGTTAATAATAATAATAATAATAATAATAATAATAATATTAATAATAATAATAATATTTTTTTATTAAGGAATATTCCACAACACAATGGTTTTCCTTCGTCCCACAACATTCTTCTGCCTCCATAAGTCCCTGTCCATAGCATCTTCTTCACTTAATCCTTTTCTCGCCATACTCCTTTTCACCTTATCTATCCAGCACTCTTTGGGCTTCCCTCTTCTTCTTTTTCCTTCTACTTTCCAATCCAAAATTTTCTTGGGTATTCTATCCTCTGTCATTCTGAGTACATGTCCTTACCATCTCAAGCGTCTTTCTTCTACAATTTCCAAAATATTCTTTTCAACTTGCATTATTTCCCTTATTCAATTATTCCGAATTTTTTCTTTCCTGGATTTTCTTGCTGAACGCCTCCAGAAAACCATTTCTAAAACCATTAATTTGTTTGCTTGTTGTCTACTTATGGTCCAAGTTTCAGCGCCATATATTGTTGTACTTTGGAATAATGCCTGATAGCCTATATCAATTTTTTAGTTGTAGGCCTATGTAAAATATTTTTACTCCACAAGATTGAATTTAGCATTCCTATAATTCTCTTCCCTTCCGTTATTCTTCTTTGAATCTCTAAATTTGTTGTTGCATCCTTTTGTATAATAGACCCTAGATATTTAAAATATTCAACATGTGCAATTTCTTCAGAAAACGTATTGACTTTTCTTCCAAATCCTTTGCCAAATATTCAGTTTTATTGAAATTTATTTATAATTCCCATATCCTGTAGGCTACTACTCTACCAACTTTGTGATCATATAACTTATGACGCATCATCTGTATCCTCAGTAATTATTACTTGATCATCCGCGATAATGATAATTAATAATCGGTATTATGCACCTTATATAGGTATAGGTCTAGTTTAGGTACATAAACGAATAAAGTTCGAACCACTTTTTCGATACATCTAAAAAAACCACTCAAATCGTTCATAAACTTCATAGCAACTAGTTGTTAATAAATCATCTTATTTGTAAAGGATAAGGCTTGTTTTATTATCTTCCGATGTGCCAAATTTGATAAAATACAATAAAATTAAATAAACAGTAGTTGCCACTGTGTTGTAATTATTGCAAGAGGCACAGGACTGCTCTCCAATCATATTGATTTTAGAAACATGCTTACAACAAAAACCATGAGAAAACAAAACTGCTGGATATATAAGTTATCAAAATTTAAAATTCGCCAGTACATTGATTAAAAAAAAGTGTGCGTGGTACACCACGCGACAGAAGTGAAACTTGTTTTTTATTTTTTTATTTTTCAATTTTGGATTATCGCGTTTGAATTTTGGATTGTTGGACTTTTGAATATTAGGTTTTTGGACTTTTTAATTTTGGATTTTTTAATTTTTTTTTTTTAAATTTTGGACATTTGAATTTTTTAACTTTGGATTTTTTATTTTATAAATGTTTAGACTTTTGAACTTTGGATCTTTGAATTTTGGAATTTTGGATTTTTTAATTTTGCATTTTTTTAAATTTTGGATCTTTAATTTTTTAATTTTGAATTTTCGATTTGTTGATTTTGAATTTTTTAAACTTTTGATAGGCCTAAGCCTAATCGTTGAGTTGATTGTTTTCTGTGCAGTTCGTTCCGTCACACTTCACTAATTTCGTGAGCGTGAGCGTTACATTAATTTAGTGACGATTTTTGAGCGTTACCCAAGCTCTCGATTTACCTCTACCGCGGCTAAAGAAGTTTCACTTCAAAAATATAAAACGCTTTTTAAAAATAGTCGTACAAATAGGCGTACGACGTACAAATCTATGAAATAGTCGTACGTCTGGCGATCCTGGTTTCAAATCAGTGTTTAAATTCTAAGCTGTAATAACAAATTATTCAAGAGTTACTGGAGCATAACTCTCAGATCGATTACAAAAATTATAACATATAAATTACACACTCCAATCCTAGGATTTGTCAAAACCCTATGTAAACCAAAGTATATATACTACTCTTATGAGGAATTAAACAGTTTCATGCTATTAAAAATACGGCAATACGGTACTTCATCTGCGAATAATAAACGTTCAATATTAATTTACTGATTTTTTATGTATCCATAAGAAAAAAAACTACTAGCTACCGATAAAGGGCATTAATTTTAATGAATTCCCGTAAAAGGATTTTGGTTCAGGGAGGCCCACCGGGGTGTATGGGCGGTACTTCCCCAAATTATATTTTGGAAAATTAAACCTTCAAATTTCACTTTAACGTCCTTTTCAGACACAAACAAAATAGCTTTTTCTAAAACATATAAAACACTTTTAAAAATACTAAACTCCATGCTGCTACATCCCCAAAGGGACAAGGCCTACCACCCGACCGCTGCATCATCTACCAAAGGCAGATGGCAGGATTGGGGGCATGTGGTCAGCATGCCGACACCCATGGGCGTTAATGGTGACCGGAGCAGCTTCTTCTCTATCAAGTAGCTCCTCAATTTGAATCACGAGGCTGACCACATATCTTTCAGCCCTGGTTCGATCCCCGGTACCTCCTTGGATTTGTATGAGGTAGGCAGGTGTGGAACTGGGTGCACTCAGCCTCGTGATTCAAACTTGACAAAGAAGTAGCGGCTCCGGTCCCGGAGACCATAATTAATGGCCGTAGCTGACCACATGCCCCCCCCCCAATCCTGCCATCTGCCTATGGTAGATGACGCAGCGGTTGGATGGTAGACCTAGTCCCTTCAAGGACGCAGAGCCACGGAGATTTGTTTATATCACTTAATTCAGTGTGGTGGACAAATTCCCGCAGTAACTGCATCAATAAATGACTTTTCATGAATTAAACTTGAATAAAGTTGGTTTGTTGTCTTGAATAAATGTTGCATCATATGAAAGATCTACTCTTATACAATTCAACGGCCCTAAATAGCGTGCTCACTAGCTCCCTCACTTCGTGAGACATCGGGTACACTCGGCGATGTTCGTCTCTCGCAGTCTAAACTTTCACGAAGAGTACAAAATTAGGAAAACCGTTTCTTTATTATATAAGGCCTAAGTTAAATGAATACAATAAAACCAATTTTCTAATTTTATTTTTACTTACAATTTTCGTAGCTCTGAACCATAGGCGTAACCAGGCCGACCATATGGGGGGGGGGGTTATAACATCCGCGGGGTCTGGCAAGTATGGAAGGAGAGGGGGGTCCGGGGGCCCTCCCCCGGAAAATTTTAAAAATTAAGATGCAAAATAACGAGTTTTAAGCTTCCGGGGGTTCTCCCACGGAAAATTTTAAAAATTTAGATGCAAAATAACAAATTTTAAGCTTCCGGGGGTCCTTCCCCGGAAAATTTTAAAAATTAAGACGCAAAATAACGAGTTTTAAGCTTCCCACGCTTTATACTTGTATTAAGCAATTTATGGGCAGACTTAAAAAAATTATACAATTTTCCTTTTTTTAATCAATGGGGGGGGGGTTCAAACCCCCAAAACCCCCCCCTCGCTACGCCGATGCTCTGAACCACAAACATTTTTAATAAACTGCCAGTGTAAAATTCTTTATAAAAACCTGGAGTCAATTAATAAAGGCGGGTGAAGCCGCGGGCACGAGGTATAATATATTGATAGTTCAACCCTGGAAGTATCGCGGACATTAAAAATCCAAACAAAACTCTTTCCCTTGAAAAATTATATGATTTCTGAAAATTACAATAAATTTATCAAATAAAATTCACATAATATTCATCTGTCAAGAAACAGCTGAGAAACGATACGTATTATCAGTGTTCACAGGTAGCTTTGGAACTGCATAATCGAATCTGACGTGAGATCGTTTTCCCGGGCGGCGCTTTCTATTCGTAGAATGTAGCCTACTCTGAAGCCGGAATTTTAGCTAATTAATAATTATTAATGGTTTAGTTTATGAATGATTCGCGTGCAAGTGTTAATAAATATAATGCTTTAATAATTATAATACTCTTAATTTTTAATTTTTCAATTAATTATCGTGGGCGAATCCGCGGGCACCTGCTAGTTCCTTTACAAATTTGTCTACGCGAATGAATACTTGCTCGTGATTGGGGCAGTTTAGAAATATATATAAATAAAGCCAACCCTCGATATAATGCCACCATCCGTTCTATAACATTTATGCCCGGTTTCTACAAACTTGTGAATTACCTATGGGTAAATTATCCATGGACAAATTAGTTCCATTTCACCCACAATGATATAATGAGCAAGGCCTTGGAGTTGTAGTTAATTTATTTCAGAAGGTTTTGATCCTCATTGTTTAAATTATTATTGATCCTACAAAGAGGTTAAATTTTATCCAACCATCCATGAAAGGATAAATTAACCCGACGATTTACCCTTGGAAAGATCTAGCCCGAGTTTGTAGGAACATTTTTTCTGTCATTTTCATATTTATCCAGAGGACATTGATCTAGAAACTCCCCACAAGTGTATGTGATTGCTATCTTTAAATTATTTGTGTTTGTGTGGTGTTATTCTTGTGTAAATTCTGTCCATTGGATTATTTACCCATAGGTAATTCGCGAGTTTATAGAAACCGGCCATTAGTGGCACAAAGCGAGATGAAATCCAGCCCTCTAATTGTGGGTCTAGGGTTTTGAAACGTCCTGTAGCAACCAGATCGAATCCCCAACAGATCTCACTGTCACATCATAGAACTCGGTTTTTGACACAATGAAAGCTTTTGAATAATCTCCTCTTCAACACCACACCTACGCACTCTCTAATCTCCCATGTAAGAGCGACCTATGTTACTGTCTTCCTAGTGTTCTTATTCCGTGCGTTGAAGTGCATTTTTAGATTTAAATATTTATGAAGAATTAATACGTTCAATCAATTACAGTTCTTGAAGTCTATTTTGACGTTTAATAGTTATTTACGACGTTTTATGTTATTTTGAATCGTACATTTTAAATAAAAAATAGTTTAGTTTTACTTACGATCAGAATATTAACCAGAAAACTTTTTTTTCCTCCAAATTTGTATTGCAGCGGAATTCAGGCTCTTTTGGTTGGCAACTATTTGTCGAAACTGCTGAACAAACCAGAAACATTTGTGGAAAATAATTAATCGTGATTTATGTATAAATAAGTGGATATCTCTCTTGAAGTTATTGAAAAAATAAAAAATCGAACTAATATTGAAAAATCCTTTTAACTAATTTGGTTGGCATTTCGTCTGTAAATTTGTGTGTTACGAGTTACGACCAAACGCATAGTTTGATTTTCTTCCAGTTTGGCGTGAATGTTTCTAGAAGTCATTAAAAAATACGTATGTGCAAGGATTTTATTTTTACTTCCTCTGCCCGTACCAAAGATACTATAGGTACAGGAAGTATTGTTTTCGAACCCAAATTCGAAGTTGAGTTTTTAACATAAATAATGTTTCAAAATACTATTTTTAGAAACATGTCTGTGTGTCTGTCTGGATGTCTGTGAACAGGCTAGCTCCAAAACGGAAAGTCGTATGAAAACAACATTTCGTATTTGGGTCAGGTACTTTCTGAAGATGTGAGTCGAAGATTGGCGAAAAGTTTCTCTTTATTTTTAAGGGGACTTTACATGAAGAAATTTTCGTTTATCGCGATTTTCTCGAAAACGGATTTAACGATTTTCTTTAAATTTTGTACTAAGAGCTAAAAATTTTATTACAAACATTTTTTTGGAAAAAATTCCCTGAAGTCACCCACTCTGAATATGCGCTCTTTGCAATATGGCTTCTTGTTCTACATCAAAGTGTGAAGTGAGAAAAATGTATTGGCCATGCTTAAAGCAAAGAAAGCTACGAGAGTAGGCTACATTAATCAGATTTTATTTCGGTTACGAATCCTTCGGGGATGCGACTTGGTTTGGTAACGACATTCTCTTCATTTCTACAAGCAATTTACACGAAGAGAATTGCATATATAATAACTTATATTGTACTAAGATGCTAACTTTTATTTGGGCAAAGGAAGTTATGTGACTTTCACATCAGATTTTTTAATTCTATTTCAAGAAGGTCGCTGTTTTAATGATTCGGTTTCATCGCCAATCACGACAAAACGCATTGATCGAATTTCTCTCAGTTTGGGATTTTTGAATGTTCTCTGAAGTCGTAAGTGTAAGGATTTTTATTTTTGAAGTGAAACTTCTTTAGCCGCGGTAGGGGTAAATCGAAAGCTTGTGTAACGCTCAAAATCGTCACGAAATTAGTGAGGTGTGACGGAACGGACTGCACAGAAAACAATCAACTCAATGATTAGGCATACCGGTATCCAAAATTTAAAAAATCCAAACATTCAAAATTAAAAAATCGACAATCCAAAATTTAAAACATCTAAAAATCCAAAATTAAAAAATCGAAAATTAAAAATTAAAAAATCCAAAAAAATAAAAATTACAAAGATCCAAAATTTAAAAAATCCAAAATTAAAAAATCCAAAATTCCAAAATTAAAAAATTCAAAGAAGCAAAATTAAAAATTCCAAAAATCCAAAATTTAAAAAATCTTAAATTAAAAAATCCAAATATCCAAAATTTTTAAATTCAAAGTTTTCGAAATTTCAAAAATAAAAAATCCAAAATTTTAAAAATAAAAAATCCAAAATTATAAAATTGAAAAATAATAAATTAAAAATCTAAAACCAAAAATTAAAAAATCCAAAAAATAAAAATGTCAAAGGTCTAAAATTTAAAAAATCCAAAATTCCAAAACTAAAAAAATTAAAAGATCAAAAATTTAAAAAAATCCAAAACTTAAAAAGTCCAAAACCCCAATATCAAATAGTCCAACAATCCAAAATTCAAAACATCCAATAATCCAAAATTGAAAAATTAAAAAATTAAAACAAGTTTCACTTCTGTCGCGTGGCGTTCCACACACACTTTTTTTTATTCCGTTTCCAGACGAAGAGCAGATCTTAGATTTTTTAAAAGCAAGGCCTACTGTTGACAGAACCAGTAACGTAAGTGTTTCGTGACAGACTTTTGAGGGTGTGAATTGATTTGTGAACACTCTGTTAGACTGAAGGATGGGAAGTAATGTCGTGGTGACTAATGACATGACACTGATGCTCATGTGTATTCATGCGATTCCATACAAAAGCGCTTTCCTGTCCTCAAGTATGCGGCACCTGCACACGTCTCAATACAGACAATAACAACAAGAGTCTATGGTTCGAAAAGGTGAATTAATGTGGCCAGTAACCTTCCATGTCCTCGCCTGTTTGGCCATGAGGTTTTTGAAGAATTTGTCATTTTAATTTTCTAAACAAGTTTTCTCGATAGACATATAAGCACAGATTACCGTCTCTGCTGGACAATACATGAGAATATTATAGGTTAAAAATTCTTCCGACACTGGGACTTGAACCCACACTACTTAGTGTGCCTCACAGTACTGCATATGACATAACTTGTCTGTCTGTGAGGTAGACCATTAGGGCAATTAGTCACAGGAGAGAAGTTCCATCTGGCGCTGTAAAGCGAACTCTGGCTTAGCTCAGTTGGTTGAGCATTGACGCGAATAGCCAAAGGTCCTGGGTTCAAGTCCCAGTGTCGGAGGAATTTTTCTGCTATAATATTATCAAATTTTCTCGATTAAATATTTTGGCCTCTTGCTAGAAATATTGCTAATAGAAAAATTGTGGAACGCAAAATCCACGATTCCCACCGCAGTTGGATTAGACTCAGTGCGCGGCGAATGATTAAGATCACAGATGAAAACGGAATGACAGTTTGTCACATACTAGCAGGTGCCCGGGGTTTCGCCCACGATAATTAATTGAAATATTAAAAATTAAGAGTATAATAATTATTAAAGCATTATATTTATTAACACTTGCAAGCGAATCATTCATAAACTAAACCATTAATAATTATTAATTAAATAGCTAAAATTCCGGCTTCAGAGTACATTCCACGATTAGAAAGCGCCGCCTGGGAAAACGATCTCAGATTCGATTATGCAGTTCCAAACGAAGTTATGAAACGAAGGTACTGTCAAAATCCCATGTCTCTACCTATTATAGTTTAGGCTCTACGTTGATTCTCTGTCAGTCAGGACAAAGTCTTTTATTTATTATTATTATTATTATTATTATTATTATTATTATTATTATTATACATTTTTGCCATTAAGACAGTGTTTGAACTTGAATGTTACATGATTATTAGGGACCGGATTCTTAGGTTTTTACCTATTTTTTCCCTTACTTCCAAAACAAAAAGCGCTCATAGGCTACACTTTTTCGAATCATGTCCATAGGATTCACCCACGTTAATTCTGTGGCACCTAAAAATACCTAAATGGGGTATAAAAACCTAAATATACCTAAACGGGATATAAAACCTAAAATATCTAATTTAGGCTGCTTTTTTGTCTTGTTTGTTTGTCAGTTGAGATATCGATATTTTTCGGAGAGACAATAACTTTGTCGGGTTGAAATTAATACCACCAGCATTTCATTCAACCCGTTGTCGTCTAGGATGGACAGTATCAAGAGACGAAGTGTAAGAGTACCGGCGTATTCTCGTATGAACAACCATTGTTGCCGTGTATGAACAAGGTTATAGATTTCTGTGTTTTAAGCACTTGTTTGCCTTTAGTACTTCCCTGTCATTCATACTGAGTGGTCACACTGTGAGTTTTAAGAAGACGTGTTAATTATGCCGAAACAAATGAAATTGAGTTTATTACGGCAGTGGATTGGCGATGACCTGAATTTCATCTTTCCCCTTCTTCTTCTTCTTCTTCGTCTTCTTCTTCTTCTTTTCTTCTTCTGAGGTTATTTTATGACGTTGCACCCCGCGGGTTTCTACGTCTGCTCTGTCCTAAAGCAAGTTTATACAAATTTAAGTCAATTTTGTTAAGTTAAACTTTACAAATATTAACTTATGTATTGAATCCTATGTAGCACATTCAAATTCATTAAACCAATTATTCTACCCGAAAATGATATTTTGGGCAAAAAACCTAAAAAAAACTATTTCACCTAATAGAAAACCTAAAACAGTGTTTTTAAAAACCTAAAAATCCGGTCCCTAATGATTATACACTTCCTTCTTGTTTCTTCTTCCTTTTCTCTTCCCAAAATCTCTTCATTCTTTGACTGTGTTCCTCTTTCCTTTGTTCGGTCCATATTTTACCTGTTTTCTTGCTTTCTTTTACTTCAAATTTTGCGTTCATAATTTTGTTTCTGAATTTGTTTCTTTCATTTATTATTTCCCTATTGATTCCTGCTTGTTTTAAGTCTTCTTCTATTTCTTGCAGCCAATTGGTTTTTTTGACTGAACTGTTAACTACATCAAAAATCCTCTTTGTGAGTCTGTTGTCGTTCATTCTATGTATGTGTCCATAGAATGTTAGTCGGCGTTTTCTGATTATGTCTGTGAGTCTGTCTGTGTGTTCGTATAATTATTTTGTTGGTCTTTTCATCCATATGCCATCTCTGTGTATTGCTCCAAAAATTTTTCTGAGGATTTTACGTTCTATTTTTTCTGTCTCTTTGATACCTGATGCTCCAATTGTGGTAAAGTCTTTTATATATATATATACTAGCATGTGCCCGCGGCTTCGCCCGCGATAATTATTTCAAAAATTAAAAATTAAGAGCATAATAGTTAAATCATTATATTTAATAACACCTAAATCACGTGGACTACATACCACAATTAGATAGCTTCGTCTGGTAAAAGCGACCTCAGATTCGAGTTTCTTGGCCCAGAAAACCTCTGTATAGTGAGATTCGTCCAAATAAAACAACGTTTGACCATATTTAGGGTTTACAACATTCAAGCGATCGCGAAAGTTTTATTTTCAAGATATGACAAAAATAGCCAAAGCCAACTGCAATTGATTTGACATTGAAATGTATAACAGAAAACTCATGTTTTGAAAACGCAAAAAATGCACGTTTTTTGCCCGTTTTTCACTCATAACTCACGAACGAAAACTAAAATTAAAATTCCGGCTTCGAGGTGCATTTTCCGACCCTTCAGCCCACCCATGTTTAAAATTTCAGATCTCTGCGTTCAGTAGATTTCGCTGGACATCGAGGACAATTCCTTTTATTAATATAGATAATATGAATTATAATGATACCTTCTCTAATTTGTCAAACATCCATTTAATTTAATCCAAACCCACCTATACCATTGGCAACAATATATTCTGTGAATTTGTTTCGATAATTCTATGCAAAAAGGGATTAAGTATTTTCAAAAACATTTAATTTTTGGCATTTAGAATCAGAATTTTTCAAAATCCTTTCTTAGTGAGCACCTACATTATGAAACGAAGGTACTGTCAAAATTCCAAGTCTCTACCTGTTATAGTTTAGGCTCTACGTTGATTCCTGTCAGTCAGGACAAAGCCTTTTATATATATAAAGAAGATATAGAAGATTTGTTATATAGAGATTTTTTAATGGAAAAAACCTATAATCTAGAACAATGCACGTTTTCTTTACTTTTAGTGATTTTTGTGACACCCTGTAGATGGCGTGGCACTTGTCACTCTTGTAACAATATTTACTCAGCTCAGCACTGGGCAGGGGGAACGCCCCCTCTTCACACGCAATCATAACATTCGCATCCTCGCCTTCACACCCGACTCTGTGTCTGACTGTCTGGTCTCCTATTCCTATTATCATTACATTAGTAATTATCATAATCTTTATCATCTCTACACTTTATAGACCACACATATTGATTCAAAAGTGAGATAACTCAAAAAAGCAAGTTTTAAACTGGAGTGAAAAATCAGTGTTTGCTTTGATTTAATCATCTTTACTGCCCTATATAACCGCTTACTGATGAACATAATCTGAGAGTGTTCGAAAACAGGGGGCTTAGGAAAATATTTGGGCCTAAGAGAGATGAAAATGGGGACTGGAGAAAACTGCATAACGACGAGCTTCATGACCTGTACTCGTCACCGGACATAGTAAGGGTAATTAAATCACGGAGGATGAAATGGGCTGGACATGTTGCGCGCATGGGAAAGGAAAGACACATCTCAAAAATATTGACTGGGAGACCCGAAGGGAAAAGACCACTTGGAAGACCTAGAGTTAGGTGGGAGTACAATATTAGAATAGATTTAAGGGAAGTAGGATTTGCGAGGGATGGTTGGATGGAGTTAGCACAGAATAGGGTTGAATGGCGGGCTCAGGTAAGCGCGGCAATGAACCTCCGGGTTCGGGGTTCCATAAAATAGATAATATTCCTTTAGCTTGCTTAGGAATTGTCTATTGCCATTGAGTAAGTAAGCAAGTAAGTAGGCCTACTACCCTATATAGCTATATAGCAATCTGTATCTTGATAAATACCGTCATAGACTCATTGCATAATGTACTGTTATTTACTGTGTTTAAGCACTTTTAAGGGGAGGTGGTGGCAGAAATCATACAAATATCACAAAAATTTATTCACTTATTTATAAGTACATGTATCATTGGGATGATTATCCAAAAGTTTTATTTTGAAATTCAAACTACAAATGGTATAAAAACGGCCCTTTTCTTGTAGTTCCAGCTTAATCTGAGTAGATGGCACAACATTAAAAAAGTATCCATTAAATCTTTGCATTTTGCGTTTTTCTGACATTTCAAATTTTCATGATTTAAGTACATGTTTCTCAGGAACTACTAGAAGGATTTTCATGAAATTTTGCACACATGTTTCGTGAAACAGCTTGCACATTTAAATGTAACAGAATTTCAGTGTAAAGAATATAAACAATATTATGATTGAAAGATCATGGAAAATTTTGTAAATGAAAAATTGTCAAATTAAAAAAAAATCACAGAGAATAAATGAAACAATATGGCAGAAATTTACTGCACTTAAATGTGTCCCTAATAGTGTAGATCATTTTTTGTGTGGAGAGAATTGAAATTTTTTATTTCGATGTAAGAAAAATGTGTACCGAAAGATAGAAATGAAAAAAAAAAATTCAATAATTCCCTAAATCATTAAAAGTTCTGAAAAAAAATTACCAAAATCAGAGAAATCTCCCTAAATATATGTTTCAAATTTCAGTAATGTCCCAAAACGTAGGAGATTTGGAATTGCAAATATGTCAGTGTATATCTCCCACTGTCTCCCCTTAACAGTTTACAAATAAAACACAAAGAAGAAAAATGACAATATATTTAAAATTTATTTTAAGTTTAAAAATTCATCAATGGTATACAATTGTTAAAATTTCATATTTAACGAAGAGAGATCTTAAATTATGCTAAAATGATTTAATATAAATATATAGACTATATATTGTTAATTTCATCTGTGTTTATACTCCTTTTAGCTACAAGGCCATATCAGGAGTTCGGGATCTGTGTCTATACAGTAGGGTAGGCCATGGAACTATTGATTGTCAATTGTTCCTATTGTTAGTGTATTTTAATGGAGTAAATTTCAACTGATATTAATTTAAATGGATATGATACAGGATGAAATGGTGAGGATGATTCATGGTATGTAAATATCCAATTCGGCATTTGCCCTTACGACTGGGGAAACCATGAAAAAAAAAAAGTCCAATTGGCCGCCAAGGGATTTGAAGCTGGGACCTCCCGAAGACGTTACCATCTCGGCCACCTCGCTAAGTATTAATTTCTGTAAGTTCAATTAATTATTATTTGTATTTTTTTTTTTAAAGTGCAAAACGGTTCGGTAGACTTTGTCAAACAAGCAGTTCTTAGTTAATAAAAAAAAAAACTATATTCTTCTTCACACTGTTTTACGAGCATTTAACTGCATTTTATTACTCCCTAACTTAGTCCGTTGTATTAATGTAAACTGCATTACATACAGATATTATATTTAAAAAAAAAATTTACACCCTCATCCGTTGAAACTCGAAAGTAAAATGTTTATGACTAAAATAAGTTCTTATAAACTGTCCACAAGAAAGTAAAAGTGATAATTTTAAAACGTTAAGGAAAGAAAAAGACGATAACTCTAGAAATGAAAACAAGAATACTCTTCATAACTTCATATAACTAGACTGCAAGATGCACGGACAAATGACATTCTGTGGAAGTGAAAAGTCACTACAGCATAAATATGCCTTGTTACCACTTTTATTCTGCGGTGGAACTTTATTCGTCCTCTTTCCATAAACTAGGAATAACACGCTGGTAACACTTAACAGCCATAAAAATTAAACACAGCACCAAGTAAAATAAAAAGTGCCCCATTAATTGTGTTGAAACGGCTCAAATTCCAGTCTTCCTGGAGGGTCTCCGATGTTGACTGAGGTTAGGGTTTAAGAACAGCTGTAAGCAGGCGACTTAATAGGCCCATAACATTGCCCTTTCACTTTTAAATGGTACATTATGGAACGATCTCTTAATGGTATTTATTTAGACACGGGTATGTTTATTAAATTCATTTCGCTTGTTTCATAATTTTCATCGAGTATCTTAATTACTAGGGCAAGAGAATAACTAGGGACCGGATTCTTAGGTTTTTACCTATTTTCTCCCTTGCTTCCAAAACAAAAAGCGCTCGTACACTTTTTCGAATCATGTCCATAGGATTCACTCACATTAATTCTGTGACACCTAAAAATACCTAAATGGGTATAAAAACCTAAATATACCTAAACGGGATATAAAACCTAAAATATCTCAATTAGGCTCCTTTTTTGTATTTTTTGTTGTTTGTCAGTTAAGAAATCAATATTTGCGGGGAGAGAATAATTTTGGTCGGGTTGAAATTAATGCCACCAGCGTTTCATTCAACCCATTGTCGTCTAGGATGGACAGTATCAAGAGAGGAAAAGAGTACCGGCGTATTCCTTTTAAAATATTCGTACGAACAACCATTGTAGCCGTGTATGAACAAGGATACAGATTTCTGTGTTTTAAAGCGCTTGTTTTTTGTTTGCCTTTAGTACTTCCCTGTTATTCATACTGAGTGGTCACACTGTGAGTTTTAAGAAGATGTGTTAATTATGCCGAAACAAATAAAATCGAGTTTATTACGGCAGTGGATTGGCGAAGATCTGAATTTCATTACAGATGGCAAAGTAATATTTTGTCAAGCCTGCCAGAAAACACTTGGTGGAGATTCTCAAATAAAAATGATTGTCTGTTGTGTGAAAGTAACGATTTGTACTTGGAAAAGGTCCTCTCTACCTCCACTGAATGAAACATGAAAAAGGCCTAAAAATGCCGAAAATGACCTAAAATTGCAGAAAATTACCTAAAGATTCCACAAAAGTGACCTGTCTCTTGAAAATGACGAAAAATGCAAAAATAAATTGCCCTTATTTATTAAATTTAAATATAAATATATATATATATATTCGAGCTATCTTTTAACTTTCATACAAAAAAGATGCAAAATCATCAAATATCTTGCCCTAGTTATAACTTAAACTTGTGTATGAAATGAGTGGCTACTAACCTTCACATAATAGTGGGAGAAATTTGTCAAATAAAAGGTTTAGCTCGTCGTATAATACACTACAATATGCATATTATGCAGCTCGTGTAAAAAATTTAAGCAGAATCATTAAAAGCCGATCATTCATTTTTTCATTCTTCGCAAAAAAAAAATGGAATTAGTACACTCTAATACTCAACTGACGATATCTGAAAATGATTTAATTTGATTTAAAGCAATAAAAGTGTACTAGATTGTATGTATAGCATTTCCAATACTGCGATAACTTGTTCAAGGCTATGGAGAGATTTATCTCTCAAAACAATAAGACTTCTCTTTGCAATCAGTTGGCAGATCTGCAGAGTCTTGCTTCAATGATTTCACATACAGGAGGATGTTACTTTGTCTAGCCATGAATACACGAGCGTCCTTGTACGTCTGTGTGTGTGTGTGTGTGTGTCACACTCAGTTGCCAATATCCATACAAAGTTCAATAAATATCAAAGTAATTTATATAAATGGGCAAGGAAAGATAATTTTGAGTTCTTTAGTAAGGAGTATAGGCGTACCGAGGGGGGGGGGGTTTGGGGGTTTGAACCCTCCCATTGATTAAAAAAAGGAAAATTGTATAATTTTTTTAAGTCTGCCCATAAATTACTTAATACAAGTATAAAGCGTGGGAAGCTTAAAACTCGTTATTTTGCGTCTTAATTTTTTTAATTTTCCGGGGGCGGACCCCCGGAAGCTTAAAACTCGTTGTTTTGAGTCTTAATTTTTAAAATTTTCCGGGAGAGGACCCCCGGAAGCTTAAAACTCGTTATTTTGCATCTTAATTTTTTAAATTTTCCGGGGGAGGACCCCCAGACCCCGCGGATGTTATAACCCCCCCCCCATATGGTCGGCCTGGTTACGCCTATGGTAAGGAGTACACTGGTAGTAGAGATAGACGTCAACCCTCGATATAATGTCACCATTCGTTCTCTAACATTTTGTTGCACAGAGCGAAGGTGGTACTAAAACAAAATTTCTTTCTTTCTTTCTTTCTTTCCCGTAGTTTCACCTCTCCCTTTTTTAGGATTTAAGCGACCCAAGCCGCCCGGGCCTTACAGGGCCGCTATCTGTCGGGAGAGGGATTATCTTTGGATCACATACATACTTTTTTGACCAGACAAGGACATGGAGGGCCTCCCCGGATGAGTGATCAGCCCAATGCCGGGGCCACCTCCGAGACAACACGAACATATTAAAACAAAATTTAATTTTTAAAATAAAAATGACATAATATAGTGATGTATTAATTTACTGAACTGTATTATGAAAAAAATTAAATAAAAGATAAATAGAGCATTTCAGCACAAAATAAAATACTGTACAGTAACTCATTTAATTACAGTATATGTCCAGTGCTACACAAAAGGGTCGAAAATCATGTGTGTCCATGTAAGTAACTGGACACTGGACTATAAGAAGTGAAAATGGGAAATCTCGTTGGTTGAGGGGCTCTTTCTACCTGCTACATCCTCAAGCAGGCTGCCTGTCCAACTTCTTAACATTCCACCGCACTACATTTGCAGTTAGTGGCAGGGAACACTCACTTTTTGAAAATACAGTACAGTATGTTTCTTAAATAATCTTCCTAACATTCACGCCATTTTAGAAGAATTCTGCAACTAAAAGAAAAATCACTGCAAGCCATAGGCTATTTTGTAAAAATCTTGTCTTATATTCACTGGCACTAAATGAATTGGCACTGTAACGAGTTTTCTTATGGTTTTTATATGGGAGAAGGTTTTTTCACTTGCATTTATTGGCGCAGTGCGAGGGTGGCACTGTAAAGAGGGGGTATTATATCGAGGGTTGACTGTATATCATACCATGAACTTCTATAAAAATGTCTGTTCCGAATTGTTGCAAAAACTACTAAACTGACAGAGCTGAAATTCTGCATAAACACACGTTTTATAACCAGAAGAATTATAGGACCACAGTCGTTGAACCACTTTTGCCACATATATGTGCTTTCACATGATGTGAAAAACAAAAAAAAAACCTCTCAAATGGGGAAACTTCATCTCAAAGAAATCTGTAAAAGTTCACTTGGAGGCCCCTTCGCCTCAACATAGGGGCTATAGGATTCCAGACAGACATGACCCTATAAGTTGAAACTTAAGACATTTTCATATAAGAATTCGTTTTATGATCTAAATGATTTTTTAGTTTTTAATCAATTGTATTGTGTTGTGTTGTACTTTTTATTACGTTTTTATTGTCGATTTCATCTGTACTACATGTAAGGCGAACAGGTAATAAAAATATCATCTATCTATTGCTTGGATAATTTCTCTAACTTTTAACAAATATTATTCCTTTTTATTTTATTTATTTATTTCGCGGGCCGCAATAACAAGATCTAAGGGCCCAAGCTAGTGTACATACAGTCCTACTTGATTTATTAAATAACTTATTATTTACATCCGATCCTTCCCAGTTTCTCTGGCAGGAAACTACACATGCTATAAGAAAGCACGGCGTAAGTAATTAGGGTGCATTTCCGTGTTCGTGGCGCTGACAGTTAATGGGCACGCATAAATTCTGTTATTAATAAGACAACAGACATTTATTGAAGCGGAGCTGCTACCAGAGAAGTAAAAAACTGGCAACACTTCATTCTCTGCGCCATAAATTCGATGCTAACTGCGATCTCTTAATGCCATTAAAAATTACAGTTATTGTCTTGTGGAGCTTCGAACTAAGGACTTAATTTTACGGTGTCACGCGAGAACAGAGCATTAAACGAGTGTTTTTTTTCCTTTCTTTCTTTTGTTCGTCAAGGATGCTTACGAAAGAAATTCTAACGGTAAAGACAGAAGCTGTGAACAATGCATAGAGTTAAAAATAATGAGATTTTTTTTTCAGTCCCAGGTACGTTTCTAGAAAGTAGCCTACCAATTAAAAAACAAGAATTTAGCAAAGAAAATATGAGCCTAGATGTCTAAGCAAAATGCATATCCAAGTTCAGACTCTAAAACATAGGCAGAAATTTTATATTTCGTACGACACTCCTTGACAAACAATTTTAAAACTTTATTTGATAATGAGAATACTGTATTATAGGAGAAAAATCCCTCCAACACCGGGACTTGAACCCAGGACCTTTGGCTATTCGCGCCAATGCTCTACCAACTGAGCTAAGCCGGAGTTCAATTCACAGCCCCAGATGGAACCTCTCTCCTATGACTGATTGCCCTTGATGGTCTACCTCACAACAGACAAGTTATGTCATATGCAGTACTGTGAGGCACACTAATTAGTGACATTTGTGACCGGGCGCGAATAGCCAAAGGTCCTGGGTTCAAGTCCCGGCGTTGGAGGGATTTTTCTCCTATAATATTCTCATGTAATGTCCAACAGAGACAATAATCTGTGGTTCATGAATGCTTATATATTTATTTGATAATGTTTTTACTTATTGTGGGAGAAAAAACTGCTTTCTTATTTTATGATTTTGAATTAAAATAGCAAATTTTTTATAAAAACTTTTACGTTAGGAGTGCATATTTCACTTTTAGATGTCATCATTATAATAAAAAGGAAGAAGTTAAGTGTCGACTAAAATCAGGAAATGCTTGTTTTTATGCAGGTCAGAAACTCTTATCTTCTCGTCTTCTGTCCAGATATCTAAAAATAAAATTTTATAAGACAATTATCTTGCCGGTTGTATTGTATGGATGTAAGACATGGCCGCTTACTGATCAGAAAGAACATAATCTGAGTGTGTTCGAAAACAGGGGGCTTAGATAAATATTCGGACCTAAGAGAGATGAAAATGGGGACTGGAGAAAACTACATAACGACGAGCTTCATAACCTGTACTCGTCACCGGATATAGTAAGGGTAATTAAATCACGAAGGATGAAATGGGCTAGACTTGTTGCACGTATGGGGGAGGAAAGACATATCTCAAAAGTATTGACTGGCAGACCCGAAGGGAAAAGATCACGTGGAAGACCTAGTGTAGGTGGGAGGACAATACTTAGGATGGATTTAAGGGAAGTAGGATTTGCGAGGGATGGTTGGATGGGGTTAGCACAGAATGGGGTTGAATAGCGGGCTCAGGTAAGCGCGACAATGAACCTCCGAGTTCCATCAAATAAGTAATATTCCTTCAGCTTGCTTAGGAATTCTCTTTTGCCACTGAGTAAGTAAGTAAGCATCAAGGAATCGGATATAAAGAATTAAAGATGCATATTTTATTATCTGTCGGATTAAATAAATTTCAATTTTGATTTAAAAATGAATTAAATTCATAAAAAAAAAAATAAAAAAAAAAAAGAAATTGCAGTGTTAAAATGAAATTTAGACTATAATTTAAAAATGAATCAAATTAATAAAAAACTCAAAAAGAAATTGAAGTGTTAAAATAAAATTTTAAACTATAATTTAAAAATGAATTAAATTAATTAAAACTCCAAAAGAAATTGAAGTATTAAAATTTTAATTTCATTTTACATTTTAGATAAGTGTGTGAATTACAAAAATGTCTAGGATAAATAATTTAGAAAATTACTCTTAAACGCTTCGGTCATCCCTTTACACTAAATTTCAGGGAAGAACAAAAAACATAGTATCTGTGGTGCGGGCAGATTTTAAACTACAATTTTAAAAATGAATTAAAATAATTAAAACTCAAAAATAAATTGAAGTATTAAAATTAAATTTTTAACTCTAATTTCATTTTACGTTTTAGTTATGGCCGGTTTCTATAAACTCGCGAATTACCTATGGGTAAATTATCCAATGGACAGAATTTACACAAAAATAACACCACACCAACACAAATAATTTAAAGATAGCAATCACATACACTTGTGGCGAGTTTCTAGATAAATGTCCTCTCGGTAAATATGAAAATGACAGAAAAAAAATGTTCCTACAAACTCGGGCTAGATCTTTCCAAGGGTAAATCTTCGGGTTAATTTATCCTTTCATGGATGGTTGGATAAAATTTAACCTTTCATAGGATCAATAGTAATATTTAAACAATGAGAATCAAAGCCTTCTGAATTAAATTAAATGTACAACTCCAAGGCCTTGCTCATTATATCATTGTGGGTGAATAGGAACTAATTTGCCCATGGATAATTTACCCATAGGTAATTCACTAGTTTGTAGAAACCGGGCATTAAGTGTGCAAATTTTGAAATTTCTAGGAGAAATAATTTAGAAAATTACACTCAAAGACTTCGGTCATCCCTTAATGCTAAATTTCAGGGTAGAACAAAAAACCCACAGGATCTGTGATACGGGTAAAGAAAGTACAATATTTTCCTGATATATGGAAATTCCTGCTGTACGTATCATTGAACTGGGAATGGCAGTCGTTGTAATTATGTCGCACGTTGCAAACAGGTTTGGAATAGAAACGTCTTGCATACGGGTGACCCCCTGGTGCACAGCCACTAAACTATTCTTATTATTATCATAAACAAGTGCTACCCACAGTATAAATATAAACAAATTGAGCATTTTCCACATTCCACAGACGTTACGGAGTCGGTAGCTATATGACCAGCTCAACAATCTCTACTCATATAGCTTGGCTAAGTAGTATGTGACTCAGTTCAACAATGCTTCTATAGCTTGGCAAATTAGTATGTATCTTCAATTAGAAATGCTGCTACGCCTAGGAAACTTATGTGTAGTGTCAGTTCAACAATGATTTATAGCTTAGCAAATTAGTAGACTATATAAACTCCTCAATCAAAAATGCTGCTACAGCTAGGTAAGTTATGTGTAATATCAGTTCAACAATGCTGTTATAGCTTGGCAGATTGGTATGTGACTCCTCAATTAAAAAATGCTGCTACGGCTAGGAAACTTATGTATAATGTCAGTTCAACAATGCTTTATACCTCAGTAGACAATACAAACACCTCAATCAAAAATGCTGCTACAGCTAGGTAAGTTATGTGTATTTATCAGTTCAACAATGTTGTTATAGCTTGGCAAAGTAGTATGTGACCACTTCAATTAAAAGATGTTGCTACGCCGCTACGGCTAGGTATGTTATGTTCAACAATGCTAATATAGCTTAGCAAATTAATATTTAAACTCCTCAATTCAACAGTGCAGAGTGATTTATTAAGACTATTTCACGAATAAAATGTAACGGATTATATCCTTTATTTATATATAAATCTAATGTTATTTATATATAAATATAATTTATATATAAATCTAATCTTTTCCTACACTTAAAGAAATGACAAAGAATGACAGAGAGGCGGAGATGTTTGTCACACAGTGGTTCAAATCGCAAGCGGTAGACTTCTACGACACAGGTATTCAAAAGTTGGTACCATGGTAAGACAAATATTTCAATTCCGGTGGCAAATATGTTGAAAAATAGCTGAACACTGGCTGTGTTTGTCACAATAAATATTTCCTTGAAATTGTGTTTTGTTTCTGTAAAGGGACCCAGGGAAACTTCTTTATTGACGCGCCTCTTAATTCAGATAAGCTGACATCATGAACTGGCTTAAAAGTAGGGAATGAGTTCGCTCCTCTCACGCAGCGGGCCCGGGTTCGATTCCTGGTCGGGACAAGTTACCTAGGAACATAGGCGTAACCAGGCCGACCATATGGGGGGGGGTTATAACATCCGTGGGGTATTCCATACCCCCCAGGGAGAGGGGGTCCGGGGGTCCTCCCCCGGAAAATTTAAAAAATTAAGATGCAAAATAACGAGTTTTAAGCTTCCGGGGGTTGCTCCCCGGAAAATTTTAAAAATTAAGACGCAAAATAACGAGTTTTAAGCTTCCCACGCTTTATACTTGTATTAAGTAATTTGTGGGCAGACTTAAAAAAATTATACAATTTTCCTTTTTTTAATCAATGGGGGGGGGGGGTTCAAACACCCAAAACCCCCCCTCGGTACGCCTATGCCTAGGAAGGTTTTTTTCTTACCTGTGAGACAAACTTCGGCCCTTGTGGTCCCCGTCATTATCATCTTCATCCCATCCTTGCCTTGTTTGGAGTGTGATTGTGTGTGTGAATGGTGTGTCTCGTCCTATGTGTTCGTGTTGTCTCGGAGGAGGCCCCGGCATTGGGCTGATCACTCATCCGGGGAGGCCCTCCATGTCCTTGTGTGGTCAAAAAAGTATGTATGTGATCCAAAGATAATCCCTCTCCCGACAGGTCGCCCCCCTGTAAGGCCAGGGTGGCTTGGGTCGCTTAAATCCTAAAAGGGAGGGGTAAAACTAAGATAAAGAAAGAAAGAACTGGCTTGAACCAATTCGAAATAGTTTTGGATACCACTTTATGATTTTCGAAAAATTCTTTCATATCTTTTCGTTTCATGCTCCCCTAAGTACGAAACCACCGCCCGTTAAAAAAAAAAAAAATTTGTGATATTTATATATATATATATACTGTATATATATATATATATTTATATCTTTACACGATAGCGGCCGTAATTTTGAAGATATTTGAACCAAATTTTATTATGTTATTTCTAGGCCCAATAGTTCGGACAAGTTCGTTAATGGGCAAAATTGGCCCAAGGGGGTGGTCGGGGGAGGGGGTTGAAATTTTTAAAAATGTATATCTCGGCCCCTATGAAGTATAGAGGGAAACTTTGTTTGAATAAATTAGAGTACTCCCTATGGAGTTCACAGTGACACCAACGATTCGGGGGTTCGAGTGAGGGTGGGGGTGGGGGTGGGGGATGAAAATTCGAAACTTTTGAAACCACGTCTTGTGGGGTATCGTTGAAAAGCTCTTGATGAATACTCTACAAATCAATAAATAGTTTCTTGATAGCTCTCATATGACGCGAGATTTTAATGTTTGAAAATAATAACACTTGAAAGAATTATTATAATATCATAATTTTGTCTTGTTTAGCGGCTTTGCTAATTTTATTCATTGCTGATCTTGCGCACGGCCTCCCAGAATATTATATCCTATTATTGTTGTCAAAACAATTGATTGTAGGCTCTTCCTCTTTACTGCAGGTTTGCCATGCCAAGGCTAAAGAAGAAGAGTGCTATGCAGCGACAATAAATTAAACCAAAAGCACTTCGAAATCTACCTCCGCCTGTAAGCCTGCCTAAAGGGATTTTTAATCATTGCACATATTTTGTATTAAGTCAATTTTCAAACAAGTCATGTTGCGTACAATAATGTGTTTTTATTCTGTTCATTGGCAGACATGTGACGTATTAATCATTGCATATTGATAACAGCACGAGCCCAGTAACATGCCGAAGTTCTATCAGATAAAATTGCATAATATTAAGATAAACAATCGTTATTGTGAAAATACAGGTAAACGGATGAGTATGAAATAAAGGCAGGTATTTAAGTGCTGTCAGGAGAATCTGTAAACTTAAGCAGCGAGTGAAGAGTGCCTGTCTGTTAATTAAACAAAGTAGCGGTTTCATTAAATTAATTATTACCAAACAATTTGTTAGACACTGTTCCATTTGTAAATGTCCAGCTGTTTATCTCGGAGCGGATCTCCCGCCAGGGTTGTCCAATGGACAAGCTTTTCCTAGTGTATGAGGAGTTTTGGACCAGAGAGTGTAATTTATGTTACCACATTTTCCTTTTTGTGGCTTTATTTCCAAGTTCCCAGCTCACAGGATGACCAGTTCGAGGAGATGGCATTATCTAACTTTCTCTTTTAAGCAATAAAACATGTTTCACCACACAGTTAAGCTGCAGACTGGTGTAGACAGGGCCGTCGAGTGGTTTGTTGGCACCCGGGGCAAGATTTCGTCAGGCGCCCCCCCCCCAAACTCAATCCCACGTGCACCCACCCGACATTCCTCCTATCTGTAGGGATTCAAACACAAACACACAGCGAGTGACGTGACGTGACACTATCAAATACATATGAACATTTGGGATTAAACACGCAATGAGCGACGTGGACTGGACAAGTTCCAAGCCGCATCGCGTCCAGTCGCTCGTGCGTCGGGTTGCGTCGCTGTCTGTGTTTTTGTGCCCAAAAGAGACACCTAATCGGATTACCTTACAAAAATACCAGAAATAAAGTTATTTAATTTTTTTTAATAAGATTGTATTGAAAATCAAATTAATACAAGTTTAGTAATGTTAGAAAATCTTAACAATCATAAAAAATACTATAGGCGTTATTAATGGATTACAAATTAATAGTGTGGGAAACCTTGACACATACATTGCATAGAATATAGAAAAGGGAACCGCGTTTATCAAATTGGTACTAAGCATTAAATGGCATTCGCCTGGTTTTTGCACGAGCAAATGTCGTTAGAATTTCCTTCAAGTTTTCAATGGACAAGATGGCCAGAGAATTCAGTCTCTCCTGTGACGTAGTTGATCGTAAATATGTCTTTATAAGGAAATATTTATTTTGGGATAACTTAGCAAATATAGGCCTAAAGTTATTGGTGTCAAATATTTATTTGTTCAATAAAAACATACAACGCAATATTCAAAATTCAGTTATACCTAACTTTAAAAAATATGTTATGTACATCCTACTTATTTTTTCAAATTTTGTTTTATTTTGGCGTTTGCCACGGCGCCCCCCTGGTCGCGGCGCCCGGGGAGATCGCCCCGCCCACGCGACGGCTCTGGGTGTAGATAATTTATTCCACAGAAAAAGATGATTCACGTGTAAGTGTTAATGAATATAATGTTTTAATTATGTTGCTCTTAATTTTTAAGTAGATTTCGAAGAAAAATCGACCTATTGCAATCGATCCCATGTCATGACTTTCGAAAAATTCTTTCATGTCTTTACATTTCATGTCTCCCTAAGTAAGAAACCAACGCCCCCCCCCCAAAAGTTATATATATATATCTTTACACGCCAGCGGCCGTAATTTTTTAGATATTCAAACCAAATTTTATTATGTTACTAGCTGAATAGGCCCGGCGTCGCCCGGGCTTTGTATTTTTTAATTTGAAATTAACTTATGAAGGACTTTATGTACAGTATGTAGAACTTGAAATGAAGGAAAAGATTTATCACACTCAAACTGTTCCAACAGAAAATGCTAGATATAGCTTTTTATGGCTCATAGAGGATGTCGAAAGCTGCATTCCGTTGCTTCTACACATCATGCTTGGGAGGGGTTGAAATAAGAAGAAACATAAATTAAATAAGATTGTATTGACTTGACGGAAAATTTTATTCTCATTCTCATGTTATCATACTACCGTTTCGGGCTGAAATAAAAGAGAAATGGAGTACCACTTTCATACGTTCCTCCCCTAAAACCCGGGACATAATATACTGCGAGCGTAGGACTCAAAATGTTCCACCCCATGCTTAGGGCCTATGATAAACATCCCTATTTCTCAACTAATACAAAGCTACAGCTATGGATAAGGTATAAGGGGAAAGGATTATTTACAGACTTCTGATATAGCATACTCACACACTTAAGTTGTCCCTTGCAATACGACCTATTCTTCGACATAAAAATGTGAAGTGAGAAAATATTTCTTATGTCGAGGGTAGAGAAAGTTATGTGACTGCATCACACTGTGCTTTATTTTCGTGGATTTCATTTTCAGTAATTATTTTCGCCAATATATCGATGAAATCATAATTCGTTAAAGTCCAGCATTATAATTATAGTCGCCAAAGCCCAATGTTATCAAAGTAAACAATACACTGTTGTCATGTGAACTGAACAACATTCATTTTTTTTCAGTATAAAATTCTCAGAAATTATATAATTTTCAAGGGAAGGAGTATTTTGTTTGAATTTTAATGTTGACCGCTATACTTCCCGGGCTTAACTGGGTATGTGTGCAAAATTCCGTGTAAATTGGTAAAGAAATGTAGATCTGTATAAGGAACAAACATACATACATACATACATACATACATATCCACAAACACACATTCGACTTTATATATTAGACTAGCTGAAAAGGCCCGGCGTCGCCCGGGCTTTGTATTTTGTAATTTGAAATTAACTTATGGAGGACTTTCGATTTTGAAACTCTAGGTCCTTATAGCCTATAATATGTATGTAAAACTTGAAATGAAGAAAAAGATTTATCAAACTATTCCATCAGAAAACGCTAGATATAGCTTTTTATGGCTCATAGAGGATGTCGAATGCTGCATTCCGTTGCTTCTACACATCATGCCTGGGAGGGGTTGAAATAAGAAGAAACATAAATTCCGGTTACATAAGATTGTATTGACTTGACGGAAAATTTTATTTCTCATTCTCATGTTACCTACAACCGTTTCAGGGATGAAATAAAAGAGAAATGCAGTATCACTTTCATACTTTCCTCTCCTAAAACCCGGGTCATAATACACTGCGAGCATAGGACTCAAAATGTTCCATCCCATGCTTAGGGCCTATGATAAATCTCAACTAATAAAAAGCCTACAGCTATGGATAACTGACTATTTACCGACTTCTGATAAAGCATACTCACACACTTAAGTTGTACCGGCAATACGACCTCTTATTCTACATCAAAATGTGAAGTGAGAAAATATTTCTTATGTCTAGGGTAGAGAAAGTTGTGTGACTGCATCACACTGTGCTTTATTTTCGTGTAATTCATTTTTCAGTAATTATTTTCGCCAATATATTGCATCGATTCAATCATAATTCGTTAAAGTCCAGTTGCCAAGGCCCAATGTTATCAAAGTAAACAATACACGGTTGTCATGTGAACTGAACAGCATTTCATTGTTTTTAGTATAATATTCTCAGAAATTATATAATTTTCAAGGGAAGGACTGATTTATTACAATTTTAATGTTGACCGCGTTACTTCCCGGGCTTAACTGGGTATGTGTGCAAAATTTTGTACAAATTGGTGAAGAAATGTGGATTTGTATAAGGAACAAACATACATACACACATACATACCCACAAACACACATTCGACTTTATATATTAGATTTCTAGGCCCAATAGTTCGGACAAGTTCGTTAATGAGCAAAATTGGCCCGGGGGGGGGGTGTCGGGGGAGGTGGTTGAAATTTTGAAAAATGTATATCTCGGCCCCTATGAAGTACAGAGGGAAACTTCGTTTGAATAAATTAGAGTACTCCCTGTGGAATTCACAGTGACACCAACGATTCTTGGGTTTTGGGGGTGGGGGATGGAAATTCTAAATTTTTGAAACCACCCCTTGTGGGTGTCGTTGAAAAGCTCTTGATGAGTACTCTACAAATCAATAACTAGTTTCTCGATAGCTCTCATATAAGGCGAGATTTGAATGTTTGAAAAAGTGCTCTTTCCTCTTTTTTGCAGTTGTTATTGCGGGTTTGTCATGCCAAGGCTAAAGAAGAAGAGTGCTGTACAGCGACAATAAATTAAACCAGAAGCACTTCGAAATCTACCTCAGCCTGTAGGCCTGCCTAAAGGAATTTTTAATTTCTGAATTAATTACTGCGGGCGAAGCTGCGGGCACCTGCTAGTCCAATATAAAACAGAAATTTTTTTCTTGAAATAACTACCAAAAAATAAGTAATTTTAATAAATAAACCAGTCGATATTTTTAATTTTAATGGATACAGTATTTTCATAATGAGGTTTTTCTCGACAAGAATATTATACGAGGGAGCAGGGCACAGTAGAGACGGGTGGGCATGCTTGTTTTTCCACCTGTCGGGTCGCATGATCGTGATCCGGCTGCGGTCTCGGGTTTCATATGTAAACATTGTGCTTGTAACCTACTCCTTGTTCAGACTTCTTTCACTCAGCCCGCTCTACCTGGTCACACGACTTCCTCATATCCACAGAGAATAATGAAGTTTTAAGTCATTTCATGATTTTTCATATTTTTATATGAAGGTTAAAAGATAGATCGAGTGTATATCTCTATATATATAAAAGGCTTTGTCCTGACTGACTGAATGAATGACTGACTGACTGATTGACTGAATGACAGGAATCAACGTACAGCCTAAACTATAACAGGTAGAGACTTGGAATTTTGACAGTACCTTCGTTTCATAATGTAGGTGCTCACTAAGAAAGGATTTTGAAAAATTCAGATTCTAAATGCCAAAAATCAAATGTTTTTGAGAATACTTAACCCTTCTTACACAGAATTATCGAATCCGAATCACATTTGACATTAAAACATATTGTTACCAGCGGGGTCTCAGATGGCCTTGGAAAAAAAAATGAAAGTAGAATAAATTTGACAAATGAGAGAAACAAATGAGAGAACTATCAATATCCACGAAAATAATGCAGTCACATAACTTTCTTTATTAATACCCTGGACATAGAGAAAACAATACGAGGTATGGTAATATGTTTTGGGAAGAGATGTATGAAAGTGATATTGTATTTCTGTTTAATTTCATTCCGAAAACGGTTTTATGGTAACATGACAGTGAGAAACAAAATTTTCAGCCACGATAATACAATTTTATGTTACCGGAATTTCGGTTTCTTCTTATTAGAACCCCTCCCGGGCTTACTGTGTACTGTACAAGCGATGGGATGCAAAATTCTACATATAGCCATAAAAGCTATTTCAAACATTTTCTTAGGGGATAGTTTGAGTGTGATAAGTCGTTCTTTCTACTTCAAATTATAAATACCTATATAAGGACCTAGAATTTATAAATCTAAAGTCCTTCATAAGTTAATTTCCAATTACAAAATAAAAAACCCGGGCGACCCCGGGCCTTTTAAGCTAGTAAATGTGTATAATGAAATAATTGACTATAAGCAGGGCCCGGATTCTGATGACCTAAAATTGTTTGAAAAATGACCTATAAAATGACCCCAAATTTTAAAGAAAATGACTTAGGCCTAATAATTATAAAAAATGACTTAAAAACTGATATTTTATTTATAAAAAAATATTATTGTACACACAAAGTTATAGACTAGTTTGTACATAATTGTAAAAACTGTAAATAACTGTAATGTTGTGAATGTTCTTTTCTCATTGAAATTTATACTGGCACTGAGGCACTGGCGAGTCAAAATTCGGCATTTCCTTTTGTGGTCTGCCAGATTATGTTGTTGTTTATTGAGGGTAAACAGTAGTTTGAACTCTCAAATCCAAGCAGGTGGCAGACTCTGGTGCCAAGTCAATCTAATAACAATAGTAATATAATACAAAATTTTGGCGTTTCTTTGATTTTCATTTCCGACTGAGACATGACAGCACTTTAACGCCGCATTTTTCCTTCTTGCGTTAAACAAACAACACTTCAAAGACAGCAGCGCTAGCGACGAATTAAAAGTTAATACACTCAATGTAAATACATGAAAATGACTAAATAAGTAAGTAAATGACACGAAAATGACAAAATAATTACCTAAAATTGAAATAAATTCCCTAAAAATATAAAATTGCATAAAATTGCAAAAAATGACCTAATAAAAATGCATTACTATAACCTAGAGGCCAAGATTAGGATTTAACCACAAGTTGGCAATGTCTATGCAGCATGAATAAAAAGATGACATGTCATTAGAATCCGGGGCCCTGATTATAAGTTACTAGATTAAAAGGCCCGGCGTCGGCCGGGTTTTGTATTTTGTAATTGGAAATTATCTTATGAAGGACTTTCGATTTTTAAATTATAGGTCATTATATAGGTTTTTAGAATTCGAAATGAAGAAGAACGACTTATCATACTCAAACTATTACCTCAGAAAACGCTTGATCTAGCTTTTTAGTGCTCATATAGGAAGTAGAATTTTGCATTCCATCACTTGTACACAGCAAGCCTGGTAGGAGTTGAAATAAGTAGAAACAGAAACTCCGGAACATAAAGTTGTATTGTCTTTGCGGAATATTTTATTTCTCACTCTCTTGTTACCATACAACACTTTCGGGTCATATTTCCCTCCCCAAAACCTGCGATATAGTAATATATAGGCCTACCTAGTACTAGCTTAGAAGGCCCGGCGTCGCCCGGGTTTTTTATTTTGTAATTGGAAATTAACTTATGAAGGACTTTCGATTTTTTAATTCTAGGTCCTAATATAGGTATTTATAATTTGAAATAGGAAGAACGACTTATCACACTCAAACTATTCCCTCAGAAAACGCTTGATATAGTTTTTTATGGCTCATAGAGGATCTAGAATTTTGCATCCCATCGCTTGTACAGTGCACAGCAAGCCTGGTAGAGGTTCAAATAAGAAGAAACAGAAATTCCTGTAACATAAAATTGTAATATCTAGGCGGGAACAATAAATACTATTGTCAAGTTTTCCGTGACTTGGATTTGATAATTCTGTGTAAAAAGGGATTAAGTATTCTCAAAAACATTTGATTCTTGGCATTTAAAATTAAAAAATTTCAAAATCCTTTCTTAGTGAGCACCTACATTATGAAACGAAGGTACCGTCAAAATTCCAAGTCTCTACCTGTTATAGTTTAGGCTCTACGTTGATTCCTGCCAGTCAGGACAAAGCCTTTTATATATATATATAGGGATAGAGATTGTTTTCTTTATGTCCAGGGTAGAGAAAGTTATGTGACTGCAGCACATTGCGCATTATTTTCGTGAATTTCATCTTCAATATATATTTATAACGTCAATTATATTGACAGCTTCTCTAATTTGTCAAAGTCCCTTGTCATGTATTGCCAAACCTACCTGAGACCACAGGCAACAATACGCTGTTGTCATGAGAACTGTATATGGAAAGTGATTCCCAATTCATTTAGTGTCAGTGAATATAAGACAAGATTTTTACATTATAAAGCTTGCAGTGATTTTTTTTTCCAGTTGCAGAATTCATTTTAAACTGGCGTGAATGTTAGGAAGATTATTTAAGATTCTTTATTTAAGATCATTATTTAAGTGTGTGTTCCCCTACCATTAACTGTACATGTAGTGTAGTGGAATGAGGAAGTTATGTTAAGAAGTCAGACAGACAGTCTTCATGAGGGTGGAGCAGGTAGAAAGAGCCCTTCATACAATGATACATTCCAAACTTTCACTTCTTTTAGTCTAGTGTTCATTCAGCTGTTAAACACTACACCACAGTTACACTTACTTTTAACAAGGAGTAAAGGTACTGTACTGTAATCATAATCACTTACATGGACCCACATGATTTTCAACCCCTTTGTGCACTGTAGCACTGGACATATACTGTAATAAATTGAGTCACTGTACAGTATGGTATAGTACAGTACAGTGTATCTTATTTTATGCTAAAGTTCTCTACTTGCCTTTTATTTAATTTTTCTTTCATTATACAGTGCAGTAAATTAATACAGCACTAAGCCATTTTTACCCATTTTAAAAATGAAATTTCGTTTTAGTACCACCCTCGCTTTGTGCAACTAAATGCTAGAGAACGGATGGTGGCATTATATCGAGGGTTGACTGAAATTACATGCTTGCTATAGTAACACATAACTGTACATTTAATAATGTTTATATGTATTGCTATAGTAACAGATGACTGTCCATTTAATAATGTGAATATGTATTGCTATAGCGACAAATGATTGTCCATTTAATAATGTTTATATGTATTGCTAGAGTAACAGATGACTGTCCATTTAATAATGTTTATATGTATTACTATATCAACAGATTATTGCCCATTTAACAATGTTTACATGCATTGTTATAGCGACAAATGATTGTCCATTTAATAATGTTTATATGTATTGCTATAACGACAGATGATTGTCCATTTAATAATGTTTATACGTATTGCTATAACGACAGATGATTGTCCATTTAATAATGTTTACAATAGTCCCTGCCTAAGTAAGAGAGAAAGATTAGAGGTGACATTGTTTACTGTTGCTATAGTAACAGATAAGGACGTAATGAGAGTTTTAAAACATAAGAAAGCGGAGGAATTATTGTCGCTTGGGGAAATGGGTTTTATCTTAGTAGGAGCTGGAGATGGGGTGGACATGTTGTAGAGATGAACACGCAGATAAAGACTCGCTCTACGCATGTTTCCTCTGTCCGGACTCGCTTCCAACCCTCATCAAAATGTGTCTTGTCTTGTCCGCCACTCCAGTTGACAATCACGCCGCTGCCTGCTACATGGGCACAAGTCGCGTTTACACGTGGGAATCTACCAAATCTCTCACTTCTAATTCTTTATGGAGGCGGACAGTGTGTGAAACTACGGGACTGTGGACCTCATGTATCGGTGACAAGTGGATTTTGATATTGAGAGCTGCCACCTGCAAAATATTGTCTGGGAGACCCGAAGGGAAAAGACCACTTGGAAGACCTGGACGTAGGTGGGAGGACAATGTTAGGGTGGATTTAAGGGAAGTGGGATTTGCGAGGGATGGTTGGATGGAGTTAGCACAGAATAGGGTTGAATGGCGGGCTCATGTAAGGGCGGCAATGAACCTTCGGGTTCCATAAAATAAATAATATTCCTTTATCTTGCTTAGAAATTGCCTATTCCATTGAGTGAGTAAATAAGGAACACCCATTGTATTAGCCTAGACTTAATTTTTTGACATTTTATTATCAAGGTTTAGACCATTGTGGTGTTAATATGTAGTCCATAGTACTTGGACTTAAGTAGTATTTCCTATAGACCTAATATTTCTAGACCAGGCCAATTCGACAGACCGCCCTTGGAAGTTATTGTTGAAGCAAAAAATAAATAAATAAATAAAACTTTATAAATAATAATATACAATATTAAGTTAAAACACTGAAACCAAATCTTCTACCGTTATATATTTATCCGTAGTCATTTCATTATTAGCCTATACAGCCTAAGGTCATTTCGTGAATAAAGCAGGGGAAGGGATTGAGTCCAACCAATGTTTTTAAAAAATTGGCGCCAGTGTAAATATTATATCTACTTACTACAATGTAATCTTGAAGACGTGTAGCTTGGATATTAGTTGAATTTCACCCTACCTGGAATGCAAAATAATTATACATTAGAAATCCGACTAGAAACTAATAAATGATAATAAAAACCACAACAATAATAAAATAAATTGTGCAAAATATGTTGCACAAACTTTCTCGCATATAGGCCTACCTGTTAAAGGCTAGCACAGAAAAAAAGGAAATTGCAGAGAAAATTAAATTTTATTTATTACATTTTCAAAAACTAACAAGTATCTAGAACGGAAAGCATCAGGGTCGATCTTAATTTTCAATGTTTTTACCGTGAAATAATAATAATAATAATAATAATAATAATAATAATAATAATAATAATAACTTGGGGTTTGCATGGTTTCCTCAATCTCAAAGGAAAAAATGCAGGATGCAATGAGATATAGCCGAATAATAGAACCAAATGCTGCACGAATGAGTTATTACAAAGCGCCTACTGGTAAATTTGGGTGGCCACGAGGTTTGATTTGAACCCAGAATCTATCCCCTATTACCCTATACCACCTCGCTCTAATTGATTTTGGTGTGTTCATTACGACTGTGGTAAACTGACTACATTTCACAACAATATCTAGATTATAGTATTCTTGTTACTATGGGCAACAAAAGAATATTCATATTTTAATCAAAATGTGTTCTGAAATTAGGATTTAAGTCATGTTATTTCGTTTTTATCTTGATGTCTATTAATTTTATAAAGAAATGTATTTAACAAAAAATGTTCTTTTTAATTTTCTCTACAACTTTACTGTGGTAGGTTTTCATGCATCCCCTACTGTAATGGAGATAATTTAGAAAAATTGAAAATGGATACGAGTCAAGTACCCTCTAAAGTCATTTTTGCAGAGAAACGGATATAGCCATTTTCTTAGTCACAGATAAGAGTTTCCAATTTCACATTTTTATTAAAATCATTGGAGCCATTTTTTTTTAAATCAGATTTTTAAAGAAAGTTTTCATGAAAAGTCCCCTTAATATTTCATTTATAAAACTCAAATTCTGGGCGGTTGGATAAAATTTCGAAAAAGTCCTTGATTCAAAAAATGAAGTAAATACAATGGACCGTTTACCCGCTGTGCTTGTCCACAGACAGACGGACAGACGTCATTCCAAAAACACTTTTTTTCGGTTTCTAGGCATCGTGAAACATGCTTTCCCGGTGTTATCTCGATTTCGATTTTTTTTTGTCACGATCATAATAGCCTACTTTCTCTATACCACGTATATGCGAGAAAGTAAAAACGCCAGATACCATGGGCATAAGTTGCAAATCTGTTGAGATCAGATTTTTAAAAATCGACATGTACGGATCCCATCGGGTATTATGCCCGCATTGTTTCTAATAATGTTACTAGGCCTACAGGCTGTGATCACTAGACCTGGGATTTTAAGGCATATGCCTATTTTGTTCCTTACGAAATAACATGACAATTTTTTAATATGTGGATGTTTCATGATAAATCACGTACATTTATAGAGTTTTATAGTGCCCTAAAATACCTATTTTGACCTTTAGAGCCTATTTTACTATTTTAGTGCCTAAAATGTCTATTTTGTACATTTAAAATAAAATTCAACTTATGTAATTTTTACAATCTTATAATGGACATCCCTCAATGAATAGGAGAACAGCAGAGGTGGGTTTTTCACAGAAACTTGATTATTCCAAACAATTGTCGCAAAAGGAACGTTGACTGACGGGGGAGGGGGAGGATTAAGGAGGAAGGACTACTATGTCAAGTCACCAGTGAAAGAACATCTGTTTAAGTGAATATAGGCCCAGTTTGTGATGCTTAATTTTGCAGTTAATTCTGATAAAAATAGGTATACCACGTTTCTTGCATTGAAATATTTTAAAGTCTATTTTCTATTAATTTACACATTTTTAAAGCATATTTTAAGTGCCTATTTTCTCTTTTAAAGCCTATTTACTATTTTTAAAAGCCTATTTTAGGTGCCTAAAACTAATTTTTTTAGAGCCTAAATTCCCAGGTCTAGTGATCATGCACACAGGCTTGGAATGCAGTGGGCAAGGGTAAGTGCTCTTATGCCCTTGTTGCATATGCATCTTGTGAAATCGCTTACTCTTCCATAATACGATGACAAAAAAAGAAGAGAAAAGAATTTAACTGTCAAAGATTGTAATAGACAGATGCTTGATATTAGAGACCGGTGTGGGGTGACTTCCACCCCCTCCCCTACATACCATAATGTCTTTCTCTCTCAACCCTTCCCTCCCTGCTCCATTTCAACATGATATAGCGAGACTATAGGCAATCCAGATGAGTTGCTCCAACCACAAGAGCCCGGATACAGTAGCCTATTTATTTTCAGACTCCTGAACATAAGCAGAAATACAATGAGTCCTATGCAAGAGTTGGCCAATCATGCGGGTTTCTGCGTCGCGGCGGGCACAGCTCCAACTCCCGAGCGATGGGGTGAAATATCTATGCAAATAAAGCCGCTAACTGTGTAATGGTTCAGGTTCTCACATTTACAGTTAAAATTACAATGAAAAGAACCACGTACCTCTTCACAAGAGATGTTGGAAATGTCCTCCTCTTGCATCCACACAACACTGCCATCTTTTCAGGAAATTTTTTTCACGCACATAAGTTCAGCTTCCGAGATAAAGTTAATTTCTTTTGTGACATTGCCTTTAAGTTCTTCTAACAGTATGTGACTATTATTTATGGGGAAACTTGAAAAATAATGTGAATAGGTCAATTTCCCATACAATAGGAGAACTTAAAGACAATATCACAAGAGAAATTAACTCTATCTCGGAAGCTGTACTTATGTGCGTGAAAGAAAATTTCCTGAAAAGATGCCAGTGTTGTGTGGATGCAAGGAGAGGGCATTTCCAACATCTCTTGTGATGAGGTACTCGTGTAATTTCATTGTAATTGTGAGAACCTTAATCATTACACCGTTAGCGGCCTTACTTGCTTAGATAGTTCACACGATCGCTCGGGAGTTAGAGCAGGGGCCGCCGCGACGCAGAAACCCGCGTCATTGGCCAACTCTTGCGTGGGACTCACTGTAGATATATGCACATGCATTTATGGACCACAGATTATTGTCTCTGTTGGACATTACATGATAATATTATGGGAGAAAAAATATTATAGGCTATTACGTAGTTCCGTATAAATATCCTCACTGAAAATAGCAATAACTTAATTAAAGTGGTCCTAAGCCATAATATTAAATTGACTTCGTTTAATTTGGACGCTCTCTTTACCCAGGAAATCAGCTAAATCTTATTTAAACAGATTTTAAATGGGCAGTTAATAAGTATGGCTCTTAAATAGTCGGAGCAATTATTTACTCAGATAATAACCCGGAGGTTTGTACATTCGTTAATATAAAAGTCAATAATAAAGTTTGTACAATATACTATACACTGTTTATTTTAAAAGGTTATTTACATAAATTAATATATAGAACAGCAACGCGAACCAAGAAACTTCGGGGTTCAATTAACATCAAGGTATTTAACTATGACGCTGTTCGCTCTGCCATATTTTTACCTTATTTCGGAAAATCCCGCCAGCGAGTTTTCTGATATAATCTCCTGCAGGCAATTTTTCATCCAAATATTTGAAAAGTACTAATATTTTTCTGACTTAATATAATATTTAAGATGAAATAACATAATAAAATATGTTAATATTAAAATAAATCACCTTATAATTTAAACAACATTGAAATAAATAGTAAATTACTTTTAATAGGTGACCTGTAACTGCCAGCAGCAACCTAGTGAAGCAATAAAGGGGGCTCTGAAATCGACAAATACTAGATAATGCAATACATTTACTCATCTTTATTCTGAGATTGTATGGTGGACGGAAAATGTTTGTCCGTCCGTGTGTCTGTACGCGCGATAACTCAAATACGCTTTATTGGATTTTCATGAAACTTGGCATACGTATTTATGACATCCATGGGTACAAGCCTGTTGAATTTGGACCAAATGGGTCGACCAGTATCGATATAACGAGTATATCAATATTAATTTTAATTTTGGATATAAAACGCTACAAAATTATTTAAGTTATTGCATGGCCCACAATATAATATTAAACATAACGTAACAAAATTGCCAATCGTGATTTGATATTGTTAGCCCGTCTTGATCGATTTATTTCTTCATAATGATGTAAATGATTCAAAGCACAACTAGCCAATGAATATTGATATTATATTGTGCATTCTATAGATACCGATATTTACATTATATTTTAATGTGAGTTTTTTTCTTATTCGTTCCTGTGCAGCAATATACCTAATGTAGTTCCTGACAGATAGATTTCATATTGACTTTTTATTCATTCATAACCTATAGGGCTGCTTTAAACTTGAAACAGACATATCAGCGAATCGTAGGCCTACTGCATCATTATTATTAATGCCAGCGCGTTTTGTTTTTGGAGTTAAACTCGGAGATTTATTACGAAAATAACTTCTTTTCTGCATGGGGCTATCGTAATTGCAACTATAACTGTTAAAAAAAAAGCATTCTGGCTCTTTGTTATATCAGTATACCTGATTTTATTAAGTGCCAGTATGGTACTTTATGAGGTTGTGTGTGGGGACGGGAAAATGTCTGTCCGTCTGTCTCAACGCACGATAACTAAAAAACGCGTTATCGGATCTTCATGAAACTTGGAATACGAATTTATAACGTCCATGGGAAGAAGTCTATTGATATTGGACCAAATCGGTTGACAGGTACCGGAGTAATACCAAATTTAGTGCCTATTTTATTGTAATATATTAAAAAGAATTTATCAAATGTAAATCAGTTATCACGACAACATATTGTTTTAGAATTTCCATATACGGCTTTGGAAGTTGCAATACAGTTAGCTTTGACAAATAACACTATTCCTTTACATAAGCTTATCAAAGTATACCGTTGAACTGAGTGAAGTGCCCGAGATGGTAATGTCTTGGACTCGCATTTTGGAGGTCCTTGTTCAATTCCTGAAGCCGACCAATTTGACATTTTTTGTTGTATTTTTATGTGAGTCATTATATCTCAAACGTGTAGACTATAGTTCTGCTGATACCGGACGATTTTAATTTGATTTTTTTTTTTAAACTGGACCTTTGTTCTTCCGCAAGCCCTGCTTAATTAATTCATCTGGAGCTTAACTTGGAAATCAATTAAAAAACTTATTTTTTCCATATCATAATTGCAATTATAACTGATTAAACAAAAGCATTCTGGCACTTTGTTATATCAGTTTACCTGATTTTATTTTATGTAAATCCATAAAGACTGAAACATCTTCATACGGTCTGTAGCTGTCCGCACTTTAGAAATAAATAGTTAATAGAACCCGGAACTTCATTGCTCGACGTATAGATATTATTATTATCATCATGTTAAAGTATGAGACACGTCATCTAGAATCTTGGTTACTTTGGAAATCGCATCCGCTTGGCCTACAAGGGCGGGGAAGAGGCCGGGTTCGCTTCCCGGTCGGACTTGTTTTTGCTGCCTAGTAATTATGATGCATCTTCTTGCTCACTAATTTGAAGCCCGCCTGATTGGTCAGCCTTCACATCCAATGAGCTTCTGCAACATGACACTCCGTGCGTGCAAGACCGGACCAAGTCTACTAAATCAATTTGCAAATAGGTACGATGAGACATGTAGATTAAGGAATCTATTATATTGTACTAGCTTAAAAGGCCCGTCGTCGACAGGGTTTTTTATTTTGTAATTGGAAATTAACTTATGAAAGACTTTAGATTTTTAAATTCTAGGTCCTAATATTGGTATTTATAATTTGAAATAGAAAGAACGACTTATCACACTCAAACTATTCCCTCAGAAAACGCTTGATACAGCTTTTTACGGCTAATAGAGAATGTAGAATTTTGGATCCCATCGCTTGTACACAGCAAGCCTGGTAGGGGTTCAAATAAGAAGAAACAGACATTCCGGTAACATAAAATTGTATTGTCTTTGCGGAATATTTTATTTCTCACTCTCCTGTTACCATACAACCGTTTTGGGGATGCAATGAAAAAGGAATTCAATATAATTTTCATTCTTCCCTCCCCCAAAAAGCTGCGATATAATAACTTAATATAAGTCACATATTACCATACCTCGTATTGTTTTCTCTAGGTCCAGTTTAGAGAAAGTTGTGTGACTGGATTATTTTCGTGTATTTCATTCTTTAATATTTATTTATAACATGAACTATATTGATACCTTCTCTAATTTGTCAAACTTTCATTTCATTTAATTCCAAACCCATCTGATACCACTTGCAACAATACCGTTGTCAAGTTTTCTGTGATTTGGATTTGATAATTGTGTGTAAAAAGGGATTAAGTATTCTCAAAAACATTTTATTTTTGGCATTTGAAATCAAAATTTTTCAAAATCCTTTCTAATGAAAACCTACATTATGAAACGAGGGTACTATCAAAATTCCAAGTATCTACCTGTTACAGTTCAGGGTCTACGTTGATTCCTGTCAGTCAGTCAGGACAAAGCCTTTTATATATATATAGATGACCAGTGCTCGCGTTGATTTTATAATTTGGTAGAATCCTTCTTTGGTATTACAATCTGAATGAGGACTATAATATTTCGCCACATTAACTTTGGTGGAACCCTCTTATGGTCCTTTTCATGAAGTTGGGGAAATGCTGAAAAACATCTTTCATTATTTATGTTGTAGAGTATGTATCTAAATATCCGGGCACGGAGTCCTCCGGGAGGGACTTTAAGCTGGGCGTTAAAGAACTCCAAGCCTAAAACAGAATACATTAATTTTAGTCTCAAAACCTCCCCTGAACCTAAAAGTGTAAAATTTCTAGGAATTTATGTAGATAATAGGCTTGATTGGAAAACACATACCCAAAATGTAATTGTAAAGCTCTCCAGAGTGATTTATCTATTAAGAAAACTTAGGTTAAGTGTTAGTAACAAAATGTTAACTACAGCTTACTATGCGTTTTTCCATCCACATTTGTTATATGGGATTAGGTTATGGGGAAACAGCTCGGGAGCATCCCAAGTATTTATTTGTCAAAAGAAAGCAGTGAGGGCTATAATGGGGGCAAAAAATAGTGTTACATGTAGGCAGTTTTTTAAAGATTTAAAAATAATGACACTACCCAGTTTATACATTTATTGTAACATGATATACGTAAAAGAAAATTTGGAAAACCTTAATACACGTGCCAGCATACACTCACATGAAACAAGAAATAAGAATAGATTAGATCTTCCTTATTGTAGACTGAACAAAACCTTAAGCAGCCACTTGTATGTACAGCAAAAATTATTTAATAAGCTTCCACTAGCAGCAAGGTATATACCGTTGATAAAGTTCAAGAAATCTATTAAGACATGGTTGGTTAGCAAAACATTTTACTCTGTTGACGACTATTTTAATTGTGATACATTTGATTTAGCAATGTGAGCCTATATATGGCCTTGTACGACTCAATATGTAATAGTTTTATACTACAGTTTTAATACTATTGTATTTCCTTTATTATTTATTTAAAATGTGTATATAATACTTTACTATATGTAAAAGAATTTAGTTTTAGAATGACGAAGTCTATTGTAATAATTGTATTACCTAATGACTAATAAAATCTAAGAATCTAAGAGCCTCTGGACAAAATTTCCCGGCCTTTCACGTCCAAGTAATACTTTAGTTTCCTGGGGGGTTGCGAGGCGATGGGCTTACCACCTGTCCCTCTGCCCTCTCTAAGAAAAGAAGCGTAACAAAATTCACATAGGTATCAGAAACCTCCAATTGGAGGCCCTTCGCCCCGACGCTGGGATATAGGACAGAGTCAGTCAGAGTATACATCTATAAAATCTCTAATAACTCTATCCAAGAGGTTTGTTTTTTGTTTTTTCTTTCTTTCTTCTTTTTCCTTATCATTCTAATTTTCAAAAAATGATATTTTTCTCCGCCTTCTCTATTGTTATACATATATGCAATTTATTTTGTTTTAAAACTGTAAGATAATGTATTCATATATATTTAAGGGAAGTAGGCCTAGGATTTGCGAGGGATGGTTGGATGGAGTTAGCACAGAATAGGGCTGAATGGCGGGCTCAGGTAAGCGCGGCAATGATCCTTCGGGTTTTCTTAACACTATTTTTTTTTATGCAGTTCAGAAATTTTTATTTCCTCGTCTTCTCTCCAGAAATCTAAAAATAAAAAAATTATAAGATAATTACCCTGCCGGTTGTATTACATGGATGTGAGACATGGCCGCTTACTCTTCGAAAAGAACATATTCTGAGAGTGTTCGAAAACAGGAAAATATTTGGACCTAAAAGAGGTGAAAATGGGAAAGGGACAAAACTGCATAACGACGAGCTTCATAACCTGTACTCATCACCAGATATAGTAAGGGTAATTAAATGAAATGGGCTGGACATATTGCGCGCATGGGGGAGGAAAGACTTTTCTAAAAAAATGTTGACTGGGAGACCCGAAGGGAAAATACCACTTGGAAGACCTAGACGTAGGTGGGAGGACAATATTAGAATAGATTTAAGGGAAGTAGGATTTGCAAGGGATGACTGGATGGAGTTAGCACAGAACAGGGTTGAATGGCGGGCTCAGGTAAGCGCGGCAATGAACCTTCGGGTTCCATAAAATAGACAATATTCCTTTAGCTTGCTTAGGAATTGTAACTGCCATTGAGTAAGTTAAGTATTAGTTTCAGCGGCTCATCTTATGACCGAATGCACCTTGTTCTCCAACATCCGACCAGCATATCTAAACACAGCACCTCTGCCAGAAATAACTAAACACCACTTCAACACAACTAGACTACAAGACTTCATTAAAGACATCTACAGCTTTCTCCAAGAGTAACAACATTCTGCAATTCCGAAGAACTATCACCGGAGCATCTTCCCATGTTCAACACCCCGCTAAGCTTATTGTGTATTTTGATTCATGCCAAACTCTGTAAATACCTCGTGGTATACCTGTTGGTGAAACACGAGTTGTATAGACTATCTTCTTGTAAATAAATTTAAAAAAAAAAAAAAAGTATTAGTTTTGGAGGAAGATATATGCATAAAAAAGGAAATTTAAACAAAGAAAATGACATGGAGCACATTTTAATTGTAACTTTTTATAGTTTTGAAATTTTGAAAACAATACTTTCAAACCGCTTATTGTTAGTACCGGTACTAAATATATCTAAAATATTGTCCATTTTGTGGCAATTGACTGTATAGACGGAGCACATTATAAAGACGAGTTTATGGCAAGTTTCAAGAAAATCCGACCAAAAGATATATTTCCAACTAGCTTAAAAGGCCCGGCGTCGCCCGGGTTTTTTATTTTGTAATTGGAAATTAACTTATGAAGGACTTTAGATTTATAAATTCTAGGTCCTTATATAGGTATTTATAATTTGAAGTAGAAAGAACGACTTATCACACTCAAACTATCCCCTAAGAAAATGTTTGAAATAGCTTTTATGGCTATATGTAGAATTTTGCATCCCATCGCTTGTACAGTACACAGTAAGCCCGGGAGGGGTTCTAATAAGAAGAAACCGAAATTCCGGTAACATAAAATTGTATTATCGTGGCTGAAAATTTTGTTTCTCACTATCATGTTACCATAAAACCGTTTTCGGAATGAAATTCAACAGAAATACAATATCACTTTCATACATCTCTTCCCAAAACATATTACCTTACCTCGTATTGTTTTCTCTATGTCCAGGGTAAAGAAAGTTATGTGACTACATTATTTTCGTGGATATTGATAGTTCTCTCATTTGTTTCTCTCATTTGTCAAATTTATTCTACTTTCATTTTTTTTCCATGGCCATCTGAGACCCGCTCGTAACAATATGTTTTAATGTCAAATGTGATTCGGATTCGATAATTCTGTGTAAGAAGGGATTAAGTATTCTCAAAAACATTTGATTTTTGGCATTTAGAATCTGAATTTTTCAAAATCCTTTCTTAGTGAGCACCTACATTATGAAACGAAGGTACTGTCAAAATTCCAAGTCTCTACCTGTTATAGTTTAGGCTGTACGTTGATTCCTGTCATTCAGTCATTCAGTCAGTCAGGACAAAGCCTTTTGTATATATAGAGATGGATCTGCATATTATTCCAATGTTTACGTTAAGAAAAAAACATTTTGAAAGGTGAAAGAATTTTCCAAATCTGTGAGTGAGTGAGATCATAGGCCCACTCATACTAAACTATACCTTAGATTTATGTTCTCTGAAATCTCTCATTAAAATGTTCAGTCCATTCGTCACAGAAGATTTGCAGCAGATCGCAATCGGTCACCTCCTCTCTTGCCCGATCATCGCTACTCAAAGAATTTCCGGCGACATAGTTTGAACATTCTCCAAATAGTTTTGCACATAATCATTTCTATTATAGCTCAGTAACATCACAGGAATATTATGCAGAAAAAAAAAATTAAGTGCCAGAATTGTACGGGAAAATGGCTGTCCGTGTGTCTGTGCGAGCGAACACGAAAACGCTTTATCGGATTTTCATGAAAGTTGGTATACGCATTTGTAACGTCCATGGGTCCACCGCCTACTTGATATTGGACCAAATCGGTTGACTGGTACCGGAGTAAAGCCCAATTTATGCCCGGTTTCTACAAACTTGTGAATTACCTATGGGTAAATTACCCATGGACAAATTAGTTCCATTTAACCTACAATGGTATAATGAGCAAGGCCTTGGAGTTGTACAGTTAATTTAATTCAGAAGGCTTTGATTCTCATTGTTATTGATCCTATGAAAGGTTAAATTTTATCCAGCCATCCATGAAAGGACAAATTAACCCAAAGATTTACCCTTGGACAGATCTAGCCCGAGTTTGTAGGAACATTTTTTCTGTCATTTTCATATTTACCTAGAGGACATTTATCTAGAAACTCGCCACAAGTGTAAGTGATTGCTATCTTTAAATTATTTGTGTTTGTGTGGTGTTATTCTTGTGTAAATTGTGTAAATTCTGTGCATTAGATAATTTACCCATTGGTAATTCGCGAGTTTATAGAAACCGGCCATAAGTGTCTATTTTATGGTAATATATTAGAAAGAATTTATGAAATGCAAAGCAGATCTCATGACAACATATTGTTTTAGATACAGTGTTCATATACGGCTTTGGAAGTTGCAATACAGTTAGCTATGAAAAATAACAATATTCCTTCACTTACGCTTATCAAACTAGACCGTTAAACTGAGCGAGATGGTAACGTCTTAGACTCGCATTCTGGAAGTTCCTGGTTCAAATCCCGTAGCCGGCCAATTAGACATACTTTGTTGTATTTTTATGTGAGTGTGCGATATTCAAGATATCACCAATCTGTATAGTTCTGCTGATACTGGACGATTTTAATTTGATTAAAAAAAACTAGACCTTTGTTCTTCAGTAAGACCTGCTTAATGAATTGATCTGGAGCTTAACTCGGAAATCGTTTAAAAAAAGCTTATTTTTTGCCTATCGTAACTGCAATTATCACTGATTAAACAAAAGCATTCTGGCACTTTGTTACATCAGTTCGCCTGATCTTATTTATTGTTTAATAAGTTTTAAAACAAACAATAATCTTATGTTATACAATATAATAAAAGAAAACGTAAACAAATATGACCAGAGAGTGTGTACAAATTAACATGCAAAGATTGTAGTTGATTCTATGTAGACCAGACAGGAAGAAAATTCTAAACGGGCTCTAATGAACGCACAACATGCTTTAAAAACAATCGAAGTAAATCAACTTACAGTCTCATTAATTAGGAAATAGGATGTCACTAAAAAAATAAATAAATAAAAAAAAGCGCCTTTGTAATAAGTCTTAAGGGGGAGCCACACTTGCTAAAACCGTCTGTATAGGACATGTACAGGTAGGGGGGGGGAAGCGGACCGACTCTTGTAGCTGATTTCAGAGCCTTGTGATACGTAAATAAATGTAAGAGATGTAACGGAAACGTTTGTTTTACAAGCAACGCAAATTACGTGAAATTATTTCTCAATTAATTGTCTATATTGTCTAGAACAAATTCCAATCCATTCCCTGGTATCCTGTGAATGCCGCTAGGCATGCGCAGTGGCTCATATCGGCAACTTAGATAATTTAGTCGGTCCGCTTTTTTCCCTACCTGCGGTGGAAGTACGGGTCAAGGGGGAGTCTGGCATCTAAATGCCATTAAGAAAATTTAAGAGAAAAAGGAAAACATACTATTACATTATTCGTTTTAAAATTAAAATCGACATGTCTAATGCCCGGTTTCTACAAACTTGTGAATTACCTATGGGTAAATTATCCATGGATAAATTAGTCCCATTTCAACCACAATGATATAATGAGCAAGGCCTTGGAGTTGTATAGCTAATTTAATTCAGAAGGCTATGATTCTCATTGTTACTGATCCTACAAAGAGGTTAAATTTTATCCAGCCATCCATGAAAGGATAAATTAACCCGACTATTTACCCTTGGAAAGATCTAGCCTGAGTTTGTATGAACATTTCTTCTGTCAGTTTCATATTTACTCAGAGGACATTTATCTAGAAACTCGTCACAAGTGTATGTGATTGCTATCTTTAAATTGTTTGTGTTTGTGTGGTGTTATTCTTGTGTAAATTCTGTCCATTGGGTAATTTACCCATAGGTAATTCGCGAGTTTATAGAAACCGGCCATACGTCAACTAAATTATTTGAATTAGAAATGATCCGAATCTTGAATTATAAATTCTCAAAAAAAAACTTGAAACTATTGAAATCTTATAACTGAAATTTTATAATATCCTTGAACAGTATGAAGTTCTGGAGTTGGCGAGTGGGGCCCGAAGAAAGGGGGGATAATGCATTTCTACCGCTCGCCTTCCCCTAACCTAACCTACCTGTATCCAATTTCGGGTATATCCAATACTAATTTGGATACAAAATATTTTGCCTAATTAGTCCATCTACAATAATTTTGTAATGAGAAAGATTTTTAAATTGTTTTCATTTTTACAGATTTAAATAAAATACTAGGGGCCAATAAATAAAAACTTTACACTAGGGTCAAGTTATTTGTACTGAACTGTGTAAAAAGTACATCTTAACATCCCCTTCAAGGGCCAAAAATAAAATTCTTATACAAAGAATAAAAACTTTGGTTTCACAATACACAGAAGTATTGCACATTAATTTAGACTAATCCACACTTTTTTTTAAAACGAAAAGTCAAATTAGAACGTTAGTCAAATATTGGTAAAAATAAATTTTAATGTATTTTTTTTTTTTTTGTATATAGTAACTTAGATGCAAATATATTATTTTCGGGGGTCATAAAGACAGGGGCCAGGGACAGAATGGGCGCTTAATGTCCCCCTGGCCAGCACTGACCTCACGCTGACAATATTTGGCAAATAATTTACTTTATACATGGAAAATCCCGATCTTATGTTGAAAATTCTTGTTTTTGAAATTCTCTGCCATCTATGAGCAACGATGCTAACTATCAAGCTGACAGCAACAGTGGAGCCCCTGGCGTCAGCCACAGGAGCCAAAATCTGGATTACGGGAATAAGATATTTGAACATATAGAATAAAATTAATAATAATAAGATAAATGAACGAAATTCAAGATAACAAAATATAGGACTTGAGAGTTTTTATTAAAAAGCAAGGCAAAAATATTGAAAAAGATGGTTTCACTGCATCCTCGATTGCATTCAATTCTGTGGTTACCGAACATTGAGGAATTTTGAAGAATTAAGTTGCAGTGAAATTTTTGTTTAAATATGGCAGGCGGTGAAGATGTAGAAATTGATTATGATGACAAAGATAGAAAAGGTGATCTAGCCGTTAAAGTAATATGTCTTGGCGATAGCGCTGTCGGAAAGTCAAAGTAAGAAATGTTTCTCGCTTTCTTTTTTAAGCCTACTGTAAATATAGTAGTATGTCATTTGCAACTGTTGCATCCCAACCTCTTCTGCAAAACAAAATGATCTTGCCAATGCACCTCATTAATTTCTTCAAATAAAACTTGAGCATGCTTTCAGTATAATAAATATGTTACTTAAAATTTAGTTTTATTTGAACCCATTCCTTTCACTTTTTTCCTTGCATGTAAACACCTATAGTATTCTATTAGTTCAAGGTATTTTCAACAATTTGCACATTTCTAGATTTTATTTTAATTTAATTTGTAATTTAATAAAAATGGAGAGACTCCGACTTACGAAAATAAAATAATTATCCTGTCTTTCTTAAGCTACAAAGTATTGAATCTCTAAAAGGCTATAGGAGCTGTCACGGATCATTTTAACATCTAGGGAAGTTCGGTAAACTTAATAATTTTCAAAGATATTTTAGTCATTCATCCTTGAATACTTTAAAAATAAATCAGTTTTTAATTTTTAAAAAGAAAATTTGGGAAAAACCAAATATAAGGTGCAGCGTCTCATGGGATATATCCCGCCCTGACCCACCCCCAGCGAAGCACTTTCTTTTATACCATGATCTAGCGAATTCTTCAAGGATAAGCAGGCTGACCAACCGTTGGGTACAAGGCAAACCTGTGGGTACTCTCGAATTTTTAATATTTGGTACAAGGGGCACTTTTTAATATTAGGTACAAGGGCTACTCTCGCAGTTTTAATATTTGGTACAAGGGGCACACTCGCATTTTTAATATTTGGTATGGTCGGGAGTGTCGGCGACAATATACAAGGATAGTTTGGTCACCCTGTTCGCCGAGAAACAAAATGCGAATATCGAGTGGGCGGAGCCTATTTGGCACCTTATATTTGGTTTTAGCCGAAAATTTTCAAAGCAAAATCAATTACTTTAGTTCTAATGATAATGGAATTTATGTTATGTTGCCTTTCATTATAGTCTATAACTTACTGCTAATCAAAATTTAAAAGAATGAAAGGATGAGCATTACTTTAAAAAATATATTTTATGACACATGAATTAGCATATGATAAGCATATGCAAAGGAATAAGTGGGATAACTAGAATATTAACTGAACAAAATTAAAAAAAGATTCCTCATGTCAACAATAATACCCCTTTATTTTTGTCAAAATATCTGAAGGTGTATAGGTAGGAAAAAAAAAAAAAAAAAAAAAAAAAAAAAGCAGACCGACTAAAATATCTTAAGTTGCCAATATGAACCACTGTGCATGCCTAGCAGCATTCACAGGATAGCAGGGAATGTATTTAAATTTGTTTTAGTGTCGACTCGAAATGGGCTAAGTCAACAGTCGACACTAGAACAAATTTCAGTATATTCCCTGCTTCCTGTGAATGCCACTAGGCATGCACAGTGGCTCACATCGGCAACTTGGATATTTTAGTTGGTCCGCTTTTTTTCCCCTACCTGTACAAATACATAATCACTTGCCTGCAGTTCCCAACAGCATTTATTCAGTTCTATCAATTGACACAAATTTGCTATTTAAAAAGCACATGACCGTTAACCAGTTGTTATTTCGGTAACGGTCAACCAATTTGGTCCAAAATCAATAGTGATTTTCCTTTGGACTTTATAAGTGTGTAGGGTATACTAAATTTCATGAAAATTTGATAAAGCATATTCAAGTTATCGGGCTTACAGACACACAGATGAACAGACAGACAGACATTTTTCTTGTTCATGAAGCAATTTTAGAAATTAGCACTGTGGCAAATAATAAAATTTGCATTTTTTTCGATTTATGGAAAATGAGACTTTTTTTGAGAGAGCTTTTGTAGTGCCTAAAATGAGTCGGGGGCTATTTCAGCATTTTTTCCCCCCAAAATTGTCATATTAACCATAATCCACAAAGAGCCTCCCAGGAAAGTTTTCAATACTGAAGAGGAATTTAGTTTGAAATTTTCCCATATAGGGCAGAGTGACTCAACATCTATCAAGCAGAAAATAACAGTATTACCACAGTATATGTATAATACAGTAAAGAAACTCAGTCCGTTTTTCTGCCAGACGAACATGTGCGTGCATATACTGGCTATCGTAGCAGCCATAAACTAACACTACAGTAACTACTCCGGGAAGTATGTAAATAGATAGGAGTGCTGTATTTATTAGAACAAGCGATATTCGAAAGGGCCTTATTGTTCTGCTGTAAATTGCAGGTAAGAACGAAAATACCTAATATTTATTGTAGACCTACTGGCTTACTCGTGATTCTGGTGTGGCTATGTTTCAACTTACTTTAATGTAATATTTTTATATTTCATTCTGTTGTAATGATTTCTGGTGTATAAAATGGGTCATTAATGGTCGACAAGAAAACCTACTAACAAAAGATTTAAAATATTTGAGTGAAAATTACCGTCTATGCTTGGAACATGCCAAAAACAGACAGTTTATGAATTCCCATAAAAACTCGTTTAAAATTAAAACTGCTGTACCGACGGTGTCCTCAATTCCAAAATGCTCCAGATTTTTTTGTTTTGTTTAATGGAGTTCATCCTGCAGTAATTGAGGCTACATAGACCTACAATTGAAGTCGTATGTTGCCACATAAGGCAAAGAATCAAAATACACTCTCAACAATGAAGTGCAGGATGAATAACGTGACCTATAATATCATAATTTACATAATTAATACGTATTTAATATCATAATTTGAAGTATAAATTATATTACAAGGGCAATGATTTTAAAGATATTTGATTAGTTCTAACTATTTTTAACTATTTACGAGCAAGTAATAACTTCACTTATGTCAGAGGCATTTTAGAAATTTCCTGCACATAGGAGCTTGTTTAATTTCTGTGTGCTTTATTCAGATTGGTTGAACGATTTCTACTGGATGGGTACAAGCCTCAACAACTCTCAACGTATGCATTGACGTTGTTCCGTTACCCCACTAGAGTGGATGATGAGTCCATCATTGTTGGTAAGTACTGAACGTCGTTGGTGGTGGACATCACTTTTCTGAGATGCTTGTTGGTTGATTTCATATTTTTGGATAAAAAATTAGAAATGTTCCTATTACATTATATTCAGGGTGACCAGTTTTTCGGTTTTTTAGGTATTGTTACTTTTGCTAGAATATGTAAATTATCTGTATTATATATTGCAATGTTCAAAGCCTGAAAACCACCATTAATGACCATGGGTGTCGGCATGCTGACCACATGCCCCCCAATCCTGCCATCTGCCTGTGGTAGATGAAGCAGCGGTCGGGTGGTAGGCGAAATCCCTCCAGGGATGTAGCACTACGGAGCTTAGTTTAGTTTAATGTTCAAAGCCCCCAAGCATTTTGATTGTCTCTTGAAGACAGCCAATCAGTGGCCAAGCTGCTATAAACCCAGTAAATGAATTATACTTTTCAAAGCGAGTACTAAGTCATTACTTACATGTGAGGTATTAGTCGAGATACTTTTTTGCTCTGGTTTGACTAATTTACATACTGTTCTCTTTTAATTAATTTTTTGACTAAAATATTAAAATAATTGTTATATTTTTAAGTTGAACAGAACATTTCGTTCAGTATCTCGATCCAAAGCCCCATAGTAGTTCATTGAATGAACAGTTTATAACAATGAAACAAATGAAAAATTCTAGCGATTATGATCAACTTTGAAGATAAAAATAATGTTAATGAAATAACTGGTGTGTTATTTTCTATGGGATAATACGATAGTAAATACAGGATGATCAATAGGAGCTAACTGAAAAAAATTATTACAAACAAAGGCCTCGTACTTCTTAGTGTAATGATGTTTTATGAAAGATGTGGAAGGGTAAAAAAGCTTCTGCATTAAGGCAAGTGGTGACAGCTAAATTCTGAGTCAGTGACAGGTTATGTTACGTTAGGAACGGTTATATTAGTTTAGCAGCCGTATAGTGCAGGATTTGTTATGTCCCATATTGAATCTTGTCCTGCAATGGAAAATTTTACTACTGCAGCAATTGTTCCTACTTTGTTTTCTGTGGCGCAAAGGGTCACTAAGTTACATGAAAATCTGTTAAAAATGTACAGGGTGGCGCACGAAATATCATACCATTTATTTCACACATAACACATATTAATTTTTATTATAGCTTTAAATATAATACATAGAATTCATCATTAGGACATGGAATTATGTCTTTAATGCAGAGTGTGTTCAATATGACTGCCGTTTTGCCTCACAATCTCTTGTAAACAAACCCTTACATTCGTCACCACTTTTCGACACAAGTCTTCAGACAACGCATGGCACAACTCCATTACATGCGCTCTGAGCTGATTCCCAACTCTGCAGAAGCCCTTTAGACGGACTTCGAGTCAAAGCAACGCGAACCGCTTCAATATTTCCAGGTGTACGAACACTAGCCCGTCACGACCGCTTTTTTTTCCAACACAAACTGCTCAGTTAGTCTGTAAATTGCCTGCTTGCTAGGAGCCCATTTTGCATTAAAATGAGCACGAAAACGTCTCTGAGTCAAAACTACACTCTTCGTTTCGGCGAAAAACAGAACAACTTTCACCTTATGTTCACCATTCAAACGCCCGTTGTGCACCATTTTACAAACTAACGTTTGTGTTCGTTGTCATGGTTAAAACCGACATGTGATGACACTTATCGAATTTTCCACGAACTTCGGTTCACACTAGCATTGTTATAAACAGCGAATCTGCTATATTACAATATTTATAAGATAATTAAATGGTATGACATTTCGTGCGCCACTCTGTTGAGATATGGTGCATACAGTCACATGGATGGACAGAAAGATTTTTTTCCCATTCGCCAAATATTCTTATAAAGTAGCATTCTCTTAGTTAATAAAGATTATATTGAAAAGGTTTGAATATTGTGTTGTTCGCTACGATATTCCACTTTTTGTTTTTACTATTTTGTCACCCTTGTATCAATAGAATTTGATGAAAAATATAGGCTGAAATTGTGTACAATGGCAGTTGTCAAGACTGCACAATCCAATTCCATGCTTTGTACAGATCTAGACCAGCAATTGGATGGTGAAACATTGTCTTAAGAATCTTACTGACTTTCAGATTTCTGGGACACCGCAGGGCAGGAAATGTTCCAGTCTATGCACCCCTCATACTACCACCAGGCACATGCCTGCATCATGGTGTTCGATGCCACAAGGAAGGTCACCTACAAGAACCTCACCAACTGGTACCAGGAACTGCGGCAGTACCGGCCACACATACCAGTATTTTGTGCTGCTAACAAAATTGATGGTAAATTTTGATCTAAACTCTTTAGTTCTCTTGTGTAGTAAACCTGGGGTTCCTGGGATTCTATTGACACATACAGCAACATGGGGAAATCTATATTATTAAGAAGAAATGGCAATGCACAGCAAAGTCTACTGCATGTAGAGATCTGAAATTTTAAACATAGATGGACTGAATGTTGGCCGAATGTACCTTGAAGTAGGATTTTTAATTTTTGCTTTCATTCGCGAGTTATGAGTGAAAACTGGCAGAAAACGTGATTTTTGGTGCTCTTAAAACAACAGTTTTCACTATTACATTTCAATTGTTAAATCATTTGCAGGTGCTTTGCTTTTTTGACATAACTTGGAAATAAAAGCATCGCGATTTTTTGAACATATTGCATGGATTGATTGCTTCAATTTTGTAAGCCTACCCTGTTCGATTCATTTGTTTATAATGTCAAGGCATGCAGACATTTGAAATTTTCAACATAGACCAAAGAGGGATAATGACAATAGGTCTAAATGGGCAAATACTGATTGATTTGGACGAAACTCACTATGCAGGGGTTTTCTGGGCCGGGGAACTTGGATCTGAGGCCGTTTTTCCCAGGCGGCGCTTTCTAATTGTGGAATGCACTCCAAAGCCAGATATTTGGCTATTCATTATAATTATTGATTGTTTAGTTTATGAGTGATTCGCATGTAAGTGTTAATGAATATGTTTTAAATATTTTACTCTCAATTTTTAATTTTTGAATATTAATTATCGTGGATGAAGCTGTGGGCACCAGCTAGTAAATTTAGTAAATCGTCAGCATTAGTGATGTATGTGATGTAGAAGCAGGATTACTCATGTATGATAAAGATCATATGCATACCATAATTTAATGCTCTGTATGATGTAAGACCCTAATTGATTTATTTTATTTTGAAATCATCTGCAGAACGTTATTCTCTATTAAATGATCTGACTATGAGTAAAGAGTATCTGAAGACGGCCTATGATCATGTGCTTCTGTGCTACAGCTCACTATAAAAAAATTGCATTAAAATATGCCTATTTCCTTTGAATATGAGCCATTATGTCCGCCGCGATGGGTGTATAGGTAGCATACTTGCCTTCTACCCTGGCGGTCCGGGTTCGATTCCCGGCCGGGTAGTGGATTTTTCAGCAACGAAAAATCCCCCGGGTTCAGGACTGGACATCACCCAGGAAACTTAAAGGCTATATTAAAAAGCCTAAATTAAAGTGTGGTGATGACTGCTAGAAAAAAAAAGAGTAGAGTAGGGTATTCACAATAGATCTATAAAAGGTCGCAGTGTTGAGAAGCCGGCAAAAGGCTTATACTACCCCCTTGTAATCTAATCTAATCTAATCTATGAGCCATTATGCAAACAAAACGGGTGGGAATAGGCTATATTTTGCTATATTTTGTAGCGCTGTCTCTGGGCTAATTGGAAAACAACAGCATCACCTACTTACAGTACTTTAATAATTAAAATGAAGTAATATACACAGTGGAGCACATGAATAACTGGACTAGTTAAATATTATATTAACACTTAATGCTTCACTTACGTCGCTGTTTATGAGCAGGACATGGGATGGGAAGATGGGATAAGAATCCCGAAACATGTCCTGCTCATAAACAGCGACATAAGTGAAGCATTAAGTGTTAATATAATATTTAACTAGTCCAGTTATTACAGTACTTTTCAAATGAGAAGTCTTTTCCTTCACCACCAATCACGTGTACGGGCTAAAAGACTGCCACTAGCAATGAGAGTCTTCCCTCCGTCTCGCCGTCTCTGATTGGACCGCGTATCTATGCAGTTGAAGGACATAGGACTTGTCATCTGCAAAGCACCTTAGTATAGGCCTACATTTTAACTTCCTCTGCCTGTACCTAGGTACTACAGGTAGATGTAGTATTGTTTTCGAACCCAAATTCGAAGTTGAGTTTTTAACATAAATAGATGTTTTGAGGTCTCCTGAATCCAAAAATACTATTTTCGGAAACATGTCTGTGTGTGGATGTCTGTGAACAGTCTAATTCCAGAACGGAAAATCGTATGAAAACCAAATTTTAATACAAGTAAGAATCAGCTTGAAAAATTTTATGTCATAACTGGGATTTGAACACGGATCTTCGGCTTAACGCGCCGATGCTCTTCCATTGAGCTACCATGACAACATGCCAGTCTGACATCAAATTCCTCAACTGATTCAGAAGACAAGGCAAACCACGGGAGGTTTCTCTCCGTCGAGAACACACATCCAAATGGCGTCCTACCCTTGTAGGTACTTTGAAGCCTAGTTATTATTTATATACTATTAATTAAGTGGAAGGAAAGGAAATAGACATTAAATCCATGTCTGGGATATTAATACAAGTAAGAATCAGCTTGAAAGATTTTATGTCATAACCGGGATTTGAACACGGATCTTCGGCTTAACGCGCCGATGCTCTACCATTGAGCTACCATGACAACATGCCAGTCTGACATCAAAAAGCTCTAAAAAAGCTCTTACTTTTATTAATATCCCAGACATGGATTTAATGTCTATTTCCTTTCCTTCCACTTAATTAACAAAATTTTGTATTTGTATTTGTATTTGTATTTGTACCTTCTGAAGATATGACTCGAAGATTGGAGACAAGTTTCTCTTATCTTTAAGGGGACTTTACATGAAGAAATTTTCCTTTTTCGTGATTTTCTTGAAAAAAGCTCTAACGATTTTCTATAAATTTTGCACATGGGTTGCTTATACTAGGACCTAAAACTTTTATTTGAAACATTTTTTCGAAAAAAATTCTCTGAAGGGTAGTTATGAGCCACCAACTATGAATACACTCTGTTTGCAATGAGGCCTCTTGTAATGGAAAATTGTACGAAAACAAAATTTTGTATTTGGGTTAGGTATCTTTCAGGAATGTGACACGAAGATTGGTGATGACTTTCTGTTATCTTTAAGGGAACTTTACATTAAAAAAACTTTGTTTGTCACGATTTTCTTGAAAATGGCTCCGTCTAAGAGGTTAACTTTTATTTGGGCAGAGGAAGTTTCACATAAGATTTTTTGTATTTAGAATTAAAGTAATTTTCAATGCATCATCCTATTAAAATCATGCTTAGTGTACATATTCTTTACCTGTTTACGATGAGAGAATTGCTGGTCTTCTGGTGTTCAGTGGCCTCGGTTTACACCAAGACCGCTCTTCACCTCTAAAAAGAGGCCCCTATCTTTGCTCCTTTCTAAGTACTGCTTTCGTTAATACCTTGAGGTGTCCAGCAGTATTTAGGAATGGAGCATACACAGACCTCACTTCAAAATTCCACGCCAAAGCACAGAATTATGAAGAGAAGGTCTGAATCTTACTGATGTCTTCCTCAGCTTGTTCTTGATTTAGAAAAGTCTTTTTCTTGATGTCACAAACACTAAATAAAAACACAAACACTATCTTCTAGTCTTCTTATTTCTTGATATAGTAAAGTTTGTACACACGCCACTATTATTCACCGAAAAACACCGAAAAAGTAAATCTCGACATCAATGCTGGGTACTCCATGACGGCTTTGACAATATCTGCAATTAGAGAAATATTTTGTGTATACTAACTGTATATTCAAAGAAAAAGAGAGAAAATGGTGAATGTTAGATAACCAGTAAATATTCAATCCCTTTGCTCCAGAAATGATGATTTGGTACTTTGTTGGGTGTTTGAAATTAAGTACCCAACGAAATGTGCACAGAAAATAGGTATATGATTATTTCACTGGAAGTATGATATTTTTCAGATAGGTTGTAGGTATATGACTCACTTTGCTCATTGGTGGCTTTGCCCCCAAACCCCTGCTGAGGTTCTCGGGAAAGGTTTTTTAAAAGATCTATGGGAGATAGAGTGCGTGTATTTAGTCTGCTGTATTGGCTAAATATTTTGTTTACGTAGATTTCATAGCCTATCTATGTAAATATTCAATTTAGCATTACCTTTACGAACGGGAAAATCATAGAAAGACACAAGTAATGCGAGATTTCATTTATGAGTTATAATTAAAGAATATAAATTATGAAATTTCTTTAACAGATAGGAAAAAAATGTATTAGTTCTGGACAAAAATATGTTAATTGGATTTAATAATTATGAACCTGAGACTTCAGAATGCGAGTCCAAGACGTTACTATCTCGACCACCCCATTAGGTTTACGGAACTAATTTTTCAAAACATTCACTTAGCCAGATATGCTGTAAATGTTTGAATTAACAGAAATGTGCACAATATAAAAAATCTGTCAGAAATATGCCTTTAAAACTGTGACAAATTAATAAAATATGCTTAAATATTTTAATGTCAAGGAAATGCGATGCATTATCGCAAAACTAACAAAATATGCAATAATATGTAAAATGAAACCATGAATTTTCTGTTATTTCTTTCATGATTTATATGTTTTAACTTATAATATAGTGAATTATTATTAAAAGTATATGATTTTTCATAAACTTTTGAGCCATACGTATAATTCACTAATTTCAAAGCAAAGAAAACATGAGAAAGTGTTATGAGTTTTCATTTCTTTAAAAATGAGATACAAGGTTCTAACATTATGACAATGAAATGCCATTTACCATTTCTCATCTCTGAAGTATCTGTGATTTAGGCTGATTAGCCACTTTGCCTGAATTAAGAAGCAGATTCTAGGAACAATTGACGTGAACAGGTTATAATACGAGGGTTATCCAGAAAGTAAGGAACGTTTCCACCTGATGCCGCCAGGCGCGCGCCAATAGCGTATACAATGGTGTGCTCGTACTCGGCACCTCAGTCAGCGTCCAGCTGTGCCAACGGGAACATCTCTGCACTGCCCCTTTTTTTATTATTCAAATTTGAAATGTGTGCTGCAATCCAAAATCCCACCAGTTGTGAGGTGCGGTGTGTGATTCGTTTTTTGTTGGCAAAAAACTTAAAACCAATAGAAATTCATCGGGAACTGTGTGAAGTGTACGGGAACAATGTAATGAGTGTGTCAGGAAGTGGTGTATTCAGTTTAAAAATGGGCGAACAAACGTTCATGATGAAGAGAAGAGTGAACGTCCGAGCATTGTGACTGACGATCTGGTCGCCCAAGTTGACGAAAAGATTCGTGAAAACCGCCGTTTCACAATAACTGAGCTTTCTCTATGTTCCCCACAAGTTTCACGGACTTTACTTTTTGAAATTGTTTCACAGAAGCTTCACGACGATGAGGAGCTCCAGGTACGCGTCACTGAGTGACTGAGATCACAGGCGGCAGAATTCTATGACACAGGAATTTCAAAGCTTGTCCACCGCTTGATAAGTGCCTGAATTTGTATGGTGATTATGTTGAAAAGTAGTATTTTAGTCGCTCTTTCACATGTATATAATAAAATGTTTTTCTTGTACTTGGTTTTTTTTAATTCCAAAACGTTCCTTACTTTCTGGATAACCCTCGTAGTTAGGTTTGAAATTCACTGCAGTAATGTCCACATCTTTGTTTTCTTACAGCCAACATGGATGTGACGCAGAAGTCATTTGTATTTCCCCAGAAGCACAACATTCCTCTTTATTATGTGTCAGCTTCGGATGGAACCAATGTTGTCAAGGTATGTACTGAGACCCTTCTCTTAGCTTGTTATTCGTACTTCCAAGTATCTCCGCTAAGTTATGTTTTCATAATTCTACAGCTTCAATGTGTAAACTCCCATATTAGCTATAAAATTATAAATTAAACCTTTGACTAGAGTTTCCAAAATATGATAAAAAAATACAGGACACTTAGATCCGTGTTGTCGGCTGCGGTGGTCTGGGGGTAGCGTGCCCGCCTCTAGATCCGCAGATCGCGGGATCAAACCCGGCCACGGTCGATGGATTTTTCGGGACGTAAAAATCCAGTTACGGAGTCCTCCAGGAGGGACTTTAAGCTGGGGGGCCCCGTGTTGTAGATTTACGGCACATTAAAGAACTCCAAGCCTAAATTAGAGCCTCTGGACAAAATTTCCCAGCCTTTCACGTCCAAGTAATACCTTAGTTTCCGGAGGGGGGGGGGTTGAGAGGTGATGGGCTTGCCACCTGTCCCTCTGCCCTCTCTTGGAAAATAAGCGTAACGAAATTCACATAGGTATCAGAAACCTCCAATTGGAGGCCCTCCGCCCCAACACTGGGGATGTAGGACAGAGTCAGATCCATGTTGGAAAGCAGTGCATTTCCATGGCATTATGTGAGTATGTCCTAGTTTCTTTCAAGCTTATAAAAAAATTAATCAGGTAATTCACAACCCAGGTCCAACTCTTTCAACCGGTTATGGATATAAAATTGATTAAAACAGTTATTAAAACTTATACACAGTGGATAAAATTTTACCTTTAAAACGGTCACTACGTTTCAGCCTGACCTCCAGGCCTTCCTCAGGTGAACCTGAGGAAGGCCTGGAGGTCAGGCTGAAACGTAGTGACCGTTTTAAAGGTAAAATTTTATCCACTGTGTATAAGTTTTAATAACTGTTTTAATCAATTTTATAAAAAAATAAAAAATAAAAGAGATAAATAACAAGCTTACAAGTCGCAGAGACAGATTTGTGTCTCTTTGTGGCAATGTGCTGAGTAATGTCAGACTTCCCTCTGTGCTCGACACTAAACAACGCACCACAAACTGAACCTTCAACTTTTCCATTTTTATCTTTCAAAAATGGAAGCTTATCCCCTAATACACTAGTAAGTTCACATTTCCATTTTGGCATTTTCTAATTCAATCACTGGAGCTACAAAATTCAATAACAGAGATGAAATTACAGCATGGGCTCCTAAATACAACAAAGCTAACCGACACGACCAAGCATGGTCATACTCTTACTAAGTATCCTGTACGGTCCCACGAATCGCGATGAAACTGGCAAAGTAATTAATTTTTTAATTATCATGGGCGAAGCCACAGGCATCTGCTAGTTCTCATCTAAAGACAACATGACAGACTATAGTTTTCACAGGTTTCTAAATTGTCCTACGAAATAAGGTGTACATATAAATATCCTAATCCTGGTCATAATAATCCAATTGTGGCATCAGGATCGCATAAAGGAAAAACGTATATGAATGTGTTTTCTGTTTCAGCTGTTCCAAGATGCAATCCATGCTGCAGTGAAGTATAAGAAAAATCCAACAGATCTCACGGATCAGATCATGGAAGAGTTGGAAAGAATATGAGAATTCTAAATTTAGCTATCATATTATTTTATTCAATTTTTTCTCACTTTTAAAGAAAGATGGTTGGCTCGGGATGTAAAAAAAAAAATCTCTCTTATATCTTTACATTTTTTATATTTTAACTTTATCTCCGAAATCTATGTCATGATATGAAAGACATTTTATAAAGAAAGGAAAATAAAAATACATAGCAGATTTACTGGTTATAATAGGCTCATATGACTATTTATTATCTGTGGGTGGATTTTAAAAATATTATATCCACTTGATAAGAAAAATGGTCTGTATACAGTTTTATTTTAATTTCTTAGGGCTTTGGAAAGACAAGTATTATGCTCACACTTTATCTTGAACTGAAAAAATGCAGGGGTGAGGGGAGCTGATATTGCATGCAGTATAAGAGACTGACTATTTGGAGAAGGCGATGAGTTGAAATTAACATCATTTCTGAAGGGTTGCCAACTACTAGAAAATATAACATGTGTAGTTTTATGCTGGTACGTAATGGAACTAACTGTAGTTCGTAGCAATTTCAACTCTCGCTACCAAACTAAAAATTTTTTTTATTGATTTAATATAGTCGAATATATCGCCGCAGAAATGAATTAAGTAATATATTTCTTTAGACAATCTCTCTCCCAGTATTCAGAATATAGGAAATCGGTTTAAAAGTCGTAGCATTGTACATGTATTTGAATACGAACTTTCACATGCCTGAATTAATATAATATATCTAAACATCTTTCACGAGAGTTTGTAGGTAATTAATAGACGGTAGTTCAAAAATGCCGCAACGGAAACTTTTTGGGTATGGCAATATGGGGGACAGGCCACGATCTTAATTTTTTTGAGTGAAGCCTTCTTGATATGGACTGTTTTCAGCATTATGGAGTGTTTAGCTCAAGATAAAGTGTGAGCACTATAGAAAAAATATCACCTAGCAATACATAAATGTTCTGTCTTCTGACAGCTAGAATGACCAACTGTTGAAGGAAGGAATGGGGGATAAGACAGTCAAAAAAGGGGGACTTTCCACAATTTAAGGGGATAGCTAAATTTTTTTTTTACCAAGAGTAATCTTACTGAAGTAATAACATTGAAAAATACATTTTGTACTATATGCACATACACATTTATTTTTCCCTTTTCACTTCTCGGGTTTAAATGTATCGAGGTAGAAGTACAGTCATCACTAGGGTTCGCATGTTTATGACATGTCATATTTTTCTTCTGACCTCCATATTCGCCGCAAACACAAATTAAACACAAACTACACATTTTGTGGGTGCGCGGGCAAAGAGAGTTAAGTGCACCATCTTAAAAAATTGAGATATGTCCATACAGTTAAAGATAAAAATGTTCTCTACATTTGTGTTAAGTCCAGTAAGTCATATTCAAAATTGTACGGTAGTTATGGATGTGTGCCTCATGGGTTTATCCATCTCTAAAGCTATGCTGGGCTGGTATAGTGTGTTAAGTCACTCTCATTCTCAGTAACAAGTAAGTGGACTTAACTCTTTGCCCGCCCACCCCGGATTTGTTATCCTAATCGGACTATTTTTATTTTGCATATAATGTCATATTTTGGTCATTTTCATGGGGTTGGTCATATTTTGGTCATGTTTGTAATATAACGTCATATTTTAGTTATAAATTCAGTAAAAGAGCAAATTATGCAGTATGTGCACTAAATTATTGACTTAAATTTTTTCAGGAAAATAGTCACGAATATTTTGGTTTTACTGTAACTGAAATGTGAAGGGACAATAACAAGTAAAAGCACAATTACCTCTTCCTCCTTGTTGTTAACGGAAAATCACTTGTAGAATTGTTAAAATGTGATTATCTGATTGAATTAATGTGATGTAATAATTTAATGTCATGAAACATTTTAAATTGCATCACTTATTTTTAGAAAATACATTTTTTTTATGAGGTCATATTTAAGATATTTTGGTCATATTTAGTCATTTTTAAGGTCATATTTTCCACCTTTTCAGGTCATAAACATCCGAACCCTAGTCATCACCATCCAATGCCGAATCCATTAAAAAAATCACAAAAACTTAAAAACACCAGTTAAATAGAGGTAACTTGAAAATATTTTGGGGGGACGGGACAAGAATTTAGGCCTTAAGAATTTAGGCCTTAATTGTGATAAAATACTGGTTTGTAGAGTCCTGAAGAAATTTTAATCAAACTGTATTACAGACGAAGCTAGCATGGGCAAAATAAACCTTAGTTTAACCATTATAAATGAATGGTTCTTTTATACCTTATGAAATTATTAGAAAATTATCTAGAATTTTTAACATTGCATGTAGATAGTTTCTATCAACAAACTATGTTTTATGGATGATATATAAATAGAGCACCTTCAAGGCTGTATTAGGATGTATTTAGAATAGCAGGATTCCTACCATGGAGTGTGTAGGGAGAGGATGGAGAGTTGTGTATAACTAGTGATGGGCGGAATCAAGTAATTTGTTCTCGAGCCTTATATTTCCACAAATAAGACGACCTTCAGATAAGATATATAAATTTTCATCAAGTTTTATAGTTTTAGCATATATGTGTCCTGTAAGATGACCCCCCAAAACTATCAACAGTCTATGAATTTGTGTTTACAAAACAACTTCAAAAAGTTTAGTTTTATTCCTCCAGTTTTCTGCTTGATCGCAAAAATGTTGCCAACCATCACACTATTATAATCCATAGGGTGAGTAGTAGAAGATACAGCAAAATAACTACAGTTAGTTAAAAAGACTGTTGACTACCTATACCGGAACAATGCTTCCTCAATTTTTTTTCAAAATGTCGTCTCTGAGCACAGTTATACCACATGGAACAGAATGATGCACGCATTTTGCGTGGGCCATGTAATAGCCTACACGTACCAGTATATATGGGTGGGAAGGGAAACCAAAAAGTAGGCTTTATTTCATGGATTATGATGTTTGTGGTTTTATTTATGAAATTTGCGTTATTTCTGTGCTTACATTTGCCTGCAAGTGGTATCTAACATCTAATATATCAAGATAATATCTTGACATCATAATACATCATTTTTTTAATGATTTTAATTAATATAAATTTTAGTCTAATTTTTTAAAATCTGTCCTGTAAGATTACCTCAGATTTTCGAGGCTTTTTTTATGATTCAACTATCATCTTATCGGTGGAAATAAACGGTAATGTAAAGAATCAAGTGATAATGCGAATGAAAAAGTTTTTGATGAAATCAGGATTTGCCATTATTGTGGGGGTACAAGGAACGAGAAAGGCAATACCAGCGTGAATAGGACCTGGAAAAGCAAGACGTACTTATCGTGTGACCACCATATATGAGTCTCAACTTCCAACCCATAAATAAGCTTATAGGAAAATGAAATCATATAAAAAGAAAGAAAATCTGGGACGTATAACAACACTACATGTATGTCATTGCAGCTGTTCACATTAATATTCGACACTCGTTTTGGGAACTGCAATGAATCGTGGCCATTGTGGCACAGTAATAAAATTACACCTTCTCTCCTCCTCCTATATGCTTCAAGGATTCCTATCTAGGCTCTGAATTTCTTCTTGATATTCAAAACTGCAATGATAACAGTGGTAAATAGAGTATAGACACCATGGAATATCTAACCCTTTGTTTATTATATAGAAAAGTTTCTCAAATCAAATTTTTTGATAACCAGAGAAAAGCCAGTTTTAAATTTGTGTTAAAGTTAAAGTTAAAACGTGATAAAATAACTTAAACTTTTTTTACTTATGAAGATTGTCATATACAATCAAGAGTAGAAATACTTTGAAACTGTCTTGAGTGTCAAGAATTTTGGCACCATTTTTGTGTTTTTTTTTTAAAGTATTTTCAGCACTTGTAAAGAGATCTCTAGACCACAAAGTGTGAATTATAGGAGATTTTGTTTTTTAAGACTTAAAATACACTCGTGGCTCAGTTTAAGTTTTAGAAGTTAGAACTAGAAAGTGAAAACTCGCGGTGACCCACCCAAACACAAGTGACGCTGCAGTGTCTACTCGAAACACTTGTGACCGGTCACCGGCGAATTAGCATTGGTTTAAATGGGAGTGTTCACACTGGGTCACAAGTGATGGTCACCGTGTTTTATGATTGCCAACAATGCAAGTTGTAGGCCTATATACATAATTCTGTTGTATATTCGAGCTCAGCGAAACTAGTTATCCAGCCATGAGTTTTGATTTGATTAATACTGAAGATTTTATAAGTGAAGTGGAATGTCGACCTGCCATTTGGGATGTAAAAAGCGATTACAAATTGTTTTATCATGTAACTACTATTGGCAATACTAGCGGTGACCCAGGTGTGTTCACTGCAAAAACCAGTGACCGTCACAAAGTGACCCAGTGTGGAAAGGCCCTTAATAGCTATTTATGTATCAAGTACGCAAAATAACACTTTAGCGGACGAGGTGTAAGCCAAGGCTGAAATACTGGATGAGTCCGATAAAGTTCTTGCATACGTGGTGTATACAATATTTTTTAGTAAAAGCTCTCTAAATTATGTGAAATGAAATAAAAATACCGTATAATTAATTATAATGAAATGTATAGTCAGCCATTTGCTATCATATTCTCATAGTCACTTGAATCATAAAACAACAATGAACCATACGTACCAATATGAAATGTGGAATAGATGCATAGGCTAATATATGAGTCCCTTGTTTGTAAACAATATTACATATCAACTAGTATTTATGAAAAGCTTGTGAAAATATAAATGATAATCCAGAGGAAATTTCAATCCAAGCCAGAAACATTGAATTGAAGCTGGTGCCAGCAACATCACGGCAGCAATAGATTATGAGAAGGAATAAATTACAATTAAATGTTGGTGCATCCGCCATGGTACGTAATGACTCTCTTGTTAACAAAGATGTGAAAAGTTGTTGGCTTATATTTGATGTTATATGATGAAATAGGCTACCCTATTTTGGAAAAAAACCTTGGTAAAGTTTCTGATTATCATAAAGAAACATGTTGGCTTAAATTTGTTGTTTTATGACCAATTATATGCTTAAATCCATGTTAATGTTGGTGTGACTGGTCCATGCCACTTGGATTTTGTTTATAGATTGCCATGACGACTAGGACTAGGCCGATAAAACTGCATTTTGAATGCACTTTTATACAATTTTAGCGGCCTTGGTTGCTAAAATGCAATTTTTTGGCGTGTTACCAGTTCGACAAGCAATTGTTTTAGAGAGCGTTTCCAAAAAAATATTTTATATAATCATGTATTGCAGTGAATGTTTTTATTTTGTTCTGGTAACAACCACAGTGCCTAATAATTTTGTACATGTGCCTTCAGATTCCATCCATGTTTTTTTATTCTAAAGATAATTGTTAGTTATTTTAAGTAGTGAGAACTCACCAGCATTCACATGTGTTGTGCAATGTTCTGTCATCCACCCAAAACAGACTAATAAATTTAATATTGAGCACAACATGGTGACCAAGATATGATCAACTTTCATAATGGGCAATTTCCTTTACTAATGTTACCTGTTCTGTTCTGTAGCTTCCCGATATCAATCTATTGCCATGCTAACCTTTCCCATTCTATGACAAAACAGCTAAAAATACAGCTTTGGAGTGCATTCCAAGTTTAGAAAGTGCCGCCTGGGAAAAAGACCTCACATTCAAGTTATCTGGCCCATAAAACCCCTGCAAAGTGAGTTCCGTCCAAATTGATCAATGTTTGTCGATTTAAGCCTATATCCATTATCCCTCTTCAGTCTATGTTGACAAATTTAAGATATCTGCGGGCCTTGACATTATAAACAAATGAATCGATCAGGGTGGGTTTATAGAATTGAAGAGATCAATAATTTCATGCGATATGTTGAAAAAATCACAATGTTTTTATTTCCAAGTTATGAAAAAAAAAAAAAAAAAAAGGCCAAGCCACCTGCAATTGATTTGACAAATGAAATGTATTACTGAAAACTGATGCTTTGATAGCGCAAAAAATTCACGTTTTCTGCCAGTTTTTTTACTCATAACTCACAAATTAAAGTGAAAATTTAAAATCTGGCTTTGAGGTGCATTCGGCCACCCTTCAGTCCATTTTTGTTAAAAATTTCAGATGCAGTAGATTTCGCTGGGCATCGCGCACAGACAGACAGACACTTCCTCTTATTATTATAGACATATTTCTGAAACCCAACATAGTTTCATTTCTCTGTACTCCTCTAGTGACTTATAATTTCTTAGCTCTATAGTGACTATACAGTGATTCATGAATCACCTTCGGATTAGATCATGTCCTGGTCAGCATGTATTGATTCACAAGTACTACATGAGACTTCACTTTACTTCCCTCCAAGAATTAAAGCCGCCTTTCTATTGAAAGGCTACAAATGTTGAGTTTAATGTTGCACTGGCATAGCGTTGCCACCTGTCCCGAATTAGGCGGGACATCCCGCATTTTAAGAACATTTTCAGCGTCCCGAATTATGCCTAAGAGAGACGCATTAAATTGCGGGACGCCAAATTATTCCAAAACAAAGTATGAGACGGTAAATTATTCTTAGTGGCATATTTTGTGAATTTCGACTCATGATCAAGATATCGATATTGTTCCATCGCTAAAATGTATCGTGTTGGCCGTCAAAGACTCTGTGAAGGCACTTAATGTAGAACCTGATTTTAATTTGGATTAATTACACGAGGAATTCTGCTTTAGTTCCTGGTAGCAATGCATTTGTGGATAGATTGTCCTCTCATGAATCTAAAATGGACAGAATCCAGAGACAAGTGCTCAGCTGACCTCGTAAAGAGTGAAATAATTTCTACAAATCTTATAGATACCTGTAAACACTATGTAGTGAGAGTGACACAGATCAAAGAATTATTTGAAGCTGTCAATCAAACAAGAAATACAGCTTCAAGTCGTGAATTTTCACTGGTTTTTTTTATTATCATGCTAATCTTTCCTTTTCTAACGTTAGTCATACTGTTACACAGCTTTTTGGCTTTGTAATGAATATATTCCATCTTTCTATTATTAATACATTGTTCCAAGTACGAATTTAGGTATGAAGATCGGCGGTCTGCATATATTCGATAAGTGTCCCTCCTTAGCCTTAAAGAAAGGTGGCAACCCTACACTGGCATGTTGCCATGGTAGCTCAATAATAGAGCGACGACACGGAGAGCCAACAATCCTGGCTATGGCATTGAGTTTTTCAGTCTGACTGTATGTTTCCATCTTAGCCTACACACAGCAATTGGAAAGAATTATCATTCCAAGATTACTGGTCATATTAATTATTACAGGAAGTTAGTAACAGTGAAGTTTTTCTAATATAGTAATATAAGAATTGAGTCAAATTTTGTGACACTTGCTTCACTTGAGTCCTCTATTTGGAGACTAGTTTCGGGAAGTTATTCCTCCCATATTCATTCCATTTTGACTGCTGCTTGTTGCTACTTGACTGCCCTCTGGTTTCTTTAAGATGAATTTATTGAACAGGTCATTGGAGGCCTCCAATGGCCTCCAATGACCTGTTCAATAAATTCATCTTAAAGAAACCAGAGGGCAGTCAAGTAGCAACAAGCAGCAGTCAAAATGGAATGAATATGGGAGGAATAACTTCCCGAAACTAGTCTCCAAATAGAGGACTCAAGTGAAGTAAGTGTCACAAAATTTGACTCAATTCTTATATTACTATATTACTGGTCATTTTTAAGATTTAAGTATGTAATTTAATTTATGTAATTTTCTCTTCATTGCACGCCTGTTCCTTGAATTTTCCTATAGTTCACAAAGTATTCTGCACGCAGTCTTCCTAATATGTAGCGCATCACAGCCCCTAACAATAGCCTTCATATAACAATGTAATCTGTTACTGCCCAGAAATATCACTATAAAACGATTGACTGTATCACGGCATACACTATCAATCACTCAGGAATTTCTTCGAACAGCTCAATGGAGGGAAGATAAAGAATGTCTCTGTAGAAGGAATCAAAGGATTTTAAGTTCACTACAACACTAGGTTGAAATACTATTACAATAGTACCTCACAGTCAAGTGACCTTTCTGTAGAAAAGTTTTGTAGTGTTTAGTATTAGAGTACATCACTTTGTTATATAAGTAAATATGTGTTGTTAAATGTTGTAGATAGAGTTTTGTTTTAGCTTTAATCCAAAGAGAAGTATGTGATCCATAGGCATGAGCTTTAAGAACTTGAAATGGCCTGCTCTAGGTACCATATGGGGTTCCTCAAAGGACTGTTTTAATGTAAAGCTTTGTTTTCGTGGTGACACTTGAAATTAAATGTCGTAAAATGTTGTCATGAGCTTTTTTGTTGAATACTAGCAGGTGCCGTGGCTTCGCCCATGATAATTAATTGAAAAATTAAGAGTATAATAATTATTAAAGCATTATATTTATTAACACTTGCACGCAAATCATTCATAAACTAAACCATTAATAATTAATGAACCAGCTAAAATTCCGGCTTTAGAGTACATTCCACGATTAGAAAACGATCTCAGATTCAATTATGCAGTTCCGAAGCTAACTGTAAACACTGATAATACCATTGCCTTCTAGACTGTATTACTCGTGTGTAATTCTCGAGACAGCGGTGGATAATACATAACGTTTCTCAACTGTTTATTGACAGATGAATTTGATATGAATTTTATTTGATAATTTTTAATTTTCAGAAATTGAATAATTTTTCAAGGGAAGGAGTGGTTTGTTTGGATTTTTATTGTCTGCGATACTTACAGGGTTATACTATCAATATATTAAAGCTGGTGCCCACGGCTTCGCCCGCCATTATTAATTGACTCCAGGATTTTAAAGAAATTTACGCTGGCAGTTTATTAAAAATGTTTGTGGTTCAGAGCTATGAAAATTGTAAGTAAAAATAAAATTAGAATATATGGTCATTGTGTTCATTTCACTTAGGCCTTATATAATAAAGAAATGGTTTTCCTAATTTTGTACTTTTCGTGAAAGTTTACACTGTGAGAGATGAACATTGCCGAGTATACCCGATGTCTTACGAAGTGAGGGAGCAAGTGAGCATGCTATTTAGGGTCGTTGAATTGTATAAGAGTATATGTACTAGAATGTTAAAACAAAAGACAGTCCACCAACTCCACTACGAAACCACAAAAATGCCTCCAAACATGTTCAGCAAAGAAGCTCTTATGGCTTTTTGGGACAAGCAAGGTGGAATTCGTAGAACGAGGCACAACAATTAACTCTGACGTCTACTGTTGGACAATCACAGGCAACAGTTCTACACAGAGGGGATTTCAAGGCTTGTGAAGTAGTATATTTGTTTAATTCTGGGATCAGGCCGTTTCTAAGATGTCTACAAGCTGATGCCTTTGTAATCACTTGGAATGCACTCTGCACTGGGCATGACCTCTGAACCAAATACAGAAGTGCCATTGATTAAAAATTTGGGAACAAGCAAAGAAATTTCTTACCCAATATTGTGTTTTGTCTAAAAGGCAGTCTAGATCAGGGTGTGAAATTTCCGGTCACCAGAAGCAACCAGAATTCTGATGTGTGCAAAAAAGATTTGATTATGAAAAACTGATATTTTATTTACTTTTAATATTTTAGTTTCTCTGTGTTTTAGCCAATCATTGCTCTAGTTCTTCTAATAAGAAGCCATGTAGTTTTGTGTGGTTATTGTTTGTTACAGCTGTTACAATGGTGAAATACTTCCAAAATATTTAGTTTGTTTTAATACCGTATTTACCTGAATCTAATACGCACCCCAATTTTGAAACTTAAATCATTAAAAAAGAGTTTGTTGACAAATGTAGTGCGCTTCAATGGTAAGATATTTTATCTTTTTATGCCACAATGGGTTTGTGAATGCTGATGAATAAATCTCAGTATAATAGTTGGTAGAGTCCAATTGTAGAGGACCGTATTTTAAAACCGAGATTCTCTTCATAAAACACCTAATATCACACGTATTTTGTTATATATACCGTAGGTTCTGTAGAGAGGAGATGTTGTCTTGGCAAATGGTTTGGTCCGACCCACCCAACCTAAATTATACATTTTCTTTTAACCGTGATCTAGCGAAAAGTAGTGAGATTTCCGCCATATTTCTCTCCTCCAATAATGAAGAAACCTAGCAAGAGATATAATAAGGCACATTTTCAAAATGCGAGAATTCAGCATGCCCTATAATACTAATACCACTGTTCATAACCTAAAAAACCTAACCTAACAGCCACTAAAGTAGAATCTACCTGCCACTACTTTGCAATGTGCAAGGACAGTTGTTCATCCTGCTTTGCTCAGAAACAAAAAAACATCACATTGTCCGTGCAAATGTGCATGCGAGAAATGCATTCTACAGCCACATTAAAAGCTGGCCTGCAGACCGCCATAAATATCTTGAACCGGAGGGAATTCAACTTGTATTGAAGGCATTGAACTTGCTTGACAGCCAATAGGATTTGTTCACAACCAATCAGAACATATTCCTTAATTTTGACACTTAAAGCTTTGACTACACATAGAGTCTGAAACAGTCTGTTTGTCTGGCTGTTCCACTCCATTAAGTGTCTGTCAGTCAATGACTTACTACTTAAAGGATGTCAATGGTCAACGTGGCTTTAGAACGTGTTATAACAATATTGGCAACTAAAATTCTTGGCTTGGCTACTGTCTTCAGACCTGACATTTCATACCCTGGTCTAGACTAAATGTTCTGTCCATTCACTTCAAGGAAGTGAACTAGATTTTGTAAACTATAGTGGAGTAATTCTAGTGACAACTGTATTTAGTTTTTAAATGTTATATGCATGTATTGTAATATTGTGAAATAGAAATGTTTATTGCTTTTTAAATGTGAATGTTGCTAATATTAGCAGTCTCTCAAGAAATCTGTTGTGTTTAATTTTCACCAAGTTTAATGTATGAGTACGGTACATTACACAGTAAAACTTCCAGTAACCAACTCTCTAAAGGGTAAACATATGCTATGAGTATAAAAATAATTTAAAAAGAGGACAAAACAGGAAGAAAAAAAGAACCTATCATTGTCCCAGGCAATTATTGTAAGTCATTAATTTACGATCTTGTGGTTTAGGCTAGTTTACACGACAAACTTAAGTTTCGTAACTAAGTTTTGCAACTTTTTTTACTTGGAATGCACAAGCGCGAGATGTACAAGCGACAAGTCTTTAAAATCTCATTTCATTGATATTCACCCTCAAAAGGAAAAATGAAATTTATCAATCCTTCTGTCAGCTGTTTAGCAGCGCTCCAAATTGCAAACATCTCGCATATCTTTAGTAAAGCCATGGAAACATACCCCTGCACCAACTATCACAAGTCGCAGGTTGTTTAAGTCAGACTGTAACCTCTTAACGGTATCCGTATTGCACCAAGTGCAGTTAATGCTAACGTAGTAAAGAAAAATAGTAAATAGCTAACCACCATAGTTAATCAGGGATTATTGCGTGTTTAAATGTAATCTCATTCGTTGTTTACATATAATTTGAAATGCAGAAACCCTTGGCTTAGTGAACCAAGTGAATGTGAAGAAAATGTCGCAAGTGTCGATACCGATACGGTAGTTTTATCTCGGCCCAGGTCGATGGCATTAGTGTGTGCATAAATGTGACAGTAGGTTTGCTGGCATGAAAAGAATTCCTATGGGAAAAAATTCCGGTAACTGGCAACGTCACAGGCCTAAGTTGCAGTACATCCCCAACATTAAATAACGATATAAAAAAAAAAAAAAAAAATTACAATTCAAGAGGGAAACAATACTGCCCATGATGGGCCCAATTGTTGCATTAACTCAGAAAGATGACTTTTGGGAGAAGTGTGGGTGCTCTTGTGGATTCAGTTAAAAAGTTTAGATGAGTATCGCTACCTTTTTTCTTAGGAAAAAAAGGTGTGCGTGAAACTTGTTTTTTAAATTTTTTTTTACTTTTTAAATTTTTGATTATTGGATTTCAATTTTTTATTATTGGATTTCGATTTTGGATTATTGGACTTTTTAATATTGGGTTTTTTGACTTTTTAAATTTTGGATTTTTGGATTTTTTAATTTTTTAATTTTGGATTTTTTAAATTTTGGATCTTTGAATTTTTTATTTTTTGGATATCTGGATGTTTAAATTTTGAATTTTATTATTTTTCGTATTTTGTATTTTTGGATTTTAAATTAATTTTTTTTAAATTTTGGATATTTGGATTTTTTAATTTTGGATTTTTATTTTTTAAATTTTGTATTTTTGTATTTTTTTAATTTTGGATCTTAGAATTTTGGAATTTTGGATTTTTTTAAATTCTGGATCTATGAATTTTTATTTTTAATTTTTTAATTTTTATTATCGATTTTTAAATTTTGGATGTTTAGATTTTTTCAATTTTGGACTTTTTAATTTTTAATTTTTGATTCCCCTTTGAGTATTTTATTTTGTCCTTTAAATCGTACAGCAGCTGATTACTCCCAATCATTGAGTTGATTGTTTTCTGTGCAGTACGTTCCGTCACACCTCATTAATTTCGTGACGATTTTTGAGCGTGACACATTTCTTGATTTACCCCCTACCGCGGCTAAAGAAGTTTCACTTCAAAAACACTGTATATAAATATAATACCAGTACAAGTTTACCATCTGCCTATCATAGGCAAAGATGGCTCTCCATGCCAGTGACCAGGCATGATGTAACTTGGCAGGTCATTAAAATGACACATCAAGTTTCTTTGAGAGAAGAGTTATTAATTGTGGATAACCAGTTTGTGATAATTTTGTAATGTTTTGTGACTGATTTAAAGCAATCATGAACTGATTAATTTGTGTGTGTTGTAATTTAGTTGTTGTGAAGCTTTTAGTCTGTTGTAGAATTTATATGACTGCAATAAACCTGTATCAATTCAAATAATTATCATTACTCCATGTTGAGGCGAAAGATAGATTTAGGTCACGCACCAGCCAAGCTCTGCCTGCATAACCTGTACCATATGTTTAAAATGGATTTAAAACTGTTTAATCAGAGAACTTCACAGATAAACCCAGCAGAAGTTGTGTGCCCTCTATGAACGAATCGCACAATCACATGTTAGGTACTGCTGACATAGTAAGCAAAAATTATAAATACAAGGCGCTATTTTTAATAAATTGCCTTATAATATAATTATTATTTTGTGATTATGGAGTTATGCATTGACATATTGCTTAGGAAACTGAAGATAGAATAAATTAATTAAATTAATAGTAATAATAATAATAATAATAATAATAATAATAGTAATAATAATAATAATAATGATGATGATGATGATGATGATGATAACAAGCTTAATGATATCAATTCTTTCTTTCAAACTATTGAATTCAAATAATAACTGTAATAAATAATAATATTAATAATAATAATATTCCAGATAATCAAATTTCTGGATAATTGGATAGATCATAAAAAGGTCATTTCTTAAATAAATAAATAAAACAGTATTGTAGGCCTACTTACATGAAGCGTCACATCCTAAACATATCAATCAAAATTATTTACGGGTGTTGGAGAATCATCAGGATGTGCCTGGACATGTCCAACACGCTCCTTAATGACACCTATATGTCTTTTACTATCGTAATATATTTCATTGTATTTTCATATAGGCATAACTGCATAATGACGAGCTTCATAACCTGTACTCTACACCGAATGTAGTAAGGGCAATTAAATCACAGAAGACGAATGGGGAAGGAAAGGCATATCTAAAAAAATATTGACTGGGAGATCCAAAGGAAAAGACCACTCGGAAGACCTGGATATAGCACAAAGTTAGAATAGATTTAAGGGAAGTAGGATTTCTGAAGGATGGTTAAAAAGGATAGGGTTGAATGGCGGGATCAGGTAAGCGCAGCAATGAAACTTCAGGTTCCATAAAATAGATAATATTCCTTTAGCTTACTAAAGAATAGCCTATTGCCATTGAGGAAGTAATGACTTGTTTTCTAAGTATGCTTTGTCCTTGTGCAACCCTTAATCGAGGGAAACTGAATGTGTACCGGTACTTCATATTCCAAATAAAATTGTTGAGCATTCAGAACAGCTGGTTCTGAGGAAATAATTTAAAACAGACAAGAGTAAAATAAAAAATCTGTGCGTTCAATAAACCCGTCCCTTTGGAGTCCTTCAGTGCATTTCAAATAAAATTACTAACAGTTTACTTACAGATATAGATGTTGTTTCAGCCACTGCAAAAATGCTTGAAGACATTATTTAAGTAACTTCGCAACAATTAAAGACATAGTTTCAACCACTAATTATTAAATTATCTTCGTCTAATTAATTCCACATAGTTTCAACCACTAATTATTAAATTATCTTCGTCTAATTAATTCCACAAACATCACAATTGAAATTCGCGGGACTAGCGTCCATTTTATGAAAACCGATTGTCCTGCCACCTGCTGAAAGTACTTAAAACTTCTTGGTATTAGGAAAGCAACAAAAATTATGTGATATATTATTATTGGCGTTTTAAATCTAAATAGGTAATTTAATACAAAAATTAGATAAAACAAAAGCTGTATTACTAACATCAAAGTTAAAGAAATACCATATATAACATAACACAATCGGGGGAAGTTGTTTGTGATGCCCTCTATCAAAAACTTTTATAAACGTACTAGGTGTCTCTGGCTCAGTAGGCAACACTTAAGATCTAGGGCGCCTTACTTACTTACTCAATAGATATAGACAATTCCTAAGGAAGCTAAAGATATATTATCTATTTTATATTCATTTCCTGATTTCAGTCTACACTTAACTTCGGCCTTAATATATTTGTATCTCTAATTACTGCTCCCAGATATTTGAATTTAACCACTTGTTTGAATGGTTTACCGGCTATTCTAATAATTCACTGGGCACCTATTATAAATAAGTAGGATTGCTAATCAATTATTTATTATTGAAAAACCTATGCACTGATACATTGCTTATGAAACAATAAATCCCGGAGAAAATCTGTCCACCACTTTATGTGCCAAAAATTTCACATTTTACCCATGTTTCATTGGTAAACGCTGTTGGGTTCCACAACTTCTGTAATAAACACCAAAAAATAAATATTTATTTTATTGCCACTGGACAATCATGGCTGCATTAGACAAAACACTGGCTTAACATCTAGACAACAGGCTACATTATTTACAATATATCATAATTACAGAGTGCAAGGTATGAAGCTCGTCATCAGGGCCGTCGCGTGGGCAGGGCGACCGGGGCGATTGCCCCGGGCGCCGCGACCAGGGGGCGCCGTGGCAATGGCAAAAATAAAACAACAAAATTTGATATAATATGCTAGATGTACATAACGTATTTTTTAAAGTTAAGTATAACTGAATTTTGAATATTACGTTGTTTGTATTTATTGAACAAATAAATATTTGACACCAATAACTTTGTATTTTCTAAGTTACCCCAAAATAAATATTTGCTCAAAATTGAACAGCTGGATTTGCTTGCATACTGTTAATAATAATAACCTAATAATAATAATAATGCGTGTTTAACCCCATTATGTTAATATGTATTTGATAGTGTCGCGTCACGTCGCTCGCTGTGTGTGTTTGAATCCTTACAGATAGGTGGAATGTCGGGTGGGTACACGTGGGACTGAGTTTTTTTTGGGGGGGGGGGGGCGCCTGACGAAATCTTGCCCCGGGCGCCAAAAAATCACGCGACGACCCTGCTCGTCATTATGCAATTTCCTTCAGTTCCAGTTCTCATCCCTCTTGGGTCTAAAGATTTTCCTAAGCACCCTGTTTTCGAACACTCTCAGATTATGTTCTTCCCGTAGAGTAAGGGGCCACATCTCACATCCATATAACACAACCGGCAAGATAATTGTCTTCTAAATGTTTATTTTTAGATTTCTGGACAGAAGACAAGAAAATAAGTTTCCGAATTGCATTAAAGAAAGCCTTTTTCTGATTATAGTCAACAGTTAATTTCTGCTTTAATTTTATTTGTATCTGTAATTATTCCTTCCACATATATTTTAATTTATCCACTTATTCGAATGCTTTATTGGCTATTCAAATATTTTATACGGTAGCGCATTGTTTTACTACAATTAAAGAATAAACAAGTATTTACAATTATCATTAGTACATTTACAACATTAACATTATTTTAGGGAACGTACAACCAAAAATAATAAATAAAATATTGTGCTGTGGTTCAGGAATTATATGGTTTCTAGGTTCAGTGAGGGAACCTTTTAGGGGAGTTAGACATATCCAGTATATATCCAGTGCTGTACTGCCTACAAATTAAGCATGCTTTGAACATACTGACGAAACTTCATGATTCATTTAAATGAAAATTGAAATGTAGTGTAATAAAGAAAAACCTGAAAATAATTATAGGTTCTAAAGAATTGGGTTTCTATAGAAATATCTTTTTATAGATACCGAGCTTAATAAAAAACCTAGAATTATTCAAACAAAAAACGGTCAATTTTACTGCAGCGCTGTCGAAAATCTAAACAAAAAAATTTGCTATAAACCCATCTAGTTCTCACAACTAAGCTAAGCAGCATAGGCAATTGGCCTCATGTAACAAATATAATTTGTGGAAATAGCAGCATCGCCAATTTGTGTTATGTTTTCCATCTTCCTGCTGTACAGGGTCTGTCCCAAAAGTTCCCGGAATGAATTTTTTAAAAATCATTTATTCAATATCAGTTTACAATCTTTTCAGAACTTTTCAAAGTATTCTCCCCCTGCTTCGATGCACTGTTGCCAATGCTTCACCCGATCATTGAAGGCGCCCTGGAAGTCAAGGGGAATCTCCTTCAGTGCAGTTGTCGCTGCTGCTTTTATCACCTCCAACGTCCCATGCAGAGTTCCTTTCAGGGTTCTTTTGATCCTTGGGAACAAAGAGAAGTCCGCTGATGCCAGATTAGGCCAGTACGGCGACTGGGGCAATGTTGCCCCACCCATTTTTGCCAGCAACTCGGAAACAATGAGCGCGGTGTGGCTTGACGCATTGTCATGGTGCACGATCTAATTGTCGCGAATTTCTTTTTAGATGCGTCAAACTCTATTGCGCAACCGTTTGAGTACTTCACAGTAAAACTCCTTGTTGACTGTTTGACGACGGCATTGAAGGAGATTCCCTTTGACGACTATCAGGGCGCCTTCAATGACTGAGTGAAGCATTGGCAATGGTGCAATCGAAAGAAGTCAAATGACTATAGTGGTGAAATTTAAATTGCATTAAATTATGTCTAATCTCAGAATATATTGAACACACCTCTATTTTCTTTCTTTGTGAATAATTTGATGTGCCTTGAGGTTATCTTTCCTGGCAAATGCCATGTTGCACACCTCGCACAAAAATTGTTTAACACCAGTATGAGTAAGATAGTGTCTCTTTAATTCGCGTTTCATAGGAAATGCTCTGGAACACTGATCACATGCGAACTTTCTTTCCCCAGTATGAACGAACCGATGCTGCATAAGAGTGAATTTATCTGCATATTCCTTTGGACAAACATCACATTTAAATGGTTTCTCACCTGTGTGAGAACGCAGGTGAACTTCCAGTTTATGTTTTCTACTAAACCCCTTCGAACAGACATTACATAAGTAAGGTTTTGTATGAGTGAGCAAGTGATTTTTTAGATCACATTTTACTGCAAATGCTTTTGAGCAACTGTCACATTGAAACAGTTTATCTTCTCTGTGTGTAAGTTTGTGTGCTCTGAGTGTATCCGGGCGAGCATATGTCTTTCCGCAGATACTACACGAAAAAGGTCTTTCTTCCGTATGTGTCACAAGGTGCCTCGAGAGGCTATCTCTATGTTTATATGTTTTAAAACATATGTGACATGAGAAAAGCTTCTCTTTCGTATGAACAACTTTATGATTAATCAGACCCTGCTTTTCCGCAAACGCTCTGGAACATACATCACATGAAAACCTTTTCTCTCCTGTATGGGTCCGGAGGTGAGCTTCGAGGTTGTCTTTCCTACTAAATACTTTAGAACAGACATTACAAGAGAATGGCTTAGTATGAATCTGACGGTGATACGATAATGAGCTTCTCCAATAGAACACTTTAGAACATATATCACATATGAACCGGTTCTCTCCATTGTGAACAAATGTATGTTCTTTCAAAGAAGCCACATGAGATGAAGACTGTTGTAGACTTGAATGTGTCCCATCTTGAAGATTGGCATTCACATTACTGTCCTCTAATGGGGATTCGTTAGAAACCGATCTAGTTGTTACCTCTTGAACACTATTGCTCGACCAATATTCTTCATCCAGTTTTAAAGGTTTACAAACGTCCTGCTCTATGATATCGATGGCAACAGAAAACTCTGGGAAATCCGAGTTTTCCCATTCACTATAGACTAAAGACTCTTCTTTAATATCTATTTCATCACTTCCAGATTTTATAAAGATAGTTTTTGTTTCTGGCTCCATGTGTTAATTAAGCCAATTCAGGAGCATCGGACAAATTTTAAGAAATAAACCCTCGGCAAAATCCAAATGTAGAGGACCGGCACTTTCAAACCGAGATTTTCTCCATAAAACACACGTATTTTCTTATAGATAGTTCTGTGGAAAGGAGATGCCTTGGCAATTGATTTGGTCCTACCCACTAGCCTTAACTAAAACATGTTCCTTTTTTATACCTAGATCTAGCAAAAAGTAGCTTGGATTTTCTGTCCAATAATGAAGAAACTCGTGATTGGATGTTAAAGGTGTGACGTCATTCCTCCAGAGCAACTAGAATTGTAGGTAAACAGGTTGACAAACATCGTGGGAAATATAATCAGATACATTATGGCCTATTATTCGTCAAATGAGTTTGTGGATATTATTATGCATTATTTAGACTACCCGTACAAAATTGTCGTGTGCTGTGATGGTACTGATCAGCAATTTCCGAAGGCTACGGCCAAACGCATTCAGACTAGTGCAGTGGTGACACCTGTTGGTGCTAGTTCTCGATATCCTTTTACCGATGAAGATTTATTAATGACAGCGAATATACTGTTTTGTTGGAGTATTATTCACAATAGTATAACCTCAAAGAGCAGTTAAACATTTCAAGAGAATGGAAGTCAACAATCAATCACCTGGGGAAGAGAAATCAATACCGGTATACAGGATACTCCAAATGTCTTCAGACTTTGACGCCTCTTCAAATTCAGCTAAATTTCATGTGCCAGTAATTTCTGGAAAAGGAGGTACAGGCGAAATAGATGATCCCAGACCAGTAGTTACTATAGTGGATAAGAAAAAGGTAAATCGTAAAAACCGAAATGATACATCAGACGCTGATGGAAGTAGAAATGAATCGTCAGAACGAAGCTTCCCTTGCACATTTTGTCATAAAGTCTTTAAACAAAACCATCGTTTGAACCGGCACATTAATACTCACACTAAGGAACATATTTACAAGTGTCACTTCTGCGAGAAAACCTTTCTAGATTCCTCAACCCTTATCCGCCATCGATATATACATTCCGGAGACAAGCCATGGTCATGTAAAGTGTGCAAGAAGTCGTTTGGAACACTTTGTAGTTTGCGTCGCCATATGACTGTTCACAATTCCGAGGGAAGGCCTATTCAGTGCGAAACATGCGAGAAACGTTTCTCAGACAATAGCAGCTATCAAAGACACAAATTGACCCACACTGGGATCAGGGCCCACAAGTGTGATATTTGTAATAAAACTTTTGTGTCAATTGGAGTTCTGAATGCCCATCGTAAAATACATGCTGCAGTAAAGCCTTATAAGTGCCAACACTGTGGCAAAGATTTTGCTTTTCATAAAAATTATGTTAGACACTTGCCCATTCATGAAGGAAAGAAGGATTTCGTATGTCAAATCTGTGGTGTTGGTTTTAATTACCAGAGCTCTCTTACTCGGCATATAGTAGCACATGTCCAGAAAGGAGATGAAACAGTACTGATAGAAGAAGTTGAAGCAGACAATCCAGAAGTTACTGGTACGGTGGCTTCCGAGGAGAAAAAAATTCTTAGTAAAATGAAATCAGACATTCCTCCTATAAGTGACTTAGTAAGAATGGAAGACCTTAAAATAGACTATCTATTCCAAAAGAATAACCCTGGGAAATTACTTTCTGTAAAAGATCCTGCTACGACATCCACAGATACAGTTTCTACAGTAGAAGCTGTTCATGAGACCATTCCTGATAATCCTCTCGTTTTCCCTCTTGGGGACGGAGATCAATTTCTTCTCGACTCTGATGACCACGCACTTCAACCTCATAAGTTAGAACTTCCAAACTCTCAAACTATAAATACTTCTGATGGTATTAAAAAAATTACATATGATTCTGTAGATCATAATCCTTTGTCATGTAAGGATGTACTTGAAGATCCTACATTAATTCCACCTATGGATATGGAAATAGTGAAAGAGATTACCACCGAAAACTTAACAAGATTAATAGCAATGGCTGACGACTTTGGATCTACAAAAGACACTCCACAATATGTGTATCCACAGATTTTTGAACAATGAACCTACTGAGATAAGTGCATATATTTATTTACCTGTCAGTTGATGGAAATGCCAAATCTGTCATTCCTGTTTGGTTCAGCAGGGTTTGTTCTGTCCTTGCAGCCTCCCACTGGAAGACATGGTACTGAAATGGAAAAGTACAAGTTAGTGATATTAAGGAAGGCAACATTAAGAATATAGACAATTATTTATATAAATCCCTTGATGCATATAAATGTCGTGAAACATTTTTCGTCTTGCCTGTTGATGGCACTGAAAAAGACACACATTTGAGGTAATAGGAGATAACAATAGTTTCAAACAAGAATGATGTTGACCAAACAAGTGATATATATAGGAATATGTAATTTGTACCGATACTTTTTCATTGTTTATTGTTTTTCTCAGGCTTCTAGTCAGAGAAATAGTTATTCACTAAGAATGTATTAATTTGTTTTTTTTAATTTAATTATTTAAAAAAGTATAATATATCCTAGTTTCAAATAAAAATTATGTTTACCAAACAAGTGATATAAGAGTATGTAATTTGTACCGATACTTTTTCATTGTTTGCAGCAAGTAACTTTTTCTCAGGCTTCTAGCCAGAGAATTAGTTATTTACTAAGAATACATTAATGTTTTTATTAATTTATTTTAAAAAGTACAATATGTCCTAGTTTCAAATAAAAATGATGTTTACCAAACAAGTGATATAAGAATATGTAATTTGTACCGATACTTTTTCATTGTTTATAGCAAGCAATTTTTTCTCAAACTTCTAGTCAGAGAAATAGTTATTTGCTAAGAATACATTAATTTTTTTTATTCATTTATTTTTAAAAAGTACAATATGTCCTAGTTTCAAATAAAAATTATGTTTACCAAACAAGTGATATAAGAATATGTAATTTGAACCGATACTTTTTCATTGTTTACAGCAAGCAACTTTTTGTCAGGCTTCTAGTCGGAGAAATAGTTATTCAATAAGAATGTATTAATTTGTTTTTTAATTCATTTATTTAAAAAAGTACAATATATCATAGTTTCAAATAAAAATTAAGTTTACCAAACAAGTGATATAAGAATATGTACCGGTAATTTGTACCGATACTTTTTCATTGTTTATAGCAAGCAACTTTTTCTCATGATTCTAGTCAGTGAAATTCTTATTTTTTGAATGTATGTTTTTTTAATTTATTTATTAAAAAAGTACATGTCCAATATATATTTTTTTATTGGTGTTTTTGCATGGCAGGTCTAAATCCCATATAAAATCCCACATTTTAGCTCTTTCTTATCTTCACTGTGTCTTTTAACTCTCCATAGGTTCTTTTCTTCTTGATGCCATCCTATCTATCTATCTATGTATGTGAGTGTTCTTAAAGTCATCGGAGAAAATGCGCTTTTTAAAAGCCGGTGGATAAGCGATGAGTACGGTGAGCGATGTAAATAAGAACAATCCGATGGATTACCATATGTAAACATTATACTGAAAATTCCCGTACCATATGTGAATATCATATTTTATTGTCATTAAGCATAAAATACGTCAAAATACATTATAAATAAACTTATTGGATTAAATTAAATGACTGATTCAGTAAAATTACCAAAGTTGTTAGTATATCAAATTCTTTACATTGAAAGAAATCGTCAATTGTAAGGGATTTTTTATTAACCAGTTATATAATAAAATATCACTATCGCTAGAATCACTATCTGAATCTGAAGATTCTTCCGTCTCATTCCAGTTTCCTTCATTGTGTCGACAAACTGTATAGGTTAAGTGTTATGAGTTATGACTTCCCTTTACAGAAAAGCAGACGACAATGGTCAATCGCATTTCCATCAGTCCCAAAGACAGATGGAAGTGTTTGAATTGCGATGAATCATGCGCTGGAAAGGAGAACGAGCTGTAGGATTTCAGCGCTGTGTTTAGGAACGCTCTCGATGCATGTGCACGAAAATGCTCTGAGTTAAAAAACTTACCCTACCTATCTTTGAGGGTTTCCTCAATGCAGAGGCTTTCCTCCAGCCAAACAATACAGATTATAGTTAATTAAAGTTTTGACACATATTTCAACATAATCAATTACTCTCTTCTGATCTTGTCATCGTTTTTCTTTTATAATCTGTCTCCATTTTTCTCTGTCCTGTGTATCTTCTTCCATGCACCAACTCTTTCCATCGATATCTGTACATCGTTGATCCAGGTAGTCGTTGGATGTCCTCTTTTCCTTTTCCTTCCAATTTCCCATTCAAGTATATATTTTAGTATCTTTCTTCCATCCTGTGTACGTGACCATAGCACTGTAGTCTCTTCCGTTCGATAGTATTGTTACTGTCTTTGTCCACTTTCATCCACAAGTAGTCTTCAAATATTTATAGCATGAACCATTTGGCTAGAGGGCATAGTGGTAGAGGCACTGTGCTACAAACCAGAAGGTAGTGGGTTCGATCCCGATGAGGTCGTCGTTCTTCAATTGGCCTATTCCTTCCAGTGGCACTATGGCCCTGGGGTCGACTCAGCCTCTAACAGAAATGTGTACCAGGGGAATCCTACGGCTGGTGCGTAAGGTTGAAAACCTTACCACCTTCATGTGCCGAATGTCTAAAATCTGGGAGCCCCAACCTCCTGGAACGCTCGGGCCTGTATTAGGGAATACTTTACTTTACTTTACCGTTTGGCTAGAATTTTATTGTTGAAAAAAGCTGAACAGTACATGAAATGGAACTACTAAAATGGCCACAATCTTAACGGAGTAAAAAAATGAAAATCTTGAAACGTACCTAATTTTAATTGTTCCGAGGAACATTCATGCAAAAATTTGAAGAAAATAAAACACATAAATTTACAGACAAAATGCTTCGCTCAGCCAATAAAATACTTTAATCCAATTTCAAGTATTTTTCAAGTGAAGGAAGGATTGTTGCTATCAAATTTATCAACTGCACAGCGAAAGGAGAAAAGTGGTAACCCTGACAAAAATAAAACAAAATATTCATCCCATTTTATTGGCACATATAAAAATGACATAGCAACAGCCATAAATTATCCAATAATATAATTACACATAAATACAAATCAATTACATTATTCTTCCAATAGAATTAAACTTCTGAGTTTCTGTTCCATGGATAGTTATAAAAATAATGTCGTTGAAACCTACAGCATAGAATAAGACGTACTCTTTAGAGGGACATTATATAGGATGGAAAGGGTATAACTCAACAGATTCACAGTAAAATAAATATAAAACCTATGGACCAATTGTTAAGGCTTGCCACCTGTTCCTCTGCTCTCTATTGAAAAATAAGTGTAAATAAATTAGTTTTTAGTATTGCAACCTCCATTCAGGGGCCCTATGCTCCCAGGAGAACAACACGATGTATATGTACAGGTAGGGGAAAAAGAAAGCGGACAAACTGCATAACAACGAGCTTCTTAACCTGTACTCTTTACCGGATATAGTAAGAGTATGAAATGGGTTGGATATGTTGTGCGGATGGGCGAGGAAAGACATATCTAAAAAATATTCACTGGGAGGCCCGAAGGAAAAAGACCACTTGGAAGACCTAGACATAGGCGGGAGAACAATATTAGGATAGATTTAAGGGAAGTAGGATTTGCGAGGGACGGTTGGATGGACTTTAACACAGAATAGGGTTGAATGGTGGGCTCAGGTAAGCTTGGCAATGAACCTTCGGGTTCTGTAAAATAGATAATATTCCTTTAGCTTGCTTAGGAATTGTCTATTGCCACTGAGTAAGTAAGTGAAACCTCTTAAAGTCATTCTGTACTTTTTCATAGGTTTATTATGGACACAGACTCTATCTTCAACACAGTGTCTGTTCATAAAAAGAGCTTTTCTCTCAAGAACCTCCCTGGGAGTTTGGGGACAGCCTTGAACAAGGGAAGCGAGTATTAGTACATACAAACAAAGCATGGCTAAATTTTAGGAATAAGATTTTTTCTGAGAAAACTACTCACTTGTGTATTAGAATGTTTTATTTCTACTGAAGGTATGATCTGTTAAAATCTGCGCAGTTATACCCGTTATACTTATCGAAAAATTTTCAATATTTATCGTGGAAAAAATTTATACATCATATTCCATAGAGGAAAATCTATCTGCATGGGGACTGAATCGAAGTTTTTGGGGTAGTAACTGATAGCAAAATCACTCTACATTAGGAATGGGATATCAATATCGATATTGAATATTGATATTTTCTTAATGATACCCGATATTTTGACATCAATATTTCAGTTCCGATAATATCATGATATCGATATTACTCTAGATAATATCGAGGTTGGGAGAGGAACTTCAACAAAAATACACTACTATAACATATTTATTTATAAAATTGGCAAAATCGTGTTAGGCAATATCAAGTTATTAAAACATAAATTTAACATATTCAACTGGTGGCTTTCAATGTTTAATCTCACCTATTTTCAGCATTTCTGGTCATCATTTTGAGTTCGCTGCCACAAGGGCATCTCAATTACACTTACTAGTCAGAAGTAACAACAAGCACTGATGACAAATCTTTCCGTAAATCGCTATAGGGTATCAACTTGCATTAAATGACAATAGGTTTGTGCGTACAGCACTCCGAAACCATGAACACATAGTTCACGAATGCTTGACATAGCTGACGATGGTAGAGAGGTCCTATCGAAAACCGGTTACTAGTAAGTAATGAATAACAATGAAGTAGTGAGCGTTCTCTAAGATATTATGTATTAGTATTGTTCCACTTCATTGTGTCTTCCCATTTCAAATGAATTTAATGGTAAAGATACCGTAAATTGCATATATTTCTATTAGCCTATTATATGCAATTTTCTTTTTAGTTTGAGACAAATCCCTTTTAAGGGGAAAGAAATTCAGTCCCCATGAGTTTTCCTTAAAAAAAGGGTTTTATAGTATTTAAAATATAGTGAAGAAGTATCTGACTCTGATTCTAATTTTATTGAAGCCTGAGTAACAAAATTAGCATCAGAGCCTGTCTGATACTTTGTGGGACTGTGGTATAGCAGGCAGGCAAAGGCACAACTTTAGGCTCTGAATACAACTTTCCTTCAAACAATACGGTGGCAAGTAGAACGGAAAGTTATCTGTAGCACTATAATCTCATACAATCTCGTTAAAAGAAAGAATCTGTTGCTTGAAAACATAAAAAAAAAGCACACTCTTAGCATCATGTTTATAATGCTCAACCAGGGCCGCATCTCGGGGTCGAGCCCAGGACCATGTACTGGTTTCAGGCCCCACACCAACCACCAACCATCCTCATTCATATACAGGGTGTTTCACGAAGTTTTACCGCCAATTTCTGAGTGAATTATTGAGGATACTTGGAACAAAAATGTAAATACAAAAATGTGATCTGACGTGTAGTTACGTTTATAAGCGTTTGAAGTCTCAACATTCGTGACAAAATAGCAATAAATTCGGCACAGAAATTGAAAGTAACAAACAAAATGGGTTTAATTCACATACTTAACATACATTTCACCTTTTATCTCAGTTTGCCATCAGATTTTCAAAGATGCCTCCCTCTACGTCCAAGCACTTTGACGTGAAGGTATGAACGGCCTGTGTCGCGTTCCGTAATTTATCAGGACTGTTCTTTATTATTGTTGCAGCATTTAGTCATCTGTTACTCTACAATGGACGATAAGTCAACCATCTAGCTTAGGATGGCTCTGGATGCCAATAAAACGTGGGCATGCACGCAACGTATGTTGAGCTCTGTTCACACAGAGACGTTCATAAACATCTACATTACTCCATAATTATTTGAGATAGGTAATACTTTTATTAGGAAAAGTTGTTCCAAATAACGTCAGGAACATGCTCTGTTACTGATGGTAAAACTTCATGAAACACCCTGCATATTAATACTTAAGATGGAGATTTAACATACATAACTTCACTTAATTCAAACTAATCTGAACATATGTCGAGCCAACAACCTGACACGTCTTCAGCTATACTCCATCTGAGGTAGAACCAACAGCTGTGCCTCCTGGTGGGTGTTTAATTAACCTCTTGATAAGATAGTCATCGACGAGTGTATCAAAATTCATCAGCAGGTCCCTGTTTTTTTGGATATAAATTTTCTCCATAACTGTGAGCTGCTTATGTCCCTGGACATATTTCTTTAATTTCGGTTCCATCTCAAGTATTAATATATATTTATTAACTTCACTAAATAAACTTTCAATAAGTTTTATGATTCATCCTCATTCAGTTGTCTTTTCACTTCTCCGTGGAGCTTCCTTTTCGTTACTCGTGTAACAAAACATTTTATCAAACTTTTCCAGTATAAGTAACTATTTCTGGGAATTACACAGTGAAGTGATATTCAGTGTTGTATTTACATACATACTTCACTAAATTTTACCTAATTTTCTCAGGACAGATCTGTTTCATCCACCCTTGTGGATATCCTCAGCTGATTTCTACTTTCTGGAGTTGTGATGCCATCTATACATTAGCCCCGAAAAACAGATTCAACATCAAATCTCTAATTAAGTCAGACCATAAAGATAAAGAGCCCCAGAACAGAAAATCAGGAATATACCAGATTAATTGCCAGGATTGTAATAAGATTTATATTGGCCAAACAAGAAGAAACATTGGAATAGAGTGAAGGAACATTTTAGAAACATAAAGTACCAACAAATAGAAAAGTCAGCTGTAGCAGATCATTATTGGGAAGAAGGCCACAAAATAGATAATGAAGCTAAACTTTTGAAACAAGTAAGGAGACAGTCAGATTTAACAGTTAGGGAAAAATTATTCATCCAAAAGAACAAGGAAACAATTATGAATTTTGAAATCCCAGCAGAAGACAGCCTCATCACTAGATACATCCTTCCTCCAATAGATGGCAACACAACTCTAGAAAGTAGAAATCAGCTGAGGATATCCACAAGGGTGGATGAAACAGATCTGTCCTGAGAAAATTAGGTAAAATTTAGTGAAGTATGTATGTAAATACAACATTTTTAAGTGTAATTAAACTTTTCCAGTTTTCCATCATATCACCTTGGGTCTGGCAGCCCTGGCTCGAGCATTCCACAACACACTGCATTATAGCACAGTCTGTTTTTTTAGGAAGAACAGAAGCTTGTATTTTAATTATTACTTCACTAAATATTTCAGGTTCTTCCCTCTATAATAGAAAACATTTTACATGGCAAATGTGTGATGAAGTGTACAACAGAATCACGGAAATAGAAAAAATGAGACAAGTCAAGTTTTTTATATCTTTTCCTCTATTCTGTTTAAACACACTTCCCACAAGAGTACATGTTGCTCGTTTGTTCTTGACGAATGAAAATTTTATATGAGAGGTAAGATGCGAGGCACAGAGAGGCAAGTACTGCAGTCATATAATTATTGTGTAAGTTACAAGTTTCCATGCTGAAGTAGTACAGTAACTACAAAGCAAATTGTCACACTTCCAGTAATGTGAGCCACATATATAATACCGCAACTTTGACTAAATAGAGTTTTTCCTTTTAGTTTTCACACTATAGGAGGTATTGCTTCATTGGTAACAACCTAGCACTTGTCAAAACACTTGCATCTGCGCTGCACAAAACTTTGTAGTTAACTGTCCTCTCGGAACGGAACTATTATCGTAACATGAACTGTTTTGCTGATGTGTTACTGAGGGTAGGTTAGCTCACTGTTCCTTTGCTGAAGGCCATTAGTCAAGAACAAACAAGCAATCTCTATCACAATATATACTATGTTTACCTTGGTGTAGATTTACCGAAAGAATTGACTTGTTAAGTACACATCTTGTAACCTCATAATTATAGCAAATTATTGGTAATTTCACAGAATGTGATAATGTTTATGATAAATCAAGTGCGGGAGGCATGGGAATGGGGTTTCTGGGGGAAGACTGCCTGACTGACTGAGTAGCCAGCACCCATCCTTAGAATGTCTGGCATTAAAAGATACGCAAACCAGTAGAGGTGTGCAACACCATGGTAGTCCTCTATACCAGCATTCTGAACCTCGACTAGACTTGGACATTGTTGCAGGTTCGCTGCATCCATTCACATGGCATTCAGGGGTTGGAGATATTCCAGTTCTGTGTAGATGGGCAGCAAGATAATCATGGTTGCTGGTCGTCCTTAAAAACAGCAAGCAACTCCTAGGCTCTAGGAAAGCAGGTTTTCCATTCTTATCTGGTCAGCACGTTTTAGGTGAAACTTTGTTGGTGGATTATATAGGAAGAACTGTGAACTATGAACCAGCTGCATGGTGTTTTTCAGGTTTGCGATGGTGGTGGACATTGCATTTTATCTTGTAATTATTTGCAATAAATTAGCAGATCCATGTAGATATTGCAAGTGTGTAAAAAATGGAAATAACAGAATTAGCTTATCTTGAGAAAAATTCTAGGACCACAGAGGACTGCCGACGGGATATGGAAGAACAGGAAAAATGACAACCTCTACAAGCACACCGAGAAAATCACAGTCACCACGCAAAAACGAAGGTTCAAATTCTTTGGACATCTGGCGAGAATGGATGAGAAACGGCTGACTAAGAGGATATTCAAATACATCATTGGACAGAAAACATCTACGAAGTGGGTAGAGGAGGTAAAAAAAGATGCAGTGGAAAGCAAACATGATTCGCAACAGAAAAGAGTTTAGAAACAGAGTTGACAGCATCAAAACATTCAAAGAGAAAACACCAAAATGTAGGCCCAAGCGGGTAGTATCTGAGGAAGAGAAAAAGATCAGAAGTGAAAGAATGAAAAGGTTCTGGGAAGAGAAGAAGAAGGGATTAACCAGAAAGCCTTAGGTTAGGGTGACCATATTTCAAAAATGAAAAAAACGGGACACTCAGGCATGTCATATGGATTATCGAGGAAAATGAATCCATAATTGTGTACCTGACCTTACAAAGGGGCAAACCGCCAAATTTAAAGAAAATGATATTTTACTATACAATGGTGGTACATTGCATCCTGCATTGCCCTACAAAAGCGCTAAGTGAAATTCATAATAGTGTGGTTGCAAAGTTGCTCGACAGAGAGCACCGCAGAGCATGTTTTAACTTAAAAAAATAATATTCTAAAGATAGGCCTACTTCAATCAAATCCTTGCCTACATCTTAGAAGTTAAGTTCAGAGTCAAAATCGTATTTATAGTTCACTGCATCGGATGCAGTGCATCCGGAATCTGGACGAGTATTTCTTTGATATTTTTGCGAGTTCTGTATTTCTTGCAAAAGTTTTGGTTGTTCTAACAGAACATTATAAAAACTTATGCAAGAAATATCACGGAAATGCATATTGACGGGACAATAAGAAATTAATTTAAAAATTACGTCCCGTTAAACTTTTGTCGGGACAACGGGACCAGTCAAGCAAAAAAGGGACAATCCCGTTATAAACGGGACGTCTGGTCACCCTACCTTAGGTTCCATGAGGTCCACAGACAGCCAAAGTCAGGGAAAAGAAAGAAGAAGAGTTAGCTTCTTGTAGAAAACAACCCTAATATGCCACAAGACAAAATAGAGCCAAATATTTAGTAATAGCAAGAACAACAACTACAACAATGATGATGATGATGATGAAGATGATAATAATAATATCTTAAAGTACAAAGGAACACATAGAAAAGTTGGAAAGATATGTCGACAAAATGACAAAAGAGAAGATCCCTAAGCAAATCTTGCACTACCAACCCAGAGGCTGACTTCTGTGGAGCGTTAAGAGCGTCAAGACTGAGAAGGCTACTTAACGTAATATCAGTTTGGTAGAGGAAGACATTTCCAAATTAATCTTATTTACTTCTTTGTGTGCAATATTTTAATTTATAAAATATTCTTAAATCTGAAAAATTTTACTTTATAGGAAAGCCCCAAATACAGATGACCAGGAAGGTTTTGATAGGATATCACATTGGCTGAGGTCAAGTGCATTATCACATACTATGAATTTAGCAGATTATCTTTGGTAAAGTGAAAAAGGAACTACATTTATCCATTTCAATACGTTATACATGTGTGTATCACACAAGCTTACCTTTCGAGATTGGTTAGATTTAAGTATGAAGTTCTTAATTTTTTCATTTTCCAAATTTCCAAATTGGCATATGGTTACATTTAAAAACTAAAAGCTCCACAATGTTGCCGGTAAAACAGAACAATTGACAACTGTTTTATGTACAAAATTTACAAACAACTTTACAGGATGCCCAAGTAACGGAACATCTATTGATTATTGGAAGCTGAAAAGAATTACCGTATTTTACGGACTATAAGGTGCTCCGGACCATAAGATGAACCTTGATTTTAGGATGGAAATGTAAAAGAAAAGAAATTTAATGTGATTGTAAACGAAAAATTTTAAAGGGAATAATATACTTCATTGCATAAACAAATTATAACCTTGTACAATGGATCAGTGTAAATCACTTCATGCTTAAAATCTGCGTTGTACGAAAATCTCTTCTGTACATGACACAACTGAACTGATTTTTCATGAAAGAATGAAAATACTTTTACACACTCTAACCCTCAATTCAGCATACATAGCGTAATGGGACAAGGCTGTTTACAGGTCAATGCCTTCACTTAAGCCACCCGGTGGAGACAACTTTCGTATAAAAGAACTCAACATTCCTTTCTTTTCGCATTCTATACCTGGTTTTCAGCTATCCTTATTTTATGATTGTGGCAAGTGCACTGATCTGCAATCTGTGCCAAAATTTTTAACTATCTTATCGTTTACAATTCCTTGTTTATACCTATGGTATTCCGGCAATATTTACCAAAATTTAATTTTTTTAGTGTACTTCGGACCATTAGATGCACCCAACTTTCAAGGCTCTGTTTTCAAAGTAAAAAAGTGTGTTTTATGGTTCGTAAAATACGGTACATGAGGCAGAATACATAACTTTTACCATAATATATACCTGACTGAAGGAAGATTTCATCATTTATCAATAACATTATAAACATGAAAAGTTACATTAAATTTAAATGCCAAGACTATTTTTTTATGCCTATATCACTCTGATATCTGTACTCCCAGACATAGGCCTGGTGCACCGATGTCTGTTAGGAATTAACGGCTGTAAACTTTTGACTTAATACCCGTAATGCAAATTTTGTGTTTCACCAACAAAATCATCCTTATTAAGATTGTCTTAAAAGCCATACATTTTAACATACTTCATTGCTGGCCAATTAAACGTCTCGTGGGGTCTGTCAAATGTTGTCTAAGGAAGTCACTAGGGAAACTGCAAACAGATGAGGAGCAAATCAACACTCTACTAGTCAGTACTGAAGCCACCCTTAATTCAAGGTCACTAACCACAGCAGAAGATCAGGAAATTCTAACTCCAGTTCACTTCCTGACTGGAGAAAAGTTGTTAAGCATGACAACATCCGGACAATGAACAGAAGTTCTCAACCTGACAAAACTGTTTTGTCTGAAGCAGAAAATTGCAGACGACTTTTGGAGGCGATGGACGAAGGATTACCTTCTATAGCGAGACAAGTTAAGAAACAAAATACGCAGAAACACAAGCAGATGGGAGGCTGGCGCAGCACCCTCTTTTCCTTGCTGCAAGCTGATGGCCACACGCCAATTAAAATGTACGAAGTCTCGCAGTCAGGCATATTCGCTCGTCGATCAGTCGGTTGGTCTGTTGGAACGGGTAGAGGAGGAGTGTAAGTAGAGCCGAATGCGTGATCGATGCGCAGTCCGAATATTCACGCGCTTGTTATTTAAAATGTCATACAATATCGAGGTAGTACTGAGGACATTCCATGCTGTACAACACCCGCACCACAAATCAGCTGAGCTGAAGATCGAGGATGTGGTACTGTTGCAGGAAGACCGTGTTCCAAGCCATATGTGGAAGTTAGCACGAGTATAACAACTTCGTCCTGGCAGATATGGCAAAGCAAGGACAGCTATGCTGAGAACGACAAATGGTTCCCAGATTTCCAGATCTATTCAGCTGGTCATTCCTCTAGAGATCGGGACTGACCAGGATGGGGATGATAGGAATGTCAGCCATTTGGTAGTAAGCACTGAAAAAGATCCTTAGAGCAATCTATTGAAACATGAGAATCACAGTATTTATAGTAGCTTTTGTTTGTATTACGGATGTAAAGTCTACAAAGAATATGGCTGCATTTCTTGATAATAATGAAGATAAGAGGCTGTGTTGAGATTATGTAGATCAGCTGGCGCTGGAACACCATCCGTTGGAGAGTTTTATGGGAAGAGTAATCCATTCCCAACTTTCATGGTACTGGCATTTCAAGATCAATTCTGGTCTAGCAGTCGCAGAAGAGTAGAGAGACATTGGAGTTTTGACTGGCAGAATTTTTCCTTTTTTATCTTTAAATCACATCTTGATGGCCCTAAGATTTTATGCAGTGGAAGTTTTCGTATCTAAATGGTGTTTTTCCTACATGTATAAGCCAACAGCACAAAAATCATGTACAGTCGGTCAAATAAAAAACGTCGGGACTCGTATGCAGTTAAAATTAAAGTTTTAACGAATTAGTTCACAAGTTTCCTACAAAAAACATAAAATACAGGCCATTCTCGGAACATATGAGGCCATGCGGAAAGCGCAACACACGATATTCAACTTAATGTATTTTCATAATTCATATTGCTTTGTGTCATCACCACATACAAAAGCTAAAGTGAGAGAAAGTGTAGTTAGAGCTGTAATTGACCTGCATTTTTCGGCCTCTGAAGCAGCGAGAACATTCCATATTTATGAAAGAGCAGCTCAGTGGTGGGAACTTTACTATAATGCGACCGGAAGTTTTCATAGGAAGCGTGGATCTGCGGAAGGCCGCGTATTTCGATGCTAGATTGGTTGCAGAAGTTGAGCGTAAGTAATTGATTTTGCACTAGAAGTACCGGTATTATAAAATAAACTCTTTAAAAAATGCTCCTTGAATAAACATATTCCTCGCGAATCTATTAATTATTAATATTATAAAAATTTGCATCCAAGAATATGGCGGATTTGAGGCATATAGCCACAGCCTTCTATACATGTTTGTTTTGGAACAAAACTGACTAAATAATCAAGAAAATACATGGATAGACAAGAGGCGTGTGTGAACCTAACCTTAAGTCTTCCTGTACATGCACATATGCTCGTTCGTGATACTTTATAAAATAACGCCCGACGTTTTTTATTTGACCGACTGTACTGCAAAAACTATAATTTTCTGTACATGTTGGTCCTATATTTCCACTGTTTTGAAAGTAATAAAATTTTCCCCGGTTTGTTCAGTCACCTGATGAAGGCCCGGACAGGGCTGAAACGTCGTGTTTGTGAAACATTGCATCCACTGGTGAATATTTTATTACTTTCGACTTTGTAAACTACAATTTTGTAACCAATATAAAATATCCCCCAATTGGTTTATATGGGCTTAAATTAGCTGTCCATTGACACATCGTTATTGACTCCATATTGTTTCTTCCTGCGCACCAATACAAAGAACCTAGAGAAATCTGATAAACAAAAGATGTTGATAAGGAAATAATGAGTTCACTTTTGCATTCGGCGGAAATAACTAACTGTTGAGCAATTGCCAAATGCCAGTTAAATAAAACCTGTTAATATTGGTGCATCTACTTTCCAAACTCATTGCCTGTAAAAGTTTCTTGTTACTTAGTGGCTGAAAATAACTTGTCGGTGCACCTGACCATAAAGCTGTCATGTACTGCTGATTTTTTCCTGGTGGCCGGTCTATGACAGATGACTAAACACAGTGTAGTGGAGATTGTTGCTCGTTGCATTGCTTTAGGCAGGGCAGAGAGGGGTAGAGAATTTATAGCAGAAGTTGCAGTCTAGTTAAGAAACATTTGACTTTTTGTTTGCTTTGAATGGGTGGCTTCTTATACCCAGGACGATTATGTTCTACACACCACAAAAACATGTGCATGCTTCAAATGTTGCATAACTAATGCATGCACTCCTATGTTTCCTGGTTTGTGTTACATGGACTCATCCTAGACAAGTAGACGTCTTGTTGACAATGGCCATCGTGAAAAAACCAAACAGTATTGTCGTAACCAGGGTCCGGATTTTGATGACATCTCTTAACTGGAAAATCATGGATGTTGCCTACTAGTGCAGATATTTTGATCATGACTCCTACATTATAAAAATTGTGATTTTTAGGGTCATTTTTGGTCATTTTTCCCACTTTTTTATTTTTAGGTCATATTTTAGAATTTACTGTCGTTACTTGAGCAATATTTGGCATATTTTATGGCATTTTTTCCACATTTCATATTTTTATGCATTCTTTTAAACATAAAGTCCTTTTTTTCTCATTTTGTGTTGTTTCTTGCATTATGTAGAGTTTCTGTGCATTGAGTATTATCAGGTCTAAATAAGTATAAAGACATAGATCTTGTTATAATTATAATTTGGATACAGAAGAACGGTGTTTGCTGTTTGCATTTAACCGTATGTACCAATTAAGTAATTACAAGCCTATAATTGAACAACATAAATCTAAATAGACACAAATCTGATGAACAATCTAGAATTCTCATAAAAATTTTTGGGTCATATTTTTCTTTTTTGGTTTTGGGTAATTTTTTTTATTTTTATAGTAATTTAATAGGTCATTTTAAAAATATTTTTAGGTCATCAAAATCACTGCCCTGATCATAACAGAAAATCAAGTGATTGTTTGTGTTGCTAGGCAACTGAACATTGCTCTGCTGTTTTAATCACCATGGCAACCAGTGTATAATCCTGGGACTGCATAAACACTATTGAACATACTTGATGAAAAAGTGTAGAATGTACAATTATTAAAATAGAGAAAATTAGAGATTCTGAGACAACACCGGATTTAAATATTAAATATCTGGAACACTCAACATCTGATTTCTTCACCTCCTTACTAAAATAAATATTAACATCTTAATCTCTTTGCCAACGCATTCAATATACAGTAATAAAATAAGCACCATGTTTATGTATGGCAGTAAATATTATTCTGATCCATACAAAACCTTGTTACTGTGAATAAACAGTCACTGTCACAACTCATATATGGCACTACACACTTCATGACTTGGTTTATTTTTATTTTAACATTTCAAGGAACGTTTTTGTTCTGCCAAACTGACACAGGATAACATACAATTTTCAGCAACTAGGCCAACCAAAAAAGAAAAACAGATGGAAACACATAAACATCTTACCCTTATTCTAGAACTTTGGAAAGTTTACGCAGGGAAGTTACAATTATACAAAGTGATACTTGGGAGATTGTTTAATACACTACTTCCCTACTATTTATCACTAACCTGAATCCAGATTTCAGTGAGCTTCCTCACCATTTTCAACAGTTACAGATGGAGTAACTGTTGAAAATGGTGAGGAAGCTCACTGAAATCTGGATTCAGATTAGTGATAAATAATAGGGAAGTAGTGTATTAAACAATCTCCCAAGTATCATTGTTAGGGGCCGTATTTTTTGGTAACAACGATAAGCGCGAAATTTTATAAAACAACGTCCCTTAGCTATATTTAGCTTTTATATGCTTAAAATACCAATATGAACCAAATTGAATCCACGAAATATCGCGAAATTTACTCGATTCCGCGAAATGTGTCTATAAGTGCGAAATATGACCCTTCTGTCCGTAAAGTGAGAAATGAGCACGAAAATGTGCCTTAAAATCACAATATCCTGTTTTGGTGTACTGTATTTTTTACTTCTTAGCAGCATGCTTTTTTTTCTGCTGTTTCTGTGGCTGTCGAATATTTACCGATTTATCGATATTTGTGATCAATTACAAAGATTGTCTGTGACCTGGTTTGTACTGTTGAGTACACTCCTTTCCTGCTATGTCTTTGCCAAGTTAGCGATGCCTATGATCGATTACAGTAGAAGAGTGTAGAATGTTTGTTACTTGTGCCTATTCAACAGATTTCGTCTTTTATCCACAGTGGTATGGTTGGCACTTCTGTTTGCAAATGGCTATCTGATGGTGTTAAGTAGAAATTACGATAATATTTCTCGTCATTATATTTGAACATTAACTCCAATCATGCCTAAATCGAAAGTTACTTCAGTTCATACAAGGGCAGAAAAATATAGAAATGAGGGGGGGGGGGTGTTAGTTCATGTAAATAAAGAAGCAAAGTTTATCATTGCGCAATGTTTCCAATGTAGTATAAGTAATTTATTTCACGAAATACCCACCGAAATAGAAGGAAGTTAACACCAAAATCAGCCATTTTATTTCACCAATAAATCAGGACCCTAATCATTGTATATCTTACCCTTAATATATTCCAGTATTCCAGCTCAATTATTCAGGCCTAAGAGAGATGAAAACGGGTTGGAGAAAACTGCATAACGCCGAGCTTCATAACCTGTACTCTTCACCCAATATAGAAAGGTAACTAAATCATGGAGGATGAAATGGTGAGGAAAGACATATCTCAAAAGTATTGACTGGGAGACCCAAAGGGAAAAGACCACGTGGAAGACCTAGACGTAGGTGGGAGGGCAATATTTAAAAGAAGTAGGACATGTTACAAAACTCCATTATGTGGAAGATATTGTGGGATGACAAGTGTTGGAGGAAACGTTTGTGGGAAAAAAAAACTAAAATTAAATGTTTCTAATTAAGGAAAGGCATTTAATAACAAACAAATTAGCGAAAAAAAATGCATTTTTGCTCTTAAAATATGTTTAAAATGACACGAAATTATAATAAATGCGCAGTTTAAGGTGTATTGAATTGATTTTAGAGAACAATTTAAGGATGACTGTGTATTATATTTAAATTTACGAAATTAAACATAAATTTGTTACTAACAAAGTTAGTAAATGATATCAAAACAAAACAAAAATCTACCAGTTTGGTCGTATCTCCATACCTTAAGACAGTCCCCATGGAGAAAACTGCATAACGACGAGCTTCATAACCTGTACTCTTCACCGGCTATAGTAAGGGTAAATAAATCATGGAGGATGAAATGGGGAGGAAAGACATATCTCAAAAGTATTGACTGGGAGACCCGAAAGGAAAATACACTTGGAAAACATAGATGTAGGTGGGAGGACAATATTAGGACAGAATTAAGGGAAGTATGATTTGCGAGGGATGGTTGGATGGAGTTAGCACAGAATAGAGTTGAATGGCGGGCTCAGGTAAGCGTGGCAATGAACCTTCGGGTTCCATAAAATAGATAATATTCCTTTGGCTTACTTAGGAATTGTCTATTGCCATTGAGTAAGTAAGTAAGGTTGACATCCTGTGGAATTGGCCTGTGAATATTTCCGTACTCAATTTTGCTACAGATGACTCATTTTCTTGTTGTTACTGTGAAGGCACACATAGTGATAGAGATATGCTGGGTATCCAACTGACATAGAAAAGAAGTGGTATGAACTTCTTACGATTTTAAATTACATTTAAAACCCTTGATTAATGATAGCTTCTTTACTTCAAGTGTAAATACACAAAAAATAAAATAAAGTTCAAAAACCATAGGCAAGAAAAAAATCACCCTAGCTTTAGAAGATGAAGAACGCAATGACAAAATAGAAATCAGTGAACTTCCATTCGGTTACGTGCACAAATTTATCAAAATTAACTACTTGCAATAAGGGAATTTATACTCCATATTGAACTACTAAAATTACTGGGTTTTCCAAAGATTTTCGATAGCCATTGATTATTTCAGCTTTGCAGGTTATTGGCATACACTGTGCGAGTTTCTAGGGCTGAAGGATGTATAATTAAGAATAGATAACTGATATTGTGAATAACACAGTGAAATCACAACATATTATTGTTAAAAAAAACACACACAAAAACTTAATCTTAACCTTAAAACATGTTTCAAGAGCTGGTAGTTCCCATCTCAGCTGATCTCAATTGGATCTCAACTGGATGCTTTGTAGTCCCTTTATTGGTGGATGGATATACCTTCTCATCAAATTGTCTTCTCTTGGTATTTCATAATTCATTAACCTATTATTAAGTGCCAGTATGGTACTTTATGAGATTGTGTGTGGGGACGAAAAATGTCTGTCCGTCTGTCTGTCTGTCTGTCCGTCCGTCCGTGTGTCTGTACGCGCGATAACTCAAATACGCTTTGTCGAATTTTAATGAAACTTGGTATACACGTTTATGATGTCCATGGGAAGAACCCTATTGATATTGAACCAAATCGGTTCACCGGTACCGGTGTAATGCCCAATTTAGTGCCTATTTTAATAGATTATGGCATACGCTGTATCGGATTTCCATGAAACTTGGTATACTCATTTATGACGTTCATGAGAAGTGCCCTATTGAATTTGAACCTAATCTGTTGACCGGTACCGGAGTAAACCCCAATTTAATGTCTACTTTAAAGGCGCAATAACTCAAATACGCTTTATCGTATATTTATGAAACTTCGTATACGCATTTATACTGTCCATGGGAAGACGTCTATTTATAATAGATAAAATCGGTTGACCTGTTTCGGAGTAATGCTCAGTTTAGTGCCTATTTTATGGTAATATACGTATTCGAAAGAATTTATAAAAAAAATGAAAATCAATTATCTTGACAACACTGCCTATTGTTTTACTGTTATCTTATAAGGCCTTGGAAATTAAAATACAGGTAGCTATGACAAAAAACACTATCGATTTACAAGCGCTTATCCAACTAGACCGTTAAAATGACCCCGGTGGCCGAGATGGTAACGCTTTGGCCTCACATTCTGGAGTCCATGGTTCAAAACCCGAAACCGGCCAATTTGAATTTTTTTTTTACATTTTTATGTGAGTGTGCGATTGTCATGATATCACATATCTGTACAGTTCAGGTGATGCTGGAAGATTTTAATCTCATTAAAAAAACTAGACCTTTGTTCTTCCGTAAGCCCTGCTTAATGAATAAATCTGGAGCTTAACTTGGAAATCAATTTAAAAAAAAAAACATATTCTGCATATCATAATTGCAGTCATAACTGATTAAACAAAAACATACTGGCACTTTGTTACATCAGTTTACCTGATTTTATTCTTTTTTGGAAGGTCTGGGGAAAAATATTCATCCAAAAAACAATCACAGTTTAAGGGAGGCGTACAGCTTTCGGTGAAATTCATAGGTGAGAAATAGGTGGATTTCATTAATTTTTTTCCTCAGCAATGAATTGCTCTACAATTTTGCAATCTGACATACTCTTTATTGACTACTTCTACAATTGCATACTACTTTCAAAATTAATCAAACTGTTACAGTTATCGGTAGTTATCATTACAAAATGGCAGCCATGTTTTGTGCATTAAAATGCCATTTATGTGATAATTTCCACAAATGGCAATGTTTTAGAGTGATTCTTTTTTCTATCTATTTGCAAACATCTTCCAAAATCTTTGGAATATCTCTATAAGTATTTTTATAAAGTCAATTTTTAAAACTTTTCTTTTTCATTAAAATATATATATTTAATAAATACAAACCTTAATGTTAAATGATTGTAGATAGTGTTGTTCATACGATATGAACACATAAACAGAAAAATAATCACCCAGAAATATTAATATTTGCAGAAGTTATCAAGGAAACAGAATTTCAGTGCATGAAACGTGGCTACCATCTTCAAACGATAATTACCTGTAATTGTAACAGTTTTATCAATGATGAAAATTTGATTTTATTTGATTTGATTTGATTTATTAAGTCCATTGGAACATATGCATGTTATGGGACACGTCAATATAATTACAAATACAAATATAAACTTACAGTTGAAGAAATATGTACAGTATGAAAATTTCTTTACAGAGTATAAAATATAGATATTAGCAAATTATTGACTTATATTAATTTATAGCCTAAGTACCAGTTTTATAATTCAGATAAGTAAAATTATAAAAAATAAAAATACAAATACAAATACAAAGGTGCTGAGTTATCCTGTTGTTTAATTATTTATATCAATAGGTTATAAATACTGAATGATCTCTTCTAGTAATAAAAATTAATAATTAGGAATAGGATAAATACCTGTTAATGTAGTATTCAAATAGTAACTCATAATTACATGACAATGTAACATAATGAAGGTAAATAAATAAGTATAAAATTTAGAACAGGAAAAGTAGATGAAGGTTCCTCCAGCCTTAGCGAGCTCACTCCACCTACAAAACCCTAGCAACAGGGAACCAGAGTCAAGCAAGCCGCTCTCCGAAAGATTGAGCCAGTATTCATTTCTAGAAGTGTTCATTAAAGAGCACGTCAGATTGAAAGATTGTAGAGCAATTCATTGCTGAGGAAAAAGTAATGAAATTCACCTATTTCTCACTTATGAATTTCATCGAGAGCTGTATGTTCCTTCTTAATGAATTTCAAAATACCAGAAGAAGATAGTTTGAGCATTCACTACCAGAGAGACTATAAAGCATTCATCAGTAGAAATCAGCTGACGATGAAAGCGAAAGCTCTTGAAACATGTTCTGAGACAGTTATCCATAAGTTTTAGTGTGCTTTTTAAACAATAATAGGATTAAGGCGTTCAAGGCAAATGGAAATTTTAAATCAGTGTGTTGAAGTTCACTAATTTGGGTTTGCTTTTTAATAAATATGTTCTCCATGCTGTAAGTTTTCATTATTTTCTGATGATTTTTTATGCACTTGATTTTATTTCTTTATTGATATTTTGGCCTTCTTTCCAAAAATGAGCTGTCACTTCTTATTTTTTGTGTTGTTGATAATTTACATGTCTAAAATATTTTTGTGTTGTAGTTTTGGGATCAGCAATAAGACAAATTAAAAATAGTGGTTCATTTCTAGAAAGAATGCCACACTATTATTCAAGAAATAAAATTAGCAACGTAGTTCATTTCTAAAAATAAAATCCATAATGTTATCCAACAAATAAAATTAGCAACGTAGTTCATTTCTAAAAATAAAATCCATAATGTTATTCAAGAAATAAAATTAATAGTAGCAGTTAATTTCTAGAAAAATGCCACAATATTATTCAAGAAACAAAATTAGCAACAGATGTTCATTTTAAAAATTAAAATCCATAATGTTATTCAAGAAATAAAATTAATAGTAGCAGTTCATTTCTAGAAAGAATGCCACAGTAAGGAAATAAAATTAGCAGCAGTGGTTCATTTCTAAAAATAAAGTCCACCATGTTATTCAAGAAATAAAATTAATAGTAACGGTTTAATTCTAGAAGGAACGCCACAATATCATTCAAGAAATAAAAATTAGCAGAAGCGATTAGAATGCCACAGTAATATTAAAAAAATAAAATCATCAAGAAGTGTCCAAAATTCATCAGATCTTCAGTATGGAAGAACATCTTAAAAAGAAAACAACATGCACAGTTTCATGATCTTCAACACTTTCATCAAGACGTAGCCCCACTCAAAAGAACAGCTTCTTTTTGTACCAGACAATGGCATCTTAAACCTAACCTCCTTCATCCCTACAAACTTCAATTACCGGTACTACTCTATAAAACACGTTCTTTGAAAACCATGTTAAAGTTGAGTATAAGATTCAACTCAATACTATCTACAGGATATAATATTGAGTTGGGTCTAGCATGTATACTTCACTTTTTGTATAAATACCTGAACTACGAGGTGTGTTCAAAAAAAGACCGAACTTTTTAAATAGCTCGCCGTCGACTGCAGATACAATCCTCTGGCTGCCTTGTACACTAGCGGCATCTATTGGTAATAGGTTGCCGGTTGCCGGACTCCGATCGGTGCATTAGTTGTGCAGTGACAGCCGCTTAAGTAAGGTTGTGTGCAAATTTCGCGTCGGATTAGTGATAAAGGTAGAATGAAGGAGTTGGAAGAACAACGCGTCTGTGTGAAATTTTGCGTGAAATTTGAGAAAAGTTTTACCGAAACATTCCAAATGCTTAAACAAGCATACGGGGATGACACAACAGGTGGGGAAAGGCTCTCCTCGACCAAAGACAGCCCGGATGATTCGGTCGAACATGAATGTGATGATGGTCTGGTTTTTTTTATTGCAAAGGGATTGTGCACCGTGAATTTCTACCACGTGAATAAACGGTAAACAAGGAAGTCTACCAGAAAATTTTAACATGATTGAAAGATGCTGTGCGTAGGAAAAGACCTGAACTGTGGGAGAAACAGTCATGGATGTTGCACCATGACAATGCACCAGCTCACGCATCGCTCCTTGTCACGAATTATCTGGCCAAACATGCCACTTCCGTTGTGCCCCATCCACCCTATTCTCCAGACTTGGCCTCTCCAGACTTTTTTCTTTTCCCACAAATGAAAACCACTTTGAAAGGGCGTCGTTTTCAAACAATAAAGGACATTCAAGACAATGCGACGAGAGTTTTGCGCGCCTTCACAGAAAGTGCATTCCAGCAGGCATTCCAAAACTGGAAGAAGCGATGTCAATGGTGCATTGATAGTAAAGGAGAGTACTTTGAAGGGGACAGTGTTTGAAAAGTTTGTATAATGAATAATAAAGCAAATACAGCAAAAGTTCGGTCTTTTTTTGAACACACCTCGTAGTTTTGAAGACCATCGTCATTCATAATCATCAGTTTAACACCAACTGCCACGGCTGGAAAGTTTGCTGCATTTGGCGATGCATCTGTTGGGATGTCAAAGTTCATGAGATGTTCTTTATGTTTGTGGATGAATATCTTCTCTCAAACCTAAAGTTCCTTGTAGCCTTTGACATATTTAATTCATTTTGGATCCTGATTGATGTCATGACTTTCATTCCAAAAGTGGGCAGCTACTGCAAATTTTTCTGTATTTCCATGTTTAAGATGTCTGCAAATCTGCAGTAGCACCCCACTTTTAGAATGAAGGTCATGACATCAATCAGGATCCAAAATGAATTAAATATGTCGAAGGCTACAAGAAACTTCAGGTTTGAGAGAGGATATTCATCCACAAACATAAAGAACATCTCATGAACTTCGACATCCCAAAAGACGAATATCTCATCGCCAAATGCAGCAAACTTCCCTGAGAGGGCAACACAAACATCCAGCCGTGGCAGATGGTATTAATCTGATGATTATGAATGACGATGGTCTTCAAAACTAGTTCAGGTATTTATATAAAAAGTGAAGTATATGTGTTAGACCCAACTCAATATTATATCCTGTATAATATAGCTTCCCTGTGTGAACTTCCAATATATTTTTGAATTAATATTGTCTACTTGAAATATCATTCATTGTAAAAAAATTCCACTGTTAAACCTTAAATTTTATGCCATTTAAAGCCTATAATAAAATCTTCTCTCTCTTATTCAATTACCATCAGTATGGTCTATCTTTCGCATAAAAAATTCATCACTCTTCTATAAGCATGTTATCCTATGCCTTTGTTTGGCTTACTTATTGACTTCTTAAGCCAATCTCAGTAACTTCCCAGTAACAAGGTTTACTGCAAGACTAGACTAAACTGTACCTCACAAAGCTCAAACGACGACAGGCCTGTCTGACGACAGTGTTTCACCTGCCTGTCTCCTCCGCAGTTCGTTCTCTCTCGTCTCCCTCTCGTGACGCTCCAACATCACAAGGTCCAGCTCTGAGCCACTGAGGTGTTTCCACCCCACCACTGGGGTAGAGCCGTTATGATCACCTGACCTACCACATATCCGAGCTCGTAGCATCTCCTGCTGAATGATGATCTCATTCGTTATGTATGCCTCTCGACGGATCTGGTCCCGCAGCCGTCCTGGCATGTCTGGGATGCACCATCGAACCAAGATCATCACCATTGCCACTACATTCTGGAAAAATACATAAAAAATATTTTAATACAGTCAAACCTGCCTAAAGTGGTCACTAGTTGTTCTTCTGAAAAAGTACTGTTAGTACAGGTGACTGCTGCATCTCATGCAATGCCCTTAAAGTAGGAGAGACGTATTCGCCAAAACCTAGTACCTCACAGAAAAACATCTCCACATACTATTAAATATATTATAAAAAAGTTCAGCCTTTGTATGTAGATACAGTAGTTAATAAATTTCATTTTCTCCTTTTAAGGGTTATAATATTATATATATTAAATATTAAATATATTATAACAAAGTTCAGCCTTAACCCTTAGCATACAACTTATCTGGATCCATTCAAAAACAGAATGTCTTGTAATACCACCATGGAACTGCTATTGGGAAGAACGCAGTAAAATTCTGTAAAATGATCTGTAGCTCATTGAGCAAAGAGGTGTGTTTATTGTAGTTCGATAGGCCTCCACTAGGTGTGGAGCTCGAATTCGTATTTGTACAATTAAATTACACAAGAACATATCGTTTTAAGTGCATTAATCCATTTATGCAATTCTATTTTATTCATATGTGAGCTTAAAATGGCATTATTGTAAAGTGACCAGACGTCCCGTTTTGACCAGGACAGTCCCGTTTTTGAACCTGGTGTCCCAGTGTCCCGAAAGGTTTTTGTTGGGACGCCCATTTGTCCCGTTTTCATAGAATAGGAAATTTATTTTGTATTTCGGTTGATTAAGATATTTAAATCTGTTAAGGTCAGGAAAATTACTTTATATTCATCCTTTTTAACCTAAGAAAGATTGTTTCTGGTGCGCATCGTCATTGTTCGTTACGAATAACAGCCATGGAAATAGTCAACGTGGCAATGCCGTGCCGCTAACTGCATTTCTTTCCAATGCTTGGCTTCAGGTTTAATTCTTTGTTCATTCTCTTTCTTGCTACAGTTGTTGTGTGTTGTGTCGGTTGTTATGATAGGATATTCATGATGCCGAAACGCAAATCCTGATTGAATTGTAAACTCTTCTTTTAATAATTTTAGGACAAAAGTGAAAAATCTGCTTACTTTCAATCCTTTGTATAGCCTAATCTTGGCGTTTTTTTATTTAGGCTTTAGCACTATTTGAGTTTTATGTATTGTAAATTAATTATATTAATCTATGACCTGGCCAATTGTAATATACTTAACGCTCAATAAATATGAAATATAAATTATCCTACAGTAGGCTACTAAGAGCTGTGTAACATATAGTTTTATCTATGATAATTACCTATATTGAATCTACTAATAAACGAACAGGGTTATATTGTGTTGTGTAATTCAACATAAATATGTCTTAAATAGGTACATAAATGGTTATCTCTTTTCTCCCATATTTTAAAATAAAAAAAATATGCTATATTCCTGAATATAAAGTACAGATGAACGATCAAGCTTTACGGTAAGAACTTTTTTTAGTCTTAAACATTGTAAAACTCAGTGTTGATAAGTGTCCCGGTTTCACCTTCAGAAAATATGGTCACTTTAATTATTGTGTAATCTTCCAGCATCAATTCTGAAACTCAGGTGGTTTTGAAGCTTTGGGGTGCTGCCATCTTGTTTCCACCAAGCTTCCCTAACTGGCAGTTGGTAGTTTATCAGCCACCACATCCTCCTGCTAGCTTATCTGGGAGTTGACTTTCTAGACAGATTTTGTCATAGCATGGAATTCATGGCCAACTTCCAGATAAGTTCTCTACCTGAGAGATAAATATGACATCAGGTGGTCGTCGTACAGGCCCTAAGCCTTAGGTGGTCAGTCTACTGACCATCCTAAAAGGAACCACTATCAAATTCTGTTATCTCTAAACCTTTTTAATTATTTAAAGAGCAGATTTCTTCCAACCCAAAAAATGCTTATACTACCATCAGAGATGTTGTAACACTGTTTCTTTGCATCATTGTTTGGTCGAGTACAAGTATATGCATTCCACTGCAACTGGATGAGATGACACTCCCTTATAGTAAACAAGATATTGCCTTACCTCAAACACAACAACGAATGCCAATCTTGCAGCAAGAATGTGCCAGTACATGGATGTTTTGTCGTACTTGTTGTTTGCGTCAGGAGACTCTCTAAAGTCGGAATACCTGAAACAAACAAATATACCAACACTAGAAATTGTAGTCAGTAGGAACATAAAAACAGCATAAGATAGATATATAAGCTTTCATGAACCACAGATTATTGTCTCTGTTGGACATTACATTAGAATATTATAGGAGAAAAATTCCTCCGATACTGGGACTTCAACCCAGGAGCTTTGGCTATTTGCGCCAATGCTCTACCAACTCAGCTACTCCAGCTTAGCTCAGTTGGTAGAGCACTGGCCAAAGGTCCTGGGTTCAAGTCCCAGTGTCGGAGGAATTTTTCTCCTATAATATAAAAACAGCAGTTTCATAATGTATTTGTATTACATTCTACTGAGCAACTAGTAAATGTAGTTGCTAGATTTTCAGACGGCAAATAAGGAACACTTGAATTCTTTTCCATGGAATTCATGTGCAAACAAAGGCACAGAACCACCATGAATTTGGTAGCAAAGCTTAGAATAAAGTATATGTAAACCATCTAGCGTTCTAAGAAAGAATTAGAAGCAAATGTTGGAAAATAACTTAAAATTGTGAGCCCGAGTTTTAAAACGAGCAAACTCATTTATGGTATGCAAGCACTGGATATTCTTAAACGAGTTAGCTGCTCTATAGTAGTTAAATGCATGAACATAACACAAGAACTAGAAATAACATAAGGATTCAATTATGGCATTTTATAGTAATACTAGCTGAAAAGGCCCGGCATTGCCCGGGCTTTGTATTTTTTTGTAATTTGAAATTAACTTATGGAGGACTTTCGATTTTGAAACTCTAGGTCCTTATATAATATGTATGTAGAATTTGAAATGAGGAAGAACGACTTATCACACTCCAACTATTCCCTCAGAAAACGGTAGATATAGCTTTATATGGCTCATAGAGGATGTCGAATGCTGCATTCCGTTGCTTCTACACATCATGCTTGGGAGGGGTTGAAATAAGAAGAAACATAAATTCTGGTTATATAAGATTTTACTCGCTTCGCTCATTGGGGGCTCCGCCTCCAAACCCCTGCTAAGGTTCTCGGGAAAGGTTTTTTAAAAGATCTATGAGAGCTAGAGTGCGTGTATTTAGTCTGCTGTATTGGCTATTACCTTTTTGGCCACAATAAACATGAAAAAATAAATGTGGGAAGACTTTGGGTTTTTTTCGGAATTTTCCCGTCGGTTACAAGCTAATAGGTATCAGTTTGCCAAGTTTAAGTTTTCTAGATCAACTGGAAGTGTACGTACATTTATGGTGTATTTTATGGAGTAAATTTCAACTGAAATGGACATGATACAAGATGAAATAGCGACTAAGATTCATGGTATGTAAATATTCAATTTGGCTTTTGCCTTTACGACCATGGAAATCATAGAAAAATACAAGTAAAATTGGTTGTAATATGTCGTAAAGAATGCGGGACTTCATCTCCGAGATATTATTAAAGAACATAAATTATGAATTTTCTTTAACAGATAGAAGAAAATTTTGTTAGTTCTGGACAAAAATATGTTAATTGGATTTAATTATGATGAACCTGAGACTTCAGAACGCAAGTCCAAGACGTTACTATCTCGACCACTCCGTTAGGTTTACGGAAATAATTATTTCTAAACTTTCAGAGCCATACGTGAATACAGTTTGATAATACCGTTGCCATGGAAACCGAGCCCTTTTTCGGGGTTTTTTAGGGCTAAAAATTTAAAAAAATTTTCTTTTTGGAATTTTCCAGTGGTTTACAGCCTAAAAGCTATATGTGTACCAAATTTCAAGTTTGTAGGTCATCTGGAAGTGGGCAAACATTAATGTCGGTGAGCCGAGCCAAGCCCTTTCTCGGGGGGTTTTTAGGGCTAAAAATTAAAAAAATTAACTTTTTTGGAATTTTCCTGTGGTTTGCAGCCTATAAGATATATCTGTACAAAATTTCAAGTTTCTAGCTTATCTGGAAGTGGGCAAACATTTTTGTCGGTGAGCCGAGCCGAGCCCTTTTTCGGGGGTTTTTTAGGGTTAATAATTAAAATAATAAACTTTTTGGAATTTTCCTGTGATTCACAGCCTAAGAGCCATAAGTGTACCAAATTTCAAGTTCCTAGCTCATCTGAAAGTGGACAAAATTTAATATCGGTGTGCAGAGCCGAGCCCTTTCTCGGGGGGTTTTTAGGGCTAAAAATTAAAAAAATAAACTTTTTGGAATTTTCCTGTGGTTTACAGGCTAAAAGCTATACGTGTACGAAATTTCAAGTTTCTAGCTCATCTGGAAGTGGGCAAACATTAATGTCAGTGAGTGAGTCAGTCAGTCAGCCATGTGGCTTTATATTATAGGGATTGTCTTTACGGAAAATTTTATTTCTCACTCTCATGTTATCATACAACCAGTTCAGGGCTGAAATAAAAAAAGATAACACTTTCATACTTTCCTCCCGAAAAACCTCGGACATAATATACACCGGGCATAGGACTGAAAATGTTCCATCCCATTTTGTCTTCTTTCAGATGCTTAGGGTCTATGATAAACATCCCTATTTCTTAACTAACACAAAGCATATAGCTATGAATAACGTATCAGTGGATAGAATTTTTTACAGACTGCTGATATAGCATACTCATTGGCAAGCACTTAAGCTGTCCCTGCAATATGACCTCTTATTCTACATCAAAATGTGAAGTGAGAAAATTATATTTTCCATGTCGAGGGTAGAGAAAGTTATGTGACTGCATTACAATGTGCTTTATTTTCGTGGATTTTATTCTTCAAGAATTATTTTTACAAATGTATTACATCATTAGCATCAGAATTCGTTAAAGTCCAATATTATGTAGTGTCCAAAGCCCTATGTGAACTGTATAAACAATACACTGTTGTCTTGACAACTGAATTGGATTTCATTTTTCAGTATAATATTCTCACAAATTATATAAATTTTCAAGGGAAGGAGTGATTTGTTTGAATTTTAATGTTGACCGCGTTACTTCCCGGGCTTAACAGGGTATGTGTGCAAAATTTCGTGTAAATTGGTAAAGAAATGTAGATTTGTATAAGGAACATACATACATACATACATACATACATACATACATAAATACATACACACTTTCGATTTTATATATTAGACAAAAAAAAAATTGGCGTTACATGGTTATTGAATTGTACAATACCACACCAGCAGAGTAAAGCTATTAAACATGACCGTCTTTAAAAAGAAAATGAAGAATAGACTTAAAATTGAATGTACAGTGAGTCCCACGCAAGAGTTGGCCAATGACGCAGGTCTCTGCGGCGTGGCTGGCACAGCTCCAACTCCCGAGCGATCGGGTGAAATATCTACGCAAATAATGCCGCGGTCGTTGTAATGATTCAGGTTCTCATATTTACAGTTAAAATTACAATGAAAATAATCACGTACCTAATCACAAGAGATGTTGGAAATGTCCTCCTCTTGCATCCACACAATACTGGCACCTTTTTAGGAAATTTTCTTTCACGTGCATAAGTTCAGCTTCCGAGATAGAGTTAATTTCTCTTATCATACTATCTTTAAGTTCTTTTAATGTATGGGAAATTGACCTATACACTTTATTTTTCAAGTTCCCCCATAAATAATATTTACATACTGTTAGAAGAAATTAATGACAATATCACATAGGCCTATCAAAAGAGAAAGTAACTCTGCCTCGGAAGCTGAACTTATGCGCGTGAAAGAAAATTTCCTAAAAAGGTGCCAGTATAGTCTGGATGCAAGAGGAGAACATTTCCAACATATTTTGTGATGAGGTACATGGTTATTTTTAATGTAATTTTAACTGTAAATGTGAGAACCTGAACCATTACAACGACCGCGGCATTATTTGCGTAGATATTTCACCCGATCGCTCGGGAGTTGGAGCTGTGCCAGCCGCGACGCAGAAACCAGCGTCATTGGCCAACTCTTGCGTGGGACTCACTGTATATACAACATAGATGATTTTTTTCTCAATCAATTTAAATAATTATTAAAGTAACTTAAAAGAATTGAAATATTGATTAATTTAAAAGTAAACTTGTGCAGATTTCATTAATTGATTGTGTGTCTGAATATACGGAACTCCTGAGGAAGTTAGTCAACATGTAATACTTTCGTATAATTATCGTAGGTATTCCCACGAGAGTTGACGAGTTTATCGGTAGATTCGCGAATGCACAGCAGGAGCTAATTTATCTGATGAAACTCGTCAACTCGAGTTGGATTTATTAAGACTATTCCATGAATAAAAATGTAATGAATTATAAAAAAAATCTGATGTGAAAGTCACATAACTTCCTCTGCCTAAATAAAAGTTAGCAGTATTCACATATCCTTGTACAGAATCGCAAGACACAATTTTACGCTAATTATCCCATAAATACCTCTTCTTTCAATGATGCGACTAAAAGCGCAGTCTATATAACAAACTTAAAAAAAAAAAAACAAATGACTGCAGACGTTTATTGAACTTTCTGCCGTAAAATATAATTTCCGAAATTTATCGAATATTTCCCTCAGATACATCTTTACTCTATGCATGGCCAACAATACATCTTTCTCACTTCACATTCTTATATAAAATAAGAGGCCGTGAAAGAGCGCGAATTCAGTTGTTCATCACTGTTCTACAAACAGTGGGTGAACAGTGGGTGGCTTGTAACTACCCTCAGAGAATTTTCTCGAAAAAATGTTTCAAATAAAAGTTTTAGCTCTTAGTATAAGCAACCTATGTGCAAAATTTAAAGAAAATCGTAAGAGCCTTTTTCGAGAAAATCGCGAAAAACGAAAATTTCTTCATGTAAAGTCCCCTTAAAAATAAGAGAAAATAGTCGCCAATCTTATCCTCACATCTTCAGAAGGTACCTGACCCAAATACGAAATTTTGTTTTCATACGATTTTCCGTTTTGGAGCTAGCTTGTTCACAGATATTTTCCACACAGACACACACACAGACACACAGACACACAGACATGTTTCCAAAAATAGCATTTTTGGATTCAGGAGGCCTTGAAACGTGTATACATGCTAAAAACTCAACTTCGAATTTTGGGGTCGAAAACAATACTTCCTCTACCTATAGTACCTATGGTACGGGCAGAGGAAGTAATAATAATTACTTTCGTGCTTTGTAAAAAACAAAACTAACAGCTGCGAGATCACGGCCTACTATGAATCAACCATCCATGAATCGATTCGAGTTACCATGTTGTGACCAGTGCTATGAATGGTGCGTATAAGACACAGTTAACTTAATTCAGGTAAGTTAACAGCAGAACAGAATAAAGGCACACGAGCTGGCTTGCACCGAATTGAAATTGTGCCTTTAATCAATGTATGTTTATATTATTTCAATTTCCGAACATATATGTTGTATAAAATAATGTGTTTTTATTGTGTTCAGCTGGCAGCATGTGACGTATTAATAACAGCACGATGGTGCCTTACATGTCCAGTAATGAGTTGACGTTTTACCAGATAAAACGGTTTCCTCATATTAATAACAAGAATTTTTTTAGAAAAACGATCGTGATTGGTCTATATCTGAGGAATTGCTAAACGTTATTGGTCAATACCAAACATGTGGCGTATGAGTGGAATAGTCTTAGTAATTGAGTAAATGTTCATGTATTTGACTGTACATTACATTGTATTATAGGTTAAGAAATGACGAAGTCAATGCTTGTTAATTGTAACAGCCTGATCAAGTTCTTGATTCTTGATTAAGAAGTTTAACTAATAAATATTTGCATTCCAGATACACTATTAAAAAAAAAACCCTTGTATTAATTTAGATGTTACCTGCACAATGTAATGTTTGGGTATGAGCTATTGTACGGCTTGGAGTCGACATCCAGGTCTGATGTGTTGAACGTGGAGAGAGAGAATTCCAGGTACCCATCCAGACTGCCGTTTGGAGACACTGACATGGCATACACTAGATGAGGAATGAAGTCCGACGTGAAGGCGATTATGAACCCCTGAAATTGTAACACAAACCACATATATACAGGGTGTTAATGAATAACACCGAAATATTTTACCTATGTGTAGAGGGGACATAGACAAGCAACTTTTATTAGGAGATTTTTGCTCTATGGATTCAATTCTTCCTGTTATAACATAAAATATCCCAAGGATATGCACGCCACTGACTTCTAATACTTGAAATGATGGGAAACAAAGGAACAGTGAATATTGTGTAGTGGTCGGGAAAATTGTAAAAAATGACGAACGATATCTTACAACTCTGAGGGAAAAAAAGACAAACGAAACATTTTTATAAGCTCTGGAATTAGGAATAAAAACATAATGCAGTGGCGGGCAATCATGTGATTAGTCAGTAAATTTTGCAGATTATGAAAATTCTAAATTATGGTATAGCTGTTGATGAATTATTAAGAATCAGGTTTTTATCCATCACTAGGAAGGCATGAAGTCAATTTATTGAATATTTTAACCCTATTTCGCTCAATTATTGAGTTATGAGCACCAAATTTTAAGGACTTTAATGCCCTGTAGCATACACATTTTACGTCATAGAGCAAAAATGTCCTAATAAAAATTGCTTGTCTATGTCCCCTCTATACACAGGTAAAATATTTCGGTGTTATTCATTAACACCCTGTATCTACCTAATTTCTTTCTTATAAGATGAATTCACCTATAATAGAATCTACTCTTTAGTACAAAGGAAAGTTATAGAGGGAGAGTATTTTCCATCTAATCACCTCTAAATAATAAAGTAAAATTTAAGAACACAATATTCCAAAAAGGCACATCGTAGAATTCTCAAATATTATATATATAACAGAATTTACAAATAAATTTGCAAGTTATGAGTGAAAAGCTGGCAGAAAACGTTTATTTTTAGCGCTATCGAAGCATCAGTTTTCAGCAATACATTTCAATTCTCAAATCAATTGCAGGTGGCTTTGTCTCTTTTGTCGTAACTTGGAAATAAAAGCATCGTGATTTTTTTCAATATATCGTATGGAATTATCGATCGTTTGGATTCTCTGAGCTCCCCCTGGTCGATTCATTTGTGTATAATGTTAAATACAATAGAGGTGCTTTCTAATCATGAAATGCAATCCAAAGCTGGATTTTCAGCTGTTTCATTATAATTATTAATCGTTTAGTTTATGAATGATTCACGTGTAAGTGTTGATTAATATAATATTTTAATTAAGCTACACTTAATTTTTAACCTTCCAGTTAATTATCATGGCTGAAGACAAGAGCACCTGCTAGTGTGTGTTAGTACCGTGTTGGCCCGAATATAAGACTGTGTGTTTTTACTCAAAATGTGTTTATAAAAACTATACTTGTCTTATACGCACAGCCTAACATTTTTATCAACTCTTCATTCATGAATGCAGCTGTGCAGCGAAAATCCCCATGCGATGACAAGCGTCCGATCCAAGGTCAAAGTCACGTGGAAATTCACCGAACTACCAAATTTTATTATTCCCAAATTCATGCTTTACTTGTACTGCACCATTACTTCTCTATTCTCTATGCATAAAGCTTTGTTTGACCACCAGTCATGGCGGGTCATGTGGAAAAGAAAGCATCTTCATTGTCTCAATGCGTAAATAAAGACGAGAGAAGAAGTTATGACATGAACTTTAAAATTCCGTTTTATGTGAAGCAAAATGTACTAATAAGCTATTTTATTTATTCTTTTTATAACTATCCTTCAAAAATTCATGGTTGTCTTATATGTGAGGTCATCTTATATTTGGGCTAATACGGTATTTATGGGTGTACCATGTGAAGCAAAAATAGCATGCCAATGTTCATGTTAAACTTACACAAACAAACTTCTTGACTTACATTACTAATGACAGAGAGCTTCCCTATGGAGTCGAGGATGCGGTACCAGACACCTATGTCCCTCACTCTCTGTGTGACTGGACGCCGGTGATATGTGAGAAGTTTCTTGGCATCCAGGCGCATCTCCAGAATGTTGTTCAGCAGCGCAAAGAATGGAGCCAGTGGAAAGGCAGCTACAAAGATTGTTACAAAGCCATACTGCAGAACTGTAACAAGGAACATTAGAAGCATACTTCAAGTGAAACATCGACAATAATCACTTTATCTTTTGAATGCTCAGTTTGTAAAGCTATTATTTACTATAATAATAATAATAATAATAATAATAATAACAACAACAACAATAATAACAACAGCGTTATTCATAGCTGTAGGCTTTGTATTTTTAGTTGAGAAATATGGATGTTTATCATAGGCCCTAAGCACATAAAAGAAGACAAAGTAGGATGGAACATGCAGTATATTATGTACAAGGTTTTTGGGGAGGGAAGTATGCAAGTGATATTGAATTTCTTTTTTATTTCAGCCCTAAAACGGTTGTATGGTAACATGACAGTGGGAAATAAAATCTTCTGTAAAGGCAATACAATTTTATGTTACTGGAATTTATGTTTCTTCTTATTTCAGGTTTGGTGTGTAGAAACAATGGGGTGCAAAATTCTACAGCCTCTATGAGCCACAAAAAGCAAGAAGAAGCATTTTCTGAGGGAATAGTTTGAGTGTGATAAGTTGTTCTTCCTCATTTCATATTCTAAAATACCTATATAAAGACCTTGAGTTTAAAAATCAAATTTACTTCATAAGTTAATTTAGAATTACAAAATACAAAACCCGAGTGACGCCGGGCCTTTTAAGCGGGTATTTATATAAGAACATATAAGGCTGTGAATTGCAATCATTTTAATGTTACCGTCTATGGAAATGAGGTTTGTTAAAGAATATACAGAAATGTCCTGGTTAGGCCAAGCTCCATTTTTACTACAAATGAATATCATGAGAAAAGGCAGTGTGGGTGTAAACAAGACAGAACTCACCCATTTCAAGATATTCATCAAACAGTCCCTGATGTCCCCAGTCGACCAGTTTGAAGTCCTTCATCCACTGGTAGTAGCTGCGACTTGCTTTCAGATCACGTTCATGTCCTTTCTTTAGCTTGGATGTGTTCATCCACTTGAAAAACAACCTGCAAGATCACCACAGTAACAAGGGATGGAATCAGAAATACCAGACACGGAAAACAGAGTAATCGTTAAAACAGACACTTACGGGTACAGCATCTCGAGTATAGTGTTCATTATCTGTTTGCCCACCATGATGATCGCCAGCTGAATACAGAGTTCCATCAGACATCCGCCAGGGCCACACTGCGCACAAACAAAGCTATGATTACATATGCATGAAGCATAAACAGAAGCAATATATAGAATAGATATATAAGCTTTCATGAACCATAGATTATTGTCTCTGTTGGACATTACATGAGAATATTATAGGAGAAAAATTCCTCCGACACTGGGACTTGAACCCAGGACCTTCGGCTATCTGTGCCCATGCTCTACCAACTGAGCTAAGCCAGAGTTCAATTCACAGCGCCAGATGGAACCTCTCTCCTATGACTGATTGTCCTAAAGGCTAGTTCACACGATGACACTAGGTTTCGTAACCACTTTCATAAAAGTGATTTCGTGAAACTAATTACTCACATTTTCTTTCCAATGCAACCGCACATTTCATGTTATTTCTGAAGTTCAAGTTGTTAAAAGCCCATATAAACGTTTGAAACACGTATGAATACAGGCATTTCACAAATTCCTCACTTCCTCATTTCATTTTATGAAATGCGTACAAGCTAAATAAGTGTATAATCTCAAAATTACTATTATAGTTTTGTGAAAAGTTGGAATCAGCCGAAACTGCATAGCGTCGTAACTCATTGTCGCCAGTACATCTAGCGCTTGCGCATTCAAGTAAAAAACAGTTGCGAAACTCAGTTACAAAACCTAATTTTGTTGTGTAAACTAGCCTTAATGGTCTACCTCACAGACAGACAAGTCATGTCATATGCAGTACTGTGAGGCACACTAATTAGTGACTTTTGTGACTGGGCTCCCACTGTTATTGTACAGTTAACATTCAAGATAGATTATAAGCTTTCATGAACCTCAGATTATTGTCTCTGTTGGACATTACATGAGAATATTATAGGAGAAAAATTCCTCTGACACTGGGATTTGAACCCAGGACCTTTGGTTATCTGTGCCAATGCTCTACCAACTGAGCTAAGCCAAAGTTCACTTCACAGCACCAGATGGAACCTCTCTCCTATGTGTGATTGCCCTTAATGGTCTACCTCACAGACAGACAAGTTATGTCATATGCAATACTGTGAGGTCTACCAATGCTTCTTCGCCAGTGACCGGCCACAAGTGACCAAGCGTGAAAAGGCTCTTACAGTTCATATTTCTGAATTAAATAAGTTCCTCTGTTAACCCATTGGCACACTGCTTTTCTTATGCACAGCGCACCCATAAACACTAATATTTTCAGGCAAAAATTGATTTCTTTACATTTATTATTACTTCATGCAAATTCAATTTTATGGACTAAACTGCATACCCCTTTTTATGCTGTGATGTTTTGTTGATCCCTGGAATGTTTGTTTACAGGTATTTTGTGGTGTGATACACCCTAAAACAGTCTGGAACGCCACACACAATTTCTTCCTTGAAGCCATTTTTCGAACTGAGTGCCTCGGAATCCCATGATCACGTGATCATTATATAGATTTATAACTTAAACTTGACTTATTGTGTTGAATACAATAAGGTAGATAACTTTTGTGGGTATAATACGCTAATAAGGCATGTCATGCCATCTACTAACGGAAAGCGGGAATAACCTCATATTCACGATCGATTTATACATTCAAGATCGATATGAAGCATATCGTGTTGCATACCATTGCATAGAGAATTTATTCAGCTTTAAAATGGTATATGGAATGTTATGCCATCTACTCAGAGAAAGCTAGAACTAAAAGAAGAAGTGTCGGTTGCTCAGCCCATCTGGCAGCCGCCAAAGTGCATATCGACCACATATTCACGATCGATTTATACCTTGAAGATCGATATGAAGCATATCATATTGCATACCATTGCATAGAGAATTTATTCGGCTTTAAAATGGTATATGGAATGTTATGCCATCTACTCAGAGAAAGCTAGAACTACAAGAAAAAGTGTCGGTTGCTCAACCCGTCTGGCAGCCGGCAAAGTGCGTTTCGACTTGGATTTATCGCCCGTCCCGCAGACGGGGAAGTGCGCCGATGGGTTAAGTAAGTACCTTTTTGGTTATTTGCTTGCAATTTGTTTACTCACCGTATAACAATATGATTTGATGGGGCCTGCAAATATCATTATAAGGAGTAATCACTATATTGGTATTTCGCAGTAAACAAACTCCATTTTCTGGATTATATATGACAATTGCCTCACCTCCTCCTGTCTGTAGTTGAAGAGTCTGTAGTAGGCACCGGGATATCCCACAAACTTGCCCTTGAAGAAAGCTATATAGAATATGGAAGCATAGTAGTTAACAAACTGGAGGAGGTAGATCTTGAGGGTGAGGCTGTCATCAAACTCTGTCTGTGTGCGCAGAAGTTCCAGCTCTGTGAGTCTCTCAGCTAGCCACGTGTAAATCTGCAACCACAAGAAAACAGTGATATAACCCTCTAGCTAGCTGCCTAATCCAGGATAGTTCTGGACTTTAGCAGAAAACATCCTTGGTGAACTCAAAAGCAATGCATATCATCCCTATAATATAAAGCCACATGGCTGACTCACTCACTCACTCACTCACTCACTCACTCACTCACTGACCTTAATGTCTGCCCACTTCCAGATGAGCTAGAAACTTGAAATTAGCTTATATAACTGCAAACCATAGGAAAATTCCAAAAAGTTAATTTTTTTAATGTTTAACCCTAAAAACCCCCGAAAAATGGCTTGGCTCGGCTCACTGACATTAATGTTTGCCTACTTCCAGTTGAGCTAGAAACTTGAAATTTGGTACAAATATAGCTTTTAGGCTGTAAACCAGAGGAAAATTCCAAAAAGTAAATTTTTTTTTAATTTTTAGCCCTAAAAACCCCTGAAAAAGGGCTCGGTTTCCATAGCAACAGTATTATCAAACAGAGTTCATATAGGGCTCTGCCAATACAGCAGACTAAATACATGCACTCTATCTCCTATAGATCTTTTAAAAAACTTTCCCGAGAACCTCAGTGGGGGTTTGAGGGTGGAGCCCCCAATGAACGAAGCGAATTTTCATATAAGAGGGATGGAGCACAAGTTGTGGCAACTATTTTTTCTTTTAAAAATGTGGGCAATTTTAAAATTTTGAAATATACGAGGGTCATCCAGAAAGTAAGTTGTCGATACAGAAAAAAATATTAGTAGGTAAGAAACATTTATTCCAATATTTACAGAGATTCATTGGCTATTTCTCTACATAGCCAGCACTGTTATCGAGGCATTTATATTAGCGGTGTATCAACAATTGTATGCCCATGTCATAGGACTCTGCCACCAGCGGTACGCAGAGAAAGGTGATGAGTTTCTCAACAATGTTGTCATTGGGGATGAAACATGGGTATCGCATGCTACACCAGAAACAAAACAAAAATCCATGCACTGGCGCCATATTGTTTATCTCTGAAGTTCAAATTCAAGCAGACAATCTCTATCAGAAAAATCTGGGATAGACATGGTGTCCTCCTGCGTGAGTTTTTACCGTGAGGGGTAGCGTTGCCACCTGTCCCAAATTTGGCGGGACATCCCGCATTTTAAGAACATTTTCAGCGTCCCAAATTATGCCTAAGAGGGACGCATTATATATATATATATATTTTATTATTTTGCTAGTCTTTTCTTTTCTAATGTTAGTGCTACTGTAACATAGCGTATTCAGTCTTGGCTTTGTAAAGAATATATACCATCTATATCTTATTAATAAATTGTTCCATGCACAAATTTAGGTATGAAGATCGGCGATATGCATATATACGATAAGTGTCCCTCCTTAGCCTTACCAAAAGGTGGCAACCCTAGTGAGGGGAGACCATAAATGCTGATCAGTATTGTCAAACATAGTAAAATCTGAGGAGGGCGATCCAAAACAAGAGACGTGGAATGCTGAATGCAGTGATTTCATGTCTCCAGATGTTGGCGGCAGAGTCCTATGACATGGTGGGCATACAAATGTTGGTACACCGCTAAGATAAATGCCTCGATAACAGTGCTATGTAGAAAAGTAGCCAGTGAATTTCTGTTATTGAGATATTAGCTGAAAATATTATGTATATACATTATTGAAGATGGATGTTATATTTCAGAAAGTGATTCGCATGTGTTGGTTGTTATGGGAACGGAATATTTGTCCTGTTAAAGTCGCCACAAACTGGGGGGCCTTGGTTTCGATCTTCCATAAAGGCTTGTATTATGATGATTTTACTTACGGCACTTGTGCTTTTTGTAATTTTTACCGCATGGAGGTTTCTTTTGTTTTCATAGCAACCAGATTGCGTGTGGGAATGTCAAGTTACGATCCACGGCAACAATACTCGTAAGTACCACTAATTAGTTATGTCGTGCAAAAAATATTTTTTGCTTACTGATTTTTTGTTTTCTTTATCGGCAATCAGAACTTACTTTCTGGATGACCCTTGTACAAATGAAAGGGCAGGTTATGGAATGTATCTATAATGCAGATTATGGGTACTAGTTGTAGGATAGTGAAGGAAACAGATACTCTTAAACATCCATACGCGACTGCATTGTGCCACTCTAATGTATTGCGGTAGTTGGAACCATGAAAGCGCACACACCCACTCCATGACCCCTTAAAATTCAGTATGGATGGGCATTATTACCCCAAAGCTTCCATCAGCTCCTTGGATAGTGACTATTTTGACATAAGAAAGCTGTTCACATCTTGTCGTATCCATTCTGCATGGCCACGACTCACCTCTACTTTCGCCTCTACCTTGATAAAGCATACTACCGTATTTTATGGACCATAAGACGCTCCGGACCATAAGACGCACCTTGATTTTAGGATGGAAATTTAAAGGAAAAGAAATTTAATGTGATTCTAGACCAAACATTTTAAAGGGAATAATATACTTCATTGCATAAACGAATTATAACCTCGTACAACGGAATCAGTGTAAATCACTTCTAATTTAAAACCTGTGTTGTACGAAAATCTTTTCTGTACAGGTGGCATCGCGTAGATTTTTACAACTGAACTGATTTCTCATAAAAGACTGAAAATACTTTTACACCCTCTAATCCTAAATTCAGCATACGGTAAGTGTAATGCCACAAGGCAGTTTAGAGGTCATTACCTTCATTTAAACCACCCAGCAGAGACAACTCCTTTCGTATAAAAGAACTCAACATTCCTTTCTTTTCACATTGAATGCCCTCATTTTACGATTGTGACAAGTGCACTGAAGTAGGCCTATAGTCTGCCAAAATTTGTAACAAACTTATCGTTTAAAACACTTTGTTTATAACTATGGTATTCCAGCAATAGTTACCATAATTTTAATTTCTTTAGTTTACTTCAGACCATTAGGGTGCGTATACATTTGCGCTCTGTACGCGTGTCGACACGCGTACAGAGCGCAGATTGGGACGGCATTTGAGGTGTTCGTGTGACGACACGCAGACAGTTCGCCGCGATCCGTCTCCTGTCGGTTTTTTCGACGAACACAAAGGATTTCTGATTTCATATTGGGACGTGTTTTTGGTAGTTGCGCTCCGTCCGCGTGTCATTTTCCTCCTGCTCTCTGCTCAAGCATGTTTTTTGATTTCGAACACCTGCAACAATAACATCCGGCAGCTGTGCACACAATGTTTATACAAAGTTCAAGTTAATAATATCATTAGTGCACGAATTTTTATGTGCTTAAAAACTTACAAATATTTATTTTTTATGTGCTAAAAATGTTAAAAATATATGGTAAAATTTTAAAAATATGTGCTAAAACTATAATTTTTTTTTTCTGGAAAAGGAATAAAAACACCAGAATGTTCGTAACTTACAAGAACAAATTATATTGAAAATCACCAATTGCAGCTAAATATCATATGTAAAATGCTGACTGGAGTTGCAGTGCACAACAAATGTCATCTCCAGATTATGGATCACAAATCCTTGGCTATTATCCGAGAATAATGCCTTATATTGAGAAAATGAACGTTCTACATCACACGATGTTAACCTTGCATATTTCAAGAGGTGTACTGTATATCACTAACACACACACACGATCAAGTTCACTTATGTTTTGACCTTCCAAAACTTGAGCGACTTTGCAGAGGGTTTGGTAGCCACCATTTTTCTCAAACATACCTTTAAATTGTGTTCTTAGAACTTCTATTTTCGAACCTGAGATAGTGTTAAGTTGCCTTTCAACATATTGTATTTCTTTAACTGAATTTCGCAATGTTGAGATTGAGTTCTGTTCTTCCCCGACAAGCAAGTGCAAGTGAATCACTTTCACCTCATTGCAATTTCTGTTGAATTCTTTCGAGATAGATATTTGTGTTGTAAAATGTTAAAAGAGAATGAGGAAAAGTACTAAAATATTTATTTGTGGAGAATATAGCGAAAATATTTATTCACATAACTTTTTTTGTAAATCATGTGTTTTTATGTGAAATAAAATTTGAAATTTGCGTTTGTCGGAATGTACGCATCAGGAAAAAAAAAAACTTTTATTACATACAAATCCGAGCCCTAATCATTATTATTATTATTATTATTATTATTGTTATTAATTTCATTATTATTATTAAGTTAAATCCCTATAATATAAAGCCACATGGCTGGCTGACTCATTCACTCACTCACTCACTCACTGACATTAATGTTTGCCCACTTCCAGATGAGCTAGAAACTTGAAATTTGGTACACATATAGCTTTTAGGCTGTAAACCACAGGAAAATTCCAAAAAGGTTTTTTTTTTTATTTTTAGCCCTAAAACTCCCGAAAAAGGGCTTGGTTTCCATGGGAATGGTTTTATCAAACTGTGTTCACGTAGGGCTCTGACAGATTAAATACACGCACTCTATCTCCCATAGATCTTTTTAAAAACTTCTCCCGAGAACCTCAGTGGGGGTTTGGGGGCTCCGCCCCCCAGCGAACCTAGTTTCAATATAAAGATGTTGTGGGCCCTATATTAGGGTTATTGGGCTGTGATATGATTTTTATCACAATAATAATAATTATTATTATTATTATTATTATTACAAAATGTTCTAGTTATTACAAATTACAAAAATACAAATTATTACAAATACAAATATAAATAACACAATAATAATAATGATGCTGGTGGTTCGCAATATGTTCGTCGCTTTCCTATGGATAATTTCAACGAACTGTTCGCGTGTCGACACGCGTGTCGATACACGTGTCGACACGCGGACAGAGCGGAACGCGAGAGGAGCGCAAATGTATACGCACCCAACTTTCAAGGCTCTCTTTTCAAAGTAAAAAAGTGCGTCTTATGGTCCATAAAATATGGTACTTAAGTGTGTTAGTATTTCAGGAATGACAGAGAATGTAAGTTAATATGTGTTTGACTCACCCAGTTGAAAACCATGATGCAGCACAGATTGATGCATGCTGCAGTGGATGTCGTGAAAAGCAATGCGTAGCTGTTGATGTAAGACTCCCTCTGCACTGCCAGGGCTGCCAATATAGACATTCTGTACAACACCACTCCCAACACTGCAGCCACTGCTAAGGCTATCTGCAACCAAATACATGGTAATACAATTTCTTAGCTCAATAGAACCTTAATTACTATCCATAATAATTATCCATTATTTTATGTTACAGGAATTTCCTGTTTCGTCTTATTTGAACCCCTACCAGGCTTGCTGTGTACAAGCGATGGGATGCAAAATTCTACATCCTCTAGAGCCATAAAAAGCTATATGAAGTGTTTTCTGAGCGACTATTTTGAGTGTGATAAGTCGTTCTTCTTCATTTCAAATTTCTAATACCTATATATAAGAACCTAGAATTTGAAAATCGATAGTCCTTCAAACCCGGCCTTTTAAGCTAGCTATATATAAAACAATTTTCATGGAACCCTCACCAGCAAGAGCACCACAGAGAAGCTGAGGACCGTGGCGGGAAGTTTCATCCTCCAATAAGGTACATGGGGCTCCATCATGTTGGTCACAATGTTCACTTCTCGTTTCTTCACATTCTTGAGGCGAGCGAGGTACTGTGGTCGAGGGTGCTCCTCTTGGATATCGAACCCTGTCAGATCCCAGCGATGTGTTATCTCGGCTGAGTATCTCTTCCACAGCTCTAGGAACATGGCCGCTGTGCAACAAACAAGCACTCTACTTCAGTAATCAACAAAAACATTAAGAAGACCTATCAGAATCCTATTTTCTTACTTTTCACTTTGTCTACATGTATCATGGGTACTACAATAGACTACAGATTATCACAGAATGGGTTACTTACATTCTGGATTATCCAGGAAACTAAAGAGAAAAGATTGGTTAAAAAATCTAATTACAAGCCTATAATTGGGTCAGGGTTGGAATGTTTAAAACAAAACGTTTAAAACAAGTGTTTAAAACATGTTTAAAAGAAGTGCTTGTGTTTTTTTAAGTTAGTTAAAACGTTATATATATATACTAGCATGTGCCCGCGGCTTCGCCCGCGATAATTATTTCAAAAATTAAAAATTAAGAGCATAATAGTTAAATTATTATATTTATTAATACCTAAATCACGTGGACTGCATACCACGATTAGATAGCGTCACCTGGTAAAAGCGACCTCAGATTCGAGTTCCTTGGCCCAGAAAACCCCTGTATAGTGAGTTTCGTTCAAATCGAACAATGTTTCACCATATTTAGGGTTGATTATCCTTCTTCCGTGTAGGTTGAAAATGTCATATGTCTGTGGGCCTTGACACTCTAAACAAATGAATCGTCTAGGATGGACTAACAAAATCAAGCGATCGCGTTGCTTTTATTTTCAAGGTAGACTATGAGGTATGTTGACAAAAATAGCCAAAGCCAGCTGTAATTGATTTGACATTGAAATAAATTACGCTTCGAAAACCCAAAAAATGCACGTTTTCTGCCCGTTTTTCACTCATTTTTGGCATTTAGAATCAGAATTTTTCAAAATCCTTTCTTAGTGAGCATCTACATTAGGAAACGAAGGTACTATCAAAATTCCAAGTCTCTACCTGTTATAGTTTAGGCTGTACGTTGATTCCTGTCATTCAGTCATTAAGTCAGTCAGGACAAAGCCTTTTATATATATAGAGATATATATAATAGGAATGGTTGTTTTATACAAAATGAACAATTTAAACTTTTTTAAAACAAACAACATTGTTGTAAACATAAAAAACATTTTAAAGAAACACGTTTAAAACAACCAACATTGTTGTTCACATAAAAAACGTTTTAAACAAAAAAAAAAAAAAAAAAAAAAAAAAACATGTTTTTTTCCAACCCTGAATTGGGTGAACAACATGAATGTAGAATAGACACAAATCTGATAAATAAATAAATAAACTAGTATTTTAGTATTTACTAGTATTTTCATACGAGTTTTTGGGTCTTTTTTAGGTTTTGGATCATTTTTTCCCTTTTTTTTTGCAGTAATTTTGTAGCTCATTTTAAAGTATTTTTAGGTCATCAAAATCCAGGCCTTGATTATAATTAGGGCTGTACCGATTAATCGATTAAATGTTTAATCGTCGATTAATTACATTTTCCGATTAATCGGTTTAGTCGAATTCTGAAAAAGTTTTTAGAGAAATGGGTCAAATGACCAAACTCCTTTCTCAGTGCCGACTGTGAGAGATTTTAGTGCTGCCGGTATTATTGTAAACAAGCTACGATCGTGTCTTGAACATTCAAATGTCAACAAACTCGTGTGTCTCAAGTCTTGGCTGAAAAAGTAACCGGAAATGTAAGTTTTGTATATATTTTTTTCAGTAGTTAACTAGTAATGGTATTAATTAATTCAGGATTTCTTCTGATTATCTGTAGTGTAGTAGTTATTAAACGTGTAAAACAATATTTAATGTACCCATTGGTTTTGTTTAAAATACCGACCTGTTTGTCGATTAATCAATCGATTAATCGATTAAAGTCAAGCGTTAACTCGATTAAAAATTTTAATCGATTTTCAGCCCTAATTATAATACATAATACAGTGAAACGCTTTGCGTCAGGTGCAGAAGTGAAAACAGTAGTCCGCAGATGGCTATATTCCAACCGAATGGACTTCTAGAACAGAGTATTTTGAAAATGGTATAACGATGGGAGAAATGTATTGAGAAACTTGGCGACTATACAGAAAAATAGACAAAAGATGTCCCTTCATGTGTGCATTTGTTTGTAATTGTACGTATTAAACTTTTTGTAAAAAAAATTGTTGTGCCTTACTTTTCGATCCACCCTCGTAATATTATCGCATGTTATGAATTAAAACTATTCAGCCATTTCATAAAATATGGGAATTTTTCCCTCAAAGAGAGAAGTTATAAAATTATTGTAATTGGGTGGTCAAAAATAAGTTTAAAACCTCAAATTCTCTGAATTTTAAGGACTTAGGTGTATCTGAAGTGGTTTCATGTGTAAAATCTGTCGATTTACGTATTTATTGCGTTGAGTTACTTTTTTTTGCCATTTTTAGCATGATTTTAACACTCTTTAATACCAAGTAGTCAAGAGTAATCAGCTATGTCCATTTTCATTTGAGAAAATATACATCTTAAGGTACAATTTGGTATAAGATTAACTTAAAAAAATATGAGTGGTTAATTACTATGTAAAATAACAAACAAGGGAATTTTTGTCCCACCCGTAACGTCCCACCCGTAACAGTGATAGTTTTGTTAAATTATTATTGGTGAGTTAAATAAATGTTTTGACAACCTGGAAACAGTTTATAATTTGTATTTAATCCCTCATACCTTCATTAATAACAACATTAAGAACCTAACAGTAATAGCAGAACAGAAAATGAGCTTTTGTTTTGCATCAATAAAATCAGTGTCCAAATTATGTCCCATCCGTAACAGATTTTGAAAAACAAATTTAAAATACAGTATTTAGAATCAATTTTAAATAATGCTTTGCATGTAGTGTGGAGGAGAAGGTATTGTAAATTGTACAGAATGTGAAGAAGCAATTCTAGTTTATTATTTATGATATGTAATAAACAAAATTAGCTTTTATAATTTGTCAGAATGTCCCACCCGTATTTATGAAATGGCTGTATTGTAAAAATTGAATTTACTATTGGACTATTTTGTCTTGTAGCATTATATCTGCTGCTGTTAGGGTCAGATGTATTTGATTACATGTGCTGGAACTCTAAACTCGAACAGATCATGTAAGACAATGCATAAGTATGCATTCACTCATTGTCTCAAAACATGTTCAATGAAAAACTAGTAAATGAAGCTGAGGATTGGTTTTAGCTTACCCCAGAAAGACATGAAGATAGCGAAGAACACAGTGGTGGGATTGTCAAACAGATACGTCACTCTTGCATGCAGACATGTCTCCTCGAGGTTCCAGTAGTCGCACCAGTAGTCACAGGTCGGACACATTGTGATGTTCAACTTTTTGTTGCAGATATCTTCACTGCAACACAATACATTTTCCGCAATTAACACTACAAGTGCCATAAGATCGAAAAATCACAATAAAGAGAATTTTTTCATTGTATGAATGCTATATCTGCTAATCTAATATTTTGTAACGCATTACTTTGACGGAAAGGTGAAGTCAGAATGAAAAATTCAATGCCATAGCCGGGATTTGAACCAGGATCTTCGGCTCTCCGTGCCAATGCTCTAACCAACTGAGCTGACTTCACCTTTCCATCTTAGCATACACACGGCCAGTGTGAAAGAATTATCATTCCACTGTGCATTACTTTGACGTTTCATGATCATATATTTAGTTTGTTCTGTGTTAATTTCTATTCCAACATTCCTGCAGGCATCAAAAAGACTTTCTACATTTCTCCCGCCCAACAGACGAATATCATCTGCATAAGCTCAGATTCGGTGATTGCCTTTTAACTCTAGGGCTATCTTGTTTTCCTGAACTTTTCTAATAGCATATTTAAAAGCAAAATTAAAAGTAAAAGTGATAATGCATCTCCTTGCTTCAAGCCACTTTTAATGGCAAACCTGTCTGATATAAGTTTCTCTATCCTGACTCTGCTATGAACTAATTTCACTTTAAGTTCAAAGTAGTTGTAAACAAAGCCACGTGACAAAAGAGCAGATATCTGGTGGACGAATTGTAACTTTTGCTGCTTGGTATGCACACTCTTGCTCTTAATAAAATAGTTCGGTTCAAACCATACCTTTTTGTAGCTATATTCATACAGAGAAATTTAAAAACACGTTTCTGAGGGAGATCTGTTTTTGAAAGAAAATTAATTCAGTCAGATTTATCTGATGCATAATAACTAAGTGAACTAATTTTACCATCACAAGATAGTGTAAACAGTAGTCGTTTACGATGGCTGTGCGCATGCTCATGCAAGCCATCAGTGGAATGAGCTTACCACAGCCCCCTCCCAAGAAATGGGTATGACCTGCTGTATGTGCATTCATGTATTTATTTATATCGGCTATACAACATATTCGCGAGGACAAGAAAGTTGTGTGCTAGAACAAGACAAAAATTTCGTCAAAAGTTACATGTAACCTACAGCTCTGATAGGACTCGGACGGTTACAAACAGAAATGAATGAATAGTGAACAACATTCAAAAAGAAAACGCCTCTGAAGAGGGCAGCCAACATTGCAAAATGAGAGTAATTTTTTTATACTCGTTATCTTCTTGTTAACTGTCTATGACTTTCTTAAATACTAATATTAAGCCTTAATTCTGTACCGATGTATAGATCTTTTCAAAATAACTATCACAGTTTTCAACAATTGTGCATGTCATAAAAAATCATTTTAAAAGTAGATCAAGTACTATTGAGAACATTGGAATATACCAAATCCTCATTCTGTTTCTTTCCGCAGCAGGATAATCTCCACGTCCATCCATGTAAAACTTCAGATCTTTACATTCAGTAGATCGTGCACAGACAGACAGACAGACAAGACAGACAGACAGACAGACAGACAGACAGATAGAAAAAGAAACACTTGCTCTTATTATTATAGATATCGAATTTTGAAAATGCTCCTCAATTAGCATTGAGTTGAAGTTAATTACCTGGGCTGGTTGCTGTACAGAGTGAAGCAGCTGTAAATGAAACAAATCACACCCACAACGGAGGCAGGAATGAGCATGTGCGTGTAGAACCCAAGCCAGGCAAAGTACAGGCTGATCTTCACACCAAAGTAATCCTTCACATAGTCTAGCGGCTGGTAGCGAAAACATTTCCTCACGGCTGCCCATTCTGTGTACAGGAGGTGTCTCGTGCTGCCAGGCACACGGATGTCCCCCTACAACAACAACACTCACATGACTTTTTCTATTGTATGTTATTCTCCCTCTTCACATTTCCAAACATTGTGGAGATGCAGCGTCAGCTGTCTCGTGCAAAGCAACGTTGACTGCACTAGCTTAAATACAGACATCGTATTATATCTCTGTCAGTCTGTCACGTGACTATTTCCTGGTAGGAGAAGAGAGAGATTCTCGATTCTACTAGCGTGCACAAAAACATTTCTTAAATTTAGAACGGGCAGCAGATGTGAACAGATTTGAGCTCGGACAAGTACTGACTAGAAAGGGAACTGGATGTATTTTGTATTGGAATACACAGACTACCTGCTCCCGCACAAGCACTTGTAACAAAATTCCAACGGTCGGCGAGAGGCACAGATATAAAATGACAGCTGTCCCCAGCTTATAACTGCAAAGACTGCGGAAAATTTTATATTGGCAAGACAAAAAGAAATTTGACTGTAAGGCACAGTGAACACTTAAGAAATATCTACTCTTATACAATTCAATGGCCCTAAATAGAGTGCTCACTTCCCCACTTCACTTCATGAGACATCGGGTATACTCGGCGATGTTTGTCTCTCGCAGTCTGAACTTTCACGAAGGGTACAAAATTAAGAAAACCATTTCTTTATTATATAAGGCCTAAGTGAAATGAACACAATGAACAAATATTCTAATTTTATTTTTACATACAATTTTCATAGCTCTGAACCACAAACATTTTTAATAAACTGCCAGTGTAAATTTCTTAAAAATCCTGGAGTCAATTAATAATGGCGGGCGAAGCTGCGGGCACCAGCTATAATATACTGACAGTTTAACCCTGGAAGTATCGCGGACAATAAAAATCCAAACAAACCACTCCTTCCCTTCATAAATTATATAATTTATGAAAATTACACTGAATTTATCAAATCAAACTCACATCATATTCATCTGTCAACAAACAATTGAGAAACAATAAGTACTATCAGTGTTCACAGGTAGCTTTGGAACTGTATAAAACTTATGATATAATTAATTTCTGAAATCTACGTACTGGTAGGAACGAATTATATTCTAAAGGAAAAAGCGATAGTAGGGCCTATATGATGAGATATTTTAAATAAAAATTGATGAAGCCAGCGCTGACTTTTGTAAATGGGTCAATCCATACCAAGTGGTCCAGCACTGGTTGCTTGACCATCTCAGAAAAATTTGATCTTTGCTGGGTTAGTTCCCCAATGTTTAGTGGTCACAAAAATATTTTTTTAAATTTTTTATTGTTTATTATTTTGAAACGGCAGCCATTTTTTTTCCAGGCCGCATGCGTTTTTTGGCATTTGCAAGCATCTGCATTTTTTAAAATTATTCAGTAGTGGATTGTCCTAAGCCTTTCAGATAAAATGCATTTAGTTCAACACACTCTGGCCTACAAATTAACATCATTATCACTTAGCTGAATGTATTCTTTAATATATTTTTAATAGTTCAAAGTTCCAGCTACAAATTAAAAAAACTCAATTTTTGAACAGTATTTTTCCAAACAAAGAGTAACTTCTCAGCTTTAATATTTTTTGTGCTATTACTCTGTATAGTATAGTTACTTTTTATAGAGTATCAATGGTGAGCAGCTTACACTTAAAAAATTACACTATTTTAAAAAATGGATTTTTTGAATTTTTCCATTTTCTGGCCTGTAATATCTTTATTGGGGGACCAGATAAAAATCTGAAAATTACACAGTTAATAGATCTTTATGATATTAAACTTCAGTATAAATTACAACTTTGAGATTCAATTGGAAGTATGGAAAAAAAAATTATAAACATGAGTCAAAAATACGTTTTTTAACATCTGCGATATCTAGGCTAATGGAATAAAATATATCAATTACAGTAAATAATTTAATCATATCAATGATTACTTATTTTTTTTATTGAAAATGAGCCAACTACTTACAGTATAGTGTTATCATGTTATTTGTTTTTAGTATATCGCTCATTGAACATTTGAGAAATTTCTTCACTCAGTTTGGGTGTGAGATTTAAAGTTCGCCCAGTCACAGTTGTAAATTCCATGGGAGACAGCTTCTCAACTTTTTAAAAAGATGTCCTTGGTCCTGGAGGGTGGTAAAAAAAACATGCACATCTTGGTTTTGACAATCAATATTATCAACTTCGGCAATCCACCACTGTTCATCGTAAACACAAGCCACTTTGAAGAGCCAGTTGTACAAGTTTTCCACACTGATCACTATCAGGCGATATTGATGTGATCTTACACTTCAGCAAGTCGTGTGAATGGGGTACAAAACAATGAAAAGATCGAGTGCCTTTAATCTTCTGACAAGTGTTGAACCTTTCTTCAAGACATTGGCATAGACTTCTTGAATTTCCTCACATTATACAAAAACATAGGACCTGCAGAGGACCGATGACAATCATATCATAACACCTCAAGAGATGTTTAAATTCTGTAAAGAACATATAAAAGGAATTACCTATGGTTTTGTAAAATGTGAGGAAATACAAGAAGTCTATGCCAATGTCTTGAAGGAAAGGTTCAACACTTGTCAGAAGATTAAAGGCACTCAATATTTTCATTGTTTTGTACCCCATTCACACGACTTGCTGAAGTGTAAGATCACATCAACATCGCCTGATAGTGGACTTCATCAGTGTGGAAAACTTGTACAACTGGCTCTTCAAAATAAAGACATAGTGGCTTGTGTTTACGATGAACAGTGGTGGATTGCCGAAGTTGATAATATTGATTGTCAAAACCAAGATGTGCATGTTTTTTTTTACCACCCTCCAGGACCAAGGACATCTTTTAAAAAAGTTGAGAAGCTGTCTCCCATGGAATTTACAACTGTGACTGGGCGAACTTTTAATCTCACACCCAAACTGAGTGAAGAAATTTCTCAAATGTTCAATGAGCGATGTACTAAAAACAAATAACATGATAACAATATAATGTAAGTAGTTGACTCATTTTCAATAAAAAAAATAAGTAATCATAGATATGATTAAATTATATACTGTAATTGATATATTTTATTCCATTAGCCTAGATATCGCAGATGTTAAAAAACGTATTTTTGACTCATGTTTGTAATTTTTTTTCCATACTTCCAATTGAATCTCAAAGTTGGAATTAATACTGAAGTTTGATATCATAAAGATCTATTAACTGTGTAATTTTCAGTTTTTTATCTGGTCCCCCAACAAAGATATTGCAGGCCAGAAAATGGAAAAATTCAAAAAATCCATTTTTTAAAATAGTGTAATTTTTTAAGTGTAAGCTGCACACCATTCATACTCTATAAAAAGTAACTATACTATACAGAGTAATAGCACAAAAAATATTAAAGCTGAGAAGTCACTCTTTGTTTGGAAAAATACTGTTCAAAAATTGAGTTTTTTTAATTTGTAGCTGAGAACTTTGAACTATTAAAAATATATTAAAGAATACATTCAGCTAAGTGATAATGATGTTAATTTGTAGGCCAGAGTGTGTTGAACTAAATGCATTTTATCTGAAAGGCTTAGGACAATCCACTACTGAAAAATTTTAAAAAATGCAGATGCTTACAAATGCCAAAAAACGCATGCGGCCTGGAACAAAAATGGCTGCCGTTTCAAAACAATAAACAATAAATATTTTTTAAAAATATTTTTGAAACTACCAAACATTGGGGAATTCATCCAGCAAATATAAATTTTTTCTGAGATGCTCAAGCAACTGATTATTTTTTTCCTGGACCACTTGGTATGGATTGACCCAAATGTATTGTCAGTGCCTTCAGGATTCTAGACCTGTAAGTTTCATATTTAAGCGTCATTTTAACCGTGGCAAACCTGGAACATTTCACAGTTGGTGGCTTTAATTGCGTAGATATTTCACCCAATTGCTCAGGAATTAGAGCTGTGGCCACTGTGATGCAGAACCTCGCATGACTCGCCAACGCATACATGAAACGCACTGTATAACACGAGTCGGATAATCCATGTTTCCTTTAAATAGATCTTTATTACTGTTTCTTGTAATAATATCACGTTAGATGTGTACGTGTACCAGTAGGCCATGTAATTGAATACAACAAAGGACAATGTATTCCCATCCTGTAATTCCATATTGCAAAATGCACTGAACTAGACCTAAATGTATTAATCTTAATGCTGGTTCTGGCATAACATGTTAATTACTATAATAACTGCATTTAGCAATTAGCATCAGTTCTGTTGACACACTTACGTCGTGCAAGGGATACGCCGCTGTGTAGACGAACTCGTTGATCAGGCGCTCGATACCAAATGCAAAGTCATCATTCTGATTCTCCGAGAATCTCTGTCGATCCAGAATGAACTGAACAATGCGAGAGTGAATGGCAGGAGAGAAGAAGTCTTCAGATTGTATATCAAACCTGAGAAACAAAACTGTCATAATCAATATTTTAATATAACAATTTATGTTAGAACTCATTTGTAATAATACTGCAAGTACGCAAAATAACACTTTAGCGGACAAATCTAGTATAGCGGCTGAGGCGAAAGCCAAGGCTGAAATACTGGATGAGTCCAATAAAGTTTTTGAGTACGTGGTGCATACAACATTTTTTTAGTAAAAGCTCTCTAATTATATGAAATGAAACAAAAATACCGAATAAAAATGATTATAATGAAAGATAGTCAGCCATTTGTCATATTCTCACCGCCCCTTCAATCGGGATCAACAATGAACTGTACGTACCAATACAAAATCCGATACAGATGCAATATGAGTCGCTTTTTGTAAACAATAATGCATACGAACAGTATTTATAAAAAGCTTGTGAAAATATGAATGATAATCCCAAGGAAATTTCAATCCAAGCCAGAAATATTGAATTGGAGCTGGTACCAGCAACATCACGGCAGCAGTTGTAGACTATGAGAAGGTATATATTGCAATTAAATGCTGGTGCATTCATGTTTCTCATGTGAACGAAGATGTGAAAAGTTTTTGGCTTATATTTGTTGTTATATGATGATGTATGCTACTCTGTTTTGCAAAAAACCCTGGTAATGTTTCTGATTATCATAAAGAAACATGTTGGCTTAAATTTGTTCTTTTATGACCAATTATATGCTGTAATCCTTATTAAAGTTGGTGCATTTTGAATGAAGTTTTGTGCAATTTTAGTTGCCTTGGTTGCTAAAATGCAATTTTTCGGCGTGTTACTAGTCCGACAAGCAGCTGTTTTAGAGAGCATGTATTAAAAAAATCATATTTTAAATTAAACCAACTTCAGTTCTTTTTTCTTATTTCAGCTTTATTTACACATGCGTTAACTATGGACATCATATAGTCGTGATGTGTACCAGTAGGCTGTGTAACCAAATACAATAGAGGACAAGGCAGTTCTAAGCAAGCAGTGGTAATGTGCAGACGTGTGGAAGAGGTGCTGAGTGGATATAAATAAAAACGAGACAAGGGACATGGCCAATGAAATCGAAGTATACAGAATGAGGATAGGCTCATTTGGGTCAAAAAGGAAAGCAGGGACCAAAGGAACAGTAAGAGAAGATCAATCTAACATGGCGACCTGGGCTCTAGTGATTATAGTGTTGATGATAATTGGAGGGGTTGAAATGAACCCAGGGCCAAATAGTGGGCCAGGAGTTTCTGAAGAGGTCATGAAAAGACTTGAAAGAATGGAAGAAAGAATAGTTAATGAAATAAATGGGGAAACAAAAGAAGTTAAACAAGAAATTAGAGAAGTATTGAAAGGGGAGTTGCAACTTAATACAGTATTATCCAATGTAAGGAAGAGGCTGTTGTTTTGAAAACTCATTTTTAAGACATCAGCACAATAACAGTGAAGACAGCAATAACTATACTTTCAGAAAATAAACATTAGTAGGGGCCGTATTTTTTGGTTACAACGATAAGCGTGAAATTTTATAAAACAACCTCCCTTAGCTATATTTAGCTTTTATATGCTTAAAATACCAATATGAACCAAATAGAATCCATGAAATATCGCGAAATTTGCTCGATTCCACGAAACATGTCTGTAAGCGCGAAATATGCCCTTTCTGTCTGCAAAGTGAGAAATGAGCACGAAAATGTGCCTTAAAATCACAATATTGTGTTTTGGTGTAGACTTTTTTATTCCTTAGCAGCATGCTTTTTTTTCTGCTGTTTCTGTGGCAGTTGAAGATTTACCAATACATCAATATTTGTGATCAATTACAAAGATTGCAGAATTTACAAAAAAAGATTGTCTGTGACCTGGTTTGTACTGTTGAGTACACTCCTTTCCTGCTATGGCTTTGCCAAGTTAGCGATGCCTATGATCAATTACAGCAGAAGAGTATAGAATATTTGTTACTTGTATTTAACAGATTTCGTCTTTTATCTTTGCAAATGGCTATCAGATGGTTTTTAGTAGAAATTATGATAATATTTCTCGTCATTATATTTGAGCAATAACTCTAATCATACCTAAATCGAAAGTTACTTCAGTTCGTACAAGGGCAGAAGAATATACCTAGTAGAAATGGGGGGGGGAGTGTTAGTTCATGTAAATAAAGAAGCAAAGTTTATCATTGCGCAATGTTCCCAATGTAGTATAAGTAATTTATTTCACGAAATACCCACCGAAATAGAAGGAAGTTAACACCAAAATCAGCCATTTTATTGCACCAATAAATCAGGGCCCTAGACATTAGTGATCTACACCATACTTATAAGAAGAAAGCACATAAAATGAGAATAAGCAAAGCAATACGTACAGGTACTCTTTATCACGACTGTACACCGCTGTGAAGCGCTGGCTCTTGGTTGGGAACACTGTAGGGTCGACATAGATCCTTGCCATGAAGCGATTTACCACACCATTCACATTGTCCACCAGCGAGTTTGTTTTGTCGTGGACTTCTTGCAAAGCTGGGATCTGCCACACAACACATTTCCATCATCTCATGTCTAAGGCTTTTGTTAAGAGGCGTGTTCAGAAAGTAAATTTCCCTGCAGAAACAAAACACAATTTCAAGGAAATGTTTATTGCAACAGATACTGCAAGTGTTCAGCTATCTTTCAACATATTTGCTGCCGGAAATGAGACATTTTTCATACGATAGGACCAACTTTTGAATACCTGTGTCTTAGAACTCTGCCGCCTGGGGTTTGAACCACTGTGTGACAATCATCTCCGCCTCTTTGTCATTCTTCATCATTTCTTGAAGTATAGGAAACGATGAAAATCACTGGGAGCGAGATCCGGGCTGTAAAGTGGATTTTGAAACACCTCTCAGCAAGTCTCCTGAGGAGGTTCGACTGGGAAGTGTTTAAACACTCACCCTACAGCCCAGACCTCGATCCCAGTGATTACCATCTTTTCCTACAGCTCAAGAAATGACGAAGAATGACAAAGATGTGGAGATGGTTGTCACACAGTGGTTCAAATCCCAGGAAGCAGATTTCTATGACACAGGTGTTCAAAAGTTGGTTCCACGGTATGAAAAATGTCTCAATTCGGGTGGCGAATATTTTGTAAAATAGCTGAACACTTGCAGTATCTGTTGCAATATATTTCCATGAAATTGTGTTTTGTTTCTGTAAACAGACCCAGAGAATCTTACTTGATGGATGTGCCTCGTATTTACACAAACTCCCTAAGATCTCTACACAAACTCAGCTAAAACATACTTTATGCTAAGAAAGTACTACTATATCTACAAACATCTTTTCCAGCAGATGTTCACCTGTTTGCAAAACATGCGTATAACGTGTTCACAGCTGCAGAAGTCCCTAGGACCACCAGATAAATTTCCCATCAAACCACAGAGGTTGGTAGGGCTCACCAAATCAATATCAATGTTATTAACCTGAACATATATCAGAACTTAACACAGTGAAGTTACATAACATTATGTGGTGAATTGGGTCTATAACATAAACTTCACTTTCTGTGTAAATACCAAAATTAGTTTTGAATACCATCACCATATGTACATCAACTGCCAGAGGACGATCATATTGAGATTCCATGGATGTTTATTGAATTTACGAGGGCCGTCTGCAAAGTAAGTTTCCCTGGGGCTCTTTACAAAAACAAAACACAATTTCAAGGAAATATTTATTGCAACATACACAACTAGTGTTCAGCTATTTTTCAACATATTTGTCACAGGAATTGAAACATTTGTTTTACCATGGCACCAGTCTTTTAATACCTGTGTTGTAGAACTTTGCCGCCTGGGATTTGAACCACTGTGTGACAACCATGTCCGCCTGTCTGTCATTCCCTGTCATTTCTTTAGGTGTAGGAAAAGATAAAAATCAATGGGAGTGAGGTCCGGGCTTTATGGTGACTTCCGCAGGAGACTTGCTAGGAGGTGTTTAAACATCCCCCTTACAGCCCAGACTTCTTGCTCAGTGATTTCCATCTTTTCCTATACCTAAATAAATGACAGAGAATGACAGAGAGGTGGAGATGTTTGTCATACAGTTGTGCAAATAGCTGGTGGCAGACTTCTACAACACAGGTGTTCAAAAGTTGGTGCCATGGTAAGACAAATGTTTCAATGCCGGTGGTGAATATGTTGAAAAATAACTGATCACTGGCTGTATCTGTTACAATAAATATTTCCTTTGTGTTTTGTTTCTGTAAATGGCCCCAAGGAAACTTACTTTGTGGACGGCCCTTGTAGCAATGAGACCCTTATCGATATGGACATCAAAGTTCATGAGCTGGTTCTTATTCTTACAAATAAAGAGTTCCTTGTGTTTTTGGACACTTCCCCACGTACACCATCTCACAGTTCAAATGTATAAACTGTGAGAGAGTGTTCCAGATTTTACAAATCTACCAATTCAGTATTGGTGAGGATGTCAACAATAAATGCAATGAAATGTCCTCAGGAGGGTTATGCAAATGTCCAACTCACCACATAATATTCTACAATAAAACCTGTCTTAAAGACCACCCCTCTTTAGCGACCACCTCCTTTAAAGACCAATTTTTCTAAGAACCGATAGTAAAACCCATAAGGCCAATGTTATTTGTACCCCTATTAAACGACCACCCCTCTCCCCGACCAACGACCAGAGTTACATTTACGTTAAACTTCTCTATAACGACCAAAATCATAAAAAATATTTACTCAAATGGTAGGCATTAATCAGCATTTGAACAGAAATACTGGAAGATGTCTCTTCATTTTTCAATACAGTGCTTTTACAAGAGTGATTGAACAGAAATGAGAATATGGTTGAACAATGCTTTTGGGCTGTTTTCCTCTTCGCCTTCTGGGAAATACATTACAGTAGACAGTGTACAAGTACTGCGGCTTCAACAGGACACAGTCCAATCTCGTACCTCTTACCTGCTTGTTTCAATACCCTTAAGAATTCATGCCTTTATTATCTACATGATGGCAGTGACTCGGAGGGGTAATTCTATTTGTTATGAAAACGTTTATTCAGTGGACATGAGGGGGTTTCTGAAATTCTCGATTCTAAGAAGCGTGCCGATCGAGTTCCTTTCATTGTCCTAATAGCAAAATGTAATGTAGGGAAAATAGACGTGTCTTTCTTTTCCTGGAAAACATTACCCCGTTATACTGTAAAAGTAAGTAATAGTCAACTGTGTGTTAACTTGCATAATACACCTTTTGTATTGTACCGTATTTATTCTATTGTATTTTCAGTTTCAAGACATAAAAATGCATTCCCCCTATTAAGAGACCACCCCTCTTAAAGACCACTTTTCCGTGAAACCAGCGATGGTCGTTATAGAGAGGTTTTACTGTATATTAATCAAACTAACACGGTGTGCGGTATGTGGCTGTGTTGGCTAGCTATGAACACAGCCACATATGTACATGATTTTAACTTTTTAAATTTTATCACTCAGGACAACCACAAGTTGGTCAAAATATATTTGATTTTTAATATTTTAAAACTTTTACATTGACTGCATTTTAGATTCAAAGGCAAGTCAATATGGCTCTATTTTATCAACATTGGAACATGTCTGGTATTAAAATGGTTGTGCTGACAAAGAAGTAAAACAAATTGCATTTACCAAGACTAAAAAAAATTGTTACATGCATAATCATAGCTATATGCATGCAAATACAACCCATAGGATAAAATGCTATTCAACCAAATGTTAAAATACGAGGGATGCCCAGAAAGTAATGTACCACATTTTTTTCTTCAACAATTATTTATTGAACACAATGAAACTTACACATAAGAAAGAATGATGTTTCTTCTACACTCCCTACTTTTCCACGTAATCTCCATACCGTTCTATGGCCTTCCTCCAGCGAGACTCAAGGATGTGTATGCCCTGTCGTACCACTCCTTGTTCTGGTCACAAAGCCATTTCTGCACTGTGCGAATCACCTCATCGTCATCCTCAAAAGTTTTCTGTGAATGGCATCCTTTAATGGCTCAAACAAGTGGAAGTCTGAGGGAGCTAGGTCAGGGCTGTAGGGTGGATGGGGTAAACACTGTCCAACCCTGTTTAGTGATGTGTTCCGAAGTCCTCAAACTTGTGGAAGGGCGTTATCATGTTGAATCAAACATTCAGCCGGGTTGTTATGGCTCTGAAGTCGCTGGGAGCGCTTCTTGAGTTTGGTTAATGTCTTCACATAAGCTTCATAATTAATGGTGCATCACATCAATGAGTATGACACCCTCACAGTCCCAAAACACAGTGATCATGACCTTACTGGCGGAAGCAGTTGTTTTGAATTTTTTCTTCCGTGGAGGAAGACATTTTGAGGATGACAAAGAGGTGATTCACACAGTGCAGAAATGGCTTCATGACCAGAACAAAGAGTGGTACCGACAGGGTATACAGGCCCTTGTGTCTCGCTGGAGGAAGGCCATAGAACGGGGGCGGAGATTACATGGAAAAATAGGGAGTGTAGAAGAAACATAATTCTTTCTTGTGTGTAAGTTTCATTGGGTTCAGTAAATAATTATCGAAGAAAAAAATTGTTGTGCATTACTTTCTGGGCGACCCTTGTATATTTGTTAAAGAAGGGACTGGGTAATGCTAACTGGGAAAAGTTAGAAATTTAATGAAATTCAGTTTCATTCTGAACTCTGCACATGTAAATCGTGAACGACCCAAGTTTACTTGGGTAATGCAGTTGGTATTCCTTTTCGCATGTGCTGTGGTTCTTGATCAAGACGTTCGTCGGTTAGCTAATACATAATTTAAGGATCAGGATTATAAAAAAATGTAACTGAAAACTCAAATGTGAGAGAAAATATAAATGCTGAGCTAAAGGAACACTTCGTAACTCAAAAGGTTGTTCGTATGCAGGACGTTCACTGCATTTTTTCTCTACGGTCCAGCTCCGCAGCCCGTTGTACACATCTCTGCATTCGCAGGGGATATGATAGATGTATAGCGTGGATCAGTGGCACCAACTTTTGAAAAACATTGGGTGGGCTCAAATTTTCACACTCCCGCCCCTTATTTGATTCATGAAATGGACTTATATGACTATTCAGATAAACAGGTTATAGAATTGTGTAAGAAACGATAAACTTGCAAATAGGTCGAAATATGAGGCGGATATTAAGTACGCAAGAAAATGGATGGAGGAAAAGAATGTTTTGGTAGCAAAAAGTGATAAGGAGAATAAGCCTGTATTCATCGACAAATTGGCATACATAGAACAAATGGAAAATTGTTTCAAACCCCCGGATTTCATAGTATTAGAAAAGAACCCTATAAAGAAAATAAAGAGTGAGGTTAACAGGGTAGTCAATAGCAGTATAACCATCAGCCAGAATACAATGGATAAGTTAATAAACGTGAAATCGGATCTGCCAACATGTTTCGGACTGCCCAAAACACATAAAGAAGGGATCCCTTTACGACCTATCGTACCTATGTATCAACATCCAGCGTTTGGTTTGGCTAAATTGTTGGTAGAGAGAATGACTGGCATAAAGAAAAGAACGAGATGGGCAATTGGAAACTCATATGAAGCGAAAGATATTTTGGATAAAGCCGAATGTGAAGAAAACCACTCCATGTTCAGCTTGGACGTCATATTATATCCGAGTGTCCCGAGAGAGTTAGCGGGGGATTACCTGTTCCGGTGGCTAACTGAACATGGGACTGATGGCGTAGTGGCTAATGAATACGAAAGGTGGTACAATGTCTGTACTAATTACAATGTGTTCCAGTTCAACGATAAGATTTACCAACAAGCAGAAGGACTTGCGATGGGAAACCCCATATCTGGCTTTGTGGCGGATGTGTTTGTGTATTTCCTGGAGAAACAAATCCTACCGAAACGAATGGAGGACATTGTGGTGTATATGAGGTACGTCGACGATATTTTGGTGATAGCCAAGAGAGATTTATCAAGGGAATTATTAGATGAGTTTAACGAACAACATGTTAGGGTAAATTTGACCATGGAGCAATCTGTGAATAATCAAATAAATTACTTGGATTTAAAAATAAAGTTACAACAACCTGGCGTTAAATTGGAAGTGTTCAGAAAACAAAACAAAGGGGACTTGTACATTCATAACGAGTCGGCACACCACCGGATAATTAAAAATAACATTTGGCGAAATTTCGCCCAAAAGGGCTTTTAGGTTGTGTAATAACGCAGAAGATTTGGAAATCGAAAGGAAAGAAGTACTAAGACTAGCCAAGGTGAATGGTTTTGAGGAAAGAAGGATTAATGAACTTTGGAATAAGGCAAGTAAACAAATACATAATATGAAAAAAGGGGAAAAAAGCAAAAACAACAGTGATGCAAAATTTGCAAGTCTTTTGTACGTCCCTAAAACTAGCGAAAGGTTAGCAAAGGTATTTCGTAAGCACGGGATCACTCCAGCTTACAGAAGTATAAAAACAATAGGGGAATATTTTTCTCAGTACAAACGAATTGGAAAAACAGAGAACGATGTTATGGAGATGCCCGGGGTATACTCTGTTTCTTGTAGTGACTGTAAGGCTTTGTATTTTGGGGAAACTGGAAGAAGTTTCAGGGTTAGATTAAAAGAACACGAAAAGGATATAAAGCACAGTAAACCCGCAACAGGGTTAAGTGAACACATGATACAACACAAACAACACAAACAACACATTGGAGAAGTCAGTATCGTGAAAATTGAGCCAAACAAGGTTAGGAGAAAAGTATGTGAGGCGTGGAATATTGTGGGAAATAGGGTTGCAAGTTTGAATAGATACGACGGGGATTTGAGGGATGAGTGGCTGGATTTAGTTAAGAGATTGAGGAAAGAAGAAAAAACAACAGTTGCATTTCCAGCATTACCAGGAAACGTGTTGGCAGGGATAGATTTCAGCATTCCACCTGAATGGATCGATAAACATTCGAGATGCACGATTTTCATGATCGATAGTGACAGGACGGCGGAACGAGTGGAGTCTTCTTCATCCAGAGAGTCAGTCGTTGAGTGGAGCGCACCTGAAGAAGGCTCGGTGGAAGAGCTGAAACGTCGTGCTTAATTTTTAAGGTATTTTATCCACTAAGAGTAAAATTTTCTTTATCATTTTTTAAAAGTAAGAAACGATGTCTTTGTTTTTATTAATTAATAACAATCAATGTAATTCAACCACCAGAAAAAGAATTGTGTAGCCTAGTTCACAGAAATCCTTTGAAATTAATAATGCTATGTTATAAACTTTTTTGTTTTAAGTACCTACTAAAATAAAATAATGATCTAGCACGGCGTGTTCCAAAATGTGTTTTTCCTGACTGGATTAAACTATCTTCTTCCTCTTTCCTTAGACCAAGAGTCTATTCTCCCCAATTACACTAACTTTTTTGAGGTTTATTGCCTTTGATGACCTTTTTAATTCATTCTACCTACATGTCCCATCCACTCTTTTTATTAACCAGTTACCAATGTGCACTCCTTTGTCTTATAACACAATTTTTTGCCTTGTCCTTTAATGGCCATCCTGTGATTTTTTCTCACAAGCATCGTCTAAATTCTAAATCTAGCTTTTCTGCACTCCAACAGCGGTGGCTGCGAAAATTGCACGAACAGACGTAAAAATGTAATGAATTGTGGAATAATTTAAATTATCGTGAGGGAATTGGAACAAGAGAAGATCATACTATTATATTTCCACAATAGCCTGAATAGCTTTACAGCGATTCAACAAATAAACAGAATTTTGAATAATAGAAATAAATAATTATGATAATAATACATGGCAAATTATTGGGTGGGCTTGAGCCCCATGGGCCCATATAAGTTGGCGCCACTGGTGTGGATAGGCCCTATGATTCCTTCACAGGGCATACTGATTGCTGTACTTTTTAGAGAGATAGGTATCTTGTCTTAAAAATACCCCAAATATTACCGAAGATTTTAAAAGTATGGTGTGTATATATATATATATGTCATTTTTTCAAACAACCTCTCATTAAAAAACCTGTGAAAATAATTTAAAAAATAGTAATAACATTTCCGGATAGAGAACATTTCAAAGTTAATGGGTAATTAATTTAACAATTAGTAATACACATAATAATTAATTTCAGAAACTGATAGTAACTTTCAGTCTACTGAGAGGAAAGGTTAATAGTAGCACAGTGTTGAAAGTGTTAGCATTGGTTAGTATTGGTTCCATGTATGCTGTGACATGTTATAATTTTCTAAAATCAAATGTTGCACCCTTTCTATTCTCCAGGCAGAATATGTTACTATTATCTGATCATGCAATGGGTAACTACAACTAAATCCATGCTGTGCTATACCTACTGACACACAATGTGAGGTTAGAATCCAGACAACGTGCAAGGCCATGCAGATGCGACACTACCTTCTGCGAGAGGTACGATGTAGCATTGAGTATCACGTTGGTTTTGGTATCCTTCTGGACGCGGCAGAGCTCCTAAGTAAACACACAACACAGACATGCAATGCATTGTCTTAAGGTATCAGTCAGTCAAGTGAAATATTTTACAGTAATTAGTACTAGTAATACAGCCATAGTGCTTCAAGAGTTTGGTCATTTCTTTGCTTTTTGCCCTGTCTAGATAATTCAAGGAAAACTTATGAACTACATGTATTACTTTGGTTAGCTTCAAATTAAACAAAAGAAATGTTTGCAAATTTTACTTAAGTAAAAAATGTGTGAAGGCAGATCACTTGACTGACTGGAGTAAAGAATACAAATGTGCAGTAATAAACACTGATAAGAGAAAAGAGAGAAGAGACGAGAAGCCCATTAAGCAAAATACCTCGCCATTCTTGCGTCTGATGCTGTTACTGCCACCCCGCTAGACAAAGCATCACATCACATTAATTCATTCCACAGACCAAACAAGTCAACTTGTAGCATAATATCTGGATAAGCCTTCAAAGAACAGTATCAAAATAAAGAGAAGTTACTTTCTAACTTTTATAAAAACTGCATATCTCTATGTCCTTAGAAATAATGGTGAGTTAAAACGTCAGATCTCTTATATATTAAACTTTACATTTAACCTCACACCAATATTGTAAGCAGTGATCTTTTGTGATGGTACATAACAGTACACATTACCGGCACCTTTTTTCCCCTCAAAAATAAAATTTGGATATTACTTGGAATATTCTTATCACAATTGCTATAAAATTATGGCCTATTACTTAAAATCAAGTTCATTTGTTGGTTTTGTTAGATTTCTACATATACAATAGCCTACGTACGAGCACATGATAGTTTCTGTAAATTGCTATGGCTACTGGACTGCAAGAGAGTTGTTTAAATTTAACTGCATTCGTTGCTTACATATATTTGAAATAAAAACCCTCGGTTTGTGTTGAAGAGGCAAGTGAATTCATAGTTGTTTAGTAAGATTGTAGGAACAAGGGGTGCACGTAGTTCACAAGTAGAGAAGTGAAATGTGTAAAATATATAATTATTTTGTACCAGTGCGCAATAAAAGAAAGCATGACGATGTTGTTGAAGTATCTCAAAAATCTGGAAACAGTGAATAAAATTAATCTGAAGAGAACACTGCAAATACCGGTAATTTTATCGCAATTCAGGGGAGAAACAATTCTGGCTCGGTTTTTGGACAGCTCGTGAGATTCAGGTAAAAAGTTTCTGTGAGTACTGCCACCGTGTTCGTTAGAAAAAAAGCACTGGTTGTAAGTATAAACTTACCAAATTACTTTTAGGGCTGACTGTATAAATATCATTGACTGGAGATCATTTATGATCTGAATTCAGACCACAGTCGTGTTGTATAACACTGATCTAAGATCAGCTAATCAAAGTTCAATTTTAATCCCCGTTCATATATGAGCACTTGGCAGCATCGCAGAAATAGGTGAGATTTGTGAGGCAAGAGCAATGTTACTCTATTTCCTTCGTATTCAAACTGTGTGTTACGTGAAAGGAAAGGAAAATATGACCATAAGTAGGCAGAAAGAGGATCATTCGCCTAATTTTTCCAAGAAGGACGAGGATGTTCTGATTGAAATTGTCTTGGTAAAATATAAAGACATTGTAGAATCCAAAAATGCATGGAAAATATTGCCTCAGATTTCAATTCTGGCAATATAAATCGGCTTAACATTTTCACTGCTACTGATGTATAAATGCTTCGCCTCAAGAATTGTATAAAAGTGGAGATGTAAGATTAATAGAGTAATGCTTTATGTAAAATATTAAGATTTTTGTTCAACTTACAGTGCTTGACAGTTATGGAAAGAAGGTATTCCACTCAAGTTTTTGCTATTGAATTTAAACTTAAGAATCCACTGAAGTTTTTACCTGATGAATGCCTTATTACAATGTAAAATCTCAGCTTCGAAAGAGTTAATAGGTAACATAAAAAAGAGAATGAAGGAAGCATTATTTGCTCTAGACAAAGTAAAACACAAGGGGAGTCCGACGAAATTAATAATTTTTATCATCACGAAATTTAAGAATAACTTAAGGTCTTCTTTGTGTATTAAGTAATGCTACCTTCTTATGTAATGGTTCTTGTTTATGAAATGTTAATCATTCATGTGATGTTACTCGTTCATGTGTAAATATTTTAGTCTTAGTTGTAGTATTGTAGTATTAACAAATGCTGCCACCGGGTAGTAACCCAATTGTAATGAATAAATACATACTTACATATCTGAAAATTGGAATGAGTTGGTAATAATAACATAAGCAATGTATAGAGGTTATGTTGTAGAGTTATGTTCCACTGCATTATAAGGAGGCTAACATAGCCTATATACGCACAACTACGGTACAGCTAGAAACGTATGAAGTTATCTTTCGTGTATTTTCTTGATATGTATCGTCATCACACATGTAATATTATGTTTATAATGAGCTGATCTTTTGTCTCAAATAACTGAGATCAACGAGTTTGATCAGAGAAATTTCTCCCGTCAAAATTGATCCTAGTTCAGTGCAAATTGATCTCAGACTGACGTTTATACACAAAAATTTCCCGAGTTCAGCATGAACTGAGATCAGTTTCACCTCTGATCCCAGATAATTATACATCTATACTCACTCCAGTTGTTAGTATACATACATGCATTAACTATTTTGTTACCGCTTTCATGGGCATCCTCAGTTTGAGAATCTCGCTGTACCGCCGCAGAACTTCCAGAGGAGCATGGATCTTAATAAAGTTCAGTCCATTTGGCTCTGGTTTCTCATATTCCAGTTCAAGTCCTGTAAAATATAATGACATCCATTAACTTTCAGTAATGGAACATTTAACTACACTTAGTTTATAATAACTCTATAACCAACAAACATTATGAACATTAAAATTTACATTAAAAATTACTAAAAATTTAAGTTCATCAGTGTTTGGGATCAGTCACACAACTGGATGGATCTTCAAATCTAGAAGTAGATAAACATATATGACAAGAGAGAAGAGCAACCGGAATATTAAACTCATTGTGGTAGTAAAAGCATGAATAAAACAAAAGTACTTACATTCAAATCAATAGTGGAAAGTATAATGTTATATGGAGCTAGGCTGGGTTCAAATCCCAGTGCCAGATGGAACCTGTCTCCTATGACTGATTGTCCTTAATGGTCTACCTCACTGACAAACAAGTTATGTCATATGCAGTACTGTGAGGCACACTAATTTGTGAATTTTGTGACCGGCTTCCACTGTTATTGTACAGTTAACATTCAAGATGGATATATATGCATTCATGAACCACAGATTTTCTCTCTTGGACATTACAAGAGAATATTATAGGAGAAAAATTCCTCTGACACTGCGATTTGAACCCAGCTTAGTTGGTAGAGCAGTGGCAGGGATAACTAAAGGTCCTGGGTTGAAATCTTAGTGTCAAGAGAAATTTTTTCCATAGCAACTGGGGGAAAAAAAGAAAGAGCATCGAATGATTTGGACGAAACTCACTATACAGGGGTTGTTTGGGCTAGGGAACTCGAACTTGAAACCATTTTTGTTTATGCATGACTTGGGTAAGGTTCATGGATCTGTGGTTTATTTTAATCATTTCACTTTGAAACTTTATGCCTTTATGGCAACTCAAGATTCATTTTATTCGTTTAATTATTTATATTTATTAAACATTATAATTAAGAATAAAATGATTCATTCATGTAATTTATGTAGAAACAATACTAGTAGTAACAAATATAATGTTTTAATCAGTGTTTTTTTTCCTAAAAAACATTTAAGGATCTCTCTTCTGACTTGACAGAATATTGCCTGACTTAAACACATTTTTAGAATGAAAGTGGAATCACACTATGTGCATAAGGTTATAAAAATTTAAGTTCTCTAAGGTGGAGTCAGATTGTACACATCAATTCTACCCATAAGCTGCAATTTAGCCTATGACACGCTCACAGGGTTTCTTGCACCTTTCACCAGAAGATAGCTATACCTCTATTTTTGGGAGTTGGGGTCTGACAGGTTTTTGACCAACCTTGAAACTACTGCGAGATATTGCTGACCATCTGACATGCATATAAGCGGAGTAATTTTTACAAGAGTACATATAATTTAACAGATGAAAAACAACTGCAGAATAGTCAGAGATAGAATGAATAATGCAATATGAAGCCAAGAGGAAAGGGATACAACAAACTCTTGAACCATGTGCTAATGTTGAACCAGTAACATGTGCATCGTAGTCATGGTTACCATTGCAACGGTGCTGTAGTGCTCACTTGTTTTCCTGATTGAAGTGCTAATGTCAGGCCCCACCTCATGGAAGAGAAAAATAACGTAACACTAAAATTAGCAACTTTAATGCAAATGATGCATATAATCATTTTCTTTATTTTGTATGGCACAAATAGATTTCGAAATTGTGAAAATAATGATTTCCTTTATATGAAACTGGAAAACGTTTTAAGGGGTATGCATACCCCCATAAAGAAAGAACTGGTTTTAATTATTTTTCTATTAAATAAATGATTTAAATAAAACATCTACCGGTGAAGTAAATAATTACAGGCAAAGCCACGAGCACCTGCTAGTGTGCAACAGCTAATATGGAGCAGGGCATAAGATAATTTCACAAAAGCTAATCCGTAGCAAGGAATCAAACTACAAACCTTCTCTCTCCAGATTCATCTCAAACACTCTTCTCTTTTCCACTGCTTCTTCTGTAATTGCCTGACTAGTCTGGTTATCCCACACCAACACGAAGTCTATACTTCGCACCCCATCTCGGAAGTACAAGGAAGATCTACAGGAAGGTTGTGACTGCAAACCAAACTTAACATTACATGATGTACAAAAACATAACATATAATATGATGTGTCCTACAGAATAGGCTATATCGTGGGTGCCATCTCTTAAAGATTTTTTTTTCTCAAGAACTGCCTCTACCTGCTGCCGATTTTATAATTATGAAAAATTATGTTTTGTTCAAGTGTCGTTTCTCATATTGGTACAATTAATAGCGCACAGTATGGTATTACAAGCGGCAACAGTGAGCTGCATTACCGGCACTGAGCAACTTGCAAGAGGAAAGGCTGAAGGGCAGGAGAAGTGAAGGTATGGCTAGGGGGAGAAAGGGGAAGCAGGCCATTGCCATGGCAACATGCAGAGGAGAGTGGAGAGAGGACCAAGGTGTAGCAGATTCTCCCATTACACTAAAATCTACAGTTTGTCAACACTGAACTGCACCGTGTGCATAAAGCTGTGCATTCAAATATATGCCTTTCTTGCCTGCAAGACTTAAACAGTGTTAACCAACTTAACTGAAGTGATATGACTGAGCAACAACTCAAGAACTCTTCCTTACGTCATGCTTCTAGTAGCATTAAATCATTCAAATGATCATTTGTATACTTTTTATAAGATTCTTGATTTCTCAAGAATTTTCAACAATCAAACGATTACATTTTTGGCAAAAACCAAGAATAGGTCGTCCCTTAAGCTCCGCCCACTCAAGTCGTTGCATTGCTATGGCGCTGGCCTGCTTACCCCACTCCCCTAGCCACCAGTCTTTTCGTGCCGTACCAAAGCATTTGCACTAATTACAACGATACAAAAATAACCCTTATACCAAATCATAACAAGAGAATCTTTAGCGTTACTCAGGACCCACTACGTGACGGTAGAAGTTGATTTGGGAATGAGAGTTTTAGATTTCAATGGTATGCCACCCTCAAGACAAGTTGATTAATAAAACCAAAACGACCCTTGTAATAATTAAAACTTCCCTTGAACTAGAAGTACATTTCACAATTGCAATTAATATGAAATTTTCAAACTCTGCTATTTCATGCAGCTCACTAAACTTAAATAGATGTATTCTCACTTCACACTGCAACAATCACTCGATGGCGTAGTGGGTAAGATGACTGGCTACCATGCTAGCGGTCCCGTGTTCGAATTTCATTAGGTCGAAAATTTATAGGATAGGAATAGGTAGGTAAGGTAAAGGAGAAAAGGGATTGAACAGTAGAAAGAGTAGAAGAGAAAGAGGAAAAAAATAAAAAAATTCCGAATTTTCAACGCTGCAAGTAGTTTCACCATTCACACCTAGATGTCTCTCATTGTTTAAATAATGAGTCGAGTGGGAGGAGCTTAAGGAGCAACCTTTTCTTGTTTTTTCCCACAACTTCCATCTTTAGATATAATTCCCGCCCCTGAGTCCATGAAACTCAGGTAGCATTAAACTGTTGATTACCTTTGTTTTCCTAGTGCTTGGAGAATATTGCACTGTTACAGCCGGGGAGTCTTGATTGTTGGAGAAGGTAACAGAAGGGTTGGCTGGTCCCTCCCCGTTCAGGTCGTGGGTGCTGGGGTAGAGCCCCTGACTGGCGGGGCGCACTTGTCCCGACGATCGGGACTGACCCCTCAATAAACTGTGGTGCTCCATCGCTATTCTATTCAGATGACTAGTAAACCAAACCGCTACCTAACCTAAAAATTAAGACAAGTACAAGTTGTCATCTGCCTAAAAACCTTCATTTCACTTCACAAATAAATTCTACGTATTCCTATTGATTATTAGTTGTATTAAATTGCAAGTAGCACTTACCCAGATCTACATAATCTTTGGAACTAGTATTCAGTCATTGTGACATGTCTGCCATTACAGAAGCACTGTTGCCACCCGTCAAAGACAAATTTCCCTCCCCTCTAAATAAATATCTTCGGTATACGCTACTGTTCTGTCTTTTTACGTACTTTCATATAGTTTTTATTTTGTATTATGTATTTTATTCAATGCCTTTTAAGTATACAAAAATTATACATTGGCTAAGTTAGTTATTTAATCTAATTTTATAATTCTGTATATAGAACTACCTACAACAAAATGTTAGTGTCCAAATCGAGTACGATATTTTCAAACAATGAAAATTTTATAATAATTCTTTATTGCATCCAAATGGTCATACTTTGATGAGTGGAGCAATGGTGAAATGATATATGGCAGGGGAAACAGGAGCTCGCCGAAAAAACCTGTCCCGACCCCATTTTGTCCACCGCAAGTTCCATATGGGTCTACTGAGATTCGAACCTGGGTCACAGCGGTGGAAGGCGAGCGGTGTAAGCACTCAACCATGGGGGCGGCCAATGAAAAATATTTTGTCTCGACTCAATTAAGATCAAAACAGATTAATCTTATGATATTAACCTAAAGGAACCTAGGCTTAATCAAGTGATGGGGAAATTATTATTATTATTATTATTATTATTATTATTATTATTATTATTATTATTATTATTATTATTATCATCATCATCATCATCATCATTATTACTATTATTATTATTTTAATATTAAACTGAAAGCAGTGCCGGATCCGAAAATTATTGAAGGGGCCGATATAAAGGAAAGTTTGCAATTACTGCGGGATGTGGGGGGATGGAACAACAGAGAGGACCCGGAGATCTTCCACCGGATAAAAAGAAAGTGCAAAATGTGATGTTTTAGGTCCTCTGGGTGAATCCTCCAAATTTTCCAGCAGACTCATTTTACCCAGAGTTTTAATTCTGTTGAGAAAATTTTCGGTTTTACACATTAGGCTACATAAACATTGATATCAATAATTACATATCAAACTTTTTACTCTTACGTGCTGGTCTGAAATAGTTCACAAGAAATCAATCAATCATTAATAATAATTAAATATAAGGAAATGGAACAACTGATTTCTTGTGGATTGCCACAAGGGTTTTGAAATTAAATCATGGAGGACTTATGATTTCTAATCTGTAAGTCCTCATATAGGAATCTAGAGTTTGAAAGGAGGAAGAAGAACGATTTTCACACTCAAACTATTCCCTCAGAAAACGCTAGATAATATGGCTTTCATCTCTCATACAGTCGGTCAAATAAAAAACGTCGGGACTCGTATGCAGTTAAAATTAAAGTTTTAACGCATTAGTTCACAAGTTTCCTATAAAAAACATAAAATACAGGTCATTTTCGGAACATATGAGGCCATGCGACAGGAGGGAAAAAAATGAACAACGAGGGAAAAAATGAACAACGCGGAAAGCTCAACACACGATATTCAACTTAATGTATTGTCATAATTCATTTTGCTTTGTGTCATCGCCACATACAAATGCTAAAGTGAGAGAAAGTGTAGTTAGGGCTGTAATTGACCTGCATTTTTCGGCCTCTGAAGCAGCGAGAAGGTTCCATATTTATGAAAGAGCAGCTCAGTGGTGGGAACTTTACTATAATGCGACCGGAAGTTTTCATAGGAAGCGTGGATCTGCGGAAGGCCGCGTATTTCGATGCTAGATTGGTTGCAGAAGTTGAGCGTAAGTAATTGATTTTGCACTAGAAGTACCGGTATTATAAAATAAACTCTTAAAAAAATGCTCCTTGAATAAACATATTCCTCGCGAATCTAATAATTATTAATATTATAAAAATTTGCAACCAAGAATATGGCGGATTTGAGGCATACAGCCACAGCCTTCTATACATGTTTGTTTTGGAACAAAACTGACTAAATAATCAAGAAAATACATGGATAGACAAGAGGCGTGTGTGAACCTAACCTTAAGTCTTCCTGTACATGCGCATATGCTCGTTCGTGATACTTAATCAAATACCGCCCGACGTTTTTTATTTGACCGACTGTACAGAACTAAACGGGTTCTAAAGATTTAAAGCAAGGAGTCTGGAATTTTTGCTCTAAGTTTTACAGAGTATGACTAAGAAAATAGTGCGAGTTTTTTTTTATTATGCCAATAGTTTTTCAATAAAAAATTAAATATGGGTGGTGACTATGCATTTATCTTAAACTTGAAACTTGCATTGAATATTAATTTTTTCTCCATTTATAGTTCGTGATATTTTTCTAAATATGTTATTTTTTTTTAAATCGGAAAATTTACTGAAAAATTGCGTGACAAATTTAATTTTGAAATATGCAAATTTTTTATTGTTAATTTTGAATAACTAAAAAAGTAATCAAATCAGGTAAACTGATGTAACAAAGTGCCAGAATGATTTTGTTTAATCAGCGATAACTGCAATTATGATATGCAGAAAATAAGTTATTTTTGTAATCTATCTCCTACTTAAGCTCCATATCGATTCATTAAGCAGGGCTTACGGAAGAATAAAGGTCTAGTTTGATAAGCACATGTGACAAAATATGTGGGTACTGTTATTTATCAAAGCTAACTGCATTGCAACTTCCAAAGCCGTATGTGAACACTGTAAAACAATATGTTGTCATGAGAACGGATTAGCATTTGATAAATTCTTTCTAATATATTAGCATAAAATAGACACTAAATTGGGGTTTACTCCGGTAGCGGTCAACCGATTTGCTCCAAATTAAATAGACTTCTTCCCATGGACGTTATAAATGTATATACCAAGTTTTACGAAAATCCGATAAAGCGTATTTGAGTTATCGCGCGTTCAGACACACAGATAGACAGAAGACGGACAGATGGTTTTCCGTCCCCCACACAATCTCAGGAAGTACCATTCTGGCACTTAATAAATTGACAGAAATGAAATTTCTTCACTTAGGCTATACCACTAGTTTGTGTACGGGAAGTCAAGTATGCAGGTTTCAAAATGTAGGAAATAGAAATTTCACTCCGCACCCCCCTGAAGAACTGGTGGTATTCCTATTACAGCAATTTGCATATAGGCTATGGAATGGCACACCGGGCCTAGGTACTGTATGCAAGGTGGCAGCGAAAACATGTTGAGTACTTGTAGCTCATACAAAAGGTTTAATTTGGGTCAACGAGACAGGTGACCGGAGTAACATTTCATATTCGAAATTACACGCGGCCAGCTGCACTCAGTCACACCGTCTTCTGTTTCACAAGAATCTTAGGGGGCCCTGTTCTGTAATTTTATGAATTTGAAAACAAGTGCCATTTTCTGGAGATTTGTAAGATAGTGGACTATAAAGCTTTACAAGTAAAGACTTGTATACAAGTTACTAGACACCGGTGGCGCCACCTTTTGAAAAAACAGTGGGTGGGTTAAAACATTTTAGTATTTTCATACTCTCGCCTCTTATTATTTGGTTTAATGTGTTTTATTGAAGACTCCAGCCGTCAAACTTTAAAATAAATGATATTAACTAAATAGTAGGCTATAACATACGAGAAATGAGTAGTCTATATAATTATACCCTACCAGGCGGGTCAAGAAAGTAAGTTTCCCTGGGGCCGTTTACAGAAGCAAAACACAATTTTATGAAAATATTTATTGTAACAGATACAGAAAGTTTTCAGCTATTTTTCAATATATTCGCCACCGGAATTGAGACATTCGCCATACCGTGTGACCAATTTTTTAATGCTTGTGTCCTAGAAGTCTGCCGCCTGGGATTTGAACCACTGTGTGACAACAATCTCTGCCTCTTTCATTCTCTGTAATTTCTTGAGATGTACAGGAAAAGATGAAAATCACTGAGAACGAGATTGGGGTTGTAGGGTGCATGTTTAAAAACCTCCCTGCAAGTTTCCTGCAAAAGTTCGTCTGGGAGGTGTTTAAACATTCACTCTACAGCCCGGACCTCGCTCCCAGTGATTTACATATTTTCCTACACCTCAAGAAATGACAGGGAATGACAGAGAAGAGGAAATGGTTGTCACAGAGTGGTTCAAATCGCAAGCGGTAGACTTCTACGACACAGGTATTCAAAGGTTGGTCCCATGGTACAATTACAATTACAATTTATTTTTCCAAATTACACGAAAAATACAAAAGTTGATACACCACTCGAAGAAGCAGAGCTTGTGTTCGGGGGTGGTTCAGTTCAATATATAGAAAAAAAAAAACCTTATACTAAACAATTACTTAAGCAATACATAATTTGGAGAAGTATGACAAAAATGATGTATAATAGGTTAGAACATGTTCTATTTACAATACAAAGGCACGAGGTAATACAATAATAATACATAACAATTTATTTGTTCAATTTTAGTAAAAAACAAAGAAATTAAGTTCTATTCAAATTTTAAAGTTTAATATGAAAAATGTTATAACAGTATTAGTAGATAACAGAAGTAATAATTATATAAATTTTCTAATTTTAGACCTAAATTGTTTGTTGTTTAAGCTATTTAGATCAGGATGGTTGGTAATAAATGAATTGAATAGTCTTGGGCCAAAACTTGAACAGTGCTTAGCTCCAGCAGTTGTAACATTTTTTGGTTCAAGTAATAAATTTAATTGATTCCTTCGCGTGTTATATACGTGAGATTCTGACTTGTAATTGTCACGATGTTTATGAAAATAATCCAGTATGACGTACTTGTAAATTTGGTCTATGGTGAAAACGTTAAACACAAATGGTAACACAAATGTTTCGATGCCGGTGGCGAATTTGTTAAAAATTGCTGAACACTTGCTGTATAGGCTATGTTGCAAGAAATATTTTCATGAAATTTTGTTTTGTTTCTGTAAACGGTCCCAGGGAAACTTACTTCCTGGACGACCCTCGTAAATACTGACTTTTCTATTTGTTGCAAATACTGTATCAAATCGTAGCATACAGCGCGCTATATTTAGGTAGCACGAACAAGTGTTTCACGTTTCCAGCGGCTGCGTTTCCGTGTTTTTTTGCTTTTTAACAAGACATAGACATTCAGGTGAGACCTGCGATAAAATCTACCAGGAAACAATGGCTTAGGATGATGTATGTCTCCACCTGCAAAGAGATTTGCAAAACACCCCCGCGAAATGGCGAACATCTGCTTCCATATTGCATATTTTTATTGTGCGAATTTGAGCATCTGGCTCATGCCAGCCGGCATCCCGTACGGCACAACCCATTCCAGGGCCTCTCTACGGTGTTTCCGAATTGGCTCCCGGATTAAAATAATTATATGAATTGGCTCCCAATTATTTTAAGCTGTAGCCCAGTTGGCTCCCCTGTGTTGATTTTGTAAATGCCTAAATCTAAGAGTGAACAAAATGGTAGGTATATAAAATATTAGAGGTTATAGTTTACGAAAAAGACATTAACAGTTGTCAGAGTACAGCTGTATTAAATAAGTAAATAAATATTAAGTAGGTCTATACCTTAAAAATAGTATATTGCGATACAAGTGCCGTAAGGCACGTGTGTTGCATGCTATTTTTTGCACGATGATTATTTATATCAATTTAATTATATTAATTGTGATATTACCTAAAAATATTATGTAAATACATTCTTGAAAATAGATGTTTATTTCAGAAAGTGATTCGCATGTGTTTGTTGTTATGGGAACCGAATATTTGTCCTGGGGGCTTTGTCCATAAAGACTTGTATTATGAAGTGTATCGTAATGAATTATGACGTAGCGCTTGGACCGTAAGTAATTTAACCTCATCGCAACCGCCCTTAGCAACAAGACTGTGTGGGAATGTCAACTTACGATCCATGTAAACAACGTTCGTAAGTACCACTTACTAGCTAAGGAGTGCAAAAAATTACATACAAACATTTTAAGGAAACAGTAAAGGAGAAACATTTCCTGATTCGTATTTCATCAGTTGATCCTTGCTGGCCGTGTTCTGAGAAACAGATCCCTCCGCTTTGTAGGTAGGCAACCCTTCACACAACCCGCTCTTGAAAGTTTGGTTGTCTAAGCTCCAGGCGTAACTAGAACTTTCTTTCCGCAAAATCAACTTCTCTTTAACAAGCACTGAGCAGAACATTAGCTACTGGAAAAGTTTAACAAGCTTTCGAAAAATTCAGGATCTCATCATTGTCATCAGTACTATGAAATAACCATCAGTCATTTGTTATCAGTCATCATTAGGGTTCGGATGTTTATGACCTTAAAGACTGGAAAATATGACTCCAAATATGTCCTTATGAATGACTAAATAAGACCCAAAAATCCTAAATATGACCTAATAGAATAATGTATTTAAAAAAATTAATGTTCCAATTTAAAACGTTTAAAGACACTAAATTCTTACATCACATGAATTCAATCAGATAATCAGTTTTTAATAATTTTGGTGATTTACAGTTTTACTTGTAATGAACTTCTATTTTTAAAGAATTTGCTTCTGTTTGCTCGCTTCATGAGCTCCAAATACTCGTAATATTTGTAGACCTTGCGTGCCCCTATAAAATATGAACAACTGCATTAATTTTAAAATTTAAGTTACCTATTAATTTGGCATAAGCATTAAATCAATTAAATAAATTTCAAATTTAATTCGAACGCGTACTACTGTACTTAACTGCTCCTTTGCGGAATTTATAACTGAATTATGACGTTAAATGACAAATATGGCTAAAATATGGCCAATACCGCAATAAAGACCAAAATATGACTTTATATGTAAAATAAAAACGGTCCGATTAGGATAACAACTGTGCAATTCGTGTTTAATTTGTGTTTGCGGCGAGAATTGAGGTCAGGATAAAAATATAACATGTCATAAACATCCGAACCATAATAATAAATAATAATAATAATAATAATAATAATAATAATAATAGTAATTATTATTTAATAATAATAGTTTTGTAAGAAACATAACAATGTAAACACAACCATTATTTTTATAATTATAATTATTATTATTATTATTATTATTATTATTATTATTATTATTATTATTATTATTATTATTATTATTATCATTAGGCCTATTATTATTATTATTATTATTATTATTATTACTATTGTCATATGCAATATAACAAGAGGTACGGATTTAATCGATTTATCTCGAGAGAATCCGAACCTCCAGTTATATTTTTTGTGACTATTTATCGAATACTCACAGAATTAAGAATGTAAAGAGGAATTTCAACCATGAAAACGAATAAAACACATTTTTGAGTAATTGTAAACGAGAGAGCCTGTGGCAGGATACGCCGTCGGCGATAGTTGCGCTTCGTGCGACTTTTTGTCAGCTATTTTATTTTTTAGATGCAATATCGAGTTATTAAAGTTGTATTTATTATTATATGAGATTTAAAATGCTTCAGCACGCTTAAATAATTATGATTTTTTATTCCTCCTTTTACTCGTATGAAGCTTAGGTAGGCATATATCTATACCCTTAGCAACCAGGGAAGGCGGTTGAGGCCAGGTAGGTTCCTTCACCCGCTAGCACCCTCACATTTACAAGCAGAGGGAATTAGGACCAACCGTAATTTCCTCCCCATGAGTCACATAGTCTACTTCAATCAATCAATCTTAGATTTGTTTAATATGTCATTTTATCTTAAAATGTTTGTTATATATCAATTCTACACATAATTACAAGAAAAATGACACCAAACAATGTATAATTTACTTTAATAGGAATATAGGACTTGAAAGCAGTTTTCTCGTAACTTTTATTTATTAATTTGTTAGAAATGTTCCTACTAAAGTAAATTATACATTGTTTGGTGTCATTTTTCTTGTAATTATGTGTAGAATTGATATAGCCTATAACAAACATTTTAAGATAAAATGACATATTAAAAAATCTAAGATTGATTGATTGAAGTAGACTAGGTGACTCATGGGGAGGAAATTACGGTTGGTCCTAATTCCCTCTGCTTGTAAATGTGAGGGTGCTAGCGGGTGAAGGAACCTACCTGGCCTCAACCGCCTTCCCTGGTTGCTAAGGGTATAATCAATGTATTCAATATTATTAACCTTGTTTTACTTCCTCTGCCCGTACTATAGGTACTATAGGTAGAGGAAGTATTGTTTTCGACCCCCAAAATCGAAGTCGAGTTTTTGCATAAATACACGTTTTGAGGTTCTCTGAATCCAAAAATACTATTTTCGGAAACATGTCTCTGTGTGTGTGTGTGTCTGTGTGGATGTCTGTGAACAGTCTAGCTACAGAACGGAAAGTCGTACGAAAACAAAATTTTGTATTTGGGCCAGGTACCTTCTGAAGATGTGAAACGAAGATTGCAGACAAGTTTCTCTTATTTGTAAGGGGACTTTGCATTAGGAAATTTCGTCTTTTACGATTTTCTATAAAAAAAAAAGCTCTAACAATTTTCTTTAAATCTTGTACATGGAGTGCAATGGAGCTAAAACTTTTATTTGATTTTTTTTCTTAATTATCTGAAGGGTGGTTATAAGCCACCCGCTGATAGTAGAAACTCTGTCTTGCATGTTGGACAATTGAATACGCGCTCTTCCACGGCCTCTTATTCTATATAAGAATGTGAAGTGAGAAAGATGTATTGTTGGCCATGCTTAGAGTAAAAAAAAATATTTGAGTATATTCTATAAATTTCGGATATTATCCTTAACGACGGAAAGTTCAATAAACGTTTGCAGTCACTTCTTTTTTGTTTTAGCTTGCCTATAGCCTGCGTTTTTAGTCGCAATATTACAAGAAGAGGCTATAAGGTATTTATGTTCACCGAATATAGTAAGGGTAATTAAATCACGGATGATGAAATGGGCTGGACATGTTGCGCGCATGGGAGAGGAAAGACATGTCTCAAAAGTATTGACTGGGAGACCCGAAGGAAAAAGACCAGTTGGAAGACCTAGACGTAGGTGGGAGGACAATATTAGGATAGATTTAAGAGAAGTAGGATTTGCAAGGGATGATTGGATAGAGTTAGCACAGAATAGGGTTGAATGGCGGGCTCATGTAAGCGCGGCAATGAACTTTCGGGTTCCATAGCTTTCTTAGGAATTGTCTATCGTCATTGAGTAAGTAAGTAAGTAATTATTATTATTGAAATCATCGTCATCATTAGGGCTAGGACTTTTAGGTAAATACATATTTTTTTTGCTATTACTTATGATTTCTGGACTTTGTCAAAGTTTCGGTTGGGACCTTTGGATTCAAAATACTGAGTTGCATATCACATAAAAAAAAATATTTTCGATATTTCTTATTTGAATAAATATTTTTGGTAACTTAATTATTTTTGCATATTTTACCACATATCATGTTTAAAAATGAATATTTTGACAGTTTTTGTAAAATTGCACCATATTTTCAATGTGTTGCGTTGTTATGTTCAGTCAGAGAATAAATCAGGGCGGATTTGGCATTCATTAGTGCAAATTTCTGTTTCCTCTCACACTGCATTACTAAGTTGGAAACAACAAAACAATAATTGTTGACAGAATCAATAAAAATAAATCAAACACATTGAAAACAAACTCTCAGTGGTTCAAAAGCAAACAAAATTAAAGAAAAATTCCTGTCATGTCTAAATAAGAATGAAGGGTTACAAGTGTTGCCCAAGATTTCAGAAATTTTAATGGGTAACAGTGTAGAGAACTTGGAGCAGATGGAACATCTGAGTGTCAGTGTTACAAATATGCAAGATGTTGAACGTACATTTTCAAGATACAAATCTCTGTTCCGTGAAAATCGTCACAGCTTTAAGATGCACAACTTAAGATCTACTATTGTCGTTTACTGCAACAGTTCTACACTTGCTGACTGGAATGACTAGATGAGTAGGGCTACTTCTGTAAATATTGGTTAAATAAGTTCATTAAAATATTTTCATACTTTTAAACATATTTTCGACTTTTTAAACACATAAAAAATAAATATTATCGTTTTTATAAGCACCTAAAAGTCCGAGCCCTAGTCATCATCATTGCACTCAGAGGCAGCACAGAAGATGACACTCTCCAAATCCTTAACGACGTTATTATGATAAAATCTTATTAACGCCTTCGCTGTCTTAGCTAATGCAAAAGTGTTGTAATTATTAGAGACCGGATTTTAAAGGGAAAATTTTCACTCAAAAAAGGACGAAAAAAGTGAAAATTATTGCCAAAAAAAGGTGGGGAAAAAAGGGAAAATTATTGCCAAAAAAAGGTGAGAAAAAAGGGATATAAAAGTAAGAGAGTGTAAAAATTCAACAGAGAGATACATGTTTGTTTTATGTAAAACCTTTGCTTGCTCTACAGCTGCTGATTCTGTAACATCTAATGACGGAATACATTTTTTGATCTTGTTGAAATTCTCACAGAGGAAAATAGCACACGAAATCCATGTTCCCCACCTTGTTATAAAGGGAAACTTAGTCAATGGCAAGCCTGTGATTTCCCTGAAACGCTCTATTCTGCTGTGAGGAATTATTTTTTCAATGGTGAATCAGTGAAAATAATTTTTAATGTTTTCATATTACCAAATACTGGGTAATTTACGAATTTTTCAAAATAAATTAGCAAAAAAGGTACTGGAAAGGGAAAGTTCCTAAAAAAAGGGAGATGAGCCTAAAAAAGGGAAAAGGGACGTTAAAACCAGGTCATTTGCAGTTGAAACTTACTCAGTAATGTCCTGTTCAATTTTATCACGTTTTGTGATGAAATATAAAAAAAGGAATTCCCTTTAAAATCAGGTCTCTAGTAATTATTGCACCAGTAGTTGTATTTTTATGAACCTGGAGTTTATAATTGTGACCTTGTTGTTATGTTTTTATTGCTGGTGGCCTGGAGGATGGAACTGGTACATAACCCCTTGACCTGGAACTCCAGCTGGAGATTTGAATGCGAACCGGTTCTCCGCAAAAAGAGAGAAAAAAAAATTTGCAAGCTTTGGCAAGGAAGAACAAGGGGAGAGAAGAAGAAGAAGTTTGGCGTGAGTGGGGACCAGATGCAATACGAGGTGAGTGACGTTTCTTCATGCAACTTTCTGCATCTCCCACGATATTCATTCTGCAAATTATAGCATCAATATTCACATACAAACACGTTCCTTCTAATCTATTACAAAATAAATTGTGCAAAATATGTTGCACAAACTTTCTCGCATATAGCATACGGGTTAAAAGCTAGCACAGAAAAAAGTAAATTATAGAGACAATTATTTTTTTAAATAAATTTTTATAACACTAACAGGAATCTAGAACGGCAGGCATTAGGGCCGATCTTTACTCACATGCTTTTACCGTGAAATAATGATGATGATGATAATAACAATAACAATAATCATAATAATAGGCATAATAATAATAATAATAACAATAATTATTATTATTATTAAGCCATTAAGTAAAGTAACAAAATGTAAAAACACAAATTACATAAGTATATAAACACACATATCTTAAAGACCAGACAAATCAATATTTAAAAACTCTTTAACTATTAATTATAATAATAATAATTATTAACATTATTGGGACGATTTTACGAAAATTTCTTTTTAAAATAAAAGCGTAATAAGATATTAAACTAATAAGGCATTTTCTATGCTAATTATACATAGAAATTATTAACAGAAATTAACAGAAAATATAATAAATAATCCAACAAATGTCGAAATTGCATTCTAAGCTTAGTATTTTATGCCTTTGTTTTATAGGCCTACTGTTGTGGTTTAATTTTTTAGGCTTTTGTTGTTTAAATAAAAGTTCGGTTTAAATACTTGGAACTTTTGTTCATTTAATACGTTTGCTACCGTACTTTCACAACAGCATTTTGCTAGGATATTTTTTCAGTTGTGACACAATTACACCCATTTCTGCATATCTAGATCAAGTCAATCCTCATTTAGTTAGGATAATTGGAGTTCTACTGTACTCCTATTTGTAGGCTATAGGCCTAACAGTTTCTGGAAAATCTAAACTTATTGAGTATTGTAAAAACCAACAACTCTCTCTTGTTGCAAAAAACAGGAGTCAAGTAGCCTAAAATTCTCTTCATATGTTTTTATTGAGATGAGTAAAATATTTTCCACCGGATGAGCCTATATGAATGTAATGTCAAATAACACCCAAATTCTATTTTTAAAGTGAAATAACACCAAACTTAACCAAACCTTTTTTTTAAATAAAAATTTAACAATTTTATTCGCCGTTAAATAGGATCCCTGAGGATCAGCGTGTTTGACCTCTCAAGATGTTAAAATACATGTTAAGATACCGTTGACCTTAATCACAACATTCTATGCGTAATAATACTAGTAACTAGGGTTCGGATTTTATGACCTAAAAAAGTGGAAAATATGACTGTAAATATAATCTTAAAAATTACTAAATAAGACCCAAAAATCCTAAATATGACCTCATAAAAATGCATTTTCTAAAAATAAATGTTCCAATTTAAAACATTTAATGATACTAAATACTACATCACATTATTTCAATCAGATAATCACTTTTTAGCAATTTTACAGGTGATTTACAGTTATACTTGTAAAGAACTTTTAATGTTAATGTTTCGAGATACCACTGCAAATGTGAACTGAAAATATTTTAAAACGATATCCATTGGAAGTTGTGAACAACAAAGAGGAAGAGGTAAATGTGCTATTACTTGTTATTGTCCCTTCACATTTCAGTTACAGTAAAACCAAAATATTCGTGACTCCTTTTTTCTGAAAAATTTAAGTCGACAATTTGGTGCACTGCATAATCGTGCTTTTTTACCGAATTTATGACTGAAATATGACGTTAAAATTACAAATATAACAGAAATATGATCATGGCCATAAAAACTACCAAAATATGACTTTATGTGCAAAATAAAAACGGTCCTATTAAGACAACAAACGTGTAATTCATGTTTCATTTGTCTTTGCAGCGACAATGGAGGTCAGGATAAAAATATGAAATGCCATAAACATCCGAACCCTAATAATAACAATAACAGAAAAATAATTAGGGCAAGGCATTTGATGATTTTGCATCTTTTTTATATGAAAGTTAAAAGGTGGCTCGAATATATATAAATGTGTATCATGAAATAATTGAATAAATAAGGGCAATTTGTTTTTGCAATTATTTTGCATTTTTGTCACTTTCAAGAGATAGGTCTTTTTTCTTTCTTTCTTTTCAAATTTTAGGACATTTTCAGGTCATGTTTCAATGGAGGCAGAGAGGAGTTTTTCCATGTACAAATTCTTACTTTCAGACAACAGACAATCGTTTTTATTTGACAACCTCCACCAAGTGTTCATAGTTAATTTTAATTCAGGTTTATTGTAAACACCGCAGCAGTTTGTCTTGTAGCAATAAAGAATTATTTTTTCTTTCTTTTTAAATGACACATAATTGTTAGGGGCAATTTGATTGGCATGCCAGTTCAGAAAGATTTTTTTTTCGCTAAGGGTGTCCAAGTAGTAGGCCTATAGATGTACTTACCTTTTTTAGTAATAAAATAAGTGTTTTTTATATTGTAAATTCACAAATAACGCACTGTCATCCGTTAAATTGCTTTTAGCAAATCATGACTATAAAAAACTAAATATAAGTAATATGGAAAATTTATTACCCATTTTTAAAAAAATCTAGTAATTTTTTCCCTATTTTTAGGTCATAAATGCATTTTGCATTTTTCACTATTTTATGGTCATTAAATGCCTTGCCCCCTAATAATAATAATAATAATAATAATAATAATAATAATAATAATAATAATAATAATAATAATAATAATAATAATAATAATTAATAATAAGCACTTCAGTGAAAATTTTTTCAAGATTGTGTGATCTTTGGCAATTCTATGATATTTTGAAAATTTGTATATATTTTTATAATAACTTATACAAATAATTTTAGGGAATAAAAAACTGAAAGCCAAGTTTCACCTGTAGGCCTATATGATAGTTTAATGGTATAGGTTATTATGTAAAAATAAGTTATACAAAAATTTGGTTATAAAATGCCCTCAAACGTTAATAAGTACTTTAAATGGAGTAGCCCTACTCTATAGTGAAATTTTACAAGGAAGATTTGTCGGAAATGTTTTAGGGCCCAAACTTAAACAAAAGAGGCATGAAAATCCTTAAATACCGAAGACTGGATTTCTCACACAATATATAAACTCATTCCGGACTGCAAAGTAAACAGTTAACACAATGATTGATATTTCAGAAATCATATAAATCCCCTATATTTTACTCATGTACAAACAGGTTATCAAGAGGGATCTTTTTTTGTGTATCATTAAGAACTGGAAAGTTCTTGGCTTATTATTTGGTAATCGTAGTTCAATTAACTTATATCCTTTACACCGAACATTTTCAAACGATTCACACTGCCTACTTCAGTTCTACAAGTATTTTACAAGGCTACCTCCAAACTGTACATAACCACCTAACTTACATAATGTCAAGTGAAAAAATAAAATAGGCCTACTGGCTGGTTCTGACCTGACTATCATTAGGCCTAATACTGACGAAAAATAAAATCAGGTAAACTGATGTAACAAACTACCAGAATGATTTCGTTTAATAAGTTATAATTCCAATTATGATGTGCAGAAAATAAGTTTTTTTTAATTGATTTCCGAGTTAAGCTCCAGATTGATTCATTAAGCAGGACTTACGGAAGAACAAAGGTCTAAAGTTTGATAAGCATATGTGAAGGAATATGTGGGTAGTGTTATTTGTGAAACCTAACTGTACTGCAATTTTCATAGCCAAAGCTTCAAGAGAGACAAAAAAACAATTTATTTCCACAGGATTGTTACAATATTTAGTTCAGCCCACCCAGATATTTTTACATACTATCTTATACTATGTAAAAACATCTGGGTAAATTGTTTATTTTGTCTCCCACGCAACTTTGGTTTTCTGACTTATTCGCCTTTCTCCTATCACTCTAGAATTATTTCAATAAACTTTCAGAGTTAAAATAATCTTATATGTAAAAATGTTCGTGGAAATTGGTTTTTGTTACAGTATATAGGCCTATTAATTTACCACTAAACTCATTCCAAATTAGTGCATTTCATATTTTATTTTAATATAGAAATAGCTGTATTTCGGTAACGCCGTTAGTTACATCCTCAGTGTAAGACAGGGAGATTGCGCTAACCTGTCCATCTACACTTCAGACAAGTCTTAACATCGCATTCGGGAGATCCCAGGTTCAAATCCCGTGGCCTACCAATGTAACAGGAGTTTTTTCATGGTTTTTCCAGTCGTAAAGGCAAATACCGAATTGGATATTCATATACCATGAATCATCCTCACCATTTAATCTTGTATCATATCCATTTAAATTAATATCAGTTGAAATTCACTCCATTAAATACAACAATCGAAACAATTGACAAGCAATAGTTCCATGGCCTACCCTACTGTAGACACAGATCCCGAACTCCTGACATGGTCTAGTAGCTAAAAGGAGTATAAACGCAGCTGAAATTATATACTGTACCTTGTGTTTAAGAAAGTATGTTAATAGTGATCTGGTAAGAATTGTAAGAATCTACAAAACAAAAGGCCTAATATCCCCGTGATGATATATTTCTGCGTCAATATCCAATATTTTTCATCGCCTGAACTGTAAATCTATTTGGTTCTAATGCGAAATAACACCGAAACCAACCAAACTTTTGTACCAAAATTTAACGGCGTTATTAACCGTAAAATAAAATCGCTAATTATAGGAGATAAGGGAGCCTAAAAAGTGAAATAACTCATTTTGATTTTAACTTGCTTCTATTTGGGTGAATATTTTGCGAAATATGTTATTTTATGCTACAATGTCTGCTCCAGTCTTAATTTCTGCCTTTTTTTTTTTTTTTTTTTAAGCTCATTTGCGGCATTGGTTATTAGCAGGGCCCGGATTCTGATGACCTAAAATTGTTTGAAAAATGACCTATAAAATGACCCTAAATCTTAAAGAAAATTACTTAATAATTATAAAAAATTACCTAAAAACTGATATTTTATTTATAAAAAATTATTATTGTACACACAAAGTTATAGAGTAGTTTGTACATGATTATCAAAACTGTAAATAACTGTAATGTTGTGAATGTTCTTTTCGCACGGAAATTTATAGGCTACTGGCACTGAGGCACTGGCGAGTCAAAATTCGGCATTTCCTTTTGTGGTCTGCCAGATTATGTTGTTGTTTATTGAGGGTAAACAGTAGTTTTCACTCTCAAATCCAAGCAGGTGCCAAGTCAATCTAATAACAATAGTAATGTAATACAACATTTTGGCGTTTCTTTGATTCTCACTTTCGTCTGAGACATGTCAACACTTTAAAGCCGAATTTTTCCTTCTTGCATTAAACAAACAACACTTCAAAGACAGCTAGCGACGAAAAAAAAGTTAATACACTCAATGTAAATACATGAAAATGACTAAATAAGGAATCAAATGGCACGAAAAATGACTAAATAATGACCTAAAATTGAAATAAATGACCTTAAAATATAAAATTGCACAAAATGACAACAAATGACCTAATAAAAACGGATTTCTGTAATGTAGAGGCCATTATTAGGATTTATCCACAAGTTGGCAATGTCTATGGAGCATCAATAAAAAGATGACATGTCATTAGAATCCGGGCCCTGGTCATTACTGTTAACTCTTCAATTTGTCACTGAATATGCGGGTAGTTCAACACTAAGGTAATGTGAAAGGTGGTTAGACATCTAGGCCTAATCTAGCTTCCGTTCAAAGTTTAACCATTCATTGCGAGCAAAGTAGGCAAAATGTTCAGGCCTGAAAGCATTAGACAAACCCCGAAACTTTAGTCGCCAATTTACGTTATAGCTTTACAGACTAAGCCTACTGGAAATCAGAATTACGCCTATACAGTGTAAATATCATGCTGTAAATGGAAATTGTAAAGCAGAGCAAACATTCCTATTTATGTAGTAAGTATAGGCCTACCTCTAATTTCTCATTTTCTTATTCTTAGGATAGATATATAAGCATTCATGAACCACAGATTATTCTCATGTAATGTCCAACAGAGACAATAATCTGTGGTTCATTAATGCTTAAATATCTATCTTGAATGTTAACTGTACAATAACATTGGGAGCCCGGTCACAAAAATCACTACTTAGTGTGCTTCACAGCACTGCATATGACATAACTTGTCTGTCTGTGAGGTAGACCATTAGGGCATTTAGTCATAGGAGAGAGGTTCCATCTGGCGCTGTGAATTGAACTCCGGCTTAGCTCAGTTGGTAGAGCATTGGCGCGAATAGCCAAAGGTCCTGGGTTCAAGTCCCAGTGTCGGAGGAATTTTTCTCCTATAATATTCTCTTATTCTTAGGGCCCAGAAGCTAGGCAAAATGCCTTTTCTATTTGGGTGGGCACATTAAAGAGTTGAATAGATTTAAACAGTGATGGGAGGTAATTGAGTAAAAGTAATCCTTTTCCTTTTTGGTCCCATTTACTTGTAATCAATACTTTAAAAAAAAAAAGTAATTTCTACTTGTAATTTACTTCTGGAAATAAAATTGTAATTGTTACAATTTAGTAGTCGTTAGTATTAGTATCTTTCTCGCTTGCAATATCGACATCATTACTGTTTTTGCAACTAATATCCAAATTAGAGTTAATATTAACAAAAAGTTACTCAATGTTTCCGAAAATATTCTCATTGATGTGTTTTTTTGTTTTTTGTTCATTAATAATTTGGGCTTGTGCCCAAAATAAACAAAAAAACAATCAATTTTTAGTTAGGCCTACTGCCATTTTGTAAAGTAATTGTAAATATAATTGTAATATTACTTTCTGAAAAGTAATTTGTAATTGTAATTAAGTAAAATGTCTCTCAGGCAATTGTAATTCAGCCCAATTACTTTCTTTTTGTACTTTTCCCATCACTGGATTTAAACATGTTTATGTATAAAATTATAAAAAAACAAACTAAATAATACAAAAGTAGGCTCACTTAAATTAGGCCTATTTGTAAACTTAAAGACGGAAGTAACAAACAAGGGTCAAGCAGTAATACAGTATATTACTTGCTGTACGCTGGAGCAGTGATTGCTAAACACAGGGACCAAAATCAGTCAGAGTGGCCTGAGGGAAATTAAAATGATATCGATTACTTCCAGGTCCTGATTTATAAATGGGTCCAGGGCGGCAAACCAGGAAAGGGTAAAATTTTAGGAGGATTTCTTTTAATAATATTAAAAGAACTTGTATCAAAATATAGCATCTCAAGACATTTAGGTTGCTCTGGTTTTACAATGATCGCGAAACCAGCCCTTCAATGCAAAGAGAAAATCCAGGAAAAACTTGTAAAAAGAGCTTTATGCCGATTGAAATGAAAAGAAGAAAAAAAACTTCAAAGATAAAAAAATGTTAAATTGAGTATTAGATTCTCATTGTAAAGTACAAATGACACAAAACCTTTTTGACTCTAAAAATATTGGTTTTAATATAGGCTAACTGTAATAGCTTACATATTTTTTTGTTAATATAATTATATACTCCCTTCGCTCATTGGGGGCTCCGCCCCCAAATCCCCGCTGAGGCTCTCGGGACAGGTTTTTTTAAAAGATCTATGGAAGATAAAGTGCGTGTATTTAGTCTGCTGTATTGGCTATTACCACAGTATACGTACCTTCTTTGCCACAATAAAATAAATTATAATACAGATAGAAGATAATGTTATTTCTAGACAAAAAATATTAATTGGATTGAATTAATTATGAACCTGGGACCTCCAGAATGCGAGTCCAAGAGTTGCATTCTCGACTACCCCGTTAGGTTTACGGAAATAATTATTTCTAAACTTTCAGAGCCCTATGTTGGAAACCGAGCCCTTTTTCGGGGGTTTTTAGGGATAACAATTTTAAAAAATGAACTTTTCGGAATTTTCCTATCTTTTACAGCCTAAAAGCTATATGTGTACCAAATTTCAAGCTTCTAGCTCATCTGGAAGTGGGCAAGCATTAATGTCAGTGAGTGAGTGAGTCAGCCATGTGGATTTATACTATAGGGATAGGCCTAATTTAGCATAGGTATATTTTAAAACTACAACATTCATTATGTTTGTAAAATTTCAAAGACTTACTATATTACATGATATTATAACTATAGGCTATTTAGATTTTAGGCAATTTTTTAAATCAACATTTATTATTACTTTCTCTTACTTTTAATGCTACTTTCAACGAAGAAAATTTCATTGTTCGCCATTTTCTCTAAAACGGCTATAACTTTTTTTTTTACTTCTATACATGAGGTGCTTATATTTAAACTTTTTTTTTTTTCGCAAAGATTCTTTGAAACGTACTTATTACTCAGCCACCTTTTATACAAAGTCAGTTTTGCGGTGAAAAATACATCTTTGCATGAACTGAATCCGTATAGGCCTACAAATAGTCTCTAATTCTGCATCAAAATTTGAATTTATGCTCACGATAGATCACTTAAGATTTTTTGAGAATTGTATCATTTTACAGCATTGCATCAGCAATCTCTATATATAGCCTATAAAAGGTTTTGTCCTGACTGACTGACTGACAGAGAATCAACGTAGAGCTTAAACTATAATAGGTAGGGACTTGGAATTTTCATAATGTAAGTGCTCACTAAGAAATTATTTAAAAAATTTTGATTTTAAATGCCAAAAATTAAATGTTTTTGAGAATTTTTAATCCCTTTTTACACAGAATTATCAAATCCAAATCACGGTTCACTTGACAATAGTATTGTTGGCAGACTTCACATAAGGCTTTGGAAATAAATGAGACGGGAATTGACAAAATAGAGAACTATCAACTTAATCCATGTTATAAATAAATATTAAAGAATGAAATCCACGAAAATAATGCAGTCACATAACTTTCTCTATCCTGGATATAGAGAAAACAATACGAGGTATGGTAATGTGTATATTATTATATCGCAGGTTTTTGGAGAGAGAATTATTAAAGTGATATTATATTTCTGTTTAATTTCATCCCCAAAACGGTTTTATGGTAACATGAGAGTGAGAAATAAAATATTCCGCAAAGAGAATACAATTTTATCCAATTACAAAATAAAAAACAAGGGCGACGCCGGGCCTTTTAAGCTAGTATTAGATATATGTAAAACTATATACACTGCATCCCTTCACTTTTGTTTTGTACAGACCTGTACTTTTACAGTCATGTCCGTTAAAACAAAACTGAGGGGGGTTTGAACACACGATTGATTGACAGATTCACTAGACAGTTCAATGTTTCATCCTGCAGCTTGTAGCCTGTATGCAGGCATTTACACAAGAAGTGTTTTAATATTAACTTACGAGTTATCAGTTATAAGTAGGCCTTTAACGCAAAATAATACCAAAATAAAATCAGGTAAACTGATGTAACAAAGTGCCAGTATGCTTTTGTTTAATCAGTGATAATTGCAATTATGATATGCAGAAATAAGTTATTTTTGTAATCGATTTCCGAGTTAAGCAGAGCTTAAGCAGAGCTAACGGAAGAACCAAGGTCTAGTTTGATACGCATACGTAAAGGAATATGTGGGTAGTGTTATTTGTCAAAGCTAACTGTATTGCAACTTCCAAAGTCGTATATGAACACTGTAAAACAATATGTTTTCATGAGAACTGATTTGCATTTGATAAATTCTTTCTAATATATTACCATAAAATAGGCACTAAATTGGGAATTACTCCCGTACCGGTCAACCAATTTGGTCCAACATAAAAAGGCGTCTTCCCATGGACATTATAAATAAGTATACGAAGTTTCATTAAAATCCGATAAAGCGTATCTGAGTCAACGCGTGTACGGACGGACAGATATTTTCCCGTCCACCCCACAATCTCATAAAGTACCATTCTGGGCTTAATAATACAGACTGCGGTATTACTAAAAGGGAGACTTGATTCTGTAAGTAATGAACATTTGCAAAACGAGAGGAAAAAACTATTTTAAGTCAGTATGTGCCGAAAATACTTTAAGACCTTGGCTTAACATGGCGTCGGAATCTGCGCACCAAAATTTTCTATTTGGTTTCTGGTCATATGGAAACTGCACACCATTTTCTGCGTCGATCATGGTCTTACGGAAAATGTATTATTTATCAAACATCTATTCTAATATTGTTCTCCCACCTATGTCTAGAGATATGAAAGAATTTCTATTTTGTTTCTGATAATCAGGACCAGGATTTTGATGACCTAAAATTACTTTAAACAATGAGCTATATAAATTACAATTACAATTACAATTTTACAATTACAATTTATTTTTCCAAATTACACGAAAAATACAAAAGTTGATACACCACCCGAAGAAGCAGAGCTTGTGTTCGGGGGTGGTTCAGTTCAATATATAGAAAAAAAAAACTTATACTAAACAATTACTTAAGCAATACATAATTTGGAGAAGTATGACAAAAATGATGTATAATAGGTTAGAACATGTTCTATTTTCAATACAAAGGTACGAGGTAATACAATAATAATACATAACAATTTATTTGTTCAATTTTTGTAAAAAACAAAGAAATTAAGTTCTATTCAAATTTTAAAGTTTAATATGAAAAATGTTATAACAGTATTAGTAGATAACAGAAGTAATAAATATATAAATTTTCTAATTTTAGACCTAAATTGTTTGTTGTTTAAGCTATTTAGATCAGGATGGTTGGTAATAAATGAATTGAATTAAATGACTGCAAAAATACAAGAAAACTACTAAAAACTAAGAAAAATTGCTTGAATTTTTTGGTGAAAATACTAGTCTATTCATCAGATTTGTGTGTATTCTAGATTTACGTATTATGTTGACCCAGTTATGTAGGCTTGTAATTAGTTAATTGGTTATACGGTTAAATGGAAACAGCAAACACCGTCTTTCAGTATCAAAATTAAAATTATAACAAGATTTATTTATTTATGCTTATTTAGAGTTCCTATAATATTCAATGTAAGTAAATGCACAAACACTCTGTACAATGCAAAATACAGCACAAATTAAGAAAATAATTACTTTATATTTTAAAATTTACCCAAAAATAATTTTAAAAATGTTGAAAAAATATCGTTAAATAACAAAAAAATGACCAAATAATGACATTACATTCTAAAATTGACTTAAAATTGAAATTTGAGGGAAAAGGACCAAAAAGACCCTAACAATTACCATTTATATACTTACATTTAAATTCTGGTTCAAATCCCGGCTATAGTAGGCCTATTGAATTTTTTAGTCTGACCCTACCTTTCTACCTTTCTACAGTGGAAATGAGAAAATTTTGGAGATATTTTATAATTAGCCTATGTGATTAATAGTTCTGAATCAAGTGCTAGAGACTCGGTATGAAAACCAATGCCGTACCGCCAAGAAAACATTCAACACAATGATCAGACCTTATTTTGAAATCTTAGGTGCAGTTAAAAAAATCAATTCCTTTACATTATTTTATTACAAGAATTTTTAAGACAAAATGTTGCATCTCATAGTAGCCTATACAGTACTTACTTACTTACTCAATGGCAATAGACAATTCCTCAGCAAGCTAAAGGAACATTATCTATTTTATGGAACCCGAAGGTCCATTGCCGCGCTTACCTGAGCCCGCCATTCAACCCTATTCTGTGCTAACTCCATCCAACCATCCCTCGCAAATCCTACTTCCCTTCAATATATTCTAATATTGTCCTGCCACCTAGGTTCAGGTCTCCCAAGTGGTCTTTTCCCTTATGGTCTCCCATTTAATACATTTTAGATATGTCTTTCTTCCCCCATGTCCAGCCCATTTCATCCTCCGTGATTTAATTACCCTTACTATATCCGGTGAAGAGTAGGCCTACAGGTTATGAAACTCGTCGTTATGCAGCTTTCTCCAGTCCCCATTTTCATCTCTCTTAGGCCCAAATATTTTCCTAAGCACCCTGTTTTCGAACACTCTCAGATTATGCAAGGGACCATGTCTCACATCCATATAATACAACAGGCATAATAATTCTCTTATAAACTTTAATTTTTAGATTTCTAGACAGAAGACAAGAAGATAAAAGTTTCTGAATTGCATGAAAACAAGCATTTCCTAGTTGAGGCGACACTTAACTTAACATAAGATGTTTGTATAATATGCCCCATGTCATTTTCTTTATTTAAGTCTTTCCAAAACTATCATATTACTAATGTATTGATCTGTTTCCTTCATTGTGTAGTTTTCATATTGTATGTCTTTCTTGTTTTTTTTCTGAATATTTTTGGTTGTAGTATTAATTTAAATATTTTTTAGTATTACATTAAATATATAATATTAGCGCTGTAAAACTGGTGTAATTAGTATAAGAGAATATTGTAATTGGGCAATGAGCCTATTGTATTCTCAACAAAATAAATAATAAATAAATAAATATATATTTTAGAATTTACAATAATGTTCTCTGTACAAAATTTGTTGCAGATTTTCCCCGTGTTTGTGGAAATACAAATCCCTGCCCTGCATTCTCCCATCTCCCGGCATCTCTGTTACAATTAAAACTCTCCCCTTTGTGACACGGAGGGGGGTGGGAGGGCTGTTTATTTTTAATGAAGCCGTTATTTTTTGGATTTTGTATTGTATTTATTTTCTTACACTGCAAATGGGTCAACAACCCGGTGGCAGTGGTGCAATAAATACCAGCCATACAGTACATATATACAAAAATGACACAACACATTAAATATCACATTATATACATATACATTACACATTAAATAAATACCATCCATACATATATACAAAAATGACACACTATACATACACTTACACATTAAATATCGCAACATGTATCCACGTACCTGGTATTAAAAATATATATATATATTTTTTTTTTTCCATTTAAAACTATAACATAAAAAATTGCATAATGTGAATATTTTAGAACAAAAAATTATACATTTACCCTATTCAATATATTTTTAAAAATTTTGACGTTAGCAGGAAACGTTTCGAAGATTTCTGCAGGTAAATCATTCCAATCCTGAATCCCTCTATTTAAAAAAGAAAATTTGGCAATATTTGTTCTCTGAGATCTACCCCTTATTTTGTATTTGTGATCCTTCCTACTTTTGTAATCTGGTTCTTTAATTTTGCTATGAAGCTCTTCCCATGCCAGTTGTTTCGTGTATACACAATACATACATTTTAATCTATTTATTTTTCTTCTGGATTCTAAAGATTTCCACCCTAGTGTTTTTAACATAGCCGTAACGCTGTCAGTTTGTTGGTGCTTATTCATAACAAATCTTGCAGCTTTTCTCTGCACCATTTCTAACTGTGTTATTAGACCTGCCTGATACGGATCCCATACACTTACAGCATATTCCAAATTTGGTCTCACTAATGATTTATAAGCTAACTCTTTGGTTTTTAAGTTGCTACCCCTTAATGCTCGAAATACGAAGTGCAATGTTTTATATGCCTTGCTAATTAAATTTCCTATATGTGTATTCCAGTTCAATTCCTTATTGAGAGTTATTCCTAAATAATTGCACGATTCTACTCTCGTTATAATTTCATTTTCCATTTCATAATCATAGCAAAATTTTACCCTTTTGTTAGTGAAAGATATTGCTTTACTTTTGCGTGCGTTTATTGTCATCCTATTTTCAGAAACCCATTTTTCTGTGCGAACTAAGTCTTCTTGCAATAACTTCGCATCTAATTCATTACAAATTTCCCTGTATATGATGCAGTCATCCGCAAACAATCTGATATGAGATTGGATCGATTTTGGTAAGTCATTTATAAATAATATAAAAAGTAGTGGACCGAGTACGCTTCCTTGGGGTATTCCAGACGTAACTGGAGTCTCACGGGACAATATGCCATTAACACGCACTCTTTGGGTTCTGTTATATATGAATTCCTTAATCCAACCTACTACGCGCTTATCAATTCCCAATTCGGCAAGTTTGAGCATTAAAATGTCGTGAGGTACTGTATCAAAGGCCTTTTGGAAGTCAATTATAATACCATCGACCTGTCCTCCTTTGTCTAAAATATCAGCAATTTCCTGATATAGACCTAACATCTGTGACTCGCAAGAATAGCCCTTCCTAAAACCATGTTGTCTTGCAAAAAGCAAGTTATATTTATTACAAAAATCCCTAATATATGCTTCAATGAGTCGCTCCATTTGCTTACACACTATAGACGTTAAGCTTATCGGTCTATAGTTTCCAGGATCAGTTCTATTCCCTGCTTTATAGATAGGAATTATTATGGCTTTTTTCCAGTCCGGTGGAATATCACTGTTATTAAGTGAAACATTAAATAACACCCTGAGATAAGGGACAATTTTTTCTTGTCCTAATTTAATAATGTCGCCTGATATCTCATCTGGTCCCATAGATTTTCCCTTACGCATATTACGTAAATTTGCGAGAATTAAAGAGTCTTTTATTTTCAACGGCTCGTGACATCTTTCGGCTAAGTTTGTTAGAAGAGTGTCATCCGCTTTTTTTTGTTGACTGAATACTTTAGCATAACTTTGGCTCAACTGTTCTGCTTTTTCTGAATTGTCTGTTATTATGTTACCTTCCTCACCTTTCAACATCTGTATGTCGCCTTTATTTTTTCTTAGCCTTCTTATGTATTTATAGAAACTGTTTGAATTTCTAGACTGTAGAAGATTTGATAAATATACGTTTTGAGCATCCCGTTTCTCTTTAATCAGTTGTTTTTGAATTTCTTTGTATTTATTTTGGAAAGATTCTCCTAATTTCCTTTTATTATATGCTGTTCTAACTTTTCTCTTCAGTTTTAGGATTCGATCATTATAGTATTCCGGATCTTGGTTTTGCTTTAGTTTAGCTTTTGGAACGAATGTGTTAAGCCCTTCATGTACTATAGCCTTAAAATTTTGCCACATTTTGTCTATACTAGAACCCTCTCCAGCCCACTGCGGAAATTTATTTTCTAGATACTTTTGGAAACCGCTTTTATTTGCATATTTATATTTCCAAAGGAATTTGTTATTATTATTACAGTTATTTTTAACATTGTTTCTTTTAAGCTCCCATTGTATTCGTAAAGTCACACACAGATGATCACTAATACCTGGAAAAATTTCTGTATTGAATAAAAAATCGTATGGCCGTATCAGACAGATATCTAACACATTGTTGCCCCTTGTAGGTTTTTCTATTACCTGTGTTAGCCCACAGTCATTAATTAACGTACTTGCTAATATTTGTGAAGGACTGCCTTCTATCTTGGTTCCTGACCAGTCAATACGTGGATAATTGAAGTCTCCCATTATTACCATGTCTGTGTTTAAGAATGTGCCAGAACAAGCATGATATAGTTTTTGTAATATTATATTTTCATCACCAGGTGGCCTGTAACCACCGATAACTCTTAGTAACCGTCTGTCGCTATCACTTACTATATTTACGCATAAAAGCTCGCAATCTGAGTCTGTCCATTCTAAAAAGCTTGTAAGTTCATCCCTAACGCAAATAAAGACACCCCCTCCCCTAGAACCCCTGTCTCTTCTGTAAACGGCATAACCTTTCGGAATGAATTCATTATTATTTATTCCCTCCCGTAACCAAGATTCTGTACCGACTATAACGTGTGGTTGTTGTATTTCGATAAGAGTTTGAAATTCAGGACCTTTATTGACTATACTTCTACAATTTACCTGCAAAAAACTTAAAACGTTACCTGAGTCATATTTTAAACTTTTATAACTCCATGTTGCCGTTGGGACACCTCTCTGACTAATTCTCCTTCAGTTACCTTGGGCAGCATATCTACTAATAACATTTTTAAACAAACCGCCCATGAAGGACGATCCTCTTCTATTTAGATGTAGACCGTCCCGTCCTATTTCACTATCGTTAATCCAACAATTTGGGTCCACAAAGACTAGATCAAGATGTTGACAGACCCATTCAATCCCTTCATTTACACTGTCCACATATGCACTTGGAATGTCTCTACGTCTCAGAACACCACTTACTATTACCTTTGCATTTACGAATTTCTTCTTCGCTGTAGTACATAAGTCCCACATTTCACCAGTTACATGGTCAGCTGATTTTGCACTTTTTAGATTGTTAGTGCCGACATGCAAGATCACTACTTTTTCTTTCTCCCCACCTTCCATAGACTCTATTCGCCGCCCCATTTGCTCGATCCTGATTCCCGGGCAACAGTCCACCACTGCACCTGTCATTTTACATTCAGTATCAATGAATTTTATGATTGAGTCACCCATAATTCGAGCTTCTGGGCTCTTCATATCATTTGATTTCTGAATCACTGCTTTCGTCGATATGTTTTCTGCTTCTTTTTGAACCAATAACTTTTCCTTCAATGAACAATTTTCGGCATTTAGTTCTTTTATTTTCTGGTTAGCAACCTCTAGTTCTTTTATTAGCTTTCTAATCTCTTCCTCTTTCTTCTCGAGTACTGCGGTTTGGTTAATTTGTGAGGAGCAGTCAATACATTTCCAGGAGTCACTGACAGCACTTACATTTGCACACTTAAGATGGTGCCACTGCTCACAATTTAAGCATTTTATGCCCGATCTTAGGATTTTCTTGCACACCTTACACTGGAACTTATTTGCTCCTTTAGGTGTTAATTTTAAATTCCTACTGCCTGCCATTGTTGATCTTATGCTTCCAATTTTCTAACGGTCACCAACTATGAAATCAAGTTTTTACACTTATTTAGTGCAGATTTTGTACTTCCAATCACAGCATATAAGTCACACCACTTAACACTTATTCCACAACAACTATCAGAAACAGGCTCTTAAGTTTTCCCAGAAAAACTGTTACTTTCCTCGGAGCGTGACCCGTATGTCTCCCGACCGTTACGACCGTTTATGTTGATGCGAGAAGAACCTACCCCAGCCAATATATCTAAACTGTGTATCAATACTACAGCACTTACAATAAAAATTAAATGAAGTAATTTGCAATTTTTACTTCCTCAGCCCGTATCATAGGTAAATAAAGGCCTTGCGTTCTGAGGTCCCTCAATCCAGAAATACGAGGCGCATCCAGAAAGTAGGTTTCCCTGGGCCCGTTTACAGAAACAAAACACAATTTCAAGAAAATAATTATTGCAACAGACACAGCAAGTGCTCAGCTATTTTTAACAAATTCGCCACCGGAATTGTAACATTTGTCATACCGTGGCACCAACTTTTGAATACCTATGTCCTAGAAGTCAGCCGCTTGCGATTTGAACCACCGTGTGACAACAATGTCATATTTTCTGTCATTCCTTGAGGTGTATGAAAAGATGGATATCACTGGGAGCATGGTCCGGGCTGTAGAGTGGATGTTTAAACTCTTCCCAACCGAATTTCTGCGGAAGAGTTGCTGGGAGGTGTTTAAAAATCCACTCTACAGCCCGAATCTCGTTCCCAGTGATTTCGATCCTTTCCTACACCTCAAGAAATGACACAGAATGAAAGATGCGGAAATGTTGGTTACACAGTGGTTCAAATCCCAGGCGGCAGACTTCTACGACACAAGTGTTCAAAAGTTGGTTCCACAGTATGACATATGTCTCAATTCCTGCGGTGAATATGTTGAAAAATAGCTGAACACTGGCTGTATCTGAATCTCACTTTATGGACGTGCCTCGTATAAAGGTTATAGAAAGTAATACGCTTTTTGCGTTTGTACGTTTGCAACTGTCTAGCTCTCTGATCCAACTGATCCAATCTCAGAAGATGTTTAGTTATCTGTTATTCCCCTTAAATTATTCAGACCTAAGCCAAGGTAGTAGCCAAACAGATCAGGCATAGGGTACAGCATGTTTCTATGTTAGGCCTACAGCCTATTTCTGTTCCGTAGCCCACTTTGTTGTTGGCGACTAATTTCCCACAGCCAATTTAAATTTAAATGCACGCACTTTTATATTTATTCTGTTTCCATGGCAACCGGTCCGTGCTCAGTGCTGGAGTAATTTGGATTTACATCCCATCCATTCTCCAATGGTTATCACCAATCTGACATAGCAATGTAATGCTGAACGATTGAAATTAAATTAAAAAAAAAAAAAAAAAAAAAAACATCCCATCCACCGCCACCTGTGAGTAACACAGCGCTCGTCAATTGTTTTAGCTATTACTGAAAAAGCAGGAATACGTACAAAGCCTGCCATGTTTTTTTTTTTTTTCCAAAGAAACCTGGAACATATTGATCAATAGGGCTATAGTTGTCTATTTTATAACGTGTTGATGACCAACATAAGTAGGTCTATTAGCCTATAATATTCAATAGGCTTTTGCAGTTGTACAGTCGAGGGTATACGCAGGTATACGCCATATATTCTTTGCTTAATCTTATTTGTTAGTATATGCCCTAGCTTCTCTGCCTATACCTTCTGTTTCGAAAACTTTTATCAATTGAGGCTATTTGTCTTTTCACATATTTAGGCCTACATATTTGTCTATTTACAGGGACGTAGCCAGGATTTTGATTCAGAAGGGGCCCACCGGAGATCTGGGGATATTCCCTAGATTTTTTTGCGTAAAATTATCGAGAAACTTCATCTTGACGTAATTTTTAGGTAGAAACAAAATAGTTTTTTTAAACCCATAACTTACCACACTTTTTACAGCTTCATTTATTTATAATGTCAAGGCACGCAGATATCTGAAATTTTCACCCTAGACGGAAGAAGGATAATGAATATAGGCCTAAATGGGCAAACATTGTTCGATTTGGAGGGAACTCACTATGCAGGGGTTTTATAGGCCAGGGAACTCGAATCTGATGTTATTTTTCCCATGCTGCGCTTTCTAATCGTGGAATTCACTTCAAAGTCGGATTTATAGCTGTTACATTAATTAGGCCTATCAATCTTTTAGTTTAGACCTATGAATGTTTCGCGTGCAAAGTCATCATAAATATAATATTTTAATTGTTTTGGTCTTAATTTTTAATCTTCTGATTAATTATCGTGGGCGAAGCCGCGGGGATCTGCTATAAGCTATAAAAAGCTATATCTATCATTTGCTGAGGGAATAGTTTGAATGTGATATGCCGTTTTTCCTCATTTCAAATTCTAAATACCTAAGTTATATAAAGATCTAGAGCAGGCCTGTCCAACCCGCGGCCCTCGGGCCGCATGCGGCCCGCTCTCACAGTTTTGTGGCCCGCGGATAATTCTAATACGACAACCAATAAGGCACAACTTCACTGCAGTTTCCGGGAATTTTTGGATGAGCTGCAAGCCCAATATAGATATCTATCACTCCACGCAAATGTACTCTGGCTGAGTGCAGGTAATGCACTGAGGAATGAGATTCCAGTATTTTAAAAGGACAGTAGGCCTACCAAAGATAGTGAAAATCTTGTTCGACGGGTGGAAGATCCAGACTTTCTAAGGCAGTTTGCTTTCATGACTGACCTGACACAATACTTGAATGAGTTGAACCAGAGAGTTCAGGGCAAAAATCAAAGTGTTTCAGGGTTAGTGGTCATGTTAATGGTTTTAAAATTCTGTAATCAACTTTATCAAGAAATTATTTAACACACTGTCCATGTTGTCAAAAGCTGTCAGGAGAAATATTGAAGATGGTAATTTTCTGAGTTTTGTGAAAATATTGAAGTTATTATTCAAGAATTCAATGAAAGATTTTCTGACTTTGACAATATTAAAGGTAAACTGCTGCTTTTTAATGACCCTTTGAATATGGATATTGAGAATCAGCCATCCATGTATCAACTGGAGCTCTGCGATCTTCGGGCTGATCCTTTTCTTCAAACCAGGTCTGAAAGAGGGCTCAACTTTTTAAGCTACTTCCAGAGGGCAGGTTTCCTCAGCTTAGAGATTTTGGTTTGCAGCTTTCCTCAATGTTTGGAAACACTTATATATGTGAGAGTGCTTTCTCCAACACGAAATTCATAAAAAATGAATATAGGAGCTGTCTCACTGATGATTCCTTGTTACACCTACTAAAACTGGCAGTTACTATCATAGAAGTGGACATCCATATTTTAGTGAAGCAATCTGAAAATAATCAGTGCTCACATTAAGTTCTAATTTCGGCCTACTGGTAATGAATCCTATTTCAACAACTTGGTCTGCTGTACTTTACTGTTATATTTATGTGAGTGAAACTTTTAGTGTTTGGCCCTCAGCATCAATTGTCGAAATATTTTGGCCCCCAGTACTTCTGAAGTTGGACAGGCCTGATCTAGAGTCTGAAAATCGAAAGTCCTTCATAAGTTAATTTCCAATTTACAAAATACAAAACCCGAGCGGCGCCGGGCCTTTTAAGCTAGTTTAAGAATATTTTAAACATATGGCATGCTGAAAATCCTTTTTGTGATGTTAGCGAATTTTTTGAACAATAGAAACATTCAATGTTTAGGCCTAATGTTTTTGTATTTTACTATTGACAATTCCATAAGGTACCTTCTGTATGTTGATGACTGCAGTTTATTGCGTAAATGAAATTAAATTGAAGTTATTTATTTATTTATTTATTTAACCTGGCGGAGTTAAGGCCATTAGGCCTTCTCTACCACTCAGCCAGGGCAAAAACATGAAATACATAATGATAACAATAATAATGATTAAAAATAAATTAAAAAAGAACTGATATACATGAACACAAGAAACGAACATTAAATACAAAGAAAAAATTAGAACATATATACATGAATAATTAAGATACATTAAATGATAAATAAGAAATTAATTGTTACGAATATGATTGAGTTATATAAAAGCATTAAGTGATAGAAACTGAAATTAACATAGGACATGAAAAAGATTATTAAGTACTACGTATATGTGCTGTTAACTGCGATCTGAAGGTTGACAGTGACCGGCAGTCCTTGATGTGAGATGGTAAAGAATTCCACATTCGGATGACTGAAGTAGTAAACGATGATGAGTAAAGAGATGTATGATGTTTAGGTATTGCGAGAATATGATATTGCCTGGACCGAGTGTTTAGGTTATGATGAGATGAAAGAGTTTGAAAGCGTGATGACAGATAGTGAGGACAGGAAGTGTGAAGTGTGAAGTGTGAAGTTAAAGATTCTGCTAAATTTATGGTAATAATTAAATAATTTTATTAAGACATGTCTCATGTTAACTGCTTCTTTGTAGGCCAAAAATTAAAACATCACTTCCACTAAAAGTTTCCCGAAAAATTAAAAAAGGCATTTACCCTGTTAAAATTTTCTGCTACATCTCTCCTCCTATGTCATTTACTAATACAGTATTTAATAAAAACAATGTAAACTGATATAACAAAATGCCAGAATGCTTTTGTTTAATCAGTGATAATTTCAATTACGATATGCTGAAAATAAGCTTTTTTTTTTTTAAAATTAATTTCCGAGTTAAGCTCCAGATTGATTAACTAAGCAGGACTTACGGAAGAACACAAGTCTAGTTAAAAAAAAAATCACATAAAAATCCAGCATCAGCTGAAATATACAGTTTTGTGATATCTTGACAATTGCACACTCACATAAAAAAAGTATAACTGGTCGGCTACGGGATTTGAACCAGGAACCTCCAAAATGCGAGTCCAAGACGTTACCATCTCGGCCATCTCGCTCAGTTTCACGGTCTACTTTAATAAGCATATGTGACGGAATAGTGTTATTTGTCATAGCTAACTGTGTTGCAATTTCCAAAGCCGTATATGATCAGTGTAAAACAATGTGTTGCCATGATAACTGATTTTCATTCGATAAATTCTATCTAATATATTACCATAAAATAGGCACTAAATTGGGCATTACTCCGGTACCGTTCAACCGATTTGGCCCAATATCAATAGGCTTCTTCCCATGGACGTTATAAATGCGTATACCAGGTTTCATAAAAATCCGATAAAGCGTATTTGAGTTATCGCGCAAACAGACACAAGGACGGACGGACAGACGGACTGACATTTTTCCGTCCCCCACACAATTTCACAAACTACCATTCTGGCACTTAATAAAAATCAGGTAAACTGATATAACAAAATGCTAGAATGCTTTCGTTTAAGTTAATCAGTGATAATTGCAATATGCAGAAAATAAGTTATTTTTGTTATCGATTTCCGAATTAAGCTCCAGATCGATTCATTAAGCAGGGCTTACGGAAGAACAAAGGTTTAAAGTTTGATAAGCATATGTGAAGGAATATGATGAAGGTAGTACGTAAAAAGTTGCAATTTTTTAAAAATATCATTCGAATTTTGTTACCAATGCATTTTTATTTTATTTTTTAAAATGCTGTATTTCATCTCTACGGTAAAAGATAAATTATGAGAATCTAATATAAACATTGAAAATAATGACCTACGATGGTTGTAGAGAAAAATGTAAAAATATGTATCAAACACAAAATAAATAATAAAATCTGTAGGCCTAAGCCAAAAAACTTTCACAGTTTTTGTCATCTCTGTAAAACCTGCAAAAACTAAATCAGTAGGCTTTGGAAATAAGCCACTCATATATTAAACAGACTATAAGAAACTCACAGTTCACCTATGCATGATCTATTCTTACTAAACCCCTACTGACTACAAACTATTAAGCATTTAGTGTTTGTGATAATTTGTATGCAGTGCAATGGGGGTGGAATGGGGGGGTTTAAATAATTACCAGTCACTCAATCAGTGCAATGGCTTGCGTTTCTTGTTGATTACGAGTCGAGGTTCGAACCATTGATCTCTCATAAAATGTGCAGTAAGCCCCTCGCTCTCTAGAGATCACAGGGTTTGTTAGTTCCACCCACTTCCAACCTGGATTCATTAGCTCTAGTTTTTTTTCGCTATTGTGCGCACTTTTATAAGCGAATATGTTTGACTTTCCATAGAGATCTGCTTTCATTTAATTTCAAAATGTCCATTACTTTGACTCTGTAGAGCTAAAACGACTCTTAATGCAGTTGGATTCTAGTAATTAGAGTCAGTGATCCAAATAATAGTTCTGTGCCCAACTATTTAGCCACATCGCCTGAACTATTTGCTTGCCATTGTACGAAGCCGCTCAGAGAACGCTAGGTCTATTAGGGTACTTTCAATAAATAATACAGGCTTGGATGGATAATCTCATAGGGTAATATTGCAGAAGAAAATTATTAGAATCATAGCTCAAATACCTGATAGAACACATTGCAAACCTTATTTTATAAAATATAAAATACTGGCAATAGTAAATTTGTATATATACACTGTATTCTTAAATATTTAATACACTATTCCACCTTTACCCTTAACATATAATATACAACTTATTATGAAAATGCATTTCGGCGTATGCTGCGCCATCTTCAGTTCAAATAAGATGTAATGAACACCACAATTCTTCTCAAATAATGTTGTTTATGAAATTTGTTAATTGGTAACCTAGGTCACCGTTGTAGTCAAGTCAAATAAATGATTTTGGTCAATTATGTTTTCATTAAGGATGTTATTTCTGTTCTTATAAATTTGAAAGTTTTCCAATGTAGATTCTTCTTATTTATTAAGCAAAATCAACATATGTATAATGTAAGGTCAGAAATTCACAATCATAACACCAGAAACTGCCAGTTAATTGAAATTCCGCAGCACCGGCTTGATAAAACCATGCAGAGTTACTGTTATGTAGGCATTAAACTATTTAATAAGTTGCCACAAGTTTTAACTAATTTACCATATAAATTATTTTGCAAGAGATTACATTCTTGGCTGATCGCCAATCCATTTTATACTAGGTGTGAATTTACTGATTTTAATTTTTCTGTTACTGTTATGTTACCAAATTATGTATTGGTCTTGCTCTTTATTGGATGTAATCAGTGTACTTTTACTTGTTGACTTCGTCTATTGCAGTTGTACAACTGTTTAACGACAATAAAATTAATTGAATTGAATTGAATTGAACACAGACCTATCCAAAGGCGGCCCTTGAAAATTATTATATCGGCCCACAGAATAAAGAAAACTATAATACAAATAATATACTGGTAAATATAGTTATTAACTGCCAGAAAGGTATTTACTGAGATTGTGTGGCGGACGGAAAATGCCTATCCGTCTGTCCGTGTGTCTGTACGCGCGATAACTCGAATACGCTTTATCATATTTTCATGAAACTTGGTGTACGCATTCATAACGTCTATGGGACAGGAAGAAAGTATGGAATGGAAATCAACATAGGTAAATCGAAGGTGATGAGGATATCGAAGAGAGAAGAGCCGCTTCAAATTATCATGGGAAATCAAGAATTAGAGAACGTGAACCAGTTCAAATACTTAGGAAGTGTACTGACGAAAGATGCCTATTGCACCAAGGAGATAAGATCAAGAATTGCCATGGCCAAGAAAGCATTTATGAAGAAGAGAACTCTGCTAACTAGTAGTCTGAACCTAGAGCTACGTAAAAACCTGGTGAAGTGTTATATTTGGAGTATTGCTTTGTATGGATCAGAGACATGGACTTTGAGGAAATTAGAGAAGAAATATTTAGAAAGTTTTGAAATGTGGTGCTGGAGACAGATAGAAAATATAAAGTGGATGGACATTGTGACAAACGAAGAGGTTCTGAGTAGAGTGGGTGAGAAGAAGTCAATCATACACACAATTCGTCAGAGGAAAGCAAACTGGGTTGGGCACATTCTCAGAAGGAACTGCTTATTACATGATGTAGAAGGAAGATTGGAGGGTACAACTAGACTTGGAAGAAGAAGAATTCAGCTGTTGGACGATTTAAGGGAAAAGCGGAAATATTGGATGCTGAAGGAGGAAGCAGAGGATAGACAGTTTTGGAAAACAAAATTCGCGTACCAAGTTTGAAAACCTGCCGGAAGGCAGAATACTTACTACTACTACTACTACTACATGGGAAAAAGCTTATTGATTTTGGACCAAATCAGTTTACTAGTACCAGAATAATATCCAATTTAGCGCCTATTTTGTGATAGCATATTACACTGTTTTATCAAATGCAAATAAATTCTCATGACAACACATTGTTTTACAGTGTTCATATACGGCTTTGGAAGTTGCAATAGAGCTACTTTTGACAAATAACACTACCCACATATTCCTTCAAATATGCTTTAGACCTTTCTTTTTCCGTAAGCCCTGCTTAATGAATCGATCTGAAGCGTATCTCGGAAATCGATCAAAAATTACTTATTTTCTGCATATCATAATTGCGATTATCAGCTGATTAAACAAAAACATTCTGATATAGTCACCGCTTTTAAAGGATCCTCAGGCGGCTACCCTCTAATTTAGTATCTCTACCCCAACCCTGACCAAACCCTCCATAAACACCTCCATAAACATCTTGGGGTTGAAAAGCCGAAATGGAAGGAAGGGAAATGTTGCGCGTGCCTAAGCATAAGATGCGCATTGTTGCCACAGTTTAAAAACCTTGCAGCTGATTTCCACAAATCTGGAGAAACAACACAAGTGACATTGCAACAAGGCCTGACCTGGTGGCAGGGACCACCGCATTTGTTTAGGGGTGGGTAGACCCTAATAATCTTTTCCAGATGAGGTAAGTGGTCCGACTTAAAAGCGTTTAGGGGTGGGTAGACCCTAATAATCTTTTCCAGATGAGGGAAGTGGTCCGACTTAAAAGTGTTCCGCTCGCTTTGTAGCCGACTGGGGTTCGTTTGGGCGCGAAGACTTATACCTTGTTATATCAGTTTATCTCATTTTATTATTATTAGGCTATTATTATTACTAATTTTCCAAAACAAGTTGAGAACTAATATGCATTATGAATGCTGGGGCTATAGTTGAAATTCAAAAATTCAGAAAACTTATAGTAGAATCTTAATAGGCCTATTACCATACAACAATCTGCACTAAAGGAAAATAACAAAGCAAACAACAAATAAACAAAATACAAACATGCAGTGGCGCCAACTTATATGGGCCCGTGGGGCTCAAGCCCACCCAATAATTTCCCGTGTCTTATCATAATAAATTACTTATTGCTGTTACTCAAAATTGTGTTTATTTGTTGAATCATTGTAAAACGAAAATCAGGCTATTGTAGACATATATAGTACGATCTTTCCTAGTTCCAATTCTCTCACGATAATTTGAAATCGTTCCACAATTCATTACATTTTTACGTCTGTCAGTACGGTTTCCACAGCCACCGCTGTTCTAAAGACTGTATACTTAAGGAGAGCGCAGAAAAGTTAGATTTAGAATTTAGACGATGCTTGTGAGAAAAAAATCACAGGAAGGTCATTAATGAACAAGGCAAAAAATTGTGATATAAGACAAAAGTGTGAAAATTGATAACTGGTTAAAAAGAAACAGTGTGTAGAAAGAATGAATTAAAAATTTCAACAAGGGACAATAAATCACGAAAAAGATAGTGTGACTGGGGAGAATAGGATCCTGGTCTAAGGAAAGACGAAGAAGATAATTTACTCCAGTCAGGAGAAACATATTTTGGAACACTCTGCCCTATATAATTTTATTTTAGTAGGTACCTAAAACAAAAAAGTTTATATTATAGTATTATTAAAAAGGATTTCCGTTAAATAGGCTACACAATTCTTTTTCTGGCGTCTGAATTACATTGATTGTTATGAATTATTACAAACAAATACAACGTTTCTTACTCAATTCTATATTTATCGGAATTGTCATGTAAGTCCATTTCCTGAATCAAACAAGGGGAGAGTTGTACAAATTTGAAAATCTTTGAGCCCACCTAATATTTTTCAAAAGTTGGCGCCACTGCAAACATGCCTATGTCAAATAAAGCATAATGAACACAATCATACGTAACGTTGGAAATAATATAACCTACAGGATGTCCACATTCTGGAAAGTCAAAGAAAGCCACTGAAAGTCAGGAAAATTGAAATTGGTCAGGGAAAGTCAGAGAAGAAGTCGGGAAATTTGTGAAAAAAAAAATGGAATAGCCAGGGACAATTACTAGCTCCAGTGAACGAAATGAGAGAGGCATGTGTTTTGCTGTAAACCAGACTGTGAAAGTAATTTTCTTTTCAGTATAGCAAACATGCCTAATTTTGCAGTATCTTTTTATTTTATTTATTGCAAAATTGGGAACAGTAGTGGAAATATTTCATCTAATTCATCAAAGAGAGCATCTTCTCTTCTATTTTATACATTTTTTTGTATTTTTCCATTACTGTTCCTGATTTTGCAGTTAAAAAGATAGGCTACTGAGAAATTAGGGGTACTGCGAAATTAGGCACCCTACTTGAGCTAAAAATTTCTTATTTTTATTAAGGGAAGGAGGAGGTTGATTTTTTTCGTTCCTTTTACGAAGAACCTTCAAAACGTTGATTCCTGTGGTTAGAAAAAGGTAAGATTTTTTGTCATAGAAAGTCAGGGAAATTTATTTTGAAATTTCTGTGGACACCCTGAATATAACAATATTACACAGCCTATCTATCTCTATATATATAAAACGCTTTGTCCTAACTGACTGAATGAATGACTGACTGACTGATTGACTGAATTACAGGAATCAACGTACAGCCTAAACTATAACAGGTAGAGACTTGGAATTTTGACAGTACCTTCGTTTCATAATGTAGGTGCTCACTAAGAAAGGATTTTGAAAAATTCTGATTCTAAATGCCAAAAATTAAATGTTTTTGAAAATACTTAATCCCTTTTTACATAGAATTATCAATTCCAAATCACAGAATATATTGTTGCCAAATGGTATCAGATGGGCTTGGAAAAAACAATTGAAATGCACTTTTGACAAATAAGAAAAGTTATCAAAATAATTCATGTTATAAATAAATATTACAGAATGAAATCCACTAAAATAATGGAATCACATAACTTTCTCTACCCTGGACATAGAGAAAACAAAACGAGGTATGGTAATGTGTATATTATTATATTATATCGCAGGTTTTTGGAGAGAAAAGTATGAAAGTGATAATGCTTTATGGTAACATAAGAGTGGGAAATTTCCCGCCTCGATATTACAATTTTATGTTACAGGAATTTCTGTTTCTTCTTATTTAAACCTCTACCAGGCTTGCTGTGCACTGTACAAGCGATGGGATGCAAAATTCTAGATCCTCTATGAGCCATAAAAAACTATATCAAGCGTTTTATAAGGGAATAGTTTGAGTGTAATAAGTCGTTCTTCCTATTTCAAATTATAAATGCCTATATACGGACCTAGAATTTAAAATTGAAAATCCTTCATAAGTTAATTTCCAATTACAAAATACAAAACCCGGGCGACGCCGGGTCTTTTAACCTAGTAGACTATATTGAAAATGCAACTCTTATTGTAGAGTTATATCGATAACTGATATTTATAGATACTTGTAAATAATGTGAATAAATATTTTAAATTTTTGAAAACAACAATTATTTTGGAAAATAGGGTGCAGGAGTTTAACAAATTCAAGTCCACAATAATTTAAATTAAATATTATAACTGGGCAGTCAAACAATAGGCCTAAATGCTCAAACTGTTCGAGAAATATTTTCACAAATGCAGTAAGTTAATTCCATTTGACATTACACAGCTTGAAAATCACAGTTCAAGTTGAAACTTTGATACCCCACTTCATCCACGATGTTAATTTTCAAGAGGTTGTTAGAAGAGACACTTGATCGTTGTCTTCAAAAGCATTAAATGTTGGGAGAAAAAACTACTGAATTATCATTTCAATGTCCTCACAAAATCCGGGAAATTATTAGTTTTGGTACGCATTAAGCGTAGATTTTAAATTATTTATTGGACTTGTTATGTTACTCTATAGGCCTATTGAAATTATTGAAGTCATTATAGTATACACTTTTTAAATTTTAAATTACAGACTTTTCTACACAATAGATTTTAACCAATACTAACAAAAGACCTAGTTTTTAACTTGTTTTGTTATGACAATGCATTGGTTTTGAATAAAGTACATTACATAATTGAATTATTCTGCTGCCATCTCTATATAGGCTATATAAGAGGCTTTGTCCTGACTGACTGACGGAGAATCAACGTAGATCCTAAACTACAGTATAATAGGTAGAGACTTGGAAGTTTGACAGTACCTTCGTTTCATAATGTAAGTGCTCACTAAGAAATGATTTTGCAAAATTTTGATTTTAAATGCCAAAAATCAAATGTTTTAAAGATACTTAATCCCTTTCTTACAAGGAATTATCAAATCCAAATCATAGTTCACATGACAACAGTGTATTGTTGGCATTGGTCTCAAATGGGTTTGGGAATAATTGAAACGGGTCTTTGGCAAATTAGAGAAGCTATCAATATAATTCATGTTATAAATGAATATTAGACTAAAGAATGAAATCCACGAAAATAATGCAGTCACATAACTTTCTCTATCCTGGTCATAGAGAAAATACGAGGTATGATAATATGTTTTGGGGAGAGAAATATGAGAGTGATATTGCATTTCTGTTTAATTTCATCCCCAAAATGGTTTTATGGTAAATTGAGAGTGAGAAATAAATATTCCTCAAAGACAAAACAATTTTATGTTACCGGAAATTCTGTTTCTTCTTATTTCAACTCCTACCTGGCATGGTATGTAGAAGCAATGGGATGCAAAATTCTACATTCTCTATGAGCCATAAAAAAACTATATCAAGCGTTTTCTAAACGAATAGTTTGAGTGTGATAAGTCGTTCTTCGTATTTCAAATTCTAAATACCTATATAAGGACCTATAATTTAAAAATCGAAAGTCCTTCATAAGTTAATTTCCAATTACATAATAAAAAAAAACCCGGGCGACGCCGGGCCTTTTATGCTAGTAATTTTATAAGAGCAGATAGTTATATTTTCAATTCTGCACGCAGCCCTTGGAAGTCAGTTTATCAAGTCGAGTTGACCCTTAGCAGAAGTTGAATTTGACAAGTGTGGTCTAGATATTCTACGAAAACCGAATGATTCTATGAATAGTCTACTATGCCACCAAGTTAAATCTGCACGGCGATAGGGGAAGTGTTTTAGCGCTAGTGTCGTCCAGCTACCGCTATACGGAAGGGATGTAGGGGAAGCAGGTGGCGAAAGATCATAACATGGTTGCCAGATTATTCATTTGGACAGTGACTGTCTTAGGTGTCAGGTCATTTAAAAACACGGTAATTCTCAGCGCCCCTCTTCCAGCCAAATAACCCAACACAGTGGACAGGAAGTGGCAGCGTGGCGGCGGGGGTGGAAGAAGGGACAGCTCATTTTCTCCAGTTGGGACATGGTTGCCAGATTATTCATTTCAACGGCGATTGCTGAAGATGAGAGGTCACTTAAAAACACAGGAATTCTCAGCCCTCCTCTTGTAGCCAAATGACTGAACTCAGTGAATAGGAAGTGGCAACGTCAAAGGAGGGAGATCGAGATTTAAGGCACATTCCTAACATATTTTCTGCATGCAGAGATAACTTGGTGGCGTAGTACTTCTTTATTTTAACGTATACTCGAAGATAGCCTACGGGAATGATGACGTACCGAAGCATAATGCGTCCCTGCGTCCACCGTCGCGGTTCCGCAGGGATCTCGTAGATGGCACACGGTGCGATATAATCCTTTTTTTTCAAGCTGTTTTATACTCCTTTTAACTACGAGGCCATATCAGGAGTTAGGGACCTGCGTCTATATACTGTAGTAGGGTAGGCCATGGAACTATTGCTTGTCAACTGTTTCTATTGTCGGTATATTTAATGGAGTAAATTTCGAATGATATTAATTTAAATGGATATGATACAAGACGAAATGGTGAGGATGATTCATGGTATGTAAATATCCAATTCGGCATTTGCCTTTACGACTGGGGAAACCGTGAAAAAAATGCCTAATTAAAATGGGATAATTCAACGGTGGTATTAGTGGATCTCCAGAAGTGTCTTCCAATGTCACTACTCACTAACTCTCAGAGCTTTTAGGCTATCTAAGAAAGCTTTAGAAATTAAATTATACCATTCACAATTCAGTTTATGAAACTTATTTCTGTACTAGCTTAAAAGACCCGGCGTCGCCCGGGTTTTGTATTTTGTAATTGGAAATTAGCTTATGAAGGATTTTCAATTTTAAATTCTAGGTCCTTATATAGGCATTTATAATTTGAATTAGGAAGAACGACTTATTACACTCAAACTATTCCCTCAGAAAACGCTTGATATAGTTTTTTATGGCTCATAGAGGATCTAGAATTTTGCATCCCATCGCTTGTACAGTGCACAGCAAGCCTGGTAGAGGTTTAAATAAGAAGAAACAGAAATTCCTGTAACATAAAATTGTAATATCGAGGCGGGAAATTTCCCACTCTTATGTTACCATAAAGCCGTTTTGGAGATGAAATTAAACAGAAAGCATTATCACTTTCATACTTTTCTCTCCAAAAACCTGCGATATAATATAATAATATACACATTACCATACCTCGTTTTGTTTTCTCTATGTCCAGGGTAGAGAAAGTTATGTGATTCCATTATTTTAGTGGATATCATTCTGTAATATGTATTTATAACATGAATTATTTTGATAACTTCTCTTATTTGTCTAAAGTGCATTTCATTTGTTTTTTCCAAGCCCATCATATACCATTTGGCAACAATATATTCTGTGATTTGGAATTGATAATTCTATGTAAAAAGGGATTAAGTATTTTCAAAAACATTTAATTTTTGGCATTTAGAATCAGAATTTTTCAAAATCCTTTCTTAGTGAGCACCTACATTATGAAACGAAGGTACTGTCAAAATTCCAAGTCTCTACCTGTTATAGTTTAGGCTGTACGTTGATTCCTGTCATTCAGTCAATCAGTCAGTCAGTCAGTCAGTCAGTCAGTCATTCATTCAGTCAGTCAGGACAAAGCCTTTTATATATATAGAGATGATGTGGTTCAGGGCCGTCAGTTAAAATATTTAGTTTTATTTAGCCTAGTTTTATACATAGGTTATTATATATTTAATTCGGCTGTATTTATACTATTTGAGCATCGAAGCCATATCAGGAGTTCAGGTTCTGTGTGTATCCAGTAGGCCATGGAACTATTGACGCTCAGCTATTTTTGATTGTTGGCGTATTTTAAGGAGTCGGTAAATTTCAACTGATATTAATTTATATGAATTTGATATAGGATGAAATAGCGAGGTACATAAGGTTAAAAATATGGCACAATTATTTTTCTTTTTGTTGTTTCGCCAAGAGAAAAAATTATATTATTAATAATTACCTATTTATCATAACTTTATATTAGAGGATTCACGTTTTACAGTCATACAATTTAAAGCACCTCTTCTCAGGAAAAAATTATTTTTATTGTATCTTGTTAAAAAATTTAAAACAAAACTAACTGAAAAATAAAACCTGACATTGACAGTTCTTTTAAAGATTTCCTATTACTTTCCTCTCCTGAAAGAAAAACAAAATGTTACTTACAATACAATGTTTCTCGGATAGCCTGCAGATTTATGTAATTGCATCGTTTTTAAATTTGCACTTTTAAAATACTAAATTAGTTGGATAAGAAGTCGGTTTCCTTAACACATTTTGATTATACGTTTCTGAAGTGTGATCAGAGGACAAAGTGCGTTTTCTGCAATACCACCCCATATGAAAATGCTATGTATATCAGGGATGGCCAACTGTACTAAATTATGATAGGGCTATATTAGACGTACTAGCTTAAAAGACCCGGCGTCGACCGGGTTTTGTATTTTGTAATTGGAAATTAGCTTATGAAGGATTTTCAATTTTAAATTCTAGGTCCTTATATAGGCATTTATAATTTGAAATAGGAAGAACGACTTATTACATTCAAACTATTCCCTCAGAAAACGCTTGATATAGTTTTGTATGGCTCATAGAGGATCTAGAATTTTGCATCCCATCGCTTGTACAGTGCACAGCAAGCCTGGTAGAGGTTTAAATAAGAAGAAACAGAAATTCCTGTAACATAAAATTGTAATATCGAGGCGGGAAATTTCCCACTCTTATGTTACCATAAAGCATTATCACTTTCATACTTTTCTCTCCAAAAACCTGCGATATAATATAATAATATACCGGTACACATTGCCATACCTCGTTTTGTTTTCTCTATGTCCAGGGTAGAGAAAGTTATGTGATTCCATTATTTTAGTGGATTTCATTCTGTAATATTTATTTATAACATGAATTATTTTGATAACTTCTCTTATTTGTCAAAAGTGCATTTCATTTGTTTTTTCCAAGCCCACCTGATACCATTTGGCAACAATATATTCTGTGATTTGGAATGGATAATTCTATGTAAAAAGGGATTAAGTATTTTCAAAAACATTTAATTTTTGGCATTTAGAATGAGAATTTTTCAAAATCCTTTCTTAGTGAGCACCTACATTATGAAACGAAGGTACTGTCAAAATTCCAAGTCTCTACCTGTTATAGTTTAGGCTGTACGTTGATTCCTGTCATTCAGTCAATCAGTCAGTCAGTCATTCATTCAGTCAGTCAGGACAAAGCCTTTTATATATATATAGAGATTATAGTTAGTGGGATACATTAATATAATTAAACAGATTTGAAAATATTTTTCTTTATCTGTTACACACATAAGCTATGTGCATTTCGTATTTCAAGTATGTGTCAATAAATTATTACACCTAAACATTTTAGTGATTCTTTTTCCTTGCAGAGAGGGGCAATCCTTTTATTTGTATACAATTTTAAACATTCATTTTTATACCCATTTTATTTGGAAGACAAACCTATCTTTGTTAGTGTAATGGTGATAACTAGGAAAAGGAATTTAATGTCCATAAAATAGTGAAAAACATAAAATAAAAAATGAATTTATGACCTAAAATAGTGAAAAAATTACACAAAATTTAAAAAACGACCAATAAATTTACCATTAATATTTATAATTAGTTTTTAAGTAATAAATTGTTAAAAGCAATTTAATGGATTACAATATGTCGTATATATGCTAGCTTATATATATCTCTATATATATAAAAGGCTTTGTCCTGACTGACAGGAATCAACGTACAGCCTAAACTATAATAGGTAGAGACTTGGAATTTTGACAGTACCTTCGTTTCGTAATGTAGGTGCTCACTAAGAAAGGATTTTGAAAAATTCTGGTTTTAAATGCCAAAAATAAAATGTTTTTGAGAATACTTAAACCCTTCTTACACAGAATTATCGAATCCGAATCACATTTAACATTAAAACATTTTGTTGCCAGTGGGTTTCAGATGGGTTTGGAATTAAATTAAATGGAAGTTTGACAATTACAGTTGGCTTTGTCTATTTTTGTCATACCTTGGAAATTAAACTTTCGCGATCGCTTGAATGTTGTAAGCCCTAATATGGTCAAACATTGTTTTATTTGGACGAAACTCACTATACAGGGGTTTTCTGGACCAAGGAACTCGAATCTGAGGTCGCTTTTACCAGGCGATGCTATCTAATCGTGGTATGTAGTCCACGTGATTTAGGTGTTAATAAATATAATTAACTATTATGCTCTTAATTTTTAATGTTTGAAATAATTATCGCGGGCGAAGCCGCGGGCACATGCTAGTTTTACATAATATAGGCCTAAGTAACTTTATGCTACTTGGACAACCTTATCGAAAAAGAAATTCTTCATGAAATGGTATGCCCATAAAATTGCCCCTAACAAATATGTGCAGTTCTTTATTGCTACAAGACAAACTGCTATGGTGTTTACAAAAACCTGAATTAAAATGAATTATGAACAGTTGGAGATTTTCAAATAAAAACGATTCTCTGTTGTCAGATTTGTTCTCTCCCTCCACTGAAATATTACATAAAAATACCGAAAAAGGCCTAAAAATTGCTCAAAAATGACCTATCTATTGAGAATGACGAAAAATGCAAAATAATACAAAAAATGTAATATATTCCAGCTATCTTCTAACCTTCATATGAAAAAGATGCAAAATAATCAAATGCCTTGCCCTGGTGATAACATATGTAGCCTATACATGTATTGGTGCTGTTAGTATCCAATGTTTGGATAAGCTGTTTGGATGTTTAATAAGCTGTGTCCCATTTATTGGCATTGTTATCATTGTATTTCTTACAAATTTATTCCAGAAAAAATTGCAACTGTAAGCCAGCAACTAATTTCATCTGCATAATATGAAATCACTAAACCTTTTGAGTTGTTCAAATTATATTTAGTAAATCATTGGTATACTAGAATAATATTTTGGTCCTAAAATAGTCCCCTGTGGTAGCCTACTCTCGTATTTATCTTTCGATTTTTTTAAGTGCATATTTTCCAACCGTCTATAACCTCAATACTACTTTATTAATCTTGACAATTACTGTAGTAAATGAGATAGATATTGTAAATCATGTTTCGTACAATTTATTTATTTACAATATCCAAAGTCCCTGAAGCAACCTCACGAAGGATGGGGCCATCTGCCAGTTGTAACCTAGCTAACTGTTACGTGTTCACACAATTCAAATTACAAACACGAGGACTATTTTTCTCACAATTTAATTCTGTTTGCCAATCCAAACTATGTGCTCTATATTGAAGCAGGTTTCAATATTCAAAACCAAGCGTGGCTCATTTTTGGATGCCAATGTTATAGAAATACTAAAGAGTTCCGGTCATGCTTGGAGGAGCACATTATGCTAATAGAGATGTGCCCCTCGCAGGTAGGGGGGCCCTCGCTGCCCCGCCCCAACCCTCATTATGGCGGGGTGACTCCTCCCTCTGATAGACATGGCTGATGCGTCCAATATGGCGGCACCACGACGCGGGTCACGTGTCAAATAATTTAAGAGTGAAAACTTGAAAAAAAACATTTGTGTAAATAAATACACATAAAATTAATTTTGGACCACAATGTACAATTTCTTTACTAAGTTTCGTTCAGAATTTATTAAATTAAACATAAAAATTTAATAATACTAAATATTTGGTATATAACCTTTAAACTTATCTCTATCTTCTTGATTGGATTTTTCTTTAATATATAAGTTTATATTCATATAGGGCCTAACTATATCTATTTATAATAATAAAAGGAAGTGTTCGTCTTTCTGTCTGTCTGTCTGTCTGTCTGTGCGCGATGCCCAGCGAAATATACTGCACGCAGAGATCGGAAATTTTAAACTTAGATGGACTGAAGGGTGGGCGAATGCATCTCGAAGCCATATTTTTTATTTTCGCTTTCGTTGCGAGTTATGACTGAAAAACGGGCAGAAAACGTACATTATTTGCGCTATCGAAGAATCAGTTTTCAGCAATACATTTCATTTGTCAAATTAATTGCAGGTGGCTTTGGCTATTTTTGTCATACCTTGGAAATAAAAGCATCGCGATCGGTTGAATTTTGTAAGCCCACCCTGGTCGATTCATTTATTAATAATGTCAAGGAACGCAGACATCTGGAATTTTCAACCTAGATAGAGGGATAATGAATATAGACCTAAATGGGCAAACATTTATCCATTTGGACGGAACTCACTATGCAGGGGTTTTCTGTGCCAGGGAACTGAGGTTGTATTTACCAAGCGGGTTTTTCTAATCATGGAATTGACTTCAGAGCTGAATTTTTAACTGTTTCATTATAATTATTAATAGTTTAGTTTATGACTGATTCGTGTTAATTAATATGTCTTAATTATGTTGCTCTTAATTTTTAATTTCTGAATTAATTATCGCGGGTGAAGCTGCAGGTACTGCTAGTTAATAATATAACTTTAGAAGAATATTTTTTGTGTTAGATGACATTTGAAGTTTTACTCATATTGTGCTTGCTTTTACGGTTTAAGGCCGTATTTTTGTTAGCCTACAATTGTGGATATGATCTTAGGGTAAATCCGGGTGAGATGGCCACGCTTTTTTAAATGCTCAATAACTTGAAGGATTTTCAAGATAATTCGTGTGCAAAATGTTCAGTCAGGTCCCTGGATGTCACATTTTCATAACATAATGTTTTATGGTGAAAAAAAGTAATTTAGGGTGAGAAATAACAACATTTTAAAAAAACGGCACGTTGGCCATCTCACCCGAGGTGTCAGGGGGAGATTGCCATAGGACATAGGGACAGTCGGTCACACCATTTTCGAAGAGTAACAAAGTAGAAAGACTAGGTAGCTGTACTTCTATAAATATATACAAACAAAATAAACTTAAGTGCTAAAATAAGTTATTACAACGTAAAAATAAACACATTTTGGAAAACAGAATCAATTCCGAGTAGCTGAAAAGTTCTGATACATTTCTGAAAAGATAACTAAACTCTACTGCAAGCTATTACATCCGATGGAGGGGAAGGGCACACCATCTAACCTCTACATCATTTATCTGCATCTTTCGACTTCGTTAGTTGATGACAGGATCGAGAGCACCTGGTCGGCATGCCGACTTCCTTGACCGCTTTGAAGTAAATAAATAAATAAATAAATTTGAAAATGAATTGAAGAATTCATTTAATTAGGGGTACACTGTCAAAGTCGTATCTATTTACATACATCTTTCTGGATTTTATTTTCAAAATTGTTTCATTAAGGTGTACGTATTAATATGTCCGTTTATATCATTTCTCTACCAATAAAAATAAATAAGTAATTGAGAACCGATGGTAATTAGTCTTAAGTGACAATTTTTACATTTCGTGTTAGAAAAAATCATAAGATCTTGAAAATATGGCTCTTAAGTTGTTGGCCAACTCTCCCGGAAAAACAGTGGGCCATCTCTCCTATTTATAAAGGTGAGATGACCATAGTCATTAGTTAAAAATGGAAATGTTTAGAACAGAACACGCAATGCAAGTGAAATATATAAGGTTCGGTTACCTTACACAGTAAGTATCGTTTAACTGTTGGTAATAATGTCGGACTTCTGCTTATTTCATTCAGTATACAAAAAATAAATTGCCAGTTAGAAAACAATAATGTTATATAAATCGCGAATTTCTAAATATAAACAGCGCAGGTGTTCAACAATCGACTCTTAGTACCAAAAGCTTGCCGCCTACCAAGTTACGTTCAAATATGTTTATCGGCCTTGAAATCAGAGCGATTGGTCGTCTCCCCCGCGTGGCCGTCTCTCCCGGAATTACCCTATATTCAGAAGAGTTAATTGGTTTATATTTTTACTAGTTAAAACTGCGCGATCTTCATAAAATCGTCCGATTTTTCGAAGACGGATCTTTGCAATTCTACATAGCTACATAGCATTTTCTCCTACTGTATCAGATGTGAGGCCTAAGTTATAACTTAAGGCAATTATTAGAACCTACCAGGGTTTCGCAATCTGGCCGGGGGTCACGTTCTGTAGAGTCTGTAGAGTCTGTAGGGTCGGAATCAAAATTCTTAAATTATAAACGGTTCTTTGTTACAATTATTTTCTTATTATGCATATTACTTTATTATTATTATTATTTTATTAGACTGTTTATTGTGTCTACAGCAGGGGAAGAAATTTCCAGTCTGGAGGTAATAGCTAAATTAAGAAATTTTACTCGCCGCTATTTTTACATAAAGAAAAGCATGACAGTCTTTTGGGAATTATGAAGAACTACCCTCGCTTATTCCTTCTGTACATAGGCCTATAAAATACTAGCAGGTGCCCGCGATTATTTACTCAACTGCTAGATGTGTTTTTAAATAATTTAGTTAACAGAAGAATAATTAATACAATATATTTATTAAGTGCCAGTATGGTACTTTATGAGATTGTGTGGGGGACGAAAAAATGTCTGTCCGTCTGTCTGTCCGTCCGTCCGTCTGTCCGTGCGTCTGTACGCACCATAACTCAAGTACGCTTTTTCGGATTTTCATGAAACTTGGTATAAACATTCATAATGTCGATGGGAAGAACCCTATTGATAGTGAACCAAATCGGTTCACCGGTACCGGAGTAATGCCCAATTTAGTGCCTATTTTAATAGATTATGGCGCCTTTCTCATAGAAAGACGCCATCACTCAAATACGCTGTAATGGATTTTCATGAAACTTGGTATACCCATTTATGACGTCCATGAGAAGTGCCCTATTGAATTTGAACCTAATCTGTTGACCGGTACCGGAGTAAAACCCAATTTAGTGTATATTTTATAGACGCGGTAACTCAAATACGCTTTACCGATTTTTATGAAACTTGGTATACACATTTACAATGTCCGTGGGAAGACGTCTGTTCATAATGGATAAAATTGGTTGATCAGTTTCGGAGTAATGCTCAATTTAGTGCCTATTTTATGGCAATATACGTATTCGAAAGAATTTATTAAAAAAAAATGAAAATCAGTTATCTTGACAACATAGCCTATTGTTTTACTGTGATCTTATAAGGCCTTGGAAATTAAAATACAGGTAGCTATGACAAAAACACTATTGTTTTACATGCGCTTATCCAACTAGACCGTTAAAATGACCCAGGTGCCGAGATGGTAGACCTTTCTTCTTCCGTAAGCCCTGCTTAATGAATAAATCTGGAGCTTAACTTGTAAATCAATTAAAAAAACATATTCTGCATATCATAATTGCAGTCATAACTGATTAAACAAAAACATACTGGCACTTTTTTACATCAGTTTACCTGATTTTATTAACTCTGACATCGTTTTTACATAAATTGCAGGAATTACACAATTTTATTCTTAGTTATATTGTTTAACGTTAAAGATATAAATAATTAAACGAACAAAACGAATTTCATGCTGCCATAAGGGCATACAAATTCGAAGTGGAACGATTAAAATGAACCATAGATTCATGAACCTTACCTTATGACGATTGATAATTTAAAAAAAATAACTAAAAACCCTACTTCGATGTGCATTTAATGAACAAATGCGCCGCCCAGGGGGAAAAAATACCTCAGATTCGAATTCCCCAGCCCAAAAATCCCGCATAGTGAGTTTCGTCCAAATCATTCAATGTTTTCCCACTGAGATTTGTTAAAAATTGTGAAAAAATGTCATTTTTCATTTTTGTACTGATAAAATTCTACAAACATTCTAGTTTCAGATTCTATTTTCGTTTATGACATTCTGTGTGTATAAAGGGCGTCAGGTGACTTTTTAAATGGCCTTGCGCACGTTTCTGACTGCTACCTGCCTGCCTTAAAGATCGTTTATCTAACTATTTTTTTTTCAGCATTTTTCATAATTTAAAACACTCCACACGATGAAGTCTTTATGCAATTTCTCTTATATTTTCAGCACATGTTCTTAAGGTGTAGTTATAAAAATCTGTCATATGAATTTTTGAAATTATGAATATTTTATTAGTTATGAATTTTCAAAATAAATATATTTTTGAAATTTTGAAATATAAATATATATAACTTACACTTTTTTTTATCTCAGGAACCATAAACCTTAGAAAAAAATCATATGATAAATTTTTTCTTCATAGTTAGATAAATAAAGTGCATTTGTAAAAAAATTAATTTTTGAAAATTTTCATCGTGTGGAGTATTTTGAAAATCGCTCTACTTTTATACTATGAAAATTAATAACTCAAAAACTTTTCAAGATATTAGGATGAAATTTTAAACCATAAAATAAATGCACGAGACAAGTGCATGGTAAAATTTTGAGCTATATTGCTTGAAAACTTTCGATTTTAGTAATTTCAGTGGTGTATTCCCTTAAGGCGTGCTTTCATCTCTCCTTCAGTTCACCTGTTTTAAACAAAACAGATCTCTGCGTTCTTAAACAATTGAATCAAGATAGCAACCCAGCAAGGCCATCTTGGATTAATTTTACAATTGAATACGGTCTTGCTAATGTTTTTCACAACAATCGAATTGCTGGTGTGTTTCTTATGGAAGGTATTTCGTCTCCTCGAAAATATTTGATTTTTGGCATCGAAAAACAAAATTTTGCAAAATCATTTCTCAGTGTGCACTTACATCATGAAACGAAGATACTACCAAAATTCCAAGTCTCTACCTATTAGACCTATACTTTAGGCTCTACGTTGATTCTGTTAGTCAGGACAAAGCCGGTTATAGGCCTACTACACCATTTCAACCTCAATTTCGGAAAAAGTAATTTCAATTTCGGAAAAAGTAATTTCAAATTCGGAAAAAGCAATTTCAATTTCGGAAAAAGTAATCTCAATTTCGGAAAAAGTAACTTCAATTTCGGAAATACGAGAGCTATTTTTTAAAACATTCGATGGGGCATAAAATGAAAACCACAGTGAAAATCAATACTGTTTTATTTGGAACATTTAGGTACACCTTCTAGCTACTTCTCTACATAATCTCGCTCCGATTGAGTTATTTGCCCTAGCGTGGTACCAACTTTACTATACCCTCTTCATAGCCCTCTTATTTCCGAAATTGGAATTACTTTTTCCGAAATCGAAATTACTTTTTCCGAAATTGAGGTTGAAAAGGTGTAGAACGCTATTTACTATATGGGCTATGGGTGACAGATCCAGCCATCCTAACTGTTTACAACTTTGCCGTTAATTGTAATTTCGTTTTAATTGTATAGTTACCTCACAGATTATTTATTTGAATACTTCGTAGTTTTATATGGTGAGCATTATTACACTGTACTTTGGTAATTGTACCGTTTTTATAAATTTCAAACGATAAATTAGCTCCTGAGTATAAACCACAAAAATTCGCTGCAGTAATTCCTTGCCATAATATACAAATTACACAGACCTAATTCTATTGCCAAAGCAATACTTCAATCTTATGGACCTTTTTTTCAGCCTGTATAAACCTTAATAAGCCCGGCGTCGTTCGGGTTTTGTATTTTGTAATTAGAAATTAACTTATGAAGGACTTTCGATTTTCAAACTGTAGGATCTTATATAGGTATTAAAAATTTGATACGAGGAAGAACGACTTATCACACTCAAAGTATTCCCTCAGAAAATTATTGACATAGCTTTCTTATGGCTCATAGAGGATGTAGAATTTTGCACCCCATTATTTCTACACACCAAGCCTGGTAGGGGTTCAAATAAGAAGAAAAAGAATTTCAGTAGCATAAAACTATTCTCTTTACGGAATATTTTATTTCTCACTCTCATGTTACCCATACAACCGTTTAGGGGCTGAAATCAAAAATAAATTCAATACCACTGTCATAATTTCCTCCCCCCCAAACCTGGGACATACTAATGTACTGCGTGTATACGTATGGCTAAAATGTTTCATCCTATTTTGTCTCCTTTTACATGCTTAGGGCCTATGATAAACATCCATATTTATCACTTCGTAGTTTTATATGGTGACCATTATTACACTGTACTTGGATAATTGTACAATTTTTATAAATTTCAAACGATAAATTAATTCCAGAATATAAACCACACAAATTCGCTGCAGTAATTCCCTGACGTAACATACAAATTATCCTGACTTAATTCGATTGCCAGAGAAATGCTGCAATTCTCAATCTTTTCCTCAGTGTTGCCATACGTACGACTATAGTCGTATACATACGAGTATTTCATAGAGTTGTACGACGTACGACGCAACCATGAGTAGTACGCCTATTTGTACGACTATTTTTAACATAACTTTTTTTTTTATCAGTCTACTGAGGAATTTTAAATTTTGAAATATATCCAGCTTTTTGTTTTCTCATGACTTTTGTTGTAAGCATGTTGCTAAAATCAATATGACTGGAAAGCAGCCCTGTTCAACAATTACAACACTGTGGCAACTACTGTTTATTAATTTTATTGTATTTTATCAAATTTAACACATCGGAAGATCATGAAATACGCCTAATCCTTTACAAATCAGATGATTTATTAACAGTCGCATGACATATGTAAGGTGTACAAAACCGATTAATTATTATTATTATTATTATTATTATTATTATTATTATTATTACTGTATTATTATTAACGCAATTCGCAAAGCATACGACAGTTTTACCTAGCATACGACTATTTTCGAATATTGGTACGACTGTTCTACGTTTCTGGTCTGGCAACCCTGCTTTTCCTTCTTTTCTGAAACATGAAATGCCCGGCATCGCTCGGGTCTTGTATTTTGTAATTCGACATTAACTAATGAAGAACCTAAGGTTTTCAGGTTCTTAAATAGGTACCGGTATGTAGAATTTGAAATGAGGAAAAACGACTTAATACATTCAAACTATTCCCTCACAAAATTCTTGACATAGCTTTTTATGGCTCAAACAGAATGTAGAATTTTGCACTCCATTGCTTCTTCACACCATGCCTGGGCGGGGTTCAAATAAGAAGAAACAGAATTTCCGGTAACATAAAACTGTATTGTCTTTACGGAATATTTCATTTCTCACTCTCATGTTACCATACAACCGTTTCGGGGCTGAGGTTAAAAAGAAATTCAATACCACTTTCATACTTTCCCTAAAACCTGGGACATAATAATATACTGCGGGCATAGGATTATAAATATTCCATCCTATTTTGTCTCCTTTTACATGCTTAGGACCCATGATAAACATCCGTATTTCTCAACTAAAAATACAAAGCCTACACCTATGAATAACGTATCAGTGAATATAATTTTTTACCGACTTCTGATATGGCATAACTTACTCGTTGGCACACACTCAAACTGTGACAGCTGGATTAAGCTGTCCCCGCAATACGACCTTTTATTTTACATCAAAACGTGAAGTGAGAAAATGGTTTTCCCTATGTCCAGAGCAGAGAAAGTTATGTGACTGCATAGCATTGTGCATTATTTTCGTGGATTTCATTCTTCAATATTTATTTACATGAATGAATTCTATCGCTAGCATCTATAATAATGTCAAAGACCCGTATCATTTATTTCCTGAGCTACCTGTGAACACTGCCAACAATACACTGTCGTCATGAGAACTGTACATGGAATTTGATTTGGTTTTGATAATTCTGTATAAAAAGGTATTAAGTATCCTAAAAAACATTTGATTCTTGGCATTTAAAATCTATTTTTTTTTTTCAAAATCCTTTCTTAATGTGCACTTAGCCTACTTTATGAAACGAAGGAACTGTCAAAATTCTAAGTCTCTACCTGCTATAGTTTAGGCTCTACGTTGATTCCTGTCAGTCAGTCAGTCAGGACAAAGCCTCTTAGCCTATATATAGAGATAATTTTTCAGAATATATCTCTTTTAAATTATCTAAACTAAATAAAAATAGAAAAACAGTTGCATATCAATTGTTAGATGTCCTACTCGTATGCACAGAACTTGACTCGTGATATGACCTCGTTGTTCAAAGAAGTATAAATAAAGCTGAATTACAAAAAAACAAACAAACAAACAAACAAATATTTTGGAAGTTTTTGAAGTACCGGAATTCAGGCTCTTTTGGTTGGCAACAATGTCTGGAGACAAATGACATATGAAGACAAATGAACATAGCTATTATATTCGCCGAAAATACCAAATCGCGATCTATTCCTAAAGAAATGTAGGCCTAGGCCTATATCTCTCTTGTAGTTGCAGAATAGGCAAATAGCGAACTAACTTGGAAAAATCCTTCGCTTCGGAATTGCAGACTTTATCTTCGGATTTTAGGTAAAAACCTATTTTAATCCTTAAGTGATATATGGACGAAAACTTGTATATGCATGTTTCAGAAGTGACTATGCCTAAAACTGGTACTTTTATAGGACCTAAAACAGCCTATTTTTATGTTAGAGCCTAATATTGACTTTTTACTTGTTTTTCCTCTAAAGTTCAAAATAAGTTATTTTTTGTTATAAATTCTAGCATTTATTTTGAGTTCGTTAAATTTTTAGCTCGGAATGTGCAGTACATGACACATTTGTGACGTGGTTAAATAGTAAAGAATGTTTCATCTTCAGTAGAAAAAATCAATGGAATGCCGAAGAAAATGTAGTGTTTGTCTCCCGACTCCCACATCCAGTAACAAAAAAAAAATCGTAGTTCTCTGAATCACTGAGGGATACAAGGGGTTGAATATGCTAGCGTGCGTATCTTCTGTTATGGTAGTAATAGGCTACAGGCTCTAGTAATAGGTCTATATAATTCTGTGTACCACAGGCCTACATCTGTGTTTTATCATGATTATTGAATAATGGTGACTTCAATAAATACCTATAATATTCTGCATTGGAATTGAGATATTTCAGAAAATTGGCAACATAAAGATTTGATAAGAGACTATTTTACGATTTTTAGAACCTATTTTCCAATTTTTAGAGCCTATTTTAGGTAAGCATTTTTAGCAAGCTAAAAGTCCGAAGTCTAGTCATAAATTATGTTTTGAGCGAAACTATTAATTACGTTGGCTTAGGCTACGATTGTGCTTTGTCAAAGATCATCTAGTTTGTCTACCACATTTTTACTGCCGAAATTGTTATTTATGTTATTTTGAATTGTATATGATTAATAGATAGGCCTACACGATAAAGTAGTAGTAGAAATAATAGTATTTGTAGTGGTTAAAATGAATGAGTCCGCCGGCGTGGTCTTGTGGTTAGCGTCGCTGACTACAGATTCGTCGGCCCGGGTTCGATTCCCAGTACCTCCTCGGATTTTTCTGAGGTAGGGAGGTCTGGTAGGGGTGCACTCAGCCTCGTGATTCAAATTGAGGAGCTACTTAATAGAAAAGCAGCGGCTCCGGTCATGGAAACCACCATTAACGGCCGTGGGTGTCGGCATGCAGACCACATACCCCCAATCCTGCCGTCTGCCTATGGTAGATGACGCAGCGGTCGGGTGGTAGGCCTTGTCCCTTCAGGGATGTAGCGCCAGGGAGTTTTTTTAATGAATGGCTAATTATTTATTTGTACAGAAGGGAAGAGAACGATGGTGACATCTGGTGATAGCCTATCCTCTATAACAGTGGTTCCCAAACTTTTCAGTCCGTGGACCCCTTGAAAGAAATTAAAATTTCGCGGACACCCTCTGGGTTTTGAAGGGGAAAAAACTAAATACTTTGATTCAAATGTATTAAATTCAATAGACAAAATAACACTCTCAATGGTAACAAACAGAGTTTACTGCTTTAAAAGATTTGTAGCCTAATTTGAGAAAATTACGGGATATCCTTTTTCTTCTTAAACCGCCTGCGGACCCCCGGGGGTCCGCGGACCTCACTTTGGGAATCACTGCTCTATAATATCTATAACGTGCTAGCACTTCATTTTTTACCATAACGGGCTCAGCCAGTAAAATGAAACTTTACATAGACGGAGAGAGTTCTGTTAAACAATATAGTAAGTTATATTGCGATACAAGTGCCGTAAGTGGTGTTTACGGATCGAGGAAAGAGTTTGGAAAGTCGAGTATTGTATGCTATTTTTTGCACGATGATTATTTATATCAATTTACTTATATTAATTGAGATATTAGCTGAAAATATTATGTATATACATTATTGGAAATAGATGTTATATTTCAGAAAGTGATTCGCATGTGTTTGTTGTTATGGGAACCGAATATTTGTAAATAAGTATGGAGGAATTTCTTTAAATAATTGTACAAATTGTAGTATTACGATAAATATATCAAAATAAAGGCACGATGATTATTTATATCAATTTAATTATATTAATTGAGATATTAGCTGAAAAATATTATGTATATACATTCTTGAAGATAGATGTTTATTTCACAAAGTGATTCGCATGTGTTTGTTGTTATGCGAACCGAATATTTGTCCTGGGGGGCCTTGTCCATAAAGGCTTGTATTATGAGGTGTGGCGTAAGTAAATTCATAACAGCACGGAAACTCTTACCGCACATAGCAACAAGATTGCGTGTGGGAATGTCAACTTACGATCCACGGCAACAATATTCGTAAGTATCACTAATTAGTTAAGGAGTGCAAAAAACAATTAACAAGGGGTTGATCTAGTTAACTCTAAAATATACGAGACTCAAATCTCACGTGAATTATAAACCCATGCCGGACTGCAGAGAAAACAGTTACAGCAATGATTACGTCCGTAGTTTATTTCTTCTGTTCTGGAAATTTCACTTAGGACTACACTTTATGTTTTCCGTCGAATTACTTTATTACAAATTTAAGGCAAACTATTGTAGTCTATAGAACACATTATGCTTTTAAGGCTAAATAAAGTGATCGCTTGATGTAGCCTATAACACAATACCGTACCTACTGAAGAATGTTGGCAAGACATGATTTTGCATTCATTTCTATAAAAAAAATCCCTTTAAGTGGAAAAGCATTTGATCGAAATTCTTTAAAATTGTCTCTAATTTTGAAAACCATTGACTTTATATCCCAAATAAATATAAAATAAATATAATGCAAGAGTTTATTTAGCACTTTTTGTAAAAAAAAAAAAAAAAAGATTATGTGAAACTTGCATAACTTCCTCTTTCCAAATAAAAGTTAGCCTCTAAGTAATTTAGGCCTATAATATATTATGTATGATATCCGCTTAATTTAAATTAAGTGTAAAAATCAAAAGAATATATTTACCACATCACATCGCATCCACGAAGGATATACAATAAAATCTAATTAATGTACTCTCGTAACTTTCTTTACTTTAAGCATGGCCAATACATTTTTCTCACTTCACCTTCTGATATAGCTTAGAACAAACAGCCATGTTGCTAAAAGCGCGTATTCAGAGTTGGTGGGATATAGCCTAACTAGGCCTACCCTTCAGAGAATTTTGTTTCGAAAAAGTTTAATATTTTTTCGAAGAAATGTTTCAAATAAAAGTTTTTAGCTGTTCGTATAAGCACCTAATGCTCTCTGAAGAGTAGTTATAAGCCAACAACTTGTTTTAGAAACTCAGTCTTGCCTGGTGAACAATAAATCTTTGCATCAGGTTGAAACAACTGAATACGCGCTCTTTCACGGCCTCTTATTCTATATCAGAATGCGAAGTGAGAAAGATGTATTGTTGGCCTTGCTTAGAGTAAAGAAATTTACATGAGTGCATTAATTAGATTTTAATTCGTTTGTATATCCTTGGGGGATGCGATGTACTAACTACATTCTCTTCATTTTTACAACCAATTTACACGAAGAGAATAAAAAGGTAAAACTTTTATTTGGGCAGAGAAAGCTACGTGTTTCACATCAATTTTCTTCACCAACTGACTTGGAAAAGTTATTGAATGCATTCAATATGGCGGTGATATCCTAATCCTTGTTTCATAGAAGGATAAAAGAGATAATTAGGCCTATAACAAAATTTATGAAAATTACCGAAATACTGTTGAAAATGAAAAGCCTGTTCAAAGCCTGCACAGATAAGTCTAGAGACCGGATTTTAAAGGGAATTCCTTTTTTTTTATATTTCATCACAAAACGTGATAAAATTGAACAGGACATTACTGAGTACATTTCAACTGCAAATGACCTGGTTTTAACGTCCCTTTTTTTTTCCTTTTTTTAGGCTCATCTCCCTTTTTTTAGAAACTTTCCTTTTCCAGTACCTTTTTTGCTAATTTATTTTGAAAAATTCGTAAATTACCCAGTATTTTGTAATATGAAAACATTAAAAATTGTTTTCACTGATTCACCATTGAAAAAATAATTCCTCCCAGCAGAATAGAGCGTTTCAGGGAAATCAGAGGCTTGCCATTGCCTAAGTTTCCCATTATGACAAGGTGGGGAACATGGATTTCGTGTGCTATTTTCCTCTGTGAGAATTTCAACAAGATCAAGGAATTTCTTCAGTCATTAGATGTTACAGAATCAGCAGCTGTAGAGCAAGCAAAGGCTTTACATAAAACAAACATGTATCTCTCTGTTGAATTTTTACACTCTCTTACTTTTATATCCCTTTTTTCCCCACCTTTTTTTGGCAATAATTTTCCCTTTTTTCCCCACCTTTTTTTTGGCAATAATTTTCCCTTTTTTCGTCCTTTTTTTGAGTGAAAATTTTCCCTTTAAAATCCGGTCTCTACAGATAACTAAGGTAGGGTTCCTAGCATGCAAAATTCCAAAAGCCCCTGAAGCATCTCAGGTGAAGATTTGTGTTAGGCCTACTCCATCTGAGCCACCACCAAGATCTGCAGCAACACTATAGAGTCAGCAGTTAAATACATGAGACTCAGTATCTCACGTGAATTATAAACCCATGTCGGACTGCTAAGAAAACAGTTAATACAATGATTGGGCCCGCAGTTTATTTCTTGTGCCCTATTCTAGAAATTTCACATACGACTACACTTTATGTTTTCTGTGGAATTATTTGCAGTTACTTTATTACATATTTAGGGCAAACTATTGTAGTCTTTAGAAAACATTACGCGTATGAAAATAAAATTTTGTTTTTGAGTTGGGTATCTTCTGGGGATGTGACACGAAGACTGGCAACGACTTTCTCTTATTTTTAAGAGGACTTATTCTCGACTAGCATGTGCCCGCGGCTTCGCCCGCGATAATTATTTCAAAAATTAAAAATTAAGAGCATAATAGTAAAATCATTATATTTATTAACTCCTAAATCACGTGGACTACATACCACGATTAGATAGCATCGTCTGGTAAAAGCGACCTCAGATTCGAGTTTCTTGGCCCAGAAAACCTCTGTATAGTGAGATTCGTCCAAATAAAACAACGTTTGACCCTATTTAGGGCTTACAACATTCAAGCGATCGCGAAAGTTTTATTTTCAAGGTATGACAAAATCAGCCAAAGCCAACTGTAATTGATTTGACATTGAAATGTATAACTGAAAACTTATGTTTTGAAAACGCAAAAAATGCATGTTTTTTGCCCGTTTTTCACTCATAACTCACGAACGAAAACTGAAATTAAAATTCCGCCTTCGAGGTGCATTTTCCGACCCTTCAGCCCACCTATGTTTAAAATTTCAGATCTCTGCGTTCAGTAGATTTCGCTGGACATCGAGGACAATTCCTTTTTTTAATATAGATAATATGAATTATAATGATACCTTCTCTAATTTGTCAAACATCCGTTTCATTTAATCCAAACCCACCTATACCATTGGCAACAATATGTTCTGTGAATTTGTTCCGATAATTCTATGTAAAAAGGGCTTAAGTATTTAAAAAAAAACATTTAATTTTTGGCATTTAGAATCAGAATTTTTCAAAATCCCTTCTTAGTGAGCATCTACACCATTTCAACCTCAATTTCGGAAAAAGTAATTTCAATTTCGGAAAAAGTAATTTCAAATTCGGAAAAAGTAATTTTAATTTCGGAAAAAGTCATCTCAATTTCGGAAAAAGTAACTTCAATTTCGGAAATACGAGGGCTATTTTTTAAAGCATTCGATGGAGCATAAAATGAAAACCACAGTGAAAATCAAAACTGTTTTATTTGGAACATTTAGGTACACCTTCTAGCTACTTCTCTACATAATCTCGCTCCGATTGAGTCATTTGTCCTAGCGTGGTACCAACTTTACTATACCCTCTTCATAGCCCTCGCATTTCCGAAATTGAAGTTACTTTATCTCTATATATATAAAAGGCTTTGTCCTGACTGACAGGAATCAACGTACAGCCTAAACTATAACAGGTAGAGACTTGGAATTTTGACAGTACCTTCGTTTCATAATGTAGGTGCTCACTAAGAAAGGATTTTGAAAAATTCTGATTCTAAATGCCAAAAATTAAATGTTTTTGAAAATACTTAATCCCTTTTTACATAGAATTATCAATTCCAAATCACAGAATATATTGTTGCCAAATGGTATCAGGTGGGCTTCGAAAAAACAATTGAAATGCACTTTTGACAAATAAGAGAAGTTATCAAAATAATTCATGTTAAAAATAAATATTACAGAATGAAATCCACTAAAATAATGGAATCACATAACTTTCTCTACCCTGGACATAGAGAAAACAAAACGAGGTATGGTAATGTGTATATTATTATATTATATCGCAGGTTTTTGGAGAGAAAAGTATGAAAGTGATAATGCTTTATGGTAACATAAGAGTGGGAAATTTCCCGCCTCGATATTACAATTTTATGTTACAGGAATTTCTGTTTCTTCATATTTAAACCTCTACCAGGCTTGCTGTGCACTGTACAAGCGATGGGATGCAACATTCTAGATCCTCTATGACCCATAAAAAACTATATCAAGCGTTTTCTGAGGGAATAGTTTGAGTGTAATAAGTCGTTCTTCCTATTTCAAATTATAAATGCCTATATAAGGACCTAGAATTTAAAATTTAAAGTCCTTCATAATCTAATTTCCAATTACAAAATACAAAACCCGGGCGACGCCGGGTCTTTTAAGCTAGTAATACTATAATATAATATAATAATATTATATTTATGAAGTCCCGTACGCATTAATACTGATGTATTGAAATAATTCTGTTTATCGTGATCAGAGAATTGGTTTATGTTCTTATAACATTTTCCTTTTTGCGGCTTTATTTCCAAGTACTGTAAGTCAATCAAAATTTCGTTTTTAAGTGTTTCCTTTCTAACTCAACTGTATTCTGTTGTACTGGAGGTAGCAATTCTGTTCCCAGCTCACAGGATGACCAGTTCAAGGATGTGGAATTATCTAACTTTCTCTTTTAAGCAATAAAACATGTTTCACCCCTCAATTAAGCTTCAACTTTTGATTTATGAAGATAAGTGTTGACATGCAGTGATGGCTAGTGTTAAATGAAAAGACGTGAACAGATAGGCGTTAGATGTTTTGCTACGCGGTGTTCACCACAGATCAGTATAGACTTCCAAAAAACACTCCTAATTCGTAAATGAGTATGGAGTAACTTATTGATTAATGGACTCCTAAAGGAAAGTAAAAACAATTAAAAACTTTGTTAAATGTTGAAAAAAAAATCTGATGTGAAAGTCACATAACTTCCTCTGCCCAAATTTAGCAGTATTCACATATCCTTGTACAGAATCGCAAGACACAATTTTACGCTGATTATCCTATAAATACCTCTTCTTTCAATGATGCAACTAAAAGCGCAGTCTATATAACAAACTTAAAAAAAAAGAACAAATGACTGCAGACGTTTATTTAACTTTCTGCCGTAAAATATAATTTCCGAAATTTATCGAATATTTCCCTCAAATATATCTTTACTCTATGCATGACCAACAACACATCTTTCGCACTTCACATTCTTATATAGAATAAGAGGCCGTGAAAGAGCGCGAATTCAGTTGTTCACCACGTAAGACAAACTTTCTACAAACAGTGGGTGAACAGTGGGTGGCTTGTAACTACCCTCAGAGAATTTTCTCGAAAAAATGTTTCAAATAAAAGTTTTAGCTCTTAGTATAAGCAACCCATGTGCAAAATGTAAAGAAAATCGTTAGAGCCGTTTTCGAGAAAATCGCGAAAAACGAAAATTTCTTCATGTAAAGTACCCTTAAAAACAAGGGAAATTTGTCGCCAATCTACGAATCACATCTTCAGAAAGTACCTGACCCAAATACGAAATTTTGTTTTCATACGATTCTCCGTTTCGGAGCTAGCCTGTTCACAAACTACCACACGGACAGACAGACACACACACACACACACACACACCTATAGTACCTGTGGTACGGGCAGAGGAAGTAATAGTTGCTTGCGGTTTATTAATGTATTAGTCTATGAGTGGTTCAATGATTCACAGTTACATATTATTTTATGAATAAATATTTTTGATTCTGTTTTGTAATGTATTATGTTAGGCCTATAGATGAATAAATAACCTTCATGTAATTCTTTCGGGTACTATTATCAATCGGTTAATATTATCATATTAGCTGCGTCCCGAAGTGATCTCAATAAGCGGCGTGCATTGTAGTTTTATTTTCACGTGGCTTACAGATTACCTTATGTCTGTCTTCCACACGACAGGTTCAAGGAGGAATAGGTCCTCCCCTTGGAGGGGCGAGTTGCCGAAATATTCACCACGTGAGAGTAGGACCCTCCAATACACAAGGGAATGTAAATTTACCTGTGTGAGGGTAGGGGTAATAAAATGGTTCATGATCAAAAAAATAAATAAATGCTCTATTACAATAAAATCAGGTAAACTGATAAAAAAAGTGCCAGATGGAGTTAATAGGCCAGATTTATGAATTGTTTCTATTGTTGATGCATTTTTATGGAGTAAATTTCAACTGATATCAATTTAAATGGATGTAATACAGAATGAAATGGTGAGGATGATTCATGGTATGTAAATATCCAATTCGGCATTTGCCTTTACGACTGGGAAACCATGAAAAAAACCATGTCAAATTGAATGTAAACCTTGGAGTCCCCGAATTGAGTTTTAGACCACTTAGTGTGCTTATTCCAAAAACGTAAACAGTTTTTCTCTACCAACTCTACTTTTGTCAAGGGAAACGATTTTATTCGTGAACTCAGCGAAACAAAATCTTGCTTGATAATACAGCTAGTGAAGGTTCTTGGCCATACTTTGGACACGTAGGACGAAAACTGTACGAAGTGCAGAAAAAGTAAAAGCTGGAGTATTTTTTGTCCCTCAAATTGACAGCTCATATGTCATAAACAACCGTACAATATGAGATAATATTAATTTTTTGAAAGATCCCATGTTATATTGTTATTGTAATGTTAACGTAATGTTAGTGTGTTGCTTTTTACTTTCTCGCATATACGTAGTATAGAGAAAGTATTGTGATCGTGACAAAAAATCGAAGTCGAGATAACACCGGGAGAGCACGTTTCATGAAGCCTAGAAACCGAAAAAAATATTTTTGGAATGACGTCTGTCCGTCTGTCCGTCTGTCCGTCTGTCCGTGGACAAGCACAGCGGATAAACGGTTCATTGTATTTACTTCATTTTTTGAATTAAGGACTTTTTCGAAATTTTGTCGAACCGCCCAGAAATTTAGTTTTACAACTGAAATATTAAGGGGACTTTTCATGAAAACTTTTTTTTTTAATTTGATTTTTGAAAAAATGGCTCTAACGATTTCAATTAAAATTTAAAATTGGAAACTCTTATCTATGACTAATAAAATGGCTATATCCGTATTTCTGCAAAAATGACTTAAGGGGTACTTCACTCGTATCCATTTTCAATTTTTATAGATAATATCCATTACAGTAGGCGATACATGAAAACCTATCACAGTAAAGTTGTAGAAAAATTTAAAATGAACATTTTTTGTTTAATACATTTCTTTGTACATTTAATAGATATCAAGATAAAAACGAAATAAGGACAGCTTAAATGCGAATTTCAGAACATAAATGTCAATTAAAATATGAATGACATTTTGTTGCCCCTAGTAACAAGAAAACTATAGGCCTAATGTACACTTATTGTTGTGAAATGCAATCAGTTTAGCTCAGTCGCAATGAACACACTAAAACCAATTACAGCGAGGTGGTAGGCCTATGGGCTAACAGGGAAGAGGTCCTGAGTTCAAATCAAACCTCATGGCCTACCAAATTGACTTGGGTTTTTCATGGTTCCGTCGTTCGCAAAGGCAAACGCCGGGTTTGTAGAACTTGCTTATTTTCCATAACTCATCGCCGCTATGTCACTAGATATTATAATCGTTTAAACTGAATATCACATAAGAAGGCATCACTAAACAATAGAAACATGACGCGAATGAGTTGTTAATATAGATTATAGACTAATGTTTCACCCAAACATACTACACACGTGATATGACCTACATGCAGTTAAAGCGTGCAATATAACCTAAGTAGTAGTAGTAGTGGTGGCGAAATTCAAATATAAGTCGCCCCTTAAGCTTCCCCATTCGATATTCGCATTTGCACGGACTGTGTGATGTATTTTGTTTCTGAGCGAAGCAGAGTGACCAATTGCCCTTGTATACTGTTGCATATAGCTAAATAATGCATAACACTAACCACATAGTTAAGTGCGCGAAGCGGAGGCGGCAGCCGTAGCGAAGCGCCCTTGCATTTTCGAATAATGTACGATACACTGTTTGTAGGTTTCGAAAATGTGGCATATTATATCTCCGGCAAGGTTTGTCAGCCTGCCACCTCTCGTCTAGCGGTAAGATGTCACACCTCCAACGTCCAGTCACGAGTTTCTTCATAACACTAGGACAGAAGAATTCGCTAGATCGTGGTATAAAAGAAACTGCATCGGTGAAGATAGGTTGGGTGGGACCGATTTATCCCAAGGTGCGATTTATATTTGAATTTTCCCGTAGTAGTAGTACTAATAATATGCAGTTGATTGTCATTGATTATTATTATTATTGTTGTTATTATTATTATTATTTCACGGTAAAAGCATTGAACATAAAGATCGACCCTGATGCTTTCCGTTCTAGATACTTGTTAGTTTTATGAAAATGTAGCAAGTAAAATTTAATTGTCTCTTTAATTTAATTTTTTCTGTGCTAGCCTTTAACACGTATATGCGAGAAAGTTTGTGCAACGTATTTTTGCACCATTTATTTCTTCAGGTGATTTAGAAACTACAAATAGGCACTGTTTTTTTATTTATATCAAATATGCATAATAATAATAATATGCATAGCCTAATGGTAATACCGTATCTCACAAGCTAAAGCTGATAGGGCAAAACTAATGGCACATTTGGCATCAGCGACTTATATACCCAAGAATAGGTAGCCTATAAATTCTAAGGCACCAAAATGGCTGTTGGTCTGTGTTATCGCTAAAAGAGAATAGGCAGCCTAATATTCAAGTTGGAAAAAAAAACTTCAGCTGCAAGACTGGGAACTTCTCATGACATGTAGGCTACACTTCAAATGTCATCCAAATGTTTAACGCCATTTTCCCATACTTTTGTTTTTAATTAAGTTGTATTGTACTAGGAGGTGCCCGTGGCTTCGCCACGATAATTCTTTTAAAAATTACAAATTAAGAGTATAATAATTATTAAAGCATTATATTTATTAACACTTGCACGCGAATCATTCATAAACTAAGCCATTAATAATTAATGAAACAGCTAAAATTCCTGCTTTAGAGTACATTCCACGACATGAAAGCGCCCCCTGGGAAAACTATATCAGAATCGATTATGCCGTTCCAAAGAACCTGTGAACTTATAATACGTATTGTTTCTCAGCTGTTTATTGACATGAATATGATGTGAATTTTATTTTATCAATTCAGTGTAATTTTCAGAAATTATATAATGTTTCAAGGGAAGGAATGGTTTGTTTGGATTATTATTATCAGCGATATTTCAAGAGATAAAACCATCAATATTTTACAGCTGTTGCCCCCGGCTACGCCCGCCATTATTCATTGACTCCAGGATTTTTAAGAAAATTACACTGGTAGATTATTAAAAATGTTTGTGGTTCAGAGCTATGAAAATTGTAAGTAAAAATAAATTTAGAATATTTGTTCATTGTGTTCATTTCACTTAGGCCTTATATAATAAAGAAACGGTTTTCCTTCCAAATTTTGTAGTCGTCATGAAAGTTTAGACTGCGAGAGACGAACATCGCCGAGTATACCCGATGTCTCACGAAGCGGGCGAGCAAGCACGCTATTTAGGGCCGTTGAATTGTATAAGAGTAGATAGATTCAGAACTACATGGCTTCTACAAATTTAAAGCAAAGAATTCGAAATTTTTACTGTGAGTTCTACAGAGTATGGCTAAAAAAAACAGGAAGTGGTTTTTTATTAAGTAAATAGTTTTTGGCTTAAATAATGAAATAACTTATAGGCTATATCTGTGGCTTGGTTCTAAAAGGGCCAATGTCACAAAACTTGCTTTTGACTTTGAAGCCTTTATAGAAGTAGGCCTAACATTTTTTGCTGAGAATTTCCGACATTGGCATCTAAGGTTTCTGTATTATGTCTATTAATAGCAACAGACATATGCACTTTTAGTATACGAAAGATAAAGACTAGCCGAGCTAAATAATGCATAAATATCATTTTTGCAAGAAATTGACATTGGCATTTTTTGAACCAAGCCACAGAATTATAGTGACTGGATTTTTCCTTCAATTTGAGACCTGAAGCCTGAAGAGTACTGGATATTATTTTTTCTCCTTTTATAGCAAATATTTTTAAAAATGCGAGATATTTTTATATACTTATCATTCCAGAAATCAAAAAATCAAAATTCATAAAACTATTTTCCTGCCGGCTGTACTATATGAATGTGTGACATGGCCGCTTACTGGTCGGGAAGAACATAATCTGAGAGTTTTCGAAAACAGGAGGCTAAGGAAAATATTTGGGCTTAAGAGAGATGAAAATGGGGACTGGAGAAAACTGCATAACGGCGAGCTTCATAAGCTGTACTCGTCACCGGATATAGTAAGGGTAATTAAATCACGGAGGATGAAATGGGCTGGACATGTTGCGTGCATGGGGAAAGACATATCTCAAATATATTGACTGGGAGACCCAAAGGGAAAATACACTTGGAAGACCTAGACGTAGGTGGGAGGACACTATTAAGATAGATTTAAGAGAAGTAAGATTTGCAAGGAATGGTTTGATGGAGTTGGCACAGAATAGGGTTGAATGGCGGGCTTAGCCTAAGTATGCGCAGCAATGGACCTCCGGGTTTCATAAACTAGATAATATTCCTTTAGCTTGCTGAGGGATTATCTATTGCCCTTGAGTAAGTAAGTATAAGTTATCATTGGTAGTATTTAAAAAATCGGGCAATTTGTGCTAGAAGTTGCATTTTGAAAAAAAAATCAATATTAATTTTTGAACAACTCAAAAACAAATGAACTGACAGAAATGAAACTTTTTCACAACACTATCTATTAAGGTTGTCGCTCACTTGCCCGAGCAGACCGAACAGAAATCAGTAGCCGTCCGTCTTCCGCGGCAGTTTCAACGCTCACTATGCGGAATTGTCTGGTCCGTCATCAATCACTCAAGCGCCAGTCGTTAAGTGGGGTGCAGCAATGGTTCAGTTTCTTCAATATTTCATATAAATTTGCAAATTACATAGTAATGAACCATTCCACATCTTTAATATTTTAATACAACCTCTCATATGATATTGTTCCTATCATTGAGGTGATTATTAATTATTTTCGTAAAGACTAATTTCTTCAAGCTTTCATCTATGCTGGGGTACGCCGTGGTGTAGTGGTTATGGCACTGCGTTACAAACCGCGGGTTCGATTCCCGATGAGGTCGTTGGCTTTGCGTATGCTTGTGCTATTCTATCCATTTACTTCCTCTACCCATACCATAAATACTGTAGATAGAGGAAGTATTATGCTCGACCATGAAATTGAATGTTGAGTTTTCAACAATAATACACATTTGTAGATCCCCTCAATTCAAAAATACAATTTTCAGAAATACGCCTTTGTAAGTCTGTGAGAACTCTTCAGCTGGAGAATGAAAACTCATACAAAAACAAAATTCTATTTTTGAGTTTTATCTCCTGGGGATGTGATATGAAGATCGACGATGACTTTGTCTTACTTTTACTACCACTTTACATGACTGAGCAATTTATTTCTGTTCTCGAAACGGGTCTAACAATTTTGTTTAAATTTTGTAACACGAGATACTTCTTATACTAGAAACTACAACTTTATTTCGAACATTTTTAAAATTAAATTGATTGAAGTGTAGTTATAAGCCATTCATCACATACTCAAACTCTAGTTTTAAGTCTTGCCTCGCGAATAATACATTCATGAGGCTGAGACAACTGAAAGCGCACTGCTGCAATTAAGCCGTTTACTTTATGCTCTAATACGAAGGGTAAAGGAAGTAATGTGAGTGTTTCACATAAGATTTTTAGTGTAAATAACCAATTTCTGAAGCAGGAATCACACAAATGCATGTTGGAGCAAGGAAGCTTTCTTGAGTCTGAGTGCCCAGTGTCACTGACAGGGTAGCGAGCTGCGACCAGCTCGAGTCTTGAAGGTTAAATAAGTAAAATGAATAGGGGTGGTCATCCGAACGCTAGCGAAAACATACGAATAGTATCGAACACCATCCGAAGCATCGGAAGTTTCGGCTCGAATCGGACCCAAAGAATAGCTTCCCGTCTTCCGCGGAATGACGGTGCTTCTGGCCGGGTAGGTAAGCGTTCACCCATCAAGAAACATGCAAACTATTATTTTCCGTGTCGGTCTGGTCGGTCTGCTCGGGCAAGTGAGCGTCAACCTTTAGGCTATTTTATGATCAAATTTACAAAGTAACAAGTACGCCTATGTGGCTTTGAAAATGTAGAAAAATATAAGTTGCATATTACTTACCACTCAAAGCTTTTGGGTTTGGCTACGGTAGACTACTTGAAGTTCTAGCGATTTCCGCGGAAAACTGGAAAAAATTATAAATACAATTAATTTAATTTCTGATTTTTGTCTTAGGCTAAACTAAACTATCGGAAAAATATCAGCGCTTTAAGTTATCATTCCTACACAGTTAGAATATTTAAGGTGTATGCACCTTTTACTCCTACCCATTCCATGGATAGGCCTACTAAATGCCCGGTTTCTATAAACTCGTGAAATACCTATGGGCAAATTAGTTCCTAATCACCCACAATGATATAGGCCTAATGAGGAAGGCCTTGGAGTTGTACAGTTAATTTAATTCAGAAGGCTTTGATTCTCATTGTTTAAATTATTATTGATCCTACGAGAGGTTAAATTCTATCCAGCCATCCATAAATTAACCCTTGGAAAGATCTGGCCCGAGTTTGTAGGAACATTTTTTCTGTCATTTTCATATTTACCCAGAGGACACTTATGTAGAAACTTGCCACAAATGTATGTGATTGTTACCTTTAAATTACTTGTATGGTGTTATTCTCGTGTAAATTCTGCACCAAATCGAAATTGTGTTTTTAATCAATGTACATTTCTAGTAGCCTATTTCAATTTCCAAACAAGTTATGTTGTATAAAATAATCTGTTTTGGTTGCAATTGATTATATTTGGCTCGTAGGATAGGCTAAATACTTCCAAAATAAAATCTATCTTTTACCACTTGTATCATACATAACTAGGGACCGGATTTTTAGGTTTTTAAAAACACTGTTTTAGGTTTTCCATTAGGTGAAATAGTTTTTTTTAGGTTTTTTGTCCAAAATATCATTTTCGGGTAGAATAATTGGTTTAACGAATTAGAATGTGCTACACAGGATTCAATACATAATACTTGTAAAGTTTAACTTAACAAAATTGACTTAAATTTGTGTAAATTTGCTTTAGGACAATATTATACAACTGAAGAAAGAAAGCATAAACAATCAAAAGAAGTAGTGAAAATAAGATTGCCTCACAGTTCCTGGTTACAGTATATCTTTCAAGATTCTCAACTGTGAAGTTCTTCCTGTTATCTCTTAGAATACATTTAAAGGGAGAAAAGGTCCTTTCAACCTCACATGACGTCATAGGTGTGCATTTTATCGAAGCAATTGCGGCGATTAATAATTTGGACACTGGTTACAGTAAGGAATACGCCGGTACTCTTATACTTCCTCTCTTGATACTGTCCATCCTAGACGACAATGGGTTGAACGAAACGCTGGTGTTATTAATTTCAACCTGACAAAAAATTATTGTCTCTCCGGAAAATATCGATTTCTCAACTGACAAACAAAAAAGAAAAAAAAAGTAGCCTAAATTAGATATTTTAGGTTTTATATCCCATTTAGGTATAATTAGGTTTTTATACCCCATTTAGGTATTTTTAGGTGCCACAGAATTAATGTGGGTGAATCGTATGGACATGATTCGAAAAAGTGTATAAGCGCTTTTTGTTTTGGAAGTAAGGAAAAAAATAGGTAAAAACCTAAGAATCCGGTCCCTATATATAACTATTTTGTCCGTATTTATGTTTCATTTCAGGAGCATATCTCTTCCTTTTTTCCTGTGAAAAATGCTTGTAAAAACCCTAGCACTTATAGTTAATCGGCAAAGCAGTTGTCCCAGGTCATGTCATACACATCTTTTAATCTGAACAAACTGAGACAGAGAGCGGTATTGTTGTTATTTTTAAAAGGAACCTCACAAAAGATTCGAAAACAAAACCACTGCACTTAGATCCCCAATTAAAGGGTGAGGCCAGCCAATGTAAGAATGCTCACAATGGTCCCTCCTGCCCAATGGGGTTGCCATGGCTACCGGTATTATTAAATCAAAATACGCCATCTTCCTTTTTTCCCCTAACGTGTAGGCTAACGCTATTTCTGTGGAAAACAGACTCACGTCTCTCAGTGCATGGGTGGCTTAAGTACAGGTAAACATCAGTGAAGGAAAACTGGCACTACATTGAAATAAATCTTGCTGTTACTTGGCAGAAATCGGGGCTAGTTTGACTATTTTTTTCCACGACTTTCTTGCTGTCGTCCGGGATGAATCGTGTAAGTGATTTCCTGCAAGCCCACGTACAACTAAATTATTTGAGAAACTCTTACTTACTTACTCAAAAGCAATAGATAATTTCTAAGCAAACTAAAGGAATATTATCTATTTTATGGAGCCCGGAGGTTCATTGCCGCGCTTACCTGAGCCCGCCATTCAACCCTATTCTGTGCTAACTCCATCCAATCATCCCTCGCAAATCCTACTTCCCTCAAATCTATCCTAATATAGTCCTCCCTAGGTCTTCCACGTGGTCTTTTCCCTTCGGGTCTCCCAGTCAATACTTTTGAGATATGTCTTTCCTCCCCCATGTCCAGCCCATTTCATCCTCCGTGATTTAATTACCCTTACTATATCCGGTGACGAGTAGAGGTTATGAAGCTCGTCGTTATGCAGTTTTCTCCAGTTCTCATTTTCATCTCTCTTAGGCCCAAATATTTTCCTAAGCACCCTGTTTTCGAACACTGTCAGATTATGTTCTTGTAGGCCTATCTATGGTATGGGCAGAGGAAGTAGGCTACTATATAAACCTACAATAACTTCTTTTAGGCAAGGCAAGATTAAGGAGAAAATATTTCCAAACATTACTTTCTCTTCCTTACATACTTACTCAATGGCAATAGACAATTCCTTGCCAAGTTAAAGGAATATTATCTATTTTATGGAGCCCGGAGGTTCATTGCCGCGCTTACCTGAGCCCGCCATTCAACCCTATTCTGTGCTAACTCCATCCAACCATCCCTCGCAAATCCTACTTACCTTAGGCCTAAATCTATTCTAATATTATCCTCTTAGGTCTTCCAAGTGGTTTTTTTCCTTCGGGTCTCCCAGTCAATATTTTTGAGATAGCCTAGGCCTATGTCTTTCCTTCCCATTACCCAGCCCATTTCATCCTTCGTGATTTAATTACCCTTACTATATTCGGTGATGGGTATAGGTTATGAACAGGGTTAGGATTTATATATTCTAAAAAATGTCAAAATATGTACATATATATGGTCGGTACAACGCCAAAGTGAACTAAGCGCCAAACTCCATATTTTGAGAAAACTGAAGTTGAAGTTTGAGTGTTGTAAAAAAATCTTGATCAAAACGAAATTTCCTTTTTTCTCAACTGATTTTACTATCGTAGTATCGCTTAGTTCGTTATTGCAGACCGTAGGATATCAAAATCTGCACCATGGACTACCAATAGTCTATATTTTGACAATTGGCGCTTAGTTCACTTTGGCGTTGTACCGACCATATGTACTATAAATGTCAAAATACGTACATATATATGCAAATATAGTTTGTAAAATATGGACACCAAAACAAATTTAACCACTAGACACTACATTTTGTTACTTTTAGAACCTATAAAAATGTATTACAAATATTGGATTCATAAATTAAATTTTTCATTTTTTTCAGATCACTTACTTTATTTGTATTCATTGATTGATTATTTCTGCTACCATAACAGTATGCCACAAAATATTGTTTTAAATTTTCAAAAGTGATTTGTATTGGCTGAAGCTTCGTTCTACTGCACATGAAGTGATCGGCGCGTGTTTAAAATTAACTGATTCTAGTTTTACATTTGACGAGCTACTTAAGATTGCACTGATTTTACACATTTCTTCAAAGCCTGGATTTCTTGAAAACACATTGTCCACTTTACATTTTATAAGATCGGCTAAATGTCCACGTATACAATTGAGTTCATGAATCATGTTTTTCACAATGTCAATATTTCCAGGTAATGTCAGATTATTATTTTGTAGTTTCTGAATTATTTTTGTTATATTACAAAAATTTGATTCAATGTAACACAAACCATTTTTCACACATTCATTTCTGTACATAACTGTAAACTTATCCTCTGCTGCCATATTTTCTGTCACTGAAAATGACAATTTTATATAGTTTTACTCTTGAGAATGAAATATGTATGAATTTTGCATTAAAATCACTAAATATGGACAAATATTTATTTTACATATAAATATGTAGGCCTACTAATGTCAGAAATATGGAAAAATATATAAATAATAAATTTGTTTAATTTGAATAGAGGACAACATAATAGATGGAGATAAGTGAAAAAAATGTGTCTATATGTGAAATTAAGAAATATGTAATTACATATAAATCCTAGCCCTGGTTATGAATAGGGTTCGGATGTTTATGACCTTAAAAAGTGCAAAATATGACTGTAAATATGACCTTAAAAATGATTAAATATGACCTTAAGATGACAAAATATGACCAAAAAATCCTAAATATCCCTTCATAAAAGAACATATTATCTAAAAATAAATGTTCCAATTTAAAACTTTTATGAAACTAAATTATTATATCATCAGATAATCACTTTTTAACAATTTTACAGGTGATTTACAGGTTTATTTGTAAACAATTTCTAAACTGTTACCACTGTAACTGTGAACTGAAAATCTTTTAGAAACATGTCTATTGGAAGTTGTTAACAACAAGGAGGAAAAGGTAATTGTGCTAGCTGAAATATGACGTTAAATTATAAATATGACCGAAATATGACCAATATCATGAAAATTACCAAAATATGACTTTATATGCAAAATAAAAACGGTCCGATTACGATAAAAAATGTGCAATTCGTGTTTAATTTGTGTTTGCGGCGAGAATGGGGGTCAGGATAAAAATATGACATTTCATAAACATCTGAACCCTAGTTATGAAGCCCGTCGTTATGCAGTTTTCATCTCTCTTAGGATCAAATATTTTCCTAACCACCGTTATCGAACACTCAGATTATGTTCTTCCCGAAGAGTAAGCGACCACGTCTAACATCCATATAATAGGCCTACAACCGACAAAATAATTGTTTTATAAATTTTAATTTTTAGATTTCTGGACAGAAGACGAGAAGATAATATTTTCTGAACTGCATAAAAACAAGCATTTCCTGATTTGAGTCTATATTTAAGTTCTCATGTAATATTACTAGCAGGTGCCCGCGGCTTCACCCACGATAATTAATTGAAAAATTAAAAATTAAGAGTATAATATTTATTAAAGCATTATATTTATTAACACTTGCACGCGAATCATTCATAAACTAAACCATTAATAATTAATGAAACAGCTATAATTCCGGCATTAGAGTACATTCCACATTAGAAAGCGCCGCCTGGGAAAACGATCTCAGATTCGGTTATGCAGTTCCAAAGTTACCTGTGAACACATAATACTTATTGTTTCTCAACTGTTTGTTGACAGATGAATATGATGTGAATTTATTTGATAGATTCATTGTAATTTTCAGAAATTATATAATTTTTCAGGGGAAGGAGTGGTTTGTTTGGATTTTTATTGTCCGCGATACTTCCAGGGTTAAACTATCAGTATATTATAGCTGGTGCCCGCGGCTTCACCCCCCCATTACTAATTGAATCCAGGATTTTTAAGAAATTTACACTGGCAGTTTATTAAAAATGTGTATTGCTCAGAGCTATGAAAATTGTAAGTAAAAATAAAATTAGAATATTTGTTCAATGTGTTCATTTCACTCAGGCCTTATATAATAAAGGAACGGTTTTCCTAATTTTGTACTCTTCGTGAAAGTTTAGACTTGCGAGAGACGAACAATGCCGAGTACACCCGATGTCTCACGCTATTTAGGGCCGTTGAATTGTATAAGATTAAATTTGTGTCTGTAATTACTGCTCCCAGATATTTGAATTTCTCCACTTGTTCGAACGATTTACCGGCTATTCTAATATTTAGTAACGCATTATTCTGACGTTTCACGACCATATAGGCTACATCGTTTTTTCTGTATAATTTCCAATCCAAAATTCCTGCAGGCACCGAGAAGACTTTCTGTAATTCTCTCGATTGTGTTTAACCTATGTCATCGCACATCAGAAAAACGTTAGGCCTATCTGCATAAGCTAAAATCGGGTGACTGTCATTTGATTCTAGGCCTACCTTGTTTTCCTGGACTTCCCTAATGGCATATTCCAAAGCGAAATTTAGAGAAATAGGATTTTAAATATTAGATGTAAGACTAACATTCTTATAATCTTAAAATGGATTTTTTAATACAGCTTGAATTAAAAGTAGAACTTCTAACATAAGACACACGAAGTAAAAGTTGTACTTTCTCGCATTTTGTTAGTCAGGGTGTCCAGTAAGGCAAGCCGAAGAAATTCAAGCATATTTCAAGGATTTCAAGGCTTGAATTTCCGAAATTCAAAACAAAAGCTTTATTTACTAATATTAAAAATGTATGAACATAGGATACAATGAGTGAATATTAATGACTAATATTTCTGAAAATGGTAAAATTTTCGTAAAAACTATCAACTTAAAAAAATATTAATGACTAATATTTCTGAAAATGGTAAATTTTTTGTAAAAAATATCAACTTAAAAAATATATTAATGACTAATATTTCCGAAAATGGTAAAATTTTCGTAAAAACTATTAACTTAAAAAAATATTAATGACTAATATTTCTGAAAATGGTAATTTAAAAAAAAAAACTATCAACTTAAAAAATATATTAATGACTAATATTTCTGAAAATGGTAAAATTTTCGTAAAAAGTATAAACTTAAAAAAAAAATATTCTCTTGTATGTGATTTTTCCCGAAGGTTCACAAAATTCAAGCATAATTCAAGGATTTTTCCCGACATGGAAAATTCAAGCATAATTCCCGATTTTCCCGATTTTCAAGGCTACTGGACACCCTGTTAGTCTTATGTCATGGTTTCGTAGTAAAAACGAATCTAAAAAAATTGGATATAAAATATAGATTTTGTCCTTCAAAGTTAATACATCTTAACACGGTCTAATGTAAACTTCATAGTAAAAAGATAAAATAATCACGATCCTACCTGGTGTTGCGATCCTTGGTTTAGAAACAAGCAATAATTATTCAAGCGAACGCGTCTGAATCAATAAACTACGGCACTACAGGTTTGTCCTAGGTTCGTGCCCCGACAGCAGGCCTACCAATTGTTTAGAAATGAAGAGCATCGATAGGAACAGTCTCTTGGAGGCTGGATGGATAGATATCTCTCATTTTGATCTCTCAATTTGGATAATACGCTCTAAACACAATCATTAACTTCAGATCTGATATATTAATATTCTCGAAGAAATATATTTTTATGTTCCACGTTATAGAACTTATAAATTGCATAATCTTTTTTTTAATCCCAAAACAAACACTGACTCCCATAATAATTCTCCTCTTTATAATGTGCTCAGTCTATACAATCAACTGCACAAAGTGGACAATATAAAATACTTAATAGGCCTACTAACAATTAGCGGTTTAAAAGTATCTGTGATCAAAATTAAATAAAGCCGTCACGGCGGCTCATGCTTAGCGCGTGGGCCTGGCACGCTAGCGGTCCCGGGTTCAAACCCCGGGCCTGGCGGGCGTGTCATTCGTGGTGGACGAAGCCGTGACCTTTAGGGGTTTTTCTCGGGGATCCTCCCGTTTCCCCCTCTCATTCCACCAACACTCTCCATTTCATCTTCAAACCTCCCCCTCATAATCATCCCGTTTCCTTTCCCGGTTTCCGGTTTACCCTCGCCCCAGCACCTGCTGTGGGCCTCTCCCGTCCTCCCCGTGGCTTGTGGTCATGAAGTTGCTGGCTGGTGTGCTGCCAACCTGGGGGCTCTGTAAGAGGTACCGAGGTAGTGGCACACGTGGCATGGTAGAGGTATCTGTTGGATGCAGGGGAGTTCCGTGGGGGCTCGCGGTGGGGTCTGTTGTCGAGGCGCCGTTGGGCTTGCACATCATTCCATTCCCGGAGGTTGGCACAATGGGCCGCAAGGCCGAAGTGCTTAGGGTCGTCCCAACCCGCCTTCCACCCTTAAGGGGACAAATCAATCAATCAAATCAAATAAAACAAATTAGGGCCTATAACTTAGTTAAAATATGCTCCATATCATTTCAGTTATAAACCCGGTAAAAGAGCACAATATTATGCAGTATGTGCACTAAATTGTGGACTTAATTTTTTTCAAAGAAAGAGTCACGAATATTTTGACTTTACTGTAGGCCTAACTGAAATGTGAAGGGACAATAACAAGTAATAGCACAATTACCTCTTCCTCCTTGTTGTTAGCAAATTCCAATAGACATGTTTTAAAAATATTTTCAGTTCACATTTGCAGTGGTATCTGGAAACATTAACAGATTAGAAGTTCTTTACAAGTAAAATTGTAAATCACCTGTAAAATTGTTAAAAGTGATTATCTGCTTGAATTAATGTGATGTAATAATTTAGTGTCATTAAACGATTTAAAGTGGAGCATTTATATTTAGAAAATACGTCCTTTTATGAGTCTTATTAATATTTTTTTTAAAGTCAAATTTACAGTCATATTTTCCATTTTTTAGGTCGTAACATCCGAGCCCTACTTATTAGGCTAAACTGTACAGCAGTCTATAATATTAATAATTAATTTACTATTGTGAACAATTACAGTGATATTACAACTGTAGCCTACTGTGAGTTAAATTCAAGTGGTAAGTTATGAGGCAGGTATTTTATTATTACAGAGCCCAACAAAAAAAGAACTTTTTGTTTGGTGTCTCAGAAGTTTTACCGGATTTTCGCTATTCCAAATGTGTAAACAGTTTTTCTCTACCAGCTCTACTTTTATATAGATTATATTCGTGAACTCTTGGTCTAGCGAAACAAAATCTTGCTTGATAATATAGCTAGTGAAGGTTCTTGACCATACTTTGGATACGTAGGACGAAAATTGTACGAAGTAGAGAAAAACTAAAAGCTGGGTTATTTTGTGGCCCTCAAATTGACATGTCATAAACGACCGTAATATGTGAAAATAAAAATTGTTTGAAAGAAACCATGTAGTATTGTTATTGTAATGTTAATGTAATGTTATTGTGTTGCTTTTTTTCCTCCAGTGATTTAGAAGCTACAAATAGGCACTGTTTTTTATTTATTAAGTGCCAGTATGGTACTTTATGAGATTGTGTGGTGGACGAAAAAATGTCTGTCCGTCTGTCTGTCCGTCTGTCCGTGTGTCTGTACGCACCATAACTCAGATACGCTTTTTCGGATTTTCATGAAACTTGGAAAACACATTTATAATGTCCATGGGAAGAACCCTATTGATATTGAACCAAATCGGTTCACCGGTACCGGAGTAATGCCCAATTTAGTGCCTATTTTAATAGATTATGGCGCCTTTCTCATAGAAAGGCGCCATCACTCAAATACGCTGTAACGGATTTCCATGAAACTTGGTATACCCATTTATGACGTCCATAAGAAGTGCCTTATTGAATTTGAACCTAATCTGTTGACCGGTACCGGAGTAAAACCCAATTTAGTGTATATTTTAAAGACGCGGTAACTCAAATACGCTTTACCGGATTTTTATGAAACTTGGTATACACATTTATAATGTCCATGGGAAGACGTCTATTCATAATGGATAAAATCGGTTGACCTGTTTCGGAGTAATGCTCAATTTAGTGTCTATTTTATGGTAATATACGTATTCGAAAGAATTTATAAAAAAAATGAAAATCAGTTATCTTGACAACATAGCCTATTGTTTTACTGTGATCGTATAAGGCCTTGGAAATTAAAATACAGGTAGCTATGACAAAAAACATATTGATTTACATGCGCTTATCCAACTAGACCGTTAAAATGACCCAGGTGGCCGAGATGGTAGACCTTTCTTCTTCCGTAAGCCCTGCTTAATGAATAAATCTGGAGCTTAACTTGGAAATCAATTTAAAAAAAAAACACATTCTGCATATCATAATTGCAGTCATAACTGATTAAAAAAAACATACTGGCACTTTGTTACATCAGTTTACCTGATTTTATTTCAAATGTAAAATGGGATAATATGCATAATGGTAATACCATATCTCACAGAACTAAAGCTGAAAGGGCGAAACTAATGGCACATTTGGCAACAGCGACCTAAATATACCCAAGAATAGGTATAAATTCTAAGGCACCAATTCTGTGTTATCAAATGAAAATAAATTTCAAATAACTAAATACATTAATATTAACATAGTTTCCCGAATCCTAGTTTTGAACGCCGCCTGAATTCCACGAGGCTGCATATTTTTTAAATTAACAGATTAGTTTCGCTCTGGATTGTAACATTTTCCACAACTTTGTCCCAGTACATTTTTACGTAAATAAAAAAGGTTTACCACCATTTCAACTGTTTGTCTGTAAATTTATTTGTTTTGCCGGCCATGACCAAATTTGTTAGTCGATTTTCCATCAATTTGCCAAGAATGTTCCTTCAAGTCTTTGAAAACTACGTATGTGTAAGGCAGGGGTTCTCAAACTTCCTTTATTTGAGGAACCCTTTAATTATTAATGTTGTCATTGCGGAACCCTAAAAAATGACCCTTTACTATTTTTACTAATTTTGTAGTAATAACCTTGGAATATACTTAATTCAAAACGAAAAGCTATAGGATAGAAAAAGAAAGCAGTCTGTTGGTTTTGATACATTTTTTTTTTTAATTTCTAACATTGAATTCAATTGCAAAACGACAGGACTCTTAGGGTGGCGTGCACCATCCAGGAGTAAATCTTACTAAAGTAGTAAATTTAAGACGGAGACCTGGAGTATACAAGAGCCAGTACATCTGTCTCACTCTTAAGTCATACTAATGTATGTGCTAGAGTGAGACAGACAAACCGGTTTTTGTTACGTAAGGTTCCCTTCCTAAATTTACTACTTTAGTGCTACTCTTAGTAACTTACTCTTTTAGTTGGTGTTGGAGAGCTCAATTGATAGTTACTTCTTTAGTTGTTACTAAAGTAGTAAGCGATTTTTACTAAAGAAGTAGTCGAATTCTGCGCAGAACAGAGCAGAAACGTTAGTGCACCGCAGCAGAACACGTGCACTTCAATTGCCAGTATTATTCAAGTGCCAGATAATGAAAAGGAAAGGTTCGCTGAAACAATGAATATGAATTTGGGTTGTTCCAAATATTACTAATGACAATCTTCATGTTTTAAAATAGGTCTAATAGTAATGTTTTATTCATTACTAATTTTAATTCCTTCAATTGAGTATTTTCAGTTTAGTAGCCTACGTATGGGTACGTATTTTTGTGCAAACTATTTCTGTATTATAATGCAAACAATTGGAATTTCCAGTTGATTTTCATAATTGATTCACTGTCAATATTATAATTATTTCTCTCATAATAATAATAATAAAGTTCTAAAATATATTAAAATATTTATACTTCCTAAAGTTACATATTCTTCCCCAAAAACGATAAATCAATTATTCTATAGTTGTTTATCATAAATCTCACTATAATGAATTATTAATACTTATTGACTGTTTAACAATATTAATAAGAAGTATTACATAAAATCATGAAAAAGGGGGGATAAAAAGGATAACAAAACTAATAAGGGGCATTATGTTTCTGTCCTTTTTCAAATGCACAGAACATTTACTTAAAAAATATTACCTTATAAAAATAATAATATTACAACTGAGAAATGTAATATTTAAACAAAAAATGGCGGTACAATATTTCGGAAGCTATGAACTCCAATAATAATTATGTTGATGGTTGTGTGTTTAAAAATAATTTCAGTGACTACTTCTCTAGATCCTGTGCAGCTTCAACCTCCGGGCCCCTCCTTAAAATTTTCTTTCGGCACTCATGTTGGCATTTTTTTTCTATATAGTTTATAATGCTTCTCACTTTCCTGTCCACAGGGTTAATTAAATAGTTAGCAGCATACTATAGACCTGCAGCATCTGTTATAGTTTATTCCCAAACATGCAAGTCTCGTCTCACTCCACCATTCGAGACTTGGGGAGTCTTTAAGGAATGGTTTTACAATGTGTCCCCTTCTCAATGTACGCTAATCCCAGAGTCAGTCAAATTTTCTTCCGATGTGGCCTGTTTGGACATTTTTACACCTGGGTTAGAAAAAAGGACATATTATTCATTAACACTGCGGGTGCAACTATTGAACTTTTAGCTCTTATAATTATTATTATAATCTGGCATTCGCAATGTTGTGCTTTAAGTTAAGCTATAGAAGTGTAATGTAATAAAATTAATTTACAATAATTACATTAAATCGTTTAAGAATGAGAATCACCTATTGTTCAGTAATTCTATGGTTATGTAGCAGGGGGAAGTGTTTTCTGGGTAGCTCCAAGAACGGAGGCTTTCATTTTTTGGAATGTACTATACCTCGCCGATATCTGTATCCATGTGATTAGCTTGAAATACATCGTCGTTTTCTGACCCAAAGTTAGGGAGAACTGCAACATCTAAAGGCCGATCCAGCTAGGAAGATATTTGAGAGCACATGCGCTGCTTGTACCGTGCAATGCAAACGTCCATTCCACTCACTCTCCCCCTCACCTTTGGTGGACGTCTTCCTAGTTGGACCGATCTCCGCAATGATATTTCCACATTTGACTGGCTGAAATCACATGGATGTAGTGAGAATCTGACATCGTTTCTTCCAAACGCCAAAATTTCATGTAAGGATTTATGAGCTTAATTATTTACGTTATTAAATGCCCTACTAGGTATGGTTTGCTTAATATTTATTAAATCACCTGCCACAACTCTCATTTTTGGTATACAACCTTCTTCATCTCAATAACTTATCCTCAGTTTGAACTATGTAATCCATTTAATGTGATATGTAACTCATAACTCACGCAAATGCCACAGAACACATTTACTCCACAACTTACTCCACCCCCTGAGTAGGAGTAAATATTGGCCTTATTTACTCCACAACTTACTACGTTAGTAACGTACTCCGTGTTGGTGCTCTCCACCACTTGTGGAGTAAGTTCATTTACTCTGGGAGTAAGTTCATTTACTCTGGGAGTAAATAAAATTTTTACTTCTTTAGTACATTCCTCTATGTTGAAAGCCGCCGAGTTTAGTTTACTCCTGGTTGGTGCACGCCGTCCTTACTAAAAGAGTACGGTTACTAAAAGAGTAGCTTACTAAAGTAGTTAGAACTAAAGAAGTAAGGCTTACTAAAAGAGTAAATGGCATGAGTTTGGTGCACGCCACCCTTAGTATTAATTATAAATAATTACCAATGGGACAGTTATATAAGTTAGTAAAATACCACTAATTTCAGTGAGAAGGATGGTGTTGTTTTTTGCTTTTGAGATTCTCTGAAATATTGGGTTATATTTTTGAAAGTTTCAGCCTTAAATCTACTTCAATATTCAATTTCAAAAATCTCCCACGGACCCCTCAAACCATACCTGCGGACCCCCAGGGGTCCGCGGACCATACTTTGAGAACCCCTGGTGTAAGGGATATTATTGTTTTTTAAAATTCCGTTTCAAGATAGAACCATTATAACAGATGAAGAGCAGAATTTTTACGCGAGGTCTATTGTTCATGTAACTACTAGTACAAACACAAATAACTGATAGCCCCAGTAATTAAAATAGCTCAATACAGACCATAAAGATTTTGATGTTGGTAAGGAACACAACTTATGGGTATCCCTGTGGTGTTTAGGAACAATGGTCTTGTTCTTGTCTGGAGTGCCCCAAGGTCGCGTTTCCATTCCAGACACACAGACTCCAAGTCTGGACCATCCAGACACAAAGTCAAGTCATTCAGATATTTTGACGATTTCTCTACATTTCTACAGTATGAGCTTCGTTCGACGCCTGAACTTCGGAAACATGAGAACTGAACATGGGGAACCACATAGAATAAATCTACACCATTTCAACCTCAATTTCGGAAAAAGTCATTACAATTTCGGAAAAAGTAATTTCAATTTCGGAAAAAGTAAATTCAATTTCGGAAAAAGTAATTTCAATTTCGGAAAAAGTAACTTCAATTTCGGAAATACGAGGGCTATTTTTTAAACCTCCGATGGGGCATAAAATGAAAACCGCAGTGAAAATCAAAACTATTTTATTTGGAACATATAGGTACACCTTCTAGCTACTTCTCTACATAATCTCGCTCCGATTGAGTAATTTGTCGTAGCGTGGTATCAACTTTACTATACCCTCGTATTTCCGAAATTGAAGTTACTTTTTCCGAAATTGAAATTACTTTTTCCGAAATTGAATTTACTTTTTCCGAAATTGAAATTACTTTTTCCGAAATTGTAATTACTTTTTCCGAAATTGTAATTACTTTTTCCGAAATTGAGGTTGAAATGGTGTAGACCAAATTTGGAATATGCTGTCAGTGTATGGGATCCTTATCAGACAGGCCAAACAACACAGTTAGAAATGGTGCAAGATTTGTTATGAATAAGCTCCAAAAAACTGACAGCGTTACGGCTATGTTAAAAACATTAGGGTGGAAATCTTTAGAATCTAGAAGGAAAATAAATAGATTAAAATGTATGTATTGTGTATACACGAAACAACCGGCATGGGAAAGGCTTCACAGCAAAATTAAAGAACCAGATTACAAAAGAAAGAAGGATCACAAACACAAAATAAGGGGTAGATCTGAGAGAGCAAATATTGCCAAATTTTCTTTTTTAAATAGAGGGATTCAGGATTGGAATGATTTACCTGCAGAAATCTTCGAAACGTTTCATGCTAACGCGAAATTTTTTAAAAATATATCGAATAGGGTATATGAAAATGTATAATATATATTTTTTTTCCATAATATTCTCGGTATGTAATTTTTATACGCTACAGTTTTGAATATAAAGAGATTTTTTTTTTTTAAATTATCAGATATGTAGGCCTAGATAGCTGTTGTGATATTTTATGTGTAACTGTGTGTATAGTGTGTCATTTTTGTATATAGGCCTATATGTATGGCTGGTATTTATTGCAACACAGCCACCGGGTTGTTGACCCACTTGCAGTGCAACAAAATAAATAAAAAATAAAAGGAAGTGTTTGTCTTTCTGTCTGTGCGCGAAATCTACTGAAATCTATTGAACGCAGAGATCTGAAATTTTAATGCATCTCGAAGCCGGTTTTTATTTTTATTTTAGCTTTCGTTCGCGAGTTTTGAGTGAAAAACGGGCAGAAAACGTGCATTTTTTGGGCTTTCGAAGCATCAGTTTTCAGTAATACATTTCAATTGTCAAATCAATTACAGGTGGCTTTGCCGTTTTTTTTTTTTGTCATGATATGGAAATAAAAGAATCGCTTCATTTTGTAAGGCCACCCTGGTCGATTCATTTGTTTATAATGCCAAGGCCCGCAGACATCTGAAATTTTCAAGAGGGATAATGAATATAGGCCTAAATGGGCAAACATTGTTCCATTTGGATGGAACTCACTATGCAGGAGTTTTCTGGGTTAGGGAACTCGAATCTGAGGTTGTTTTTCCCAAGCTGCGCTTTCTAATCGTGGAATTCACTTCAAAGCCGGATTTTTAGCTGTTTCTTTATAATGATTATTAGATTTAAACATTTTGCTCTTAATTTGTTTTAATTAATTGTCGTGGACGAAGCCAGTGGGCTATGGTTATACCGATCTGGAGCAATGAAGCATACATTGCTCGAAGATCAGTTAAAAAATTGTAGACCAGATAGCTAATTTAAACAGTGAATAGAATTTGGTCTGTTTTTAGACACTTATCAAGCAATATACACGATACCTCTTCTGTGAGTTTTAAGCAATACTTTCGTGTAATACAATTTGTCTGTGAGAAAATTGTAACCAGTTTGCTTTTATCGATTACAAAATATTAACCACAAGCATCTGGTAATATGTTGTTTCATTCTTTAGGTGTATAGTTTAGGCTAGATACACTTTCATGACATAAATAATACTCTAAAACCGAATCTTTAGCTGTTTCTTTATAGTATATTGCGATACAAGTGCCGTAAGGCACGTTTACGGGTCGAGGAAACAGATTAAGTTTTCGAGACCCGTAAATGCCTTTACGGCCCGTGTGTTGCATGCTATTTTTTCCACGATGATTATTTATATCAATTTAATTATATTAATTGTGATATTACCTGAAAATATTATGTAAATACATTCTTGAAAATAGATGTTTATTTCAGAAAGTGATTCGCATGTGTTTGTTGTTATGGGAACCGAATATTTGTCCTGGGGGCCGTGCCCATAAAGGCTTGTATTATGAAGTGTATCGTAATGAATTATGACGTAGCGCTTGGACCGTAAGTAGTTTAACCTCATCGCAACCGTCCTTAGCAACAAGACTGTGTGGGAATGTCAACTTACGATCCATGTAAACAAAGTTCGTAAGTACCACTTACTAGCTAAGGAGTGCAAAAAAATTATTAATCGTTTAGTTTATTGATTACTAGCATGTGCCCGCGGCTTCGCCCGCGATAATTATTTCAAAAATTAAAAATTAAGAGCATAATAGTAAAATCATTATATTTATTAACTCCTAAATCACGTGGACTACATACCACGATTAGATAGCATCGTCTGGTAAAAGCGACCTCAGATTCGAGTTTCTTGGCCCAGAAAACCTCTGTATAGTGAGATTCGTCCAAATAAAACAACGTTTGACCATATTTAGGGCTTACAACATTCAAGCGATCGCGAAAGTTTTATTTTCAAGGTATGACAAAATCAGCCAAAGCCAACTGTAATTGATTTGACATTGAAATGTATAACTGAAAACTTATGTTTTGAAAACGCAAAAAATGCATGTTTTTTGCCCGTTTTTCACTCATAACTCACGAACGAAAACTGAAATTAAAATTCCGTCTTCGAGGTGCATTTTCCGACCCTTCAGCCCACCTATGTTTAAAATTTCAGATCTCTGCGTTCAGTAGATTTCGCTGGACATCGAGGACAATTCCTTTTATTAATATAGATAATATGAATTGTAATGATACCTTCTCTAATTTGTCAAACATCCATTTCATTTAATCCAAACCCACCTATACCATTGGCAACAATATGTTCTGTGAATTTGTTTCGATAATTCTATGTAAAAAGGGCTTAAGTATTTTAAAAAACATTTAATTTTGGGCATTTAGAATCAGAATTTTTCAAAATCCCTTCTTAGTGAGCATCTACATTATGAAACGAAGGTACTATCAAAATTCCAAGTCTCTACCTGTTATAGTTTAGGCTGTACGTTGATTCCTGTCAGTCAGGACACAGCCTTTTATATATATAGAGATTCGCGTGTAAGTGTTAATGAATATAATGATTTAATTTTTATTTTTTGAATTAATTATCACGGGCGAAGCCCCGGGCACCTGCTATTATATAGCCTATATAATAAAATATAGTGTTTGTCTGTCTGTGCACGACTCCCAGCGAAATCTACTGAACGCAGAGATCTGAAATTTCAAACATAGATGGACTGAAGGGGGGCCGAATGCACCTCCAAGCCGAATTTTTAATTTTCGCTTTCGTTCGCGAGTTATGAGTTTAAAAAAAAAGTGTGCGTGGAACGCCACGCGAGAGAAGTAAAACTTGTTTTAATTTTTCAAATTTTGATTATTGGATTTTTTCAATTTTGCATTATTGGAATTTTTAATATTGGGTTTTTGAAATTTTTAAATTTTCGATTTTGGTTTTTTTAATTTTGGATCTTTGATTGTTTTTATTGTTTGGATATTTTAAGCGCGGTAATGAACCTCCGGGTTCCATAAAATAGATAATATACCTTTAGATTGCTTAGGAATTGTCTATTGCCATTGAGGAAGTAAGGTCTGAAAAATTTCCTTTTTTACTCCTAATCATTGAGTTGATTGTTTTCGGTGCAGTCCGCTCCGAAACACTCTAGTAATTTCGTGACGGTCAATTGCAGGTGGTTTTGCCTATTTTGAGGTCTAGACCACTAGACCCATTCCAAACAAGCGGGACTTCCCCAAGGATGCTGTTTGTCCCCTATGTTATTATAAATGGGCTAGGAAATGCAGAAAAATGGGACTTCAGGTTGTATTTACAGCCTTATATTTGCTAATGATCAGGGCCCGGATTCTGATGACCTAAAATTGTTGGAAAAGTGACCCTAAATTTTAAAGAAAATGACTTAATAATTATAAAAAATGACCTAAAAACTGATATCTATATTAATAAAAATGAATTTACAAAAGGGTTGTTGCCGCATCACTTGAGAACGGCTCGACCGATTTGGCTGATTTCTTTTTTGTTGTGTTCGTAATTGTCAGGACAAGGTTTGTATGAAATAAAATTTTTGGAAAATCCACGGGAAAAGTCGGAAATGTGATGAAAAGAGGAAAAGTTAGACAAAGTTAGAGAGTTCTGCTGTCAATTGTTTACATAAAAAAAAAGATTAAAAAATTGAAGTGTGACAAAAGAAGTGTGACATTCACAGTTTGAGAGTTCCACTTTCACATGTTTTCATAACAAAACAAACAAAAACAAAAGTGAGTCTTGCAACCAAACCAAATCGAAAGTGTGTAATCCATTCATTTTGAGAATGCAAGTCCGTGTAAACAAATGCACGTGATTTGAACCCCACCACACATCATGCTACAAAGACAATATAGTGCGGTATTAGATTTTATTTTTATAACAGTAAAAGCTCATAAAATGTGACGAAAATTTTTAAGATAACAATATCAACTTATTGCAAATGTTTCAATATATTGCGAAACGTGGCATTCGTGATATAACCCTCCAGTTTGCGAGAGTCATTTTTGTGAATAATGTAAACATACAAATTTCAGTGAACAGCGAAACGTGGTGTTTATAATTTATAACCCAGTCTGTGAGAAGCATTAAACATAATGACTGAAATTCAACCAGGCCCAAGTGGCATAATTAAAAACAAGAGAGGTAAATCTTTGCGAAGTGGACAGGAGGAAATTATATTGAATATGTTTAATGGGTTTAAAAAATATATATATCCAGCACTTGCAATTGAGGACGTTGTAAAATTTACAATCTGAATTCACCGGTATATGTACCAGAAGTATCTGGAAAGTGTGTAGTGAATACAGAGACTCTGGTGTAGTGAAAACTCCCCCAAGAAAGGCTGAAATGCTGCATAGTGTTTTAGATAACATTGATGACTTTGTGAAAAGTGCTATTCGAGCAAAAGTTCATCAATTCTTTTTTTATAACATACCTCCAACTGTGGATAAACTTCTTTGTGCTGTCAATGAGGACTCCGACCTACCTAATTTTAAAAGAACAACAATTTATAAGTTATTGTTGGACATTGGAATGAAATATGTGAAAAGAAGTGAGGTTAATGTTATAGTAGATCGTGATGATATTGTACTTTGGAGAAGACGATATCTTAGAGCTGTACGGTAATACCGAGCAGAGGGTCGAAAGTTGTATTACTTAGGCGAGACATGGGTAAATGCAGGACACACCACCCCTAAAATTTGGCATGGCACTACTGTTGAATCAATGGAAAAAGCTTTTAGGGCAGGATTAAGTCAAGGTTTAAAAAATCCTGTGGGTAAGGGGAAACGCCTAATAGTTACGCACATAGGTAGTGAAACAGGCTTCGTAGATGGGGGTTTGCTCATTTTTGAGTAAAAGAAAACGGGTGAGTACCACGAAGACATGAATGAAGAGGTATTCCGTAACTGGTTTGCTAATGTTTTTGCCGAAACTTGAACCCAACAGTTTAATAGTTATGGACAATGCATCATACCACAGTGTGAAACTATCGGCGTCCAAATACTTCTTGGCGTAAGCAAGATATTGTGGAATGCCTACAAGAAAAGAATGTAACATTTAATGATAAAAGTGTTAAGGCAGAGTTAGTGATCTTAGCACAGGAATTCGCGGACAAAGATGAAAATAAATATGTGGTTGATGATATGGCAAATAAAGCGGGCCATCAAGTACTGAGGTTGCCCCCTTATCATAGCAATTTGAATCCAATTGAACTGGTATGGAGTTTTATCAAAGGGTTTGTGGCCAGAAATAACAAAACTTTTAAATTATGCGATGTTAGGAAACGGTTTGACAGAGCAGTATTGATGGTGACGCCAGAAATGTGGCAAAAGGAAATCAAGCATGTAGTGGCTATATCTAGCGTTTTCTGAGGAAATAGTTTAAGTGTGATAAGTCGTTCTTCCTCATTTCAAGTTATATGTAGGCCTACAAATCGAAAGTTCTTCATAAGTTAATTTCAAATTACAAAATAAAAACCCGGGCGACGCCGGGCCTTTTAAGCTAGTTTTATTTATAAAAAATTATTATTGTACACATAAAGTTATATAGTAGTTTCTACATAATTGTAAAAACTGTAAATAGTCCTAACTGTAATATTGCGAATGTTCTTTTCTCACGGAAATTTATACTGGCACTTGAGGCACTGGTGAGTCAAAATTCGGCACATCCTTTTGTGGTCTTCCGGATTATAGAGTTGTTTATTAAGGGTAAACAGTAGTTTGCACTCTGAAATCCAAGGAGGTGGCAGACTCCGGTGCCAAGTCAATTTAATAACAATAGTAATAACTTATAATACAAAATTTTGGCGTTTCTTTCATTCTCATTTCCGACTGAGACATGACAACACTTTAACGCCGGATTTTTCCTTCTTCCATTAAACAAACAACACTTCAAAGACAGCACCGCCAGCGACGAAAAAATTTAATACACTCAATGTAAATACATGAAAATGACAAAATAAGGAAGCAAATGACGAAAATGACAAAATAAGGAAGCAAATGACGAAAATGACAAAATAAAGACCTAAAATTGAAATAAATGCCCTAAAAATATAAAATTGCATAAAATGACAAAAAATGGCCTAGTAAAAATACATTTCTATAACCTAGAGGCCATGATTAGGATTTATCCACAAGTTGGCAATGTTTATGCAGCATCAATAAAAATATGACAAGTCATTAGAATGCGGGGCCTGCTAATGATCAAGTAATTACAGCTCAAGGTGGTGAAGGTGTTGATTATATGTGTAGAAAATTCCAAGAGAAATGTGAAAGGTGGAGGTTAAAAATAAATTTAAAGAATTCAGACACCAAACATAGAGAACGTAGAGATAGAACTCAAAATTCAAGAAGTTGATTATTTCAAGTATCTTTGATTGGTCGTACAATTGGATGGATCTTCAAAATTAGAAATAGATAAACGTGTATGTCAAGGAAGATGGACAATTGGAATATTAAATTAATTATTATGGAGCACGATTAGATAGCATCGTCTCGTAAAAGCGACCTCAGATTCGAGTTTCTTGGCCCAGAAAAGCTCTGTATAGTGAGATTCGTCCAAATAAAACAACGTTTGACCATATTTAGGGCTTACAACATTCAAGCGATCGCGAAAGTTTTATTTTCAAGGTATGACAAAAATAGCCAAAGCCAACTGTAATTGATTTGACATTGAAATGTATAACAAAACTTATGTTTTGAAAACGCACAAAATGCACGTTTTTTGCCCGTTTTTCACTCATAACTCACGAACGAAAACTAAAATTAAAATTTCGGCTTGGAGGTGAATTTTCCGACCCTTCAGCCCACCTATGTTTAAAATTTCAGATCTCTGCGTTCAGTTGATTTCGCTGGACATCGAGGACAATTCCTTTTATTAATACAGATAATATGAATTATAATGATACCTTCTCTAATTTGTTAAACATACATTTCATTTAATCCAAACCCACCTGATACAACTGGCAACAATATGTTCTGTGAATTTGTTTGGATAATTCTGTGTAAAAAGGGGTTAAGTATTTTCAAAACATTTAATTTTTGGCAGTTAAAATCAGAATTTTTCAAGATCCTTTCTTAGTAAGCACCTACATTATGAAACGAAGGTACTGTCAAAATTCCAAGTCTCTACCTGTTATAGTTTAGGCTGTACGTTGATTCCTGTCAGTCAGTCAGTCAGTCTTTCATTCAGTCAGTCAGTCAGTCAGGACAAAGCCTTTTATATATATATAACTTTTTTTTTTGAACGAGCGGTGGTTTCGTACTTGGGGAGGCATGAAACGTAAAGATATGAAAGAATTTTTTGAAAGTCATGACATGGTATCGATTCCAATATGTAGATCATTCTTCGAAATCTACCTAAAAATACGAGCTACAGAAATGGATTACTGCAGCAAGAAAATCAAGGAGGAAAAATTAAAGAATACTGTAATAAAAGAATTAATGAATATGGATGAGGATAGAAATTATTGGAAAGAAAAGATTAACATGGTACGGACATTTGAAAAGAATGAATGATGGATGATTGCCAAAGGTGGTTATGAACTAGGAACCTGATGGAAAGGAAGTCGACTGATACCTGGATGGATGGTGTAAGGGGGAACATGGCAGCAAGAGGACTACAAGAGGAAGATGTGATGGACAGACGATAGTGAAGGAGCAAAATTAGTTAAAACTGGAAGGTATAATTACTAGCACGTGCCCATAGCTTTGCCCACATTTCTTAATTCAATTATTGTTAGATGATATTAAATAATTTATTTAACAGAAAACTAATTAAAACATTGTTTTTATTAACACTCACACGTAAATCTCTTCTCTTCTCTATATATATATATAAAAGGCTTTGTCCTGACTGACAGGAATCAACGTAGAGCCTAAACTATAACAGGTAGAGACTTGGAATTTTGATAGTACCTTCGTTTCCTAATGTAGATGCTCACTAAGAAAGGATTTTGAGAAATTCTGATTCTAAATGCCAAAAATTAAATGTTTTTGAAAATACTTAATCCCTTTTTACATAGAATTATCGAAACAAATTCACAGAACATATTGTTGCCAATGGTATAGGTGGGTTTGGATTAAATGAAATGGATGTTTGACAAATTAGAGAAGGTATCATTATAATTCATATTATCTATATTAATAAAAGGAATTGTCCTCGATGTCCAGCAAAATCTACTGAACGCAGATATCTGAAATTTTAAACATAGGTGGGCTGAAGAGTCGGAAAATGCACCTCGAAGCCGGAATTTTAATTTTAGTTTTCGTTCGTGAGTTATGAGTGAAAAACGAGCAAAAAACGTGCATTTTTTGCGTTTTCAAAACATAAGTTTTCAGTTATACATTTCAATGTCAAATCAATTACAGTTGGCTTTGGCTATTTTTGTCATACCTTGGAAATAAAACTTTCGCGATCGCTTGAATGTTGTAAGCCCTAAATATGGTCAAACGTTGTTTTATTTGGACGAATCTCACTATATAGAGCTTTCTGGGCCAAGAAACTCGAATCTGAAGTAGCTTTTACCAGACGATGCTATCTAATCGTGGTATGTAGTCCACGTGATTTAGGAGTTAATAAATATAATGGTTTTACTATTATGCTCTTAATTTTTAATTTTTGAAATAATTATCGCGGGCGAAGCCGCGGGCACATGCTAGTCATTCATAAACAAATAAAATGATTAATAATGACAAAGCTAAAAATCTAACTTCGAGGTGCATTTCTGTGATAAAAATGATCTCAGATTCGAGTTCCCTGGGCCAAAAATCCCTCCACTAGTGAGTTTTGTCCAAATCGATCAATGTATTCCCATTTAGGCCTACTTTCATGATCCCCCTTCCATCCACTTATGTAAAAGAATTCAGATTTTTGCATGCTGTAAAGTTATATACAAATGAATCTAGCAAAATTATGATATATGATCATGCATGGTGTACAAAATATTATTTGTAGCTGATGAAGTGAGCAAAGAGGAGCAAATTTTATTTTTAATTTATAAGTTCTTTGCAAGTAAAACTGTAAGTTACCTCTAAAATTGTTAAAAGTAATTATCTGATTGAATTCATGTGATGTAAGAATTTAGTAACATTAAACATTTTAAATTGGAACAATTATTTTGAGAAAAAACGTTCTTTTACTAGATCATATTTAGGATTTCTTTTAGTCATATTTGGTCATTTTTAAGGACATATTAGCAGTCACATTTTCCACTTTTTTAGATCATAAACATCTGAACCCTAGTGATAACATTTCCTAACTGATAAGATTATCCGCGATTACATTAAACATTTTGAATTGGAACATTTATTTTGAGAAAATAGTTCTTTTATTAGGTCTTATTTAGGATTTTTTGGTCATTTTTAGTCATATTTGTTCATTTTTAAAGGCATATTTGCAGTCATATTTTCCACTTTTTTAGATTATAAACATCTGAACCCTAGTGATAACATTACCTAACTGATAAGATTATCCGCGATTACATTAAACATTTTGAATTGGAACATTTATTTTGAGAAAATACGTTCTTTTGCTAGGTCATATTTAGAAATTTTTGGTCATTTTTAGTCATATTTGGTCATTTTTAAAGGCATATTTGCAGTCATATTTTCCACTTTTTTAGATTAAAAAACATCTGAACCCTAGTGATAACATTATGTGCGATTACTAGGGCAAGGCATTTGATGATTTTGCATCTTTTTTATATGAAGGTTCAAAGATAGCTCCAATGTATATAAATGTATATCATTAAATAACTAATTAAATAAGGGCAATTTGTTTTTGCATTATTTTGCTTTATTTTGCATATTTCGTCATTTTTCAAGAGATAGGTCTTTTTTGGCAATTTTTAGGTCATTTTCGGTATTTTTAGGTCATTTTCAGCATTTTATATCATTTTTGGCATTTTAGCAGTAACTTAAATATTTTTCTTTCTTTTTAAATGGCACATATTTGCTAGGGGAAATTTGATGGGCATGCCAGTTCAGAAAGAATTTATTTTTCGCTAAGGATGTCCAAGTACTGTGGTATAAATTTAGTAACAAAATAAGTGTGTTTTATATTGTAATTTCATATATAAAGCATCGTCATAAACTGTATTTAGCAATTCATTACTTAAGAAAAAACTAATTTTAAGTAATAATGGTAAATTTATTGGTCATTATTTTAAGATTTCGGGTCATTTTTTCACTATTTTTAGGTCATAAATGCATATTTTATTTTGCATTTTTTCACTATTTTATGTTCATTAAATGCCTTGCCCTAGCGATTACATTAAGCAGTATTCACTGTGTTAATTAACCGAATTGAAATAAAAATTACAGTTCTGAAACGAAAGCTAAATTTTCAAGCTCACCAAGCACATTAAAGTAGTAAGAAGGTCTATTCAACTCAAGCTTTCTTCCATATTAGAGCAGAAAATGTTGAAAAGAATTCCACAATACTCGTATGTCCAGTACACTTTGCTTTCTTTTTAACAAGTCATGTGCATAACGTACTGAATGAATGGGGGTGCAGCAACCCTGCCTGGATACGAACCCTAGACACCTGGACAAACCAGTTGCAACCCACTTGCACTGCATCTGCTCCATAGAACTAAGTTGACATAGGACATGTTCAGAAATTTCTTTAATTCCGCCCTTCTACATCTGTCACCATTTTCCCATGATCGTCTATACCACACCCTGATGAAGCAAAACCTGGGTGAGGAAGTAAAAATCTTAGTTGTCGGCAACAAAGAGGATGAGAATACATAACCGTCAAACATAAATTCAATCTTTTCCTGATATAGCACAATGGAATAACCGTAGCATTGTCGCTCAGTTATTATCGGGGCTCAGATTTCGATGACCTGAAAATACTTGAAAAATGAGCCATAAAATGACTATAGAAATACAAAAACGTTACCCAAAAACTTGTATGAAAATACTAGTTTATTGTTCAGATTTGTGTCTAATTAGATTTATGTTGTTGACACAATTATAGGCTTGTAATTAGTTAATCGGTACATATGCCTACGGTTAAATGCATACAGCAAATGCCGTCTTTCTGTATCCAAATTAAAATTACAACAAGATTATTTATTTATTCTTAATTTGAGTTCCGATAACATACATTGTAAGTAAATGCACAAAAAACTCTACACAATGTAAGAAAATGATAAAATAATGAGAAAATAACTACTTTAATGACCCCCCCCAAAAAAAGAGACCCAAAAATATGTATGAAAATTCTAGTTTATTTATCAGATTTGTGTCTATTTCACATTTATTTTGTTGGTCCAATTATAGGCTTGTGATTAGTTAATTACATACGGTTAAATGCAAACAGCAAACACCGTCTTTCTGTATCCAAATTAAAATCATAACAAGATCCACTTACATAGGCCTATGCTTATTTAGAGTTCCGATAATATTCAATGCAAGTAAATGCACAGAAACTCCATATAAAGCAAGAAAGAACACAAAATAAGAAAATAATGACTTTATATTTAAAAATCACCTAAAAATATGAAATGTGGGGAAAAAAGGCTACAAAAATGACCAGAAAATGAGTTGAATTCTAAAAATTACTTGAATATAAAAAACTTGTGGAAAATGACCACAAAATTACCATTTTTTAAACCTAGGAGTCAAGATCACGCATTAGTGGGAAACGCCCATGATGATCCAGTTAAAAGATGACATGTCAACAAAATCCAGGCCATGGTTATTACATTCTACTGGGTAGTGGTATCTTGATGGATTGCATGAGGTAGAAAATAATTAGGAGCCCATTGGGTTTCACCTCCTTATCAATTCTGGTGCAAAAGTGTTTTTGAAAATGTCACTAACAGGAAGTACCGGTAGGTATCATGCTGTTGTTATTGTGCAGTCAAACCGCTGTATACAAATATCGATAATAATAATAATAATAATAATATATTTATTCACCGTAAATTTCTCTCGCATATGGCAATATTTTTGTTTGGTCCTGGCAATTTCCTATCTTAATAATGTTAAATGAAACTTCGAGAAGAGGGTATCCACAGATGGAACAACATATGGAAATCAACCACTTGCAGAAGGACTATCAAAGAACTCTTTTTTTCCCAATGTTTCTGACCGTCTAAAAAGTACACTCATGAAACCAAACTTTATTCTGACACAATTTCTATCTGGCCACGGAAAATTTGGCAAGTACTTCCAAAGATTTCATATCAAGACAGACAGCAATACATACAAGTGCATATGTGGTGACCGTCTTCAGAATGCCAAACATCTGATGTTCACTTGCCCAGTTTTTCAAACAAAAAGATTATAACTTGAACTACATTTAGACAAGTGCAGTGCAAATTTTCAATTTTCGCTTAACGGAGAAATTTTCACTAGAAAATGTTGTTATTTGTCATTCACAGCTTTTTTAGAATATGTGTTTAAGAGACTATGAATGTATCTTCCTGAACTTTAAATCTATACAGGAAACCTCAATTGACTAAATATAGCCCTAACATACTTAATTGTAAAATAGGGCTCACTCAATGGAGATTAAATAAATAAATAAATAAATAAATGTTAAATGTAACTCACTATAATGATGAAGCTATTTTAAAACACAGTCTTATAACAATATTTGTTGGTTGAATTGTTACTGCAAACCAGTAGCTTAGCCCTATGGATGGTAGCTGGTATCAGATCAGTATCCTTCCCAGCCACCAACATTGTTTTCTGGGTGCCTGACATCTGTTACATTTCTTAGAATTTCTGGGAAAGGAAGGTTCATGAGAGGTAGAAAATAGGATCACTGAGGCTAAAATCACCCCTTATGTGTGTGAGTTAGGTAGTTACTTCAAAATGTACATAACGTGCAATTAAAACACCATAAGGAGCAACTGTTTTGCCTTAGCTATGTGTTGAATTTGCTTGTCTTTTTCTTCCCTCTTCCACCATCTACGAGTTTGAAATTTCTGACACATGGCTAGGCTCAAAGCGTGCCATGATCCGTGATGTTAAAGTAGTCTGAATAGTAATATTTTTAGTGTGTGGGTGTAAAGTTGCTGTGGTTACGATTCAACGGAATTCAGTAAGTTAAGTAACATCTAACTATCATCTTATTGCAATAAGAAAACTCTTCTGCAATGCTATTACAGTTATATTTATTCTAAAATAAAATATAACATTATTGCTTGGGGATCAGCAGATCAATTCCACATAAATAGAATCTTCGTCCTGCAAAAACGCATAATACGTACCATTTATAATGTCAAGCCTCTCGATTCCTGCAAACCTTTATTTAAAACCCACAAGATCCTCCCACTACCATGTATCATTATTTTTGAAGCCGCCCTGTTTGCTTATTCTCTTAGACTCCTTTTCAAAGTTAATTCTGACTACCACTCTTACAACACCCGACATAAAAACAGCATAGCACTGTCGAAACACTCTACCCATCTATTCGAATATTCTCCATACTACTTATGCTCTAAGGTATTTAATTCACTCCCCTCTCATATCACATCACAAAAAACAGAAATTTCATTTAAGAAAATGCTTAAATCCTTTCTTTTATCAAACTGTTTTTATAATATAAGTGATCTCTATTCTTTGTAAGTGTGTATATACTATATTCTTAAATTTATCATTCAATTTGTATAATTCATCTTTCATATACTGTAAAAATAGAGCTAGAAATAATATTAAAATGAATAATGTAGTAAAATGTAGTATGTTTAAATATTGAACATGCATTGAATATTTGTATGTAAATTATTAATTTGTAAATGTGTGTGTTAATAGGAATTTCAGGAATTTCATTTTTCCACTGAGGGTGAAATATTAGTATTGAAATTACACCACCTTATACCCTCAAGTATGTTTTTGATAGAGGATATTTCCAAGGAGAGACTTACGTGTTTAACGTGTGAGAGTTTAACGTGTGTGTTAAACTTTAAGAAATGTAGTTTATAAGTATATGTAAACTATGTAAAACACTGTACTGTGTAAGAAAATAAACAAACTAACTAACTAACTAACAACATTAGGATATTTTTTTAGATTTGGCTTTGTGATTAATTATTTTCCACTTCTTCAGATGTACGGTTCCATGAATTATCCTGTAGATTTCACAGTTTTCTGAATGCAGTCTTTCTAATGTGTGGTAAATTACAACCCCTGAATATAACAATAACCATCATATAACAATACAATCAGCTAGGGCCCACAAATGTTGTTATTCAGAAGTTTCATTGAACCATTTTTAAAGCCAAAACTGGATCAATACTTACAAGTGAGGTATCAATGGTTCAAAGATTTTTTTCATTCTAGTTGGATGTAATCTCTGATGTTTAAAAACCTCACTGTAATACCACTACATTTAAACTAGTCTCCAAATTTATAACTCTTTGCCAGGTTACCTCAAAGAAATATCTATGACTCTTCAATATCAAGATCGCCCCCATAGCATGCTATGCAATCCCCCAGATATGGTCCTATCTCACATCAACAAATATGAAGAGACTCAAAACAGTAAAAGCTGCGTATATAAGAAGAAATCTCCGACTATCCAAAACAGCCCGGATTAGAATAGCGTATATCCTGGCCAACACAGACTAATTTATTAGAGAAATAAGACTGAAAATTAGACTACTCAGCACACCTGCATATGACTCACACATTAGAGAAAAGGAGCAAAAAGCAGCAAATATCGAGCAGGAAGTCTATACAATACCTGCCATGACCACAGAGGAGAGGAAAGAACCCAACTTTGATCTGCGGCACATATACATGAGAACGACTGCACATGGATTTCACTACCGAATATGTGACCAAAGAGGATATCACCAAATGTTAGAGATGTGCAAGTGTGTGTTGTGCGGGCAATTTTGTCCACAATACCACATTCTAGACTGTACAGAGAGGACTGAATCCCTAAGATACTACCCTAACGATGACAAAATTAAATAAATTAAATAAAAAAAGAAATATCTGTACTCCATACATTTAAAAGAAGCTTAACTATCTTTTTTCTGTTGGAACACTGCTTTTATAGTAATAATGAATTTTTTGATGAATGCCAACCACTTACAACAAAGAGTTATCCAAACAGTGATATCTGTTTCCTTTTTTCAGGTTCCCAAGACATCAGCCAGTTCTGCCGGGATAAATTAATCTAACCTAACACAATATTGTAGACACAACTATTCTGATTTTGTCATTCTGTTTTTAAATTCATTTTATAATTGTAAACATGTAATATATAATAATAATAATAATCTTGGCTGTCCGGGTGGCGCCGTGTCATCATATCTAAAACCGACGTTTCAGCCCTCATGTTGTGGCCTTCTTCTGGGTATGATGTTTTGTTTTCTCCTTTTTGTTTATATGGTGATGGTTGATTAGTCAGTCGGCCACTAGGTTGCGCATGAGGTTACTGAGGTCATGAGGGCCAAAACGTCGGTTTTAGACATGATGACACAGGCAATCCGGACAGCCAAGATTATTATTATTGTTCACTTAGCCGAGGAAGCCTATGAGAACATGTAATATATACTTTTGGCTCATTTTTAGGGAGAGGGACATGAAATAGAACAGGATTTAAAACTATTAAAACCAGTAGAAAGACCTCAAGAATTAACAGTCTGGGAAAAAATTTGTTAAAAAAACAAACACAAATTACTGAATTTCAAAATACCAGCAGAAGACAGTCTAATCAAAAGATACATTCACCCACTAGATGGCATCCAGGAGCCGGGATAGGTCGTTGAGGGGAGCAGCCCTGCCAACCAAATTTCAGATATAGCTGACGATGATCACAATGGTGATTTGAAACTATGCACTTCTAAGGTAATAACCATAAGAGTAAAGTTTAAGTGTGTTATAAACCATAGTATATAACTGCTGATAGATTGCATAGGAACAGAATTAAAATGTTATCAGTGGGAAAATTGACTTGCTCCAAAAAATTTACATTTCCAATGTTCAATATTTAAAAAAAAATTTCCTTTACGAAATGGGAAGCTTAAAATAAAATTTAATTTTGCACACTTGTGTAATGAAGAGCCCTTCACAATATCTCAAATGTGAAACCTTAACATGTTTGCTGCAGTGGTGGGCATGAGTGTATGCTGCGCATAAATTAACACAGTTGCTTACACATGCCCTTTATTAGCAGATGTAACCCAAAATTCAAGATTAGTGTCCACCATGGTGTGTACTTGAAGGCAAACGATAAACAGTCCTTATTAAACATGAGCAAAAGTAATGTAAACGACTTACTTACTCAATCACTGGCAATCAGTGATGGGAAGTAATTGAGTAAAAGTAATCGGATTACAGTAACAATTCCTTTTTTGGTCCCATTTACTTGTAATCAATACTTTTTTTAAAATGTAATTTCTACTTGTAATTTACTTCTGGAAATAAAATTGTAATTGTTACAATTTAGTAGTCGAAAGTATTAGTATCATTCTCATTTGCTATATCGTCATCACTACTGTTTTTGCAACTAATATCCAAATTTGAGTTAATATTAACAAAAAGTTACTCAAAGTTTCCGAAAATATTCACATTGATGTGTTTTTTGTTTGTTTGTTCATTAATAAATTGGGCTTTTGCCCAAAACAAACCAAAAACAAGGAATTTTTAGTTACTGCCATTTTGTAAAGTAATTGTAAATTGTAATTAAGTAAAATGTCTCTCAGGTGATTGTAATTCAGCCCAATTACTTTCTTTTTGTACTTTTCCCATCACTGCTGGCAATAGACAACTCTAACCAAGATATAGGAATAATATCTATTTTATGGAAACCAATGGTTCATTGCCGCGCTTATATTCCACTCTACTTGTACCAGCTCCATCCAACCATCCCTTGCAAATCCTACTTAACTTAAATCTATTCTAATATTGTCCTGCCACCTAGGTTCAGGTCTCCCAAGTGGTCTTTTCCCTTATGGTCTCCCATTTAATACATTTTAGATATGTCTTTCTTCCCCCATGTCCAGCCCATTTCATCCTCCATGATTTAATTACCCTTACTATATCCGGTGAAGAGTACAGGTCATGAAGCTCGTCATTATGCAGTTTTCTCCAGTCCCCATTTTCATCTCTCTTAGGCCCAAATATTTTCCTAAGCACCCTGTTTTCGAACACTCTCAGATTATGTTCTTCCAAAGAGTAAGGGACCATGTCTCACATCCATATAATAGACCTACAACCAGCAGGATAATTGTCTTATATATTTTTATTTTTAGATTTCTGGACTGAATTGCATAAAAGCAGGCATTTCCTGATTTTAGTCAAACCTAACTTCTGTCTTAATATTATTTGTATATTGCTCTCAGATATTTGAATTTCTTCACATGACTCCTGTTTTTATTATTTTAGAACATTATATAAATGACTTGCAGCAAAGGCTTGGATAAAACAAAATAATATAATATTCAGGGAGCTCATACAATAATAATAATAATATTTATTGGCCATTAAACACTTACATGCATCAGGCTTCGTCCAACATAGAGAGTTAAGTCCAATTAAGAGCAAGATGTTCCTTAACAGTATAATAGTTGTTCTTTAGCAATACAAATTTAATTTTCTTCTTAAAGATATTTACATTATTTAGTGATTTCACACTTTCTGGCAACTTGTTGTATAGTTTTATACCAACAGCAACATGACTATCAAGCGTCATTTGGAGTCGACATCTAGGTACCACTAGGTTATGACTACCTCGTGTGTTATAGTTATGAACATCATGTTGTTGGATATTAGCAGATAAATTCACATAGATATAAACCAAGTTGAAATATACATAAAGTGATGATAAAGTTAAAATACGAAATTCAGCAAACAACGGACTACAAGATTGGAAAGGTCCACAGCCTTTAATTATGTGCATTGCCTTTTTTTGTAACAAGAAAACATCCTTGGCACCAGGACTGTTACCCCAGAGCATCACACCATAGGTCAAATGCACATTGAAAAAACAATGATAGGCACAAATTAGAGCATGAGGAGGTAGTACATTTTTAAGTTTCCTTAACAAGAAGATGACTCTGGATAACCTTTTACAAAGCTCTTGAGTGTGAACTCTCCAATTAAGTTTACTATCCAATATCCAATAGCCACTGACTGGACAGATGTATCATGATAGACCGAAAGAATGACACCCTGATATCTTTTAAGTTCTAGAAAGGAGGCAATGCACATGATCAGACAGGTTTACAAGCGAACAACTAGTTGAGGTAATAAGATCCATTCCGTTTCATTGTACATCATCTTTAAGTAGGCCATAGCTAGTAAAAGAGTAAATAAGTCATGCATTGAAGGTTCTAACTTAAAAAGAAAAGAAGAAGAAAGATTCAGAGGAAAATATCCCATAAACTGCAGAATTAAACTTGTGAGCCAATGCATCATAAACAGTGATGGGAAGTAATTAAGTAAAAGTAATCGGATTACAGTAACAATTCCTTTTTTGGTCCCATTTACTTGTAATCAATACTTTTTAAAATATGTAATTTCTACTTGTAATTTACTTCTGGAAATAAAATTGTAATTGTTACAAGTTAGTAGTCGTTAGTATAGTATCATTCTCGCTTGCTATATCGTCTTCATTACTGTTTTTGCAACTAATATCAAAATTAGAGTTAATATTAACAAAAAGTTATTCAATGTTTCCGAAAGTAATCTCATTGATGTGATTTTTTGTTTGTTGATTAATAATTTGGGCTTGTGCCCAAAACAAACCAAAAACAAACCAAAAACAAGGAATTTTTAGGTACTGCCATTGTGTAAAGTAATTGTAAATGTAATTGTAATTTTACTGATTACTTTTTGAAAAAGTAATTTGTAATTGTAATTAAGTAAAATATCTCTTAGGTAATTGTAATTCATCCCAATTACTTTCTTTTTGTACCTTTTCCATCACTGATCATAAACAAGATCCGAAGAAAACGCCCTGCAAAATGGCAAGGAGGATGGACACTGCATCACGACAATGCTCCCTTCCACACATCGCTTGTTGTAGGGACATGGCTCGCAGAAAAAAACATTCCACTCCTCTACCAGTCTCCCTACTCACCAGATTTGACACCAGCGGATTTCTGGCTCTTCCCCAAGATCAAAAAGGGCCTCAAAGAACCTTTTTACCACAAAGAAAACAACAAAACCAATGCGAAGGCTGAAGCTACCAAAACAGGACTTTCATCGTTGTTTGCAGCAATGGCAGGAGCGGTGGAACAAGTGTGTGTGTTCTGAAGGAGCCTATTTTGAAGGCGATTAAGTGAATGTGTACCTATATTGTGGTAATAAATAATTACAACGAAATTCCGGGAATTTCTTGACTGCCCCTTGTATGTGGGAAAAACCAAGAGGAAATTAGATGTCAGAACGAAAGGACATATGAGAAATCTTAAACATGGAAATACAGACAAATCCGCAGTAGCAGCCCACGTAATGAAGGTCATGATATCAATCAGGATCCAAAATTAATTAAATGTGTTGAAGGTACAAGGAACTTTCGGTCTGGGAGAGGATATTCATCCAACTCATATAAAGAACACATGAAGAACGCCTCATGAACTTCAACTTTCCATCAGATGAAGGTCTCATTGCCAAATGCTGCAAACTTCCCCGAGAGGGCAACACAAACGTCCAGCCGGCAGTTGGTGTTAATCTGATGATTATGAATGACGATCGTCTTTGAAACTAGTTCAAGTATTTATACAAAAAGTGAAGTATACATGCTAGACCCAGTTGTATTTCCTACTATTTACATATTTTCCCCATAGGCAGCATTGATTTTTGATGAAGAAATGCTTCAACTGAACTAAATTTTCCACGTTTTACCAACTCTCTTAGATGCAGTGTCAGTTGCTATTTGCGTTAGTCCAGGTGAAGTTCATTTCTTTTGTGCAGGTTTTATTATACTGTAGTTATTCATATACCGTCATCGTCTTCACTTGAAGCAACACCAGTGTTTTTGTGTTGCATGATTTTTGGCGGTACCATGAAGGTAAAGAAAAAATAGAAAACTCATTCCATTGCAAGAAAAGTCTGAAATTCTGTATCGTATTGATTCACATATCGGAACACATGTTCAGCTGGCAAAAGAGCTTGGACACTTTGTCTCAACTCTGAGACCTATTGAATGGTAAGAACAATTTTTTGTTCATTTAATATGTGTGATGCTCCAAGGAGAATATTATATGAAAAATCTGGTAATATCCCTAAATCTAGATGGATATATATAATGCATTCATGGACCACAGATTATTGTCTCTGTTGGACATTACATGAGAATATTATAAGAGACAAATTCCTCTAACCTTGGGATTTGAACCCAGGACCTTTGGTTATCCATGCCAATGCTCTACTCTCCTTTGACTGATTGCCCTTAATGGTCTACCTCACTGACAGACAAGTAATGTCATATGCAGTACCATGAGGCACACTAATTAGTGATTTTTAGTGATTAAGGGAAATCAGTCATAGCACAGAGGTTCCATCTGGTGCTGTGAAGTAAACTCTGGCTTAGCTCAGTTGGTAGAGCATTGGCATGGACAGCCAAAGGTCCTGGGTTCAAATCCCAGTGTCAGAGGAACTTTTCTCCCATAATATTCCCTAAATCTAAACCCTGGAGGTTGGACATTAATTTTTGAATTGTACATACGGGTACTTGTTTCTTTCTTCAACCTTGAAACCTCAAAATTACAAAACACATAGTCGGCCTAGGTGGCGCAGTTAATATCGTTCTGACTTTCTGTGACAAACATTGCAAGTTCGATCGATGGCATTTATGTGTGCATAAATATGAAAGGCCCATGTCAGTAGAATTACTGACATGTAAAAGAACTCCTGTGGGACAAAATTCCGGCACATTGGCGACGGTCACAGTCCTAAGTTGCAGTACATCCCCATCGTCAAATAACCATATACCAATGAACCAACAAAAGATGATAATAAATGATTTCTTCTTCTGTGAGAAAGTTTGTGCAACATATTTTGCACCATATTTCAAATAGATAATGTACATATATATAAATGTATATATATTTTCATGCATTAAATTTTTTAATATATAGCATTACAGTTCCTGCAATCTACACTTTCCTGCCATCAGTCCCATGAAAAGTGCATTCATGAACCACAGGTTATTGTCTCTGTTGGACATTACATGAGAATATTACAGGAGAAAAATTCCTCCGACACTGGGATTTGATCCCAGGTTCAACAGAGACAATAATCTGTTGTTCATGAATGCATATGCATTTATCTATCTTGAATATTACTGTACAATAACAGTGGAAGCCCGGTCACAAAAATCACTAATTAGTGTGCCTCACAGTACTGCATATGACATAACTTCTCTGTCAGTGAGGTAGACCATTAAGGGCAATCAGTCATAGGAGAGAGGTTGGTAGAGCATTGGTACGGATAGCCAAAGGTCCTGGGTTCAAATCCCAGTGTCAGAGGAATTTTTCTCCTATAATATTCTCATGTAAAAAGGAGTTTTTAATGTAATAACATTAAAAATATTATAACTAGGGGGTGGATTTCTATGACATGTCATATTTTTCCCCTTTGCATTATTTCAGGTTTCCGACTAATTTAAACCCGATTTCAAGCATCCTGGTGAAAATGGAACGGCTTTTGTTGTGCATATAACTGCATATTTAGGAAATTTTCAACTATTGTAGCATATTTAGTATGAATATGCATATTTAGGTCATATTTTTGGCATATTTGTGTGCATATTAAAGAAATTTTGAAGTTTCATATTATATTTTGTAAATTTTGCATTATAATGATAGTTTTTGAGAATTTACAGATATTTAAAATAATTAACACTGTATTTTAATAAAATGTATTGTAATGAAACTTTAAAAAATATAGACAACGTGCAAGTGGTAAAGTCATATTTTAAATTTTATTGGTTATATTTTAATGTTTTTAGGTCATAAATGCATGCATATATCCTATTTTTTAGGCCACAGAAATCTGCCTCCTACTAATAACTATTCAGAGCGCATTGCTAGGAGTCCTTTATACTACAAGCGTCATCAAGAACCTGTTCTCTACAATAAAAATCACATCAGAGCAACTTTGTGTTCATTAAAAATAACCTGAAGTGATCCCTCAGAGAGAATTCAATTGTTAACTCGCCGTTGTCCTAAAGCAAACAGAGAACATGTGTGCATTTTAATTATAAAAAGCACCTCCACTTCCTCAGTCCAGTTTTTCTTCCTGTTGGGAACTGGTTAGACCAGGTTCATATCCAGGCAGACACTTTTCTTATTGTGCCTCCATTCAGAGCCAGAGTTTTATGTCAGAGAGTGGAATGAATTCGATCAATACCCGCCGCATTCATGTATGCCATGGGGCCAAGTTCACTTCTTATGTTCGCTCTGTTTGCTGCAGTTTTATCATCAATCTGAAACGGCCATCTCTCTGTAGTTACAAGGGAATTATTCATAACAAGCATTGGATTTTTTCACGGCATAGAGAAAGGTAGAAGGAATAGATTTTTACTTTGGTGCTGGCAGACATTCAAACGGAACGATCAATACCGGTTGCAACGGTGCAGCTTGTTCGTATTGAACATGTCGACACTCAGGTTAATCAATCGGAGCAACGCTAAACCTACATGTGGTTGCTACCCAGAACATGATTTTGGGGTCTAAGGGTCTGAATAAAATAAGCTTTAAAAGCACAATAAAGCATAATTTTAAAAAATAAAGCATAAAAGTACAATATGTAATAATGTATAAGGCATAATTCTTGGAAGATTAGCTGCTTGTTTAGAATATAATACCGTATACAGTGAACGCCACTTAATGTAATCGTGGATAATGTTACCAGTCAGTTAATGTTATCACTTGAAGTCCCATAGTAGTAGTAGTAAGTATTCTGCCTTCCGGCAGGTTTTCAAACTTGGTACGCGAATTTTGTTTTCCAAAACTGTCTATCCTCTGCTTCCTCCTTCAGCATCCAATATTTCCGCTTTTCCCTTAAATTGTCCAACAGCTGAATTCTTCTTCTTCCAAGTCTAGTTGTACCCTCCAATCTTCCTTCTACGACATCATGTAATAAGCAGTTCCTTTTGAGAATGTGGCCAACCCAGTTTGCTTTCCTCTGACGAATTGTGTGTATGATTGACTTCTTCTCACCCACTCTACTCAGAACCTCTTCGTTTGTCACCATGTCCATCCACTTTATATTTTCTATCTGTCTCCAGCACCACATTTCAAAACTTTCTAAATATTTCTTCTCTAATTTCCTCAAAGTCCATGTCTCTGATCCATACAAAGCAATACTCCAAATACAGATTAAAGTCCCATACAGATTAATATTGATACACAGAAAAAATTCAGTTTATAGTGATCAAAGATTCAGTTTATGTTATCATATTTTCCTTTTTGCTTATTTCCAAGTTTTTAAGGGTTTTGTTTCTAATTCAACTGAATTGTGTTGTAGTGGAGGTAGCAATTCTGTTCCCAGCTCACATGATGACCAGTTCGAGGGGTGGCATTACATAACTTTCTCTTTTAAGCAATCAAACATGGTTCACCCCACAGATAAGCTGCAGCTTTTGATTTATAAAGGTAACAGTGTTGACTTGCAATGAATGTTAGTGTAAAATGAAAAGACTTGAACAGACAGATGCTAGATGTTTTGTTATGCGGTGTTCACCACAGATTAGTAAAGACTTCAAAAAACACTCGTACCTCATAACTGAAAATGGCGTATTGGTTGAAAAAATAGTTGCTTGCAGTCTATTACTGTATTAGCCTATGAGTGGTTCAATTATTCACAGTTATGTATTATTTTATGAATAAATATTTTAAATTCTTTTTTTAGTGTATTATCTTATATATGAATAAATAACCTTCATTTAATTCCTATGGCTACTGTCACCAATCGGTTAATTTTATCAGATTAGCTGCGTCCCGAAGTGATCACAATAAGCAGCATGCACTGTAGGCCTATACCCAAATATTACCTGCCCCTGAATAAAACCCACACCCAAATTTTTAGAAAGGAAGTTTGAAAAAAAAATCTATAGGCCCATATATAAAATTATTTTGCCAGGAAACGCCAGTCTTGACAATTGGCATATGCTTCCATGTTTTGAGTTTGAAAATGTCTAAAACATATTTTGGAAATGTGGGTGGTGCTGTTTACAAATAACAAGAAATATGATCGTATATTCCTTTCTTTCCCGGTCTCAAAATGGTTGTTTGCTAGTTGCCTCATGTGACCACTGGATCACTAGCATTGCACTCATCTGTCAAAAGGATGCATCTGTTATACTATAGGCCTACTGTGATGCTACTACAAAGCACCATGCTATACTGAGCTGATATGGTACAAAATGTCAAAATTCAGATAGGAGTCTAGTATTCAAATAATACCTGCATACCAGTTTTCCGTTTAAGATTTTTTAAAAATATGTTGATAGTATTCGAGTATATATGATACATAAAACCCATCCTGCATATATATGTCTTGAACACACAGCCAACACCATCTATTAACAAGACAGTATTTAATTGTGAGATTAAATGCCATAGCAACAAGGGAAAAAAGTGCAATGAATGACCTGGACAAAACTCACTATGCAGAGGTTTTTTAGACTGCGGAATGCGAATCTGAAATTTTTTTCCCCTGAGAATCACAAAATCAGAAGTAGACCCCAGAGAACAAATATTGACAAATTTTGTTTTTTAAATAAAGGGATTCAGGATTGGAATGATTTACCTGCAGAAACCTTCGAAACGTTTCCTGCTGGAGCCAAAATTTTTAAAAATACATCAAGTAGGGTAGGCTATGTGACAAGAATGTATAATACTATGTAGATATGTTTGTAAATATTTTTACATGCTATAAAGGTCAGAATGATGGAGATTTTTTAAAAATTATTAATACTTATATTGATAGGGTATTGGTACGGTATGTAGATAGCTTGTTGTGCTATTTAATGTGTGTAATTGTATGCATATATGAATGAATGAATGAATGAATGAGCCCATGAATTTCCCTTGTAGGGCTAGGGCCTCCTACTAGAGGGGAAGCTCGTTTAGAGAAACTCCCGTGGTGAGCTATTCCACGTGAGCTGGATAATACATCAGTTTTGAAACTACAAGGATATAAACTTCTTTTATGACCACATCCCAACTCAAACCACTCGCACAGTTTCACATTCTATTTCTCCTTTGCAGTTCCAATCCTAATTTCTTCCATTCGATTCTGGTGCGGGCGATGCGGGACCAATGGGATCCTGCTTCTTGCTTCAGCGAGTCCGCTCATCACGTCCTTGGTCTTCCTCGTGCCCTGTTTCCTACGTAGGGATCCCACATAGTTGCTACCTGTGCCCATCTGTCATGGTGGAGTCTCGCCACATGGCCAGCACATTTCCACTTCGTCTCTGCGGCTCGTTGTGTTATGCTCTCTAGATTAGTGATCCTTTGGAGATCTCTGTTAGAAACCCTGTCTCTCCACGAAATGCCCAGTATCTTTCTTTCCATTCTTCTTTGGCAGGATTCCAAGCTCTTTTGTTGTCTGGATGTGAAGGACCACATTTGACATCCGTAAAGCAATACCGGGAAGACGCATGTCTTGAGTACTTCTAGTTTCAATTTTCGGTTTAAAGTGTTGTCCAGTAGTACAGATTTTAGAGACCAAAAGGCCTTCCATGCTTGAGATGTTCTCCTTCCTATTTCCTTGTCTGATTTGTCAGTGAATGAGACCAGCTGACCCAGGTATACATACTCTTCTAATTCATTCATTCATTCATGGTACTTCTGCCTGTCGGCAGGTCTACACTCCCATGTAAAATTCCATTTTCCAGCTCCTTCTATTTTCTGCTGCATCCTTTAACTCTCCATAATTTCTTTTCTTCTTGATGTCATCCAGTATCTCAATTCTTCTTCTTCCTAGTCTTCTCTTTCCTTCTATGGCATCTAGCAAGAGTCCTCTTCTTCTCATAATGTGTCCCATCCAGTTGGCTTTTCTCACTCTCACATCTTGCAAGATGTGTCTCTTTTCTTCCACTCTTCTTAAAACTTCTTCATTTGTGATTCTATCCGTCCATCGAATCCTCTCCATCCTCCTCCAACACCACATCTCGAAGCTCTCCAGATATTTCTTTTTTCTTTTCCTGAGTGTCCATGTTTCGGCTCCATACAAAGCTACACTCCAAACGTAGCATCTCATCAGTTTTTTTCTTAGCTGCAAATTTAGTTTTCCTGTGAGTAAATTTCTATTTTTGTTGAAGGCTATTTTAGCCATAGCAATCCTTTCTCTGATTTCTTTGGTGCATTGGGCATCTCTGATGATCATTCTTCCTAAATAACGGAATTGGGACACATTATCTAGCACTCTGTTCTCTATCAAACACCTAAGTGGTTCTTCTAATAGCTGGTATTAATTGCAACACTGGGTTGATGCAGTGTAGCAAAAGAAATTAAAAAAAAATAAAGACATAAATTAAAAGATGTAAAGTCACAATACAATAAAATGTGACAAATCACAAGTCCACAATCAAAATTATTCTCTCCTAGGCCTAGACTTGTTAGGTTGAACTCAAATTCTATTATATTAACATGGGTACAAGGTGGATTTTTTCATATTTTAGGTGATATATATAAAGACTAGCTTAAAAGACCCGGCGTCGCCCGGGTTTCGTATTTTGTAATTCGAAATTAGCTTATGAAGGATTTTAAATTTTAAATTCTAGGTCCTTATATAGGCATTTATAATTTGAAATAGGAAGAACGACTTATTACACTCAAACTATTCCCTCAGAAAACGCTTGATATAGTTTTTTATGGCTCATAGAGGATCTAGAATTTTGCATCCCATCGCTTGTACAGTGCACAGCAAGCCTGGTAGAGGTTTAAATAAGAAGAAACAGAAATTCCTGTAACATAAAATTGTAATATCGAGGCGGTAAATTTCCCACTCTTATGTTACCATAAAGCATTATCACTTTCATACTTTTCTCTCCAAAAACCTGCGATATAATATAATAATATACACATTACCATACCTCGTTTTGTTTTCTCTATGTCCAGGGTAGAGAAAGTTATGTGATTCCATTATTTTAGTGGATTTCATTCTGAAATATTTATTTATAACATGAATTATTTTGATAACTTCTCTTATTTGTCAAAAGTGCATTTCATTTGTTTCTTCCAAGCCCACCTGATACCATTTGGCAACAATATATTCTGTGATTTGGAATTGATAATTCTATGTAAAAAGGGATTAAGTATTTTCAAAAACATTTAATTTTTGGCATTTAGAATCAGAATTTTTCAAAATCCTTTCTTAGTGAGCACCTACATTATAAAACGAAGGTACTGTCAAAATTCCAAGTCTCTACCTGTTATAGTTTAGGCTGTACGTTGATTCCTGTCATTCAGTCATTCATTCAGTCAGTCAGGACAAAGCCTTTTATATATAGAGAGATGAAATTCATTAATTTTTGTATATATACCTTGTTATATTTACTAATCCTATGCATACTCATACCTGAAATCTGAGTGAACAAGTCTTGATATTCCATCACTCGTGACGCTGACAAATAGTAATGGACTGCAGGCGGCGCATGCCCCAAGTCACACTGAATGGATTCTTCATGTCAGCTTGGTGGGGGGTTCATGGGTTTGTGAGTAACCCCAACTAAGAAAAACCAAATCTTTCCCTCACCAACAACAACCAAAGTTCATTGATTTTATTTTAGTATTTGACACATACTGGTTCATCAGTTATATTACGAGGGTCATTTCAAAAGTTCTGTACACTGTAAGATAGACTGGCTTATAGAATAATTTTGACCTTTTGTACATGTTGTAGTGTCTGTTAAGGTATTTATACACTATTTATTGTATACAGGTTTTATTTTCAACATCATATGTATAGTAACCTATTGTATATCAATGTATTTTTTATATTAATTCTTGTATACTTGTCTATACAAACATTACACTGTAATTGTATTGTGAAAAGACAATAAAATTCTTTATCTTATCTCTAATGGAAGAAAATAATTTATTTTGCAAAATACCTTTACAGGCGTTCAATATAATCTTCATTCTTGCTTATGACAGCTTTTTAACATTTTGGCAAATTTTTTATTCCGGATAGGGCACCTTCATTGTTGATCTGTCTGATTACTCGGGTCACCTCACTGGAAGCTTCATGAATTGTAACAAAACGTTTTCCATGGAGTGGTTCCTTCAATTTGGGAAACAAATCAAGTTTGGTGGGCTCAAAATGAGGACTGTATGATGGGTGGGGAAGTCTTTCCCATCCACGGACGTGGAAAATGTTTTGTTACAATTGATGAAGCTTCCAGTGAGGTGACCTGAGTAATCAGACATCTCAACAATGAAGCTGCACTATCCAGAATAAAAAATTTGCCAAAACGTTGGGAAGCTGCCATAAACAAGAATGAAGATTGTATTGAAGGCCTGTAAAGGTATTTTTTAAAATAAATTATTTTCTTCAATTTTATCTTACAGTGTGCAGAACGTTTGAAACGACCCTCGTAGATATATATATATATATATATATATATATATATATATATATATATATATATATATAGGGGTTAGAATTAGAATTAGAATAGTTTATTTTACCTGGTGGAATTAAGGCTATTAGGTCTTTTCTTCGATCCAGCCAGGATTATTACAACTGAACTTTACAATAATGTAAAGTAAATGTAAAGTAATGTATGGAATGGAAATCAACATAGGTAAATCGAAGGTGATGAGGATATCGAAGAGAGAAGAGCCGCTTCAAATTATCATGGGAAATCAAGAATTAGAGAACGTGAACCAGTTCAAATACTTAGGAAGTGTACTGACGAAAGATGCCAATTGCACCAAGGAGATAAGATCAAAAATTGCCATGGCCAAGAAAGCATTTATGAAGAAGAGGACTCTGCTAACTAGTAGTCTGAACCTAGAGCTACGTAAAAACCTGGTGAAGTGTTATATTTGGAGTATTGCTTTGTATGGATCAGAGACATGGACTTTGAGGAAATTAGAGAAGAAATATTTAGAAAGTTTTGAAATGTGGTGCTGGAGACAGATAGAAAATATAAAGTGGATGGACATGGTGACAAACGAAGAGGTTCTGAGTAGAGTGGGTGAGAAGAAGTCAATCATACACACAATTCGTCAGAGGAAAGCAAACTGGGTTGGGCACATTCTCAGAAGGAACTGCTTATTACATGATGTCGTAGAAGGAAGATTGGAGGGTACAACTAGACTTGGAAGAAGAAGAATTCAGCTGTTGGACAATTTAAGGGAAAAGCGGAAATATTGGATGCTGAAGGAGGAAGCAGAGGATAGACAGTTTTGGAAAACAAAATTCGCGTACCAAGTTTGAAAACCTGCCGGAAGGCAGAATACTTACTACTACTACTACAATAATGTAATAGAAAGTATGATAAGAGTACAATATAGTTACAAATACACAGAAACACGATTATACTATTATTATGATGGCTTAAGGTTGAAATCCTCTTCAAAATATGTTAATTTTTTTTTTAAATTATAATATCATGTAATATAATTAAATAAAAGAAACACTGGTTCGGTTGCTAAATTTACAATTTTGTCCATACCAAAACATTATTCAAGATTTATTAAGTGCCCGTACAGTACTTTATGCCTGTCTGTCTGTTTATCTGAATATACACATGATAACTCAAATACACTTTATTGGTTTTTCATGAAACTAGGTATACGCATTTATAATGTCCATGGCATGAAGCCTACTTATTTTGGACAAATCAGTTCACTGGTACCGGAGTAACGACTAATTAAAGGTCACATCCTTTTTAAATGGGAAATAATTACTATAAAACAAAGCCGCTTTGCTAATCATTGAGGGCCTTGGCTCCAATGCAGTCAGATGTTTATTTATTTTGTTGATCAAGTTGAAATGAGTACTACATGAATACTGTTATATACAGAAGGTATATTTCTGTGAAATAAAAAGGCCTACATACATTAAGCTAATTTCTTTGCCAGTGCATTTTGTGAAATTTTTATTTTAAGAAGTTCTTATATCAGTGTATAAGAGTATGAATTAAGGTTAAGTATCAAACTTTAGACCTTTGTTATTCCGCTTAATGAATCGATCTGGAGCTTAACTCGGTGACAGATTACAAAAATAACTTATTTTCTGCATACCATACTTTTATTTATTTATTTATTTATTTGACAAAAAAGATCCCAAAGAGCCAATGGCTCGTAGCAGGGACAATACATAAACATTGAATTAATACAGAGAAAATGGCAACAGTAGCCTAAGTATGATACATAATAAACATCATAAATACAGTAAAACACAAAAAAAAATGCCATATTAGTACACATAAAAGATAAGTTTAAATAATAATCCCAACTAATTTAAGTAGCATAATATAAAGGTAATTTATCACAATTTACATAATAAATAACTATAGATTGCACAATTTGACACATTAAAATGAAAAATTAATTATTAAAAAATTCATCAAGGAGGTGTTTTTTGGACATTTTTTTAAACGTAGTTAGAGAAACGCTTTCTTTTATCATGCATCATCTTTACTTGGAATTATCAGTGATTAAACAAAAGCATTCAGGCACTTTGTTACATCAGTTAGCCCTGGTTATTATTATTAATTTAAGATTCAAATTTCAAAACAGAGTGGGGAGTTCTGCAGCTTAATAACAGTGACATATTGCTAATAAATAAAACTCTCTTTGGAATTTCTCAGGAACGATTTGGTGGCCTGGTGGTGTGACCATTTGGATATTGGGAGTTCATTGGAATTCAGCTTTATCCCTGCAAAATTTCAATACAGGCCTACAAAAAAACCCTATTCTGGATAGGACTTGCAGAATTACTACTTCTGCAATCATTTTACAGTTACAGTGATTCATAGAGCTGGTACTTGTGTAAATTACAACAAATCTGCTAGTGTCACCCACTACCAAGGTTGTCAAATAAAAAATCGGGTACTTGGAACGGCACGCGACAGAAGCGAAACTTCTTTGGCAACATTGAAAGTGAAATAGAGGATTACATATAATTATATCGAATGGAAGAAGGAAATCATCTGAATAAGATAAGAAATTCACTTTTTCGGCATTTTAAATCGAATACGTATAAAACAACAACACAGTTGTGATGAACTAATGCCCAAACTGTCACTGATCGTAGCCACTGTGTTTGTTTACATGAACAGGACGCTTTGGTTAAGTTTCCTAGAACGTTAGTGACGTGTAAACGATGCTTACGCAACGAGTAGAGCCATCAATAATGGTGAAGGGCTCACCACGCCACTAGCTCGAAGCAGTAATAGCCCCCCCACTCAATGTCTGATACCTTTGGCCCCACTCTTTCAATAACAACTCTATGCTTGCTACTTACCCCCACTACTTTCATGACAATTTTGTTTGTAATGCCAAAGTGTAATGCAACTTTGAGTTAGCTCTCGATTTACTCCTAGCACGCCTAAAGAAGTTTTACTTCAAAATTCCTTACTTGCCAGGGATATATTTTTCTACATTACGTAAACTTCAGTTGAAAATTCCAATGCAATTACCAGAAAGATGCACTTATGTTTTTTCACAATGACATTATTTAATGTAACAGTATCACCAGCACAATGCGTAGCAACAAAATTTATCTGACAAGTATTTGACCAATATACATCTGAAGGTTAGATGTTTATGATACGTTTCTGATCAATAAGCTGGTCGATCCTCCTCAATGTCGTTTCTCAGCATTCAGTCACATAACTTTTACACGCACTTTAATCACTTACTTACTTACTCAATGGCAACAGACAATTCCTAAGCAAGCTAAAGGAATATTATCTATTTTATGGAACCCGAATGTTCATTGCCATGCTTGCCTGAGCCCACCATTCAACACTGTCCTCCCACCTATGTCTAGGTCTTCCAGGTGGCCTTTTCCCTTCGGGTCTCCCAGTCAATACTTTTGAGATGTCTTTTCTCCCCATGCATACAACATGTCCAGCCCATTTCATCCTCTGTGATTTAATTACCCTACTATATCTAATGAAGATTATGAAGCTCGTCGTTATGCAGTTTTCTCCAGTCCCCATTTTCATCTCTCTTAGGCCCAAATATTTTCCTAAGCCCCCTGTTTTCGAACACTCTCAGATTATGTTCTTCCCGACGAGTAAGCGACCATGTCTCACATCCATATAATACAATTGGCAGGATAATAGTCTTATAAATGTTTAATTTTAGATTTCTGTACAGAAGATGAGAAGATAAAAGTTTCTGAACTGCATAAAAAAAGCGTTTCCTGACTTGAGTCTATACTTAACTTCTGAATAACATTATTTGTGTCTGTAATTACTTGATTCACCATTAACGGCCATGGGTGTCGGTATGCTGACCACATGACCCCAATCCTGCCGCCTGCCTATGGTAGATGGCGCAGCGGTCGGGTGGTAGGCCTGGACCCTTCTGGGATGTTCACGCCATGGAGTTAGTTAATTACTTGATTAAGATTTATAATTTTTGGTTGAATTAATAACACTCAACACATATTTCCCCACCTAGTTCCTCAAGGAACTCCTCCAATTCTTATACCATTTATAGCTGGCCTATGTATAATCCATCAACCATCAAAAATATAATACAACCTGGTTCCTGAAAGGCAGACACCTAGCAATCAACATGAAGAGCAAGGAAGGACATGTGAAGATGAACCCAGCAGCAAGATATTCACTATTTAGAGTCTACTGTAATATAAGTAGGCAGACATTAAATCTGCTTTCACTTTAAACTTGCGATTCCCAATACTTTTAAATAATGAGGGGAGATTATGGGGATTATGTCAACCTTTCTACATGCCCAAACCATTTTAATCTTCATAGCCAGAGGATGTTGCAACAAACAAGAATTTAAATGATCAACTGCAAACAAAATATGTACCACTTGTGTCTGTTCCTTTCACAGTTTTCTTTAAGTTATGTGTGATTTTAGTAACATTGAGTTCAGAGACTTGTTTTAATAATGATTTATGTATAGCGTAGAGCTTTATCACTGGTACTCACTACTAAATTGCGGTATTTTGTTACCTGTTGGAGCGCTTTCAACCGCATGGAGCGGCCATCTTCAGCAACTGTTGCTGAAGTATAGTTGCTGAAGATGGCCGCTCCATGCGGTTGAAAGCGCTCCAACAGGTAACAAAATACCGCAATTTAGTAGTGAGTACCAGTGATAAAGCTCTACGCTATACATAAATCATTAAGATTATCGCTACAGAATGGACAAAACTCAAGAATTGTTTTAATACATAACGAAAGTGAATTTTGTGTCCTTATATAGAATATAAATTGGTTTTGATAATGTTTGGATAAATAACAGGTTTCAAATTAATGGGGGGAGATGGGGGATTTCCCCCTATCAACAAAAAAATTTTCCCGGCTTGTGAAATAAAAATTCCTTCCTTGCCAGGAACATAATCTTTTTCACATTTCATTAACTTCAGTTTAAAATTCCAATGCATTTACCTGTTGGCCTGGGTGGTGCAGTTAGTATAGCATTGGCTTTCTGTACCCAAGGTTGCGGGGTCGATCTGTGCCCAGGTTGATGGCATTTATGTGTGCGTGTGACAGTACCATGTCAGTAAATTTACTGGCATGTAAAAGAACTCCTGTGGGGCAAAATTCCAGCACACCGGCAATGGTCACAGGTCTAAGTTGCAATACATTCCCTGTCATTAAATAACTATATACCAACCAATGCATTTACCAGAAACATGCACTTATGTTTCTTCATAATGCCTTTTTTGAACATAACGGCAACAACAACACAACACGAAGCAACAAAATTGATCTAACAAGCATTGACTTATACTGTGTTACAGAAGTGAGACAATGGACATGACATAAGGTTTAAGTTAATGCTTTGTGTTGGAAACAATGATGTTAAAATATAAACTGATTGTGTTGGCTATCTGGGTTGGGCCATGTTGTTTATTTAGTATCTAACATTTCAAACATCCTGTCATGTTCTTCTTCGAAGAATGATTTTAGTGTGAATCATTTTCCAAAGAAGGACACCACCGGATGTCCGAAATGTTAGATACAAAAGAAACGATGCGGCCCAACCCGGATAGTCAATACAATCAGTTTATATATATGACACCGGCCATGGAAGCTTACGAACTTATTTAATATGGTTAAAATGTTTGTCGGTAGTGCGTTGGGTATGTCGTTTACAGAGAGTGGATGTTCCTAAAGTTTGTTAACAATATGAATAAATTTGTAATAAAAAGCATAAAATAACAGAGTCTGAAACGTCAGGTGGCTCTCCCTATGAGTTTGACTTAGCTAGCCCTACAGGAAGGTAGGAGGTCCTTGTCCACTAGGAATGTTGCGAACTTATTTATTTATTCAAATATAATTCACCAGCTCTAGTCCAAACTTCCCCCATGGGTGTCGGCATGCTGACCACATGCCCCCCAATCCTGCCATCTGCCTATGGTAGATGACGCAGTAGTTGGGTGGTAGGCCTTGTCCCATCTGGGATGTTAGCACCATGGAGTTAGTTAGTCCATACTTCCCATATTGACTTCATTTCTGTGTCTGTGTTACCCTTTTCAATCCTATGTTTCATCAGCACTCCGGCGAATCTGGCCTAGACAAAACTAAATATATCTCTAGCTTGAATTTAGTCCATTTATGGGAGGTATTATAAGCTTCAAGAAGAATAGGTTCAATATTGTTAATATATGAAGTTGGTTTCTTGAAGGTGACAGAATAATGTTCATTCCACTAAATATTCTTTCACATCCTGCATTAATATGACGCGATGCCGCTGTGTTAGCAGGGCTGATCTCCCAGCATGTACAACACTCAAGAGTAATCCATTCAGAAAACCTTTTAGCGCTACTAGTGTCTAAAGTACAAATAAAAACAAAAAAACATCTAAAAAAATTACCTTTTAATAATTACTTTGGCTAAACATCACTGGTCAAAAATTTATTATGAGAATACTAATTGTGCCACCTGAAAACAACGCCAGAGGTGGTACGCCACTAAATCATGTCAATCAGTACCGGTTTTGCATACTGGTGCAAAATGTATGGATATTGTATGATCACAACAAAACATTTTATTTCTGTAATAATTAGCACTTAACCTCACTTATTGTATACTTTACCCTTACTAGTTTCAGAAACTGTTGCTTCCATTTTCAACAGGTATAGCCTACTTCAACTACTGTGATAGTCTAGACTAATTTTGAGATGATGTCATCATCGGTCAGGGTGTCAAAGTTCATCAGTTGGTTTTTCTTCATATGAATAAAAATATTTTCCCAGGTGGGCCACCTCTACTGAATTGACAGTGTTTTGGTATTTGATGTGTCTTATTTGCTCCTTATTTCTAACTTCCAATGATTTAATAATTATATAGGCCTAATGCATTGAATGGATGTGGTACGCATTTTGAGTTCCTCATTGGTACCACGTCCATGGGAGGGTGCTGCAGCAGTTGAAGTATGGCTGTTGACAATGGTAGTGAAGGTGCCGAAACTAGTACAGGTAGGCCTAAATTTTACCAAAAGGAAAGTTTAGTGTTAAACTCAACTCATTATATATGAGGGAAAGTCAAAAAGTAAAGGGACTTTTGCAATTTCTCTTTTTTGAGGGTTCAGTAACACTGCTAGTATCCAGCGCTGAAGTAGTGTAGTCTGCAACACTTCTATACAACGTGTCACTCTTATTCCTGCATTAGTCGTTGAGTGTAGCAAACTGTTAAACATGGCAGCTCCATTGTCGATCTGCACCAAGGAGGAAATGAGGGCAGTGATTCGCTTTTTGTTTGCGGAAGGTGTTAAACCTGCGGACATTATTCGTCGAATGCAAGAATAGTATGGCGACAGCTGTTTATCGCAAAGCAAGATTTATGAATGGACAAAGCGCTTCAAACGGGAAATTATTATGTTATATAACTTCACTGTGTTAACTTCCAATATGTAGTTTAATATTCCAATGACCTCTTCACTTTTCCTACATATACTTCCTCATGATAATTAGACTTGGAAACTCTACTTGAATCCTTAATGTACATTGTAGAGAATACAGAGTAAGATGAACAATTCTTTTACAAGCCATGGTAAAACTACCTAGGGCACATGTCAATTGTTACAAAGAGCATAAAAGCCTCTACAATAGCAGGTGCTATGTATGCTAGCTGTGGCCACACAATTAACGGGTCATTCTCCAGAAAAGGGCAGATTCATGTCGCAGTTGATTTTCTGGTGTAAAATAAGTATTTATGGATTATGAATTATTATGGTAAGTTAGATTGAAATATGGTCTATTTGATCCCATATTCCACTTTTTAAACAAAAGTTACAATTTTCTGCATTTTAGGGCACAGTATGTGAGATCTCACCTCCGTGTCATGTCCCAATGCCTGACTTGTCATTTTCATTCTTTCATAATTCAACAGGCTTTAATTTTTATTCCATTTTAGTGTTATAACAAGAACAAACAGCTCAAAAAATGAGTCATTAATAATTGAAAAGAAAATATATCATTTTGTAAAGACAATTTTTTGCACTAAACATGCCTGTCCCAAGGTGAGACCTCACCTCCGTGAAACAATATAAAAGTTCAATTATTTCCACAGATATGGCACTGTAGTCTTTCTTTTTTCCTTGGACTCCAACTTTAGGCAGTTTTCTTATCATTTATATAAAGCCAAGCTGTTAGTGTGATTTTAAGTGTTGTTTTGTTTGTGTAAAAGGGCTAATTGCAGAGTCGGTAATTGGACTTCCTCACCTCCGTTACCTACACCCAATGGTAAAGTTGTATGTTTTTATATTTACTTTTGCTAAAAATTATAATAAGCTAATAAGGAATGCAAAGTTAAACTCTAGAACTGAGATTTTCTAACCTCAAATGTTCCCAAGCTGTTTGACAAATTAGAGAAAAATCTCACCTCCGTTACTGTTACTCTCGATTCCTATCCATGGAGGTGTAATTAATGTTGTAATTGATGGTATATTTAACTGTCTGTATTTTTTATTTTTGTTTAAAGAAGATACTGGTATAGCCTAATAGTGTATGACAATATATCATGTTTTGATTTAAAGTTTTGATTTTAAGGTGATAATCTATTTTAACATAGATAAAAATAAGTAAAAAGTTGTGTGTTAATCCATTTGTATGGTAATAAATATTCTTCTTTTACATGATAACATTTAATTCAGTAAATTAATTCTAATTCTCACATAACTTCTATATAATTATTATTTCTTACTATTTTCTCATCTCCATGAATGCGCCATTTTCTAACCTTGTTAATTTAATGCAAAATACCACTCGGTAAGTAGGGCAAGTACCTCAGTAGTACTCTGCAGAAGGAAATATTACATAAAAAAAAAATTACATGATCCAAAATAAAAAATTATTTTTAAAAAATTCTAACGTTGAAATCTTCCCCTTTTCTGGAGAATGACCCTAACATATCATCATCATCATTCTGACATTGGTGTTATTCAAACGAAGATTCTTCCTACAGTTACTGGATCTACTTTGACACTCGGCCCACAGTAGTCTACTCAAAGTAGTTATGCAGTTCTTACATATCTCCCAAAACTCAAATTGGCTGCTACGTACAATGCTACCAACAGTTTTAAATGCAGGAAGAACAAGCACAAGGTTTGTGTCATGTAATGCGGGGATAGCGACAGGTTAGGTAAGGTTAGGTCAGTGACCAGTAGCTCTAGGTACCATCAAGTTTTCTGCCCGCTTCACGATGAGATCTATTCTGCATATAGATACCCTGCCACACCTAAAGTCATGTCCAGCAGCGAAAAGCCATGAGTAACCAGTACAAATTGTGCCATTTTAGGTTATATAAGCATCCACTTTATGATTTTTCTTACATATTTCACATATTTTAAGGAGTTTATATATGACTTCTATAGTAGCATCTCAAATAAAACTGTTTTTTTTTTTAGTTTATAAAAGAAATAGTGTGCAGAGAGTAGAAGAACCCTTGTATTAATTTCTGAGATATGCCAGTTTTAATCTCATGAAGAATATTCACTCAGCGTGGAAGATAAAAGCCAAACCAGCAACAATAGTTGTCAGTGGCGACTATTCAGGGGAAGTAGGCAAAGTGATGCTTCACCAATATTTTTTCCTTACCAGACTTACATCCTGCCGGTTGTATTACATGGATGAGAAACATGGTCGCTTACTCTTCGGGAAGAACATAAACTGAGTGTGTTCGAAAACAGGGGGCTTAGGAAAATATTTGGGCCTAACGGGGGCTGGAGAAAACTGCATAAAGACGAGCTTCATAACCTGCACTTGTCACCGGGTATAGTAAGGGTAATTAAATAATACCTGGATATGAGGGAGGAAAGACATATCTCAAAAATACAGACTGGGAGATTCGAAGGAAAAGATCACTTGGAAGACCTAGAGGCAGTGATGGGAAAAGTACAAAAAGAAAGTAATTGGGCTGAATTACAATTACCTGAGAGACATTTTACTTAATTACAATTACAAATTACTTTTTCAAAAAGTAATCAGTAAAATTACAATTACAATTACACTTACTTTATAAAATGCAGTACCTAAAAATTCTGTTTTTGGTTTGTTTTGGGCACAAGACCAAATTATTATTAATGAACGAACAAAAAAACATATAAATGAAAATATTTTCAGAAACACTGAGTAACTTTTTGTTAATATTAAATCTAATTTAGATATTAGTTGCAAAAACAATAATGATGATATAGGAAGCGAGAATAATACTAATACTAACGACTACTAAATTGTAACAATTACAATTTTATTTCCAGAAGTAAATTACAAGTAGAAATTACATTTTTTTAAAGTATTGATTACAAGTAAATGAGGCCAAAAAAGGAATTGTTACTGTAATCAGATTACTTTTACTCAATTACTTCCCATCACTGCCTAGAGGACAATATTAGGATAGATTTAAGGGAAGGGATGGTTGGATGGAGTTAGGACAGAATAGGGTTGAATGGGAGGCTCAGTAAGCGCAGCAATGAACCTTTTGTTCCAGAAAATAGATAATATTACTTTAGCTTGCTTAGGAAATGTCTATTGTCATTGAGTAAGTAAGTCTTATTGTTATTTTTTTTACCTTATGAGACTTATTTTTAAAGTTTATTTTCTTTATCATGTATGTTGGTTTTTACTTGAAATGTATTTTCTATTTTTGTACTACTCTGTGGCAGCAAGCACGAGATCAGGCTAGTTGACTTGATGGAAAGAAGTTTGCTCACTTCTCCCTCCCCAGTCAAGAGAAGAATGCTTTCAATGTTTTCAATTATTCACAGCAAAAGCTTGAATGTTTCTACTTCTTGTTTCTGTATTCTAAAACAATTTCATGCTTTCTCAACCCGAAACATGTCTTTTGTATTTTCTCCACTGGAGAAAGATTTTGCTAATTTCTCTCTTCTGTTTTTAGCTCTTGTAACATTCACATGGCTTTGTCTACTGTAATCATTAAATTTACTGTTTTCTTGCCCCTGTTTCCTGCTCATGGATAACTCATAAGTAGGGACCGGATTTTTAGGTTTTTAGAAACACTGTTTTAGGTTTTCCATTAGGTGAAATAGTTTTTTTTAGGTTTTTTGTCCAAAATATCGTTTTCGGGTAGAATAATTGGTTTAATGTATTTGAATGTGCTACATAGGATTGAATACATAATACTTTTGAAGTTTAACTTAACAAAATTGACTTAAATTTGTGTAAACTTGCTTTAGGACAATATTATACAATTGAAGAAAGAAAGCATAAACAGTAAAAAGAAGCAGTGAAAATAAGATTGCCTCACATTTCCTGGTTACAGTAAATCACTAAATATCTTTCAAGATTCTCAACTGTGAAGTTCTTCCTATTATCTCTTAGTTAATAGTTAATACTGTATCTAGACACTACCCTTCTCAGGATTCGAATTCGATGCTTCTAATTTAGTGAGTAAAATACTTTATGGTTGGATATGGATAATGTGAAACTGATAGTATGAACAACAGGGAAGTACTAAAGGCAAACAAAAAACAAGCGCTTTAAAACACAGAGATCTTTATCCTTGTTCATACACAGCAACAATGATTGTTCGTACGAATATTTTAAAAGGAATACGCCGGTACTCTTTTCCTCTCTTGATACTGTCCATCCTAGACGACATTGGGTTGAATGAAACGCTGGTGGTATTAATTTCTACCCGACCAAAATTATTCTCTCCCCACAAAATATTGATCTCTCAACTGACAAACAAAAAAGACAAAAAAGGAGCCTAAATTAGATATTTTAGGTTTTATATCCCGTTTAGGTGTATTTAGGTTTTTATACCCCATTTAGGTATTTTTAGGTACCACAGAATTAATGTGGGTGAATCCTATGGACATGATTCGAAAAAGTGTATGAGCGCTTTTTGTTTTGGAAGTAAGGAAAAAAATAGGTAAAAACCTAAGAATCCGGTCCCTACTCATAAGACTTTCTCTACCCTAAGAAAGATTTTGCTGCTTTCTCACTTCTGATTTCAGCTCTTGGAACACTCAGAGGGCTTTCTCTAGAGAAAATAACAAAATCTTTCCTAGGGTAGAGAAAATGATGAGAATCTTTTGAAAGCTGGAATCAAAGGCAATGCAAAACTTTCTTATGGTAGAGAAAATCTTATGAGTGTTATCACCAGGGCCCGGATTCTGATGACCTAAAATTGTTTGAAAAATGATCTATAAAATGACCTTAAATTTTAAAGAAAATGACTTAATAATTATAAAAAATGACCTAAAAACTGATATTTTATTTATAAAAATGTATTATTATTCACACAAATTTTATACACTAGTTTGTACATAATTGTAAAAACTCACGGAAATTTATACTGGCACTGAGGCACTGGCAATTCAAAATTCAGCACATCCTTTTGTGGTCTGTCGGATTATATTGTTGTTTATTGAGGGTAAACAGTAGTTGTACTCTCAAATCCAAGCAGGTGGCAGACTCTGACGCCAAGTCAATCTAATAACAATAGTGATATAATGCAAAATTTTGGCATTTCTTTGATTCTCATTTCCGACTGAGACATGTCAACACTTTAACGCCGAATTTTTCCTTCTTGCATTAAACAAACAACACTTCAAAGACAACACCACTAGCGATGAAAAAAAGTTATTACACTCAATGTAAATACATGAAAATGACTAAATAAGGGAGCAAATGACAAGAAAATGACAAAATAATGACCTAAAATTGAAATAAATGCCCTAAAAATATAAAATTGCATAAAATGACCAAAAATTACCTAATAAAAATGCATTTATACAATCTAGAGGCCATGATTAGGATTTATCCACAAGTTAGCAATGTCTATGCAGCATCAATAAAAAGATGACATGTCATTGGAATCCGGGCCCTGGTTATCACAATTGAAATCAGAGACAAGAAAATAATAAATTTAATGATTACGGTAGAAAAAGCTATGTGAATGTTACAAGACCTAGAACCAGAGGTAAGAAAATAGCAAAACCTTGCTTAGGGTAGGGATTAGTACTGGTACCTTACGTAACGAGCATATAATGGCATTCGTTAAGTCACTAGAATGTTCATGAAACAACCGAAGCATGTTTCATAATTTTCTTAGAAGTGTCTTAATTACCATTAACTTATGGGCAAGTTGCTCATCGGTACGACTGTTTTTGTTTAACCATAATTAAATGTCAATTTATTTATTTATTTTTTAGTTTTATTTATTGAAAGTAAGAAAATCCCAACAAGCAAAGTTCACCTTAAGGGGCTGTATACAACATGACATGCATTATGATACATTAATTTCCAACTACAAATAACTTATAAATGTATAAAAGAGGTACATTAGATAGGAACATAAAACATAAGAGTGAAGTGAAATGATAGATAATGAAGTTTGAATCTTTAGATTCAACAAGATGCCTGACCTTGGCGATCAACTGTTAATAAACTCTCGTCATTCTCATCCATTGCGATAGTTTGCAGCTGTTGGTATTCAGCAAAATTTGAATTTCGCTTGTCGTTTTAACCTCAATCCAAGGGATTTTCAAACACGAAATGAAGTAAGTTTAGAATAATATTAAAATTGACATGAACAGAATTGTTTCTATTTTAAATACAGTTATTTTGTTTTGCAATTTGACTTCCTGCCCTCAAGGCTTCAAGATTGTTCCCTGTTCGAGAATAACTGACACCACAGCAGTGTTATAATGAAAACCTGTATTTTAATGTAGCCTATGTTAATAAGATACTAAAATGGAGATGGGGAGGACATGCAGCCAGACTCAACCAAGAAAGATGGGCATATGCCATAACAGTTTGGGACCCAAGGCAAAAGGAGCAGAGGTAGACCAAGATGAAGATGGGCACAACAATTTTTGGAAGCAGCGGGGGCCACAATGGACAAGAATAGCCAAGGACAGGAAAAAATGGAAAGAACTAATGTTAAACATACAAAATCGGTTGAAAAACTAAAAGCGAAGTGAAGTGAGGTGTGACACAGAGTGGAAGTAACATACAGTGGATGTGTACATAAATAGGTACAGAATAATTTAGGTAAAGAGTTACATCAAAGCTCACAGGGACTAGCTCTCCCTAAGAGTAGGAGGCCCTTGCCCGCTAGGGATGTTACAGGCTTATTTAGCCTATTTATTTTTTATATTTATTTATGAAGACGACAAACAAGATGAAGAAATTAGCTCAAGAATAAATGCTCGAAAGCTCGCTACTGGAACATTAAATGGGTTTCTGTGGGATTGACGGATTAGAAAGGAAACAAAAGGAAAAATCTTTAAAACAATTATCAGAAGCATTATGACATACGGATCAGAAGTATGGACAGTTAAATCCCAATTAATAAAAATATTAATGGCAACTGAGATGGACTTTTGGAGGCGGTCTGCAGGGATATCTAGACGAGAAAGAGTAAGAAATGAAATCATCAGGAAGAAAATGGATGTCACAAATTCGATCACTGATTTTGTAGAAGAAAAAAAGCTCTTATGGTATGGACATACCAAAAGGATGTCAGAGGAGCGACTACCATGGCAGATTATGGAATGGGAACCACCAGGAAGGAAGAAAAGGGGGAGACCGCCGATCTCATGGATACAAGGAATTCAGACATCAATTAGAAAAAGAAATATTGAAGAGAATTTATGGGCAGATGGACATAAATGGAGAAATGATGTGTAATCTTGGGTTACTGGAAATTGAATAAAAGCAGATAAGTAAAAAATTCTACAGTGAAACTTCCCAAGTGGCGGATAATACCAAATGAAATGGTGTACAGAGAACTAGAACCTATCACAGATACTATACGGAAGAAAAGGATCTCTTTTTTTGGTCACATTATGAGGACACCAGAAACTCGACTGACAAGAAAAATTATAGAGAAACTCTGGAATATGAAGCAACAAGTAGGATGGATTACAGAAATTAGAGAGGATATGACAGAATTAGAAATAACTTTGGATGACTTGAAAAACAAAACAGGAAATTCAAGGAAACTTAAAAATATTAAAATAAGATTTAAGCCAAAAATAGACAGACGCCAGACAATAAAGAGGGTATTTACAGATGAAGAGCGACAGAGAAGATCGGAACGCATGAAAAACTACTGGGCAAATCGGAAAGGAAGACCGAGAAATGATTGACTGAAGTGGTCCAATGAGGCCGTAAAAGCAGAAGAAGAAGAAGAAGAAGAAGAAGAAACTTCCCAATAGCGGACACCACAGGGGAAAAATTAAATATCCGTTATTAATAAGTGTCCACTATTTAGAAAATTGTTGGTACAAACAAAATCTTATTCAACACTATAGTTTACAGTATTGTACAGTAGACTGTAAGATTGTGAGTTTGTTAGCAATCAAGAAAGTTTATACAAAAAGGTCTACGTATACAGTAGTATCAAAACTAAAGTTGCAGAAAACGTTTGTACAACAATATGATTGCACTTCCGAACACTCAACTCCACAAACTAAGAATGTACGAACGGTTCATGTATCCACAGCTATTGACTGTGCTGCTAAGAGATTGTGACTGAACTGAATGTAACAGTAAAAATGCAAGATAATGAATGTTGCAAAGAATTCTGTTAGAATTCAGTTTAATTTACAACAGTCTTTTTCTTTCACGCTGTCTGTTATTTGGAAGTTTTAATTGTTGTTGGGGGATACATTTCAGTGTCCGCATCCGTTTTTGAGAATGTCTGCTATTTGGAAGAATTTTATCATAAGGGCCAAATATTATTTTGCAGGGGAATTTTAAAATGTCCGCTATTGAAAGATGTCCGCTATTGGGAAGTGTCCGTTAAGGGAAGTTTCACTGTATAACATGAAGTGTATTATGGAATGGTCAAACATAAACAAATAAAACACATAGTTTGTGTTGAGAAAGCTGTGTGAGTGTTTTTTAATACAAAAACAAGAATTAAAACATTAAAGTTTGGCTGAGTATAATTAAAAACATTCCTCTCTTGATGCACTCATGTGATCCTACCTTCACGTAGTGGAATTACAAACAGAAGAAAGACTGCAGTGAATTACCTATATTCAAAGATTACCCAGAAGTGGTAAATAAATGTAAATGCAAACAGTATTTACAGAATATTTACTGAAATTTGCTTTTTAATCTAACTTGAACAAAGCTACTAATCATGAGATCCAGGGTTCGACTCCTGTCCAGCTGTGGAAACTCTATGCTTTACAAGTTGATCCCATGGTAACCATCGTCATGGTCTGGTTAATTTGCACCCCTTGAGATAACGCAGCTCCACGTAACTGACATCGAGCAAGAGAAATAGGGTTGGACTTACAAACCTTAAGATTGAAAGGTGAAGTCAGACTGAAAATTCAATGCCATAGCGGGGAATTGAACCAGGATTTTCATGTGAGTCAGTTGGAGAACTTAATGTTGTACCAGCATGTTGCCATGGTAACTCTGGTGGTTAGAGCAGTGGCATGGAGAGCCGAAGATCCTGGTTCAAATCCTGACTATGGCATGAATTTTTCAGTCTGACTTCATCTTTCCAACTTAGCCTACACACGGCCAGTGTGAAAGAACTATCATTACAAAGCTTGGCTGAAAGCAAGTTTTAAAAAATAATATGTGGTAATGTAATATCACTGTGGGTACCGGTACGCAGTTCACACTGGAGATAATGATGACGCTGGGATTTTTTGGGTCTACTATGACGCTCTGCATGCAGTCTGCACAAGGGTTATGCAGCCCATAGACTCTGAATGACTGCCAATGGCTTTACATGAGAGGTTAGTGACAGGTAGCGCCAAGTTAGTGACATATACTTGTGATATTATGGCGGGATAGATTAGGCTGGGGATGTAGTAACTTTCATCAAACTCCGAAGACTGGAATGGGCTGGACACGTTAATAGGATGGAAAACCAGCAAATACCCAGGAAAATCATGGAGAGAAGGATATATGGTAAAAGACCGGTTGAAAGACTGAAGGATAGATGGGTCAACGCAGTGAGAGAGGATACAACACAAGTTTTGGGAATAACGGCATGGAAAAGAGCCTCGCTGGATAGATCTGATTGGAAGAGGAGGATGGAGGAGGTCAAGGCCCGATTTGGGCTGTAGCACCATTGTAGAAGAAGAAGAAGATTAGGCTGGGATAGGCATAAGATGGTTTAGTTTAGTGACAGATGGCTCTAGTGGCAATGCTATAATCACAGTCAACATTGTCAGGTTTCCTACACTGTCGTTTGACGATGAGATTGATTCTGTGTACCGTTCCTCTGCCTCAACCCAACGTCATGACCACCTAATGAAGCTTGTGAGTGTTTAAGTTATGCCATTTTAGGTTATGTAAATGTCCACTTTCGCTAAACTTGAGAATAATGTAACAGCTGGGCCATACCGAGTGGGACCAAGTCTACAATGTCACCAATATTACAAACACGAATACATCCCGATTGAATTCTGCAGATAAACGACACCACACGCCTTGCCGGTGTGTTATTTTGTAATCCCATACGAAATATCACACACATAATACGATGGTAAATACAGAATGACAAATAAAATCAGTATTAGCAGGAGTTACTTGTACCGTACCTTAAGAAATTATTACAAACTAAAGCACTGGACTTCTGAGTTCTTAGAGTAACAATGTTTTATAAAAGGATGGGAACATCTGACCAAGAGGCAACTGAGTCAACTGGAGAGCCTGAAGGCGAGATACCTCAAAAGAGTCCTCAGGGTATCCAAACATGCGCCATCTCGCCTGGTATACGTCCTGACCAGAGGACAGAGTTGAGGACTTAAGACTGAAGCTCCTGCTAACCCATACAAGACGCTATGGGGAAACCGAGAGTGGACATGAGGAGGCTATGAACTGCGACACTCTGTCACCAGATTCGCAGTTCATGGGTTCCACCATAGGCTGTGCAGGACAAACGGATACCATGACCCTGGACCTGAATGTGCATGTAATCGTTGCAGACAAGTTTGCGAGAGGTATCATGCCATGACCTGTGCATACAGACGAGAATCCCTGATGCAGTTTTGCCTCTAAGGATCCAAGAAGCCGCACATTGTGCACAATTTTCTCCTACTTTTATTATTATAAAAGGTGTGGAAGGGTAAAAAAGCTTCTGCATGAAGGTAAGTAGTGGGGGTGAATGCGGCCGGTGCGTAAAACTGACAACTTTACTACCTTCACATCCCTAATGTCTCAAAATTTTGCAGCCTTAATTCTAGGTCAGTGACAGGTTATGTTAGGTTAGGAACAGTTACCGGTATGTTAGTTTAGGAGCAATAGGCTATACTGAATGGCGCAGGGTTTATAAGGTCCCATATTGAATCTCTTCTCTTTACCCTTGCACCAATCGTTCCTCTTTTGTTTTCTGCAGCTCAGAGGGGCACGGTCGGCCTGGGTGGTGCAGTTAGTATCATCCGGCTTTCTGTTCCCAAGGTTGCAGGTTCAAACCTAGCCCAGGTCGATGGCATTTATGTGTGCATAAATGTGACAGGCCCATGTCAGTAGATTCATTGGCACATAAAAGAACTGCTGGAGGACAAAATTCCAGCACACTAGTGATGGTCACAGGTTTAAGTAGCAGAACATCCCAGTCATTAAATAACCAGGAGGGGCATGGTCGCTAGTGACAGAACATACCTCACTGTTACCTAGTTATGCTATTCTGAAGGAGTTAATTCATTCATCCATTTTTAAATTAGGCTATATGAATTTTATAGTTTTAAAGAAACTTAAATCTCAAATGTGGGCGTTTTTTCGTGTTTCTAAAAATAAAATAAAACAGCGTGAGAAGTGTCATAGAACCCCTGACTATTCAAATGGCCTAATTCTTCTGATACTGGTATATCTATGGCCCTGAGGTCGACTCAGCCTTAAAAAAAAATTAGCACCAGGAACAATCCTTGGGGGTGAAGGCGGCCGGTGCACAAGGCTGACAATTTTACCCCCTTCACATCCCGAATGTCTCAAAATCTGGTAGCCTTAACCTCTTTGAACCCTAGGGGCATCCACGGCCTATATCGGAACACTTTACTTTACGGCGTGTTAAAGAACTCTAAGCCTAAATTAGAGCCTCTGGACCACATTCTTGGCCGATGGGCCTATCAGTCCCGTAACCTCAGTCCCGTATCTAATAACATTAAAAGGTACCGGGGGCCGGTATTTATATTATTTATTTATTTAATAGGTACCGGGGGCCGATAATATGTGCACATAAGTGTTTAATGTCAAATTAATTGATGATAGACAAATTGACTCGTTCCACATTCACGACCTTGAAAGTTGCGGCCAATGTACGCCTAAGTAAGTTATAGGCCTACAATAATTATCTACGGAATTATAGCATAAATGCACACTTACGGAGTGAAGACTCTGGAACATAATATTATCTTCCACATTCCACATTCTGCACCAACATCGCACAAACACAAACTTTCGTTTCACTTTTTATCACATGATGACCGAATGGCGAGCTAATGAAATTGACTCTATATCGAATTATCGATACTGTTATGATCGATTAACCGTTAACGATAGACCGCCAAATTTCAAAACCAATTATTAAAGATCGTAACGTTCTAATTCAAGACTTCTATTAAAAGATTTTAAAAGATACAAATTTACACATACATTTTATTTCATTTTCAGCTTATAATTTTCCCACAAATTTTATAACCAAAAAATTGTGCGGTAGTACGTCAATCAACTCCTGTATCCAATTCTGACCCTCAGACCTCTTGAGATTTCAAACCCTTGACCTAAGGACTACTTCAGTTTATACAGGCTAATAAAACACACAATTTAAATATTAATTTTATTGAAAATGTTATCAATTTCATAAGGTTCCTCATAACAATTTGAGGAATAAAAGATCCCTCCAGTAAGATACCACAGTAACTTTTAATTTTCTCAGGAGGAACTCGATCTTTAGTAAAGATGAGCATAATAAAAACTTATTTGGAGCAGTAAAAAAATAGCATTTCCCAATAGTTTAATAAAAATAGGTCTTTTTCAGCCTTTGCCCTCAAAAATGGATATATAGATAAACCAAGAAAATTATTCAAAGTATATTCCTAATTTTTATTATTAATATTTGTAGGATTGCTTGAGTAATTAGCACAATTAATTTAATTCAAATGTTAGTAAGTATTCAATAAATACTATGTACAAAATGACAATATTAGAATACATAAAAAGGCATAAGGCGAAAAAGACCTATTTTTATTGAACTATTATTTTTTTCTCAAAGAACAGGTATGAAATTCATTCATTTTAGCAGTTCCCACATAAAATATTTCTGGGTGGATTTGAAGAGGGATACCTACTGCAGTCGTAACCAAGATGTGAACTAAAAACTAAATTTCGTGGCGCTACATCCCTCAAGGGACAAGGCCCACTTCCAGGTGAGCTACAAACTTGGAATTTGGTACACATATAGCTTTTAGGCTGTAAACCACAGGAAAATTCCAAAAAGTAAACGTTTTTAATTTTTAGTCCTAAATACCCCCGAAAAAGGACTCACTCACTGACATTAATGTTTGCCCACTTCCAGATGAGCTAGAAACTTGAAATTTGGTACACCACAGGAAAATTACAAAAAGTATTTTTATTTTTATTTTTAGCCCTAAAAACCCCCGAAAAAGGGCTCACTCACTGACATTAATGTTTGCCCACTTCCAGATGAGCTAGAAACTTGAAATTTGGTACATATATAGCTTTTAGGCTGTAAACCACAGAAAAATTCCAAAAACCTTTCCCGAGAACCAAAGCGGGGGTTTGGGGGAGGAGCCCCCAATGAGTGAAGCGAGTATATATAACCTATATATAAAACTTATATACCTAGGTATATATACTGTTTGTAGGCACAATGACTGGACATAATTCTGAATAAATTAATTCCAGACTGATACATAATATAATCCTATAGAGATGGAAATTTTCGCTGAGTTCTTTAGTGGGCAAAATGGGACCAAGGGGATAGAAAAGAGGAAGGTTTTTAATTACAACTCCTTTAATATGAAACATATTGCATCCATTTAAAATTATTATAACCCCAAGAGATGTACATAAGCTTTCGTTTTTGATAATACCAACCATTAGCTGGAGAGGTGGAAAAAGAATAGGGTTGAAGAACAAAGACTCCACAACTTCCTTGGCAGGAACAAAGTGTCTGGAAACCTTCTAAAACTTATCTAAAACTTCTCTGAAACAATTTGTTATACGACCAGTGGCGGCTCGTGTATAGGCACTTTGGAACTGCAGCACCCCCTATTTTCACTTGATATTATCGATAGCACTTAATATAATTCTTTCTTTATACTTGTAGAATATATCATCCTTAAGCTTAATGCCAGTAGCCATACCCCAGTTTATCAAAAAGAGAAAAGAAATTCTTTATATATACAGTTTTATATATATAAAAATTCTTTATATATACAGTTATATATATACAATATATATATTCTTTATATATACCGAAATACAGTTCCAGCTATTCTAATTGATCCATTTTTTCGGTTCTTTTATTTAACAGAAAACTTTAACCAAAGCAGATCAAGGCGAGAATTATTGATATTTTCGCGGAAATAAAAACAAGAAGAATGGATTTCATTTTTAAACGAATAGATCAAGCTTGAACTGTAGCAATTTATATTAAAGTAATTTTAAAAAATGGTTTTGTTCTTTTAGGGTTTTATCAGGTTTCTGAATAAATTTTCTTTTTATATACGGTATCTATGTTTACTTTTACACGATTTTAAAACAAAGGCTAAAAATTTTCTGTAGCTAATTTTAGCTACGAGCCGCCACTGTAATATGACCCATCCTAACCGCAACAGATGACCAAAATTAGACCGCAGAACAAAAAGATCCATTAGGCCTATTCTTTTAGTAGGCACAATATCAATCCCGTTGTAAATATTGTAAATATTATCAAAATCTTTGAGAAATATTCACTTCGTAATCTACCTACGCCTGTAGGAAGAACTGAAAGGGATTTTTGGACCTACAAATAAAATTCTTGGCTCTTCTTCCACTGGAGATGGGAGCCATCTCATGAAGACTTGCAGTTTCCTTCCGTTCATATCTCTGTAACAAACAATATATCCTGATTAATTGCAAAATTTAATAAAGTAGATTGAAACTATTCTAAAGGAAACTTGGTTTTGGCAAGAAATGATCATCGTACAACTGAGAAACACCCGGTATAGGCCTAAAATGTGGACTCCTACCAAACCTTTAACTACGAGAGTCGTTCAAAGTAGTGACCCGTAATTTTGCTAAGAAAAATCTTATTCAAACTGTTTCAAATTTGGTAACAGGATAAAAAAATCTGATGTTAAAGTCACATAACTTCCTCTGCCCAAATAAATGTTAGCAGTATTCACATATCCTTTTACAGAATCGCAAGACACAATTTTACGCTAATTATCCTATAAATACCTCTTATTTCAATGATGCGACTAAAAGCGCAGGCTATATAACAAACTTAAAAAAAGAAAAGCACAAGTGACTGCAGACGTTTATTGAACTTTCCGCCGAAAAGAATAATTTCCGAAATTTATCGAATATTTCCCTCAGATATTTCTTTACTCTATACCTGGCCAACAATACATCTTTCTCACTTCACATTCTTATATAGAATAAGAGGCCGTGAAAGAGCGCGTATTCAGTTGTTCATCACGCAAGACAAAATTTCTACAAACAGTGGGTGAACAGTGGGTGGCTTGTAACTACCCTCAGAGAATTTTTTCGAAAAAAAGTTTCAAATAAAAGTTTTAGCTCTCAGTAAAAGGAACACATGTGCAAATTTTAAAGAAAATCGTTAGAGGCGTTTTCGAGAAAAACGCGAAAAACGAAAATTTCTTCATGTAAAGTCCCCTTAAAAATAAGAGAAATTTGTCGCCAATCTTCGAATCACATCTTCAGAAGGTACCTGACCCAAATACGAAATTTTGTTTTCATACGATTCTCCGTTTCGGAGCTAGCCTGTTCACAAACTTCCACACAGACAGACACACAGACACACACACACACACAGACATGTTTCCAAAAATAGTATTTTTGGATTCAGGGGGCCTTGAAACGTGTATATATGCTAAAAACTCAACTTCGAATTTTAGGGTCGAAAACAATACTTCCTCTACCTATAGTACCTATGGTACGGGCAGAGGAAGTAAAAATCTTTCTTCTACGCATACTAATTTCCTTTGCAGACTCCATGAGTTTATGCAACTTTACGCCAAAACCAGGAATGATGGAAAGGGTGTTTATAGTTACTTACTTACTCAATGGCAATAGACAATTCCTAAGCAAGATTATATATTTTATGGAACCCGAAGGTTCATAACCGCGCTTACCTGAGCCCACCATTCAACTCTATTCTGTGCTAATTCCATCCAACCATCCCTCGCAAATCCTACTATTCTATATTGTCCTCCCACCTATGTCTAGATCTTCCAAGTGGTCTTGTCCTTTCGGGTCTCCCAGTCAATATTTTTTAGATATGTCTTTCCTCCCCCATGTCCAGCCCATTTAATCCTCCGTGATTTAATTACCCTTACTATATCCGGTCCTGTCCCTCTACCCTCTCTCGGAAAATAAGCATATCAAAATTAATATAGGTAATGAAACCTCCATTGGAGGCCCCTTCGCCCCACCTGGGGATCATAGGGTACCAGATACCAGATACGGATACCAGACACTATATCCGGTGACAAGTACAGGTTATGAAGCTCGTCATTATGCAGTTTTCTCCAGTCCCCATTTTCATCTCTCTTACTGTTAGGTCTGAATATTTTCCTAACCCCCTGTTTTCGAACACTCTCAGATTATGTAAGGGGCCATGTCTCACATCCATATAGTAAAACCGACAGGATAACTGTCTTATAAATGTTTATTTTTAGATTTCTGGACAGAAGACGAGAAGATAAGAGTTTCTGAACTGCAGTGAGTCTTTCCAAATTAATGCATTTTTAAACATTTGTCTTAAAACGTAACATACCTATCTCTATTCCTGCTGGCCGATGATTCTGATGCCGACTCTTTTCAGCTGCACGGAGACATCAAGGCAGCAGGTAATGTAGTATATAGGTATGGCTTCCCATCTGTAACACAACCACATCCAAAATTTAGTAAATTGTCTTAAACCCTTGGATGTGAAGCTAAGGGATTTTATATTAAAGTAATATGCATAGGGTACCTCTATATTACCAATAATAATAATAATAATAATAATAATAATAATAATAATAATAATAATAAAATCAGGTAAACTGATGTAACAAAACGCTTCTATTTAATTAGTGAATTATATGCAGAAAACAAGTTATGTTTTTAATGGATTTCCGAGTTAAGCACCAGATCGATTCATTTAAGCAGGGCTTCAGAAAGAACAAATGTCTAAAATGTCAGAAATGTAGTGTTATTTGTCAAAGCTAACCGTATTGCAACTTTCAAAACCGTATATGAACACTGTAAAACTATATGTTGTCATGAGAACTGATTTGCATTTGATAAATTCTTTCTAATATATTACCATTAAAACAGGCACTAAATTGGGGATTACTCCGGTACCGGTCAACCGATCTGGTCCAAAATCAACAGGCTTCTTCCCAGGGATGTTATAAATGTGTATACCAAGTTTCATGAAAATTCGAGGAAGTGTATTTGAGTATCGCGCGTACAGACAGACGAACAGACATTTTCCAGTTCATCACACAATCTCAGAAAATACAATTCTGGCACTTAATAATTTATTGTCAAAGAGCAGTGTGTACCTTCCATAGACATTGACAGTGTATTCTACATTGTAAATGACATAGGCCTACATGAAGTTATGCGTGCATATAACCCTTATAGTACCAACTGAATACGCGCTCTTTCATGGCCTCTTATCTCTATATATATAAAAGGCTTTGTCCTGACTGACTGAATGACTGAATGACAGGAATCAACGTACAGCCTAAACTATAACAGGTAGAGACTTGGAATTTTGACAGTACCTTCGTTTCATAATGTAGATGCTCACTAAGAAAGGATTTTGAAAAATTCAGATTCTAAATGCCAAAAATCAAATGTTTTTGAGAATACTTAATCCCTTCTTACACAGAATTATCGAATCCGAATCACATTTGACATTAAAACATATTGTTACCAGCGGGTCTCAGATGGCCATGGAAAAAAAATGAAAGTAGAATAAATTTGACAAATGAGAGAAACAAATGAGAGAACTATCAATATCCACGAAAATAATGTAGTCACATAACTTTCTTTACCCTGGACATAGAGAAAACAATACGAGGTAAGGTAATATGTTTTGGGAAGAGATGTATGAAAGTGATATTGTATTTCATTTGAATTTCATTCCGAAAACGGTTTTATGGTAACATGATAGTGAGAAACAAAATTTTCAGCCACGATAATACAATTTTATGTTACCGGAATTTCGGTTTCTTCTTATTAGAACCCCTCCCGGGCTTACTGTGTACTGTACAAGCAATGGGATGCAAAATTCTACATATAGCCATAAAAGCTATTTCAAACATTTTCTTAGGGGATAGTTTGAGTGTGATAAGACGTTCTTTCTACTTCAAATTATAAATACCTATATAAGGACCTAGAATTTATAAATCTAATGTCCTTCATAAGTTAATTTCCAATTACAAAATAAAAAACCCGGGCGACGCCGGGCCTTTTAAGCTAGTTCTATATAAGAATGTGAAGAGAAAAGATGCATTGTTGGCCATGCATAGAGTAAAGAAGTAAGTTATCTGAGGGAAATATTAGATAAATTTCGGAAATTATTCTTTACGGTCGAAAGTTCAATAAACGTCTGCAGTCACTTGTTTTTTTTTTTTAATTTTTTAATTTTTTAAGTTTGTTATATAGCCTGCGCTTTTAGTCGCATCATTGAAAGAAAAGGTATTTATAGGATAATTAGCGTAAAATTGTGTCTTGCGATTCTGTACAAGGATATGTGAATACTGCTAACTTTTATTTGGGCAGAGGAAGTTATGTGACTTTCACATCAGATTTTTTTATCAGATATGGACATGGAGGGCCTCCCTGATTGAGTGATCAGCCCAATGTCAGGGCCACCTACAAACACGAACACATAGGACGAGACACACCATTCGCTATGATGGGATGAAGATAGTAGGCCTAATGCCGACCAGATGATATCCAGAGATCACAAAGGCCTAAAGTTACCCGACATTTATCTTATAGGTGAGGAAAAACCCCTGTGGTAACTTGTCCCGACCAGGATTCGAACTCGGGCAGCTTCATTAGGGACACAGCACAATTCAGAAACTCATCATCAAAAGAGAAAAATGGATATTTTAGCAAAATAATTAAAAAGTTTTCTTTTAAAACTTCATAACTGACTTGTAGGCCTACAGTTAGGTAATCTGTAGGGCTAGGACTTTTAGGTAAATACATATTTTTTTGCTATTACTTATGATTTCTGGACTTTGTCAAAGTTTCGGTTGGGATCTTTGGATTCAAAATACTGAGTTGCATATCACATAAAAAAAATATTTTCGATATTTCTTATTTGAATAAATATTTCTGGTAACTTAATTATTTTTACATATTTTACCACATATCATGTTTAGAAATGAATATTTTGACAGTTTTTGGAAAATTGCACCATATTTTCAATGTGTTGCGTTGTTATGTTCAGTCAGAGAATAAATCAGGGCGGAATTGGCCTTCATTAGTGCAAATTTCTGTTTCCTCTCACACTGCACTACTAAGTTGGAAACAACAAAACAATTGTTGACAGAATCAATAAAAAGAAATCAAACACATTGAAAACAAACTTAACAAAATCAGTGGTTCAAAAGCAAACAAAATTAAAGAAAAATTCCTGTCATGCCTAAATAAGAAGGAAGGGTTACAAGTGTTGCCCAAGATTTCAGAAATTTTAATGGGTAACAGTGTAGAGAACTTGGAGCAGATGGAACATCTGAGTGTCAGTGTTACAAATATGCAAGATGTTGAACGTACATTTTCAAGATAGGCCTACAAGTCTCTGTTCCGTGAAAATCGTCACAGCTTTAAGATGCACAACTTAAGATCTACTTTTGTCGTTCACTGCAACAGTTCTACACTTGCTGACTAGAATGACTAGATGAGTACTTCTGTAAATATTGGTTAAATAAGTTAATTAAAATATTTTCATATCTTTTAAACATATTTTCGACTTTTTAACCACATAAAAAATAAATATTTTTGTTTTTATAAGCACCTAAAGTCCGAGCCCTAGTAATCTGTAATAGAACCCTTAACAAAACACGATTCCCAGGTTCAAATCCCGTGGCCGGGCAATTTGACATGGGGTTTTTTCATGGTTTCCCCAGTCGTAAAGGCAAATCCTAATTGGATATTTACATATGATCAATCATCCTCACCATTTCATCCTGTATCATATCCATTTAAATTAATATCAGTTGAAATTTACTCCATTAAAATACACTAACATTAGAAATAATTGACAAACAATAGTTCCATAGCCTACCCTACTGTATAGATACACATCCCAAACTCCTGATATGACCACGTAGCTAAAAGGAGTATAAACACAGCTAAATAATAAAAAAAAAAAGCATCTTTCCTTAGTATGGATAAGTCGACAATTTATTAGGGACACAAAATTTGTATATATTTCTGGAATAATGTAATGTATATTTTTAAACCTAATTTTTTTAAATCAATACTTCCTTGTGTTTAATAAGCATAAAAGACAAATATATTCACCTTATAGCCTACCCTCAATTTTACTTTACAATTATTTTACAATTAGCTAACCAGGCTAACATTATCAATAGATATTCTAATGTAAAGAGGAAGCTACTAAAACTATAGCAAACATAATATTAAGTAAAATCGAGGGTATAAGGTGAATATATTTGTCAACTTATTATAATTAACCCTCAAAGGTAAAGCCAATGAAATTAATTAATAAAAGAAGTGGTTTAATAATAATTAGAGAAGTAGCGGCTCTGGTCATGGAAGCCACCATTAACGGCCGTGGGTGCCGACATGCTGACCACATGCCCCCAATCCTGCCATCTGCTTATGGTAGATGACGCAGCGGTCGGGTGGTAGGCCTTGTCTCTTCAGGGATGTAGCGCCACGGAGTATTTTTAGTTTTTTACGTCACATGTAATAAGCTTATTATAGTATGGTCGAACAAAAAGAATTTATTTATTTAAAAAAATTTTAAATAAGTAAATTAATAAACATACAAACTTACCATAAACTTGTGTGAGCCCTTATCATTATGACAGCAGCTGCGCATGCGTCATCTGGTGGCGCAGTTCCTGGCGTAATCAGGTATCTGTAAGCACACAGAATCCCATCAGAAACACTGTATAACATAAGTCTAGTTCAGGCATTTATTTTCCTTAAAATAGGCAATCAAAAAGGCATTTAAAGTACCGTAAATAGGTAGTAATAAAAATAACATAGACATTTATTAAAATTCAAAACACACAGTAGGCTATTCCCAATCTTCATTAATGAAAATAACTATCTAAGATGCTTAATAAAGTATTACATTCTTTTAATAAAAGCTTAGGCCTAATTGAATCATTTAAGGAGGTAAGTTTTCGACTGCTTGAAAACAAATAATGCATTTATAGGGAACAAGATGTGATTTATGTGGATGTGAGACATAATCGCTTACTCTTCGGGAAGAACGTAATCTGAGAGTGTTCGAAAACAGGGGGCTTAGGAAAATATTTGGGCCTAAGAGAGATGAAAATGGGGACTGGAGAAAACTGCATAACGACGAGCTTCATGACCCGTACTCTTCACCGAATATAGTAAGGGTAATTAGCTTACGGAGGATGAAATGGGCTGGACATGTTGCACGCATGGGGGAGGAAAGACACACCTCAAAAATATTTTCTGAGAGACCCGAAGGGAAGGGACCGCTTGGAAGACCTAGTCGTAGTGGGAGGTCAATATTGGGATAGATTTAAGGGAAGAAGGATTTGCGAGGGATGGTTGGATGGAGTTAGCACAGAAAAGGGTTGAATGGCGGGCTCAGGTAAGCGCGACAATGAACCTCCGGGTTCCATAAAATACATAATATTCCTTTTAAATAATTTTACAATGTGTGCGGAATGGAAGTAAACATCTGACTGAGCTCGTCGCACTATCGTGAAGTATGCGCTGGTGCGATTAGCCAATGAAACAACAGGACACATTTAGTCAAGTCAAGTCTTTTGTTTACTTTAGCTCCGTAGACATCTTGGATCAAGTATAATTATATATTATGCTGACTTTTATGGCAATCCTCCCTGTGGGGAAAGCTGAAGGGTTTCTTCAAAATAAATTCACAATACGTCAACAATTTCACAGTTTAGAGTGCGTAAATACCATCTGTAGATACCTTTATTTGGAAAGACGGAATCGGAATCGAATTGAGAATATCTTCAACTTACTTTTGATACGTGGCTCCTTCCTCTTTTATGCCCACTACTATGTAGTAGGCAATGGGTACCTAGGCAAAGCCCATTTGCCCCATAATTTTTAGTTAAGAAATGGTCACAACTCAGAATCCTACCTCCTGAATTAATAATAACCGGAAAAGCCATCCCATGGGAAACAGAAGCCAAGTACTTGGGAGTAATATTGGATCAAAAGTTACTATTCAGGAAACATATAGACTCCTTGCGAGCTAAGGCGTATGCCCAATTAAGGAATCTATTCCCATTGTTGAACAACACTTCCAAACTAAACATTCGTACATCCTTAACGATCTATTAGGAGCATCATAACATATGCTAGCTCAGTGTGGGGCCACGCCAGCAAAACTCATATGAGTAAACTGCAAAAACTACAAAACAGAGTATTATACACTATCACTAAACTTCCGCGAGTCACTCCAATCTGGACCCTCCATAAGGAAACTAACATGGACACCATCCAAGAATATATAGCGACTAGCGCGGCGACATTCTACGAAAGCTGCAACGGGCACGAAAATCCCCAAATCGCGGAGCTGGGCCGTTATGACATAACACACGACAAACACAAGAGGCCGAAGTCACTCCTTCCACAGGAGATGATTGAAGCACTAGGACACACAAGACCTTATATAAGGCGGATAACTGGTAATTCGGACTGGCAATACTCTGAACACGAGTCAAATAGCAGGGGAAATTTTTTAATTTTTTTAATTTGGAAAGACTCGATTTCTCATGCAATATAAAACCCCGTGCCGGACTGCAAAGAAAACAGTTAATGCAATGATTATAATTCTTCAGGGATGAAACTGAAACCAAAACTAAACTAAACTAAGTAGTTCAGATATCTCGATAATATTTTTCATAGAAATAAAGTATAAATCCCATTCTTAAAATTACAAAAAAGAAACTAAAAAATGGTAATGCAAAAGCACATTTGGGATTAAAAAAAACTTGCTGTTTTTAAAACCGAGTACCAGACTCCATTCAAAATCGACTTTTTTCTTTGAATGTATCATCATGTAGGCCTAAAAATACTTGTATTACATAGTTTATCGGTACCTGTTTTCAAGGTAAAAATTTATGTTTTTCGCTACTTCATTAAAATAATTGCAATAACTTATTCCTATGTAAAATACTTGGGGTGTTTATCACCCCAGTGGTACTTAGTGTAGCGAAGATAACATGGTAGTAGGAAGGTTAAATTTATTTTTCATAAGTAATAATGATAATAGTAATTGAACAGACAAAAACTTGAATGAGTATAGTTATTAGAATGCAAAATAAAAAAAGCATTTATAACCTAAAAGAGTGAAAAAATTACACATTTTTTTTTAATGACCAATCTACTTATATTTAGTTTTTTGAAGTAATTAATTACTAAAAGCAATTTAATGGATAACAGTGCATTATATATGAATTTATAATATAAAACACACTAATTTTGTTACTAAAGAAGTAAGTAAATTTATACTACTTCGCCATCCTTAGCGAAAAAGAAATTCTTTCTGAACTGGCATGCCCATCAAATTACCCATTTAAAAAGAAAGAAAAAAAATTACTGCTACGGTGTTTACAATAAACCTGAATTAAAATGAACTGATAACACTTGGCTGAGATTCTCAAATAAAAACGATTGTCTGTTGTCTGAAAGTAACGATTTGTACATGGAAAAGCTCCTCTCTACCTCCAATGAAACTTGACCTAAAAATGCCGCAAATGACCTACAAATCGGCAAAAAATTACCTTCCAATTTAAAATTACGACAAATGCAAAATAAAGCAAGACAATGCAAAAACAAATTGCCCTCATTTATGGCCGGTTTCTATAAACTCGCGAATTACCTATGGGTAAATTATCCAATAGACAGAATTTACACAAGAATAACACCATACAAACACAAATAATTTAAAGATAGCAATCACTTACACTTGTGGCAAGTTTCTAGATAAATGTCCTCTGGGTAAATATGAAAATGACAAACTCGGGCTAGATCTTTCTAAGAGTTAACCATCGGGTTAATTCATCCTTTCATGGATGGCTGGATAAAATTTAACCTCTTTGTAGGATCAATAATAATTTAAACAATGATAATCAATGCCTTCTGAATTAAATTAACTGTACAACTCCAAGGCCTTGCTCATTATATCATTGTAGGTTAAATGGAACTAATTTGTCCATGGATAATTTACGCATAGGTAATTCACAACTTTGTAGAAACCGGGCATTAATCAATTATTCAATGATTCACATTTAGGCCTATACGAGCTACCTTTCAACCTTCATATAAAAAAGATGCAAAATCATCAAATGCTTTGCCCTGGTTACCAGTGTGTATGTAGACTTGTAGACTTGTAGACTTGTAGAGTGTGAGCCACTTTCGTACCTGAGATGCTAGCCTGTGAGATTTCTAATGCATACGTCACAAGTTAGGGTCTCAGGGAACGGAAGAGGCTCTCCCAGTTTCTTGTAGAATCTCCTTCTTCTTCTGGAAATTAGTCATAACATCTTATAACTAGATGGCATATTTTTGCATATTAGCATGTTTTATTCCCTGAGAGTAAAAGTGTGCACACAAGGGAAATATTTATTATTATTATTATTATTTATTAGGGCTGTACCGATTAATCGGCTCGATTAATCGATTAAACATTTAATCGTCGATCAATTACATTTTCCGATTAATCGGTTAAGGGGGGAGGTACAGCTTTCCAATAGCAGAAATTCAGATAATTTCAAATTTCTATTACTCAGTAACTATAAATGCTACTTAAACAAAATTTTGCATGCTTCATGTGTACCCACTGCACTTCATAAGACTGCTTTCAAAGTTTTAAAAATGCTAACCATTACTTGTAAAAATATCATCAAATATTTATAGAATTTTTTATCCGTACTAATGGCGTTTTCCAGATAGATTCTGTAATTCACTGAATATCTGCAGGATTCTTTTACTAAAATAATCTAAAGACCTATATCAACAACATATACTAGGATCTTTAGCATGTTCCTACAGATATGGTTTCTTTCTCAATCATAACTTTCATATTATTTTTTTTTCTTAATTTTGCATTAGTGATTTCACATTAAAATTGTAACTACTTATGATAAAGAAAAGATTCTAGTATATGTTGTTGATATAGGTCTTTAGATTATTTTAGTAAAAGAATCCTGCAGATATTCAGTGAATTACAGAATCTATCTGGAAAACGCCATTAGTACGGATAAAAAATTCTATAAATATTTGATGATATTTTTACAAGTAATGGTTAGCATTTTTAAAACTTTGAAAGCAGTCTTATGAAGTGCAGTGGGTACACATTAAGCATGCAAAATTTTGTTTAAGTAGCATTTATAGTTACTGAGTAATAGAAATTTGAAATTATCTGAATTTCTGCTATTGGAAAGCTGTACCTCCCCCCGTCGAATTCCGAAAAACTCGCTTCTCCGGCCTTGGCAACAACATGTGTCATTCAGCCTATTGTGTCCAAACAATTCCCGTTATTCAGAAACCTGAAGGGCAGTTTAGTTTTGCAAGTCTTGGCTGAAAAAGTAACCGGAAGTGTAAGTTTTGTATATTTTTTTTTCAGTAGTTAACTAGTAATGGTATTAATTAATTCAGGATTTCTTCTGATTATCTGTAGTGTAGTAGTTATAAAACGTGTAAAACAATATTAAATGTACACTTTGGTTTCGTTTAAAATACCAACCTATTTGTCGATTAATTAGACGATTAATCGATTAAAGTCAAGCGTTAACTCGATTATAAATTTTAATCGACTTTCAGCCTTATTATTTATTCATTTTTTCCATTCCAAAAGCAAACACTGAATTCCATAATAATTCTCTTCTTTATAATGTGCTCCGTCTATACAACCAATTGCACAAAATGGGCAATATAGATAGGCTATACTAGCATGTGCCCGCGGCTTCGCCCGCGATAATTATTTCAAAAATTAAAAATTAACATCATAATAGTTAAATCATTATATTTATTAACACCTAAATTACGTGGACTACATACCACGATTAGACAGCATCGCCTGGTAAAAGCGACCTCAGATTCGAGTTTCTTGGTCCAGAAAACCCCTGTATAGTGAGTTTCGTCCAAATAAAACAATGTTTGACCATATTAGGGCTTACAACATTCAAGCGATCGCGAAAGTATTATTTCCAAGGTATGACAAAAATAGCCAAAGCCAACTGTAATTGTCAAACTTCCATTTAATTTAATTCCAAACCCATCTGAAACCCACTGGCAACAATATGTTTTAATGTCAAATGTGAATTGGATTCGATAATTCTGTGTAAAAAGGGGTTAAGTATTATCAAAAACATTTGATTTTTGGCATTTAAAATCAGAATTTTTCAAAATCCTTTCTTATTGAGCACCTATATTATGAAACGAAGGTACTGTCTAAATTCCAAGTCTCTACCTGTTATAGTTTTGGCTCTACGTTGATTCCTGTCAGTCAGTCAGTCAGTCAGTCAGTCAGTCAGGACAAAGCCTTTTATATATATAGATTTAATACTAACAATTAGCGGTATAAAAGTATCTGTCATCAAAATTTGAAAACTTTAAAGTAAGTTAGTAGGCCTAATAATTAAAAAGTGATAGTTAAAATGTATGGCAAATCTCCGCGGTATCATCCTTGCCTGAATCACCTCAGACGAGTCGTGGTCATCACCCCATGGCTTCGTCCCGGGTCTGGACCTGCCTTCGGGCAGAACACTCATCATCATCATCAGTTAAAATGTGCTCCATGACATTTTCTTTATTTAAATCTTTCGTTTCCTCCAAAACTATTATTTATTTGTTTATATATTTATTGTACTAAGAATATTACAATACAATTACAATATTCTCGCTTATATTATTACACCAGTTTCTAATATTAAATATTTAAAGTGATATTCAAAATAATTACACTAATACTATAACTATAAAAAAAAACACAAAGAAAAGAAAAACAGAAAGACAAACAATATGACAGTTGCACAAGGGAACATAATATGAAAAATAAATAATAATATAATAATATTATATTATTTATGTTTTGATCTGTTCCTTCATTGTGCAATTTTCATATTGTATGTGTCCTTGTTTCTTTTTTCTGTATATTTCTTTTAGTTGTATTAGTTTAAATATTTTAAATATATAATATAAGTGTTGTAAAACTGGTGTAATCAGTATAAGGGAATATTTTTATTGGGCAATGGGCCTGTTATATTCTCAACAAAATTAATAAAGAGTATGTGAGATCGTAAGATTGTAGAGCAATTCATTTCTGAGAAAATTAAATGAAAATCACTTATTTCTCACCTATGAATTTCATTCAAAGCTGTATGTCCCACCTTAAATTGAATTTGAAACGGAAGTCTAAAAAAACAGTGCAAAAATAATGTAAAAAACCAGACCAAAACCGTACAAAATGGTATAAACATGTTTTAAAATATAACAAAAGACTCATTTGCTGTTACCAACGCTAAATCCTCATCACTGTACTTAACTTGATGTGAATAAAGTTGGTCACGACAGTCAATACAGAAGATCACAGAAACAACTGAATCACACGAATGTCTATACACCACAAAGATTCCTTAAGACTTGAGAGACCGATGTGGAATAAATGCCAACACTGGGGTCGAAGCAAGGACTCTCCCCCTCATTTTAGCGTCATCCCCTTCCCTCCTCATTGCAGGGGTGGCAGAACCGGGTGTCCAACTAACGGACTTGCTTTGTCAAGAGTTATTAAAAAATTCCGATTTTTAGGAATCGAACCCAGAGCCGTTGCTTGGGAACGCCAGAGCGGAGTGTTCCCAGGGCGAAGATAAAAATGCCAGTGAGCCAACTGCCTCGCGTCCTAACGACTTGATGGCACATGTGTTCTCTTCCAAGAGCACTTCTAAGATTAAAGGGGTTAGTGGATGGAACTCCTGACTTTTAAAGTTTTTTACCTTGTTGTTACATTTTTGTTCCTTCTACAAGAAGGCAGGAAATTTCAAGCCTGAAGGCATTAGCTAACCCAAAATTAGAGTATTTTATAAATTACTAGCTGAAAAGGCCCGGCGTCGCCCGGGCTTTGTATTTTTTAATTTGAAATTAACTTATGAAGGACTTTATGTATGTAGAACTTGAAATGAAGAAAAAGATTTATCACACTCAAACTATTCCATCAGAAAACGCTGGATATAGCTTTTTATGGCTCATAGAGGATGTGGAATGCTGCATTCCGTTGCTTCTACACATCATGCTTGGGAGGGGTTGAAATAAGAAGAAACACAAATTACATAAGATTGTACTGACTTGACGGAAAATTTTATTTCTCATTCTCATGTTACTATACAATCGTTTCGGAGCTGAAATAAAAGAGAAATGCAGTATCACTTTCATACTTTCCTCCCCTAGAACCCGAGACATAATATACTGCGAGTCAAAATGTTCCATCCCATGCTTAGGGCCTATGATAAACATCCCTATTTCTCAACTAATACAAAGCCTACAGGTATGGATAACTTATCAGCGGAAAGGATTATTTACAGACTTTTGATATAGCATACTCACACACTTAAGTTGTCCCTCTTATTCTACATCAAAATGTGAAGTGAGTAAATATTTCTTATGTCGAGGGTAGAGAAAGTTACGTGACTACATCACACTGTGCTTTATTTTCGTGGATTTCATTTTCAGTAATTATTTTCGCCAATATACTCGTATTACATTAAATTCCAGCATTAGGCTATATACTTGCCAAGGCCCTATGTAATCATAGTAAACAATTCATTGTTGCCATATGAACTAAACAGCATTTCTTTTTTTTTCAGTATAAAATTCTCAGAAATTATATAATTTTCAAGGGAAGGACTGATTTATTTCAATTTTAATGTTGACCGCGTAACTTCCCGGGCTTAACTGGGTATGTGTGCAAAATTTCGTACAAATTGGTGAAGAAATGTGGATTTGTATAAGGAACAAACATACATACATACCCACAAACACACATTCGACTTTATATATTAGACTAGCTTAAATGGCCCGGCGTCGCCCGGGTTTTTAGGTATTTAGAATTTGAAATGAGGAAGAACGACTTGTCACATTCAAACTATTCCCGCTGAAAACGCTTGATATAGCTTTTTATGACTCATAGTGAATGTAGAATTTTGTATCCCATATCTTCTACACACCAAGCCTGGTAGGGGTTAAATAAGAAGAAATAGAAATTCTGGTAACATAAAATAGTATTGTCTTTGCGGAATATTTTATTTCTCACTCTCATGTTACCATACAACCGTTTCGTGGTTCAACTTAAAAAGTAAATCAATTTCACTTTCATACTTCCCTCCCCAAAAACCTGCGATATAATAATATACATTTCATCTTCAATATTTAATTACAGCAATGCATTATATGAATAGTTTCGTCAAAGTCCCATTTCATTTATTTCCAAACCTACCTGATACCTATGCCAACAATACACTGTTGTCATGTGAACTGTGATTTGAGTTTGATAACTCTGTGTAAAAAAGGATTAAGTATTCCCAAAGACATACAATTTTTGGCATTTAAAATCAAAATTTTTCAAAATCCTTTCTTAGTGAGCACCTATATTATGGAACGAATGTACGGTCACAATTCCAAGTCCTTACCTATTATAGTTTAGGTTCTACGTTGATTATCTGTCAGTCGGTCAGTCAGTCAGGACAAAGCCTTATATATATATATATATATATATATATATATAGAGAGAGAGAGAGAGAGAGAGATGAATAACTAAATCCTCCCCTATTTCTTCTTTACATATAACATATCACAGCATATATCCTTTTAAACATATATATAATGAAATTATTAATACTTAAATAAATTAAACAACAACAAGCAAAGAAATTAATGGTATGGATTTTGGAGACGTTCAGCAAGAAAATCCAGAAAAGATAAAAATCGGAATAATAGAATAAGGGAAATAATGCAAGTTGAAAAGAATATCTTGGAAATTGTAGAAGAAAGACGCTTGAGATGGTATGGACATGTACTTAGAATGACAGAGGATAGAATACCCAAGAAAATTTTGGATTGGAAAGTAGAAGGAAAAAGAAGAAGAGGGAAGCCCAAAGAGTGCTGGATAGATGGAGTGAAAAGGAGAAAAGGATTAAGTGAAGAAGATGCTATGGAGGCAGAAGATTGTTGTGGGATGAAGGAAAACCATTTCATTGTGGAATATTCCTTAATAAAAATTAATTAATTAAAAACACCACGCTATAATCCAGGACATATTTTCAGAAAAGCGTCAAAAAAATTCGAAACGGGTGACACAGATTCAATTTTTAAAAACTGCTATAGTATTTTCTTTTATTATCTTATTTTCCGCTAAAATAAAATAAAATTTAATAACATAGTAGACATACTAAGAGCTAAAACTAATCTGTACAATGTAAAATAAAAAAATTATAGGGTAAATCCGGGTGAGATGGCCATGCTTTTTTTAATGCTTAATAACTTGAAGGATTTTCAAGATAATTCGTGTGCAAAATGTTCAATTAGGTCCTTGGATGTCACATTCTCATAGCTTAATTTTTTATGGACAAAAAAAGTAATTTAGGGTGAGAAATCCCAACATTTAAAAAAATGGTGCGTTGGCCATCTCACCCGAGGTGTCAGGGGGAGATTGCCATAGGACATAGGGACAGTTTTCGAAGGTAGAAAGTACAGGTAAAAATGTAGAAAGACTAGTTAGCTTTTCTCCAATAAATATATACAAATAAAATAAACTTAAGTGCCAAATAAGTTATCACAACGTAAAAATAAACATATTTTGGAAAACAGAATCAATTCTGAGTAACTGAAAAGTTCTGATACAATTCTGAAAAGATAACTAAACTCTACTGCTTGCCACTACTGCATGAATGGCATACCATCTAACCTATACATCATTTATCTCCATCTTTCGACTTTGTTAGTTGATGACAGGAAAACGTAAATATGAAAAATAATACAATATTATAGAGCCACCTTTGGCATAGAAACATAAGTCCAATCCACTTCTTAAGCACATAAATCATTTTGAAAATCAATTTAATATTGTATTTATTAGGGGTACACTGTCAAAGTCGTATCTATTTACATACATCTTTCCGGATTGGATTTTCAAAATTGTTTCATTAAGGTATACGTATTCATATGTTCGTTTAAGTCAATTTCCTAGCAATAAAAATAAATAAGTAATTGAGAAGCGATGAAAATCAGTCTTAAGTGAAAATTTTTACATTTCGCGTTAGAAAAAATCAGAAGATCTTGAAAATATGGCTCTTAAGTTGTTGGCCAACTCTCCCGGAAAAGAAGTGGGCCATCTCTCCTATTTGTAAAGGTGAGATGGCCATACTCAGTAGTTAAAAATTGAAAAGTTTAGAACAGAACACGTAATACAAGTGAAATATATAAGGTTCACTCACCTCACACAATGAGTATCGTTTAACTGTTAGTAATAATGTCGGACTTCTGCTTATTTCATTCAACATACAAAAAATAAATGGCCAGTTAGAAAACAGTAATGTTAAATCAATCGCGGATTTCTAAATATAAACAGCGCAGGTGTTCAACAATCGACTCTTAGTACCAAAAGCTTGCCGCCTACCAAGTTACGTTCAAATATGTTTATCGGCCTTGAAATCAGAGCGATTGGTCGTCTCCCCCGCATGGCCGTCTCTCCCGGAATTACCCTATTAAGGGTAGTTATAAGCCACCCACTCTGAATATGCGGTCTTTGCAATATGGCTTCTTATTCTATATCAGAATGTGAAGAGAGAAAAATGTATTGCCCATGCTTAGAGTAAAAAAAGTTTAGATAGCGCATTAATAAGGTTTTATTTAGGTTGTGTATCCTTCGGGGATGCGATGTGATAAGGTAACGACATTCTCTTCAATTTTATAACCAATTTACATGAAGAGAATGTCATACCCAATAAATGTATTATACTAATGCCCGGTTTCTACAAACTTGTGAATTACCTATGGGTAAATTACCCATGGACAAATTAGTTCCATTTAACCTACAATGGTATAATGAGCAAGGCCTTGGAGTTGTACAGTTAATTTAATTCAGAAGGCTTTGATTCTCATTGTTTAAATTATTACTGATCCTACAAGAGGTTAAATTTTATCCAGCCATCCATGAAAGGATAAATTAACCCGACGATTTACCCTTGGAAAGATCTAGCCCGAGTTTGTAGGAACATTTTTTCTGTCATTTTCATATTTACCTAGAGGACATTTATCTAGAAACTCGCCACAAGTGTAAGTGATTGCTATCTTTAAATTATTTGTGTTTGTATGGTGTTATTCTTGTGTAAATTGTGTAAATTCTGTGCATTAGATAATTTACCCATAGGTAATTCGCGAGTTTATAGAAACCGGCCATAAGAGGCTAACTTTGATTTGGGCAGAAGAAGTTATGTGAATTTCACATCAGATTTTTTTATAAATAGGTCAATATTCATTCTATACCACAATATTTATATTATTTTCAATTTTTTTCAAAGAGTGACTTGTTTTCAACAATTGTTACCAACCAAGAGCCTAAATTCCGCTGTAACACGAAATTACCAAAACAATTTTCTTCAATTACTAGTCTAAGCAATCATCAAGCAATAACATGAGTGGGCTCTAAGTTTGAGGTCGATTAGGAAAACTTCAATGACAAACATAATACTTTAATAAAATCAGGTAAACTGATGTAAAAAAGTGCCAGTATGTTTTTGTTTAATCAGTTATGACTGCAATTATGATATGCAGAATATGTTTTTTTTTAAATTGATTTCCAAGTTAAGCTCCAGATTTATTCATTAAGCAGGGCTTACGGAAGAAGAAAGGTCTACCATCTCGGCCACCTGGGTCATTTTAACGGTCTAGTGTTTTTTGTCATAGCTACCTGTATTTTAATTTCCAAGGCCTTATAAGATCACAGTAAAACAATAGGCTATGTTGTCAAGATAACTGATTTTCATTGTTTTAATAAATTCTTTCGAATACGTATATTGCCATAAAATAGGCACTAAATTGAGCATTACTCCGAAACAGATCAACCGATTTTATCCATTATGAATAGACGTCTTCCCACGGATATTGTAAATGTGTATACCAAGTTTCATAAAAATCCGGTAAAGCGTATTTGAGTTACCGCGTCTTTAAAATATACACTAAATTGGGTTTTACTCCGGTACCGGTCAACAGATTAGGTTCAAATTCAATAGGTCACTTCTCATGGACGTCATAAATGGGTATACCAAGTTTCATGGAAATCCGTTACAGCGTATTTGAGTGATGGCGCCTTTCTCATAGAAAGGCGCCATAATCTATTAAAATAGGCACTAAATTGGGCATTACTCCGGTACCGGTGAACCGATTTGGTTCAATATCAATAGGGTTCTTCCCATCGACATTATGAATGTTTATACCAAGTTTCATGAAAATCCGAAAAAGCGTACTTGAGTTATGGTGCGTACAGACACACGGACAGACAGACAGACAGACAGACGGACAGACATTTTTTCGTCCCCCACACAATCTCATAAAGTACCATACTGGCACTTAATAAAAGGCCTAACATTTTACGTAAAGCATTTCTCTATCAGCCTTACATCTCTGCTTTTATACCGGTATAGTGATTAAGGCGAAGCATGTATACGTCAGTGGCAGTGAAAAGATTAAAATTTAAGAACAAAAATAACATAAAAAGTCGTACAACATTCGACCGTTATAGAGAACTCAACATACTCACACGAATAACAAAACTCACTAGCGCTCATCTTATTAACTTCGTGCTTGCGTGTTAAGTTAGGCCTATATATTATAACGGTCGTAAGTAACTATTATCGTAATAAAATGTCAAATTACGGGGAGGTTGTAAAAGCGTTATTTGCATCACTTTAAAACCTGTGAATGACTTTACTAGATTTAGACCTATTTTATTAATAAGTAAGCCTATCTCATATTGACCACTTTTGTGTAGGCCAAAGTTTAAAAATAGGCTATCTGTGATCAAAATTTTAAAACTTTAAAATTGCAATTATTAAAATATGTTCCACATTATTTAAATATGCAGGGTGTTAATAAATAACACCGAAATATTCTACCTGTATATAGAGGGGACTTAGACAAGCAACTTTTATTAGGAGATTTTTGCTCTATGACGTAAAATGTGTATGCTACAGGGCATTGAAGTCATTATAATTTGGTGCTCATAAATCAATAACTACGCGAAATATGGTTAAAATGTTCATTAAATTGACTTCATGCCTTCCTAGTGATCGATAAAAACCTGACTCTTAATCATTCGTCAACAAGTATATCATAATTTAGTGTTTACATAATCTGCAAAATTTACTGACTAATCACATGACTGGTCGCCACTACATTAGTTTTTTTTTATTCATAACTACTGACTACAGTGTTAACAGCGAAGTTCCTTTGTTTTGCATTTTTTTCTAATGTTAGAAGTCAGTGGCGGCCATGCCCTGGGAGATCTTATTCTGTAACGGGAAAAATTGAATCCATAGAGCAAAAATCTGTTAATAAAAGTTGCTTGTCTATGTCCCCTCTATACACTGGTAAAATATTTCGGTGTTATTCATTAACACCCTGTATATACATACATACATATTTTCCTCCAAAACCATTATAGACCCATTATTTATGCTTTTCATTCGTTCCCTTCATTGTGTAATTTTCATATTGTATGTGTATCTTGTTTCTTTTTGATGTTTTTTTTAGTTACAATTACAATTACAATTTATTACTCCAAAGTACACGAAAAATATATACAAAAGTTGATACACCCCCCGAAGAAGCAGAGCTTGTGTTCGGGGGTGGTTCAGTTATATATTAGAAATACTTATACTAAACAATTACTTTTAAAAAAATGCATAATTTGGAGAAGTATGACAAAATGTTATGTATGAAAGGTTAGTTGTAGTATTAGTTTAAATATTTTTATTTTTACATTAAATAAGTTATCTATTATTAGTGTTATAGTGTTGTAATATTAGTATTAGTATTGTTGTAACGCTATTTTGTAAAACTGGTCTAGGCCTAATTAGTATAAGATAATATTGTAATTGGGCAATGGCCTGTTATATTCTCAACATTATAAATAATAAATAAATAATACATGAAAAAATAAAATTATGAAATTTGAGGGTATACATTTTGGGACTACGCCATTGAAAATAACTTGTAGGATACTGGCTAGGCCTAGGACAATCTGGTTAAGAGGCTTCTGGGCTTCTACAAGGGAATGAGCATGGTAGCCTACTGTTCACACGTTGTCATAGCAACCGTTATAATGAGAGGCTGGGCATTGATCGCATCGGGGATTGAACTGGAACCACAGGGTGTTCCAATCGATACAGGTACGCGGCTACATGACGACCCCAAAGTTATGTTACAGGGTTGCGTATCTAAAATACAGCAGAAGTGAAATTACAGAGTCCTACAGGGGAGATGGAAGGGCAGGAAAGAGAATTTTAATTTCAATTTATTTTATTGTAAGGGTTGTAAGTGTAGAACCAAAGAGCTCCTTTACAAATATGTTATAATAGTTTAAAGATATAAATCATTGTTAGTACAAATAATGGAAATCTATAATAATTAGGGGGCGGATTTCTATGACCTAAAAAATAGGATATATGCATACATTTATGACCTAAAAACATTAAAATATGACCAATAAAATTTAAAATATGACTTAACCACTTAAATATTATGTATATATTTTTTAAGTTTCATTACAATTCATTTTATTCAAATATAATGTTAATTATTTAAAGTATCTGTAAATTCTCAAAAAGTATCAGTATAATGCAAAATTTACAAAATATGTTATGAAACTTCTAAATTTCTTTAATATGCACACAACTATGCCAAAAATATGACCTAAATATGCATATTCATACTAAATATGCTACAATAGTTGAAAATTTCCTAAATATGCAGTTATATGCATAATAAAAGCAGTTCCATTTTCACCAGGATGCTTGGAATCGGGTTTAAATTAGTCGGAAACCTGAAATAGGCCTAATGCAAAGGGGAAAAATATGACATGTCATAGAAATCCGCCTCCTAATAATAATAATAATAATAATAATAATAATAATAATAATAATAATAATAATAATAATAATACCAAATAGCCATAACTTGGAAAGATATTTCAATGAGAAAATAGATAAATATACGTCACTGTGTGTAGAAGTTAAGGAATTGTGGCGACAAGATGAGGTAATAACAATTCCGTTAATAATGTCTACAAATGGAATTATACCTAAATGGACGATGACAGGACTAAGAAAACTAGGAATGGGAACAAAAGAGTTTAAGTTAATGCAAAAATCAGTAATTCTAGGCACAACATCCATAGTCAGAGCATTTCTCAATGTACCAATATAATGCTGCATCTTGCGAAAAACGCCGATGCAACAGAAGAACTCACAAACAAGTGATGAAAAAGAACAATAATAATAATAATAAAAGGAAGTATTTGTCTTTCTGTCTGTCTGTCCGCGATGCCCAGCGATATCTACTGAACGCAGAGATCTCACCCAAATTTTAAACATAGGTGGACTGAAGGATGGCCAAATGCACCTCAAAGCCGAATTTATTATCTTCGCTTTCGTTCGCGAGTTATGAGTGAAAGATTGGCAGAAAACGTGATTTTTTCGCTATCCAAGCATCAGTTTTCAGTAATATATTTCAATAATTATCAAATCAATTGCAGGAGGCTTTGCCTACTTTTGTCATAACTTGGAAATAAAAGCATCGCGATCGCTTGAATTTTGTAAGCCCACCTTGGTCGATTCACTTGTTTATAATGTCAAGACACGCAGACATCTGAAATTTTTCAACTTACACGGAACAGGGATAATGCACACAGGCCTAAATGGACAAACATTGTTCATTTGGACGGAACTCACTATGCAGGAGGTTTCTGGGCCTGGTAACTCGAATCTGAGGTTGTTTTCCCCAGGCGGTGCTTTTTAATCTTGGAAGAAACTCCGAAGACGGATTTTAGCTGTTGCATTAATTATTAATCGTTTAGTTTATGAATGATTCGCGTGTAAGTGTTAATGAATATTTTTAACTATGTTGCTCTTAATTTTCAATTTCTGAATTAATCATCGCGGGCGAAGCTGCGGGCACCTGCTAAATATAAACCTAAATAGTAGTAGCCATAGCCTATTTTTTTTATTTCAGCTAAAATATGGAGATATCCTCTAAAGTATAAAATTTAACAAAAGCTATTATAAAAATATTAATAGGCTACTTGAATGCTGTTTGTTGCTGAGTACAATTCAAGAAGTCCGAACAGTTCTACAAATACCAATACTTGAATGTGCAAAATATATTTTTAAATATAAGCCAACAAAGTGTCTTTGATCTAACACATGCTAGGCTAAAACTTAAATGCGTAAGACTCAATTTCTCACACAATATACAAACCTATGCCGGACTGCAAAGAAAACAGTTATCACAACGATTTGTCAAATACTAATTTCTTGTACGTTATTCTGGTCTAATCTGAATGGAAGGAGGCACTGAAAATGTCATACAACACAGCAGCAACGCGTGCAACGAGTTTGAAACTCTGCATTACGAGCGATTAGCGAGAAAATAAATACCAAACCCCGTATCTTACAAGAGGTTCATATGCCACTAATGGAAGCTGGAAGAAAATAACATCATCGCCATGAAACCAGGTGATAGTAAAGGATACATCTTGGATCCTATTGTAAGATTTGAGACGCAAACTGTCCAGTCTCATGAGATAACAGGAACCGACAGTGTTTTTCTTTTTTTATATAGATACAAACATAATTAAGAAAATATCGAATTCCTAGGCATAATGGTGGGTGTTGTCCCAAAGAAATGAGTCACTCTCTTGCAAGAGCTGGGAGTCACAGCATTCACGTTTCAAGAAATTGCCTTACAAGATTTAAAATGCTCTACAAGCAGCCCGAAGCCAGAGGGGGGAGGGGGGCAGGGTGGGCTCAGCCCATTCGCCCATTCCAAGTGTAGAAAAATAGAAAGGTGCAGAGCTTCTTGCATGTGAAAAACTTTGAAATATCTTTTTTTATTTTGAAGAGATATAAGTGACAAGAAAGCAAAGCCTTAGAAAATATTTATAGCCTAATATGTTAGGAGCCCGGCATTGGGCTGATCACTCATCCGGGGAGGGTCTCTATGTTCTTGTCTGTCGAAAAGGTGTGTATGTGTTCCAAAGAGAATCGTGAGCCGCATAAACGTCTCTACAACAGGAGAAATTTAACTAAGAGAAGTAAAGAAAAAGTGTTTAGAATAATAGGAGGAGTCTTATTATTAGAGCAAGGCATTGATTGACCATAAAATAGTGAAAAAATGCAAAATAAAAAATGCATTTAAGTTATGCCCTAAAATAATAAACAAAATTATCAAAATTTAAAATAAATGACCAATAATTAATAAATTATTACTTTTAATTAGTTTTTTTTAGAATTAATGAGTTGATTTTAGAGAGCAATTTAATAGATGGCAGCGTGATACATTTAATTTTTCAATATAAAACACTCTTATTTTGTTACTAACGAAGATAGTAAATTAATAATATTTGGACACCCTTTGCGAAAAAATTACTTCTGTACTGTCATGTCCATCAAATTGCCCATAGAAAATTTTCCACTCAACTTTTATACACAGGTGAATGACACAGTGAAAGTCCTTCTGATATACCAGCTATACTGAAAGTCTGCTTTGTTTCCTGCAGACGTTACTTGCTTATAAAGTTATTATAGACAGGCATTAAAAACAGAAATAATAATGAAAAGTTCAAAGTATATTGCAATGTAACACTTTATTTAAAAAAGGCTATGAAACAAAACAAAAAAGACCTAAAAAGTCCAAAAAATGACCTAGGGCCTATCTCTTGAAATTGGCGAATAATGCAAAAAATAATTGCAATTACTTAATCAATTAAGTCATGATACACATTTGTATAGGCCTACAGGATGTTAATGAGTAACACTGAAATATTTTACCTGTGTATAGAGAGGACATAGACAAGCAGCTTTTATTAGGAGATTTTTGCTCTATGACGTAAAATGTGTATGCTACAGGGCATTAAAGTCATTACAATTTCCCTCTCACAAGTCTATAATGAAGCGAAATAGGGTTGACATTTTCATTAAATTGACTTTATGCCTTCTTAGTGATTGATAAAAACCTGATTCTTAATCACTCATCAACAGCTATATCATAATTTAGTGTTTTCATAATCTGCAAAATTTACAGACTAATCACATGACTTGCCGCCACTGCATTAGTTTTTTATTCATAACTCCAGTGTTAACAACGAAGTTCCTCTGTTTTGCTTTTTTTCTTTTTTCAAATGTTAGAAGTCAGTGGCGGCCATGCCTTGGAAGATTTTATGCTGTAACAGGAAACATTGTTACCCTAGATCAAAAGGCTTCTAATAAAAGTTGCTTGTCTTTGTCCCCTCTATACACAGGTAAAATATTTCGGTGTTATTCATTAACACTCTGTATATGAGAGCTATCTTTCAACCTTCATATAAAAAAGATGACTTGTCCTAGTTTATTAGTGTTTATTTTTGAAAGAAGCTCGGAGTAGCCAATTAGAATTAATTGTGTTTTAGAAGCGTTCAATGTGAGATTACGATTCAAAGCCCATTCAAAGACAGAGTGGAAGAAAGAGAAAGGGAGACCAAAACTTTGAAAAAGTGTCGCGGAAAAGGAACTACTGGGAACTTTTTAATTTACAAACAGCTGGACACGTGGAGAGAGTCTAGTACGAGTTTGCAACGACAGAGAGCAGCAGCAGTTCAGACTTGGGATCGAACTCTGGGTATGTCTTTTTTAAGAGGGAGACGGTTGGAGATTTACACTGACATATTGGCAATGCCATATCTCCTACATTTCGGGACATATCATACTGAAATTTGAAACATATATTTAGGAAGATTTTCTCTGCTTTTGGTAATTTTTACAAAATTTTTAATGATTTATTAATGGTGTAGCGAAATTTTGATTTTTTTTTCTCATTTCTATCTTTCGGTACACATTTCTCCTACATCCAAATAAATATTTCAATTCTCTCCACAGAAAAATGATCCACACTAATTGGGACACATTTAAGTGCAGTAACTTTCTGACACAATGTTTCAATTATTCTCTGTGATTGTTTTAATTTGACCATTTTTTTTACAAAATTTTCCATGATCTATCTATCATAATATTGTTTATATTTTTAACACTGAAATTCTTTTGCACTTAAATGTGCAAGCTATTTCTAGAAGCAGGTGTGCAAAATTTAATCAAAATCCTTCCAGTAGTTCCTGAGAAACATGTACCTAAATCATGAAAGTGTTAAATGTCAGAAAACTGCAAAATACAAAAAATTTAATGGACACTTTTTTTATAAGTATAGTAAGAACAAAATACCTCATTATTCGAGAGGCTCCTTCAAACCCTGACATCTTCCAGGCGCGCCAACCACCGCCTGATAAGGTTGAGTACCACCAAATAATTTTTTAATTTACAAACAGCTGGACACGTGGAGAGAGTCTAGTACATGTTTGGAACAACAGAGAGCAGTAACAGTTCACACTGGGGATCGAACTCTGGACACGTCTTCTTTAAATGGGCGTGGATTCTCCTCGTTGGGGTGGGGTGTCTACCCCAACAGAATCAATAAGCCCGCCAAAAGCGAGTTGTGCCCCAGCAGAGCAGACGTATGAATGTGCTCTGCCATCACCACTTCAACTCCGAACAAGGCAATTTAAAACATGCTTGCGGATTGAAGGCAGGAATGTTATTATTATTTTGCCGCGTTTACATGAGCCCGCCATTCAACCCTATTCTGTGCTAATTCCATCCAACCATCCCTCTCAAATCCTACTTCCCTTAAATCAATCCTCCCACCTATGTCTAGGTCTTCCAAGTAGTCTTTTCCCTTCATGTCTCCCAGTCAATATTTTTGAGATATGTCTTTCCTCCCCCATGCGTGCAACATGTCCAGCCCATATCATTTTTTGCGAATTAATTACCCTTACTATATCCGGTGAAGCGTACAGGTCCTGAAGCTCGTCGTTATGCAATTTTCTCGTCCCCATTTTCATCCCTCTTGGGCCCAAATATTGCATCCCATAGTAGCCTATACAGAACTTACTTACTTACTCCATCCAACCATCCCTCGCAAATCCTACTTCCCTTAAATCTATTCTAATATTGTCCTCCCACCTACGTCTTGGTCTTCCAAGTGGTCTTTTCCCTTCGGGTCTCCCATTTAATACATTGTCTTTCCTCCCCCATGTCCAGCCCATTTCATCCTCCATGATTTAATTACCCTTACTATGTCCGTTGACGAGTACAGGTCCTGAAGCTCGTCGTTATGAAGTTTTCTCCAGTCCCCATTTTCATCTCTCTTAGGTCCGAATATTTTCCTAAGCCCCCTGTTTTCGAACACTCTCAGATTATGTTCTTCCCGAAGAGTAATCGACCATGTCTCACATCCATAGCTTATAATACAGCCCGCAGGATAATTATCTTATAATTTTTTTTATTTTTAGTTTCTGGACAGAAGACGAGAAGATAAGAGTTTTTGAACTGCATAAAAACAAGCATTTCCTGATTTCAGTCGATACTTAACTTCTACCTTAATATTATTTGTATCTGTAATTATTGCTTCCAGATTTTTAAATTTCTCCACTTCTTCGAATGCTTTATCTTCTATTCTAATCAGTGGCGATTATTCCATATAGGATGTGAGGATCATCCTACACTTCATAATTCATCTACATAAATGTTTACTAGCATTCATTGTCAAAATTAAAACAATAAAATGACAAAACAGCGTTTTTGTAGAGCACTCGGGAAGGAAGTTAGCGGTTCTGTTTTGAGCAGGTTGGTATTTGCGAGGATGTCCTCAGTGTTGGTGTTAAGCAGTCCATGCCGTTGTTAGATCTCTATGGCATGTGAAGGGGGAGGCGGGAAAGGGAAATGTTGTGAGAAGCCAGTTTCATATGGAAGAAGTTGAGGACGTCTTACAGTACAGTCCTTCCTCACGTTCGATAGCTTGTTTTCTAAGAGGGGAGTGATCATATTTTTTATTAATATTTATTTCTTTCTTTTCTTGGTATATAGGCTATTATAGGCCTAGTTATTATTAAACTTTACAGTGCTGTTTATATTTCAATATAAGTATTCCTGGAGTATTATCAAGTTTGATATCAACTATGAAAATTATAGCGGAATAGCTCATTTCCGTAAACGACAGTTTTCATACGTGGTTAAATATTTTCATATTTTAGGATAAAGCATTATTGTATTAAATTTACATCTCAGCCTTTCTGTATTTTTTTTACGGCGACGCATATGTACGTCAATAGCAGTGAATGGGTTAATTCGCTCTCTCCACACCATCCTACACAATTAAAAAACCAGGAGTCGCCACTGATTCTAATAACTTGTAGAACATTATTTCGACGTTTCATTACTACAAACTTAGTTTATATATATAATAATTTTGTCGGCCTGGGTGGCGTAGATAGCATCGCGCTGGCTTTCCCCGCCCAAGGTTGCTGGTTCGATTCTGGCTCAGAATGATGGCATTTATGTGTGCATAGATGTCAGTAGATTTGTTGGCATGTAAAAGAACTCCGGCGGGACAAAATTCTGGTACACCGGCGACGGGCACAGGCCTAAGTTGCAGTATATCCCTGTCGTCAACTAACCATATACAGACCAGCCAATCTGTAATAATTTCGAATCCAACATTCCGGCAGGCATCGATATTATATAATATCCAAATGTTTAACCTTATTTTACCCTAGGATATAGGCCTAATAAGGTTATGGCTGTGTACAGACATAGAATACCTACGTATTAAAACAGTATATTTAGCCAAAATACGTAGTAATTCTCGATGGCATGAAAAATAGTGAAACTGAGTGAACAAATCTTTCGATTGATATCTCACCCCTAAGTATTGAGCCAGTATTTACTTTGAAAAGTATAAATGACAACAGAAATGATATTATTATAATATGACAGTGAACCCGTACATACACGGGGTACGCCGTAGCCTAGTGGTTGAGGCGCTGCGCTACAAGCCGGGTTCGATCCCCGATGAGGTCGTTGGAGTTTCTCAATTGGCCTAATCCTTCTGGTGGCACTGTGGCCCTGGGGGTCTACTCAGCCTTTAACAGAAATGAGTACCAGAAGCAGTCGTGGGGGTATAGGTGGCCAGTGCCTAGGGTTGACAATCTTACCACCTTCGTGTGCCGATTGGCTAAAAATCTGGGAGCCTCATCCTCCTGGAACTCTTTGGGCCTCCATAGGAACACTTTACATTTTTACCGGTAGATATAACACTTCTGCAGGGTGTTTTCTTGTGCCCCAACTGGATCTATGATAGGCCTATATTATCTGAGCTTCCGTTAACCCTTAAACTGGTAACGTAGACTACAGTTTGTCTTAAATTTGTAATAAAATAACGGTAAAACCACAGAATAAGGTACAACAAATAAACTATGGGCCTAATCATTGCATTAACAGGTTTCTTTGCAGTCCGGCATGGGTTTATAAAATGCGTGAGAAATTAATTCTTGCCAATTTAAGGCTAAAAACTAGAAGTAACTTTTCCTTGTTATGTCCTTGGTGCACGGAAGCTATCAATTTTCTTTTTAATTCTGCTGTATTTATACTCCTTTTAACTACGAGGCTATATCAGGAGTTCGGGATCTGTGTCTATACAGTAGGCTATGGAACTATTGCTTGTCACTTTTTTCTAATATCGGTGTATTTTTATGGAGCAAATTTCAACTGATATTAATTTAAATGGATAGGATACAGGATGAAATGGTGAGGATGATTCATGGTATGTAAATATCCAATTCGGCATTTGCCTTTGCGACTGGGAAAACCACGGAAAAACCCATGTCAAATTGGCCCGCCACGGGATTTGAACCAGGGACCTCCGGAATGCGAGTCCAAGGAGTTACCATCTCGGCCACCTCGCTCGGTTAAATTTTATTGATTCGTTAGGAAACCTCCTACAAACAGTGACAGGAGAACAAAAAGGTCAAAGTTATTTCTAAAACAAAGGCAATGTGGCCACTGTCATGGGAACATTATTGTCTTCTTCCACCATGGCAGATCTTTGTTTCATATTTGATAGTTTAAATTGTTCAACAACTTGTTGTTTGTAAATTGATTAAGAATTATATAGGACTATAGTTTAATATTTTTAAACAATAATTCTTAGGTCTAATAATTTCATTAATTGTTTAATTATCGACTACACTATATCGTGTACGACTTTATAAAAGTGAAAATGTCTGTCCGTCCGTCCATCCATGTGTTTGTACGTGTCATAACTCAAATACGCTTTATCGGAATTTCATGAAACGTGGTATACGTATTTATAACGTCCATGGGAAGAAGCCAATTGATATTGGACCAAATCGGTTGACCGGTACCGGAGTAGCGACTAATTAAATGTCACATGCTTTTTAAATGGGAAATAATGACTACCGTATACTACAAAGCTCCTTTGCTAATCATTGAGGGCCTTGGCTCCAATGCAGTCAGATGTTTATTTCATTGATCAAGTTGAAATGAGTGGGCTACTACATGAAAGGTCATATACAAAAGGTATATGACTGTGCAATTATTATACCTATATATATTAAGCGGAGTTTTTTGCCAGTGCATTTTGTGAAATTTTGACATATTTTAAGAATTTCTTATATCAGTGTATACAAGTATGAATTAAGGTTAAGTATCAAACTTTAGAGCTTTATTCTTCCCTAAGCCTGCTTAATGAATCGATCTGGAGCTTAACTCTGTGATAGATTACAAAAATAACTTAGGCCTACTCTCTGAATATCATAATTGCAATTAACTTTTTACTGATTAAACAAAAGCATTCTCGCACTTTGTTATATCAGTTTACCTCAGCGTTTCTCAACCTTTTTGAACCCGAGGACCTCTAAAATGTCTAAAAAAAAATTTTACGGACCCCTAATTTTACATCTCATTTTTAAAAGCAGGCTATATGTAGGCCTTTATTCTTCATATTTGGGGTATTAATTATAGGCCATTATAACGAATTAAATCTAAATACATTTTTAACACAGTTATTCAATTGGAAGTAAACTATTGTCAGTAAAATTATATTTTGAACACACTTTTATATTTATTACCAATTTGATAATATAAATTAATTAGGAATTATATCACAGGATTACCGGTATCAGACACTCGGGCACCTCCAAGAATAAAACCCTTGTTAAGAGAGCGCCTCTAACAATAAATTCCGACAAAGTCTTATTTTTAAGGGTTTTCAATGAAAGAGAGAACCATACACGTCAGTGCATCAGGGATTTCAAACTGTGGTTCGTAACTGCAAAAGTAAGGAAACTTGCAATAGGACCTGTATTTTCGAAGATTTTAAAAACTTTGACATCTAGTGTCCATTTTATGTGAAAATTTTTTACTTCATTACTTGCTTTATGATAGTTTTTAATGATGTCTGCGGACCATCTGCTCCGCGGACCATAGGTTGAGAAACGCTGGTTTAAATGATTTTATTATTATTTTATTACATTGATCGAACTCAACGGTGATGAACATGTATTTTAATTATACTAATATCAAATAATTTATTAGTTTCGTAATAATTATTTACGATAAGCTCATTACATCCTGTACTCTTCATCGGATACGGTAAGGCCAATTAAATCACGGAGGATGAAATGGGCTGGACATGTTGCGCGCATGGCGGAGGAAAGACATATTCCTTCACATAAGCTTGATCAAACTAAACCTTTGTTCTTCCGTGAGTCCTGCTTAATGAATCGATCTGGAGCTTAACTCAGAGTTACATTACAAAAATAACTTATTTTTTGCATATTTTCTGCATAACTTTAGACCTCTCTTCTTCCGTACCTAAGCCCTGCTTAACAAATCGATCTGGAGCTGAACTCTAAAATGGATTAAGTTACAAAAATAACTTATTTTTTGCATATCATAATCGCAATTATCACTGATTAAACTAAACCATTATGGCATTTTGTTACATTGGTTTACCTTATTTTATTATTATTAGGCCCTACTATTAAAGAATTTATCAAATGCAAATCAGTTCTCATGACAACATAAGTTATTGTTTTACAGTGTTCATATACGGCTTTGGAAGTTGCAATACAGGTAGCTTTGACAAATAACACTACTAACATATTCCTTCACATAAGTTTGATCAAATTAAACCTTTGATCTTCCGTAAGCCCTTCTTAATGAATCGATCTGGAGCTTAACTCGGAGATAGGCTAGATTACAAAAATTGCTTATTTTGTGCATATCATAATTGCAATTAGGCCTATCAGTGATTAAACGAAAGTATTCTGGCACTTTGTCACATCAGTTTACTTTATTTTTTAAGTGCCAGCATGGTACTTTATGAGATTGTGTGGGGGACGAAAAAATGTCTGTCCGTCTGTCTGTCTGTCTGTCCGTCCGTCTGTCCGTGCGTCTGTACGCACCATAACTCAAGTACGCTTTTTCGGATTTTCATGAAACTTGGTATAAACATTCATAATGTCGATGGGAAGAACCCTATTGATATTGAACCAAATCGGTTCACCGGTACCGGAGTAATGCCCAATTTAGTGCCAGGCGCCTAAATACGCTGTAACGAATTTTCATGAAACTTGGTATTCCCATTTATGACGTCCATGAGAAGTGCCCTATTGAATTTGAACCTAATCTGTTGACCGGTACCGGAGTAAAACCCAATTTAGTGTATATTTTAAAGACGCGGTAACTCAAATACGCTTTACCGGATTTTTATGAAACTTGGTATACACATTTACAATGTCCGTGGGAAGACGTCTATTCATAATGGATAAAATCGGTTGATCTGTTTCGGAGTAATGCTCAATTTAGTGCCTATTTTATGGCAATATACGTATTCGAAAGAATTTATTACAAAAATGAAAATCAGTTATCTTGACAACATAGCCTATAGTTTTACTGTGATCTTATAAGGCCTTGGAAATTAAAATACAGGTAGCTATGACAAAAAACACTATTGTTTTACATGCGCTTATCCAACTAGACCGTTTAAAAATGACCCAGGTGCCGAGATGGTAGACCTTTCTTCTTCCGTAAACCCTGCTTAATGAATAAATCTGGAGCTTAACTTGGAAATCAATTTAAAAAAAAACATATTCTGCATATCATAATTTCAGTCATAACTGATTAAACGAAAGCATTCTGGCACTTTGTTACATCAGTTTACTTTATTTTTTTATTATTATTATTATTACTATTATTGTGGCCTGCACGTGGGGCTCCCGCTTCCCACGGGCTCATGCTCTTTGTAAACTCCGCCATTGAGGGAAGCCCCCCCGGGGTGCCGACCTATTCATACCACTAATTTCGCTTCGCAACCCAACATCCGTTCAGAGTTTTGCCTCAAGCAGAATCCAAAACGTTCAGGTTCATATGAAATGTCATCTCTATTTTACTGAATTCTGTACACAAAATAGGTGATATTTGTGTCCTATACTGAAATAAAAGTGTCAATGGATAATAAAATTAAAAAGTTCTGAATGAAGTCCTCGTTTGATACGAACATTTACAGTTAGGTAATACTGTAATGGAGGAGTTGTAGGGCAGGTAGTCTAAACAAAATGCTGCAGGCGTTTCTAATAGTTTTTCTCGAAGTAACTAGTTGAGATTTTGATGAAAAATGGCGTCAACCTCACTCCAATCTGATTATAGTAGAATCTTCATAACTGCTTCTTTTAGCCGACTTGGGATTAATTTTTCATATACAGAGTGTACAGAGTTTAGGCTACTAAAGTGCCAACAATAAGTCTCTCCGCAGCTCTGGTTATGTTCGCCACCCTGGCGAAGGTTGGTATTTCTCCCTACCTTCCATTCAGGCCATGTAACTATTGGTGTGCGTTTTCTATTGTTGATGTATAGGGCAAGGCATTTAATGACAATAAAATAGTGAAAAAATGCAAAATAAAAAAAATGCATTTATGACCTGCAATTAGTGAAAAAAGATACATTTTAAAAAATGACCATTAAATTTGCCGTTATTACTTATAAATAGTTTTTAAAGTAATGAATAGCTAAATACAATTTAATGGATGGCAATGCGTTATATATGAATTTACAATATGAAACACATTTATTTTGTTTCTAAAGAAGTAAGTATATTTATACTACTTGGACACCCTTAGCGAAAAGAAAATTCTTACTAAACTGGCATACCCATCAAATTTCCCCTAAAAAATACGTCCACATTTAAAAAGAAACAAAAATTCTTTGTTGCTACAAGACAATAAACATTGTTTACAATAAACCTGAATTAAAATGAACTATGAACACTTGGCGGAGATTCTCAAATAAAAACGATTGTCTGTTGTCTGAAAGTAGCGATTTGTACATGGAAAAACTCCTCTCTACCTCCACTGAAACATGACTTAAAATGCAGAAAATGACCAAAAAATTGCCAAAAAATAACCTATCTCTTGAAAATGACAAAACATGCAAAATGAAGCAAAAATGCAAAAACAAAGTGCCCTTATTTAATCAATTATTTCATGATACACATTTATATAGGCCCTATCTTTTAACCTTAAAATAAAAAAGATGCAAAACCATCAAATGCCTTGTCCTATTGATGTGTTTATAGTGCCTGAAAATTTCAACCTTTTAAACTCTAAATTTTTCACGGTGGTCGCAAATATGTCATACTTTTTGGCTGAAAAGTGTTGTCCATTCCATCTCTTACATTGGCAGCCATGTACGAGAAATCAGTAACTTTTGTCTGCGCAAGTGCATATTAGGTGGCAAGAGATTTCACGAACAGCTGTAAAGCTCCCAAAATGGCTCTCAGCCTACGAATTAAACATTATTAGGCCTATTTCACAAATATTAACGCATGTCTAAAAATAGTGTATGATACAGGTGGTAAAATTATTGTATTTTGCTCTTATGGGCTCGTTCCGCAAACACACCTATTCGCAAAATAAAATCCTTCTTTTAGTCCTTGTATCACAAATTACTATTTTAATTATACAGGTAGCATGTTCATCGTTGTCTTTTTGGTACTGTTAGAACCTCTAACCTAGTCCAAGGTACTAAACTAAACTCCGTGGCGCGACATCCCCGAAGGGACAAGGCCTACCACCCGACCGCTGCGTCATCTACCTATAGGCAGGTGGCAGGATTGGGGGGCATGTGGTCAGCATGCCGACAACCACGGCCGTTAATGGTGGTTTCCATGACCGGAGCCGCTACTTCTCTATCAATTAGCTCCTCAATTTGAATCACGAGGCTGAGTGCACCCCTGTCAGACCTCCCTAACTCTTAAAAATTCGAGGAGGTTCAGGGGATCGAACCCGGGCCGACGAATCTGTAGTCAACGACGATAAACACAAGACTATGCCGGCGGTCAATCCAATGTACTGGAGGAACAATAGCCTTTATGTAACTAAATGAAATTTTATATATAATCATTGCGTTAACTGTTTTCATTGCGGTCAGGCAGCATGGGTTTATTTATTTTTGTGGTTCAGCAGTAGGGTCAACGATATTTTCCTCAACATATCAACCATCCAACAAAGATGATAATAATGATGATAATAATGATGATAATAATGATGTTTTTAGTACACGCTCTCTAAACCAGCTGCTTATCGGACTGGTAACACGCCGAAAAGCTGCACTTTAAAGGACAAGTCCGCTAAAATTGCATAAAAGTGCATTCAAACTGCATTCAAAATGCAATTTTAGCGGCCTTGTCCTTTAAAGTCATCATGGCAATCTATAAACAAAACCCAGACGCCATTGACCAGTCACACCAACTCTAACATTGATTTACACATATAATTGGTCATAAAACAACAAATTTAAGCCAACACGTTTATTTATGATAATCAGAAACTTTACCAGGATTTTTCGCAAAACACGGTAGCCCACTTCATCACAAGACAACAAATATAAGCCAACAACTTTTCACATTTGGTTCACATGAAAAACATTCCTTACCATGGACGAACAGCATTTAAATGCCGTAATATATCCCTTCTCATAGCCTAGTTCTGCCGTGAAGTTGCTGGTAGCAGCTCCAATTCAATGTTTCTGGCTTGGATTGAAATTTCCTCGGGATTATCATTTATATTTTCACAAGCTTTTCATAAATACTAGTTGGTATGTAATATTGTTTACAAACAAGGGATTCATATATTATGCATCTATACTACCACATTTGTTATTGGTACGTACGGTCATTGTTGTTTTATGATCTAGATGGCCATGACAATATAACTTAAAGAAATTACTGATTGCCTTTCATTATAATTAATTACGGTATTTTTGTTTTATATCATATAATAATAGAACTTTTACTAAAAAATATTGTATGCACCACGTACGCAAAAACTTTAGCGGACTCATCCAGTATTTCAGCCTCGGCTTTCGCCTCGGCCGCTATACTAGATTCGTCCGCTAAAGCGTTATTTTGCGTACTTGATACATAAATAGCTATTATTGAGCCGTTAAGTGGCTCATGCTGTAGCGCGTGAGCCTGGCATGCTTGCGGTCCTGAGTTCAAATCTCGGGGCCGGCAGGTGTGTCATTCGTGGTGGACGAAGCCGTGCTTTGGGGGGGTTTTTATCGGGGTTCTCCCGTTTCCCCCTCTCATTCCACCAACACTCTCCACTTCATCTCACCTTTCCCCCTTTTCATCCTCATCCCGTTTCCACTTCTTCTGGCATCGGGTCTGCTTCGGCAGTCAGAGCCCTTTGGGGGCCTCTCCCGTTCTCCCCGCTGCTTGTGGTCAAGAGGTTGTTGGTGGTGTGTGTCACGAACCTGTCGGGGCTCCCGGTTGGAGGTACCGCAGGGGGTGGCGCACACGTGGCATGGTACAAGGCTTGTTGGATGTAGGGGAGTTCCGTGGGGGCCCACGGGGGGCTTTGCGGATCCGGGGCGGCCTGTGGGCACGCAACTCATCCCATCCCGGAGGTAGGTACAATAAGTCGGCAACGGCTGCGGTGCTTAGGGGCGTTCCCACCCCGTCTCCCCGCCTTAAGGGGCTCAAAATAGAATAGAATAGAATAGAGCCCTTAAGTACAGAACAATTGGCCAGGTCATAATATAAAATAAATAATTAGTTACAATACATAAAACTCAAAGAGTGCTAAAGTCTAAAGCAAAAAACTCTTCAAGATTATACAGAGGATAGAAGGTTCTATGTTTGTGTTCTCTAAGTCTAGAGACATGATCCTTGTCATTAGATTGTCTCGGACTTCGTTCAAACTTTGTATGCCACAATGTTGTCATCTAATAAATTATACAAATTCTCTATGCACTAAAATTACCATAGGTAATCCGAATGCGCAGCAGGAGCGAATTTATCTGATGAAACTCGAAAACTCGAATTGGATTTATTAAGACTATTCCATGAATTAAAATGTAACGAATTAAGTTATACAAATAATAAGTACTTTCGTGAATTTGTTGTATAAAAACAAAACTAACAGCTGCCAGATCAAGGCATAGGCCTACTATGAATCAACCATCCATGAATCGATTCGAGTTACCATGTCGTGACCAGTGCTACCATTGGTTTATATAAGACGTAGTTAACTTCATTCGGTAAGCTAACAGCAGAACAGAATAAAAGCACACGAACTGGCTTGCACCGAATCGAAATTGTGCTCTTAATCAATGTAGGCTACATTACTATTATTTCAATTTCCAAACAAATTATGTTGTATAAAATAATCTGTCTTAGTGCTGCTTAATGGCAGCACGTGACGTATGAAACACGGCACATTGATGCATACGTGTCCAGTAACGAACTTACGATTTTATCAGATAAAATAGCATCCTCATATTAATGGGAAGCATTTTATAAGTTAAGATAAACGATCGTGATTGGTTTATAACTGAGCAATTGCTAAACGTTATTGGTCAATATCAAACACGCAGCATATGAGTGAAATAGTCATTAGCAAAGCCCGGATTCTGATGACCTAAAATTGTTTGAAAAATGACCTATAAAATGAATCAAAATTTTAAAGAAAATGACTTAATAATTACAAAGAATGACCTGAAAACTGATATTTTATTTATAAAAATTATTATTGTGCACACAAAGATAGCCTATAGACTAATTTGTACATAATTGTAAAAACAGTTAATATAGAAAGGATGTTGGTATAAAAACTTTGTTCTTGATTGGAACATTTGAGAAGAAAGGTAAGAAAATTGTTTTTAAAGTAGATTCCACAAAAATGTTGCATTAGGCCTATAGTAACCTAGTCGGTTATTTTAAGAAAATGCATGAAAATGACAAAATAAGGAAGCAAATGACATGAAAATGACAAAATAATGACGTAAAATTGAAATAAATGCCCTAAAAAATATAAAATTGCATAAAATAACACAAAAATGACCTAATAAAAATGCATTTCTATAATCTAGAGGCCATGATTAGGATTTATCTACAAGTTGGCAATGTCTAGGCAGCATCAATAAAAAGATGACATGTCATTAGAATCCGAGCCCTGGTCATTAGTCTCCTGCAGAAGTTTGGCTGGAAGGTGTTTAAACATTCCGGAGCCTCGCTCCCAGTGATTTCCATCTTTTCCTACACCTCACGAAATGACAAAGAATGACAGAGAGGCGAAGGTGGTTGTCACACGGTGGTTCAAATTCCAGGTAGCACACTTCTGCGACACAGGTGTTCAAAAGTTGGTTCCACAGTATGACAAATGTCTCAATACCGGTGGCGAAAATTTTGAAAAATAGCTGAACACTGGCTGTGTCTCTTGCAATAACATTTCCTTGAAATTTTGTTTTTTTTTCTGTGACTTACTTTGTGACGCGCCTCATAATTAAGATACTCGTATGAAAATTATGAAACCCGCTTTGCTTGTTTCATAAACATATTCGTGTTTTAATAAAAGCCATTTCAGGCATGTTGTATAATGTACTAGTGTAGTTTTCATAGGCCTATAACAGACCACTACGGAAATGAAATTTATGAACAAGCCCATCGTTCACCGAATGGTCCTCAATGACCGAGTGAAGTCATTCCCTTTTTAGGTAGATTTCGAAGAAAAATCTACCTATTGCAATCGATACCATGTCATGACTTTCGAAAAATTCTTTCATATACACATAATATTTTCAGGTAATATCACAATTAATATAAGTAACCGTCGTGCAAAAAATAGCATGCAACACACGGGCCGTAAAGGCATTTACGGGTCTCGAAAACTTAAAAACCCGTAGGCCTATGCGAAGTTTTCTCATGTACGATTTGTTGTCCGTAAAATAAGGTTCCCAATGATTTTTCACAATGAAAACATGTTTATTGGCATTGAACAATACATTTTTGGAAAGCTTAGACTTTCCCCTATTTTTCGACATAATCAATGCATTTTTGCTTGCGGTGTACCATCTTCTTGATGCCTGAATCGTAGAACTGTTCCGCCGCGCCGCGCCGCGAACGTAGCGTAAAACCTCTTCTTTCAGCTCCTCTCCGGTTCTGAAATGCGTCCCACCCAGGTGTTTCTTCAATTCAGGGAAGAGATGGTAGTCACTTGGGGCTATGTCTGGCCATCGGTTTCGTAGGCCTGAAGAAATTCGCTGGCCGCTTCAACACGTTGCCATTTGTGGTCTTCCGTAAGCATTCTCGGAACCCACCTTGCACAAACCTTGGCATATCCTAAATGGTCTGTCAAAATTTTGTGAAGGCAGGACTTGCTGACATCAGGGATCATCTCGCAGAGCTCCCGAACCGTCAACCTTCGATCTTTCAGCATTGCTTCTTCCACTTTCGCAATCGTTTCGTCCGAAACCGATGGCCGTCCAGATAGCTGTTCGTCATGGACGTCTGTACGTCTGTTTTTGAATTCTCTGCACCATTTACGCACGCGATGTACGCTCATACACGTTTCTCCGTAGACTTCACACAGTTGGAAATGAATATCCACCGGTGCAGTGTTTTTTGCACACAAAAAACTAATCACAGAGCGTAATTCGCACCTGGCGGGAGAAGCGAGTGGGAGCTCCATCTCTAATGGCTGCCAAGCCAAGAATGAGCGTCGCAGACAACTTGCCATGGAGGGGCTGGGAGAGAGGGAGCCAAGCTACACGCCAGTGTCACCAAACCCCGCAAAACAGCGTTCCTCGCGTCTGCAGCTCCTTGGGAACCTTATTTTACGGACAACCCTAATACAAACACAGCGGACTTTCCGGCGTCAGTTCAACTGTCGGTATGCCCCTTCGCATCGAGACACCTTCGAGATACTTGTTAACTGGTATCACATGTTCTTGGAAGATGGTCTCAAAATGCCTCGTACAGGCGGAAGGTTACGTGATAGGACTTGACTCCTCCAGATTATTTTGAGTGGGGGTACATCAAGTCAACTGTGTACACACAAAGACCACAGAATGTAGCTGACCTACGACGGATGCTTACAGTGGCCATTCAGCAAATCACTCCAGAAATGCTCTTTCTGCGAGGTATGATCTGTGCCACGGTCATGTTGAGTGCTAATGTGCTGGAATACAAAACTTACAGGTTTCCTACACCTATTTGTACCATTAAAAATTAATAAATTTAAATAGTTTCTTGTACACAATGCTTTACTTTTCTGACATCTCTAACGGATCACCCTGTATTTCTATTATTATAAACAATGGGGTATAGGCCTAAAATAGAGTCTAATCATTGCGTTAACTGTTTTCTTTGAGGTCCGGCATGGGTTTATTTATTTCTGTGGTTCAACAGTTTCGTCAACGATATTTTACCGAGCATATCATTCAGCTACTGTACTAAGTAACATTGAACAGCTAACATTGAAAGAATAGCAACAGCTCATAAGTTCACTGCCCGACCGGTTTGTGCACTGTGATCGCTGTTGTCATGGCGGCAGGTTTGTTTCGAAACATATGACAGCAATATAAGAAAAGGCGTAATATCTGGTTTTTCCTGCAACGATCTGTATGCATTAGTGTTTGGAAAAGGAGGAGATTTAATTAACATATTATATAGATGTCAAGTAGCGAAGGTAAGTTAAAATACATTAACTACTTAAAACAATCCTGAATTAATATTTATTCCATGTTCTAGGAATTATTAAGATTAATGTTTCGTATTCTTTGTTTCAGAAACGAGTGAAATATTCCTGTAAGTTCCCCGGCTGCGGAAGTAAATACTCCAGTATGAAATCCAACGGTAACTACAAAAACAAACATTTCTACAGGTTTCCGAAAAAATCAAACGTGAACCAACTGAGACAGCGGAAACGTCAGTGCAATCTAGATGATAATGTGAATTGTGCTAATTAGTTAATGTGTGAGACCACTTCCTGGAGAAAGATTTCGTTAACCATACTAGACATAGGTTAAATTACGAAGTTATCCCAAAGCAGCTGGGACTCGTGATTTACAGAGACCCAATCCCTGTGAGCTCCCAATCTAATGTGGGAAGTGATCTGAAGCCTCGCCTGGTTTTTGTGAAAATAGAAAGTAGGTTCATACCGCTGTGTATGACTGAGGAAGTGACAGGAAGGTACTAATATTTACGGTAATGTAATGTTTTTAAAATCAGTTTTTATAAATAACATTCATTAATCAAGGGTGTTTGTTTTTTATTTATAAAGTCATCTAAAGTAATACATATTTCAGCAATCACCGAGACGTGTATGTCGTGAGTAGCAGAAATTCTAGAAGGTATTCTACACTATGGTTTGTCTAAGATCTGACGCATATTGTTTGCAAGTTATTATTTTTTCTTATTTAAGGTGTTCATCATTTAGTGCATTCTGTGTCAATGCTTTTAAAAGATCATTGTTTGTATCACTATAGCCTGTTAGTATTAGTGGGCTATGGTCATTACCGTAGCCCACTAATGCTACTAGTGGGCTATGGTTTTACAAAATTTGGGATGCATTTTCATACATGTGTTCTGGCACGTAAATTTTTCATTCTTACAGCTTAACTGCCCGACCCCTTTGAGCGCTGTAATCGCTTTTTGTTTTCGAGTTTTGACATGCGCTGTTCACTTCTAATAATAATATTGGTGTTCTGTGACTGTACTGCTGCTCTTTTTTCCTGTCAATATTGTCGTGACCTGTTAGTAAATTAATCGTGTTTTAGCTGAGGACATCGGTTTACGAAACCTGTGTGATCATTAACAAGTCGAAATTACATATTTCTACCCATCTGAAATATTTGTGTATTTTCACAAGACTTCTTTACCTTGGATACCAGCTCTATTGAAGCCAACCACATCTTCAAGTCAATTCACTCAATAATTTATAACATATACTATATGCCATAGGCAATTGAAGCGTTTAGTTTTATAGGGCCTAAGTGCCAAATACGTGATTTTTCAGCTGATCATTTTAAATAAATCTATGTGCTCAGCCCAGTACATTTCAGAAGGGTTCAAGGGCCAGGGAAAGCCATGTTAGTAGCAAATAAATTCCAACATATAGCGCTGGGTCTATCTCCAACACCTCTTCCTGCGGGTCTAAGTGCCAAGGTGCACATAAACCTGTCATCTTGTCAACACTTCTTGTCAAGATGTGACTTGATCTCTGCTGATGATGCAGGAACACCACCTGCGAAACGGCCGTCCAGAAGTTTACTAAGGTAAAATAAAGTGCGTTAAGAAAGTGTTTTTATTCAAATATATATAAAGAGGCTTTGTCCTGACTGACTGACAGAGAATTAACGTAGAGCCTAAACTATAATAGGTAGAGTATTGGAATTTTGACAGTAGGCCTACCTTCGTTTCATAAGGATTTTGAAATATTTTGATTTTAAATGCCAAAAATCAAATGTTTTTGAGAATACTTAATCCCTTTTTACACAGCATTATCAAATCCAAATCACAGTTCACTTGATAACAGCATTGTTGGCAATCATTACATAAGGCTTTGGAAATAAATGAAACAAGACTTTGAATATTAGAGATGGTATTAAAATTTATATTTGAGTAAATTATGTTTCTCAAAATGTTGTAGATTATGTAACATAATCAGTAAATTTCAACCTTTTAATCCAAATGCACTTAGATCCTTATAAAACTAAACGCTTCAATTTACGAACGGTGGCATTAATATACACATAGCCAAAAATCCATAAATGACCAGAAAATAGTGAAAAAAATTCAAAATAAAAAATGCATTTATAACCTAAAAATAGTGAATAAATGACATAACATTCTTTTAAATTACCAATAAATTTACCATTATTACTTATAATAGGATTTTTAAAGTAATGGATTGCTAAAAGCAATTTAATGGATGTCAGTGCGTTATATATGAATTTATAATATAAAACACACTAATTTTGTTACTAAAGAAGTAAGTAAATTTATACTACTTGGACACCATTAGCGAAAAAGGAATTCTTTCTGAACTGGCATGCCCATCAAATTGCCAGCAAATATGTGTCATTTATAAAGAAAGAAATCTTTATTGTTACTAGACAAACTGCTATGGTGTTTACAATAAACCAGAATTTAAATGAACTATGAAAACTTGGCGGAGTTCTCAAATGAAACTATTGTCTGTTGTCTGGAAGTAACGATTTGTACATGGAAAAGCTCCTCTCTACCTCCACTGAAACATGATCTAAAAATGCCGAAAATGACCTAAAAATTGCCAAAAAATTACCTATCTCTTGAAAATGATGAAGAATATTGAAAAACAAATTGCCCTTATTAAATCAATTATTTCATGATACACTTTTATACATATTCGAGCTATCTTTCAACCTTATTATTTACAGTGTTCATATACGGTTTTGGAAGTTGCAATACAGTTAGATATGGCATATAACACTACCCACATATTCCTTCACATATGCTTTTCAAACTTTAGGCCTTTGTTCTTCCGTAAACCCTGCTTAATGAATCGATCTGGAACTTAAGTCGGAAGTCGATTTAAAGAACAAACAAAAATTATCTAACTTATATTATCACTGATTAAACAAAAGCATTCTGGCACTTTGTTATTTGTTGATTTTATTACAATATCATCAGCAAAGAGTAGAATATTCATTGTATTATTCCCATTCAGTCTTATTCCAAAAGGTATTTTTCCATGTAGGTCTCTAACAATTTCGTATTTTACCTTACCAAATTTGTCCACTGAAATAAATAATCATTTACTGTTATTAATTAGTAATAATACCTAAACGACGGCTTGAGTAAGGGAAGAGTGTTATTATGAGCTCAACTTTATCGTCCTATAACAAGTAAGACTGGGACTGATTCAAACAGGTGGAATGTGAGACAAAGTTCTCCTCAGCGAATTAAAAAGACACTCGAGCGCTTTTGTAAACAGATGCTTGAGCTAAAGGGCTGCCGAGCCCTTCACAACACACAACCCACTAGGCTACATGTGAGAAGCTACTCAACGTTAAAACTTCTACATTTTTAAAGATAATGCAATGAATAGGACTAGGATGTTTATGACTTTTCATATTTTCTTCCATGGCGTATTTCAGCCATGTCATCGATTTAAACATTAACTGAACGTTCCTTATTACCAGGCACAGGATATTGATGAGTCTAGGGCAAGGCATTTAATGACTATAAAATAGTGAAAAAATGCAAAATAAAAAATGCATTTATAGCGTAAAAATAGTGAAAAAATGACACAAAATAAAAAAAAATACCAATAATTTTTCCATCTTTACTTATATATATTTTTTAAGTAATGAATTTGTAAAAGCAATTTAACAGAAGACAGTGTTTACAGTATAAAACACACCTATTTCATTACCCCAAAAAGTAAGTAAATCTATACTACATGGGCACCCTTAACGAAAAAAAAATTCTTTCTCAACTGGCATGCCCATCAATTGTCCCTAGGAAGGAAGGAAAAAAAATTATTGCTACAAGACAAACTGCTATGGTGTTTACAATAAACCTGAATTAAAATGAACTATGAATACTTGACAGAGATTCTAAAATAAAAACGATTGTCTGTTGTCTGAAAGTAACGATTTGTACATGAAATGCTTCTCTCTACCTCCACTGAAACATGACCTAAAATGAAAAAAATTGCCTAAAAGACCTAAAAATGCAGAAAATGACCTAAAAATTGCCAAAAAATGATCTATCGATTGAGAATTACGAAAAATGCAAAATAAAGCAAAAAATGCAAAAACAAATTGTTCTTATTTAATCAATTATTTCATGATACACATTTATATACATTCGAGCTATTTTTTAAGCTTCATATAAAAAAGATGCAAAATCATCAAATGCCTTGCCCTATTGATGACCTAAAAATACTTGAAAAATGAGCTATAAAATTACTGGAAAAATACAGAAAAATGACCCAAAGATTAATAAAAAATGACCCAAAAATGTATGTGAAAATGCTAGTTTATCCATCAGATTTGTGTCTAATCTACACTAATGTTTTTTTACCCCATTATGTAGGCTTGTAATTAGTTAATTGGTACATAAGGTTAAATGCAAACAGCAAACACCGTCTTTCTGTATCCAAATTAAAATTATGACAAGATCTATTTAATTATGATTATTTAGAGTTCTCATAATATTAAATGTAAGTAAATGCACAAAAACTCCATATAATGCAAGAAATAACACAAAATGAAAAAAAAAGACCTTAAAATTAAAAAATGACCTAAAAATATGAAATGTGGGAATAAAAGACCATGAAATGATAAAAAAATGACCAAGTAATGACTCTAAATTCTAAGAATGACCTAAAAATGAAAAATTGGAAAAAAGAGATCCTAAAAATTGCCTCTTTTTGTAATCTAGTAATCATGATCATAATACCTGCACTAGTTGGCAACGTCCATGATGGACCAGTTAAAAGATGACATGTCATCAAAATCCTGGCCCTGCTTATTACTATTAGATATAGCCTACGGTATTTTATACGTCATATATTAGCACATTTCGCCTCTATATCCGAAGGTCGCGGGATCAAATCCGGCCGCGGTTGATGGATTTTTCGGGACGTAAAAATCCTGGGCACGGAGTCCTCCGGGACAAATATTGTAATATCGAGCAAATATGATGCATTATTGCCAAAGTAACAAATTATGCAAAATTAAGCCATCAATTTCTTGTTATTTCTTTCATACCTTGTATAGTCCAGTTACTCATTGCATACCCAGGCGGCTTCCTTTCGTTAGGAGGAAAAGTTTGCCGACAGCTCAACCCATGTTCTTTGTTTTACCGCACCAATCAGCAAGTTACCCCAGCCAATCAAAATCTAAGAATGTCCTGTGGCGATTTTGACAGCTACTCGTCTACTCCGCGTGGAGTGAAATGCATGGTTGCAAGATCAAGTTACAGTAAACAATAACACGTGTGAATTGAATAAAGCGAAGGAAGAACTGAGGTCAGTGATAACAATGAGAGAATATTGCAACGTGTTTTGGTTTTGGAAAGCGGAAGCCAAGACCGATTTAGTCAGATCAGTTAACATAAAGAAACACCGAAACCTTTGAAGCCGACTGGCCATCGAATGAGTAACTGCACTATACATTTCAACACTAGCATTTGATAGATTCCTTTATTAAAAATATGATTTTTATAAACTTCCGGGTCCTAGTGATAATAGTGTTAGACTTATAGCCCCTCCCGAAAAAAATACTCTAATATGAATATTGAATTTGAAGTCTCCAAAATGCAAAAGCGATTATTCAGAACGATCTGTTAGGAAGATGGGTGTAGAAACAGAAGTAAAAGTTATGTGATATTTCTGTCTCCAAGTTCTTTTAAAACAAATGCCTATCATTTATTTTTAATTTATTGAGCTGTAAATCTTGGTTATGACAGTTAGAAAAATGTAAATACAGTGGTTGAAGAGGATAATATATAAGTAAGTTACTCGTCCATAATTATTACTTACTTACTCAATGGCAATAGACAATTCCTAAGCAAAATGAAGGAATATTATCTACTTTATGGAACTCGGAGGTTACCTGAGCCCGCCATTCAACCCTATTCTGTGCTAACTCCATCCAAATCCTACTTCCCTTAAATCTATCCTAATATTGCCCCCCCACCTACGTCTAGATCTTCCAAGTGCTATTTTCCATTCGGGTCTCCCAGTCAATATTTTTGAGATATGTCTTTCCTTCTCCATGCGAGCAACATGTCCAGCCCATTTCATCCTTCGTGATTTAATTACCCTTAATTACTTTATCCGATGAAGAGTACACGTTATGAAGCTCGTCGTTATGCAATTTTCTCCAATCCCCATTTTCATCTCTCTTAGGCCCAAATATTTTCCTAAGCCCCCTGTTTTCGAACACTCTTAGATTATGTAAGGGGCCGTGTCTCACATTCATATAATACAACCGGCAGGATAATTGTCTTTTATGGTACACAATTATTAGCTTTAAAAAACAACCTACTTTCAGGGACATGAATTGAAAAAGAATATCTATCTGTGTGCATTAAAGAAAACAACTGAGGACAGAAGATTTTTTGCTGAGGGCCCACGTGCAAAAAAATTATAGCACTGTTTTAGTGTGATTTTTTCAGTTAAAATTTTGGTCAATCTGTAATCCTAAAAATGTTGCACAGATATTTAAGTACCGGTACATATTTTATGATTTGTACTGAACTGAATAAAACTGGTTTTTTAATAACTTATTCAGTGACATTTCATTAGCGTGAAACAGTTCATCCATACAAAGTTATGGTAGCTCTACTTGATAAATTTTCTTTGAATTCTTACTGAAAAATTGTAGACCCGATTTTGAGAATCATGTAGTCCTACTTTAGGAAGATTTTAATTTGCCCAACTCAATTAAATGATTCTGGCTACGGGGATGTAGGCTATAGGTATAGGTGTGATTCTTTAATGTGAGAACAATACAATTAACATAACTTATAGGATACGATAGTTCATAGGCGTAACCAGGCCGACCATATGGGGGAGGTTATAACATCCGCGGGGTCTAGGGGGTATTCCATACCCCCTAGGGAGAGGGGGGTCCGGGGACCCTCCATCGGAAAATTTTAAAAATGAAGATGCAAAACAACGAGTTTTAAGCTTCCGGGGGTCCTCCCCCGGAAAATTTTAAAAATTAAGATGCAAAATAACAAGTTTTAAGCTTCCGGGGGTTTCCCCGGAAAATTTTAAAAATTAAGATGCAAAATAACGAGTTTTAAGCTTCCGGGGACCCTCCCCCGGAAAATTTTAAAAATTAAGATGCAAAATAACAAATTTTAAGCTTCCGGGGGCTCACCCCTGGAAAATGTTACAAATTAAGACGCAAAATAACGAGTTTTAAGCTTCCCACGCCTTATACTTGCATTAATTAATTTATGGGCAGACTTTAAAAAATGATACAATTTTCCTTTTTTTAATCAATGGGGGGGGGGGTTCAAACCCCCAAAACCCCCCCTCGGTACGCCTATGCAATAGTTTGCCTTAATTCTGTAATAAAATAACAAAATATAACTCCAAAGAAAATTAAAATGCATTTTTTGCACTCCTTAGCTAGTAAGTGTTACTTACGAAAGTTGTTTACATGGATCGTAACTTGACATTACCACACAGTCTTGTTGCTATGGCCGTTGCGATGAGGTTTAATTACTTACGGTCCTTGCGCTACGTCATAATTCATTACGATACACTTCATAATACATGCCTTTATGAACAAGGCCCCCAGGACAAATATTCGGTTCCCATAACAACAAACACATGCGAATCACTTTCTGAAATAAACATCTCTCTTCAAGAATGTATACACATAATATTTTCAGGTAATATCACAATTAATATAATTAAATTGATATAAGTAACAGTCGTGAAAAAAATAGCATGCAACACACGGGCCGTAAAGGCATTTACGGCACTTGTATCGCAATATACTATAACGTTATTTCTTGGTATAAGGTAGCAAAAATAAATAAACTGTTAGCCTAATCATTGTGTTAACTGTTTTCTGTGCAGTCCGGAAAACGGGTATAATGAAGAGGAATTTAGTATCGTGATTACAGTAGAACTATTCTCAAATCGTCGGCTGCTAGTAGCAGATTTACTTTTATACCATATTTATTATAAGATTTAGGCCCGGTATTATAAACAAAGTTGATCTTTAGATTAAGTTAAACCTAATCTTAAGTTTAACTCTAGTTGCCGTTTTATAATGTTCTGGTTAAATTAAACTGTAGTGCAATGTTGTTGGTAGACCTGTTGGCTGAAAAAAGAAGACGAATTGGCCTTGGAAATAAAAGAGAAACAATAAGATCTGCTAATTTTCTTGTATTTGTTTGTATATTGCGACAAAAATGACTGACACAAATAGTTAAAAACGTTGCCAAAACGTTTCATCCAATGAAATAGAATCGTTAGTTAATTTAGTTCGAAAGTATAGTGAGATCGTAGAATGGAAAATCTAAATCTAAATTGAACTCAGTTTTGTTCAGTGTAAGTTAAGTTTATTTCAATCACAGCTAAAATAAGAAGCTATTCATTGCTCATAAAAATGATCTTGTATTAGCATTTGTCTCACAGTACAACCTTCTCTGTTTAGGCCTACATTGAAATATTTTACGTTCCGGAAAGTAATAAAATAAGTTTTGTCTCTTCTTCTCATAGCATGTTGTATCCGAAATCGAATTTGTTGATACTGTCTTATCGTGTTTTGATAGCCATTTTCATTAAAACAATTATTACGTCTTAAACTGCAGATTAAACGGTAGAAAAGGTCCAGTTAGGTTAAACTTAAGATTAACTTGTAGTTATCGTTTATAATACACAAAAATCTGAAAAACTAAAGTTTAAACTAAAAGTAAAGGTTAAACCATGATTATAATACCGGCCCTTAGGGATGTCTATATGTTGTAAATTTCGCTATTTGTTGCGAGAACATTTTTATAAATGTATTATTCAGTAAAATGTCCGTCCGTCCGCCTGTCAGTCTCACCGTGTGTTTGTAAGCTCGATAACTCAAATAAGCTTTATCGGATTTTCATGAAACTTGGTATACGCATTTATAACGTCCATGGGGAAAAAGCCTATTCATGTTGGACCAAATCGGCTGACCGGTACCAGACTAAAGCCCAATTTAGTGCCTGTTTTATGGTAATATATTAGAAAGAATTATTTATCAAATGCAAATCAGTTCTCATGACAACATATTGTTTTACACTGTTCATATAGACTACAGCTTTGGAAGTTGCAATACAGTTAGCTTTGACAAATAACACTACCCACATATTCCTTCACATATGCTTATCAAACTTTAGACCTTTGTTCTTCCGTAAGTTCTGTTTAATGAATCGATCTGGAGCTTAACTCGGAAATCGATTACAAAAATAACTTATTTTCTGCATATCATAATTGAATATTATCACTGATTAAACAAAAGCATTCTGGCACTTTTTCATTATTACTGAAGACATTAGCCTTCTGGCACTGAAAGGATATTTAAGTACTCTACATAGCTAATCATGCATATGCAACATTTAACAACAAGTCATAGTTAATCAATTTGCATCTTGCCCTGTAAAGTTATGCACTATTATGCATGACAACTTATATAAGTTAAAACATTTTGTAGTCTTGAAAGAAGATGTTTAGTTATCCCATGTCATTTTTTTAAAGGATAATGCTCCTTCGGGTCTAAATAAATACCGTATATTTCCGCAGATAAGACGAAGTATAAATTTTCGTCAAAGCTTTTTAGTTTTAGCATATATATCTAATATATAAAGTCGAATGTGTGTTTGTGGATATGTATGTATGTATGTATGTATGTTTGTTCCTTATACAAATCTACATTTCTTTACCAATTTACACGGAATTTTGCACACATACCCAGTTAAGCCCGGGAAGTATAGCGGTCAACATTAAAATTGAAACAAATCAGTCCTTCCCTTGAAAATTATATAATTTCTGAGGATTTTATACTGAAAAAAAATGAATGTTGTTCAGTTCACATGACAACAGTGTATTGTTTACTTTGATAACATTGGGCTTTGGCGACTATAATTATAATGCTGGACTTTAACGAATTATGATTTCATCGATATATTGGCGAAAATAATTACTGAAAATGAAATCCACGAAAATAAAGCACAGTGTGATGCAGTCACATAACTTTCTCTACCCTCGACATAAGAAATATTTTCTCACTTCACATTTTTATGTCGAAGAATAGGTCGTATTGCAAGGGACAACTTAAGTGTGTGAGTATGCTATATCAGAAGTCTGTAAATAATCCTTTCCCCTTATACCTTATCCATAGCTGTAGGCTTTGTATTAGTTGAGAAATAGGGATGTTTATCATAGGCCCTAAGCATGGGGTGGAACATTTTGAGTCCTACGCTCGCTGTTTCTTCTTATTTCAACCCCTCCCAAGCATGATGTGTAGAAGCAACGGAATGCAGCTTTCGACATCCTCTATGAGCCATAAAAAGCTATATCTAGCATTTTCTGATGGAACAGTTTGAGTGTGATAAATCTTTTCCTTCATTTCAAGTTCTACATACTGTACATAAAGTCCTTCATAAGTTAATTTCAAATTAAAAAATACAAAGCCCGGGCGACGCCGGGCCTATTCAGCTAGTGTTATATAAGACGACCTCCAAAATATCAACGCTGAACGGCCTATGAATTAATATTTACGAAACAACTTCAAAAAGTTTGATGGCAAAAATGTTGCCAACCATCGCACTATTACAATCCATAGGGTGGGTAGTAGAAGTTAGGGTAAAACAACTACAATTAGTAAAAAAGACTGTTGGCCACCCTTAACGGAACAAAGCTTCCTCGATATATTTTTTTTTCCAAAATGGCATCACTGAGCACAATCGCACCACAATGGAACAGAACGATACGCGCATTTTGCGTGCGTGAGCCATGTGATACACGCACCGGTAGCCTATATAAGTTAGGGGAAAATGAAAAATACCAAAAATATATTTTATTTCGCGGATTATGGCGTTTGAGATTTTATTCACGAAATTTACGCCATTTCGGGCCTTACATTTGCACGCAAGTGGTACGTAACATCTTAATAATATCAAGCTAATATATTCTTGACATCAGAATACATCTCTTTGTCTTGACAGACTGACTGACAGAGAATCAACGTAGAGCCTAAACTATAATAGGTAGAGACTTGGAATTTTGACAGTACCTTCGTTTCATAATGTAGATGCTCACTAAGAAAGGATTTTGAAAAAAAAAATATTTTAAATGCCAAAAATCAAATGTTTTTTAGGATACTTAATACCTTTTTACACAGAATTATCAGTTCCAAATAACATTACATGATGACAGTGTATTGTTGGCAGTGTTCATAGGTAGCTTTGGAAATAAATGAAAAGGGACTTTGACAAATTACAGAAGTTATCGATATAAATCATTTAATGCACAATGTGATGCAGTCACATAACTTTCTCTACCCTGGACAAATATTCCGCAAAGACAATACAATTTTAAGTTACCAGGACTTCTGTTTCTTCTTATTTGAACCCCTACCAGCCTTGGTGTGTACAAGGAACGGGATGCAAAATTCTGCATCTTCTATGAGCCATAAAAAAGCTATATCAAGCGTTTTCTGAGGGAATGGTATTCATTAATATAAATTTCAGTCTAATTTTTCTGTATCTGTTTTATAAGACGACCCCGGAATTTTGGGGGCCTTTTTTATGTTTAAAATATCGTCTTATCTGTGGAAATATACAGTAAATTCAACTAACATGTAGAAATTTGATATCAATACCCTTGATAAGTTCATTTCCTAGGCCTCCTGCAAGCACTGGCCATGGCCTGCCATGTTAACGAGAATCTGTAGTTGTGTGGACGAGGAAAGTTAGCAAGCTGTACAGTTCTCCCAAAAATGATGTAGTTCACAACTATACAACCTACTACCTCAACCCGGCCACACGCCACTATCCAGTAGTTGTCCACTTAGCCGCTAGATGTCTCGAGGTTAGCTACCCAGACCCCTAGAATCGAGCTTGCGGTCACTCCCACACAAGTTCGGATCTACGGGTTCAGGTCGCTAACTGCTTTGCCGACCCTTGCTCCAACCTGAAATGACAATACCTAAGAAGACAAGATACAGGGTGTTCGAAACAGTATTATGCATTACACAGGGAGTTCAAATACTTCCAAAATGTTTAGGACTGAAGATGGCTCAGAATTGAGGCCGAAATGCATGTTGACAAGACATAATGGCGTAAAAAAGATTTAATAGACAGCTCGCTTTGCTCGATACACAAACCTCTTCGTATCTTAATAATTTGCATTATAGGCGTGATTATATATATATATAACTCGATCGGTAAGACCTTAGCCAAACACGCGCAGATAGCTTATCGTCCGCCGGTAGCAATGGAGTAAGGGCAGAAGAGAATGCATATACTGTACTATTCATTCCAAACTATGCGGTTCATAATTGCCCGTAACTATTGAAAACAGAAATAAAGTGAATAAAGTATTTGTTTTTTAGTTATGCACTATTATTTAAGTAATGGTATGTAACTCACATAATATCGCTGCTGGGTCTTCACTATTGAATGCTGTGAGGCTAACTAAGATGATTTTACACGGTCTGTACAGTATGAACTAGCAAAGAACATCACGTGCTATGAAGGTCAGGCAGGTCTACATTACGTCATCGTAGACTACTGCGCAGTTCTTTTTTTTTTGCTCAGGTCTTACCGATCGAGTTATACGAAATTATACGTAATTATACGAAACACAAATGGTTAACAGGTTGCCCTGAACTGAAAATAAATCTATTTTGCTGGTCTTTCTTCTTTTTAAACCTCCTACCATTCGTTCTAAACAAGGATTGCTAGTATTTTAATAAAACATGAAAAAATCACATATTTTGTGTTTTCACTCTATGGCCTACGATTTTGCCAATACCCAATTAAATTTGCATAAGAAATCTTTGCAAATATCAGAACACTTAAATTATTGGCCAGGACTTATCACTGGTCCATAGGCTTAATACTAAGAAGAGTGCGTGCTACTCACCATGAGTCTTCATCCTGCGGGATGCTGCGTTATCTGTAACAGGAAACACATATTGTTATCTCTCAGATTCTTAAAACTGTCATCTCATTAAAATCAAGAAACGTCTAATAATATCACTGTTATATATATATATATATATATATGTGTGTGTGTGTGTGTGTGTGTGTATACATATATTAGACGTTATTATATATAATACTTAAAAATATATATATATAACAAATATTATAAGTTATATTTCTTTAATTCATCAGTGTTTATACTCCTTTTAGCTGCGAGGCCATATCAGGAGTTCGGGATCTGTGTCTATAGGCCTACTGTAGAGTAGGCCATGGAACTATTTCTTGTCAATTCTTTCTACTGTCGGTGTATTTCTTGGAGTAAATTTCAACTGATATTAATTTAAATGGATATGATACGGGATGAAATGGTGAGGATGATTCATGGCATGTAAATATCCAAATCGGTATTTACCTATACGACTGGGGAAACCATGTCAAATTGGCCTGCCACGGGATTGGATCCTGGGACCTCCCGAATGCGAGTCCAAGACGTTACCATCTCGGCCACCTTGCTCGGTTCGTTGAATTTTGTTACTGGGGCCGCACGCCACTCGTCTATGTCAATATTCAGGGCCCCTCCTAGGCCCAAGAGTTTTTGCCGCCCCCCCGACATACCATCGGAGGGGGGGGGGCGATCGGTCGGGTAATTTTTTTTTTTTTTTTTCAAGAAAATAGAGACCCACTGACAGCCAAGCGTACGACTGAACCTTCGATAGACCTTAGTCAGACGCTCTACCTTTGTCAACGTGTCTACGTCTACTGTAACTCATTGCAAAACTACATTTTTACTGTCGCTAGGCAACGCCACTTAATAATCTCACTCTCTACAGCAATCGTAGGCCTACACTTTTTCTTGAGCTTTCAAAATTATGAAGTTAAAGAGGGCTTAGTCTGTAATAGTATTAATGTAAGAATAAAATCAGGTAAACTGATATAACAAAGTGCCAGAATGCTTTTGTTTAATCAGCGATAATTGCAATTATGATATGCAGAAAATAAGTTATTTTTGTAATCGATTTCGGAGGTAAACTCCAGATCGATTCATTAACCAGGGCTTACGGAAGAACAAAGGTCTAGTTTGATAAGCATATGTGAAGAAATATGTGGGTAGTGTTATTTGTCAAAGCTAACTGTATTGCAACTTCCAAAGCCGCATATGAACACTGTAAAACAATATGTTGTCATGAGAACTGATTTGCATTTTATAAATTCTTTCTTGCCATAAAATAGGCACTAAATTGGCTTTGCTCCGGTACCGGACAACCGATTTGGTCCAATATAAATAGGCGTCTTCCCATAGACGTTATAAATGCGTATACCAACATTCATGAAAATCCGATAAAACCTCAACACCAGTCGGACGGATGGAGCAAAACCTTCATAGACAAGTCATCTATCGCCGTGACACTCCGTTACCTGCACAACACTTCAGTTACCGGGGGTAGTCTAAACAAGACTCAGCAGGGGTGCGGACCTAAAACTCACGTAAAATCTTCTGATTTACAAATGTTTTCTTAAACCATTATGGATGTATGGAATTCAGCATAGAGGCAGGACCTACAGCAAGCAACTCCACCATAGAAATTCTATAACGCTTCCAATCCAAAACGATACAAATTATTGTTAAAATTCCCTGGTACATGAGTAACAAATATATTTATGAAGATCTTGAAATACAAACAGTAAAACAGAATATTATTGAATACAGTATGGCCTACCAGAATCGTCTAAGCCAGGCATGTCAAACTGTGAGTCACCCGAGGGCCACATGGGTCACGTTTGTTTTGCCATCAGGGTCACACACGACAACTAATTACTGAAAATATTATAGGAGAAAAATTCTTCTGACACTGGGATTTGAACCCAGGACCTTCGGCTATCCGTGCCACTGCTCTACCAACTGAGCTAAGTCAGAGTTCATTTCACAGCAATAGATGGAACCTCTCTCCTGACTGATTGCCCTTAATCACTAAAAATCACTGATTAGTGTGCCTCACAGTACTGCATATGACATAACTAGTATGTCAGTGAGATAGACCATTAAGGGCAATCAATCATAGGAGAGAGGTTCCATCTGGTTCTGTGAAGTGAACTCTGACTTAGCTCAGTTGGTAGAGCAGCGGCACGGATAGCCAAAGGTCCTGGGTTCAAATCACAATGTCAGGTGAATTTTTCTCCTACAATATTATCATGTAATATCCAACAGAGGCAATAATCTGTGGTTCATGAATTCATATGCATAGATCATGTAATGTTTAACACAAAACTTTATTCTGTGGTTTGATGAACACATATCTACGTCACTACCATCGCCACCACCACGGTAGAAAGCAATATCGCATGACTGACTGTAGGGTCTATTTAATTATGATACATTACGACTTTTTTTTAGTAGCATTTTCAGAGCCTCCTTCCATTCAGATTAAAACAAGGCAGAATAACGTACAAGATGTTAAGTATTTGACAAATCATTATGCTAACTGTTTTCTGTGCAGTCCGGCATAGGGTTGTATTTTGCGAGAAACCGAGTCTACCGCATTTAAAGTTTAACATATATCACATATTATCTGGCATTCTAGGCTATAAAAGGACATCATTTGTAGGCCTGTATTTAAAAATATATTTTGCACATTCAAGTAGTCGTATTTGTAGAACCGTTCGGACTTCTTCAATCGTACTCAGTAACAAACAGCACTCAAGTGGCCTATTAATATTTTTAAAATAGCTTTTGTAAAATTACATAATTTTTTTAGGATATTTCTATATTTTATTATTATTATTATTTTAGCTGTATTTATAGGCCTACTCCATTTAGCTGCGAGCCCATATCAGGAGTTCTGGATGTGTGTCTGTACAGTAGGGAAGGCCATGGAACTGTTGATTGTCAATATTGTTTCTATTATTGGTGATTTTTATGGAGTAAATTTCAACTGATATTAATTGAAATGGATACGATTCAGAATGAAATGGCGAAGATGATTGATGGTATATAAGTATCCAATTCGGCATTTGCCTTCAAAACTGGGAAAACCATGAAAAAAAACCATGTCAAATTGACCGGCCACGGGACTTGAACCTGGGATCTCACGAATGCGAATCTTAGCTCGGTAATGAATAGGCCTAGTTTGCTGAAAACAATTATTCTTGTGGTCAGGGAAATGTAAGTTTTTGCTCATGGAAAGTCAGGGAAATTAATTTTCAAATTTTTATGGACATCCTGATTAATGGTTAAAAATTAAAATGGCATTTTTAAAAAAAATTCTGCTGTGTTTGTACTCCTTTTAGCTACGAGGCCATATCAGGAATTCGGGGTGTGTGTCTATACAGAAGGCCCTGAAACAATTGATTGTCAAGATAGATAAATAAGCATTCATGAACCACAGATTATTGTCTCTGTTGGACATTCCATAAGAATATTATAGGAGAAAAATTTCTCCGACACTGGGAATTGAACCCAGGACCTTTGGCTATTCGCGCCAATGCTCTACCAACTGAGCTAAGCCGAAGTTCAACTCACAGCGCCAGATGGAGCCTCTCTCCTATGTTTGCCCTTAATGGTCTACCTCACAGACAGACAAGTTATGTCATATGCAGTACTGTGAGGCACACTAATTAGTGATTTTTGTGACCGGGCTCCCATTGTTATTGTACAGGGTTCAAGTCCCAGTGTCGGAGGAATTTTTCTCCTATAATATTCTCATAGACCTACTGACTGTCAATTATTTTTTACTGTTAGTGTATTTTATGGAGTAAATTTCAACTGATACGTGATACATGGTAGATTCTTGGTAAATATCCAATTCGGCATTTGACTTTAAAACTGGAAAAACCATGAAAAAAGTATCATGTCAAATTGGCCGGCCACAAGATTTGAACCTGGGACCTCCCGAATGAGAGTCCAAGACGTTACCATCTCCGTTATTTCATATGTACTATTCGATAATTAGTGTAAATATTTTTCCTGTCTCTTTTTCTTGCAGATAGTGTTTACTGTGGGTATGACCTAGAGACACAGACTGGTGGGTTGAGTCCAGACGTCGGGGTTTCCTGATCAATACGACGCTGCCCTGCCAGACATTCCCAAACCAAGCCGACTCGACTTTCCTTGCCGCATGGAGTGTAACCTGTTACACACAACCCGCGCCTTACCTTCACACTCTGGAAAAACACGAATCAAGTAGCGGCCGAATCTAGTAAGAAATACTGGATGAGTTCGATAATGTTTTTGCGTACGTGTTGTAAACAATATTTTTTGAAGTAAAACTTCTTTTCTCGCGGTTGGGGTAAATCTGGAAAATCAGTCACACTAAAACGAAATCAGTCACGAAATCAGTCACAAAATCAGTCACACTCAAAACTACGTGTTTCGGAGCAGACTGCACAGAAAACAATCAACTCAATGATTAAGAGTAACTTAATCAAAGGAAATTTTTCAGATATTACTTCCTCAATGGCAATAGACAATTCCTAAGCAATCTAAAGGTATATTATCTATTTTTATGGAACCCGGAGGTTGATTACCGCGCAAATCCAAAATTAAAAATCCAAAATTAAAAAATACAAATTTCCAAAATTTAAAAAAACAAAATTAAATCTTAAAACATCCCTAAATCCAAAATTTAATAAGTTACATGATAAATTCCAAAATTTAAAAATTAAAGAATTAAAAAATCGAAAATACCAAAATTGAAAAAATCCAAAATTAAAACACTAAAATACAAAATTAATAAATCCAAAAAATAAAAAATTCAAAGAATCAAAATTTAAAAAATCCAAAATTAAAAAATCAAAGATCCGAAATTAAAAAAATTTAAAATCTAAAATTAAAAAATACAAATTTCCAAAATTAAAAAAAAATTAAAATTATAACATCCAAAAATCCAAAATTTAATAAATAATAAACAAAAATAAAAAATAAACAATTCAAAGATCGAAAATTTAAAAAATCCAAAATTAAAAATTCAAAGATCCAAAATTAAAAAGTCCAAAATCCAAAATTGCGTTCCACGCACTCTTTTTTTAGTAAAAGCTCTCTAGTGGCACCGGCATTGGGCTGATCACTCATCCGGGGAGGCCCTCCATGTCCTTGTCTGATCGGAAAAGTATGTATGTGATCCAAAGATAATCCCTCTCCCGACAGGTAGCGGCCCTGTAAGGTCGGGCGGTTTGGGTCCCTTAAATCCTAAAAGCGAGAGGTAAAACTACGATAAAGAAAGAAAGGAAAGAAAGGAAAGAAAGAAATAAAGGAAAGAAAAGCTCTCTAAATTATATTAAGTGAAATAAAAATACCGTAGGCCTATAATCTCTATATATATATAAAAGGCTTTGTCCTGACTGACTGAATGAATGACTGACTGACTGATTGACTGAATGACAGGAATCAACGTACAGCCTAAACTATAACAGGTAGGCCTAGAGACTTAGAATTTTGACAGTACCTTCGTTTTATAATGTAGGTGCTCACTAAGAAAGGATTTTGAAAAATTCTGATTCTAAATGCCAAAAATTAAATACTTTTGAAAATACTTAATCCCTTTTTACATATAATTGTTAATTCCAAATCACAGAATATATTGTTGCCAAATGGTATCAGGTGGGCTTGGAAAAAACAAATGAAATGCACTTTTGACAAATAAGAGAAGTTATCAAAATAATTCATGTTATAAATAAATATTACAGAATGAAATCCACTAAAATAATGGAATCACATAACTTTCTCTACCCTGGACATAGAGAAAACAAAACGAGGTATGGTAATGTGTATATTATTATATTATATCGCAGGTTTTTGGAGAGAAAAGTATGAAGGCTTTATGGTAACATAAGAGTGGGAAATTTCCCGCCTCGATATTACAATTTTATGTTACAGGAATTTCTGTTTCTTCTTATTTAAACCTCTACCAGGCTTGCAGTGCACTGTACAAGCGATGGGATGCAACATTCTAGATCCTCTATGAGCCATAAAAAACTATATCAAGCGTTTTCTGAGGGAATAGTTTGAGTGTAATAAGTCGTTCTTCCTATTTCAAATTATAAATGCCTATATAAGGACCTAGAATTTAAAATTGAAAATCCTTCATAAGCTAATTTCCAATTACAAAATACAAAACCCGGGCGACGCCGGGCCTTTTAAGCTAGTTAAATTATAATGAAAGATATAGTCAGCCATTTGTTGAAGTCATATTCTCACAGAATCGCAGAACAACAATGAACCGTACGTACCCATACGAAATGCGATACAGATGCATAATTGTGGCTTGGTTCTAAAAAGCCCATTGTGTACCATTGTAAGCGATACGTTAAACCTTAAATGCGGTAGACTCAGTTTCTCGCATATACAAACCTATGCCGGACTGCATAGAAAACTGTTAACATAATGATTTATCAAATACTAGCATGTGCCCGCGGCTTCGCCCGCGATAATTATTTCAAAAATTAAAAATGAAGAGCATAATAGTTAAATCATTATATTTATTAACACCTAAATCACGTGGACTACATACCACGATTAGATAGCGTCACCTGGTAAAAGCGACCTCAGATTCGAGTCCCTTGGTCCAGAAAATCCCTGTATAGTGAGTTTCGTCCAAATAAAACAATGTTTGACCATATTAGGGCTTACAACATTCAAGCGATCGCGAAAGTTTAATTTCCAAGGTATGACAAAAATAGACAAAGCCAACTGTAATTGTCAAACTTCCATTTAATTTAATTCCAAACCCATCTGAAACCCACTGGCAACAATATGTTTTAATGTCAAATGTGATTCGGATTCGATAATTCTGTGTAAGAAGGGATTAAGTATTCTCAAAAACACTTGATTTTTGGCATTTAAAATCAGAAATTTTCAAAATCCTTTCTTAGTGAGCACCTACATTATGAAACGAAGGTACTGTCAAAATTCCAAGTCTCTACATGTTATAGTTTAGGGTCTACGTTGATTCCTGTCAGTCAGGACAAAGCCTTTTATATATATAGAGACTTAATATCTTGTACGTTATCCTGCCTTGTCCCAATCTGAATGGAAGGAGGCACTGAAAATTTTATTGGCCCTTTTAGAACCAAGCCACAATTATGCATCTAGGCCTATATCGCATTTCGTATGGGTACGTGCGGTTCATTGTTGTTCTGCGATTTTGAGATATCTTATTTTAAAGCCTTTATAGAAGTTTTTTCTGAGAACTTTTGGCATTGGCCTCTAAGGTGTCTGTATTATCCTTATTAATAGCAACAGACATTGGCACTCTTAGGAATATATTATTGCAATAAATATTGGTGCATCCATGGTAAGCAATGTTTCTCTTGTGAACCAAGATGTGAAAAGTTGATGGCTTATATCTGTTGTTATATGATGAAGTAGGCTACCGTGTTTTGCGAAAAACCCTGGTAAAGTTTCCGTTTATCACAAAAAAACATGTTGGCTTAAATTTGTTGTTTTATGACAAATATAAACTTAAGTCCATGTTAAGGTTAGTGTCACTAGTCAATGCCATCTTGATTTTCTTTATACATTGCCATGACGACTTTAGCGTCCTAGGCCAATAAAATTGCATTTTCAAATGCAAAAAAAAAACCTGATTCTTAATCATCAACAGCTATATCATAATTCAGACTTTTCATAATCTGCAAAATTCACTGAATAATGACAAGACTGGCCGCCACTGCATTAGTTATTTTATTCATAACTACAGTGTTCTTTGTTTTTGCATTTTTTCAAATGTTAGAAGTCAGTGGTGGCCATGATTTGGGAGGTTTAATGTTGTCACAGGAAAAAATTGAATCCATAGAGCAAGAACATCCTAATAAAAGTTCCTTGTCTATGTCCCCTCTATAGCCTACACAGGTAAAATATTTCGCTGTTATTCATTAACACCCTGTATACAGTGTTTTCTTCCGATACTAAATGTCACAGCGCAATACATGAAAAAGCCCATTTAATTACCGTTGCATTCATAGGCGCTAAGTTTTTTTCTTAACTCTCCCCAATTTCATCCCGCAGGAACTGTTTAAAAAACTGCAAATCTACAGATATGTGATGAATCATTCTATCATCCTAAGCCCACGAATTTAAGAAAAGAAAGCCACAGCCCAGTGGACTATTCCACGCAGCGCGAATTCAACAAGTTCCATGCAAAGCCCCCTGAATACAAGGAGCATTTCTGTCGCTTAGCAACGCCACATCTCTGGGTGTATGGAACATGGAGCCTTACAAAATAAATCCCTATTGGGTCATGATAGAATATAGCTTGGATGTGAGAATTCCCACACGGGACAGGATCCCCTTACATTTTTTAAGTTCCTTTAAGTAAACAGTAGCCTACGCTAAGCTTATAACGCTTAGGAAGCCTAATTCATTTTTCCGTGTAACGCGGGCCGTACGTTGTTAATCTTTACCCTCATTGGCTGATTCAGAAGTGCATTTTTCGCTCAAGCTGGATGCAATGCTAGCTAGGCTATGTTATGTATAGACCTGGGATTTTAAGGCAAATGGCTATTTTGTTCCTTATAAAATAACATGGAAATGTTTAAATATGTTCACATTTCAAGATATACCACTTATATTTATATAGTTTTATAAAACTAAACTAAACTCCGTGGCGCTACATCCCTGGATTGACTTGGCCTACCACTCGACCGCTGCGTCATCTCCCGTAGGCAGATGGCAGGATTGGGGGGCATGTGGTCAGCATGCCGACACCCACGGCCGTTAATGGTGGTTTTCTTGACCGGAGCCGCTACTTCTCTATCAAGTAGCTCCTCAATTTTGAATCACGAGGCTGAGTGCACCCCTACCAGACATCCCTACCTCAGAAAAATCCGAGAAGGTACCGGGAATCGAACCCGGGCCGACGGATCTGTAGTCAGCGACGCTAACCACAAGACCACGCCGGCGGACTATATAGTTTTATAGTGCCCTAAAACGCCTATTTGCACATTTGGAGCCTATTTTTGCTATTTTAGTGCCTAAAAATTCTATTTTCTACATTTAAAATAAAACTCAACTTCTGAATATTTTACAATCATTTAATGGACATCCCTGAATGAAGAGCAGAACAGCAGAGGGTGGATTTTTCACAGAAACTTTATTTTCCCTAACAATTGTCACCAAAGGAATGCAGACTGACGGGGGAGGATTCACTCAAAACAACAAGTAGCAGGTAGGCCTATATATAGTAAGAAGGGACATACTGTGTCAATTTTTCAAATCCAAAACTGTTTTTGATAAAAATGTATTTTTAATTCTGTCTTAATTTGCAATTATTTCTGTTAAGAATAGGTATACCACGTTTTTTACAGTAAAAAAAGATCATGTTACAGTTGAAGAGCATATTGTAGTATTTTAAAGTCTATTTCCTGTCTATTTACACATTTTAAAGCTTATCTTAAGTGCCTATTTTCTCTTTTAAAAGCCTATTTACTTGTTTTAAAAGCATATTTTAGGTGCCTAAAATTAATTTTTTTAGAGCCTAAAATCCCAAGTTAAGTTATGTACAACAGAAGAACAGCAAAGTCACTTCTAAATCTGCCGTTTTGTACATTACATAGTAGAGTAGAGTAGAGTAGAGTAGAGTGTTTATTTTGTACATGGCCATACATAATATGGATATACACGTCAAAGTAAAAAAACATCACAAAAAATACACTTACAAACAATCGTTCATAAATTCAGGAAATGAATAATAACATTTTTTTAGTAAAAACTTTTTCATATATATTTTAAAACAATTGTAAGACATGACTTTAACTTCATGCGGTAATTTATTAAAAAATGTTATACCTGCATGAGCTGGCGATTTTTCAAATTTCGCCAGTCGGTGACTTAAAGTTGAGGTTGAATGACAATTCCTAGTCTCATATGAATGATAATGAGATTGTTTATAAAAATTATGTTCGTGTAGTTTAAACAAAGTCAGACATTTAAAAATATATATACATGGAAATGATAAAATTTTGTACTTAATAAAATAATCTTTACAAGACACTCTACTATTAAGATTAAAAATTGTTCTCAAAACTCTCTTCTGTGCAATAAAAATCCTATTGAAGTTAGCATTGTTGCCCCATAAGAACACACCATAATTTAAATAAGAAAAAAACTAATGCATAATTAGTTACTTGGTGACTTAGCCTGACTAGTGGCAGGCAGGCTCCAGGTTAGTGATATGTAACTCGAGGTTAGTGATAGGTAGTCCGGGGTTAGTTAGATTGAGGCTAGTGACAGGTAGATCGAAGTTAAAAATATGTATCTCAAGGCTAGTGACAGATAGAACGAAGTTAAAAATATGTACATCAAGGCTAGTGACAGATAGATCGAATTTAAAAATATGTATATCAAGGCTAGTGACAGATAAATCGAATTTAAAAATATGTATCTCAAGGCTAGTGACAAATAGATCGAAATTAAAAATATGTAGCTCGAAGTTAGTGACAGTTAGATTGAGATTAGTGACAGGTAGCTCGAAACCAATGGCAGTTAGCTCGAAGCTACCGACAGGTAGTGACAAATAGACTGGTGTTAGTGCCAGGCAGCTCAAGGTTAATGACTTAAATGTAACTCGAGGTTAATGACAGGTATCTCGAAGTTGTAAATAAGTTTTCGTAGTTCTTGTCTTCTGTGATAATTGACATGTGATTGCTTACAGGGAACTTGAAGCTGCTATTGGCCTTTTAAAGTGAACCAACGAACTTTTACAACAGGAAATGAACTATATTTAGCGAAATATTAAAATTAACACTAATAGAATTGCTTTTATTGTAAGTTAATACAGATTGTCTATTACACAATTTGATTTGCTGCTCTCAATTTTAAAATATTGTTTCGTGTTTGATATTAAATCTATTGTACACCAGTGTGTTATAATGAAAATCCGTAATTTAATGGATGTCACTAAGATACTGATATGCCATATACAGGGTGTTAAAGAATTACACCGAAATATTTCACCTGTGTATAGGGGGGACATAGACAAGCAACTTGTATTAAATGATTTTTGCTCTATGATGTAAAATGTGTATGCTATAGGGCATTCAAATCATTACAATTTGGTGCTCATAAGTAAATAATGAAGAGAAATAAGGTTAAAATTGTCACTAAATTGACATCATGCCTTCTGAGTGATCGATAAAAACCTCATTCTTAATCATTCATCAACAGCTATATCAAAATTTAGAGTTTTCATAACCTGCAACATTTACAGACTAATCACATAACTGGCCACCACTCTATTATTCATAACTCCAGTGTCAACAACGAAGTTCCTTTGTTTTGCATTTTTTTTTCAAATGTTAGAAGTCAGTGGTGGCCATGCCCTGGGTAATTTTATGCTGTAACAGAAAAAATTGAATCTCTAGAGCAAGAATCTCCTAACAAAAGTTGCTTGTCTATGTTCCCTCTATACACAGGTAAAATATTTCGGTGCTATTCTTTAACACCCTGTATAGTAAGCGTATTATAATATGGTTGAACAAAAACACTGTTTGACGTGAGGCTGAGACAAATGAATGCGCAGTTCTGCAATACGGCCACTTGCTTTAATTGAGAATGGAGAAAATCACAAAAAAAAACCGCATGTATTTCACGCCAGATTTTACAGCAAGTGTTTACTGTAATCCCTAAGTGGGATAACAGAGAATCGCAAAACAAAAGCAAAGCACTTACTTGCTTATGGAGCCCTCTGGCGTGAAGTCAGTGCGAGACGAGACTGGGCTCAATGCTCTCGCTGTCTGGAAGCCCGCACATGCGTACAAGTGTCTTTTCTCTACAATAAGAGACTTTCTTGCTGGATTCAAGAATGGTATTGACCTCGCGAAAGTAACAATATTTGGGCCCCAGCACAATAATAATGATAATAATGATGATGATGATAATAATAATAATAATAATAATAATAATAATAATAATAATAATAATAATAATAATAACAATAACTTTTCTTTCTCTATATTTTTTCTTTCTTCTTCTTTTCCTCCTATTCAACTTGGAAGGAAGGGCGAGAGAGAGAGTTGGAGGAAGAAAGAAAGGAGAAAAAGAAAGAAGGAAAGAAAAAAGAGACAGAAAGGGAAGGGAGAGAACGAATTATTTATTTTTTATTTCCGAAATATCCTTCTTTTATATATCTATCCTTTTTCTTCTTATAAAAAAGAAAAAGAAAGGGAAAAAGGTAAGAAAGAGAGAAAAAAGAAAGGAAGTAAGATTGATATAATAATAATAATGATAATGATAATAATAATAATAATAATAATAATAATAATAATAATAATAATAATAGGCCTTAAATAATAATACAATTTACAAAATAATATTAATAATAATAATAATAATAAAAGAAAAAAGGCAGAAAGAAAGAGAAAATGTATTATTGTTGTTATATTATTGGGGGTACGCCATAGCGTAGTGGTTGAAGAGCTGCGATACAAACCGGAAGGTCGCGGGTTCGATTCCCGATGAGGTTGTTGAAGTTTTTTCATTGGCCTAATCCTTCTGGTGGCACTATGGTCCTGGGGTCGACTCAGCCTCTAACAGAAATGAGTACTAGGAGCAATCCTGGGAGTAAAGGTGGCCGGTGCGTAAAGTTGACAACCTTACCACCTTCACATGTCGAATGTCTAAAATCTGGGAGCCTCAACCTCCTTGAACCCTCTGGGCCTCCATGGCCTATACAGGGAACACTTTAGTTTATTATTATTATTATTATTATTATTATTATTATTATTATTATTATTATTATTATTATTAAATATTTAAAATATCTAACTTACGATTAAAAAATTAATATATCAGGCATTATTCCAAAGTACAACATTATGTGGCGCTGAAACTTGGACCATAAGTAGACAACAAGCTAACAAATTAATGGTATTAGATATGGATTTTGGGAGACGTTCAGCAAGAAAATCCAGGAAAGAAAAAAATTGAAATAATAGAATAACGGAAATAATGCAAGTTGAAAAGAATATTTTGGAAATTGTAGAAGAAAGACGCTTGAGATGGTATGGACATGTACTCAGAATGACAGAGGATAGAATACCCAAGAAAATTTTGGATTGGAAAGTAAAAGGAAAACAAAGAAGAGGGAAACCCAAAGAGTGCTGGAAGGATGGGGTGAAAAGGAGTATGGCGAGAAAAGGATTAAGTGAAGAAGATGCTATGGACAGGGAATTATGGAGGCAAAAGATTGTTGTGGGATGAAGGAAAACCATTGTATTGTGGAATATTCCTCAATATATAAATTATTATTATTATTATTATTATTACTACTACTACTACTACTACTACTACTACTACTACTACTAGCATGTATGGAAGTATAATATCTAAGATTCTACGTTGTTATAAACTTCTTATTGTCTCATTCATCGGTGCAGTTCCAAAATAAACCTTACATATAGGTGAAGGAGGTTTCGAATAATTTTTATTAACGTTTTTCTTCTATACTAAAATAATTGTTTTAGCCTTATATGTATTCCATGCTTAACCACCATTATTATACCAATATATATATGTAAATTTATTTACTGTATATTTATGTTACTCAGTTATTCATTGGCCTTCACAGTATAAGAGGTAAGCAGCTTCTTTAGAACTAAACATAGCCTATGTTAAAAAAAAATCCCTTTAGGCAGGCCTACAGGCTGAGGTAGGCCTATATTTTTAAGTGTTAACTGTTTTTAAAACATTCAAATCTCGCCTTATATGAGAGCTATCGAGAAACTAGTTATTGATTTGTAGAGTACTCATCAAGAGCTTTTCAACGATACCCTACAAGACGTGGTTTCAAAAATTTATAATTTCCATCCCCCACCCCCCACTCGTACCCCCCAAAACCCCCGAATCGTTGGTGTCACTGTGAACTCCATAGGGAGTACTCTAATTTATTCAAACAAAGTTTCCCTCTATACTTCATAGGGGCCGAGATATTTCAACCCCCTCCCCCGACCTCCCTCTTAGACCAATTTTGCTCATTAACGAACTTGTCCGAACTATTGGGCCTAGAAATAATATAATAAAATTTGGTTCAAATATCTACAAAATTACGGCCGCTAGCGTGTATAAATATAAACTTTTGAACGAGCGGTGATTTCCTACTTAGGGAGGCATGAAACGTAAAGATATGAAAGAATTTTTCGAAAGTCATGACATGGTAGAGATCCCAATAGGTAGATTTTTCTTCGAAATCTACCTAATAAAAATTGATCTATTCGCTACGTGTGCGATACGGACTCGGAATCAAATTGAGAATATTTGCAACGTACTTGCCCAAGAGTAGGCCCTATGCAGTGGACAATTGGTACCTAGGCAAAGCCCATTTGCCCCATTTTCGAATATAATTTTGAGGTAAGTGTCATAGCTTGTCCGGTTGCGACGGTTGGCAATGTTCCTGGGTATTGTGGGTGCTACTTCTTAAAACCTTTTTCCCCAAGAACTGCGTCTACCTGCTGCCACCCTAAACTTCTTCGACTTGTAAATAAGTGAATAGAAAGATAATTGACACTTGTCTGCAGTCCAGTTCAATGTTGTCAAATACGTACCACAGCACGTTTACTTCACTTGAGAAGTGGTGAATGACAGCGGCAACACTATAGAAATCCACGCGACTACAAGAGCACCTGTTCTTTGTCGGTGACGGTGTAGAATTTAGGATTAGGGAACAATACTATTATATTCTTTTGTAGATAGACGATGGTTTGGGACGAGGTCTTCTTAAAACGGCACAATCAGTAGCCTATGAGGTGCGGTGCTCCAATCTATTGTTGTTGACGAGAAGACAGCCTATTGTAGTTTTGTATCTCCCATTTCTTGCTCCAAAATTTAATCTTACGAGGTCTGTCTAATAATTTTGAAATTAAATAGGGGAATTGTTATGCTTAAAGCAAGCACCGTCATCGACTTATAAAAGTTGTCCCATGCGCGATACGCAGTTCCTTACAAGATTTATAAAACTAAGACGGACTGAAAAGAAAATAACCAGCAGAATGGTAATAGTATATTGCGATACAAGTGCCGTAAGCGATGCATACGGATCGAGGAAAGAGTTTTTTCAATTTTCCGAGATCCGTTATGCGCTTAAGGCACGAGTATTGTATGCTATTTTTTGCACGATGATTATTTATATCAATTTAATTATATTAATTGAGATATTAGCTGAAAATATTATGTATATATACATTATTGAAGATAGATGTTTATTTCAGAAAGTGATTCGCATGTGTTTGTTGTTATGGGAACCGAATATTTGTCCTGGGGGGGGGCCTTGTCCATAAAGGCTTGTATTACGATGTGCCGTAAGTAAATTCTTACCGCACGGAAACTCTTACCGCACATAGCAACAAGATTGCGTGTGGGAATGTCAACTTACGATCCACGGCAACAACATTCGTAAGTACCACTAATTAGTTAAGTCGTGCAAAAAATAATTTTGTAGAACCTTTATTCTTAGCTTCCTTTTTGCGTAGGCATTTCTGTAACATGAAACCATCATCAGGGCATCGTTTAAGATGAGTAAAACTGTTTCACTATTGGTGTCATTGGGAATTAATCATAAAATAACAGTAAAATTCTCTTCATGGCCCTTCTTCTATGTTGTGTGAAAATGTATGTTCACAGAATATCAGCGAACTCTGAACGGAAATGTATATTTAACCAATAGACCTCAGATTGTTAGATACCTAATAGGCTATTGGTTACAAAATGATACAATTGGCACTACTCATTAATTTTAGGGGTTCTGGACCTCCCCTTCCCTACACCTAAACTAAACTAAACTCCGTGGCGCTACATGCCTGGAGGGACTTGGCCTACCACCCGACCGCTGCGTCATCTCCCGTAGGCAGATGGCAGGATTGGGGGGCATGTGGTCAGCATGCCGACACCCACGGCCGTTAATGGTAGCTGAACTTAAGTAGAATTCATAAAGGTCTAACTTTTCTCCTTTTAAGATCTTTCTTCAAACAAGTCTTGAAATAGTCTTATTTTTGTTATTGTTGATTGATTTTTCCAGTGCCCCCTATGGTAGGGCAGGTTTCTGGTACTTAGGTTAATTTTGTTATGCTTATTTTCAGAGAGGGGCCGAGGGTCAGGATTATTTTTCTTAGCCTATAAGTTAACACGTATTAATATTTTACATATAATTTTGAGTTATGTAGGCCTACTTAAACTTTCTAAAATTAGGCAATTAGGCAAGAAATTAGCAAATTTAAATCAGAAATTTCATTTTATCATTGACTGTGAAATTAATTCCATCTGCGATGATGATTTCTTTCTTCACAAAGTTCCCTCTTCTTCAGAGATATTAACCTTTTCGGCCCCAAGACCAAATTTGCAAAAAATGATAATAAATAAATAAAAATTGGGGCAGAGGGTCTGAATAAATTTAGACATCAATAAATTTTATTCTGTGGAATAATGTGTCATTATTGATCAAAACAACACGGATATTCAAGAGATCAAATTTTGATTTCGAGGGGAGGAGAGATCTGGGAGTTTTAGGTGTGATATATAATATGATACCTAGGGTCTAAATCAAGTTTTAGGTTTTTTTTTTAATGAAATAAAATAAATATGATACCAGTTGCTCAACTATGATATATTTTGTGATTCGACGCCTTTCAGTGCCTTTGCACCATCTCCAGGGCATCTTTTGTTGGCTTGGAGTTCAAATAATAAAAATAAAAATAAAAACTGCAATTCGTCACATTTATAAAATAAGCCAGTAGGCCACAAGAGACAGTTCAGTGAAAGTGCTTTTATAAAATTTTATTTTATTTTATAAATGTGATGAAATGCAGTTTTTATTTTTATTTTAATTATTGGAACTCCAAGCAAGCAAAAGATGGTGTAAAGGCACCGAAAGACCTAGGCGTCAAATCAGAAAATATGTTATAGTTGAGCAGCTGGTAATCATATTTATTTTATTTCATTGATAGAGCTCAACAGTGTTGAACATGTATTTTAACGGCTTTTTAAAATTAAACATTGATACATAGCTGATAGAGCTAGAAAAAGCATATGATCATGCAGTGCAGAATGTATCAAATATGACATCACCGCCTTATTTTACTTTGATTCGTTCACAGAACGAGAAGAAAATCCGAAACCCGAAGAGGTTATAGGCTATAATAAGTAGACCTGGGATTTTAAGGCAAATGCATATTTTGTTCCTTATGAAATAACATGATCACATATAAATATGTGGGCGTTTCATGATATCTCACTTACATTTATAGAGTTTTATAGTGCCCTAAAATGCCTATTTGAACCTTTAGAGCCTATTTTACTATTCTTGTGCCTAAAATGCCTATTTTGCTCATTTAAAATAAAATTCAACTTCTGTAATTTTTGAAATCTTATAATGGACATCCCTCAATGAAAAGCAGAACAGCAGAGGTGGGTTTTTCACAAAAACTTGATTATTCCAAACAATTGTCGCTAAAGGAATGCTTTCTGACGGAGGAGGGGGAGGATTAAGAAGGAAGGACTAGTGTCAAGTCACCAGTGAAAGAACATCTGTTTAAGTGAATATAGTTCGTGATGCCTAATTTTGCAATTAATTCTGTTAAGAATAGGTATAGGCCCTACCACGTTTCTTGCAGTAATAAAAAAGTCCATGTTACAGTTTAAGTGTACATTGTAATATTTTAAAGTCTATTTGCTACCTATTTCCACATTTTTAAAGCATATTATAAGTGCCTATTGTCTCTTTTAAAAGCCTATTTACTTGTTTTAAAAGCCTATTTTAGGTGCCTACACCTACATTTTTTCAGAGCCTAAAATCCCAGGTCTAATAATAAGTTATATTCCAATAAAAAATGTATCTGAATTAAAATACTGTAGGCCTACAATATGAATATCGGGGTTTTAAGGCTTTGTAGAATTTAGTACATTTAACATACAATTATAAATAATACATCAAATGAAAGACCAACTCAAACAGTTTTGTTGGTACTCATAATGTTCGCATCTGGGGAGCCGAAAATCCCCACGAGATGGTATAGTTGCAACGAGACTCCCCTAAATTGAATGTTTTTTGTGCCATATCCCGGCGGAAAGTTTATGGGCCCTTCTTTTTCCTTGAAGCCAGTGTAATTGGAAATTCTTATCTTGATGCGCTACAACTATGGCTCTTTCCTCAATTGGAAGAAGCTGAACCAGAGAACGTGGTATTTGGCAGCAAGATTGTGCACCACCCCTCTGGCATCATTCGGTACGCGAATGGTTAAACAATGTTGTATCCGACCGCTGGATTGGCCGGAAGGAGCCAGATGACAGCTTGTTTCGCATGGCCTCCACGTTCACCCGATCTGACGCCATGTGATTTTTACCTTTGGGGATTCATAAAGGATCAAGTGTATGTGCCGCCACTACCAACTGACCTACCCGACTTAAGACACAGGATTGAAGCCGTTGTTGCAACAATTACTCACTGATCAAGGTTTGGGAAGAACTCTCCTATCAACTCCATGTGATGAATGGTGCTCACATTGAATACTTGTAGGAAAAACTGTTTGAGTTGCTCTTTCATTTGATGTATTATTTATAATTGTATGTTAAATGTACTAAATTCTACAAAGCCTTAAAACCCCGATATTCATTTTGAAACACCCGACTTCGCGAGCCCAATGAAAAAGCTTCCCAGGTTGCATGTTGGAAACCCCGAGCTGGAACGAGTCAATATAGGCCTATTGTATATAGGAATAAAACAGGCTACCTTTTAATAACCATACAAAAATTGTCCAAAAATGCTTATCGGAGATTTACAGGGTTGCCATGACTCGTCAGACGAAACTGGAAGAAGAACTGTGGCATTTTCATGTCGTGAGAGCAGCATTTGTTTTATCATCTCTGTTACGTTACATGTCACCAGGGACATGGCTTATTCCCACGGCCTCCACGATCGCCCGATCTTACACCACGTGATTTCATTTTGTGGGGGTATGTGAAGGACCAAGTCTACCTATCTACCTGTTACTGCTGCTGCTGTTGAGTCTATCACTCCTGACATGCTCAAATATTTAGGGAGGAATTCGACTGTCGGATACATGTACGTCATGCTGCTCATAGGCTATTGATCAATTACCGGGTACGCGGGCAAAGAGAGTTAAGTCCACCATCCTAAAAAATTGAGATATGTCAATAGAGTTATAGATAAAAATGTTCTCTACATTTGTGTTAAGTCCAGTAAGTCATATTCAAAATTGTACGGTAGTTATGGATGTGTGCCTCATAGGTTTATCCATCTCTAAAGCTATGTTGGGCTGGTATAGTGTGTTAAGTCACTCTAATTCTCAGTAACAAGAAAGTGGACTTAACTCTCTTTGCCCGCGCACCCCGGAATTGTAAATTATGCTGTCCATATTAGAAATGTTTGAAATGACAATATAGCCCGATAAGCATTTTGGGACACGCTGTAATTTAAATACAGAAGGCGGACTTCATAGTAAACAACTGAAGTAAATATTATCAGTTTCAATATAAATCAATTGAATTTTCCTCGCACAATAGGCTAAATCTATATTAATAAAAATGAATTTACAAAAGGGTTGTTGCCGCATCACTTGAGAACGGCTCGACCGATTTGGCTGATTTCTTTTTTGTTGTGTTCGTAATTTTCAGGACAAGGTTTGTATGAAAGAAAATTTTTGGAAAATTCACGGGAAAAGTCGGAAATTTGAAATGAGGCATAGTTAGAGAGTCTGCTGTCAATAATTGACACACATGTTTTCATAATAAAACAAACAAAACAAAAAAGAAGTGTGAATCTTGCAACCAAGCCAAATCGAAAGTGTTATAAGCTTAATAATATTGTTATGGTGAAATATAGGCTATTGATTCGCTAAAGTATGAATATTATGGAAAAGTGAATTTATTTTCAAATATAAGTTAATAGGCCTATACGCAGACATTTCTAACTATGGTTAATCAGTAAACATTGGGTCTGTATTAATTTTGAGAATCCATGCTTTTTTATATCAGCTGTATCTAGCGTTTTATGAGGGAATAGTTTGAGTTTGATAAGTCGCGTTCTTCCTCGTTTCAAGTTCTATGTAGGGCTACATATTATACAAGGCCCTAGAATTTTAAATCGAAAGTCCTTCATAAGTTAATTTCAAATTAAAAAATAAAAACCCGGGAGACGCCGGGCCTTTTAAGCTAGTCTGATATAAAGAATCATGGATTCTCAAAATTAATACAGACCCAATGTTATCTGATTAACCATAGTTAGAAATGTCTGCGTATATGCCTAGGCCTATTAATTTATATTTGAAAATAAATTCACATTTCCATAACATTCATACTTTAGCGATTCAATAGCCTATATTTCACCATAACAATATTATTAAGCTTGTTATAAGTTGAATCAACCGATATGTTCTAGTACCTTATCAGTTGCTACAGTTGTTAGAACTTCGAATACTGTAGCTAAATTTAAAAAAGCATGATATAACACACACAAAAAAGAACAAAGGACTAAAGTTTGATAAGCATATGTGAAGGAATATGTGGGTAGTGTTATTTTCATAGTTATCTGTATTGCAACTTCCAAACACTGTAAAACAATATGTTGTCATGAGAACTGATTTGCATTTGATAAATTCTTTCTAATATATTACCATAAAGTAGGCACTAAATTGGGCATTACTCCCGTACCGGTCATCCGATTTCGTCCAAAATCAAAAGGCTTCTTCCCATGAACGTTATAAATGCGTATACCAAATTTCATGAAAATCCGATTAAGCGTATTTGAGTCATCGCGCGTACAGGCACAGGGACAGACATTTTCCCGTCCCCCATACAATCTCAGAAAGTACCATTCTGGCACTTAATAACAATAAACCATAGTGCCAGATGAAAATTATAAATAATCACATACTTTTAACTATGGTATAATTTTTCCAAACGCTTGCATTTATCAATTTGGAACAAGTGCACAAAGATAAAAAAGCTGTGAGTTTGCCAAAATGTCATATTTCTAGCTCATCTGGAAATGGCTAGACATTAATGTCAGTGAGCGAAATAATTACTTGTCTTCGCAAGGTTTCCAAATTATGTATTTTTCACAAATAATAAAAACACTGGTTTAAGAAAAGGGTCCTTCATAGGAAATTTTTATATTCAACTTCTTACTTCCCAAAATCAAGACAAGAGGAAAAGAACAGTTTTATTCAGAAAGCAGATAAAAGTTAAAATTTGTTGTACAGCGATATTTTGATGTCTTATTTATTTATTAGCAGGTGCCCGCGGCTTCGCGCACGATAATTAATTAAAAAATTAAGAGCAAAATAAGAAAAACATATTTAAAAGGAATAATAATTATTTTTAGTTGTTATAAATATAACATAACAGCTAAAAATCCGGCTTTGGAATGCATTCCACGATTGGAAAGCGCATCCATTGTATTTGAAGTTATAAACAAACTAATCGACTAGGATGAGCTCACAGAATCGAAATTATCGATAATTCCATAGCCTATTGAGAAAAAAAAATTGAAAAAATCGTGATGCTTTTATTTTCAATTTATGACAAAAAAAAAAAGCAATAATTTAAATGTATTACCGAAAACTAGCATTTATGAAGAAGAGAACTCTGCTAACTAGTAGTCTGAACCTAGAGCTACGTAAAAACCTGGTGAAGTATTGCTTTGTATGGATCAGAGACATGGACTTTGAGGAAATTAGAGAAGAAATATTTAGAAAGTTTTGAAATGTGGTGCTGGAGACAGATAGAAAATATAAAGTGGATGGACATGGTGACAAACGAAGAGGTTCTGAGTAGAGTGGGTGAGAAGAAGTCAATCATACACACAATTCGTCAGAGGAAAGCAAACTGGGTTGGGCACATTCTCAGAAGGAACTGCTTATTACATGATGTCGTAGAAGGAAGATTGGAGGGTACAACTAGACTTGGAAGAAGAAGAATTCAGCTGTTGGACGATTTAAGGGAAAAGCGGAAATATTGGATGCTGAAGGAGGAAGCAGAGGATAGACAGTTTTGGAAAACAAAATTCGCGTACCAAGTTTGAAAACCTGCCGGAAGGCAGAATACTTACTACTACTACTACTACTACCGAAAACTGATGCTTCGATAGAGCTAAAAATTCACGTTTTCTGCCAGTTTCTTTTACTCATAACTCGCGAAATAAAGCGAAAATTAAAAATCCGGCTTCGAGGTACATTCAACCACCCTTCGGTCCATCTATGTTTAAAATTTCAAATCTCTGCATGCAGTAGATTTCACTGGACATTGAGCACAGAGAGTCAAATAGAAAGACAAACACTTCGTCTTATTAGCTTACTAGCATGTGCCCGCGGCTACGCCCGCGATAATTATTTAAAAAATTAAAAATTAAATAAATACTTAAATCATTATATTTATTAACACCTAAATCACATTGACTACATACCACGATTAGAAAGCTTCGCCTGGTAAAAACTACTTCAGATTCGAGTTCCTTGGCCCAGAAAACAACTGTTTAGTGAGTTTCGTCCAAACCGAACAATGTTTGGCCATATTTAGGCCTATATTGATTATCCCTCTTCCGTGTAGGTTGAAAATTTCATATGCCTATGCGCCGTGACATTATAAACATTGAATACACCAGCGTGAGCTTATAAAATGAACCGATGCTTTATTTCCAAGTTATGACGAAAATAGCCAAAGCCAACTGTAATTGATTTGACATTGAAATGTATTACAGAAAACTGATGCTTCGAAAACGCAAAAAAATGCACGTTTTCTGCCCTTTTTCACTCATAACTCAAGAACGAAAGCGAAAATTAAAATTTCGGTTTCGAGGTGCATTTTCCGACCCTTCAGTCCACCTATGTTTAAAATTTCAGATCTCTACGTTGAGTAGATTTCGCTGGACATAGCGGAAAGACAGACAGAAAGACAGACACTTCCATTTATTAATATAGATTATAGATTATCCGACCTAGATGAGAATCTTCCGTGCTGTTAAAAATATTGTACTATAATTTGGTAGAGTATTACGTCTGATTAAGTAACTGATAGGGATTCGAGAGCGAAATTTAGTTGTTGGTGTAAGAAGAAGCTGAAGAGGGAAAGTGCCTCGTAAAAGGCTCCCATATTCTAAAGAAGCTCTTCTGATACGGGAATAATAGCGATGTGCTAGTCTTGTTATCGGAAAATGGAAAATTCTCCTCCACCCACGGGTTCCACTGCACCAACAGGCATTCACAGGAATTAGACGCCTACTCCCTCCGCCATAAGCTCTACGATCTACAATTTATTAAAAAATCATGTAAACAATATAATAGTACATTGCGATACAAGTGCCGTAAGCGATGCATACGGATTGAGGAAAGAGTTTGAAAAAACGTGGCGCTCGCGCCGAGTTTTTTCAATTTTCCGAGATCCGTTATGCGCTTACGGCACGAGTATTGCATTCTATTTTTTTCACGATTATTATTTATATCAATTTAATTATATTAATTGTGGTATTACCTGAAAATATTATGTATAGGCCTATACATTCTTGAAGATAGATGTTTATTTCAGAAAGTGATTCGCATGTGTTTGTTGTTATGGGAACTGAATATTTGTCCTTTGGGGCCTTGTCCGTAAAGGCTTGTATTATGAGGTGTGGCGTAAGTAAATTCTTACCGCACGGAAACTCTTACCGCACAAGTCGTGCCAAAAAAATTTCTGAACAATCAGAGGCGCGTCCAGAAAGTTTACAGAAACAAAACACAATTTCATGTAAATATTTATTGCAACAGATACAGCAAGTGTTCAGATATTTTTCAACATATTCACCACCGGAATTGAGCATGTGCGTCCGCAGAAATTTTGTCAAGGGGGGGGGCAGTGAACGAATTAGGACCTACTGCCACCACCACCACCACTATGCTACTACAACCACTTTATTATTATTATTATTATTATTATTTGTTTAAAGCCTAAAATGGGCTATTCCACAAAAATAAAAGCCTAAAAATCCGGGCCCTAGTTGTGACTGACTCATTGTTTGTACAAGTCTTTATATTACTGGAGTACCTGTACTCTTCACCGGATATAGTAAGTTTAATTAAGTCACGGAGGATGAAATGGGCTGGACATGTTGCGCGCATGGGGAAGGAAAGACATATCTAAAAAATATTGACTGGGGGACCCGAAGGTAAAAGACCACTTGGGAGACCTAGACTTAGGTGAGTCGACAATATTAGGATAGATTTAAGGGAAGTAGGATTTGCGAGGGATGGTTGGATGGAGTTAGCACAGAATAGGATTGAATGGCGGGCTCAGGTAAGCGCGACAATGAACCTCTGGGTTCCAAAAAATAGGTATTATTCCTTTAGTTTACTTAGGAATGGTCTACTGCCATTGAGTTAGTAAGTAGGGTAAGTAAGAAAATGAAAATAATTGAAATATAAGATACTAGCTTAAAAGACCCGGCGTCGCCCGGGTTTTGTATTTTCTAATTGGAAATTAGCTTATGAAGGATTTTCAATTTTAAATTCTAGGTCCTTATATAGGCATTTATAATTTGAAATAGGAAGAACGACTTATTACACTCAAACTATTCCCTCAGAAAACGCTTGATAGGCCTATAGTTTTTTATGGCTCATAGAGGATCTAGAATTTTGCATCCCATCGCTTGTACAGTGCACAGCAAGCCTGGTAGAGGTTTAAATAAGAAGAAACAGAAATTCCTGTAACATAAAATTGTAATATCGAGGCGGGAAATTTCCCACTATAAAGCCGTTTTGGGGATGAAATTAAACAGAAAGCATTATCACTTTCATACTTTTCTCTCCAAAAACCTGCGATATAATATAATAATATACACATTACCATACCTCGTTTTGTTTTCTCTATGTCGAGGGTAGAGAAAGTTATGTGATTCCATTATTTTAGTGGATTTCATTCTGTAATATTTATTTATAACATGAATTATTTTGATAACTTCTCTTATTTGTCAAAAGAGCATTTCATTTGTTTTTTCCAAGCCCACCTGATACCATTTGGCAACAATATATTCTGTGATTTGGAATTGATAATTCTATGTAAAAAGGGATTAAGTATTTTCAAAAACATTTAATTTTTGGCATTTAGAATCAGAATTTTTCAAAATCCTTTCTTAGTGAGCACCTACATTATGAAACGAAGGTACTATCAAAATTCCAAGTCTCTACCTGTTATAGTTTAGGCTGTACGTTGATTCCTGTCATTCAGTCAATCAGTCAGTCAGTCATTCATTCATTCAGTCAGTCAGGACAAAGCCTTTTATATATATAGAGAAGAGATTTTTTCTAAAAATTGAACTTGTTTATTGAGGGAACCTCAAAACTTTTGCTGAGGTAACGTAACTGTTGAAGATGCAGACATCGCAGCGGGGGTGAGGGTGGCAGCACTGTCTAGACTGTTTTTTGTTCTCTCTGCAGCACGCGACTGTACTCAGTTACTCTGTATTGCACTGCCTTGTTATTCCAATTGCGATCTCTCTCACTACCTCTTATTCTCTCAATCTGTCCTTTCATTCTCTTATTCTCTATTAGCTTGAAAGGCCCGGGTTTTCTATTTTGTAATTGGAAATTAACTTATGAAGGACTTTCAATTTTTAAATTCTAGGTCCTTATATAGGTATTTATAAATTGAAACAGGAAGAACGACTTATCACACTCAAACTATTCCCTCAGAAAACGCTTGGTAGTCTATAGCTTTTTATGGCTCATAGAGGATGTAGAATTTTGGATCCCATCGCTTGTACACAGCAAGCCTGGTAGGGGTTCAAATAAGAAGAAACAGAAATTCCGGTAGCCTAACATAAAATTGTAGGCCTATTGTCTTTGAGGAATATTTATTTCTCACTATCATGTTACCATAAAACCGTTTTGGGGATGAAATTAAACGGAAATGCAATATCACTTTCATACTTCTCTCCCCAAAAACCTGCAATATAATAATATACATATTACCATGCCTCGTATTGTTTTCTCTATGTCCAGGGTAGAGAAAATTATGTGACTGCATTATTTTCGTGGATTTCTTTCTTTAATATTTATTTACAACGTGAATTATATTGATAGCTTTTCTAATTTGTGAAAGTCACATTTAATTTATTTCCAAACCCATCTGAGATCACTGAGAACAATATGTTGCCATGTCAACTGTGATTTGGATTTGATAATTCTGTCTAAATAAATGGTGCAAAAATATATTGCACAAACTTTCTCCCATATACGTGTTAAAGGCTAGCACAGAGAAAAGTAAATTAAAGAGATAATTAAATTTTACTTATTACATTTTCATAAAAACTAACAAATATCTAGAACGGAAAGCATCAGGGTCGATCTTTATGTTCAATGCTTTTACTGTGAATTAATAATAATAATAATAATAATAATAATAATAATAATAATAATCAATGGCAGTAAAACTGTATATTATTAGTACTAATACTACGGGAAAATTCAAATATAAATCGCACCTTGGGATGAATCGGTCTCACCCAACCCACCCTCACCGATGCAGTTTCTTTTGTACCACGACCTAGCAAATTCTTCTGTCCTCGTATTATGAAGAAACTCGTGATCGGACGTTGGAGGTGTGACGTCATACCGCTAGACGAGAGGTGACAGGCTGACAAACCTCGCGGGAGATATAATATGCCACATTTTCGAAACCTACAAACAGTGTATCGTACATTATTCGAAAATGCAAGGGCGCTTCGCTACGGCTGCCGCCTCCGCTTCGCGCACTTTAACTATGTGGTTAGTGTTATGCATTATTTAGTTATATGTAGAGGGGGATACAAGGCACTTGCGACAATATACAAGGACAGTTGGTCACTCTGCTTCGCTCAGAAACAAAATACATCACACAGTCCATGCAAATGTGAATATCGAATGGGCGGAGCTTAAGGAGCGACTTATATTTGAATTTCGCCACTACTGCTACTGCTTAGGTTATATTGCACGCTTTAACTGCATGTAGGTCATATAACGTGTTTAGTATGTTTGCGTGAACCATTAGTCTATAGTAACTACGTATAGTAGTAGCTCATTCGCGTCATCTGCATCTATTGTTTAGTGATGTCTTCTTATGTAATATTCAGTTTAAACGATTATAATATCCACTGACATAGCGGCGATGAGTTATGGAAAATAAACAAGTCCTACAAACCCGGCGTTTGCCTTTGCGAACGAGGAAACCATGAAAAACCCAAGTCAATTTGGGCAGCCACGAGGTTTGATTTGAACTCAGGACCTCTTGTCTGTTAGCCTATACCACCTCGCTGTAATTGGTTTTGGCGTGTTCATTACGACTGAGCTAAACTGACTGCATTTGCAACAATAAGTACATTAGGCCTATAGTTTTCTTGTTGCTAGGGGCAACAAAATGTCATTCATATTTCAATTGACATGTATGTTCTGAAATTAGCATTTAAGCCGTCCTTATTTCGTTTTTATCTTGATATCTATTAAATGTATAAAAAAATGTGTTAAACAAAAAATGTTCATTTTAAATTTCTCTACAACTTTACTGTGGTTGGTTTTCCTGTATCGCCTACAGTAATGGATATAATCTACAAAAATTGAAAATGGATACGAGTAAAGTACCCCTTAAGTCATTTTTGCAGAAATACGGATATAGCCATTTTATTGGTCATAGATAAGAGTTTCCAATTTTCAATTTTTATTAAAATCGTTAGAGCCATTTTTTCAAAAATCAAAAATTTTAAAAAAGTTTTCATGAAAAGTCCCCTTAATATTTCAGTTGTAAAGCTAAATTTCTGGGCGGTTCGACAAAATTTCGAAAAAGTCCTTATTTCAAAAAATGAAGTAAATACAACGAGCCGTTTACCCGCTGTGCTTGTCCACAGACAGACGGACAGACGGACAGACGGACAGACGGACAGACAGACAGACAGACAGACGGACAGACGTCATTCCAAAAATACTTTTTTCGGTTTCTAGGCTTCATGAAACGTGCTCTCCCGGTGTTATCTCGACTTCGATTTTTTGTCACGATCACAATACTTTCTCTATACTACGTATATGCGAGAAAGTAAAAGGGATTAGCCTAAGTATTCTCAGAAACATTTGATTTTTGGCATTTAAAATCAAAATTTTGCAATATCCTTTCTTAGTGAGCACTTACATTATAAAGCGAAGGTACTGTCAAAATTCCAAGTCTCTACCTGTTATAGTTTAGGCTCTACGTTGATTCTCTGTAATTAAGTCAGTCAGTCAGTCAGGACAAAGGCTTTTATATATATAGATATATATATATCTATATATATAGATATATATACAGATTACAGTACTTTTAAAATTTCTCGTTCTGTGCCATAAATTCATTTTTCTCACAATCTCTTATTATCTCACAGCGTCTTTCTTTTCATCATTTCAGTCTCTAATGTTCTCATTCTCTCATATTTCTTATCCTCCCTTTCCGTCATTCCTTCCATCCTTTCAATGTCTCATTCCCTATTAACTTACTCTCTAATTAGATAGGCTACAATAGTTTGCCTTAAATCTTTAATAAAATAACGGAGAATAACTCTAGCCTAAAGAAAACGAAGAAATGCATGTACAAATTTACAGTTAACGTAAAAGAAAATATGAACTTAATCATTGTGTTAACTGTTTTCTTTGCCGTCCGGCAAGGATCCATAATTTGCATGAGAAATTGAACCTATCATGATTTTATTAAGTTCTTGATTTCATGCGGCCAAGTGATTAGTCTGTAAATTTTGCAGCTTATGAAACTCTAAATTATGATAACTTATAGCTGTTGATGAATGATTAAGAATCAGGTTTCTGTGGATCACTAATAAGGCATGAAGTCAATTTAGTGAAAATTTTAACCCTATTTCGCTACATTATTTACTTATGACCACCAAATGCACTGTAGCATACACAATTGACGTCATAGATCAATAATCTCTTAATAAAAGTTTCTTGTGTATGTCCCCTCTATACACAGGTAAGATATTTCGGAGTTATTCATTGACACTCTGTATAACATAACAAGTAAAGTCATTAATAAAAAATAATACTTTCTACTTTAACTTAAAGTAGGCTAAGTGCTGGTCTGAAAAAGTTTACAAGAAATCAATTAATCATTTAGGCTATAATAACAATTACAGATAAGGAATTGGAACAACCACTGTCTTGTCGGTTGACACAAAGCGTCTAGAATATAAATAACTTACTATTCAACTTGCATTTTACATTCCTCAGGTTGAAATAGAGTGAGTACATAAATGTTTTTTTTTTTTTGTTTGTTTTGTATCAACGTAAATCAACGTTAAAGAAAAACCAAGCGGATACCGCGACCCCTAGGCCCCCTGGATCCGCCACTGACTGCAACTTCGGCCTGTCTGCAGGAATTTTGTCCCACAGGAGTTCATTTACAAGCATGTAAATCTACAAATTACGGACACTTAAAATGAAACGTTTAGTTTTATAAGGGTCTAAGTGCCAAAATCATGATTTTTCAGCTGATAATTTTAAATGGATCTATGTACCCAGACCAATGCATTTCAGAAGGGTCCAAGGTCCAAGGAAAGCCACGTAGCAATAAATTCCAAGATCTACGCTGGGTCTATCTGCAGCAGTCTTTCTGTGGGTCTATGTCTTGTTTTCTACACAATCATGATTTTGGCACTTAGACCCTTATAAAACTAAACTCTTCAATTGACATTGACCAGGCCGAGATCGAACCTTCTGCATTGGGCATTTGGCCTACCACCTGGACTTGCCACCCAGGCCGATCCTACAGACTTAGTAGGCCTACCTATGGCAAAAGGTTAGAAAAGGTAATACTCTTACAGTCTTACTAATAATCCAGTTGTAACATTTATACCAGGAATATACACAGCTGAGGAAAGAAAGTGTACTAATAATCGTTGCATAAGGCTGAATGTGTGCAACCTTTACACAGCCTGGCCCCCTTGTTTAAACTTGACGTAAATAATCAAGATGGCCGATCTGCGTAACAGCCGGTCGCTTCGTAGATGTCTGAGATTGAATTTTGAGGTTATGCATCCATTCTTAAGGTAACTTGTTATGAAACATTCTGGGCTACTTTTGCGGAATTATAAACATTGTTCCTTGTTTGCGGGACATATTTCCATACTTGTACCCATGATTACAGCTTTCTGAAAACAATATAATGAAATAATGAAACTACAATTAGTCTGCAGACGATCCATCGTTGTTTGCCCGCTACACCGATAGATGGCGTTCAGCAGTCCCTTCATAGCCTGAGGCTAGTAACGTCATGAAAAGCGTGACGTATTTGATGACGTTGGACGTACAAACCTGGTGTAAACTCGGCTGTTACACACCTATTATTGGTAATGCGGCTTATGCAGAACTTGCACGGTGAACAACCAAACAACCGTTCAACGCAGGTATAAGCAGCTTTTATTAGTAAGGCTGTAAGACAGTGATCGCCGAACCGTCGATCGCGAGCTACTAAGTTAGTACATGGGTGTGCATCTGTGGCACATCGTGTCACTGTGCGGTAGGGGAATTTCTCCCACTACAGTCACCCTTGACGTCAGCATAAAGCAGTTTCGACGTGACACAGAACATGAAGAACAGGTTTCTTACGTCACAGCAAGGGATGGGGACTAAAACGTTTCCCCTCAGTTGCTCACCTATGTACTAGTAGCTCGTAGGGACATTTTCGGTAGATCGCGTCAAGATTTCTCTACATGTGCCATGGAGAATTTTTATTTTGAAGAAGACAGTGCACCAGTGAAGTTGGAACTGATTGATTTTCAAAATGATTTATCTGTAAAATCGCTTTCTTCAAGCTCTGAAAATATTTGGCCTCTTGTTCCTAAAGAAAAAATATCCAATTTTGGTTCAGGTTGCTCTCAAAGCGAAGGCAATGTTCAGATCTACAAATATGTGTGAGGTTTCTTTTTCCAGTTCGAAATGTATTAAAAATAAGTACAGAAACAGACTCACTGATGAACACTTGGACAATTGTATTCGAATGGCAGCCACAACCTACTCTCCCAATATTGAAAAAAAAACTTGTTGATGACAAAAAAGAGTTCCATTCTTCTCATTGAAGTTAATAAGTGTAATAAAAAAATTTGTCTGTACATTTGATATTTATTACTAGGGACCGGATTTTTAGGTTTTTACCTATTTTTTTCCTTGCTTCCAAAACAAAAAGTGCTCATATACTTTTTCGAATCATGTCCATAGGATTCACCCACATTAATTCTGTGGCACCTAAAAATACCTAAATGGGGTATAAAAACCTAAATAGGCCTATACCTAAACGGGATATAAAACCTAAAATATCTAATTTAGGCTGCTTTTTTGTCTTTTTTGTTTGTCTGTTGAGAAATCGATATTTTGCGGGAAGAGAATAATTTTTTTCGGGTTGAAATTAATACCACCAGCGTTTCGTTCAACCCATTGTCGTCTAGGATGGACAGTATCAAGAGTACCGGCGTATTCCTTTTAAAATATTCGTATGAACAACCATTGTTGCCGTGTATGAACAAGGATACAGATTTCTGGGTTTTAAAGCGCTTGTTTGCCGTTAGTACTACCCTGTCATTCATACTGAGTGGTCACACTGTGAGTTTTAAGAAGACGTGTTAATTATGCCGATACAAATGAAATCGAGTTTATTACGACAGTGGATTGGCGATGACCCTTCTTCTTCTTCTTTTTCTTTTCTTCTTCTGAGGTTATTTTATGACGTTGCACCCCGCGGGTTTCTACGTCTGCTCTGTCCTAAAGCAAATTTACAGAAATTTAAGTCAATTTTTTTAAGTTAAACATTACAAGTATTATGTAATGAATCCTATGTAGCACATTCAAATTCGTTAAACCAATTATTCTACCCGAAAGTGATATTTTGGACAAAAAACCTAAAATAAAACTATTTCACCTAATGGAAAACCTAAACCAGTGTTTTTAAAAACCTAAAAATCCGGTCCCTATTTATTACTAACTATGGGCTACTTCAGTTTCTTTCTATGTACAATTCCATTTTAATTAAAATTTATTTCATATTTACGCAATAAACAAATGTAAATTGTTTTTAAGTTGGTTACTTTTGGTTGGTAGCTCACAGTAGGATTTTAAAACGTTACGGTAGCTCAGAAGCTTCATAAGTTTGGCGACCACTGCTCTAGGAGGAAATATACAAGCTAATTTCGTTTTTGAGTGGTTGACGTATCTGATAGATCTACTCAGCATTTTTAAAATAACATAAGGTATTCATGTAGAGTTTTATGGTGTACCCTGTAGGAAGATGGCCCGGCAGACGCAGGTCGATGTGAGGGACGGCTCATCTCAGCGCACAGGGGAGGGATGCTGCGCTCGGCTCCAGATACAAGTGGTCACCACTTCGAGTCGCCAGCAGTAACTCTAGCTAAATTACCTTCAAATTCTCACATACTGTTCGTGCCATTTTAAGAAGACTTCGTCCCAAACCATCGTCTATCTATAAATAGTATATTGCGATACAAGTGCCGTAAGGCACGTTTACGGGTCGAGGAAACATATTGAAAACCCGAGGCGCAGCCGAGGGTTTTTAAGTTTTCGAGACCCGTAAATGCCTTTACGGCCCGTGTGTTGCATGCTATTTTTTGCACGATGATTATTTATATCAATTTAATTATATTAATTGTGATATTACCTGAAAATATTATGTAAATACATTCTTGAAAATAGATGTTTATTTCAGAAAGTGATTCGCATGTGTTTGTTGTTATGGGAACCGAATATTTGTCCTGGGGGCCGTGCCCATAAAGGCTTGTATTATGAAGTGTATCGTAATGAATTATGACGTAGCGCTTGGACCGTAAGTAATTTAACCTCATCGCAACCGGCCTTAGCAACAAGACTGTGTGTGAATGTCAACTTACGATCCATGTAAACAAAGTTCGTAAGTACCACTTACTAGCTAAGGAGTGCAAAAATAATATAATAGCATTGTTCTCTAATCCGAAAATCTGCACCAACAAAGAACAGGGACTCTTGTAGTCGCGTGGATTTCCCCAGTGTTGCCGCTATCATTCACCTCTTCTCAAGTGAAGTAAACGTGCTGTGGCAACATTGTACTGGAGTGCAGGCAATTATGAATACGCCTAATTACCTTTCTATTCACTGATTGACAGGTCGAAGAAGATTAGGGTGGCAGCAGGTAGAGGCAGTTCTTGGAAAAAAAGTCTTTAAGAAGTGGCATCTACAATATAAAAGTGGCTCATTGCGAGAGTGCCCATTCAGTTTTCTAAGTCTCTTTGAATACCAGGTCATCCCCGATGTAAGAGTTTGTGGAATGGCTCAAAGCTGCCCACCAGAGATTTTGTATTAAAAAATCTGATGTGATACACTCACACAACTTTATCTACCCTGATGCATGGGCAAAACAACAACCTAATCAGTAGTTTCAGCCTGATGTAGGCCTAAGGAGGTATAATTCGATCGGTAAGACCTGAGCCAAACACGCGCAGATAGCTTATCGTCCGCCGGTAGAATTGGAGTAAGAGGAGAAGAGAATGCATATACAGTACTATTCATTACAAACTATACAGTTCATAATGCCCCGTAACTATTGAAAACAAAAATAAAGCGAATAAAGTAGTCTATTTATTTTTTTAGTTATTAAATATTATTTAAGTAATGGTATATAACTCACAGAATATCGTTGTTGGGTCTTCACTATTGAATGCTGTGAGGCTAACTAAGATGTTTTTACACGGTCTGTACAGTATGAACTAGCAAAGAACATCACGTGCTATGAAGGTCAGGCAGGTCTAGATTTAGATTACGTCATCGTAGACGACTGCGCAGTCGTTTTTTTTGGCTCAGGTCTTACCGATCGAGTTATAACACTGTCCGTGTACAAAACGATGGCTGGCTTATAACTACCCTTGAGAGAACTTTTATGAAAACTTTTTAAAATGAAACTTATAAGGATTTCAAGTACAGAACTTTAACAAAATTTGATAGAGCCGTTTTCGAAAAAGTCTCTAATTATTTTCATGTATAGTAGTAGTAGTAGTAGTAGTAGTAGTAGTAGTAGTAGTAGTAAGTATTCTGCCTTCCGGCAGGTTTTCAAACTTGGTACGCGAATTTTGTTTTCCAAAACTGTCTATCCTCTGCTTCCTCCTTCAGCATCCAATATTTCCGCTTTTCCCTTAAATCGTCCAACAGCTGAATTCTTCTTCTTCCAAGTCTAGTTGTACCCTCCAATCTTCCTTCTACGACATCATGTAATAAGCAGTTCCTTCTGAGAATGTGCCCAAGCCAGTTTGCTTTCCTCTGACGAATTGTGTGTATGATTGACTTCTTCTCACCCACTCTACTCATCATGGGAAATCAAGAATTAGAGAACGTGAACCAGTTCAAATACTTAGGAAGTGTACTGACGAAAGATGCCTATTGCACCAAGGAGATAAGATCAAGAATTGCCATGGCCAAGAAAGCATTTATGAAGAAGAGAACTCTGCTAACTAGTAGTCTGAACCTAGAGCTACGTAAAAACCTGGTGAAGTGTTATATTTGGAGTATTGCTTTGTATGGATCAGAGACATGGACTTTGAGGAAATTAGAGAAGAAATATTTAGAAAGTTTTGAAATGTGGTGCTGGAGACAGATAGAAAATATAAAGTGGATGGACATGGTGACAAACGAAGAGGTTCTGAGTAGAGTGGGTGTAAAGTAGCTGTAATAGTAAAAGTTACATCCACAGAAGACACTACGGAAATAGTTGTTTGCTTAACCAGTGCAGAAAGGGGAATATAAAGTAAGTTTCACTTCCTCTGCCCGTATCACGGGTACTATAGGTAGTGGAAGTAAGTTATTGTTTTCGACCCCCAAATTCGAAGTTGATTTTTTACCTTAAATACACGTTTTGAGGCCCTGAATCCAAAAATTTTACTTTCTAAAACAAGTTTATATATATATATATATATAGACCCTATATATATATATATGTGTGTGTGTGTGTGTGTGTTTGTATGTGTGTGTAAACAGTCTAGCTCCAAAACGGAAAATCGTATGAAAACAAAATTTTGTATTTCGGTCAGGTACCTTCTGACAATATGACACGAAGATTGGCGACAAGTTTCTCTTATTTTGAAGGCGAATTTACATGAATAAATTTTCGTTTTTTTTAGATTTTCTCGAAAACGGCTCCAAAGATTTTTTTTAAGTTTCCCGCATGGGTTGCTTACACTAAGATCTAAAACTATTATTTGAAATATTTTTTTATGAAAACTTATCTGAAGGGTAGTTATAAGCCATCACTCTGAAGACGTGTTCTTTACAATATGGCCTCTTCTTCTATATCAGAATGTGAAGTGAGAAAAATGTATTGGCTATGCTTAAAGTAAAGAAAGTTACATTAATCAGATTTTATTTGGGTTGTGTATCCTTCGGGGATGCGATGTGTTGTGGTAACGACATTCTCTTCATTTTTATAACCAATTTACATGAAGAGAATGCCATAGTATTATACTAAGATGCTAACTTTTATTTGGGCAGAGGAAGTTATGTGAATTTCACATCAAATTTTTTAAATACACTATGTTATATTCCTAATGTTTAGAATCTACATGAAGGTCATGCCAAAGTGATTTGTATCGTACATACCCTTTAGTAGCTGCTAGTCTCTGAGAATGAAGATGTCAAAATAATGTTTTACACTCTTTGTTTTGGCGGTAACTTATATACCCTATCATTTCGTACTGCAGAAAAACGCTTCAATTTCGTGGTCACAGGACAATGCACATGGAGGCTGCTTCAGGGGGTATTCGATAAAAAAAAAAATGTGCAGAGTTAGACCAGGCGGCGGCTTCTGACACATTCGAGAGGTCGCATTTTCAAATCCTGAAGCTTCCAAACCAGACAGGTTCTTTAACCTTCAAAATTTAAAAATTATTTTTGCACGACGTAACTAATTAGTGGTAGCCTACTTACGAATATTGTAGCCGTGGATCGTAACTTGGCATTCCCGCACGCAATCTGGTTGCTATGAAAACAAAAAGAAATCTCCGTGCGGTAAAAATTACAAAAAGTAAGTAAAACCATCTACTCTTATACAATTCAACGGCCCTAAATAGCGTGCTTGCTCGCCCGCTTCGTGAGACATCGGGTATACTCGGCGATGTTCGTCTCTCGCAGTCTAAACTTTCATGACGACTACAAAATTAGGAAGGAAAACAGTTTCTTTATTATATAAGGCCTAAGTGAAATGAACACAATGAACAAATATTCTAATTTTATTTTTACTTACAATTTTCATAGCTCTGAACCACAAACATTTTTAATAATCTACCAGTGTAATTTTCTTAAAAATCCTGGAGTCAATGAATAATGGCGGGCGAAGCCGGGGGCAACAGCTGTAAAATATTGATGGTTTTATCTCTTGAAATATCGCTGATAATAATAATCCAAACAAACCATTCCTTCCCTTGAAACATTATAATATTATAATTTCTGAATTGATAAAATAAAATTCACATCATATTCATGTCAATAAACAGCTGAGAAACAATACGTATTATGTGTTCACAGGTTCTTTGGAACTGCATAATCGATTCTGATATAGTTTTCCCAGGGGGCGCTTTCACGTCGTGGAATGTACTCTAAAGCAGGAATTTTAGCTGTTTCATTAATTATTAATGGCTTAGTTTATGAATGATTCGCGTGCAAGTGTTAATAAATATAATGCTTTAATAATTATTACACTCTTAATTTTTAATTTTTTAAAGAATTATCGTGGCGAAGCCACGGGCACCTCCTAGTCATAATATAAGCTAAGGCCCCCCAGTTTGTGGCGACTTTAACAGGACAAATATTCGGTCCCCATAACAACCAACATATGCGAATCACTTTCTGAAATATAACATCTATCTTCAATAGTGTATAAACATAATATTTTCAGCTAATATCTCAATTAATATAAATAAATTGATATAAATAATCATTGTGCAAAAAATTTCATGCAATACTCGTTTCGTAAGCGCACAATGGATCTCGGAAATTGACTCTTTTATTCGATCCGTATGCACCTCCCTACCTTGGAAAATCCAACGGGGTATAATCGCTTCGCTCAATTCGTTAACAGTTGACATCAAAGACCTCGGATACCTAGCCAACAACGCTAACCACCAGACCATGGAGGTAGTCAGTATAAGATCGTAGTATTACATTTTCAGGCTTTGCTACAATGTGGAACTACACCTTTTCAACCTCAATTTCGGAAAAAGTAATTTCAATTTCGGAAAAAGTAACTTCAATTTCGGAAAAGGTAATTTCAATTTCGGAAATAGTAATCTTTATTTCGAAACAGTGTTAAAATAAACACAGAGGCCTAAATTAAATTAATGGTTATTAAAATTAAATCTTCCTAACAGGATAATGATTGCTAATATAACAATATTCTATGAACTACACAGAATTAACACTCTCTCTTCAGCTTCCCAGTGGAATGTCCTTTACATCAGAATACTGTTTTATATATAAATGAAGTTAATGATTAATAAAGCAAAGCAAATCTGCAGTCCACATAGAATACATAAAGCAATAACTGTTCACTGAAATATATAGAATTTAAGTAGACTCTTTTTTTCCATACTTCAGGAATAATTTTCAACTTTGATTAGAAATTTAATCATAATTTTATTTCAGTACAGCATTAACGAATCATTTACTTTCTCGTAACTCTACGGTAGCTCTCAGTTGTTTCATGCCATAAAAATGAAAATTAGGCTATGACATTATTACGTAAAGTATAGGCCCTATGTAAGAGGGCCTTGGTAATTTTTAAGTTCTAAAATAATTGAAAGCTACTGTTTCCAATGGTTACGAGTAAACAAGTAATTCGACTTAAGATTACTTTCACAAATTAAAGGCAAGTTCTTTTCTGAAATATGGAAAGAAGAGCAGGGGCTATTCGTCACCAGAGAGGTAATTACCAAAAGGTAACAGACGAGTGTCGTGACCGAATTTTGAAGGAAGCAGAAAATGGTGGAGATTGGAAATTAGTGGCTGCGGCGAATGGTGTTAAATATAAAACTGCACATGACTGGCTGAGAAAAGGTTGTATCCCTCGAAAAGAGCGAGGAGGTAAGCGCCATTATAATTTGACTGCAGACGATATAGATTATATAATTGCATTAATTGAAGAAAATTCTCAGATCACTTTAAAAGTTATCTGTGAACGTCTGAGACACGAAAGACATATCACAATATCGAAGCAGACCGTGTCTAAATATCTTGATGGACGTTTAATTTCATATAAGCAAGTACGTCTCCTTCCTGAAGGAGTAAATTCTGTCGAGAACAAGTTGAAAAGAAGAACATACGTAGAAAAAGTTCTTGAATATGTAGGCCAACAAAAACACTTGATTTTCATCGACGAAACAAATTTCAACCTGTATTGTAGAAGAAGCATGGGACGTTCCCGGCGTGGAGATCGAGCTATTGTGAAGGTACCAAATAGCAAAGGACCAAATCTTCATATAGCAGGCTGTATTTCTTCAACCGCCTTTGAGTTTTGGCAACGGAAACGAGGTGCATTTAAAATGGAAGATTTCTGCAGGTTTTTGAGGCATTGTCTGAGAATTGTAGCAAATAATGGACACAACATGCAAGACATCATCGTTGTTATAGATAATGCACCAGCTCATTCCCGCTGCGAAGAAATATTGCGGCAAGATGAATTTCTGGGGGTTGAAATTTGTCGATTAGCCCCTTACAGTTGCATGCTGAATCCGATAGAACACATTTGGAGTACCATGAAGTCAGCCATCAAGCAGCGTCTCAGAGAGACCACAGACATCCTATTGAGGGGGGATCCAGCTGGTGTACTAACTCAGAAAGAATTCAGACTTCAACACTTGGAGAGGACTGTTGATTCTGCAATACAGATTATCACCCCTCAAATGTGTCAACCATGTGCAGAAACATTATCCTGCTGCTATGCGTATGGACGATATGCCTCTGGGAAACTGAAAGTGTTAAATTCTATGTAACTATTCATTTAAGTTACGCCTATGTGTTTATTTGAACATTGTACCAAAATAAACTACTATTTCCGAAATTGAAGTTACTTTTTCCGAAATTGAAATTACCTTTTCCGAAATTGAGATTACTTTTTCCGAAATTGAAATTACCTTTTCCGAATTTGAAATTACTTTTTCCGAAATTGAAATTACTTTTTCCGAAATTGAGGTTGAAATGGTGTAGACATATGTACAAAAAAAAAGTGTGCGTGGAACGCCACGCGATAGAAGTGAAACTTGTTTTAATTTCTGAATTTTTTCAATTCTGGATTATTGGATTTTTTTAAATTTTGGATTGTTGGACTTTTTAATATTGGGTTTTTCGACTTTTTAATTTTGGATTTTAATTTTGGATTTTCGATTTTTTAATTTAGATTTTTTATTATTAAATTTTGGATTTTTATTTTGTATTTTTTAATTTTTAATTTTTTTAATTTTAATTTTTTAATTTTAATTTTTTAATTTTTAAATTTTAGATATTTGGATTTTGTAATTTTGGATTTTTTATTTTTTAAATTTTGGATTTTTGGTCTTTTTAATTTTGAATCTTTGTATTTTTTAATTTTGGAATTTTTGATCTTTTAATTTTAGTTTTTTTAAATTTTGGATCTTTGAATTTTCAATTTTGGAGTTTTATGATCTTTTAATTTTTGATTTTTTAAATTTTAGATCTTTGAATTTTTTATTTTTTTATTTTCGATTTTTTAATTTTTAATTTTTTGATTTCTTAAACTTTGGATAAGATTAATCATTGAGTTGATTGTTTTCTGTGCAGTCCGTTCCGTTAAACCTCACTAATTTCGTGACGAATTCCTTTCCGATTTTGAGCGTTACACTAATTTCGGGACGATTTTCAGCGTTACACAAGCTCTCGATCTACCTCTACCGCGGCTAAAGAAGTTTCACTTCAAAAACTTGAGATTTTGAGAACTCTGAAGCGTGAGAAGTAATTTCTGACCTGACTGTACGCGGGGTGGACCGGAAGAAAACAAAATGACCCTTCCAAATGAATGCAAGAGTGATACATGTTCCACGAATGTTCAGTAAGAAAACGCGTTTCCACCATTTTGTATTTCCTTATGGCTTTGGCTTACAATTTTAAAATAACTTACATCCAAATCATTGGACTAGGCATTACCAAAAAAAAAAGTCTGATGTAGGCCTAAACACATAATTTACTCTGCCCAAATAAAAATCTTGCTTCAACATTCTCTTCATGTAGATTGGTTGGAAAAATGAAGAGAATGTCGTTACCACATCGCATCCCCGAAGGATACACAACCCAAATAAAATCTTATGAATGCACTCTCGTAACTTTCTTTATCCTAAGCATGGCCAACAATACATCTTTCTCACTTCACATTCTGCTATAGAATAAGAGGCCGTGAAAGAGCGCGTATTCATTAGTTTCAAACCTGATGCAAAGCTTTATTGTTCAACAGGCAAGACTGAGTTTCTATAAACAGTGAGTGGCTTATAACTACCCTTCAGATAATTACCACATACCAAGTTAAGCCCGGAAAGTAACGCGGTCAACATTCAAACAAGCCACTCATTCTCTTAAAAATGTACCGTATATAATTTCTGAGAATATTATACTGAAAAAAATTAATGCAATTCAGTTATCATGACAACAGTGTATTGTTTACAGTGTTCACATAGGGCTTTGGGAACTACATAATACTGGGCTTTAACAAATTCTGATGCTATCGATGTAACATTGGTGAAAATAATGCACAATGTGATGTAGTCACATAGGCCTAACTTTCTCTACCCTAGACGAGGAGAATATCATTTTTTTAATTAATAATTTGATGTAGAATAAGAGGTCGTATTGCAGGGACAGCTTAATCCAGTTGTCTCAGCCTGCCGGAGTGCCAATGAAGTCGGTAAAAAATCCTATCCACTGATATGTTCATCATAGCTGTAGGCTTTGTATTTGTTGAGGAATATGGATGTTGATCATAGGCCCTAAGCACGTAAAAGGAGACAAAATAGGATGGAACATTTTTAGTCCTCTGCGCGCAGTATGTCCCAGGCTTTGGGGGAGTAAAGTACGAAAGTGGTATTGAATTTCGTTTTAATTTCATCCCCGGGGACCGAAACGGTTTGGTAACTTGGACAATACCATACAATTTTATGTTTCGGAATTTATGTTTCTTTTATTTCAACTCCTACCAGGCTTGGTGTGTAGAAGCAACGGAGTGCAAAATTCTACATCCTACATTCAATTCCTCTGGAAACAACAACCATGTGCATAGCATAATAAGAAGTCGCAATGAGTCAACTAACATAAATACTATAGCGAACCGCACAGTAAACACTTGAAGTAATTATTACAAACAAACACATAAACAATATTTCATTATATCAGAGGAATGTGGTGTTGAATACAACTCAAGACAGAAATGAAGATGGCGCATCAAATACGCCGAAATGCACATTCTTTTTAAATAGTGACGCATCTTGATTCCACGCACAAGTAACCAGCTTTCAGCTTCATAATTGTGACCTTTATATTTGAGAACAATATTTTATAAAAATCTGTGTTATAAATGCTGATTTTGAGTGGACCCAGTTAAGTTTTATGTTAAGGGTTGAGGCGGAACTTTATTAAAATAATTAATAAAATATTTAATAATTATTACAACTGTCAATAAAAAAAAAATGAATGCTCTAATACAACATCTTAAGAGAATCTATTCAACTCGAGTTGGATTTATTAAAACTATTCCATGAATAAAATGTAAAGGACTATACAAATAATAATTACTTTCGTGCTTTCTTATATAAAAACAAAACTAACAGCTGCGGCATCACGGCTTATTATGAATCAACCATCCATGAATCGATTCGAGTCACCATGTTGTGACCAGGGCTACTAATGGTGCATATAAGACATAGTTAACCTAATACAGGTAAGCTAACAGCAGAACAGAATAAAAGCACATGAACTGGCTTGCATCAAATCGAAATTGTGTTTCTAATCAATGTAGGCCTACATTTCTATTATTTCAATGTTGTATAAAATTATCTGCTTTAGTGCCGCTTAATGACATCTTGTGGTGTATTAATTACTGCACATTGATGCTTACGTGTCCAGTAACGAGCTGACCATTTTATCGGATAAAATCCCATCCTCGTACTAATAGCAAGTATTTTATAAGATAAACGATTGTGATTGGTCTACACCTTTTCAACCTCAATTTCGGAAAAAGTAATTTCAATTTCGGAAAAAGTAATTTCAATTTCGGAAAAAGTAATTTCAAATTCGGAAAAAGTAATTTCAATTTCGGAAAAAGTAATCTCAATTTCGGAAAAAGTAACTTCAATTTCGGAAATACGAGGGCTATTTTTTTAAACATTCGATGGGGCATAAAATGAAAACCACAGTGAAAATCCAAACTGTTTTATTTGGAACATTTAGGTACACCTTCCAGCTACTTCTCTACATAATCTCACTCCGATTGAGTAATTTGTCCTAGCGTGGTACCAACTTTACTATACCCTCTTCATAGCCCTCGTATTTCCGAAATTGAAGTTACTTTTTCCGAATTTGAAATTACCTTTTCCGAAATTGAAATTACTTTTTCCGAAATTGGAATTACTTTTTCCAAAAAATTGAAATTACTTTTTCCGAAATTGAGGTTGAAAAGGTGTAGATCCGAGGAATTTCAAAACGTTATTGGTCAATATTACTCAGTATGAGTGGAATAGTCGGTTAAAAGTTTTGGTACTTTTTCGCAAATCTTCGGCTACTGCAAAAACCATTTAAATTCTGCCTCAAAGCGATCCAGATAGTTGGAGGTCGGATAATTGTAGTATTATCTTCTTTAACAGAAAATTTAGCCCATAATGAATTCGGCGAATAGCGCCTAGAAGGCCTAAGTTCCTCCAAAGTCCACACGCTCCTCTTACGCAGCGGGCCCGGGTTCGAATCCTGGTCGGGACAAGTTACCTAGGTGGGTTTTTCTGGGGTTTTACCTCATCTGTCGGGTAACTTTAGGCCCTTGTGGTTCTCAGACATCATCTGGCCGTCATTATCATCTTCATCCCATCCTCGCCTTTTTAGAGTGAGTGTGTGTGTGAATGGTGTGTCTCGTCCTATGATGTGTTCTTCTTGTCTCGGAGGTGGCCCCGGCATTGGGCTGAAAATTCATCCGGGGAGGCCCTCCATGTCCTTGTCTGGTCAAAAAAGTATGTATGTGATCCATAGATAATCCCTCTCCCGATAGGTCGCGGCCCTGTAAGGCCCGGGCGGCTTGGGTCGCTTAAATCCTAAACGGGAGAGGCGAAACTAAGACAAAAGAAAGAAAGAAGTAGAAAGTTCCTCCAAGTTCTTCCAAGTTCCAGAAGACAGGTTCTTTAATACTATCCACAATTTTTCATATATCCACCGCACATATGAATCATATTCCTTACAGTTAGACGTCTTAGCCCTTTACGAGCTGCGAATTTTATGGCTGTACGCGGCAGATTCTCCTTAAAATTAAAAAATGTTGTAAATTATGAAAGGTTTCCTAAAAGATATGCAATACTGCATAACACCAAACCTTGTTTTGAAGATAATATTCACAGCTGGAGTAAGTAGGAGATGATGGAAAAATGTCCGTGGGATTTAGTTACCAGAACAGAGGATAAGGGATATTCCACTAAGTTATAACTTATTCCAAGAACTAATCATCAAATAACAATATTAGAATAGCCGGTAAATCGTTCGAAGAAGAGGAGAAATTCAAATAAGTTATCTGAGAGCAATAATTACAGATACAAATAATATTAAAGCAGAAGTTAAGTGTAGACTCAAATCAAGAATTGTCTCTTTTCATGCAGTTCAGAAACTCTTATCTTCTCGTCTTCTGTCAAGAAATCTAACAATAAAAATTTATAAGACAATTATCTGCCGGTTGTATTATATGGATGTGAGACATGGTCGCTTACTCTTCGGGAAGAACATAATCTGAGTGTGTTCGAAAACAGGGGGCTTAGGAAAATATTTGGGCCCAAGAGGGATGAAAACTACATAACGACGAGCTTCATAACCTGAACTCGTCACCGGATATAGGCCTAGTAAGGGTAATTAAATCACGGAGGGTGAAATGGCCTGGACATGGGGGAGGAAAGACTTATCTCAAAAGTATTCAATGGGAGACCCGAAGTGAAAAGATCAAGTGGAAGACCTATAGACGTAGGTGGGAGGACAATGTTAGGATAGATTTAAGGGAAGTAGAATTTGCGAGGGATGGTTGGATGGAGTTAGCACAGAATAGGGTTGAATGGCGGGCTCAGGTAAGCGCGGCAATGAACCTTCGGGTCCCATAAAATAGATAACATTCTTTTAACATGCTTAGGAATTGTCTATAGCCATTGAGTAAGTAAGTAAGTAATCATCAAAGGAAAAAAGTAATCTATTGGATCTGTTTTTCTATTTGGTTGGTATTGTAAATGGGGATGGGCCTGCATCTGAATCTATGATCTATATTCTATGCAGTCGAGTTTGCTAAGCCTGCAATTACCATGGCACTGTCACTTGTGTCGTTGTTGCTCTTAGTAGAGTCATCTGGCATAAATTCGTCCTCACCATTACTAAAGTCACTAATATGTTTCGTTTTACACAGACTCTATTAAAGAGTTAAGTTTTTCGTCACTTAGCAACCTCTTAGATGCCATTTCATTACCAAAACAGTCGAAAGAAAGAGGTAAGAAAAATTTACCGCTGCCCTTCAAGATAATTTATATTTCCCTGACTGATACAAACCACGAAGAAATCACGTGATGAAGGGGATTCACAGGAGGAAGTGTGTGTGAAAGAGACTTTCCATGACATCTAGTGTCAATTTTGTGCATTCCATCGCCAGAGAAGCAGAATTTCTGAATTTAATATATTAAATTCCGGGCTAACACAGAAGACATTGCATTTAATATATTAAATTTTGTGTGCAAAAGGTTAATTTTTATGGCTAGTACGCAATTTCTCTATGGCTACCATTGCCTTTTTAATTACTTCCCGAGGCAAATCTTTATATTCAGTATATTATCTATTGAATGTCTACACAACACTCAGTACACCTACATATACAGGGTGTTAATGAGTAACACCGAAATATTTTCCCTGTGTATTGAGGGGACATAGACAAGCAACTTTTATTAAGAGATTTCTGTTCTATAACGTATGCTAGAGGGCATTAAAGTAATTACAATTTGGTGCTCATAAGTCAATAATGAAACGAAATAGGGTTAAACTTTTTATTAAATTGACTTCATGCCTTCTTAGTGATAGATAAAAACCTGATTCTTAATCATTTGTCAACAGCTATATCATAATTTAGAGTTTCCATAATCTGCAAAATTGACAGACTAATCACATGACTGGCCACCACTGCATTAGATTTTTATTCATAACTCCAACGAAGTTAATTTGTTATGAATTTTTTTTGAAATATTAGAAGTCAGTGGCGGCCTTGCATTGGGAGATTTTATGCTGTAAGAGGAAAAATTGAATCCGTAGACTAAAAGTCTCCTAATAAAAGTTGGTTGTCGATGTCCCCTCTATACACAGGTAAAATATTTCGGTGTTATTAATTAACACTCTGTTATTATTCTATTTTTGGCATTTTGTAGCCTATTATTATGTATGATATCTATTGTATTTGTCTTTTGTAGATTAATTTTAATGTATTTTCTATTTATCCTGGTTGAGTGGAAGATAAGGCCCTATGGCCTTAACTCTGCCAGGCAAAATAAAACATTATTATTATTATTATTATTATTATTATTATTATTATTATTATTATTATTATTATTATTATTAGGCCTATAAATAAAAACATATTTTCTCCATTTAAAATGATATTAAAAATACGGGAAAATGGTCTTCAATCTCCGTATCAAATTCCTGGAACATTGCTAACAGAAATATAATATTTTGTCCTCATATGATTTTTATTTCTCGAAAACAGACACTCAAACATGTATCTGAAAATGACATTTTTTTTTTTAAATTCAGGGGACTTCAAACAGAGTAGGCTATGCCTACTTAAGTTCAATACGTGGCATCGAATTTCGGAGTGGAACAATACTTCATCTACATGTATTACCCAATTCTGGTACAGTGAACGCCACTTAATGTAATTGCGGATAATGTTATCAGTCGGGTAATTTATCACTTTTATGAAGTCCTGTACGTATACGTAAAATGCTGTTTATTGTGATCAAATATTCGGTTTATGTTATCACATTTTCCTTTTTTAGGCTTTATCTCCAAGTACTGTACGTCATTCAAAATTTCGTTTTTAAGGGATTCGTTTCTAACTCAAATGTATTGTGTTGTACTGGAGGTACCAATACAATTGAGTTGCCCAGTGGAAAAGAGGCACATGCCACATATCGGCCAATTTTGAGTTTTTGTTACGATTAAGTAGCTCATGAAATCTTGTGTCGGTTCCGATAACTATTTGCATGGTGGCATGTGCCTACTCTTCAACAAGGAGTATAACAAAATCTCTGATTTCTGAATGCTAGAAATAGCTAATCGAAAATAGGCACATGCCACACCTGATCGTCTTTTATCTCTTGTGGTTGAAGTCCCCTTTTCCGATAGGTTCTAAGAAGTACTCTAAGAAGTGATGGCACTATGGAGAGGATTGAAGTTGAGGACATCAATGAGGATTTAAACGATAATGTTATGCAAAATGTAATAGTATATAGGCCTAAGGGATTATTCTTTCAATAATGTAAGATATTAATGTAGTTAAGCATGGAATATGTATTTAGAAGTTTTCATTTTCATTTTCACAGTTCCTATGAGTTGCATTATTTGGGGTTTATATCACTATTTTATTTCTATAATTTCCTTTCCTTGTGATTAAAAACACTTAATATTAAGAATATTTCACATAATATTTGATAACATATCCATTATTCCACCTAATTCATGATCCAGTTAAAAAAATTATAAGAAGGTGTCAACATTCCACAAAAAACTGACTTTCAGAAATATCTCTTTTCTGTAAAAATGTTGTTCTGTGGCATGTGCCTCTGTTCCACTGGGCAACTCAATTATCAGCTCACAAGATGGCCAGTTCGACGGGGTGGCATTACCTATCTTTCTCTTTTAAGCAATAAAACATGTTTCACCCCATAGTTAAGCTGCAGCTTTTGATTAATGAAGATAGCAGTGTTGACATGTAGTAAAGGCTAGTGTAAAATGAAAATACTTGAATAGAGAGGCTTAGATGTTTTGCTAAGCATTGTTCACTTATGTCAGTAGGTCTATAAGATACCAAAAACACTCGTAACTGAGTATGGAGTATTGGTTAACGGACTCCTAAAGGAAAGTAAACACAATTAAAAACTTTGTTACTGGTTGAAAAAAATAGTTGCTTGCAGTATTAGCCTATGAGTGATTCAATGATTCACAGTTATGTATTATTTTATGAATAAATATTTTTAATTATGTTTTGTAGTGTGTTATATATGAATAAATAACCTTCATTTAATTCCTTCAGCTACTGTTATCAATCGGTTAATACTATCAGATTAGCTGCGTCCCGAAGTTATCTCAATAAGCGGCGTGCACTGTACAAATTGGCTATACAGGCTATGCACTTCGTGCTACGCGCCCAGCCCAGCATCGGCTGCTCTTGCGTCCATGTTACACGCATGGGAACTCACGACCTTGTCTCGGTCACTTCCGGAATTCCAGCCAGCACTGTGACTACAATACTTGTAATTCCCAGAAACTAGGGGACCTCAAGGGTTACAACACTGTCTGTGACCTCTGTATTTTTAGGGGTCTTCTGTTGGTTTTAGCCCAAATTTAGGAATATTGGCCTTACATAACAGCCTAGGTCTCAATTCATTGAACAAGTGTCCGGTTTTAGGGAACTTTAAAAACAAAAGGTAACCGCGCGAGATGACCGAGTTGGTATCGTTTTGGACTCGCATTCGGGAGGTCCAAAATTCAAATCCCGTGGCCGGCCAATTTGACATGGGTTTTTTCATAGTTTCCCCAGTCGTAAAACCAATTGCCGAACTGGATATTTACATACCATGAATCATACAGGTACTCGGATGGCTTTGCATTAGGCCTACATGAAATCTGAAAAAATCAGAAGTTCGATTCACTGATTCAGTTGTTTTGGCAGTGAACGCGGGATTTTTCATATTATCGAGTTCATCTTTAGTATGCAGAACAAATAGAGCTTTATGAAGTGAGACTTAATAAAGTACGACTTTAAAGAAGACTATGAATACGAAAAACATAGCCTATAAGTCGACTTGTCCAATAAGCTCAGCTTCATTAACTCGTTCTTAAGTCGCCGACTATGAATACCGGCCTAAGAGAATTTACATCGCTATGGTAACCGCGATGCTCGGTTGCCTGGACACCCCTGCAAGACATGGCCGCCTGTGACTGAAACTGTCGGTTATCTGGCACTTGGGTCCATTCAAGCTGATATACAATTAAAATTAATGACGGTAAAATATCTAAACGAAGATGTAAATCCCTACACAAAAGTTTTCAAACTTTGGATAATAGAAAAGTTCAGTAACTCACCATTGTGCCTCCTGTATCCTGAAACCGACCACACATATCTGCAAGAAAACAAAAATTCAATCAGAAATCATGTAAATCATCTGAATTCCTTCCTCAGCACATTCAAGTAAAGAAGTACCAAGTTCTACGGCAATCCGCAGTGCTATTACTATGGCAAGGCATTTAATGACAATAAAATAGTGAAAAAAATGCCAAATAAAAATGTATTTATGCCCTAACATTAGTTAGTAAAAAAATTATAAAATTTAAAATAAATGAATAATAACTAGACCTGGGATTTTAGGCTCTAAAAAATTAGTTTTAGGCACCTGAAACAGGCTTTTAAAACAAGTAAATAGGCTTTTTAAAAAGAAAATAGGCACTTAAAATATGCTTTAAAAATGTGTAAATAGATAGAAAATAGAATTTAAAATGTTACAATATGCACTTAAATTGTAAAATGGTCTATTTTTATTGCAAGAAAAGTGGTATCCCTATTCTTAACAGAATTAACTGCAAAATTAGACATTACGAACTATATTCACTTAAACAGATATTCTTTCACTGGTGACTTGACACAGTAGGGTAAATCCGGGTGAGATGGCCATGCTTTTTTAAATGCTCAATAACTCGAAGGATTTTCATGATAATTCGTGTGCAAAATGTTCAATTAGGTCCTTGGATGTCCACATTCTCATAACATATGGTTTTATGGAGAAAAAAAGTAATTTAGGGTGAGAAATCCCAACATTTAAAAAAATGGTACGTTGGCCATCTCACCCGAGGTGTCAGGGGGAGATTGCCATAGGACATAGGGACAGTTGGCTGCACCATTTTCAAAGCTAGAAAGTACAGGTAACAAGTAGAAAGACTATACAGCTTACTTATATAAATATATACAAACAAAATAAACTTAAGTGCCAAAATAAGTTATCTTAACGTAAAAATAAACATATTTTCGAAAACAGAATCAATTCTGAGTAATTGAAAAGTTCTGATGCATTTCTGAAAAGATAACTAAACTCTACTGCATGCCACTACATCCGTTGGAGGGGAAAGGCATACCACCTAACCTATACATCATTTATCTCCATCTTTCAACTTCGGTAGTTGATGACAGGATCGAGAGCACCTATTATGGAGCCTCCTTTGGCATAAATACATGAGTCCAATCCACTTTTTAAGCATATAAATAATTTTGAAAATTAATTTAATAATTTATTTAATTAGGGGTACACTGTCAAAGTCGTTTTTATTTGCATACATCTTTCTGGATTTTCGAAATTGTTTCATTAAGGTTAATATGTTCGTTTATGTAATTTCCATAGCAATAAAAATAAATAAGTAATTGAGAATCGATGGAAATTAGTATTAAGTGAAAATTTTTTCATTTCGTGTTAGAAAAAATCAGAAGATCTTGAAAATATGGCTCTAAAGTTGGTGGCCAACTCTCCCGGAAAAAAGTGGGCCATCTATCCTATTTGTAAAGGTGAAATGGCCATAGTCAGTAGTTAAAAATGGAAAAGGTTAGAACAGAACACGTAATACAGGTGAAATATATAAGGTTCGCTCACCTCACACAGTATGTATCGTTTAACTGTTAGTAATAATGTCGGACTTCTGCTTATTTCATTCAATATACAAAAAATAAATGGACAGTTAGAAAACAATAATGTTAAATCAATCGCGAATTTCTAAATATAAACAGCGCAGGTGTTCAACAATCGACTCTTAGTATCAAAAGCTTGCCGCCTACCAAGTTACGTTCAAATATGTTTATCGGCCTTGAAATCAGAGCGATTGGTCGTCTCCCCCGCGTGGCCGTCTCTCCCGGAATTACCCTAGTCCTTCCCCTTAATCCTCCCCAGCCCTCGTCAGTCAGCATTCTTTTAGCGACAATTGTTCGGAATAATCAAGTTTTTGTGAAAACTCCACCTCTGCTTTTCTGCTTTTCATTGAGGGGTGTCCATTATAAGATTGAAAAAATTACAGAAGTTTAATTTTATTTTAAATGTACAAAATAGGCATTTTAGACACTAAAATAGTAAGATAGGCTCTAAAGGCCCAAATATGCATTTTAGGGCACTATAAAACTCTATAAATGAAAGTGATTTATCATGAAACATCCACATATTTAAACATTTTTATGTTGTTTCATAAGGAACAAAATAGGCATTTACCTTCAAATCCCAGGTCTAATAATAACACAGCCCAACAAAATCATCAAATGCCTTACCCTAGTAATCAGAAACTTTAAAACACTAAATCATATAAGAGACATTAGCCAGAAACTTTATTGACTGGGAGACCCGGAAAAAGACCACTTGGAAGACCTAGATGTAGGTGGGAGGACAATATTTGGATGAATTTAATGGAAGTAGGAATAGTGAGGGATGATTTGATGGAGTTAGCACAGAATAGGGTTGAATGGCGGGCTCGAATTCCATAAAATATATAATATTTCTTTAACTTGGTTAGGAAGTGTCTATTGCCGTTGAGTAACTAAGTAAATATAACCGAAAAAGGCCTATTAAGGGAGTTTTCATAAAGACTTTTTTAATTTTTTTTTTTTTTAGTTATGAAGAAATGGCTCTAATGATTTTAATAAGAATATCAATTTCAAAATATCTAACTTATATGAAGCTAATAAAATGGCTATATCCGTTTTTCTGTAAAAATGATTTGGGGGCTACTTTTATCGTTCAATTTTTCCAAGCTATCTCCACTACTGTAGACGATGAATGATTTTTTTTTTTAGCAGTATAAGATTGTAGAAGAAGTCAGGCCTACAATGAACATTTTTTTGTTAAATACATTTCTATGCATAGCCTAATGAATAGGTATCAAGATAAAAACTAAATAACTATGATTTAAATCCAGAATCTCAGAACATGCATTAATTAAACTAAACTAAACTCCGTGGCGCTGCATCCCTGGAGGGATTTGGCCTACCACCCGATCGCTGCGTCATCTACCAGAGGCAGATGGCAGGATTGGGGGCTTGTGGTCAGCACGCCGACACCCACGGCCGTTAATGGTGGTTTCCATGACCGGAGCCGCTACTTCTCTATCAATTAGCTCCTCAATTTGAATCACGAGGCTGAGTGCACCCCTACCAGACCTCCCTACCTCAGAAAAATCCGAGGAGGCACTGGGGGATCGAACCCGGGCCGACGGATCTGTAGTCAGCGACGCTAACCACAAGGCCACGCCGGCGGTCGCATTAATTAAAATATTAATGATAAGTCATACTTTCGTGTCCCATAGTAACAAAAAAACTGTAAATACCGGTATTGTGGGTGCCACTACTTAAAAACTCTTTTTCCAAGAACTGTCTCTACCTGCTGCCACCCTAATCCTCTTCGACCTGTCAATCAGTGAATAGAAAGGTAATTAGGCGTATTCACACTTGTCTGCAGTTCAGTACAATGTTCCCAAATACGTACCACAGCATGTTTACTTCACTTGAGAAGTAGTGAATGACAGCGGCAACACTGGGAAATCCACGCGACTTTGTCGGTATCGGTGCAGATTTTCGGAACAAGGAACAATACTAATTGTAGAAAGATGATGGTTTGGGACAAGGTCTTCTTAAAATGGCACCAACAATACTTACTGTTGCGAAACGCAGTTAACTTTAATCGTAATGAAGACAATAGATGGCCGAGGAAAGAGTTTAAACCGAGTATCAGTCAAAAAGACGTCACCGAACAATAGAAACAGATGCAAACGAAGGAATTATTACAAGAGCCTACTGGTAAACCTAAACACGTGATATGACCATGATAATGTATGGCCATGCAACTAATGTGAAAGATATTCTGCTAACACAGAAAAAGGCTATCAGAATCATATCGAAAGCAGAGTACTACACACCTTGAAGACCTTTATTCATTGACTATAAAATTTTAACTGTATATAACCTATATATTTTTGAGGCACTGATGTATATAAGAAAAAACCACGATGATTTTATATTAAGGAGTAATATTCACTCTTATGAAACAAGATGTGTTAAACAATTTTATGTACCGTTTGTCAGACTAAGCAAGACTCAATCTTATTATAAGCAATTAAGTTTTAAACTTTATGACAAAGTTCCTGTCAAGTATCGAAACCTAGATATTAAGAATTTTAAATTTAAAATATTTGAATGGCTTATGAATAATCCAGTTTGCAGTTTTGACGAGTATTTTAATATAAACAATGCCTGACAAAGAAAAGCCTCATTCCAAGGAAGTTTGAACTTGGCAATGCCTATTGCATTTTAAATATTTAATGTCAATAAAATTATCTATCAATCTATCTATCTAAGGAGGTTGTATATTAACTTTTGAATGGCACATACGGTTTCTTTCGTGAACTTAAAAACCTTAACAAGTATATCTGAGAAAATTTGTGCAATATATTTTGCACCGTATATTTAGGAGAATAAAAGTTTTTTTTATTATTATTTTTATCATCCATTGGTCATTTAGAGGCTTTCAAAAAGGACCCATGCCAACAACACAAACTTTCATAAAATTTTAAATATACAATAGCAATTTCTCAGGCAAATTATAAATCTGTGTCGGACCGCATGGGAAACAATTTCCACAACGAATAGGGTTATAGTTTATTTCTTATACCTTATTCTGTTAACTTTATGTATTTCATTTTTTTCTTTTTTTTCCGTTATTTTATTTTTAGGCCTATTGTATATTGTATATTGTATTTTATACGATACATTAGGCCTATCCATTTAAAGGTTAAATTTTCCTCATCATTTATACCCTTAGCAACCAGGGAAGGCGGTTGAGGCCAGGTAGATTCCTTCACCCGCATGGACCCTCACATTTACAAGGGCAGGAGATTTAGGACCAACCGTAATTTCCTCCCCGTGAGTCACCTAGTCTACTTCAATCAATCAATCTCAGATTTTTTAAATATGTCATTTTATCTTAAAATGTTTGTTATATATCAATTTTACACATAATTACAAGAAAAATGACACCAAACAATGTATAATTTACTTTAATAGGAACATTTCTAACAAATACATAAATAAAAGTTACGAGAAAACTGCTTTCAAGTCCTATGTTCCTATTAAAGTAAATTATACATTGTTTGGTGTCATTTTTCTTGTAATTATGTGTAGAATTGATATATAACGAACATTTTAAGATAAAATGACATATTAAAAAAAATCCAAGATTGATTGATTGAAATAGACTAGGTGACTCATGGGGAGGAAATTACGGTTGGTCCTAAATCTCCTGCCCTTGTAAATGTGAGGGTCCATGCGGGTGAAGGAATCTACCTGGCCTCAACCGCCTTCCCTGGTTGCTAAGGGTATAGCCCATTATGAGCGATGCCCACGGTAGGCTTACTGTATATGAGTACAAAATAAATGACAAATCGTTAGAAAAACAAACAAAAAAATAATTGTCTACTAAGCAATTTAGTCTAGGTGGGTGATCTCCGATTTTTCGCCGTTTGAGAGAGGCCTTAGTAAATTCTAACTGTTTTGCAAATGAATTTATTCTGGGGCATCGAACGAATTTTAACACCATCGCAGTAGTGGAAGAAATATCCATAGGCCTTCCCAATCTTCTTAATACAAAATGCTTATTTTTAAAATATTTTGCATAGGCCTTTTGGAATAAGGGAAACATCAGGGCTTTAAGTCTGAAGATAAAATAGCTTATGTGATAGGTAATTTGTATGTACAATCGAGAGAAATGCAGAAAGTCTTTTCGATGCCTGTATGAATGATGGAATTAAAATTAATACAGAAAAAATTAAGTAACTTATATGGTAGTGAAACGTCAAAATAATGTTGTAAAAAAATATTAGAATAGCCGGTAAATCGTTGGAACAAGTGGAGAAATTCAAATATCTAGTAACAATAATTACAGACACAAATATATTAAGGCAGAAGTATAGACTAAAATCGGGAAATAGTTGTTTTTATGCAGTTCAGAAACTTATTTTCTCCTCTTCTGTCTAGAAAACAAAAATAAAAATTTATATGACAATTATCCTGCCGGTTGTATTATATGCATGTGAGACATGGCCCCTTACGTAGGCCTAATCTGAGAGTGTTCGAAAACTGGGGGCTTAGGAAAATATTTGGACCTAAGAGAGATGAAAATGAGGACTAAAGAAAACTGCATAACGACGAGTTTCATGAAATGTAATCTTTACCAGATATAGTAAGGGTAATTAAATCACGGAGGAAGAAATGGGCTGGACATGGGGGATGAAAGACATATCTAAAAAAATATTGACTGGGAGACCCGAAGGGAAAATACCACTTGGAAGACCTAGACGTAGGTGGGAGGACAATGTTAGGATAGATTTAAGGGAAGTAGGATTTGTGAGGGATGGTTGGATGGAGTTAGCACAGAATAGGGTTGAATGGTGGGCTCAGGTAAGCGCGGCAATGAACCTTCGGGTTCCATAAAATAGATAATGTTCCTTTAGCTTGCTGAGGAATTGTCTCTTGCCATTGAGTAAGCAAGTAAGTAATTTTTATGTTATTTTAGTGGCACTTACCCTGTGATTAAGTCGTCAGGTGGAGTCTGCAAGTGGCAACTGACACTGCAGACAATTTGGCACTGACGGAGGGCGGGTAGAAGTGTAGGGGGACAGGGTGAGTCCTGTGCGACCTCCAGACGGAGATGGATGGTCCAGACAGGGAAACGCATCAATTGACCTCTGCCATCACTTCTTGACGTATTGCAACTCTTTGGAAATTTAAATGGGTCATAGCCTACACTTTGCGGAATACTATAATAATAATAATAATAATAATAATAATAATAATAATAATAATAATAATAATAATAATAACAATAACAATAATATAGGGCTGTACCGATTAATCGATTAATCGGCTCGATTAATCGATTAAACATTTAATCGTCGATCAATTACATTTTCCGATTAATCGGTTTAGTCGAATTCTGAAAAACATTTTACGAGAAATGGGTCAAATGACCAAACTCAGCTCTCTCGCTTCTCCGGCCTTGGCACATCATGGGTCATTCAGCCTATTGGATCCAAAAATTCCCGTTATTCAGAAACCTGAAGGGTAGTTTAGTTAACAAACTCATGTGTCTCAAGTCTTGGCTGAAAAAGTAACCGGAAATGTAAGATTTGTATATAATTTTTCACTAGTTAACTAATAATGGTATTCATTAATTCAGGATTTCTTCTGATTATCTGTAGTGTAGTAGTTATTAAACGTGTAAAACAATATTAAATGCACACTTTGGTTTCGTTTAAAATACCGACATGTTTGTCGATTAATCAGTCGATTAATCGATTAAAGTCAAGCGTTAACTTGATTAGAATTTTTAATCGATTTTCAGCCCTAATGATATACTATAATAATAAAAGTATTGTTGATGCCATTTTAAGAAGGCCTCGTCCCAAACCATCGTCCACCAATAAAAGAATATAATAGAATTGTTTCCAAATCCGAAAATGTGCACCGACAAAGAACAGGTCCTCTTGTAGTCGCGTGGATTTCCCCAGTGTTGCCGCTGTCTTTCGCCATCCAACCATCCCTCGCAAATCCGACTTCCCTTAAATCTTTCCTAATATTGTCCTCCCACCAACGTCTTGGTCTTTTCCCTTCGGGTCTCCCAGTCAATATTTTAGGTAGATTTCGAAGAAAAATCTACCTATTGCAATGGATACCATGTCATGATTTTCGAAAAATTCTTTCAAATCTTTACGTTTCATGCTCCCCTAAGTACGAAACCACCGCCCGTTCAAAAAAAAAAAAATTGTGATATTTATACATATATAAGTTATATATATATTTACACGCTAGCGGTCGTAATTTTGAAGATATTTGAACCAAATTTTAATATGTTATTTCTAGGCCCAATAGTTCGGACAAGTTCGTTAATGAGCAAAATTGGCCCAAGGGGGTGGTCGGGGGAGGGGGTTGAAATTTTAAAACATTTTTATCTCGGCCCCTATGAAGTATAGAGGGAAACTATGCTTGAATAAATTAGAGTAGGCTACTCCCTATGGAGTTCACAATGACACCAACGATTCGGGGGTTTTAGGGGTACGAGTGGGGGTAGGGGTGGGGAGATGGAAATTAGAAATTTTTGAAACCACGTTTTGTGGGGTATCATTGAAAAGCTCTTGATGAGTACTCTACAAATCAATAACTAGTTTCTCGATAGCTCTCATTTAAGGCGAGATTTGAATGTTTGAAAAAGTGCTCTTTCCTCTTTTTTGCAATTATTATTGCGGGTTTGTCATGTCAAGGCTAAAGAAGAAGAGTGCTACGCAGAGACAGTAAATTAAACCAAAAGCACTTTGAAATCTACCCCAGCCTGTAGGCTTGCCTAAAAGGATTTTTTGAGATATGTCTTTCCTCCCCATGCGTGCATCATGTCCAGCCCATTTCATCCTCCGTGATTTAATTACCCTTTTATATCTGCTGAAGAGTACAGGTCATGAAGCTCGTCGTTATGCAGTTTTCTCCAGTCCCCGTTTTAATCTCTCTTAGGTCCAAACATTTTCTTAAGCCCCCTGTTTTCGAACACCCTCAGATTATGTTCTTCCCGAAGAGAAATAAATAGTTTTCATGTCTTATGCTCCATCCCTGGTATCATATCCCCTCAGCACAAATATTACTGTCGCATTGAATTGTTGGATCCGCGGGCCTTGGTGTGGGTAACACCACAGCATTCTCTTTGTGCCGAAATATTCGCAGCGAGCGGCGGACAGTGGAACTAGGGGCGCTGGTATCGACCCTTCTTGCCCGTCAATACTCGACACAGACAGACACACAGTCCAAATTCACCGTGTTCCTGAATTCCAAGGATGGAACTTCATGTAGGACCTTGCAAATATTCCATTGAGCCCTAGGGATATTAAGTAACAGGGAACCTCGAATACTCGTTAATGTGGACTGGGATTACCTCGGATGAGTTTATCTTTTTTATTCATGTTAATAAACCTGATAAAAATGTCCTGCCTTATTTCATATGAAGATAAATTTAGGTAAACTGATGTAACAAAGTGCCAGAATGCTTTTGTTCAACCAGTGATAATTGCAATTATGATATGCAGAAAATAAGTTATTTTTGTTACCGATTTCCGAGGTAAGCTCTAGATCGATTCATTAAGCAGGGCTTTCGGAAGAACAAATGTCTACTTTGATAAGCATATGTGAAGGGATATGTGGGTAGTGTTACTTGTCAAATCTACCTGTATTGCAACTTCCAAAGCCTTATATGAACACTGTAAAAAAATTTGTTGTCATGAGAACTGATTTGCATTTGAGAAATATTATAGGATAAAAATTCCTCCGATACTGGGAGTTGAACCCAGGCCCTTTGGCGCCAATGCTCTACCAACTGAGCTAAGCCGGCTAATTGAACTAATGTTGGGTTCAAGTCCCAGTGTCGGAGGAATTTTTCTCCTATAATATGTCTCATGTAATGTCCAACAGAGACAATAATCAGTGGTTCATGAATGCTTATATATCTATGATTTGCATTTGTTAAATTCTTTCTAATATATCACCATAAAATAAGCACTAAATTGGTCTTTACTCCGGTACCGGTCAACCGATTTGATCCAAAATCTATAGGCTTCTTCCCATGGACGTTAAAAATGCCTACACCAAGTATCATGACAGACAGACGTACAGACTTTTTCCCGTCCACCACACAATCTCATAAAGTACCATTCTGGCACTTAATAACATAAAGAAAATTATGTTAGACCTATATTACTGACTGAAATTATAGAATCACAATTATATCATTTTTTCTAACCACAAGGAAGAGTAATCGTATTAGGAGTACCACCAGCTGTTTCCGCGTGGAGTGAAGATAAGTTCGTGTAGCCTAATCAGCCAGTTTATTTACATATTTGTGCCGAGGTCAACAACTGCCCTATGCTCCACAGCTTTACTTTCCCTCTTACTGAAGGATTTCAGGAATGGTGAGGACTGCATAACAATTACCCGCAGGTAATGGAACTAAACCCGGTTCATTTATTCACCAGGTGAATCTCTGGTAAGTAGCCAAACCTGCGTTAGAGAATGTATAAACTAATAATTTAATGATAAAATTATAGGAGAAAAATTCCTCTGACACCTTGATTCGAACCCAGGACCTTTGCCTATCCGTGCCACTGCTCTACGAACTGAGCTAAGCCCGAGTTCACTTCACTGCGCCAGATGGAACCTCTCTCCTATGACTGATTGCCCTTATTGGTGTACCTCACTGACAGACAAGTTATGTCATAGGCCTATGCAGTACTGTGAAGCACACTAATTAGTTATTTTTGTGACCTTGTTTCCACTGCATCAGAAATGCAATGAAATGCACAGTTTCGGAGATATGTTAATATTTTTTTCAAATGAATAGCTAATCTATACACAAAAGCCTATTTAGTATCGTCATTCACATGAGATATTAATCACAGTTCACCATAACAAGTGCAGTACCTTAACTTACAACACTTCCCCGTTAGAAATGAGACATACAGACATTTGTTCAAAGTCCTGTGTCATTCACTTCCAAAACTACCTGTGATCACTGCCACTGCTGTCATGTGAACTGTGATTTGGATTTGATAATCTCTATATATATAAAAGGCTTTGTCCTGACTGACTGACTGAATGAATGACTGACTGACTGATTGACTGAATGACAGGAATCAACGTACAGTCTAAACTATAACAGGTAGAGACTTGGAATTTTGACAGTACCTTCGTTTCATAATGTAGGTGCTCACTAAGAAAGGATTTTGAAAAATTCTGATTCTAAATGCCAAAAATTAAATGTTTTTGAAAATACTTAATCCCTTTTTACATAGAATTATCCATTCCAAATCACAGAAAATATTGTTGCCAAATGGTATCAGGTGGGCTTGGAAAAAACAAATGAAATGCACTTTTGACAAATAAGAGAAGTTATCAAAATAATTCATGTTATAAATAAATATTACAGAATGAAATCCACTAAAATAATGGAATCACATAACTTTCTCTACCCTGGACGTAGAGAAAACAAAACGAGGTATGGTAATGTGTATATTATTATGGTATATCGCAGGTTTTTGGAAAGAAAAGTATGAAAGTGATAATGCTTTCTGTTTAATTTCATCCCCAAAACGGCTTTATGGTAACTTAAGAGTGGGAAATTTCCCGCCTCGATATTACAATTTTATGTTACAGGAATTTCTGTTTCTTCTTATTTAAACCTAATTTCCAATTACAAAATACAAAACCCGGGCGACGCCGGGTCTTTTAAGCTAGTTTTGTATTAAAAAAAAAGGATTAAGTATTCTGAAAAACATTTTATTTTTGGCATTTAAAATCAAATTTTTTCAAAATCCTTTCTTAGTGAGCACCTACATTATGAAACGAACGTACTGTCAAAATTCTCAGTCTCTACCTATTCTAGTTCAAGCTCTTTGTATATAGAGATAGAGTAACGATATTATAAATTTGACGGGAGTAGATCCACAAAATAAAAACCTTATACCGTAAAGTTGTGGGAATATGAATTGAAAACAGGACATCGTGATCGAAGAAACCACATTAGTGGTTGGTCCATGAGGAAGGGGGGGGGGCTATTCTAGTCGTGTCCACCACCTGTCATACGGTAGTCAGGGAATTCATTCACCTGTTACACCGGGGAAACAATGGGCGTGTGAAGAAGGGTTCACAGCAGGATGTGCTCAAATGTAAGAGTTTTTGCACTTCCCTTTTTTCTTTGGTATAACTTAGTCATGTAATTATTATTAAATAGACCGCTGACTTCGGGAGAATCAGCCTTATTTCTGTCCGCATGTACAGAGTCTATTAGTATGATAGACTATGATAGTATGATAGACTAGTCTATTAGTAATTCGTAGTCTATTAGTATGAGGGTGGATCGAAAAGTATCGCACAATATTTTTTTTACAAAAAGTTTAATAGGTAAGTTACCGCAACCTTGGGCAAAAAAGCCAGCACGATACTAACTGCGCCACCCAGGGCGACTGTGTACCCTGAAAACCCCATAAAATGATGATGATGTAGAATGGGACCCACTTTTTAAAGCCTTTTTTCCAAAAACTTCTCCTACCTGCTGACACCCTAATCCTCTTCGACCTGTCAATCAGTGAATAGAAAGGCAATTATGCGTATACACACTTGTCTGCAGTCCAATACAATGTTGCCAAATACGTACTACAGCATTTACTTTACTTAAGAAGTAGTGAATGGCAGCGGCAATACTGGGGAAATCCACGCGACTACCAGAGCACATGTTCTCTGTCGGTGTCGAAGTCGGTGCAAATTTTCGGATTAGGGAACAATGCTATTATATTCTTTTGTAGATCGACGGTGGTTTGGGACGAGGGCTTCTTAAAGAAGCACCTACTGTAAAAATAATACTTCGGTAATGAAATATTCAGGAATCAATTTGCTTGAATGTCGGCTGCGGTGGTCTAGAGGTAGCCTGCCCGCCTCTAAATCCGAAGCGAAGGTCGCGGGATCAAACCCGGCCGAAGTCGATGGGCTTTTCAGGATGTAAAAATCCTGGGCACGGAGTCCTCCGGGAGGGACTTAAAGCTGAGGGGCCCGTGTCGTAGATTTACGGCACGTAAAAGAACTCCAAGCCTAAAATAGAGCCTCTGGTCAAAATTTCTCGGCCCTTTCACGTCCAAATAATATCTAAGTTTCAAGAGGGGGATTAAGGGGCGATGGGCTTACCACCTGTCCCTCTGCCCTCTCTAGGAAAATAAGAGCAACAAAATTCACATCGGCAAACAGAAAAGTGGAGGCCCTTCTCCCCAACATGGGGGCATAGGATTTAGAGATAGAGAGAGAGAGAGTTAGAGAGAGTTAGAGAGAGAGACTTAGAGCGAGTTAGAGAGAGAGAGAGAGAGAGAGAGAGTTAGATAGAGAGAGTTAGAGAGAGAGTTAAAGAGAGTTAGAGAGAGCGTTAGAGAGAGAGAGAGAATATTTGCTTGAATAATAATTAAAAGTCACATTTTGTAAGTTTTTCATCGTTAAAAGCCCATTAACTCTGAGCGGTCAGCCAGACCTCACGTATGACCATGGTTAAGAAAGCAGATTGCAGACAGGTTAAAGAGTGAGGCAATGCTCGCCGCATCGGGTTCCTGGTTGAATGACAGATCTCTTCTCCTCTTCAGTCGTCGTGAGCACGGTCATGGACTCGGCAGAAATCGGCCGTCTCCGCCAGCGCTCGGCAAGGAGGAACCCTTGGGTCGGTTTTCAAGGGCGCAAGGGTATCCAGACTGCAGACGCCAGGTTGCCATATCGCCAAACAATAACAATTGTTTAATGTCATCACAATTTTCGGCATTCCCCACATGCTGGAAACACATTGCGTGTCTGGATCACAGTCTTAGTACGATGGTTCGGGTTAGAGTCCAGACTGGTCTAATTACTCAGCAAGTCATGGGCCCTGTTTCATAGAACTTTTACACACATATTATTAGCAAATGCATAATAATATTAGTTATTATTATTAGTCTATTATTTTATTATTTTAAATATTTTACTGTACGCTGACGATGTTGTTATAATACAAGAAACAGAAGATGATTTACAACAGCGTTTCTCAACCTTTTTGAACCTGAGGACCTCAAAAATGTCTAAAAAATTGTACGGACCCCTAATTTTACATCCCACTTTTAAAAGAAGGGCTATATTCTTAATATTTGGGGTATTAATTGTAGGTCATTATAACGAAATATGTGAAAAAATGTACTTCTTTACTTTCCACTTGCTTTATGATATTTTTAATTATGTCTGCGGACCATCTGCACCATCTTCGCGGACCACCGGGTGGCCCGCGGACCATAGGTTGAGAAACACTGATTTACAACGTTCAATATATCACCTTAATCAAATATGTAAAAATTATAATATTGAAATATCAAGAGAGGAGACAAAAATAATGGCAAACTGGGGGGAAAATACCAATATGGTCGAAAATAGTCGTTGATGACAAAAGTACTTGTGAAATCAGTAACAATAAGGACAAAGATATAGACACAAACTTAATGGGATTTCAAACAATTTGTGGAACAATACACAATGCTTTAAAGAATAAAACAAGGCCCGAACAGGGCCGTAGCTAGGCGGTGGCGAGATGGGCCCCCGCCAAGGGCGCAGGTACAGAGAGGGCGCAAAATTAACCATGGAAAATCCCGCCTTTTTTTAGATTAGTGCAATTTATGAAGCAATAAAAATTCCATGTTAATGGAAGAAATCTTTCAGGTCATTAAAAATAACTGCACGTGAACTATCTGTAGTATTATGCCGGTTGTCTACAAACAAAAAGCAGTCATGCAACGTTCTTTAATTAACACGTTTTTTATTGACAGAGTAGGCCTATAACATAAATCATGAACAGTAGGGAATTATATAATGACAATAAAAATTAAAATGTAGGTCTACGTTATTATTGCGAAGAAAGTGGTTCAACTATTCGAAAAAAAAAATACTTTTACCTATATTAATGTTGTGTATAAAATATTACCACCTATTCCCTCGTATAAAATCTTTTTGTTAAAAAATGAGCTCATAGCTATGTCAAAAGTAAAATTTTATATTTGTCAATATTATAAAACATAGGCCTAGTTAAAATTTATGTCTGTCAATTTTGTAAAATAATTTTCGTGTATTGGACAATATATTTCGGCTATTCAGCCATCTTCAAGTCCTTTTCTTTCACGAAATGATCTTACTCTGTTGGTTAATCCATTACAACAGGTGTTGTAATGTTGTAATGTTGTAATGTATTAACCAACAGTGTAAGATCACCTGCTGAAAGAAAAGGATCTGAAATTTTAACTATGATTTATAATATTGACAAATATAAAATTTTAAATTTTGACAAAGCTATGAGCTGATTTTATACGAGGGAATAGGTGGTAATATTTTATACACAACATACAAATCCCTCGTAGGAGACAAATAACATGAAATTTATCAACTATATTAATGTTACATTTTAGTTCAGGCCTATTATGTAATTTACTTTTGATACTAGATTTTATTATTTAATCCTTTTTTAAGTAGTTCAGTCGTCTGAAAATAAGGTTTTAGTACCTTGAAAGTCCAACACTTGGTTCTCTTTCAAATTGAAGTTTAGGTTTTCTTTGATAATAACAGTGTTTTTATATTAAAATAACAAACAATTTACAGAAATTAAAAAAAAAAACTGTTCAGACCCCCCAGTATTGGAGGCGCAGATTTGTCAAACTCGCCAAGGACGCAGAAGGACCTTGCTACGGCCCTGGACCCGAAAACAAGGATGAAATTCTATAAAACTATGACAATTGCTACGCTAATATATGGATGTGAAAGCTGGGTACCTATAGTATACAGGGAACAATTAGCAGAATTCAAAGTTGTGAAATGAGATTTTTGAGGAAAACGAAAGGATGTACAAGAGAAGATAGAATTAAGAATGAAGAAATAAGAAAGGAATTAGAAGTAGAAGCGGAAAACTCAAGAATGGACAGGTACAGAACAAGATGGTTGGAACTTATTGGAAGAATGGAGGATACCAGGCTGCCAAAATTAGCTTTCCAGTATGTACCTAAAGGAAAGAGAGACGTGGGAAGGCCGAGAAAGAGATGGAAGGAGACAATGTGAAGACGGAACAGGCAGTAGCCTAAACCATGAAATGAAGAAGATGAAGAAGAAGAAGATTATTAGTCTTCTGTTTCATAAGAATATTTTCTAATAATATTAGTTATGAGTTCATGACTCTAAATTATTAGTAAATATTGCTAATATTATTAGTAAACTGATTCATAGACTGCAGAACTAATAAAATTTACTGATAATATTAGGTGTTTTTCTATAAGTGTTTTGGACCAATAACTTATTCCCAAACCCATGTAATTCAGATTTCGTGATCTTAAATTTGTGGAAAATGAATCACTCCGATTTAATTATCAATTTAGAAAAAGCTTAACTTACATACGATACCAAAGGAATTTTTGTTATAACAAGTTTATAGGATTTGAGGTTAGATTTTAGTACATAAGCCTACTGCAATCTTGAATAAGTGCCTAGCATATTTATTCATTTCTTAGAGCTAGTTATTATGAAGATATAACTTATGTAGGCCGTGCTGCTTTGAAATAGTATTGACAAAAAGACTAAGAAGGGAAAAATCACAAACAACAATCCAGACATAACCTCCAAATCAATCAGCTGACTAATGAACTAATAATATTAGTGAAGAGATTTTATGAGTAGTGTTCATATCTCTATGAAACAAGATTTTGTTAACTAATAAATAATATTATAAGTTCTAATATTATTAGCCTGTTTCATAAACTCATATTATTAGCATATCTAGGCTATAGTACAGTAATACACAATCCTTCATGTTATGACGATTTTTTTCCCTAAAACTGCTACTTACACTGTTTTACCCATTCTCCTTAGACCTGGCAATCAACTTCCTCAGTTCCAGGAATTAATTACCCTATTCAGCTACAGTACAAAGACGTTCGCCGTCGTGTGGAACCGATACCAATGCATAATGACTTCCAATTGTGTAGTGATTAGAATTGTCCACAGTAAATATTTCAATTCAGAAAAGAAATAGCCGCACTATTAAGAGAGACTACCTCAAAACCTGTACATAATCAGTAGAGATTAGGAAACAATGCTATTGTATTCATTCGTAGAAAAATGATGGTATGAGAGGAAGTCGTTTTAACGTGGGATCCAGTATAGCCTATTAGTTATCATTACTACTTTTCTTTTTCATCATAATAATATTGGCTAATACTATGAGTTAATGGTCCTAAATTATTAGTAAATACCCAGCGAGGTGGCCGAGATGGTAGCTTCTTGGACTCGCATTCGGGAGGTCCCAGGTTTAAATCGCGGGGCTGGCCAATTTTACTTGGGTTTTTCATGGTTTCCCCAGACGAAAAGGAAAATGCCGAATTGGATATTTACATACCACGAATCATCCCGTATCATATCCATTTAGATTAATATCAATTGAAATTTACTCCACAAAATACACCGATAATAGAAATAATTGACAATCAATAGTTGCATGGTCTACCCTACTGTATGGACACAAGTCCCGAACTCCTGATATGCTCTCGTAGCTAAAAGGAGTATAAACACAGTTGAATTTAAAAAAAGTTAATGTTGCTAATATATTATTACATGGAATTCACATAGTATGGCCTACTATGAATCAACCATCCATGAATCGATTCGACTTAACATATTGTGACCAGTGCTACCAATGGTGCATATAATACATAGTTTATTATAGTTCATATACATAAACTAATATAAAATAAAAATAATAAGCTAAAGAGTAGCATATTCTTATATTCAAAATGAAAAGATGTCTATAGCAAAAAGTAGTTCTATGGAGATGGAATAGATTGCATATTTCCAAAGACAGACCAACCTAACAATACCGTTAAAGCCATAAAACAAAGCAGAGACAAAAGGCCTTGATCATTGTACGGAGCTGCAATATGTGAATGAGTCGGTAGATCAATACCCGAGCGCCCTGTTCAATGGCACGAGTTCAAACCCCGACCATACAACTCCCGCCAATCCCGTCTGTGGCGGGAATCCGGAAAGACTGCCAACGCAACAGCTGTTCATAGATGCAGCAAAACTACTCGAGTATTGCATTATCAACAGCACTCATATATAACTTTCTCTGCCCAAATAAAAGTGTGTCTCTTAGTATAATATATATATATTTTTTTGCTTATTTCTATGACCTAAAACATAGGATATATGCATGCATTTATGACCTAAAAAACATTAAAATATGACCAATAAAATTTAAAATATGACCTTACCACTTACACAATGTGTATATATTTTTTAAGTTTCATTATAATTCATTTTATTAAAATATATTATTTATATTATATTATAATATATTATTTAAAATATCTGTAAATACTCAAAAAGTATCATTATAATGCAAAATTTACAAAATGTGACATCAAACTTCAAAATTTCTTTAATATGCACACAAATATGCAAAAAATATTTCCTAAATATGCATATTCATACTAAATATGCTACAATAGTTGAAACTGTCCTAAATATGCAGTTATATGCACAATAAAAGCCGTTCCATTTTCACCAAGATGCTTGGAATCGGGTTTAAATTAGTCGAAAACCTGAAATAATGCAAAGGGGAAAAATATGACATGTCATAGAAATCCGCCCCTATTTATGACATTCTCTTCATGTAAATTAGTTATAAAATTAAAAGAAAGTCGTTAATACTTTTCGGATCGCATCCCTGAAGGATTCACAACTAAATAATATCTGGTTAATGCACTCACGTAACTTTCTTTACTCTAGGCATGGCCAACAATACATATTTCTCACTTCACATTCTGATATAGGCCGTGATAAGAGGCCGTGAAAGAGCGAGTATTCAGTTGTTTGAATTTATGCAAAGCTTTATTATTCACTAGGCAAGACTGAGATTCTACAGACAGTGGGTGGCTTATAACTACCCATCAAATATGTTTCAAATAATTTTTCGAAAAAAATGTTTCAAATAAAACTTTCAGCTCTTATTATAAGCAACCTATGTGCAAAATTTAAAGAAAATCGTCAGTGCAGTTTTCGAGAAACTTGCGAAAGACAAAATTTTAATTATGTAAAAATTCCTTTAAAATAACTTCCATTAGATAATTTTTGTGTTCGAAAAAAATGTTTCAAATAAGAGTTTTAGCTCCTTGTATAAGCATCCCATGTACAAGATTTAAACAAAATCGTTAGAGTCGTTATCGAGAAAATCGCAAAAAAAAACGAAGTTTTCTTCGTGTAAAGTCCTCTTAAAATTAAAATAATAAAAAAAAAACAGTCGCCAATTTTCTTGTCACATCTTCAGATGATAGGCCTACTCAACCCAAATACAAAATTTTGTTTTCATACATATTTTTTTTCGTTTTGTAGCTTTGCTATTCAGACACGTACAAATATGTTTCTGAATAATAGTATTTTTGGATCCAGGGATCCTCAAAACATGTGTTTGTTAAAAACTCAACTTTGAATTCGGGGTCGGAGTCCTCTATAAACAGGGTGTTAATGAATAACACCGAAATATTTTACCTGTGTATAGAGGGGACATAGACAAGCAATTTTTATTAGGAAATTTTTGCTCTATGGATTCAATATTTCCTGTTACACTATAAAATCTCCCAGGGCATGGCCCCCACTGACTTCTAACATTTTATAACACTGTAGTTAGTAGATATGAATAAAAAGAAGACTAATGCAGTGGCGACCAGTCATGTAATTAGTCTGTAAATTTTGCAGATTATGGAAACACTAAATTATGATATAGCTAGCTGTTGACGAATGGTTAAGAGTCAGATTTTTATTGATCACTAGGAAGGCATGAAGTCAATTTAATAAACATTTTAACCGTATTCGCGTAATTATTGATTTATGAGCACCAAATTATAATGACTTTAATGCCCTGTTCCATACACATTTTACGTCATAGAAAAAAAATCTAATAAAAGTTGCTTGTCTAAGTCCCCTCTATATACAGGTAAAATATCTCGGTGTTATTTATTAACACCCTGTATAGTACCTATGGTAGGGGCAGAAGAAGTAAAAAGCTTGTTGAACTCAGATATTATAAACATGCAATTCTATGCCCTGAAGGTGCAAATATGCTCTATCATTGCAAATATGCTGAAATATGCACAGTGATCTCAGACAACAAGAAATGAATACTAGGCCTCTAAGGTGAAGGCAAGAACTGAAAAAAAAAAACTGAAGATGGCATATCACATGCCGAAATGCATTTTATGAATATTCGACACTGCTGGGCTCCATCTTACAGGCAAATGGAACTCACACCAGCTTCATAAATAAGCGACTCTTTTAAAGATCATGACCGAAGTTGTTTTATTTATGAGTGCTGACGTGTGAACTGGTCCCACATAAGATAAGTTAAGGGTACACGATGTATTATTTGACAAAAATCTTTCAGCTCTAGGAATTAACTAGCAGACTTTCTGGCCCACATTACATGGATGTTTAATCACCCCTACCGGGGTTTCTGTCACATAAAAAATACATTCGTTTTGGCCTAAAATTGAGGAACATCAAAAACAAAAACTCTAAATACACGAGACTCAATTTCGCGAATTATAGATCCTTGCCGGACTGCAAAGAAAATAGTTAACACAATGATTAGGCTCGTCCCTATTACGTAAATTTGCTTGCATTCTTATTCATTAACATTATTGTAAAAATTGCGATGTTTTATTTCCAAGGTATGACAAAAAACGACAAAGCCAACTGCAATTGATTTGACAATTAAAATATATTACCGAAAATTGATGCTTCGATACCGAAAAAATCACGTTTTCTGCCAGTTTTTTACTTATAACTCGGGAACGAAAGCGAAAATTAAAAATCCGGCTTCGAGGTGCATTCGGCCACCCTTCAGTCCATCTATGTTTGAAATTTCAGATTTTTGCATGCAATAGATTTCGCTGGGCATCGCAGGCAGACAGACAGACACTTCCTCTTGTTATTATAGATTCATGACATTTATTTTTTAGTATTTATCTTTATCGTTGAAAGAATAGTAGACCTATGCAATAGATTTATGTGAGGTGCCTAAAAAGTCTAAAAATATTCGGAACGTTTCCTCGTTTCTACTAAAAAAAACTTCCCACACAAGTGTAGGCTATAACTTTCTATTTCAAATAAACCTGAGTCTCATCTTACCTCAGGGCCCTGTTTCATAAAACTTTTACATTCATATTATTAGCAAATACATAGTAATATCAGTTATTATTATTATTATTAGTCTTCTGTTTCATAAAAATATTTTCTAATAATAGTAATTATGATTTCATGGCTCTAAATTATTAGTAAATATTGCTAATATTATTAGTAAACTGTTTCATAGACTGCAGAACTAATAAAATCTACTGATAATATCTGGGGTTTTTCTATAGGCCTAAGTGTTTTTGGACCAATAATTCTTATTCTCAAACCCATGTCATTTATATTTCGTGATCTTAGAATTGTGGAAAATTAATCACTCTGATTTAATTATGAATTTAGGAAAAGCTTAGGCCTACATATGGTATCAAAGCAATTTTTGGTATAACAAGTTTTTAGGGTTTGAGGTTAGATTTTAGTACATAAGCCTACTGCTATCTTGAATAAGTGCTTGGCAGATTTATTCATTTCTTAGAGCTAGTTAGGCCTATTATTTGTTACATTTATGAAGATATTTGTAGGCTGTGCTGCTTCGAAATAGTATTGAGAAAAAGACTAAGAAGGGAAAAACACAAACAACAAACCAGACATAACCTCCAAATCAGTCAGCTGACTAATGAACTAATAATATTAGTGAAGAGATTTTATGAGTAGTGTTCATATCTCTATGAAACAAGATTTTCTTTCTTTCTTTCTTTATCTTAGTTTTACCTCTACCTTTTTGAATTTAAGCGACCCAAGCCTCCCGGGCCTTACAGGACCGCGACCTGTCGGAACAGGGATTTTCTTTGGATCACATACATACTTCCCCCCCCCCTCTAGGTAACTTTTCCCGACCAGGAATCGAACCCAGGCCCGCTGCGTAAGAGAAGCCAGATTTTGTGAACCAAGATTTTGTTAACTATTAAATAATATCATGAGTTCTAATATTATTAATAGGGATGGGTCGATACCAGATTTTCTCGATACTCGATACCGATACATGATTTTTTCCTCGATACTCGATACTTCGATACTCGATACCTTCAACATTTCCAGTTTCAATATATAGGTACATTAAAAATTAAAAATTGAAAGAAATGTGTAATACCAACTAAATTAATTAAGTGTGCATATTTAATGAGACAAAATTTAATATAATCAGTACCCTATAATTATATTTTAAACTCTACATTAAAACTAAAATTAGTTTTTTAAACAGTCCACTTACAAGTTTTTGTTAAAAAATACTAGCATTCTCACTTAATTGCAGAATTTCCGAATTACAAAAGTATCAAAAAAGTATCGAGCGAGTTTTTCTGAAGTATCGTTATATGCCGATACCATGCAAGTATCGAAAGTATCGAGGACCCATCCCTAATTATTAACTAATATTATTAGCAAGTTCTATGAAACAGGGTCCAGAAATTAATTTAATTATAGAGATTTCTTGTTAAAAATGTTGTGATCGGATACGAAGAGGCTGTCGACCTGCCGTGATGACATCAGAGTGTCCAGGAATGCGATTTCAGCAAATCAGAGCGACAGGAAGAGAAGACATGACATCATCATATAAACACAGCAAACCAATAAAAATAATCTGCAAGCATTCCTTACATTCCCACGATATCGCAAAGACTTTATAACAAGAAAAACTCGAACCCGGCCTATAGGGATAGGAATTAGAAGAATATTATAGGAGAAAAATTTCTCTGACACTGGGACTCCGTGACCTAGTCTACGACTTTCCGTGCCGCTGCTCTACCAATCGAGCTAGGCAAAGTTCGATTCACAGCGCATGAAGGAATCTCTCTCCTTTGTCTGACTGTGATTACCAGGGCCCAGATTTTGATGACATGTCACCTTTTAACTGGTACATCATGGACGTTGCCCAGAAGTGCACATATTCTGATCATGACTCCTAGATTATAAAAACGGTGATTTGAAGGGGAATTTTGGGTAATTTTTTCCTAATTTGTTTACTTTTATGTTTTTTTTAGAGCTTAATGTCAATATTTGGTCATTTTCTGGTATTTTTTTCGTTATGTCATATTTTTAAGCAATTTTTAAATATAAAGTCATTATTTTCTCATTTTATGTTGTTTCTCGCATTAGATAGAGTTGTTTTACGCATTTACTTGCATTGAATTTTATACTTACTTACTTACTCAATGGCAATAGACCAGTGATTCCCAAAGTGGGGTCCGCGGACCCCCGGGGGTCCGCAGGCGGTTTAAGAAGAAATAGGATATCTCGTAATTTTCTCAAATTAGGCCTACATATCTTCTAAAGCAGCTTCACTGTTCACATTAAGGAGTAAACTCTGTTTGTTACCATTGATAGTGTTATTTTGTATATTGAATTTAATATAAGTTATTTGAATCAAAGTAGGCCTATTTATTTAGTTTCTTTTTCAAAATCCAGAGGGTGTCCGCGAAAGTTCAATTTTTTTTCAAGGGGTCCGCGGACTGAAAAGTTTGGGAACCACTGCAATAGACGATTCCTCAGCAAGCTAGAGGAATATCTATTTTATGGAACCCGGAGGTTCATTGCCGCGCTTACCTGAGCCCGCCATTCAACCCTATTCTGTGCTAACTCTATCCAACCATCCCTCGCAAATCCTACTTCCCTTAAATCTATCCTAATATCGTTCTTCTACCTACGTCTAGGTCTTTCACGTGATCTTTTCCCTTCTGGTCTCACAGTCAATACTTTTGAGATATGTCTTACCTCTCCCATGCGCGTAATTGAATATTATGGGAACTCTAAATAAGATTAAATAAATAAATCTTGTTATAATTTTAATTTGGATACTGAAAGACGGTGTTTGCTATTTGCATTTAACCGTATAAACCAATTAACTAAATACAAGACTAAAATTGGATCAACAACATGAATGCAGAATAGACACAAATCTGATGAATAAACTAGTATTTTCATACAAATTTTTGGGTCTACCTTTTTTTAGTTTTGGGTCCTTTTTTTGTATTTTGCAGTCGTTTTATACCTGATTTTTTTAGTACCTATTTTAGGTCATCAAAATCCGGGCCCTAATGACTACCCTTGATTAGTCAACCTTACTGAAAGACATTTACGTCAAATGCAATAATCTGAAACACACCAATTAGTGTCAAACAGAGAAAATGTTCTTCCCACCCCCTACATTTTGAGTTCAGACGGCTTGGGTACTGCAGTTATTATCACGGTGGCTTTCTATGTCCAAGGTTGCAGTTTCGATCCCGTCCCAATTATGTGTTCATAAATGTGATAGGCCGACGTAAGTAATTTACTGGCATGTAAAAGAACTCCTGCGGGACAAAGTTCACAGGCCTAAGTTTACAGTACATCCCCGTCGTTAAATAATCATATAGGCCTACCAACCATCCAAGAAATTGAGTTTATTTTCAACAAATCTCTTAGGCCAAAATTAACGTTTTGGTGGGCCGCGTGTTCAATTCATTTCATTTATCTGCCCATATATAACAGGTTCACATGGCTTCACCAGGTACAAGAATTAGGCCTAAAGAAAAAAGTAATTGCACGTAATTACAAAAATACTAGATTTCTAGGTTAAATCTTATCTTCAACATTAAAAACTTACTATAAATTACAGCCTATATAGTCCATCTATTCTAACGACTATTTCACTTATATGCCACGTGTTTGAAATTGACCAATAACGTTTACCAATTCCTCGGATATAGACCAATAGATTTTCGGATCAGGGTACAATGCTATTGTATTCTTTTGTACAAAAATGGTGGTATGGGAAGAAGTAGTCTTAACATGGAATCCACTAAACTGTCACTAATAATTATTTATTTATTTTACTTATTTAACCTGGCGGAGTTAAGGGCTTAAGTCATTCTTCTCTAGCACTCATCCAGAAGTAACATTTTTGATCTCGGAATCACGACAGAGACTTGAACCCCGGACAGGGCTGTGTGTGGGCGCGCGAGCACTGAGATGTGACAGGTCGCCATGTCGTCTGGATCCAGCGCGCGGTGTTGCCAAATTCCCCGCCTTCACCTTGAGCCAGGTGGCAGCTTCATCACATGGCCTTATGGGGCCTGGTCGTCACGTCATGTTGATCAACACTACATCCAGCTCCATTTCACTTGCTTTGGTACCTTCTCGGATGTTTCTGATTGGTTGGTATAGAATATTATAGGAGAAAAATTCCTCTGACACTAGGACTTGAACCCAGGACCTTTGGCTATTCTCGCCAATGCTCTACCAACCGAGCTAAGCCAGAGTTATACTGTTCACAGCGCCAGACGGAACCTCTCTCCTATGACTAATTGCCCTAATGGCCTACCTCATTGACAGACAAGTTATGTCATATGCAGTACTGTGAAGCACACTAATTAATGATTTTTGTGACCGGGCTCCCAGTATTGTACAGTAGACCAATAAGGGAAATCAGTCCTAAGAGAGAGGTTCCATCTGCAACTGTGAAGTTAACTCTGGCTTAGCTTAGTTGGTAGAGCAGTGACGTGGATAGCCAAAGGTCCTGGGTTCAAATCCCAGAGTCAGAGGAATTTTTCTCCTATAATATTCTCTATTTTAATATGTTTAAAAAACTAATAGGCCTAGAGGGCTCCCACTGTTATTGTACAGTTAACATTCAAGATAGATAAATATATAAGCATTCATGAACCACAGATTATTGGTAGAGCATTGGCACGAATAGCCATAGGGGTCCTGGGTTCAAATCCAAGTCTCGGGAGGAATTTTTCTCCTGTAATATTCTCATGTAATGTACAACAGAGACAATAATCTGTGGTTCATGAATGCTTAACTTATATATCTGGTTGGTATAGGCCTATGGTTATTTAACGACGGGATGTACTGCAACTTAGGCCTGTGACTGTCCCGGAATTTTGTCCCACAGGTGTTATTTTACATTTCTGTTTATTTACAAGACATGGGCCTATCACATTTCTCTCTCTCGCTCTCTCGAATCCCATGTTGGGGCGAATGGGCCTCCAAGTGGAGGTTTCTGTTTACCGATGTGAATTTTGTTACGCTTATTTTCCTAGAGAGGGCAGAGGGACAGGTGGAAAGCCCATCGCCCCATAACTCCTAACTCCTCTCCGGAAACTAAGGTATTACTTGGACGTGAAAGGGCCGAGAAATTTTGTCCAGAGGCTCTAATTTAGGCTTGGAGTTCTTTTACGTGCCCTAAATCTACGACACGGGCCCCCCAGTCCCTCCCGGAGGACTCCGTGTCCAGGGTTTTTACGACCTGAAAAACCTATCGACTACGGCCGGGTTTGATCCCGCAACCTTCGGATCTAGAGGCGGGACTCGCTACCTCTAGACCACCGCAGCCGACTCCTATCACATTTATTCACATATAAATGCCATCGACCTGTTCCGGGATCGAACCCGCAACGTTGGTCACAGAAAGCCAGAACGATATTAACTGCACCACCCAGGCCGAGAGATTTTTCTGAGGTCAGGAGGTCAGGAGGTCGGAAACGGGGGGCACTCAGTACAGTGAGGACAACTGGGAAGTGGTAGTTAATTGCCGGTATTCCTTTTTGTCATTGGTTTACAGTTTTATTGTGGGTGCCACTTCTTAAAGAGATTTTTTCCAAGAACTGCCTCTACCTGCTGCCACCCTAATCCCCTTCGACCTGTCAATCAGTGATTAGAAAGGTAATTAGGCGTATTCAGACTTGTCCGCAGTCCAGTACAATGTTGCCAAATACGTACCACAGCACGTTTACTTCACTTAAGAAGTAGTGAATGACAATACTGGAGAAATCCACGCGACTACCAGAGCACATGTTCTTTGTCGGTGTCGAAGTAAGTGCAGATTTTCGGATTAGGGAACAATGCTATTATATTATTTTGTAGATAGACGATGGTTTGGGATGAGGTCTTCTTAAACTGGCACTAACATTAATTTAATATTGTACCAGCATGTTGCCATGGTAGCTTAGCCTAATTGGTAAGAGCAGCGGCACGAAGAGCCGAAGATCCGGGATCTGAACCAGGAACCCGCATGCCTATAAGCATGCCCATCAAATTGCCCCCAGGAAATATGTGCCATTTAAAAAGAAAATGAAAAGAATCTTTATTGCTACAAGACAAACTGCTATGGTGTTTAGAATAAATCTGAATTAAAATGAAACATGAACACTTGGCGGAGATTCTCAAATAAAAACGATTGTCTGTTGTCTGAAAGTAACGATTTGTACATGGAAAAGCTACTTTCTACCTCCACTGAAACATGACATAAAAATGCCGAAAATGACCCAAAAATTGCAAAATAAAGAAAAAAATCGGGTGCGTGGAACGCCACGCGACAGAAGTGAAACTAGGAGTTTTTTAATTTTTCGATTTTTTCAATTTTGGATTGTTGGACTTTTTAAGTTTTGGATTTTTGGGCTTTTTTAATTGTTGGACTTTTTAATTTTTGATTTTTGGATTTTGAATTTTTTATTTTTTTAAATTTTATTGTGTTGATTGTTTTCTGTGCAGTCCGTCATAGCCCCGCTACTTTCGTGACGAATTTGAAGAGGAAGGAGCCACGTATCAAAAGTACGTTGCAGATATTCTCAATTCGATTCCGATTCGATTCAGATTCGTAACGCAACTTTGGGTTAGCTCTCGATTTACTCCTAGCGGGCCTAAAGAAGTTCCACTTCAAAAATGCAAAAACAAATTACCCTTATTTAATCAAATATTTCATGATACACAATTGTAGATATTCGAGCTATCCTTTAACCTTCATATAAAAAAGAAACAAAACCATCAAATGCCTTGCCCTAGTAAAAAAAAGAGTCTTTACAATCTTCCTGTGTTTAGTAAAATATTCAAGGCAGACACCTCTCTCACTAGTCTAGACCACTAATAATAAAACAATCACTATACCTAGTGACATGTTAGCCTAACACAGCGGAGACTGAACAAGGTCATTGTGCTACTTAGATTACGCATAAGCTTACATAACACATTTTAACATTTATTTTGCTTAAAATTTGCTGTGTACTGGTGTCTGGAGTCTTACATCCTCTCTGTTGGGGCGAAGGGCCTCCACTTGAAGGTTTCTGTTACCTTTGTGAATTTTGTTACGCTTATTTTCCGAGAGAGGGTAAAGGAACAGGTGGCAAGCCCATCACCTCTCAACCCCCCCTCCGGAAACTAAGGTATTACTTGGACACGAAAGGGCCGAGAAATTTTGTCGAGAGGCTCTAATTTAGGCATGGAGTTCTTTTACGTGCCGTAAATCTACGACACGGGCCCCCTAGCTTAAAGTCCCTCCCGGTGGACTCCGACCCAGGATTTTTACGTCCTCAAAAACCCATCGACCGCGCCCGGATTTATCCCGCGACCTGCGGATCTGGAGGGGGCACGCTACCTCTAGAACACCGCGGCCGACTGCTGTGTCCTCTGGAGCTCTATAATGGACCAAATTTGGCCCACTGCTATATAAAGAGGACATATACTTACTGTGTCTAAAATTAACAATGGAATGAACATTGAACATTACTTACTTCATTCTTGTGTCCGACTTTAGCGTTGTGTACAAATATTTGAATAAACAGAAGTTTACTAAGGTAAAATAAAGTGCGTTAAGAAAGTGTTTTTATTCAAATATTACTTACTTACTCACTTCGACAATTCCTAAGCTAAATGAATAGGTAACTTAAATTTTTAATTTAATGCAATTTTTAGGTAGATTTCGAAGAAAAATCTACCTATTGCAATGGATACCATGTCATGATTTTCGAAAAATTCTTTCATATCTTTACGTTTCATGCTCCCCTAAGTACGAAACCACCACCCGTTCAAAAAAAAAATTTGTGATATTTATATATATAGGGTATATATATATATCTTTACACGATAGCGGCCGTAATTTTGAAGATATTTGAACCAAATTTTAATATGTCATTTCTAGGCCCAATAGTTCAGACAAGTTCGTTAATGAGCAAAATTGGCCCAAGGGGGTGGTCGGGAGGGGGTGGAAATTTTTAAAAATGTATATCTCGGCCCCTATGAAGTATAGAGGGAAACTTTGTTTGAATAAATTAGAGTACTCCCTATGGAGTTCACAGTGACACCAACGATTCGGGGGTTCGAGTGAGGGTGGGGGTGGAGGTGGGGTGGGGGATGAAAATTCGAAACTTTTGAAACCACGTCTTGTGGGGTATCGTTGAAAAGCTCTTGATGAGTACTCTACAAATCAATAGCTCTCAATAGCACATAGGGCGACACACACCATTCACACACACACACACACTCACTCCAAACAAGGCGAGGATGGGATGAAGATGATAATGACGGCCAGATGATATCTGGGGACCACAAGGGCCTAAAGTTACCCGACATTTGTCTCACAGGTGAGGGAAACCCCCGGAAAAAACCTCACCTAGGTAACTTGTCCCGACCAGGAATCGAATCCGGGCCCGCTGCGTGAGAGGATTGAACGCATCCCCTGAGCCACAGCGGTGGACTTCCAGGCCCTACTACCGACTGAGACATGACAACACTTCAACGCGCGGCTATTAACGAGTGTGTCCTTCTTGCTTTAATTAAACAACGCTTTAAAGACAGCACCGCTAAGACGATGTTAGCGAGACGATAATAGCGTGGTAGGAAAAGCCTTATTACTTCCTCTGGAAACATGTCTGTGTGTCTGTCTGTGTGGAATAGCTGTGAACAGGCTAGCTCCAGAACGGAAAGTTGTACGAAAACAAAATTTCGTATTTGGGTCAGGTACCTTCTGAAGATGTGAGGTGAAGATTGGCGACAAGTTTCTCTTATTTTTAAGGGGACTTTACATGAAGAATTTTTCGTTTTTCGCGATTTTCTCAAAAACGGCTCAAACGATTTTCTTTAAATTTTGCAATTGGGTTGCTTATGCTAAGAGCTAAAACTTTTATTTGAAACTTTTTCAAAAAAAAATCTCTGAAGGGTGGTTGTAAACTACCCACTGTTTGCGTGGTGAACAACTCACTACGCGGACATTCTCGGCCTCTTATTCTATATAAGTACGTGAAGTGAGAAAGATGTATTGTTGGCCATGCTTACAGTTAAGAAATATCTGAGGGAAATATTCGATAAATTTCGGAAGTTATTCTGAATGGCGGAAAGTTCAATGCAGTCACTTGTTTTTTCTTTTTAAATATTTTCTTTTATTCTTTCATTTTATTTTATATAGTTTGTCTATAGCCTGTGTTTTTAGTCGCAACACTCAAATGAGGGGCTATAAGGTATTTACAGCATAATTAGCGTAAAATTATGTCTTGCGATTCTGTACAAGGATAGGCCTATGTGAATACTGCTAACTTTTATTTGGGCAGAGGAAGTTATGTGACTTTCATATCAGATTTTTTTTATAGCAGAGTAAAGGAGTATGTATTCTCTCCTACAGCCAGAATAAAATGTATATCTTGTTAGAAATAGAACGTAGGCTACACAAGGTAAATGAGAAAAGTTGACATACCCATTCTAATCAATTTTAAATAGGCTAGATTATGATTTAATTTAAAGCATAATTAAAGAAACAGTAGTAATATTAAGGCTGTAGGGTGGATGTTGAAACACCTCCCAGACGAAATTCTGCGGGAGACTTGCTGGGGGTTGTTTAAAAATTCACTCTACACCCCGAATCTCTTTCCCAGTGATTTTCATGTTTTCCTACATCTCAAGAAATGACAGAGAATGAAAGAGGCAGAGATGATTGTCACACAGTGGTTCAATTGATCAAATCCCAGGCGGCAGACTTCTAGGACACAAGCATTAAAAAGTTGGTCGCACGGTATGGCAGATGTCTCAATTCTGGTGCCGAATATGTTGAAAAATATCTGAACACTTGCTGTATTTATTGCTATATATATTTCCATGAAATTGTGTTTTGTTTCTGTAAACGGTTCCAGGGAAACTTTCTTTCTGGATGTCCCTCGTATATTCCAAAAATTTTACATCGCTCACATTTTCAAAATAAAAAAAACGTTGCCATGACTTGTCCCTCGTCGCCTATATAATCACAATCCTCTAGATTCAAAACCCCCTAAACGCCATTAAAAAATAGAGGTGTTTTTTAAAGTTTAAAGCAGTGGGATAGAGGGGTTTTTGAACTTAACTCTCATTTTCAACATGGCATTATATGGTACTTTAGGGGGCTTTGAACCTAACATATAAATAAACCAATTTAAGCCATCCATACAAATCTGGTGATGTACAATAGTATATTGCGATACAAGTGCCGTAAGCGGTGCATACGGATCGAGGAAAGAGTTTGAAAAAACGAGGCGCTTGCGCCGAGTTTTTTCAATTTCCGAGATCCGTTATGCGCTTACGGCACGAGTATTGCATGCTATTTTTGTCACGATGATTATTTATATCAATTTAATTATGTTAATTGAGATATTAGCTGAAAATATTATGTATATACATTATTAAACATAGATGTTTATTTCAGAAAGTGATTCTCATGTGTTGGTTGTTATGGGGACGGAATATTTGTCCTGTTAAAGTCGCCACAAATTGGGGGGCCTTGGTTCCGGTCTTCCATAAAGGCTTGTAATATGATGATTTTACTTACGGCACTTGTGTTTTTTGTAATTTTTACCGCACGGAGATTTCTTTTGTTTTCAAAGCAACCAGATTGCGTGCGGGAATGTCAAGTTACGATCCACGGCAACAATATTCGTAAGTAATTAGTTACGTCGTGCAAAAACCCAATTTAAGCCATCCATACAAATCTGGTGATGTACAAAAGTAAGAAAATATAATTTGGCGTTTAGGGGATTTTGAATCTAGAGGATTAAGAGCAGTTGGTTAGCTTTTGCACGAAAACAAACGCCATGTTAATGTCAGTGGCAAGTGTCGTCAGCTCCTACATGTCTGTCGTCTAAGAAACGCCATAAACCAGTGGTTCTCAAAGTGGGGTCCGCCATGGTGTTCCAGGGGGTCCGCAGGCGGTTTAAGAAGAAATAGGATATCCCGTAATTTTGAAGTGCCTAACTGTGTTCCTCACTACTTATCTATGTGAAACAGCATTCTCCCACCTCACGTACTTGAAATCAAAGTTGAGAATTAAACATGAAGTTGAAAGTGACTTAATATTGAAATTATCTGACATTAAACCTAACATTTCAGAGCTAATTAATCAAAAGCAGCTTCACTGTTCACATCAAGGAGTAAACTCTGTTTGTTATCATTGATATTGTTATTTTGTCTATTGAATTTAATACATTTGAATCAAAGTAATTTTTTTTTTTTTATTCATTTCAAAACCCTGAGGAGGTCCGCGAAATTTTAATTTTTTTCAAGGGGTCCGCGGACTGAAAAGTTTGGGAACCACTGCCATAAACTATTTAAAGTTCGATGGGTCTGATGGCAAAACCACCATCCTGATGCTTCACTGGTGAATTTTCCGATGACTTTACAAAAACGTTGATGAAACTAGGATTGCATGGAGGGAACCAATTAGAACATGGAATTCATGGAAAATGTTGGAGCTGGAGAGCAAGACTGGCCTTGGAGACAGAAAATGGGACAGGCAGTCGTGTAGACAAGGTGAACGAGTGTCTAGCCACGGAGTCTACATTAGCGTGATCAGCTGATCGGCTGGCCTTGCGAGCCAAATCAGAGTTCAAAGTTCCTTCATAATGTTTACATAACACACCCCTACCCCCTACGCATGACGATAATGGAGCCCTGGTATTACAAAAACAGCGCCCCGATTTTTAGGATTCTCTTTGCCCTGTATTAGTTTTTTATACATATTCAAATAGAGAATATTATAGGAGAAAAATGCCTCTGATACTGAGATTTGAACCCAGGACCTTTGGCTATACTTTCCACTGCTCTACCAACTGACCTAAGCCAGAGTTAAGTTCACAGCGCCAGATAGAACCTCTCGCATTTGACTGATGACCCTTAATGGTCTACCTCACTGCCAGACAAGTTAAGTCATATGCAGTACTGTGAGGCACACTAATTAGTGATTTTTAGTGATTAAGGGCAATAAGTCATAGGAGAGAGGTTCCATCTGTTGCTGTGAAGTGAACTCTGGCTTAGCTCAGTTGGTAGAGGCAGTGGCACGGACAGCCATGGGTCCTGGGTTCAAATTCCAGGATCAGAGGAGTTTTTATTCTATAATATTATCATGTAATGTCCAACAGAGACAATACTCTGTGAGTCATGAATAAATATGTACCCATCTTGAATGTTACTGTACAATAACAGTGGAAGCCTGGTCACAAAAATCACTACTTAGTATGCCTCACAGTACTGCTTATGACATAACTTGTCTGTCAGTGAGGTAGTTCATTAAGGGCAATCAGTCATAGGAGAGAGGTTCCATCTGGCGATGTGAAATGAACTCTGGCTTACCTCAGTTGGTAGAGAAGTGGCACAGATAGCCGAAGGTCTGGTTCGAATCCCAGTGTCAAAGGAAATTTTCTCCTATAATATTCTCATGTAATGTCCAACAGAGACAATAATTTGTGGTTCATGAATGCATATTATAACGGGTGTCCCAAAATTAGCGCAAGATTTGAATTTGCCGCCAATTGTGCAGTAAATTGTTGGCAACCCTGAACAAAATTTTGACAGCTGAGAGTTTAGGGCCAGTAAAAATGGAACGTTACACGATACAACCATTAGATTTCTTTTTTGTGGGGTTATTTGAAGTCAAAGGTCTATGCCAACAAGCCAACAACCACCCGTGGATTACACGAGGAAATTAAACGAAATTCAGCCACATTTATGCAGAATGGTCATGGAAAATTTCGACAAAAGAGTGTGTTTGGGCCAGCAAAGCTGTGGACGTCATTAGCCCGGTGTTTTTTTCCATAAATAACCCTATTGTATGTACTTTATGATTCAATAAAAAAAAAATCTAAAGACTAGAACTGTGTTTTATATTTAATTCAAATCTCCCGTTAATTTTGGGACACTCTTTATATCCATCTAGCCTATATAGGTATGAAGAATTTTCAGTGTTCTGTCCGTGTGTATTTACGTAAAAACAAGTGCACGTAGGTGTGATAAAACAAAAGTGATCAATAAAACGACAACTAGAATTTCTGAACATTCAGTAGGCCTATATAATTTGTTATAATGGGAATGAGAGTAGGAATGTGTGGGGTGAGGACACGTGGAGGAAATGGGGGAGCAGATTCCCACGCCCAGCTCTCACCTGGGAGGCTCCACACAAATGTACACTATTCCCTCTGTCCTCTGCGCTGGGATCGAATCCTGGTCATCTATTCAGGCGTCAAATAAAACATAGAGTATCTCACAAATCATAGTAAAACATTTTAGACCAGTAGATTTGAACTTCAAGACCTTGGAAGGTCAAGATTATGTTCAGGAGTTGGTTGAAGAGCTGCACAATTTTTGGCAGTATAATCTGTATCTATTTTCCTGTAACCCCTATATTGGGGCGGAGGTCCTCCAAGTGGAGGTTTCTGTTGACCGATGTGAATTTTGTTACCCTTATTTTCCGAGAGAGGACAGAGGGACAGGTGGTAAGACCATCGCCTCGCAACCCCCTTCTTGAAACTAAGGTATTACTGAGACGTGAAAGGGCCGAGGAATTTTGTCCGGAGGCTCTAATTTAGGCTTGGAGTTCTTTTACGTGCCGTAAATCTATGAGACGAGCCCTTCAGCTTAAAGTCCTTCTCGGAGCACTCCATACTCAGGATTTTTACAACAAAATCGGACACAATTATAAATAAATATAGTAAAATTATAGACTATAGGGAAAAAATAACTTTTCACCTTTAAGACTTTGTGTTTATATTTTGTAACTGTATTTCACACAAAAATTCTTTAATTTGACCTACATTTCCAAACTTAAGCTATAAAAAAAAATGCAATTATAAATTAAAATTAAATACTTTTTTCACTAAAACCGACTACTTATTGGTGTAGCCGAATATGCTTTAATAAAAAAATATATATTAAATTAATATATTTAAAAAAATGACTTCTCAGCAACGGCTATTTTGCCAGAAATTTACCATACAGTGTAGACAACTATAAAGAAATACATTTTTCATAACATTTACTGGACTTCTTCCGTTGTCTCAACAGGACTTGTTTGATTTTCCCCTTTATATTATTTTAAAACATTTACGTATTCATTTATTTCCTACTATTCGTGAAATAGTCCTATTAAGTTGAGGGTATATTTTTCCCCAAATAAATTTATAACACAACCTGTCATGGTATTAGCCTACCATTATTTCTTCATCGTATTTTTATTATGTTCTCCATATATTTTTTAAAATATTTTAACTCATGAAAACAATGGCTGAAGTGCTTGTTAGTCTGTACCTGGCGTGCAGACATTAAGATGTGCTGACAACTCTGATAGCGATCTATGGCGGGTTGACACGGTATAACGCGGCACGCTATAGGCTACACGCTTATACCTTCTAGACAACTTTGGCCTATCAGCTGATAAGTTCATAATCATTAAAATATTATCTCCGCGAGCATACAGGAGCAAATTCTTTAAAAATAAAATCAGGTAAACTGATGTAAAAAAGTGCCAGTATGTTTTTGTTTAATCAGTTATGACTGTAATTATGATATACAGAATATGTTTTTGTTTTAAATTGATTTCCAAGTTAAGCTCCAGATTTATTCATTAAGCAGGGCTTACGGAAGAAGAAAGGTCTACCATCTCGGCCACCTGGGTAATTTTAACGGTCTAGTTGGATAAGAGCATGTAAAACAATAGTGTTTTTTGTCATAGCTACCTGTATTTTAATTTCCAAGGCCTTATAAGATCACAGTAAAACAATAGGCTATGTTGTCAAGATAACTGATTTTCATTTTTTTTATAAATTCTTTCGAATACGTATATTGCCATAAAATAGGCACTAAATTAAGCATTACTCCGAAACAGATCAACCGATTTTATCCATTATGAATAGACGTCTTCCCATGGACATTGTAAATGTGTATACCAAGTTTCATAAAAATCCGGTAAAGCGTATTTGAGTTACCGCGTCTTTAAAATATACACTAAATTGGGTTTTACTCCGGTACCGGTCAACAGATTAGGTTCAAATTCAATAGGGCACTTCTCATGGACGTCATAAATGGGTATACCAAGTTTCATGAAAATCCGTTACAGCGTATTTGAGTGGTGGCGCCTTTCTATGAGAAAGGTGCCATAATCTATTAAAATAGGCACTAAATTGGGCATTACTCCGGTACCGGTGAACCGATTTGGTTCAATATCAATAGGGTTCTTCCCATCGACATTATGAATGTTTATACCAAGTTTCATGAAAATCCGAAAAAGCCTACTTGAGTTATGGTGCGTACAGACGCACGGACAGACGGACGGACAGACAGACAGACGGACAGACATTTTTCGTCCCCCACACAATCTCATAAAGTACCATACTGGCACTTAATAAAAGTTAATTATAAATAAAACTGTAAATAGCCAAAATTATTAAAAAGCGATTATCTGATTGAATTCATGTGATGTGAGAATTTAGTGTCTTTAAACGTTTTAAATTGGAACATTTATTTTTTGAAAATACGTTATTTTATCAGGTCATATTTCGGATTTTTGGGTCATATTTCGCCATTCTTTAGGGCATATTTTCAGTCATATTCTCCGCTTTTTTAGGTCATAAACATCAGAACCCTAACTTATTTATCAGCAATCCTATCGCTAAGAGACATAAAGACAGACAAGAATATTCTATAGGAAAGTTCTGATATTGCACTTGACTACGTCCCCCCAAGGGTCTGACTTGAGGGTGCAGGTATGGGGTGTAACGGGAATATTGCACAACCCTCCTGACTGCCTGCCAGGAAATGCAGTTCCATTTTTTACTTTCTCACACTAAAAAAGCAGCAGGAATTCCTCCAATCCAATTTATAGTAAATAACACAAAATCACTACTATAATACAAGGAGGAATAATATCTCTCGTCCTCTTTTCGAACCAAAGTGGGCTACAGAGGTAGGTCTAAGACATAGTATAAATTTCGGACCAAGGCTATACAACAAATCTACTAAAAGAAACCCTAATCTGACACTACTAAACAATAAATTGTTTAAAAATCAAGTACTCGAATTGATTAAAACCAACTTGTAATAGTATTTTTATTCTCTTTGTTTTCCATTATTCATTCTCAATTGTAAATGTTTAAATTTTTAACATGAGGTATTTTGTTTGTATCTCTGTTATGATATTGTAATTTTTTTTCGTAAGTTATCATTATTCAAGTATTTATTTCATATGAACAGTCTTATTGTTTTTGCCTAAACCTATAATATGTATGATTTTTATTTAATGTTTGTAATATAATTTTAGTATGACTGAACTGACCCCGAACAAGAGCTATGCTCACGCGGGGTAAATAATACTCTTTTGTAATTGTAATAATTGTGTTTATATTATTTATATTTGTATTTGTAATAATTTTGTAATAATTTTTATTTTTGTAATTTGTAATAGCCTAATTAGATAATTTTGTATTAATAAAATAATAATAATAATAATAAAAATATTTTAACAGTGACAAACCCACTACATACAAGGATTGTGTATTCCATCAGAAAAACATTAGTAATTTTAATATAAATTGAAAAAAGGGGAAAAATTTATTAGATAGAGGAGAAGCTGCCCTCTCTGATCAGTTACACGAACTATTTCCATTACTGTTACCAATTTTGCAATACACAAAATAAAAAGATACTACGAAATTAAGGGTAGGCCTACTTCAAAATTAGGCATATTTACTATATTTGTAAAAACTGTTATTTTATAAGTTATATATATATATATATGTATATATATACTAACTCCGTGGCGCTAACATCCCAGAAGGGACAAGGCCAACCACCCGACCGCTGCGTCATCTACCATAGGCAGACGGAAGGATTGGGGGGCATGTGGCCAGCATGCAGACACCCACGGCCGTTAATGGTGGTTTCCATGACCGAATATATATATATATATATATAAGTTCTCTCTTATTAAGAGATATGTTGATTACGAGGACAAGGCATTCGATTTTTTCTCTTTTTTATATGAAGGTTAAAAAATAGCTCGAATATAGGCTATATAAATCTGTATAATGAAATAATTAATTAAATAAGGGCAATTTGTTTTTTGCATTTTTTTGCTTTATTTTACAGTTTTCGTTATTTTCAAGAGATAGGTAATTTTTTGGGGGTCATTTTTTAGGTAATTTTTGGCATTTTTAGGTCATGTTTCAGTGGAGGTAGAGAGGAGATTTTGCATGTACAAATGGTTACTTTCAGACAATATTTGAGAATCTTCGCCAAGTGTTCATAGTTCATTTTAATTCAGGTTTATTGTAAACATCACAGCAGTTTGCCTTGTTTCAATAAAGAATTTTTTTTTCTTCTTTTTTAAATGGCACATATTTGCTATGGGCAATTTATGGGCATGCCTGTCCAGAAAGAATTTATTTGTCGCTAAGGGTGTCCAAGTAATATAAATCTACTTACTTCTTTAGTAACAAAATAGGCGTGTTTTATGTTGTAAATTAAATCGTCATTTTTTAAAATCTCGTGTCATTTTTTCAGTATTTTCACTATTTTATGGTCATTAAATGTCTTGCCCTATTGATTACAGCCCTTAAACACGAGGTTAGCTTATGTGGGAACTTAGGTAAGATTTTGTAATGTTTGTAGGCAAAAAAGAAACAAAAGTACGCATAAAATAATACTGGTGATGACAATGTGTGATACAAAAAAAATGAAATATAGGTCAAGACCAATCGCATCGCAATTCGTAGTTGTAAAGCCTTGTATCCCCTCAGTTGGGAACATGAGCCTTCAAAGTGGAGGTTTCGGTACCTAGACTAATTTGGTTACGCTTATTTTCCGATATCACAATTACTTAACAACTATATATCCACTAGATACTTACTCAACTGCTAGATGGTTTGTTTAAATAATTTATTCAACAGAAAAATAATTAAAACATTACATTTATCAACACTGACATCGTTTTTACATAAATTGCAGGAATTACATAATTTTATTCTTAATTGTATTGTTTAACGTTAAAAATATAGATAATTAAACGAACAAAACTAATCTTATGCTGCCATATGGGCATACAAATATGAAATGAAACAATTAAAATGAACCATAGATTCATGAACCTTACCAAATTCATGCATAAACAAATTTATTATAACGATTTAATTTAAACGATAATTTAAAAAAATAAAAACCCGGCTTCGAGGTGCAATTCATGAATAAAGTGCGGCCCCCCCGGGGGGGGAAAGACCTCAGATTCGAGTTCCCTAGCCCAAAATACCCCCGCATAGTGAGTTTCGTCCAAATCATTCAATGTTTTCCCATTTAGGCATGTATTCATGATCCACTTCTGTCCACCTATGTTTAAAAAATCAGATCTCTGCTAATCGTAAACAAATGTATCAAGATAGCAACCGAGCAAGGCCATCTTGAATTGATTTCACAATTGAATACTGTTTATCCACAACAATCGAATTGTTTGTGTGTTTCTTATGGAAGGTATTTCGTCTCCTCGAAAACATTTGATTTTTGGCATTAAAAATAAAAATTTTGCAAAATCCTTTCTCAGTGTGCACTTATAATATGAAACGAAGGTACTGTCAAAATTCAAAGTCTCTACCTATTAAGCTATAGTTTAGGCTCTACGTTGATTCTGGCAGACAGTCAGGACAAAGCCGCTTATAGGCCCTACTAGAACGCTATTTACCCTATGGGCTGTGGGTGACTGATCCAGCCATCCTAACTGTTTACAACTTTTTCGTTAATTGTAATTTTGTTTTAATTGTATAGTTATTTCACAGATTACTTATTTGAATACTTCGTAGTTTTATACGGTGAGCATTATTACACTGTACTTGGATAATTGTACAGTTTTTATAAATTTCAAATGATAAATTAGCTCCTGAATATAAACTACAAAAATTCGCTGCAGTAATTCCATGGCATAAAATACAAATTACACTGACCTAATTCGATTGCCAAAGCAATACTGTAGATATCAAGCCTCAAATCTAAATACTGTAGATATGTTATAAACTTAAGTATCAGTTCTGAGCAGTGTTGCCATACGTACGACTATAGTCGTACACATACGACTATTTCATAGATTTGTACGACGTACGACGCAACCATGTGTCGTATGCCTATTCATACGACTATTTTTAATGTTAGCATTTTATACTGCCATTTTCTGTTTATTTCTTAGCCATCTACTACAGAATTTTCAATTTGGATAAACATGAAGTTTTTAGTTTTTGTAGTTTATTTTGTATAAATGCTTACATGTCGTTAAATGAATGGCAGAATATTATAATAGCCATTGTCAAAAAAAAAACTCAGTCCATTTATTTATTACATGTATTTGGCCCCTGAAGGGGAAGGCGGGTTGGGACTACCCTAAGCACTTCAGCCTTGTGGCTCATTGTGCCAGCCTCCGGAATGGAATGATTTGCAAGCCCAACGGTCCCTCGACAACAGACCCCTCCGCAAGCCCCCACGGAACTCCCCTACATTCAACAGATACCTCTACCATGCCACGTGTGCCGCTGCCTCGGTACCTCTTATAGAGCCCCCAGGTTGGCAGCACACCAGCCAGCAACTTCAGGACCACAAGCCACGGGGAGGACGGGAGAGGCCCACAGCAGGTGCTGGGGGCGAGGGTATACCGGAAACCGGGAAAGGAAACGGGATGATTATGAGGGGGAGTTTGAAGATGAAATGGAGAGTGTTGGTGGAATGAGAGGGGGAAACGGGAGGATCCCCGAGAAAAACCCCCAAAGGTCACGGCTTCGTCCACCACGAATGACACGCCCGCCAGGCCCGGGGATTGAACCCGGGACCGCTAGCATGCCAGGCCCACGCGCTAAGCATGAGCCACCGCGACGGCTATTTATTACATTCTTTCACGGGCCGGTGCCGCAACCTCGGTTAAGTTACATTCTTGTATTGTTGTTGCTACTCCTCTCATTATTCTTCTCCAAATATTTTATATTTTAACCGCAGCAAAACCAAACACTCTCAATATTGAGAGTATTTGGCAAAACGAAGCAATCCAAACCTCTAAAGAAATTATACCGATAAAGAGCAGCTGGTCTTATTGTTTTTGTTTTATTTTGACCAAACATATTAATCATATGATTGTTATTATTAATAGTAATAGTATATGTTGACACGTGCATAACAAATGTGACTGTATACTTTTCTTTAAATAATATTTGGAAATCTTACTTTCTTATGGTTTGTAATGTATTAATATTTTATTATTATTTTATTTTTTCCTGCAACATCTGCAGGTAGCCGATGGCAAAGAGTACCAACAACAATGGGTATGTGTATACAGTTACGAGAGACCAGTTGGCTGAGTAGTAGCCGTGAACAACAAAGTCAGCATGCGTGAGTGGAGCAGTAGCACATTATAGAACTTACAAAAGCTAATTTTAACCACCATTTATGGAAAATATGTCAGTACAGAGTACCTGACTTGGCAATCATTATTACATTATTATTATTATTATAATTATTATTATTATTATTCATATTATTAATTATTATTATTATCATCATCCTGACAATTCGCAAACTGTACGACGATTTTAACTAGCGTACGACTATTTTCAGTTGTTAGTACGACTGTTTTACGTTTCTGATCTGGCAACCCTGGTTCTGAGGATCCTCATAATTCCTTGTTACAGTTAATGATTTTACTTATACAAATGGTCATAACTTAATATACTTGTCCTAGCAAACACAATGAACGAGACAACAAAACTGGTCTGGAGACTTCTGAGCTCTTTACTTTTGTAACACCCTGTAACGCGATCAATCCCAGTCGTCCAGACACTATTACTTGTAAAAATAGTAAAAATCGAAACAGCTGACTCGCGCCACTCTCCGATATCACACCATATACCACGTGCAAAACAACTTCAAGGTAGGCCATGTTTTAACTTTGCAAGACAAAATCCACATCTTGTAACCGAATTGTTTGAGATTTTTACCAGACAACCTATTGCATTAGACTAACATTGCCCGGTTTCTATAAACTCGTGAAATACCTATGGGTAAATTATCCATGGGCAAATTACTTCCAGTTCCCCCACAATGATATAATGAAGAAGGCCTTGGAGTTGTACAGTTAATTTAATTCAGAAGGCTTTGATTCTCATTGTTTAAATTATTTTTGATCCTACAAGAGGTTAAATTTTATCCAGCCATCCATGAAAGGATAAAATATTAACCCGACGATTTACCCTCGGAAAGATCTAGCCCGAGTTTGTAGGAACATTTTTTTCTGTCATTTTCACATTTACCCAGAGGACATTTACATGTTTGTAGAAATTCGCCACAAGTCTAGTGATTGCTACCTTTAAATTATTTGAGTTTGTAAAAGTTATTCTTGTGGAAGTTATGTCCATTGGATAATTTAACCATAGGTATTTCGCGAGTTTATAGAAACCGGGCTATAATGCTTTATCTGAATCTTAGATTTTAGCGTCTGGTCCCCTATATTTTTTACCTAAAAAATATGCTAATTATAAAAAAATAATAGAATTGCCACAATATTATACAATCCCCGATAAGGTCGTTTGAGTTTTTCAACTGGCCTAATTATTCTGGTGGCACTATGGCCCTGGGGTCGACTCAGCCTCTAACAGAAATGAGTATCAGGAGCATTCCTGGGAGTAAAGGCGGCCGCTGTGTAAGGCTGACAACCTTAGCATCTTCACGTGTCGAATGTCTAAAATCTGGGAGCCTCAACCTCCTGGAACCCTCTGGGCCTGCATGGCGTGTATAGGGATCACTTTATTATTATTATTTTTTTATTTAACTTATTACTATTATTATTAATATTTTTTATTTTTATTTTTTTAATTATACGTTCTTGAAAACTCTTCCAATGATTTGTTCCCTTCTATAGGCCTACATAGATTTTTAATTTTATTTTTCATCTGTGTCTATACTCCTTTTAGCTACGAGGCCATATCAGGAGTTCAGAATGTGTAGGCCTATCTATGCAGTAGGTAAGCCATGGAACTGTTCATTGTCAATTGTTTTTACTAATAGAGTAAATCTCAACTGATATTAATTTAAATGGATATGATACAAGATGAATTGGTGAGGATGATTCATGGTATGTAAATATCCAATTCGGCATTTGTCTTTACGACTGGGGAAACCATGAAAAAAACCCACGTCAAATTGGTCGGCCAAGGGTTTTGAACCTGCAAAGATTGTTTTTTTTTTTTCTTCTTTGAAGTTTGAAATAAATTAGCAACATCACATTTGTGTTTTTCAGAGTAACAGGAAATCCATATTTCAGAACATTCCCCCATGCATGAACTTTAATTTGATGCATAAATGAGATTTTAACTGAATTTTTATTACAGGTTTTGTTCGTTTGAAGTGTAGAAAATATAAGAAAAAAGAGCTGAGAGAAAAACAAGGACAAAGTTGCAGTCAAAAGGTAAAACGTGAACACATTGTGAAATTTAAACTTATTTTCTAATGACTTCCTGTTGGAATTCTTACATAAACTAGATATAAGTCTGAAGGAGACAAATGCAATAAGAAACAGAAAACAGATTTTTTACCTATTTTCCGATTAAACTTCTTTTAAGTAAAGTTTGTTTTCGAATGCAGACTTAGGGCCTACATCACTTATTTTTCCAGCTTTCTTTATTAGGCTAACATTTGCTCAGTTTTGCCAGTGGCTACTTTAACAGGGAGCCAAGACTAGAAATATGCGTACTGTATATATGGTATTTTCCATTCGGGTCTCCCAGTCAATGTTTTTAGATATGTCTTTCCTCCCCCATGTCCAGCCCAATTCATCCTCCGTGATTTAATTACCCTTACTATATCCGGTGAAGAGTACAGGTTATGAAGTTCGTCGTTATGCAGTTTTCTCCAGTCCCCATTTTCATCTCTCTTAGGTCTGAATATTTTCCTAAGCCCCCTGTTTTCGATTATGTTTTTCCCGAAGAGTAAGGGGCCATGTCTCACATCCATATAATACAACCGGCAGGATAATTTCTATATATATAAAAGGCTTTGTCCTGACTGACTGAATGACTGACTGACTGATTGACTGAATGACAGGAATCAACGTACAGCCTAAACTATAACAGGTAGAGACTTGGAATTTTGACAGTACCTTCGTTTCATAATGTAGGTGCTCACTAAGAAAGGATTTTGAAAAATTCTGATTCTAAATGCCAAAAATTAAATGTTTTTGAAAATACTTAATCCCTTTTTACATAGAATTATCAATTCCAAATCACAGAATATATTGTTGCCAAATGGTATCAGGTGGACTTGGAAAAAACAATTGAAATGCACTTTTGACAAATAAGAGAAGTTATCAAAATAATTCATGTTATAAATAAATATTACAGAATGAAATCCACTAAAATAATGGAATCACATAACTTTCTCTACCCTGGACATAGAGAAAACAAAACGAGGTATGGTAATGTGTATATTATTATATTATATCGCAGGTTTTTGGAGAGAAAAGTATGAAAGTGATAATGCTTTATGGTAACATAAGAGTGGGAAATTTCCCGCCTCGATATTACAATTTTATGTTACAGGAATTTCTGTTTCTTCTTATTTAAACCTCTACCAGGCTTGCTGTGCACTGTACAAGCGATGGGATGCAAAATTCTAGATCCTCTATGAGCCATAAAAAACTATATCAAGCGTTTTCTGAGGGAATAGTTTGAGTGTAATAAGTCGTTCTTCCTATTTCAAATTATAAATGCCTATATAAGGACCTAGAAATTAAAATTGAAAATCCTTCATAAGTTAATTTCCAATTACAAAATACAAAACCCGGGCGACGCCGGGTCTTTTAAGCTAGTAGTCTTATAATTTTTTTTTTCTGGACAAAAGACGAGAAGATAATAGTTTCTGAACTGCATAAAAACTACCATCTCCTGATTTTAGTCAACGCTTAACTTCTGCCTTAATACGATAGGGATTAAAAAGTAAAAAATTGAAAATTTGGTAAAAAAAAGTCACTTCAATCGTACCGAAACAAGATAATGGGGTCGGTGACGTACGTCAGCTCATCTTGAGGTCTGGTGGTTGGGGTGAAAGTGTATCCTGTTCATAAAGACGCACAGGATACTGAGCAGGGGGGGGGGGGGTAACCAGCCTACCTTGACGGGGGTACGCGGGCCATATGTTGCGTGTGCAACTAAGTGTTAAAATCTACGTAAAAAGTGCTACAGTTGACAGCGAAGTTCAAGGTCACTCATAATTGCAACCGTACTTATTATTAATAATAGTTTTGCTAATGGCTAAGCGTTTACCTGTCGGCAAAATACACAGCAAGTTGCCTTGGACATTTGTCGTGGTTTTTTTCTACCAACCAGGGGGTAATGGGTGTAAATGCTAGTTTCTACATTTTTGAAGCAACTTACTTGATTTTGCGTACATATACTCGTACTGTGAAGGAGTTTTATTTCTCTCAGTTTACTAGTTTTTGAGTTATTTATGCCCGGTTTCTACAAACTAGTGAATTACCTATGGGTAAATTATCCATGGACAAATTAGTTCCATTTAACCTACAATGATATAATGAGCAAGGCCTTGGAGTTGTAGAGTTAATTTAATTCAGAAGGCTTTGATTCTCATTGTTTAAATATTACTATTGATCCTATGAAAGGTTAAATTTTATCCAGCCATCCATGAAAGGATAAATTAACCCGACGATTTACCCTTGGAAAGATCTAGCCCGAGTTTGTAGGAACATTTTTTGTGTCATTTTATATTTACCCAGAGGACATTTATCTAGAAACTCGCCACAAGTGTATGTGATTGCTATCTTTAAATTATTTGTGTTTGTGTGGTGTTATTTTTGTGTAAATTCTGTCCATTGGATAATTTACCAATAGGTAATTCGCGAGTTTATAGAAACCGGCCATTAGTTGGGTTTTCCAGTAGGCCTAAAATGTTTGATTAATAAAAAAATCTGATGTGAAATTCACATAACTTCCTCTGCCCAAATAAAAGTTTGCCTCATAGCATAATCTTCTCTTATATATATAGGCCTATAAAAGGCTTTGTCCTGACTGACTGACTGACTGACTGACTTCATGACAGAATCAACGAAGAGCCTAAACTATAATAGGTAACTTATTAATAGAATGCACTTTTTAATAGAGACTTAATGGAGAATTGGAGACTATTAATAGAGACTTGGAATTTTGACAATACATTCGTTTCATAATATAAGTGCTCACTAAGAAAGGATTTTGCAAAATTTTGATTTAAAATGCCAAAAATAAAATGTTTTTGAGAATACTTAATCTCTTTTTACACAGAATTATCAAATCCAAATCACAGTTCACATGAAAACAGTGTATTGTTGCCAGTGGTCTCAGGTAGGTTTGGAAATAAATTTCATTTTTAGACCTAGGGGGCCTCAAAAACCAGGGTTGGTTGTAATAGCGCGCTGCGTATGGCACATTTGCTTTCATATTTGCTACTCGCTTCGCTCATTGGGGGCTCCGCCCCCAAGCCCCCGCTGATGTTCTCGGGAAAGGTTTATTTGAACATCTATGGGATATGTAATTATATTTATATTATCTACTATACCCCCTAAACACGAGCTTTGCTCATATAGGGGTATGTTTGGTTTTATTTGTTTTTATTTGTACTAAATGTGTAATAATAATAATAATAATAATAATAATAATAATAATAATAATAATAATAATAATAATAATAGTAATAATAATAATAATAATAATAATAATAATAATAATAATAATAATAATTTCAATTTATTTAATTTGTTACGGAAAAACAATATAATCATGTAATTCCTGAAATTTATGTAAAAACTATGTAAGTTTTAATAAATATAATGTTATAATTATTTTTGTTAAACAAATTATTTAAATAATAAATAATAATAAAGATAGAGTGCGTGTATTTAGCCTGCTGTATTGGCCTGCAGAGCCTATGTGAACTCGGTTTGACAATACCGTTGCCATGGAGCTCTTTTTCGGGGGTTTTTAGGGCTAAAAATAAAAAAAAAATACTTTTTGGAATTTTCCTGTGGTTTACAGCCTAAACGCTATACGTGTACCAAATTTCAAGTTTCTAGCTCATCTGGAAGTGGGCAAACATTAATGTCAGTGAGTCAGTCAGTCATTCAGCCGTGTGGCTTTATATTATAGGGATAAATGGAAAAGACTAACTTCTCATACATTAGCCTACTATTTAGTGAATATTTTAAAATTAAGACCGTCTAGCTATAATTTAGGCTACATTCCCTATTAAATAGGGAATGCCATAACAAATACACAAACATCTGACTGCATTGTAGACAAGGCCCTCTCTATTATAAGTCTAGTCTACTGAGGCCATGGTTTCCACATTCATTTGTTCAGACTTTGTTCTAGCTTTTTTCCGTTACAAGCCGTTTATAGCAAGATCGATTTCTCTTACATAAAATTACTATGTAAAGAACAATATAGGCCTACATAACTTTATAGATAATAGACAGACAGCCTACAGACCTGTACAGGTGAATGTCCTCCCAGCAACATTCTGAAAATCAGAGAAAGTTGAATTAGCCACGATCTTAACAACAGTGCACAATTAATAATAATAAAAACAATAATAAATTAGGGATGGGTCCTCGATACTTTCGATACCTCGATACTCTCGATACTTGCATGGTATCGGCATCGAGCGATACTTCAAAAAAACTCGCTCGGAACTTTTTCGATATTTTGGTAACTATGCAATTTAAGAAAATGCTGTATCTCTTTCTGCTTTTAGTAGTCTACTAAATGTAGTAATTTTTTAACAAAAACTTGTAAGTGGACTGTTACAAAAGCTAATTTTAGTTTTAATGTAGAGTTTAAAAATAATTATAGGCTACTAATGATATTAAATTTTGTCTCATTAAATGTGCACACTTAATTAAACTTTTAATTTTTAATGTACCTATTTATTGAAACTGGAAATGTTGACGGTATCGAGTATCGAGTATCGAGGAAAAACTCATGTATCGGTATCGAGTATCGAGAAAATCTGGTATCGACCCATCCCTAATAATAATATTAATTATCATCTAAATTAAACTCCGTGGAACTTCATCCCTGTGAGGGTCTAGGCTAACCATCCGATCGCTGCGTCATTTGCCATAGGAAGATGGCAGGATTGGGGACATGTGGTCAGGATTTCCTCGACCAAGTTGTTCCTTATATGGGTCAGGAGGCTGAGTGCACCCCGTTCCAGACTTTCCTACCTCAGAAAAATCCGAGGAGGTCCCAGGGATCGATCTCAGGCCTGCGGACGTTAACCACAGGTCAATATTATTACTAGGGTTCGGATGTTTATGACCTAAAAGAGTGGAAAATATGACTGCAAATATGCTCTTAAAAATGACCAAATATGATTAAAAAAATCCTATATATGACCTAATAAAATAACTTATGTCCCTATTTTAAACATTTAATGTCATTAAATTATTACACCACGTTAATTTAATCAATTTTACAGGTGATTTACAGTTTTGCTTGTAATGAGCTACTAATTTGAAAGAATTTTCTCCTGTTTGTTCGCTTCATCAGCTCCAAATACAAATAATCAAATCAAACATCAATCTACCTTTTACTGGGACTTACACTTTTTTATGTATAATATTTTAGTGATAGAAGATAAAATTCTGTATATATAATTTTAAGTGACGTGTCTTCTATTCTCAAAAATTAGTACCTGTGTTTTTTATATATTTTAATTGTAATTTTAACAATTGCACATTTTCTTTATCATAATAATACTATTCAATAAGGTATATTGTAATTTATTGATACTCAGGTTATATGTAAATACATGTATAATTAAACAACAGATACAAACTATAGATTCCTTGTCAACACTCATTCATATCAATGTCTAAGATATACTAGTGCATAAGGTGGAAAATTTTTAACCTATAATATTACTAGCCTATTTCAGTTGGAAGGTTACACATTCATGAAAGCTAATAAAGTTGGTTTTGCCAAATACAAAATGGAGTCTTTTAACACCGATAGACAAATTGTTTTTAGGAGGGAAAGTAGCACAATAAAAAAGACTCGACAATAATAAGTTATTATCACTATCGAATAATTTGTACTGTATCGAATTTCATTGTACTCGTATATTTAGATCCATTTTAAACCACCTTAGGACACCGGTTTTGCAGGTTCCAAATACATTTTCACGCCTTCCTTAGAAAAGACAGTGATGAATTGGTTGTCTGTTCCACATTTTAAGGGGGGACATACAGCTTTGGGTGAAATTCATAGGTGAGAAATAGGTGAATTTAATTAATTTTTCCTTAGCAATGAATTGCTCTATATTCTTGTAATCTGATATACTCTTTACTAGCTTAAAAGACCCGGCGTCGCCCGGGTTTTGTATTTTGTAATTGGAAATTTGCTTATGAAGGATTTTAAATTTTAAATTCTAGGTCCTTATGTAGGCATTTATAATTTGAAATAGGAAGAACGACTTATTACACTCAAACTATTCCCTCAGAAAACGCTTGATATAATTTTTTATGGCTCATAGAGGATCTAGAATTTTGCATCCCATCGCTTGTACAGTGCACAGCAAGCCTGGTTGGGGTTCAAATAAGAAGAAACAGAAATTCCTGTAACATAAAATTGTAATATCGAGGCGGGAAATTTCCCACTCTTATGTTACCATAAAGCATTATCATTTTCATACTTTTCTCTCCAAAAACCTGCGATAGCCTATAATATAATAATATACACATTACCATACCTCGTTTTGTTTTCTCTATGTCCAGGGTAGAGAAAGTTATGTGATTCCATTATTTTAGTGGATTTCATTCTGTAATATTTATTTATAACATGAATTATTTTGATAACTTCTCTTATTTGTCAAAAGTGCATTTCATTTGTTTTTTCCAAGCCCACCTGATACCATTTGGCAACAATATATCTGTGATTTGGAATTGATAATTCTATGTAAAAAGGGATTAAGTATTTTCAAAAACATTTAATTTTTGGCATTTAGAATCAGAATTTTTCAAAATCCTTTCTTAGTGAGCACCTACATTATGAAAGGAAGGTACTGTCAAAATTCCAAGTCTCTACCTGTTATAGTTTAGGCTGTAGGCCTACGTTGATTCCTGTCATTCAGTCAATCAGTCAGTCAGTCATTCATTCAGTCAGTCAGGACAAAGCCTTTTATATATATAGAGATTGACTACTTCTACAATTGCATACTACTTTCATAATTAATCAAACTGTTACAGTTATGGGTAATTTTCGTTACAAAATGGCAGCCATGTTTCATGCACTATAATGCCGTTTCCGTGATAATTTTTACAAATGGCAATATTTTTAGTGATTCTTTTTTCTATCAATTTGTAAACATCATATGAAAACATCGTCAACAATCTTTGGAATATCTACAGTACAAGTATTTTTTTAAATCAAGTTTTTTAGAGTTTCTTTTTCACTCTATAGGCCTTTATATTAATATTAATATATAATATATATTAACTAAACTATTAATGTTAAATGAATGATTGTAGATAGAGTTGTTCATATGATATTAATAAATACACAGAAAAATAATATCTCAGAAATATTGATATTTCTGGAAGTTATCAAGGAAAGGGTTTTTCAGTGCATGCAACGTGGCTGGCATTTGAAACGATAATTGAAGCATTTACTTTTATAAGGGTCTAAGTACCAAAATCATGATTGTGTAGAAAACAAGACATAGACCCACAGAAAGAATTCCGGAGATAGACCCAACGCTATATCTTGGGATTTATTGCTACTAACGTGACCTGGACCTTGGACCCTTTTGAAATGCATTGGTCTGGGTACACAGATCCATTTAAAAGTTATCAGCTGAAAAATCATGATTTTGGCACTTAGACGTTTATGAAAGTAAACGGTTCAATGACCTGTAACTGTAACAGTTTGATTAATTTTGAAAATAGTATGCACTTGTAGAAGTAGTCAATAAAGAGTGTGTTAGATTGCAAGATTGTAGAGCAATTCATTGCTGAGAAAAAAAATGAAATTAGCCTATTTCTCACCTATGAATTTCATCCAAAACTGTACGTCCTCCCTTAAGAATAAATCCCAAAAAATCAAAAAGAGGATCAGTAGTATGCAGTTGTAGAAGTAGTCAATAAAAAGCATGTCAGATCACAACGTTGTAGAGCAATATTCATTGCTGAGGGAAAAATAATGAAATTCATCTATTTCTCACCTAAGAATTTCACCCAAAACTGTATGTCCCCCGTAAGAATAAATCCCAAAAAATCAAAAAGAGGATCAGTAGTATGTAATTGTAGAAATAGTCAATAAAGAGTATGTCAGATTACAAGGTTGTAGAGCAATTCATTGCTGAGGGAAAAAATAATGAAATTCACCTATTTCCCACCTAAGATTTCACCCAAAATTGTATGTCCCTCCTTAAGAAAAATCCCCAAAAATAAAAGAAGAGGATTCTTGGAAAAATCATTAGTCTATCTCCAGGCTATCTTCCTGGACATGAAGATAGTTCCTTGGAGTTACTATGCAGCCGCATCCACACGTCTGTGGGTTGGCAACCCTCGCAGAGCAGATCAATACCCCTCCCCCCACCCCCCACCCCCCACGTGACGCCTTCTTATTCCACACACGTGGACTCACTCCCATGTTTGCATCGACCTTATTCATGCAGATTGGCAGGAGCTCGAACCCGCTGGAGGGTGGCTTTAGGTATCCAAAGGGTTATTTTACAAGCCTTATGCTCGTAAAACATAGAGACATCAAGTCGGGGTTTTCCGAATTACTCACCCGAGAACAGTGTGTTCCGATCATACGCCAGGAAAACCTCAAATCATTCATTATTATTAAGTGCCAGTATGGTACTTTATGAGATTGTGTGGTGGACGAAAAAATGTCTGTCCGTCTGTCTGTCCGTCTGTCCGTGTGTCTGTACGCACCATAACTCAAATACGCTTTTTCGGATTTTCATGAAACTTGGAAAACACATTTATAATGTCCATGAGAAGAACCCTATTGATATTGAACCAAATCGGTTCACCGGTACCGGAGTAATGCCCAATTTAGTGCCTATTTTAATAGATTATAATAGAAAGGCGCCATCACTCAAATACGCTGTATCGGATTTCCATGAAACTTGGTATACCCATTTATGACGTCCATAAGAAGTGCCCTATTGAATTTGAACCTAATCTGTTGACCGGTACCGGAGTAAAACCCAATTTAGTGTATATTTTAAAGACGCGGTAACTCAAATACGCTTTACCGGATTTTTATGAAACTTGGTATACACATTTATAATGTCCATGGGAAGACGTCTATTCATAATGGATAAAATCGGTTGACCTGTTTCGGAGTAATGCTCAATTTAGTGTCTATTTTATGGTAATATACGTATTCGAAAGAATTTATAAAAAAAAAAAGAAAATCAGTTATCTTGACAACATAGCCTATTGTTTTACTGTGATCTTATAAGGCCTTGGAAATTAAAATACAGGTAGCTATGACAAAAAACATATTGATTTACATGCGCTTATCCAACTAGACCGTTAAAATGACCCAGGTGGCCGAGATGGTAGACTTTTCTTCTTCCGTAAGCCCTGCTTAATGAATAAATCTGGAGCTTAACTTGGAAATCAATTAAAAAAAAACACATATTCTGCATATCATAATTGCAGTCATAACTGATTAAAAAAAAAACATACTGGCACTTTGTTACATCAGTTTACCTGATTTTATTTTATTTTTTTAAATTTTGAACTCTCTATTTAAATTTCTTTTGTGAAAATTGTGTGTTTTCTATTTTGTATAGCCTAATAATAAGAGGAAGTGTCTGTCTGTCTGTGGGCGATGCCCAGCGAAATCTACTGAACGCAGAGATCTAAAATTTTAAACGTAGATGGACTAAAGGGTGGGCAAATGCACCTTGAAGCCGGAATTTTTATGTTAGCTTTCGTTCGCGAGTTATGAGTGAAAAAATGGCAGAAATGTGATTATTTTCGCTATCGAAGCAATATATCATATTTCAATCGTCAAATCAATTGCAGGTGGCTTTGCCTTCTTTTGACATAAGTTGGAAATAAAAGCATCGCGATACTTTCAACATATTACATAGGCCTACAGTCGCTTCGATTCTGTGAGCTCAACCTGGTCGATTTGTTTGTTTATAATGTCAAGGCACGCAGACATCTGAAATTTTCATCATAGATGGAAGAGGGATAATGATAATGGGCCTAAATGGGCAAACATTGTTCGATTTGAACGGAACTCACTATACGGGAGTTTTCTGGGCCAGAGAACTTGAATATGAGGTCTTTTTCCCCAGCGGCGCTCTCTAATCGTGGAATAAACTCCAAAGACGGATTTTTAGCTGTTTCGTTATAATTATTAAAGGTTCAGTTTATGAATGTATATATATATAAAATAAAAATAATGGTGGTGGTTAGACCGCTCGCTTTCCACCGCTGGGACCAGGTATCAAATCTCGGTGGATCCATGTGGAATTTGTAGTGGAGAAAATCGGGTCGTGGCAGGTTTTCTCGGGGTATTCCTGTTTCCCCTGACATATATCATTCCAACTTGCTCCATTCGTCATAATATGACCATTGGTTTCAACAAAGAATTATTATATAATTAAACTAGCTTAAAAGACCCGGCGTCGCCCGGGTTTTGTATTTTGTAATTGGAAATTAGCTTATGAAGGATTTTCAATTTTAAATTCTAGGTCCTTATATAGGCATTTATAATTTGAAATAGGAAGAACGACTTATTACACTCAAACTATTCCCTCAGAAAACGCTTGATATAGTTTTTTATGGCTCATAGAGGATCTAGAATTTTGCATCCCATCGCTTGTACAGTGCACAGCAAGACTGGTAGAGGTTTAAATAAGAAGAAACAGAAATTCCTGTAACATAAAATTGTAATATCGAGGCGGGAAATTTCCCACTCTTATGTTACCATAAAGCCTTCATATTTTTCTCTCCAAAAACCTGCGATATAATATAATAATATACACATTACCATACCTCGTTTTGTTTTCTCTATGTCCAGGGTAGAGAAAGTTATGTGATTCCATTATTTTAGTGGATTTCATTCTGTAATATTTATTTATAACATGAATTATTTTGATAACTTCTCTTATTTGTCAAAAGTGCATTTCAATTGTTTTTTCCAAACCCACCTATACCATTGGCAACAATATATTCTGTGATTTGGAATTGATAATTCTATGTAAAAAGGGATTAAGTATTTTCAAAAACATTTAATTTTTGGCATTTAGAATCAGAATTTTTCAAAATCCTTTCTTAGTGAGCACCTACATTATGAAACGAAGGTACTGTCAAAATTCCAAGTCTCTACCTGTTATAGTTTAGGCTGTACGTTGATTCCTGTCATTCAGTCAATCAGTCAGTCATTCATTCAGTCAGTCAGTCAGGACAAAGCCTTCTATATATATAGAGATACAAACTCCCTAAATGAGTACGAGTATGGCTTTAGTTCTCATCAGGTATAGTTGCATATCAAAATGGGGTTTTGTTAAGAGAAATAAGTACGATGAAGGTCTGCAGGAAATAGTTAAGAGGAGTGACGTAGAGATAAGGCTGGCGGGATTAACTGAGGCGAGGGCAATGGCTTGTTTATCACACACACACACTACACAACTCCAAGTCATGTGGCGAGGTTGTGTGTGCCCCCACTCGTATGTGGCCAATCACGCTAGCCAAACCAGTCACTTCCTTGTGACTACAGCCCGGAAAATATCAGAAATAAGCATAAACTTATTACACTAATGTAATAAAAAAATCCCTTTAGCCAAGCCTACAGGCTGAGGTAGATTTCGAAGTACTTTTTTTGTTTAATTTACTTTCGCTGCGTAGCACTCTTCTTCTTTAGCCTAGGCATGACAAACCCGCAATAATAACTGCAAAAAAGAGGTAAGAGTCCTTTTTCAAATATTCAAATCTCGCCTTATATGAGAACTATCAAGAAACTAGTTATTGATTTGTAGAGTACTCATCAAGAGCTTTTCAACGATACCGCACAAGACGTAGTTTTAAAAATATCGAATTTCCATCCCCCCACCCCACCCCCACTCGTACCCCCAAAACCCCCGAATCGTTGGTGTCACTGTGAACTCCATAGGGAGTACTCTAATTTATTCAAACAAAGTTTCCCTCTATACTTCATAGGGGCCGAGATAAAAATGTTTTAAAATTTCAACCCTTTCCCCCGACCACCCCCTTTGGCCAATTTTGCTCATTAACGAACTTGTCCGAACTATTGGGCCTAGAAATAACATAATAAAATTTGGTCCAAATATCTTAAAAATTACGGCCGATAGCGTGTAAAGATATATATATATCTTATATATATAGGCCTAAGATATATATATATATATATATATATATATATATATATATATAGCTATATATATCACTTTTTTTTTTTTTTGAACAGGCGGTGGTTTCGTACTTAGGGAGGCATGAAACGTAAAGATATGAAAGAATTTTCGAAAGTCGATTGCAATAGGTAGGCTAAAAATGTATTTTAAATGTATTTTATGGTCTGTTGGAAGGCCTTTCGGTGTCTCCACACCATCTTCAGGGCATCTTTTGCTGGCTTGGAGTTTCGATAATTAAATAAAAACTGCATTTCGTCGCCTTTATAATATAAGACAGTGACAGTGATTCAATGAGACTTTATATATTTTACCGTACTTTACGGACCATAAGACGCACCTTGATTTTAGAATGGAAATTTAAAGGAAAAGAAATTTAATGTGATTCTAAATCAAAAATATTAAATGGAATAATACACTTCATTGCATAAACAAACTATAACCTTGTACAATGGAATCAGTGAAAATCACTTTTAACTTAAAACCTGCGTTGTACAACAATCTCTTCTGTACAGGTGGCATCGCGTAAATTTTAACTGAACAGATTTTTCATGAAAGACTGAAAATACTTTTACATCCTCTAATCCTCAATGCAGCATATGATAAGTGTAATGGGACAAGATTGTTTAGAGGTCGTTGCCTTCATTTGAACCACCCGGTAGACACAACTCCTTTCGCATTAAAGAACTCAACATTCCTTTCTTTTAGCATTTTACGATTGTGACAAATGCACAGAAGTAGGCCTACAGTCTGCCAAAATTTGTAATTATCTTCTCCTTTAAAACACCTTGTTTATAACTATGGTATTAAGGCAATATTTACCATAATTTAATTTTTTTTAAGGCACTTCAGACCATTAGACGCACCCAAGTTTCTAGGTTCTGTTTTCAAAGTAAAAAAGTGCGTCTTATGGTCCGTAAAATACGGCCTTATTTTATAACGGTGACGAAATGCAGTGTTTATTTAATAGTTGAAGCTCCAAGCCAGCAAAAGATGCCCTGAAGATGGTGTAGAGACACCGAAAGGCCTTGGCAACAGATCATAAAATATATTTTAACTGAGCAAATGGTATCTTATTAATTTTATTACATGATCGAGCTCAACGGTGTTGAACATGTATTTAAATTATACTAATATCAAATAATTTATTAGGGGGGGGGTTAGGAAAATATTTGGGCCTACGAGAGATGAAAATGGGGACTGGAGAAAACTGCATAACGACGAGCTTCATAACCTGTACTCGTCACCGGATATAGTAAGGGTAATTAAATCACGGAGGATGAAATGGGCTGTACATGGGGGTGGAAAGACATATCTCAAGAGTATTGACTGGGAGACCCGAAGGGAAAAGACCACTTGGAAGACCTAGACATAAGTGAGAGAACAATATTAGGATAGATTTAAGGGAAGTAGGATTTGCGAGGGATGACTGGATAGAGCTAGCACAGAATAGGGCTGAATGGCGGGCTCAGGTAAGCGCGGCAATGAACCTCTGGGTTCCATAAAATAGATAATATTTATTTAGCTTGCTTAGGAATTGTCTATTGCCATCGAGTAAATAAGTGTGAATAAATTTTAGGACATTTTTAGGTCGTAAATATCGACAACAATCCAGGGAAGAAAAAGTGGCGTGAGTGTGCAGACGACATTGTTACTATGTGGTTATTTTCTGCATGAAATTCGCTAAGAGGCTGAGTTCCTTGACCCCATTCCGTTTGTCTTATTGTGGCTGTAGCCACGCTGAATACTAATGCACACTCCATCCGTACCAAGGCCGTCCGTCACCATTATCCGCGCTTATCTGTCTGTCTGTCCGTCTGCGGATCTGTGCACCTATAGTCTGTCTTTCTATGTGTTTTAGGTCAGTAACGATCAGCCCCTCTTGTATTATTCTCTTTTTTTTTTTAACTCAATAGGATTAGGCCTATTAAAAATGGAGTAGGCCTACCTCAGGGATCAGTACTAGGACCTTTGCTTTTTTTTTTTTTCATCAATGACTTGCCATTTAACTTAAGGGGAGATGGTAGTTATCAGTGTCAAAAAAATCGATTTTTTTTCTCTTAGGCTCATGTAATAGAGCATAGTTTTTTGAACATTTTGATATATAGGTCTTATATGTTGCGTTATTATTAAGCCAAGCAGAGCGACCTGGAGCTTTCTAAAATACCATAAGGCACGTCATTTTCTTTTCGCTCTCCTGTAAAATTACATTTTTTGTACTTCAGGTACCATTTTCTGAAAAGCTATTCATGCTAAAATAATGAAACTTTCAGGAATTCATTACAGATGGATGAAAAATCTCCCTTAGCAGAATTATGGGAAAAGTCTTGACTATACAGAATTTTCAACTATATTTATTTTTTAAAAAGTATTTTTTTTTTAGTCGTGAAGTTTTCATGCAGTTTTCATGCAGTAATATTGTACATATTAGACTGATTGTGCTAGGGTAAATAGTAGTAAGTTTACCTATTGTTAGTAAGTTCCCAAAGTTTCACAAAAATCTAAGCTACAGAAATTGAATAAAGCGTACCTATATCAAGGGAAGAAACCGTAAAACTAAATTATAAAATTCTTTCCTACGAAACAGTAAGTTCTAGAACAACCATTCTCTGCTTATTTCAAACTACAGAGTGCACTTGCAAAGCATAAAAAAATTGAACTAAATCTGACTGTTAACACCTGAGTTATGGCTTCTTGAACGTACGCTATATTTTCTATCATTTTGCTAGCGGTGACTACCATCTCCCCTTAAGTGACGAATCTAAGGTAGACCTATTGCTTTTTGTAGATGACACTATTGTACTTGTAACAGGAAAGTCACAAGAACATTTATCAAGAATAGCTACAAAGGCTTTTCACGAATTATTTACATGGTGTCAAACAAATGAAATGACACTTAATATTGAAAAGATCCACTTTATTCAATTTAGAATGAAACATAGATGTATCCTAAATCTTAACTTATAATCAACTGTTAAAAACAAGGCATAGAAGAATCAGCAATATATGTACAGGGTGTTAATAAATAACACCGAAATATTTTACCTGTGCCATAGAGGGAACGTAGACAAGAAACTTTCATTACAGTAAGATATTTTTGCTCTATGGATTCAATTTTAGCTGTTAACAGCATAAAATCTCCCAGGGCATGGCCGCCACTGACTTCTAACATTTGAAAAAAAATGCAAAACAAAGGAACTTCGTTGTTAACACTGGAGTTATGAATTAAAAAAAAAAAAAAAAAACTAATGCTGTGGCGGGCAGTCATGTGATTAGTCTGTAAATTTTGCAGATTACGAGAATTCTAAATTACGATATAGTTGTTGATGAATGAAAAAGAATCAGGTTTTTGTTGATCACTAAGAAGGCATGGAGTCAATTTAATGAAAATTTTAAAACTATTTCCCTTTATTACTGACTTATGATCAATATATTGTAATTACTTTAATGCCCTGTAGCATACACATTTTACGTCATAGAGCAAAAATCTTCTAATAAAAGTTGCTTGTCTATGTCCCCTCTATACTCAGGTAAAATATTTCTGTGTTATTCATTAACACCCTGTACAATTTTTAAGACTAGGCCCACATATAAACCAAAATATTGAATGCTTGTATTTTATGATTAGACCTGGGATTTTTAGGCAAATGCCTATTTTGTTCCTTATGAAATAACATGCAATTTTGTTAATATTTTGACATTTCATAATTTATCACTTATATTTACTGAGTTTTATAGTGCCCTAATATGCCTATTTGGACCTTTGGAGCCTATTTTTACTATTTTAATGCCTAAAATGCCTATTTTATAAATTTAAAATAAAATTCAGCTTTGTAACTTTTACAATCATTTAATGGACATCCCTGAATGAAGGGCAGAACAGCAGAGGGTGGGTTTTTCATAGAAACTTGATTTTCCCAAACAATTGTCGCCAAAGGAATGCTGACTGACGGGGGTGGATTCCTTCAAAACAACAAATAGCAGGTATATAGTAAGAAGGGACATATAATCCAAAATTGTTTTTGATAAATGTATTTTTAATTCTGGCTTAATTTTGCAATTATTTCTGTTAAGATTAGGTATACTATGTTTCTTTCAGTAAAAAAAAAAAATCACTTTATAGTTTAAGAGCATATTGTGGTATTTTAAAGTCTATTTTTTGCCCATTTACATATTTTTAAATCATATTTGAAGTGCCTATTTTCTCTTTTAAAAGCGTATTTACTTGTTTTAAAAGCCTATTTTAGGTGCCTAAAACTAATATTTTTAAGCCTAAAATCCCAGGTCTAATTATGATATGTTCTGTTGTATGTCCTTGAGCAGCGTTTCTCAACCTATGGTCCGCGGACCACTGGTGGTCCGCGAAGATGGTGCAGATGGTCCTCAGACATAATTTAAAAATATCATAAAGCAAAGTAAAGAAGTAAATTTTTTTCGCATATTTCGTTACAATGGCCTATACTTAATACCCCAAATATTAAGAATATAGGCCTTCTTTTAAAAATGGGATGTAAAATTAGGGATCCGTAAATTTTTTTTAGACATTTTAGAGGTTCTCGGCTTCAAAAAGGTTGAGAAACGCTGTCCTTGAGCTTAGCTCAATACAGGATCTTTGAATTTCTGAGATACAAAAAATCTCATATGAAACTCACATATCTTCCTCTGTGCAAATGGTATAATATGTTGATTAATACGCCTACTGGACTCATGAAGGTGAGAAAAGGACAGACCCTTGGTTAGGGTAGAGACTGGTGATCGTTGCGGTGTGTATGTTTACACTGCACGGCTGCGTGCAAGAGCGGCTTATAGGAAGACTTTGCAAACCAGCGCTGCGGGTGGGGGGTGCTGCAGCTGCCACGAAACCAGTCTGACCCTTGCAACCCTTACGCGTGCCGCTACCCTCTGACTTCCATATGAAGCCACACATTCATCAGTAGAGCTACGTACAGGGCTCTCTTCACCGGAAAACTATATTTGAAATGCTACATATGTGGCTAAGGAAATATTTAGAGAACTTTGAGATGTGGTTATGGAGGAAAATGGAGAAGACAGCATTTGGAAAATTTATGAATTACATGATACTGGGATTTGAGGTAATCAATCAAATCAGAAAAGCTATCAAAAGAATGCATTCCTTATTTTTTATTTTTCTACCCTGAGCATGGACAATATCTTTTTCTCATTTCACATTTTGATACTGAAAAAGAGCTCGTATTGCGGGGAATACATATTCAGGCAGAGGAACTAAAAAGTTAAACGAGTCGTTAAAAGAATCCTCCTCACCGAACTCTTATTTCCCTATAGGTTTTGTATATAATATATTAATTGTGATATTACCTGAAAATATGTATATACAGTCTTGAAGAATGGTGCTTATTTCAGAAAGGGATTCGCATTTGTTATTGTTTACGGCAACCGAATATTTATAAAGCGGGGAGGCCTTGGTCATTTCTGCTCGCAAATAAGCATTTTCGGGCGGTAAAGTAACTTTCTGCCCGTCGCCCCTAGCAACAAGTCACTTTCCGCCCGTCGCCCCTAGCAACAAGATTGCGTGTGGTAATGTCAAGTTACGATCCATGTAAACAACTTTCGTAAGTAACACAAGGAGTGCAAAAACAATCTTGTGTCAAACTCACACAACTTCCTCTGCCAAAATAAAGTTTGCTCGTAGTATAATATTTTATGCATGGCATTCTCTTCATGCAAATTGGTTATAAAAATTAAGAGAATGTTGTTACCACATCGTATCGCATCCCCGAAGGATACATAACCCAAATAAATTCTTATTAATGCACTCAGCTAACGTTAGGCCCTTGTGGTCCATGGATATCATCTGGCCGTCATTATCATCTTCATCCTATCCTCGCCTTGTTCAGAGCGAATGTGTGTGTGTGAGAATGTTCTGTATATAAAGAAGAAGATGATTTAAATGTGAAAGTTATTTTTCTAACTTTTAAATAGCTTACGATGACTTTCTCTTACCTTGATTAACTCTTTACATTTAGAAAAATTATTTTCCCCCTCCAATTATTTTTTCGAAAACTACTCCAATAATTTTGGTTCCATTTTGAAGAGAAAGCCTAACTTAATTGTATTCAGGTCTACTATACCCTTAGCAACCAGGGAAGGCGGTTGAGGCCAGGTAGATCCCTTCACCCGCATGGACCCTCACATTTACAAGGGCGGGAGATTTAGGACCAACCGTAATTTCCTCCCCATGAGTCACATAGTCTACTTCAATCAATCAATCTTGGATTTTTTTAATATGTCATTTTATCTTAAAATGTTTGTTATATATCAATTCTACACATAATTACAAGAAAAATGACACCAAACAATGTATAATTTACTTTAATAGGAACATAGGACTTGAAAGCAGTTTTCTCGTAACTTTTATTTATGTAGCCTACTTGTTAGAAATGTTCCTATTAAAGTAAATTATACATTGTTTGGTGTCATTTTTCTTGTAATTATGTGTAGAATTGATATATAAGAAACATTTTAAGATAAAATGACATATTAAAAAATCCAAGATTGATTGATTGAAGTAGACTAGGTGACTCATGGGGAGGAAATTACGGTTGGTCCTAAATCTCCTGCCCTTGTGAATGTGAGGGTCCATGCGGGTGAAGGAATCTACCTGGCCTCAACCGCCTTCCCTGGTTGCTAAGGGTATAAGAGCTAAACTTTTATTTGAAATATTAATTCCAATAAATGCACTGAAGATTGAGAATATTATGAGAAAAATTCCTGTGACACTGGGATTTGAACCCAGGACCTTTGGCTATCCGTGCCACTGCTCTACCAACTGAGCTAAGTCAGAGTTTACTTCACTGCGCCAAATCACTAATTGCTGTGCCTCACAGTATTGCATATGACCTAACTTGTCTGTCAGTGAGGTAGACCATTAAGGGCAATCAGTCATAGGAGAGAGGTTCCAATTATTGCCAATTTAGACTAGGCCTATATTAACACTTGCCTGTAGTGTAGATAAACTGGTTAACACAATCTCCTTGTCCTACTCACATCGAGGGTTCGTCCAGAAAATAAATTACTGGGCAACGAAATAAAAGCTATTTTTATATTGAAACAAAATATAAAATAAATTTAGACCTACTGTCCTACTGAATACTGCCCTAATTCAAATAGCCTAGGCCTAGGCTCTAGCAAAAATCAATTTACAAACGACAGTATCGTATACATAGCCTAAGATTGTTTTAATTTTCATAGAAAAATAAGTCGTCTATTGTTTTAATTCTTTACACTTATATCACTGACATATGAGCAACTCAGAAAATACCAGATTTATGCCCGGTTTCTTCAAACTAGTGAATTACCTATGGGTAAATTATCCATGGACAAATTAGTTCCATTTAACCTACAATGATATAATGAGCAAGGCCTTGGAGTTGTACAGTTAATTTAATTCAGAAGGCTTTGATTCTCATTGTTATTGATCCTATGAAAGGTTAAATTTTATCCAGCCATCCATGAAAGGATAAATTAACCCGAAGATTTACCCTTGGAAAGATCTAGCCCGAGTGTGTAGGAACATTTTTTCTGTCATCTTCATATTTATCCAGAGGACATTTATCTAGAAACTCGCCACAAGTGTATGTGATTGCTATCTTTAAATTATTTGTGTTTCCGTGGTGTTATTTTTGTGTAAATTCTGTTCATTGGATAATTTACCCATAGGTAATTCGCGAGTTTATAGAAACCGGCCATTAGTGATATTTATTACATGTGTGCGTATTGTATTTATGTGATTTTCGACAGGCCTAAATAGTCTGTATCATTAAGTCCTCTTAGATAATGTTTTGTCCACTGCTATGGCATATGGGATGCAGCGAGCCTCGTTTCGAATCCTAGTCGGGACAAGTTACCTAGGTGGGTTTTATCCTCACCTGTGAGACAAAATATGTTGGGGTAACTTTAGGCCCTTGTGGTCCCTGGCCGTAATTATCATTTTCATCCTATCCTATTCTTGTTCAGAGTGAATGTGTGTGTGAATGGTGTGGTTCGTCCTATGTGTTTTATGTTGTCTCTGAGGTGGTCTCGGCAAAGGGCTGATCACTCAGTCACTGTCCTTGTCTGGTCAAAAAAGTATGTATGTGATCCATAGCTAATCCCTTTCCCGATAGGTCGCTACCCTATAAGGCCCGAGCGATGTAGGTCGCTTAAATGTCCCTAAAAGGGAGATGTAAAACTAAGGTAAAGAAAGAAAGAAAGAAAGAAAGAAAGAAAGAAAGATGTTTTCTCTAAAACTCCAGATTTCCATTGTAAAATATAATTTTGTTTTAAAAAATCGTACTAAAAGCTAAAATTTGGGAATACACAATGTATAATAAAAAATAGCACAGGTATAATTAAAATACAATTATATATTAGTTTATACATCATTATAAAGAGGAAAGTCCAGAGAATAAAGTAATTTAAAAATATAAAAGAAAAATTACAATTATCTTCCAGAAACCAATTTTGTTTTATGATATTACATATCATAAATGATAAACTAGAATTGGTTCTTCACAGTGTATAAAATTTACAATGCCTTCTCCCCCACACTACTCGCAAAGCATTATTTTAAATTTATTTTAAATATTTTAAATTTGTTTTTCAAAATCTATTACGGGTGGGACATAATTTGGACACTGATTTTAATGATGCAAAAAAAAAGTTAATTTGCTGATCTGCTATTACTGTTAGGGTCTTAATGTTGTTATTAATAAAGGTATGAGGGATTAAATACAAATTATAAACTGTTTCCAGGTTATCAGAACATTCATCAATAATAGTTTAACAAAACTATCACCATTACGGGTGGGACAAAAAGTCAATGATTGTTATTTTACATAGTAATTAACCACATATATTTTTTTAAATTAATCTTATACCAAATTGTACCTTAAGATGTATATTTTCTCAAATGAAAATGGACATAGCTGATTACTCTTGACTACTTGGTGTTAAAGAGTGTTAAAATCTTGCTAAAATGGCAAAAAAAGTAACTCAACGCAATAAATAAGTAAATCGACAGATTTTATAAATGAAATCACTTCAGATACACCTAAGTCCTTAATATTCAGAGAATTTGAGGTTTTAAACTTATTTTTGACCACCCCATTACACTAATTTTATAACTTCTCTCTTTGAGGGAAAAATTCCCATATTTTATGAATTGGCTGAGGCTATTCCGTTTCCCCTAACCTAAGTACACAGAGGTGGGCCTAGTGTCATTGCACAATGCGTTGTTACCCACGTGTACCACGACCTCTGACACGACACGTGCTGATGTGACCCTTATCAAACTAGTTCTTAAGCCCTTCAGCAGGTCCCCACTAGGCTAGTGATATACAGGTATCATGATTCCTACATAGCTTTAATAAAATTTCCATTCGCGGATTTTTCTAGCGCTACGCAGTTTCCTCTTTTACCCCTTCTAGAGACCAGTCAGTAGGCTATCTGACTCGACCATAGAATGTGATGCGTAAAAGACGATAAGTTGACAAATATATTTCCACAGATAAGACGACAGTTGAATCATTAAAAAGGCCCCCAAAATCCGGAATCTATATATATATAAGAGGCTTTGTCCTGACTGACTGACTGACTGACTGACAGGAATCAACGTAGAGCCTAAACTATAACAGGTAGAGACTTGGAATTTTGACAGTACCTTCGTTTCATAATGTAGGTGCTTACTAAGAAAGGATTTTGAATTTTTTTTATTTTAAATGCCAAAAATCAAATGTTTTTCAAAATACTTAATCCATTTTTACACAGAATTATCAAATCCAAATAACATTTGACATTAAAACATATTGTTGCCAGCGGGCTTGGAAAAAAAAAATGAAAGTAGAATAAATTTGACAAATGAGAGAAACAAATGAGAGAACTATCAATATCCACGAAAATAATGCAGTCACATAACTTTCTTTACCCTGGAAATAGAGAAAACAATACGAGATAAGGTAATATGTTTTGGGAAGAGATGTATGAAAGTGATATTGTATTTCTGTTTAATTTTATTCCCAAAACGGTTTTATGGTAACATGAGAGTGAGAAACAAAATTTTCAGCCACGATAATACAATTTTATGTTACCGGAATTTCTGTTTCTTCTTATTAGAACCCCTCCCGCGCTTGCTGTGTACTGTACAAGCGATGGGATGCAAAATTCTACATATAGCCCTAAAAGCTATATCAAACATTTTCTTAGGGAATAGTTTGAGTGTGATAAGTCGTTCTTCCTACTTCAAATTATAAATACCTATATAAGGACCTAGAATTTAAAAATCTAAAGTCCTTCATAAGTTAATTTCCAATTACAAAATAAAAAACCCGGGCGACGCCGGGCCTTTTAAGCTAGTCGTCTTATAGGAGAGATACAAAAATATTAAACTGAACTTTATATAAATTAAAACCATTATAAAATGATGAATTCGGATGTCAAGATTATTTTATCTTGATATATTATGATGTTAGGTAAGTTACCACTTGCGGGCAAATAAGCCATGAAATAACGCGAATTTCATAAATAAAACCACAAACGCCATATTCCGCGACATAAAACTTTTTTTTTTCCATTTTCCCTTATCTCTCTCTATATAGGCTATAAGAGGCTTTGCCCTGACTGACAGGCTGACTTAATGACAGACTGACAGAGAACCTACGTAGAGCCTAAACTATAAATGGTAGTGACTTGGAATTTTGACATTATTGAGATGTGGTGTTGAAAGAAAATGAAGATGATCTGGTGGACAGACAGAATAACGAAAGGGGAAATTTTAAGGAGAGTGGATGAGAAGAGATGTAAGTTGTCTTGGAAGTTGTAAAGAAAAGAAAAGCTAACTGGTTAGGACACATTATGAGAAGAAAAGAACTTCTGCCCTTTGTAATCGAAGGAAAAATAAAAGGGACAAGAAAACTTTGTAGAAGAATAATTGAGATACTGGATGACACCAGAAAGAAAAGAAGCTGTGGAGAGTTAACAGATAGCCTACAGGAGAAGGTAGAAAAAGGAGAGTTGAATTTCACATGGTTGTATGGACATGTCGTAAGGCAGAAATACCAATAAAAATAATAATAGAATGTGATTAATAAAAGCAGTTCTTTAAGAAGAATTAAATCTGATTTGATTTTCTCACTTCACATTCTGATATAGATTAAGAGGTCGTAGCCTAGGCTATTGCAAAGAGCACGTAAATAAAGGTAAAGTGTTCCCTATACAGACCATGGAGGCCCAGAGGGTTCCAGGAGGTTGAGGCTCCCAGATTATGGACATTCGGAACGTAAAGGTGGTAAGGTTGTTAGCCTTACGCACCGGCCGCCTTTACCCCCAGAATTGCTCCTGGTACTCATTTATGTTAGAGGCTGAGTCGACCCCAGGGCCATAGTGCCACCAGAAGGATTAAGCCAATTAAAAAACTCCAACGACCTCATAGGGAATCGAACCCGCGACCTTTCGGTTTGTAGAGCAGTGCCTCAACCACTACGCTACGGCGTACCCCGCAAAGAGCATGTATTCAGTTGGTTCAACCTGATGCAAAGCTTTATTGTTCACCTAAACTAAACATAGCTTCTAAATAAACGGAGCAAGTAATGTTGCACAAACTTTCTCACATTATACGTGTTAAGTAAGATCTTAATTATTGAGGTTTTTAGGTTGACCGAAAGGACTAGTAGGCCTATGTATAATTCAAAAATGTACAACCACCAACTTAAATAGATTTTTACTAATGAGGAAACTATGAAAAATCCAAGTCAAACTGGCCGGAAACAATGTTTGAGATTTGAACCCAGGGCTTCTTACCTCCCTAACCTCCCCATTATGACTGAGGTATAGGCCTACTGCATTTCACAAAATTAAGTTCAGACTATCCTATAGTCTTTTTGTTACTATGGGAAACAAGGACTAACATACGTAAGTTTTTTTAATTACATAATCCATGTTCTGACGTAGGCTACTGAATTCAAGTCATATTTATATCATGTTTATTTTGGTATCTATTGATCGTAAAAAGAAATGTTCATAACAAAAATTGTCATTTTAATTTCCTCTACGACTTTACTATGCCAAGATAGATATAGCCTAATTTATAAGCTTTCATGAACCACAGATTACCGTCTCTGTTGGACATTACATGAGAATATAATAGTAGAAAAATTTCTCCGACACTGGGATTTGAACCCAGGACCTTAGACTACACACGCCAATGCTCTACCAACTAGGCTAAGCCGGAGTTCAATTCACAGCGCCAGATGGAATCTCTCGCCTATCACGGATCACGGATCGTGGCACGCTTTGGGCCTAGCAATATGTCAGAAATTCCAAACTCTTAAGAATAGGCCTATTATAGGAGAAAATTTCCTCCGACACTAGGACTTAGACCCAGGACCTTTGGCTATTCGCGCCAATGCTCTACGAATTGGCGCGAATAGCCAAAGGTCCTGGGTTCAAGTCCCAGTGTCGGAGGAATTTTTCTCCTATAATATTCTCATTTAGGCCTACTATGCTAAGTTTTCGTGTATCACCTATTGTAATGGAGATAGCGTAGGAAAATAAAAAATGGACATGACTAAAGTACCCTTTATGTAATTTTTGCAGAAAGCGACTGTAGCCCTTTTACTAGTCGTTGATAGATGTTTCAGAATTTACATTTTTACTAAAATCGTTAAAGCCACTTTCTCAAAAATCAAAATTTTTAAAAAGTTTTTATGAAAAGTGCACTTAACATTTTGTTTACAGAAACCAAATTCTGGGCAGCTCGATAAAATCCCCCCCCCCCAAAAAGTTCATAACTAAGAAAATTAGGCCTAAGTAGGCTAAATCCAATGAACTGTTGTAAGCCTACACATGTACAGATAGGCCCATACACAGACAGACAGATGTCATTTCAAAAACACTATTTTCGGTTTCTGGGCATCTTGAAACATGTTTTCTCGGTGTTTCCTCGATTCCGATTTTTTGTCACGAACACAATACACCTCTAGAGGCTACTATACGCAAGAAAGTAAATAGCCTATATGGAATAGCCTATAATATGGAAATTAACACGAATAACACCAAATGTATGGCCGTTTCTAAAGAACCAATAGGCTAAGGTGTAGGCCTACATTAGAAGTAGCAGGAAATATTATTGCACAATTATCAGAAATTAAATATTTGGGAGCTCAAAAAACAAATAGGCCCTAATAAGAATTTATACGAAGAATGAAGAAGGGGCACTGATATCAGCCTGCATGAAGGATATTAGCCTATTTGGCAGAAAAATTATTGACAGTAGAAATTAATGTAAAAATATAGCCTAGTTATAAAACAGCAATTAGACCAATTTTGGGATATGCAGCAGAAACTAGACCTGATACAGGGAGTAAGAACATGCTAAATAAACTCTTTAAGGTCTACTAAACGGAAGACACTATTTGACAGATAGGCCTAGTCTATGTAATAACTTATATAAATTAGGGAGAATAGCAAACTTCAAGATATCACAAAAAATGGAAAAAATTATTGGAAAGAACATAGGCTAGAAGTCAGGCCTGTCCAACTGGAGGCCCGCATGCGGCTATTGAAAGAAAGAAAGAAAGAAAGAAAGAAAGAAAGATAGAAAGAAAGAAAGAACAAAAACTGTCCTTTAAAGATTAGGCTATAGTAGCCATCAAGCTCCTACCATAAACATTAAGTTGCAACTGTTAAGGTGAAACGAAGAAATAAATATTCTTTCACGTTTTCTAAATTACTTTGCCAAGAGTTGTGATATAAAATAGAAGATGTGTTTATTAAGTGCCAGTATGGTACTTTATGAGATTGTGTGTGGGGACGAAAAATGTCTGTCCGTCTGTCTGTCCGTCCGTCCGTGTGTCTGTACGCGCCATAACTCAAATACGCTTTTTCGGATTTTCATGAAACTTGGAAAACACATTTGTAATGTCCATGGGAAGAACCCTATTGATATTGAACCAAATCGGTTCACCGGTACCGGAGTAATGCCCAATTTAGTGCCTAATTTAATAGATTATGGCTCCTTTCTAATAGAAAGGCACCATAACTCAAATACGCTGTATTGGATTTCCATGAAACTTGGTATACTCATTTATGACGTTCATGAGAAGTGCCCTATTGAATTTGAACCTAATCTGTTGACCGGTACCGGAGTAAACCCCAATTTAGTGTCTACTTTAAAGGCGCAATAACTCAAATAGGGCCTATGCTTTATCGTATATTTATGAAACTTCGTATACGCATTTATAATGTCCATGGTAAGACGTCTATTTATAATGGATAAAATCGGTTGACCTGTTTCGGAGTAATACTCAATTTAGTGCCTATTTTATGGTAATATACGTATTCGAAAGAATTTATATAGCCTAAAAGAAATGAAAATCAGTTATCTTGACAACACTGCCTATTGTTTTACTGTGATATTATAAGGCCTTGGAAATTAAAATACAGGTAGCTATGACAAAAAAAAAACACTATTGATTTACATGACTTATCCAACTAGACTGTTAAAATGACCCCGGTGGCCAAGATGGTAACGTCTTGGCCTCACATTCTGGAGCCCATGGTTCAAAACCCGAAACCGGCCAATTTGAACTTTTTTTTGTATTTATATGTGAGTGTGCGATTGTCAAGATATCACAAATCTGCACAGTTCAGCTGATGCTGGAAGATTTTAATCTCATTAAAAAAACTAGACCTTTTTTCTTCCGTAAGCGCTGCTTAATGAATAAATCTGGAGCTTAACTTGGAAATCAATTAAAAAAAACATATTCTGCATATCATAATTGCAGTCATAACTGTTTAAACAAAAACATACTGGCACTTTGTTACATCAGTTTACATGATTTTATTTATTTATTTATTTTGTTTTTTTCAGAGCCTATCGAAATGATTATTCAAGAATTTTCTTCTAGATTTACTGATTTTGAAAACATGAAGGACAAACTGTCTCTTCTTAAAGAGCCCTTAAAAGAGAACATGGAGCACCGATTAGGCCTACCAGTCTTTCAACTTCAACTACCGGTAAGTTATGTGATTTTCGAACTGATTGATTTCTTCACAACAGAAAATGACATAGGCCTAACTTTTTCAGACTTCTTTCCCATGAAAATTTCTCCAGCTGATAGATTTTGATATTCAGATCATGCCCATGTCTAGAAGCACATGCCTTTACATTTTCAAATGTGAGTAAAATTTATCAAAAATTACTACAGCACTTGAGTAAGTGATCTCTGTTAGGCCTACATTTACTGAGATAAGTTACTACTGATCTCCCAGATCAGCTGACTTTTCTCTCAACGAATTGTATTAGGCTATTTTTATTATCATCAGGGCCCGGATTTTGATGACATGTCATCTTTTAACTGGAACATCACAGACGTTTCCCACTAGTGCAGATATTCTGATCATGAGTCCTAGATTATAAAAATAGTAGTTTTAAGGAACATGTTTAGTCATTTTTTCCCCTTTTTTTAATTTTTAGGTCACTTGTAGAATGTAATTCCATTAGGCCTATTTGGTCATTTTTTTGTTATTTTCCGGTGTTTTTTCCACGTTTCATATTTTAGGTCATTTTTTTTAAATTTAAAACATTATTTTCTTATTTTGTGTTGTTTCTTATATTATACTAGCTTAAAAGACCCGGCGTCGCCCGGGTTTTGTATTTTGTAATTGGAAATTAGCTTATGAAGGATTTTAAATTTTAAATTCTAGGTCCTTATATAGGCATTTATAATTTGAAATAGGAAGAACGACTTATTACACTCAAACTATTCCCTCAGAAAACGCTTGATATAGTTTTTTATGGCTCATAGAAGATCTAGAATTTTGCATCCCATCGCTTGTACAGTGCACAGCAAGCCTGGTAGAGGTTTAAACAAGAAGAAACAGAAATTCCTGTAACATAAAGTTGTAATATCGAGGCGGGAAATTTCCCACTCTTATGTTACCATAAAACCGTTTTGGGGATGAAATTAAACAGAAAGCATTATCACTTTCATACTTTTCTCTCCAAAAACCTGCGATATAATATAATAATATACACATTACCATATCTCGTTTTGTTTTCTCTATGTCCAGGGTAGAGAAAGTTATGTGATTCCATTATTTTAGTGGATTTCATTCTGTAATATTTATTTATAACATGAATTATTTTGATAACTTCTCTTATTTGTCAAAAGTGCATTTCAATTGTTTTTTCCAAGCCCACCTGATACCATTTGGCAACAATATATTCTGTGATTTGGAATTGATAATTATATGTAAAAAGGGATTAAGTATTTTCAAAAACATTTAATTTTTGGCATTTAGAATCAGAATTTTTCAAAATCCTTTCTTATTGAGCACCTACATTATGAAACGAAGGTACTGTCAAAATTCCAAGTCTCTACCTGTTATAGTTTAGGCTGTACGTTGATTCCTGTCATTCAGTCAGTCATTCATTCAGTCAGTCAGGACAAAGCCTTTTATAAATATAGAGATTGGGTTTTTGTGCATTTACTTACATTGAATATTATCGGAACTCTGAATAGCCTAGGCTAAGCATTAATAAATGAATCATGTCATAATTTTAATTTGGGTGCAGAAAGATGGCGTTTGCTGTTTGCATTTAACCGTATATAATTAACTAATTATAATCCTATGACTGGCTGAGCAACATAAATGCAGAATAGACACAAATCTGATGAATAAACTAGCATTTTTATAAAAAAAAATGGGGTCTTTATTTTTTAGTTATTGGGTCATTTGTTGTATTTTTGCAGTGATTTTATAGCTCATTTTAAAAGTATTTTATAGGTCATCAAAATCTGGGACCAGATTATCATTCCCCTTAAAAATGATCAACGAAACAGAGAAAAGCATAAGCCTAACAGTCTTCATGGGTGCGCTCTCTAAGCCCCCTAGTTAAGTTAAAATAAAATTAAGTAAGCTACAGTTCTTTTGGTGTGGCTCTCAAGACGACATGGAAATAAATGTGACCCCAGTTGCTCTAAAGCTGGACATGTCTGATAGATACAGAATGGTGGGAGATAAGCTGGTGAGAAGAGCTAAAGAAGATAGGCTCTTACATGGGAAGAGAGAACGAGGAAGACCTCCAAAGAGATGTTCAGAGAGTGTGTGTAGATCTTCAGAGGAAGAAACGAACAGGATACATATCCTACCATCAAAGAAGAAGAAGAAGAAGAAGATGATGATGATGATGAAGACCATTCAAGAAGATGTTGGACTAATACGATTGCTTAAACTGGTAAAGAACTCACAGCAAAACTTTTTAAGAGGACTATATCACAGCCTACACCAAAAACGCTAGCCTTAGTTTCTGACTTTTCGTAACCCAGTATTTGCTTGTGGGAGGTCTGGGCTTCGAAATGCGGCATTGCCAGTTCTCTCCGATGCTGGAGTCTGTGCATCGTATCCCGGCATATCGATTTTGTGCTCTCAGAGTCTAGTGTAAGGTCAGACTGAGCGAGTATTGCAATTATGCCAGATTAAGTCGACTCTTGTGGCGGCGGCCACTGGAGGGGGAGCGCGGGGAGAAGGGGGGGCAGCGGCGCGGGATCAATACATGGGAAGCCCTTAGCAACGCTCGCTTACCAGACTGGCTTATCAATGTGTTATCAGCGCCATCTTGATCCGTATCCAAATCACTGCTATCACTGATACTTGCATTATCACTACACAAGACAGCACTATGATCACTACCACGTCACTATAACACTGCTCCCGCAACGAGACGAGAACCCAGTTACCACACCACCTCGCGTCAGAGCTCCGCTCTTCAGACTGGCGCAAACAGACTGGTTCGTTAAAAAACACTCAAAGAAGCGCGGAACGCCGCTAGCGGGCCCTGGCGGACTCCCTCGCAACTACACGCATTAGGCCTGGTTCGTGACTCCGCCCTCGGGGTTTGGTGGGCGGAGTTTCCGTTAACGGGGGCGGAGCGTTCTGGACCAAACAACAACATCGAATGGAAAGAGGAAAAATTTTGTTAGAAAAATAAAAAATTGTGGGTGTGGGTGTGAGGTATTTCCCGCTAAGATGCGCGCGCAGTCGTAACTGTCTTACATACCGCGCACGAGATTCAAACTGTGGAATGCACTACCTGTCTCAGGTAGGCCGGTGGGTGGGGCCTTATCCATCACATGTGTCACCTTGCAAGGGGCAACTGTCTGGGATACAAAAAAATCTGATGTGTTACACTCATGTAACTTTCTCTATCTTAAGTGTTGACAATACAACTTTTCCACTTCACACTGTGATATATAATAAGAGGTCATCAAATTACAGACCTACCTCCTAACTACATTTTCGGAAGTATTTAAAAAAGTTATGTAAAACTGCATAGAATAGCCAACATCAACACAGTCTGGTTTTAGAAAAGGCATCTTCTTTAAGAATGCTGTTTTTAATTCACTACAAAATTTTAACCGTTAGATAAAAAGAAATATACTTTGGAATATTCTGTGACTTAGCTAAGATGTTCAACTGTACTCTTACTTTTAAAAAATTGAATATTATGTGTTGGGTTATTTAACACTAAAGTGGTTCAAAACCTCTCATAGAACTCAAAATGTTAGGTCTATAGTAACTGTAAACAAATCTAGAAATTGTTAGAAATGGAATAGGATCTACCTCAGGGTTCGATACTAGGACCTTTGATTTTTCTTATTTTCATCGGTGATTTGCCACAGATCTTAAGGCATTGCCTTTGTGGATTATTTTAGTGTATTTGTAACAGGAAAATCATAAGAATATTTATCAAGAATTGATTAACTACAAAGGCATTATTTAATATTGAAAAGACCCACCTTAATCAATTTAGAGCAAAGTAAAAATATATTCCAAACCTTATAGTTATTTTCCAAACATAAGGCATAGAAGAAATTAGAAAAAAGTTATGAAATTTTTAGGATTATAAACCGACCAAAATCTTGACTGGAAGACACACATTGAAATACAGTAGAGTCTCAATTAACCGACCTTCGATTAACCGAGGTTCCATATTATTCGAGCCTAAACTAAAGGGAAAACATAAAAAATAAGCTTACACTGAAGATCGCAATTAGCGATCGTATTTTCGTTTAAGTGTTTAATTTTTTAGTTTTTCAAAGGTATGTGAACTTTAGGCCTATTAGTCTACTGTATTTTTATTTCATGTCAATACAGTCATACTGGTGCAAAGTAGGCCTAAGCTGTCCGTAAATATGTTCTCTGGATATATTTTTAAAATTAAGAAGCAGGCCTAAATACAGTATATCACTCTTGAGAGCCTATTACAGACATTTTTTTTTATGTGGGCACCCCAGTTGAGCTTAGGATCTAAATATACTCCTAAAAGTTTAATAGTCAATTCTCATGATTATTGAGACTGAAAAGGATGTATTGAGTTTTTTCATCGTTTAGGCCTAATAATAAGTCATTACTTGCAAACCATTTGTTACATTCGGAAAGGCAGTTTGTCTTAGCCTATGTACTTTTAGGATATCAATATTGCTATTAGTGCAAGAAGGTTGAGTCGTCAGCATACAGTAAAGATCAACTGGGTGCTGTTATATTAATGGGCAAATTATTTATCACAACTAAAATGAAAAAATGATCCAAAGATTGATCCCTGAGGGACACCGTTTTTCTTAACCACCATATCCAAAAAATTGTTAAGTTACTGTAGAAAACTTGCTGAGTGCGGTAGGCCAAGTAGGCCTAAGTCCGAAATACAGTGAAATTGCTGCTTTCGTAATTAGCCTATATCGTATTTTCTTAATTTATTTTCCCGATCCCCTGTTACTGTATGCCTATATCCGCGTTAACCGAGAATTTGCTTATCCGAGGTTGCTGAGGCTTAATTCAAACCTATTGTCATTGAATAAATTTTGTATCAATTTTTTCCTAACGTTTTGGAATAGGCTACTGTCTTCAGCCTCATTACAGGAATAGGCCTTAAACATACTTCAAGATTCGCTCCATATTGTCCATAATCATTTGTATTCTGAATATTTTAATAGGCTAAATAGGAAGGGAGTCCTTTATTGATAACTGCTTTAAAATTCAATATAAAAATACATGAATATTGAAAAATAGAAAAATAAATTCTTATATTAATAAAATAACTTATATGGTTCTTAGAATTGTTTTCATTTGGCTGTGTCATATTGACACCCTTAATTTAAGGCAGCTATCCTAACAGGATTTCCCCCTTCTGTAAATTTTTCATGAATAAAATACACCGCATTTTTTCTCCTATAATATTCTCATGCAATGTCCAACAGAGACAATAATCTGTGGTTCATGAATGCTTACATATCTATAACATTTATTTCCTCCAATCATTATCAAAATACAAGAAGAAACACCATGTTTCGTTTTGTGAAAACAAAATGCAGGCATACTACTGGGCAGTTAGCCTACATGGTCTAAACTATGGTTTGAAACTGTACAATAATTTTATTGCTGAGCATGAGATACGCTCTCGACCATTTTAAGATGAAAAAAAATATATATAAAAAAAAGTTTAATATGTTATGTCTTTCATTGTTTCAGTCTAATGATTTTCCATCTTTTTTTTAATTTCTAAATATAAACTTAGTTTGTAAAATTAGTTAAATTTTGGGTAACATTACAATTTCTATTTATAATTTTTGCTATTTTAAACACGGTTAATTGTTTTTAAATATTTAATTTTTATGCTGTGCATTTTATAAATAACTCTGTTTCTCTAAAAAAATAATTATTTTCAGCTCCTAAACAAGAGCTATGCTCATCTGGGGGCAAAAAATTATTTTCTTTGATTTCGTAGGCTACCGTGAAAGAAAATTTTGTACTAGGCCTATATGTGCATCTGGGCCCTGTTTCATATAACTTGCTAATTGGTTAATATTAGTTAATAATATTATTCATTAGTTAACAAAATCTTGTTTCATAGAGATATGGACACCACTCATAAAATTCCTCCACTAATATTATTAGTTCATTAGTCAGCTGATTGATTTGGAGGTTATGTTTGTGGTTTTTTCCCTTCTTAGTCTTTTTGTCAATACTATTTCAAAGCAGTAGGCTACGGCCTATATATATCTTCATAAATGTAACAAATAATAACTAGCCCTAAGAAATGAATAAATCTTCCAGGCACTTATTCAAGATAGCAATAGGCTTATGTACTAAAATCTAACCTCAAATCCTAAAAACTTATGAAAAAAATTCCCTTGATAGCGTTTGTAAGCTTTTTCTGAATTGATAATTAAAATCAGAGTGATTCATTTCCCATAAATTTAAGATCACGAATTCTGAATTACATGGGTTTGAGAATAAGTTATTGGTGAAAAAACACTCAAAGAAAAACACCTAATAGGCCTGTTATGAGTAAATTTTATTAGTTCAGGAGTCTATGAAACAGTTTACTAATAATATTAGCAATATTTACTAATATTTTTAGAGTCATGAACTCGTAACTAATATTAAGTTATTAGAAAATTTTCTTATGAAACAGAAGACTAATAATAATAACTAATATTATTATATATTTGCTAAAAATACTAGTGTAAAAGTTCTATGCAACAGGGTTCGGTATTTCTGAAATAATAAGTTACATTAAAAAATAAAACTTTCAACCACCTCATTTTTCAACATAGCCCCTTGCTTCTCAATGCACTTGATCCATCGTTGCACAATTTATACAGTGAATTAATTTAACATCACTAAAATATATTACATTAATTAAATATTTAGATCCATTTAAGTACAAAGTAAAGAAACTATCTCAAAGACAAAGTAAATGAAGCAGAGGTAAGTAGTAAAGGCAAAAATGTTCGGGATCTCTACAAGGAAATAAACTAGTTCAAGAAAGGTTTTCAACCTAGAATAAACATAATTAAGGACAATGATGGTACTATACTCGCGGCTCCAAATAATATTCTGAATAGGTGGAAATATTGCTTTAATTACTTATTATCCTAAATGTACATGGAAATGTCCAAAGTGTAGAAAGTGAAATATTCACAGCAGAGCCGATGGTTGCTGAACCAACTCTAACAAAAGTAGAGACAGCTATAAGTAAACTAAAAACACAAAAATCTCCAGTCGTTGACCAAATTCCAGCAGAATTAATTCAGGCAGGGGGGACAGGTTAAACTCAGAGATCCATTAACTCATTCTTATGATTTAGAGAAAGGAAGTATTGCCAAAGGAATGGAAAGAATCTATTATTATACCGATCCATAAAAAGGGCCGAATGTAATAACCAGGGCCCGGATTCTGATGACCTAAAATTGTTTGAAAAATGACCTATAAAATGACCCTAAATTATAAAGAAAATGACTTAATAATTACAAAGAATGACCTAAAAACTCATATTATATTTACAAAAATTATTATTGTGCACACAAAGATATAGGCTAGACTAATATGTACGTAATTGTAAAAACTGTAAATGTAGATAGGATGTTGTAGGTTTAAAAACTTTATTCTTCATTGGAACATTTGAGAAGAAAAATAAGAAAATTGTTTTTAAAGTAGATTCTACAAAAAAGTTGCATTACAGTAACCTAGTCATTTATTTAAAATAATTGCATGAAAATGACAAAATAAGGAAGCAAATGACACGAAAATGACAAAATAGTGACGTAAAATTGAAATAAATGCCCTAAAAATATAAAATTGCATAAAATGACAAATAATGACCTAATAAAAATGTATTTCTATAAACTAGAGACCATGATTAGGATTTATCTACAAGTTGGCAATGTCTATGCAGCATCAATAAAAAGATGACATGTCATCAGAATCCAGGCCCTGGTAATAACTATCGAAGAATTTCTCTCTTATCAACATCATTCAAAAATCTATCGAATATAGGCCTACTGCTGTCAAGATTAACCCCATATGAGGACGAAATCACTGGAGATCACCAATGTGGATTTAAGCGAAATAGATCAACCACTGATCCCTATATTTTGAATTCGCCAAATCTTGTAGAAAAACTGGGAGTATAATAAGACTGTTTACCAGCTATACAACGCATGGAAGAGGAAAGACCCGAAGGGAAAAGACCACTTGAAAGACCTAGACGTAGATGGGTGGACAATATTAGGATGGATTTATAAGGGAAGTAGGATCGAGCAAGGCCACCTTCAACTAATTTCACAATTGAATACGAATATTACAACAGATAATAAATAGCTATAGGCTATGTTTCACCACTGCATAAGAATTAAGTGCGTGGTTGCAGAGACATCTCAACCTGATCCGGGGCCGGACTTTGTCTGCTGAGATGGCGCCTGCATAGCCTACATCAGCACGCGCGGTAACTCTAGGCTTACAGCTAGGGATCCTATTTAACCCTGAATAAAAATGCTGGGTTTCGGTACAATTCGACATTCAATAAGCTTACGATATAGGCCTAAATCTCTATACATATAAAAGGCTTTGTCCTGACTGACTGACTGACTGACAGAGAATCAACGTAGAGCCTAAACTATAACAGGTAGAGACTTGGAATTTTGACAGTGCCTTCGTTTCATAATGTAGGTGCTCACAAAGACAGGATTTTGCAGAATTTTGATTTTAAATGCCAAAAATAAAATGTTTTTGAGAATACTTAATCTCTTTTTACACAGAATTTTCAAATCCAAATCACAGTTGACATGGCAACATATTGTTGCCAGTGTTCTCAGATGGGTTTGGAAATAAATGAAATGTGACTTTCACAAATTAGAAAAGCTATCAAGATAACTCATGTTGTAAATAAATATTAAAGAATGAAATCCACGAAAATAATGCAGTCACATAACTTTTCTACCCTGGACATAGAGAAAACAATACGAGGTATGGTAGTAGGCCTATGTATATTATTATATCGCAGGTTTTTGGAGAGAGAAATATGAAAGTGATATTACATTTCTATTTAATTTCATCCCCAAAACGGTTTTATGGTAACATGAGAGTGAGAAATAAAATATTCCGCAAAAACAATATAATTTTTTGTTACCGGAATTTCTGTTTCTTCTTATTTGAACCTCTACCAGGCTTGCTGTGTACAAGCGATGGGATTCAAAATTCTACATCCTTTATTAGCCGTAAAAAGATGTATCAAGCGTTTTCTGAGCGAATAGTATGAGTGTGATAAGTAGACTTCGGACTTTTAGGTCGCTAAAAATGCTGTTTTAGGTACCTAAAATAGGCTCTAAAAATTGGAAAATAGGTTCTAAAAATCGTAAAATAGTCTCTTATAAAATCGTTAAGTTGCCAATTTTCTGAAAAATCTCAATTGCAATGCAGAATATTATATTTATTGAAGTCACCAATAATAATGATAAAAGACAGATATAGGCCTTTGGTACACAGAATTATATATTATAATCCCTGTGCCAAGAAGCTACGCACGCTAGCATATTCAACCCTTTGCATCCCTCAGTGATTCAGAGTTTTTTTATTATTTTTTTACTGGATGTGGGAGTCGGGAGAAAAACACTATATTTTCTTGGGAATTCCAAAGAATTTTTCTACTGAAGACGAAGAATTTCTTACTATTTTACCACGTCACAAATGTGTCATGGTATGCTAGTGTAAAGCGGGTCAGAGGATAAAGCGGGTCAGTTTTTAAAAATAGCCTCTGTTCTCAAGGTTACATGATTTTTACTACCTGCTACCAGCACCCGGTCACAAGGAAAGTCTCCTCTATACGTTGAGTGCTGTGGATGCAAGCAGATGTGTGTATTGTTTGTGTGAACAAGAAAAGAATACAATTATTTTTAAGGTAAGTGAAACGACCTGTATACATTTTAAAATAAGCGTTAAGATGTCGTTAATATATTACAAGAAGTAATGCAGTGAATTTATGCTATTAACTTTCATTATTAAATTCAATCTTTAAGGAAATGGTTACAGCATTGTCGTCTTCCTCAAAGCCGGTATTCAGAACTACCAACCCCTGAAATAAATCACTGTAAATTCGGGTTAAGAGGGTCAGCAATTTCGGCCAAATAGGGTCAACAAATAGTAAATATACAGATGTGAAATAAAGTGTTTCTATTATTTTTTTATCGCAGATGGGTAAATACCAACGCAAAACATCACGTTCGTGGACTGAGGACGACATGCAGAAGGCTTTTCCATTGAATGAGGATATCCTAAAGAAAAGCTATTTTCTCCCAGGGGGAAACACATCAGATTTGACTGAAGCCGGAACATCTAATATAGTCACTGCAGGTGTTCCAAAAGAAATGGAAAATAATCCTGAGATTGTGCATTCCACCCCCAAATCTAAAAGAAAAAACTCTGAGACGGAAAGTGACAAGATTTCAAACGTTTCAAAAAATGAAACGTCAATCTTTCAGCGAGAAAACAGAAGATATCCCCGGAACATATTCAAGAGAGAATGTTGGTCCAAAAACGCAAAATGGAACTCACTTCTAAGGGAAATAAAGTAGCAAGAAGAAGAGTTGTAGAAGAAACATCGTCGTCCTCTGATGAAGAAGAGAACGAAGAACAACAAAATGGCACGATGTGTGGTTTTTGCAATGTAAAATATAGTGATCCTCACTCAGGAAATTTGGGCGATTGGATTCAATGCCAGGGGTATGAAGGGAATGCTACCATGTAAAATGTGCAGGTGTTTACTTGTGGAAAGTGCAATCTTTTAAATTAAATATATTCGTGTTGTTATCCATGTTTTGTGACCAAATATAGAGAAAAAATCGTGACCCGATTTGCCCCGAACACTGACCCGATTTATCCTGACATATGAAGGTAAAAAGGGTCACTGCAGTCACTAGATTTCAGCTCATGTACGGACAGTAAATTGAGAGCAAAAAGAGGTCACTTCAGGGAAAGTATTACTTAAATATGGCTGTATATATTGGTATATTTTGTGTCAAATATATTTAAAAATTAACAACAAAATTAAAGTTTCAGTGATTTTTGACCCGATTTACCCTTCGCTACCCTACTGCACATTCCGAGCTAAAAATTCAGTACGAACTGAAAATAAATGCTAGAATTTATAACAAAAAGTAACTTATTTTGAACTTTAGAGGAAAAACAAGCAAAAAGGCAATATTAGGCTCTACCGTAAAAATAGGCTGTTTTAGGTCCTATAAAAGCATCAGTTTTAGGCATAGTCACTTATGAAACATGCATATACAAGTTTTCGTCCATATATCACTTAAGGATTAAAATAGGTTCTTACCTAAAATCCGAAGTCTTGTGATAAGTCATTCTTCCTCATTTTAAATTCTAAATAGGCCCTACCTATTTAATGACCTATAATTTAAAAATCAAAAGTCCTTCATAAGATAATTTCCAATTACAAAATAAAAAAACCCGGGCGACGCCGGACCTTTTAAGCTAGTTTAATTATAAAAAGAAACTGTCCAACTTGATATTTCGCTTGAAAACAAAATATTGTTAAAACACAAAATCTCGCATTTTGTCATTCCCAATGCACGACAAACAGTGATGTATACAGACACTTAAATAAATCGGGAATATTTCCTAGTACAGGTTGGTACACCTGGGCAGTTGGGGCCGGAAGCTTTCAACCCTGGAGGTGTATAGGGGATTCCTATCCATTATCATGGCAGCAAAGAGTTCATGTACCTGACCAGGATTAACCCAAGGACTCCCATGGGGGGTTGTTGAACCCATAACTTTTTATTTTACTCTTGTTTGTTTCAAATTATTTCATATATTAGTTGTCTTTTCAGTAATGTATAAATAATAGACTTTATTTTCTTTGTTCCCAGTCGCCCTAATTTCGCAGTTATGTTTTTACTACAGTTCCCCGTGGCTTCGCCCACGGTAATTAATTGGAAGACCAAAAATTAAGATCAAAATAATTAAAACATTATATCTATAAACACTTGCACACGAAGCATTAATATACTAAGGGGATATTATAGGAGAAAAATTCCTCCGACACTGGGACTTAAACCCAGGACCTTTGGCTGTTCGCGCCAATGCTCTACCCACTGAACTAAGCCAGAGTTCAATTCACAGCGCCAGATGGAACCCCTCTCCTATGACTGATTGCCCTAATGGTCTACCTCACAGACAGACAAGTTATGTCATACGCAGTACTGTGAGGCACACTAATTAGTGACTTTTGTGACCGGGCTCCCACTGTTATTGTGCAGTTAACATTCAAGATAGATATAGCCTATAAGCATTCATGAACCACAGAATTATTGTCTCTGTTGGACATTACATGAGAATATTATTGTAATGTCCAACAGAGATAATAATTCTGTGGTTCTTGAATGCATCTATTCATAAACTAAAGATTAATATAATTAATGAAGCAGCTTTAAATCCGGCTTTGAAGTAAACTCCACGATTATAAAGCGCAGTATGGAAAAAACGACCTCAGATTCGAGTTCTCTGGCCTAGAAAACCCCTACATAGTGTGTTCCGTCCAAATCAAACAATATTTGCCTATTTAGGATTATATTCATTACCCCTCTTCGGTCTATGTTCATAATTTCAAATGTCTTCGTGCCTTAACATTATACACAAATGAATAGACCAGCGTGGGCTTACAAAATTCAAGCGATCGTGATGCTTTTATTTCCAAGGTACGACAAAAATAGCCAAAGCCAACTGAAACTGATACGGCAATTTAAATGTATTACTGAGAACCGATGCTTCGAAAGCGCAAAAAAATGCACGTTTTCTTCCCGCTTTTCACTCATAACTCGCCAACGAAAGCTAAAATTGAAAATCCGGCTTCGAGGTGAACTTTCCTATAATTCACCTTGATCTTATAGATGTGTAGATGTGTGTAGATGTAGATGTCTCGTTCTGTAGATCCTGTGTTGAGCAGGGCTCAAGGATATAGAACACGTCACGCCACTATTAAACTTGCAACCTTCGTAATCTGTCAGATAGAGGAGAACCTGCCCTCAAGTAATCATTAATACAAACTATTTCCATTACTGTTCCTTAAATTGCAATAAATAAAATAGCAAGATCCTGAGAAAATAGGAACGTTGGCTATATGTAGCCCTATTTGGCTTTAATAATTACAATGACATAGCCTAGACAGAACCAAAACCGATTAGGCCTAACCACATACACCCAGGAATAGACTTTCGAAAGACGAGACCTTCTTGTGAACTGGCATCGTGTAATGTGTTACTTCTGTCCCTCAGTATTTTAACACGCGAATTTAATGCCCTCAGAAAATCCATATTCGCCTCTGATTACTTTCTAACTGATCCAGCATATCCGTCTTAATATCTGTACCCGAGGTTTTAAACCAACCATAGCTGTGGTTCTTGTATATAGTCTTGGTGTCGATCCGTGGCTCAGAAAAATAAAATCAGGTAAACTGATGTAACAAAGCGCCTGAAGGCATTTGTTTAATACGTGATAATTGCAATTTTGATATCCAGAAAATAAGTTATTTTTGTTATCGATTTCCCAGTTAATCTCCAGATCGATTCATTAAGCAGAGCTTACGGAAGAACAAAGGTCTGGTTTGATAGGCACATGTGAGGGATTATGTGGGTAGTGTTATTTGTCAAAGCTAACTGTATTGCTACTTCCAAAGCCGTATATGAACAGTGTAAAACAAAAGGTTGTCATGAGAACTGATTTGCATTTGATAAATTCTTTCTAACATATCACCATACAATAGGCACTAAATTGGGTATTACTCCGGTACCGGTCAACCGATTTGGTCCAATATCAATAGGCTTCTTCCCATGGACGTTATAAATTCGTATACCAAGTTTCATTAAAATCCGATAAAGAGTATTCAAGTTATCGCACGTACAGACACACGTATAGACGCACGGACAGACGTCCACCACACAATATCATAAAGTACCATTGTGGCACTTAATGAAAATAACTTTGTTTTAATAATCGTGAGGTAATTTTAAACCATGATTGTGGAGGAAACGTTTTGGTAATCGATCCATCGACTTAGTTAAATAGTTCTATCATGTTATCGTAGCGTGCAGACAGGAAATCGGAGACATCAACGCTCGGGTAAGACATACAGAGGCCTTTGAGTCATATCCTAGCATCAGCTTTTCCCTATCTCAAAGAAGATCATTTGATTTCTAATTACAGAATCCTTTACACGAAATAGTGATTACTCGTTCTGAGAACGGGTCGCTGTGAATTCCTACAAAATCATAGGAGGTAACCATTTTTTTGGGAACGAGGATAGGCCTACCTGAATTAGTACAATCCCTGAAAAATGACAACTTGCCAATTCCTACAATTTCCCTTCTTACTTACTTACTCAATGGTAATAGACAATTCCTAAGCAAGCCGAAGGTTCATTGTCGCTCTTACCTGAGCCCGCCATTCAACCCTATTCTGTGCTAACTCCATCCAACCATCCCTCTCAAATCCTACTTCCCTTAAATTTAAACTAATATTGTCCTACCACCTACGTCTAGGTATTCCAAGTGGGAGTATAGGGAGGAAAGACATATATCAAAACTACTATCTCGCAGACCCGAAGGAAAAAGATAAAGAAGAAATAGCCTAAGACACGAATTAGATTTCAATCCAATGTTGAAAGAACAATGAGAAGATGGAAAGAGAAATGAAGCCAGAACAGGAGAAAGGATGGATATATAGCCTATATATAAGTATTCATGAACCACAGATTATTGTTTCAGTTGGACATTACATGCGAATATTAGCCTATAGGAGAAAAATACCTCCGACACTGGGACTCGAACCCATATGACATAGGTAGACCATTAAGGGCAATCAGTCATAGGAGAGAGGTTCTATCTGGCACTCTGAAGTGAACTCCGGCTTAGCTCAGTTGGTAAAGCATTGGCGCAAATAGCCAAAGGTCCTGGGTTCGAGTCCCAGGAGGAATTTTTCTCCTAAAATATTCGCAGGAGAAAGTATCATAATCCATGAAGAAATGACGATGATTTTTATTATTATTATTATTATTATTATTATTATTATTATTATTATTATTATTATCATTATTTTTATTTTTATTATTGTTAAGGTTTGGATTCTGATGAAATTATATATTTGTTTTAGTAGATTCCAGTAGCTGCTTTCGTATTTGCTTGTTTTACGTTAGTTGCAGCCTTTCTAGGGCATTTTTTGTTGCATTTCTGTATCTTAAGTAATTTTGTCATTTTTAGTTACTTTTAGTTTAATTTCGTTAAGAAAGGCCCAATAACAGCAATATAATTTTGTTGTTTCATTTCCCTCGATATTTTCTCTATATATTTTTGTCATTAAAATCCACACGTCTATTCTCTAGGCCTACAGATTTTAATAGTTTTTTTGTAGACTTTAAAAATTTCACTATTATTTTCATCTTAAAATGTAGCTTATTAAAACCACTATATTCAATAATCTACTTGTTACTTTTTTACTACCACTTTACTACCACTTTACCACTTGTTAAATTCTTCGACCGAGCGAGGTGGCCGAGATGGTAATGTCTTAGACTCGCATTAGGGAGTTCCGGGATCAAATCCCGGGACCGGCCAGTTTCACGTGGTTTTTTTAATGGATTCCCCAGTCGTAAAGACAAATGCCGAATTGAATATTTACATACCAAGAATCACCCTCACCATTTCATCCTGTATCATATCCATTTAAATTAATATCAGTTGAAATTTAACTCGTAAAATACACTAACGATAGAAAATAATTGACAATCAATATGGCCTACCCTACTGTATAGACACAGATCCCGAACTCCTGATATGACCTCGAAGCTAAAAGGAGTATAAGCACAGCTGAAATAAGAAAATTAAAAAATTCCCCTTAGATATGAGACACAGGCTACATTCATTCTCTCAAAACTTTAACTGAAAAATGTCATCGAAATAATTTCATCATAACTCTCATCAAATAGCCTTAACACTCTCGGTCAAACAGTTTTATGGTTCCGGCCGTTTACTCATTGTTATTCACTAAAAATCAACTGAAAAAACTTACATAACTCTTACGTGAGGTCTCACAGACCGCTTCCAAAATTAAATGTTTTCTAGCACGGCTCCTCTAACAATGATGGGTGACGTATACAGGGTGGTAGAGGATATTGAGAAGGGGAGGTAGTGTAAATAACACACCATCCTGTGAAGACCATATAGGCCTAAAGACATCAGCAGCGGTTTATCTTTCTACTGCGGTCTCATAGACCTCCATGGCTAGGGGTTAAGGAAATTTACCATATGAGGCACGCCCAGAAAGTAAGTTTCCCTGGGACCGTTTACAGCAACAAAACACAATTTCATGGAAATGTTTATTACAACAGATACAACAAGTTTTCAGCTATTTTTCAACATATTCGCCACCGGAATTCAGACATTTGCCATACCGTGTGACCAACTTTTTAATGCTTGTGTCGTAGAAGTCTGCCGCCTGGGATTTGAACCACTGTGTGACAACAATCTCTTCCTCTTTCATTCTCTGTAATTTCTTGAGGTGTAGGAAAGGATGAAAATCACTGGGAACGAGATTCGGACTGTAGAGTGGATTTTTAAACATCTCCCAGCAAGTCTCCCGCAGAAGTTCGGCTGGGAAGAGTTTAAACATCCACCTTATAGCCTGGACCTCGCTCTCCCAGTGATATCCATCTTTTCCTACAACTTAAGAAATGACAGGGAATGAAAGAGAAGAGGAAATGGTTATCATACTGTGGTTCAAATCGCAAGCGGCAGACTTCTACGACACAGGTATTCAAAAGTTGGTCCCACGGTATAACAAATAGGCTATTGTCAATTCCGGTGGCACATTTGTTAAAAATAGCTGAACATTTGCTGTATTTTCTTCCTTAGTCTTCAATCCTTGGATTGGTTTGCAGAGATTCTCCATTCTGATCTTCTTTCTGCCCTCCTTTTAAATTCTTTGTATGTCTTACAGTTCATGTCATCCTTAATTTGTTCCTTGCACTGTAGTCGTGGTCTTCCTTTGCTATTCTTGCTTTCGATAATGATTTTTAAAAGACTTTGGTGCCTTACTTGTTAGTAAATGCTCTATGAGTTTTATTCTTCTTTTTCTTATTTGGTTCCAAATTTCTTTCTCTGTTTTTGCTCTCTCAAAAACTTCCTCATTGGTAATTTTATCAATCTAGCTAAATTTTCAGCATTTTTCTGTAGCACCATGTTTCAAATGCTTCTATTCTTCTTTTTTATGATTTCAGGACTGACCAAGTTTCACAGATTTGTTGTATATGTTGCAATAAATATTTTCATGAAGTTGTGTTTTGTTTCTGTAAACGGTACCAGGGAAACTTACTTTGTGAACGCGCCTCGTATAAAATGTTTAGGTAATTTTTTGTATTTTGGGCAATTTTGAAGGATTGTTTATAGAATTTTTTTTTGGTAATTTATAGGTCGTAGCCCTAAGGATTGCAGTTCCCAGTTATCGAAATGAGTTGGTTCTAGTTGAGAATGTGCCAAGGGATCGCACGTGCAGATGCAGTGGAGGCTGCGGCTAAATGCAGCGCGCGGACCAACACTAAGAAACCTCACCTATGTGCAAATGCACTTCTAAAAATTAACTCAGGGCCCTGTATCATAGAACTTTTACACTCATATTATTAGGAAATACATAACAATATTAGTCTTCTGTTTCATAAGAATATTTTCTAATAATACTAGTTATGAGTTCATGGCTATAAATTATTAGTAAATATTGCTAATATTATTAGTAGGGATGGGTCGATACCAGATTTTCTCGATACTCGATACCGTCAACATTTCCAGTCTCAGTAAATAGGTATATTAAAAATTAAAATTTGAGAGAACTGTGTAATACAACTAAATTAAATAAGTCTGCATATTTAATGACACAAAATTTAATATCATTAGTAGCCTATAATTATTTTTAAACTCTACATTAAAACTAAAATTAGTTTTTTTTAAACAGTCCACTTACAAGTTTTTGTTCAAAAATTACAATGGGGTTTGGACAGTCAGGTTGCTTGTTGGTTGTTATTGAAACGTTTGACAGGAAACGAAACAATTAAGAATCTCTTCTGTTTGGATTTTGAAAGTCGGAAAGTCTTTATTTATGACTAGACAAAAGTCACAGAGTGGTATTCTCCATTTCAAGGAGAAATAGAAGTATTTACTATATTTAGTAGATTACTAAAAACAGAAAGAGATACCGCATTTCCTTAAATTGCAGAATTGCCAAAGTATCGAAAAAGTACCGCGCGAGTTTTCTGAAGTAGGCCTATCGCTCGATGCCGATACCACGCAAGTATCGAGAGTATCGAGGTATCGAAAGTATCGAGGACCTATCCCTAATTATTAGTAAACTGTTTCATAGACTACAGAAATAATAAAATTTACTGATAATATTAGAGGTTTTTCTATAAGTGTTTTTGGGCTAATAAGCTATTCTCAAACCCATGTAATTCAGATTTCGTGATCTTAAATTTGTGGAAAATGAATCACTCTGATTTAGGCCTAATTATCAATTTAGAAAAAGCTTACATACGCTATCAAGGAATTTTTGACATAACAAGTTGTTAAGATTTGAGGTTAGATTTTAGTACATAAGCCTACTGCTACCTCGAATATTTGCCTGGCAGATTTATGCATTTCTTAGAGCTTACACCTATATCCAGATGCACTTCTGAATAAAAACTCAGCTAATATGAAACCTAACAAGACAAGCAGCTACCTTGGATTGGAAGTTTGTAAGCTTACCTGGGAGCAGGTTATAAGTTAAATTAATTCTAAATTTTTAAGGACCGGTTTTATAAACATTTAAGCGAGGTTCGCGTGCAAAATTAACAGTCATTTATTTCAACTGTCTCTTTTCGTTGAATAAACGTTAATCCAAGATTATTTCTTCATCTTGCCCGGTTTCTATAGGCTAAACTCGCGAAATGCCTATAGGTAAATTATCCAATGGACAGAATTTACACAAGAATAACTTTAACAAACTCAAATAATTTAAAGGTAACAATCACATACACTTGTGGCGAGTTTCTAGATAAATGTCCTCTGGGTAAATAGGAAAATGACAGAAAAAATGTTCCTACAAACTCAGGCTAGATCTTTCCAAGGGTAAATCTTCGGGTTAATTTATCCTTTCATGGATGGCTGGCTAAAATGTAACCTTTCATAGGATCAATAGTAATATTTAAGCAATGAGAATCAAAGCCTTCTGAATTAAATTAACTGTACAACTCCAAGGCCTTCCTCATTATATCATTGTGGGTGATTAGAAAATAATTTGCCCATGGATAATTTAGCCATAGGTATTTCACGAGTTTATAGAAACCGGGAAAGTCACCAAACGACATTCTGTTTTCTTCTCCCACTTACACATACAAAAGGTTTAAACACATAAGTTATCCTATTTGCACCAACTGAATCCTTTCTTTCTATAACACTCTCTAATAGGCCTAATGCAGGGTATATATATGTATGCCTATATCTCATCTTTTGTAAATAGTATACACAGTTGCATTGTTTGGTAATGTTTATTTCATCCTTGTAAATTTTTTGCATCCTTTTTGTTAATGCTTATTTCTTTTTATTATAGGCCTACATTGACTTTTTCTTTGCAGCTTGTGCTCAGATTAGAATTCTAGACATTTATTGTAAATGTTTGGAAATGTATTTATATCTCTGACCCTAATATACCTTCGGGTGAAATAGGGTTTAATCCAATTTTGATATTCAATTAATAAATAAATATAATTAGTGAATGTCTGCAAATTAAAACATACCTGATGATTTGGATATTTTAAATAGGCTACATTTTGAAAACTGAAAATACACTTGAAATACATTTTATAGGATGACGATGTAGTGTTCGGCCCGGAGCCCGTCCTGCCCTGGGACAGAGCCGTGGGGGGATACCCAAGGCCCGACCGAGTGACACTAGGGCGGGATGGGAAGAGGCAACACCTAGTCTTGACCCAGGAAGAAAACTTTACATCGACTGTAAAATCCCTGACTCGGCTGGGAACCGAACCCGGGCCGACCAGGGGGCTGGCAGTAACGCTACCAACTCACCCACGGCGGGGACTATAAAATTTATAGGAGTAAGTAAAATGTGAATTATTATCAGGGCCCTGATAATGACATGTCATCTTTTTACTGATGCTGCATAGACATTGCCAACTTGTAGATAAATCCTAATCATGGCCTCTAGATTATAGAAATGCATATTTATTCGGTCATTTTTTTGTCATTTTATGCCATTGTATACTTTTAGGGCATTTATTTCAATTTTAGGTCATTATTTTGTCATTTGCTTCCTTATTTTGTCATTTTCATGCATTTACATTGAGTATATTCTTATATATTTAAATAAATTACTAGGTTAAAAGAATGGAACATTTTTGTAGGATCTACTTTGAAAACAATTTTCTTACTTTTCTTCTCAGATGCTCCCATGAAGAACAAAGAACAAAGCTTTTAGACCAAAACAAACTTTCTGCATTTACAGTTTTTACAATTATGTATGTCTGTACAATAATAATTTTTTATAAATAAAATATCATTTTTTAGGTCATTCTTTATAATTATTAAATCATTTTCTTTAAAATTTGGGATCATTCTATAGGTCATTTTTCAAAGAATTTTAGGTCATCAGAATTCGGGCCCTGCTTATTATTAAGTGCCAAAGGAATAAATATACACTCTACCAATCTGTTGCTTATTTTTATAGGCCTACGACATAAGATCTAGTTTTTTTTATTAAAAATAACCACCAGTTAGTGAGTTTTATGCCACTACTGGCCCTACATCTCTCTTATCCGGGATTTGAACCCAGGTGTGGAATTATACAGCACTATACTAATCAGTGTCGGACGCAGGGGGGAGGGGTTGGGGGATATACCCCCCGAAATCGAAAAAAGGCTATATATGCAATGAAAGTGGCCAGTTTTATAAAATAATTAGACCTATATAAGTAAGTTATTTTCTTTTAGTATTCTTTCTACCTATTCAAATCCCCCCCCCCAAAAAAATAATTCTGCGTCCGCCACTGCTATACTTGTGTAAGTCATTTCTCGGCCTGTCAATAGAAACTCGTGCATGATGTAGATTTGTGCTGGCAGTGCTAGAACACGTGCCAGTTCCGAGAACACGCACCCAGCATCGCAGCCTCTCCAGTTCCAGTTCCCAGAACGCCGATCCACCACTTCACACCACGCGCTGCACAAACTTTCTCACATTATACGTCTCAACATCTTAATTACTGAGGTTTTTAGTTTGATGGAAGAAACTGGTAAAAATCTGATGTGAAAGTCACATAACTTCCTCTGCCCAAATAAAAGTTAGCACTATTCACATATCCTTGTACAGAATCGCAAGACACGATTTTACGCTAATTATCTTATAAATACCTTATAGCACCTTCTTTGAATGTTGCGACTAAAAACACAGGCTATGGAGAGAAAAAAAAAGTGCAAACGTTTATTGAACTTTCCGCCGTAAAGAATAATTTCCTAAATTTATCGAATATTTCCCTCAGATACTTCTTTACTCTATGCATGGCCAACAATACATCTTTCTCATTTCACATTCTTATACAGAATAAGAGTCCGTGAAAGAGCGCGTCTTCAGTTGTTCACCATGCAAGACAAACTTTCTAGAAACAGTGGGTGAACAGTGGGTGGCATGTAACTACCCTTCAGAGATTTTTTTCGAAAAAAAAAGTTTCAAATAAAAGTTTTAGCTCTCAGTATAAGGAACACATGTGAAAATTTTAAAGAAAATCGTTAGAGCCGTTTTCGAGAAAATCGCAAACAACGTAAATGTCTTCATGTAAAGTCCCTTAAAAATAAGATAAATTTGTCGCCAATCTTCGAATCACATCTTCAGAAGGTACCTGACCCAAATACGAAATTTTATTTTCATACGATTTGCATATTTTCATTTCATATTTCATATTTTTGGATTCAGGGAAGGTAGAGAGGAGCTTTTCCACGTACAAATCGTTACTTTCAGACAACAGACAATCGTTTTTATTTCAGAATATCCACCAAGTGTTCAAAGTTCGTTTTAATTAAGGTTTATTGTAAACACCACAACAGTTTGTCTTGTACTAATAAATATTTTTTTCTTTCTTTTTAAATGACACATATTTTCTAGGGACAAGTTGAAGGAATTTCTTTTTTGCTAAGGGTATGCAAGTAGTATAAGGTACTTCTTTAGTAACTTTAAAATAACTAATAAGTAATTTAATGGTAAATTTTTGGTCATTTTTTAAAATTATGTGTCATTTTCCACTATTTTTAGGTCATAATATATTTTTTTAATTTGCATTTATTCACTCTTTTATGGTCATTAAATGCCTTGCCCTAAAAGTGACCCGCTTAGCATCACAGATAGGCTATAAGTAGGTCTATGTAAAAAATAATCTGTTTTTATCAATAATCTACAATTTGTCTATAAATATTTTCTACTGTCTGAAATAGTGTATGATACGAGGAGGTGCCCGTGGCTTCGCCCACGATAATTCATTTAAAAATTAAAAATTAAAAATGAAGAGTATAATAATTATTAAAGCATTATATTTATTAACACTTGCACGCGAATCATTCATAAACTAAGCCATTAATAATTAATGAAACAGCTAAAATTCCTGCTTTAGAGTACATTCCACGACATGAAAGCGCCTCCTGGGAAAACTATATCAGAATCGATTATGCAGTTCTAAAGAACCTGTGAACACATAATACGTATTGTTTCTCAGCTGTTTATTGACATGAATATGATGTGAATTTTATTTTATCAATTCAGTGTAATTTTCAGAAATTATATAATGTTTCAAGGGAAGGAATGGTTTGTTTGGATTATTATTATCAGCGATATTTCAAGAGATAAAGCCACCAATATTTTACAGCTGTTGCCCCCGGCTTCGCCCGCCATTATTCATTGACTCCAGGATTTTTAAGAAAATTACACTGGTAGATTGTTCATTGTGTTCATTTCACTTAGGCCTTATACAATAAAGAAACGGTTTTCCTTCCTAATTTTGTAGTCGTCATGAAAGTTTAGACTGCGAGAGACGAACATCGCCGAGTATACCCGATGTCTCACGAAGCGGGCGAGCAAGCACGCTATTTAGGGCCGTTGAATTGTATAAGAGTAGATTCGTGGTAAAATTATTTTATTTTGCTCGTAGGATTGCTTCACCAGCCCTTAGGAGCTCGTTCAGCAAACATACCCACTTGCAAAATAAAATCATTCTTTTAGCCCTTTTATCATAAATAACTATTAAATGTTCCAATATTAACAATCTAGCAGGTACCCGCGGCTTCGCCCACGATAATTCGAAGATTAAAAATTAAGAGCAAAATCAAATAAAACATTATATTTATTAACACTTGCAAGCGAAACATTCATAAGCCTAAACTAAACTAAGCTAAAATTCCAGCTTTGAAGTGAATTCTATGATTAGAAAGCGCAGGATCCAAAAAACAACCTCAGATTTGAGTTTCCTGGCCCAGAAAACCCCTGCATAGTGAGTTCCATCCAAATCGAACAATGTTTGCCCATTTAGGACTAAGTTATACTAATTATCTCTCTTCCATCTAGGTTGAAAATTTCAGATGTCTGCGGGTCTTGGCATTATAAACAAATGAATCGACCAGGGTAGGCTTACAAAATTCTAGCGATCGCGATGCTTTTGTTTCCAAGATGTGACAAAAATAGGCAAAGCTACCTACAACTGATTTGACAAATGAAATGTAGGCTATTACTGAAAACTGATGCTTCGAAAGAGCAAAAAATAAAAAATAAAAATAAAAAAAATATTTAAAAAATCACGTTTTCTGCCAGTTTTTCACTCGTAACTCGTGAACGAAAGCGAAATTTAAAAATCCGGCTTCGAGGTGCATTCGCCCACCTTTCAGTGCATCTATGTTTAAAATTTCAGATCTCTGCGTGCAGTAATTTCGCTGGGCATCGCGCACAAACACTTCTTCTTATTACTTATATAGATTATGTTACACATTTGACCCTGTAGCCATTAATATGGACTCGTGGCATGAATCGAATCTTGATAGGCTATAACCAGCAGAATAAAGTTGCCAATGCGATCTCAGAATAGCTGCATGCACAATTTACTTGTTACTTACATTCCGACGAGCTCGAGTCGGCACAGATTGCAAATGCTACTGATACGGATGCTGAGGATCCCAGTCAACATCATGCTATGAAATAGACACCGCATCTCGGTCCTGCTCTAATACAACCGCTTCATCGATAAGCACGACAATATTATTTTCTCCCTTCACATTCCACTTTAGAATAAGTGGCCACGTTTCTGGATTGTGCATTCAAAGCTATTCCTGAATTTAAGCGTTAATTTTAGAAAAGATTTTTACATCAATTAGATTATAGATACCTTCCAGAGAATTACTTCAAAAATATTGTTTTATTCAATTTAGTTTAATAATTGCCTATATATTTTTTTAAATTCTGAATAAATTTTACATGTAGGCTATCAAAGATTTGTTTTGGAATGTTTTGATAGACCTAGTAGTTTTTTTAAGACGCCACCCGAATGAGCATGAAAGGTCGATGGCAGTTCAGAATACATAGATAAAGTCTAAATACATTAAATAAAAATTAATTTTTTTTTTACACAGTGTAATAAAAACAGACCTACATTAAAGAGAAATACAATCAATTACATACATTTACTGTAATAATAGAAATACATTTTTAAACAGAATAAAATCAAGTAAACTGATATAACAAAGTGCCAGGATGCTTTTGTTTAATCAGTGATAATTGAAATTATGATATGCAGAAAATAAGTTATTTTTGTAAACGATTTCAGAGTTAAGATCCAGATCGATTCATTAAGCAGGGCTTGCGGAAGAACAAAGGTCTAGTTTGATAAGCATATGTGAATGAATATGTGGGTAGTGTTATTTGTCAAAGCTAACTGTATTGCAACTTACAAAGCCGTATATGAACACTGTAAAACAATACGTTGTCATGGGAACTGATTTGAATTTGATAAATTCTGTCTAATAGGCTATATTACCATAAAATAGACACTAAATTGGGCATTACTCCGGTTTCGGTCAACCGATTTGGTCCAATATCAATAGGCTTCTTCCCATGGAAGTTATAAATGCGTATACCAAGTTTCATGAAAATCTGATAAAGCGTATTTGAGTAATCGCGCGTACGGACAAACGGACAGACAGACGGACAGACATTTTCACGTCCACCACACAATCTCATAAAGTACCAAACTGGCACTTAATAAAGAAACATGCAAATAAATGTATAAATAATCAGCTTCATTATTTCATTAAATTTGTAACTGTTTAGATTATTTAATTCAAGGTCATTTTTAACAGTTGAATTCAATAAACATGGACCAAAACTGAAGCTGTGTTTTAGATTTACAGATGTGAAACGTTTAGGTTAAATTATATGACAGGATTTGTTTGGTTTCGTCTTGTATCGTCTGTATGGGGATGTGATCTAAAGCCAGACTGTCTATTAATGTTACTTAATAAAATATAGCCTATTTATAAATTTGGTAGACAGTGTGTAGCATACTTTAACCTAATGAAAGTTAACACAACGAGGTCTTTTCTTCAACCTCACCAGGGACTAATATTACATTAAACAAAAAAACACATGAAATTATATAAAATACACTAAATATTATGATTGCTATTTAGGCAAGTACTCAAAATAACGCTTTAGCGTTCGAATATAGTAGGCTATAGCGGCCGAGGCGTAAGCCGAAGCTGAAATACTGGATGAGTCCGATAAAGTTTTTGCGTACGTGATGCATACAATATCTTTTTTAGTAAAAGCTATGAAGAGGGTATAGTAAAGTTGGTACCACGCTAGGACAAATGACTCAATCGGAGTGAGATTATGTAGAGAAGTAGCTGGAAGGTGTACCTAAATATTCCAAATAAAACAGTTTGGATTTTCACTGTAGTTTTCATTTTATGCCCCATCGAATGTTTAAAAAAATAGCCCTCGCATTTCCGAAATTGAAGTTACTTTTTCCGAAATTGAGATTACTTTTTCCGAAATTGAAATTACTTTTTCCGAATTTGAAATTACTTTTTCCGAAATTGAAATTACTTTTTCCGAAATTGAGGTTGAAATGGTGTAGTATTTATGAAAAGCTTGTGAAAATATGAATGATAATCCCAAGGAAATTTCAACCCAAGCCAGAAACATTGAATTGGAGCTGCTGTCAGCAACTTCACGGCAGCGGTAGACTATGAGAAGGAATATATTGCAATTTAAATGCTGGTGCATCCATGGTAAGAAATGATTCTCTTGTGAACGAAGATGTGAAAAGTTGTTGGCTTATATCTGTTGTTATCTGATGAAGTACGCTACCCTGTTTTGCGAAAAACCCTGGTAAAGTTTCTGATTATCATAATGAAACGTGTTGGCTTAAATTTGTTGTTTTATGAGCAAATATAGGCTTAAATCCATGTTCAAGATGGTGTGACTGGTCAATGCCACCTGGATTTTATTTATAGAATGTCATGACGACTTTAAAGTACAAGGCCGATAAAACTGCATTTTGAATCAGTTTCAATGCAGTTTTATGCAATTTTAGCGGCCTTGGTTGCTAAAATTCAATTTTTCGGCGTGTTACCAGTCCTACAAGCAACTGTTTTAGAGAGCGTGTACTAAAAAATATTAATTCCTATGTCACTGTACCATGTAGGCTACATTGTATGCCTTGAAGGAATAAATTAAAATTAAAATTAAAATTACACAAAAACCATTAATAGACGGATATTCGGGAAGTTTAGACAAACAAATTTAATTACTAGTCTAAGTTTTTTTTAGGCAATATTAGACAATCTTTGTTATGTTGGCATTCTCAAATATGACACAAACTGGTGAATAATTATTATTAACATTTAGCAAGCAGAGAAGAAGAAAGTGTTAAATTTTACTCACCATCAGGGAGCAATGTGGAGTGAAACCAGGCACATTCCTGTGGGACAGAAACACAAACGTGTTAGTCTTGTTAAAACACACATAATTCCATGCACAGTGACGCAAAGCCCACTGTGTTTCACAGTAAAAACACTTTGTGAGTTAGAAAAACATGCCATGAACACAGTAGAAAAGTATTCATTAAGCTTGCTGAACCCTTATGCAAAGCAAAGCAACACAAACACACAAAAAATTGACAATCAGTTGTGAGTACGTATTAATGACACCATGGAATATTATAAATGGTTTGAACTTTTCTCGGCGAATACTATGTAAAAGTTCTTTACGGGCTAACAGCCGAGTCGAGGTTTTAAAAAACTCCGAGCTTTCGGACTCCATCTCTGATTCCATCTTCTGGGAAACTAGCAGAGAAGACGGAAGGGCCTGTATAGGCCTATATAGGCCGGAGCAGTTGGTGAGTTCCATCCAATGGACTCAGAGATAGAGTCAGGGAGCTCGAAGTTTTTTTAAAACCTTTACTTGGCTGTTAGCCCGTGAAGAACTTTTACCATGGAATATTGTTTCTATTGATAATTTTTAGGAGAAAAATTCCTCTGACTCTGTGGCTCGAACCCGCGACTTTTGGCTTTCCGTACTGGTGCTCTGCTAATTGAGGCAGCCAGTGTTCGATTCACAGTGCCAGATGGAACCTCTCTCCTATGATTTCCCTTAATGGTATACCTCACTGATAGACAAGTTATGTCATATGCAGTACTGTGAGGCACACTAATTAGTGATTTTCTGACTTGGCTTCCACTGTTATTGCAAAGGAACATTCAAGATGCATGTAAAAATATCTAAATTAATGTGCCTCACAATTACTTACTATACAGGATGTTAATAAATAATACCGAAATATTTTACCTGTATATAGAGGGGACTTAGACAAGCAACTTTTATTAGGAGATTTTTGCTCTATTACGTAAAATGTGTATGCTACATATGCTACAGGGCATCAAAGTCATTATAATTTGGTGCTCATAAATCAATAATTACGAGAAATAGGGTTAAAATGTTCATTAAATTGACTTCATGCCTTCTTAATGATCGATAAAAACCGGATTTTTAATAATTTATCAACAGCTATATCATAATTTAGAGTTTCCATAATCTGCAAAATTTACAGACTAATCACATGATTGGCCGCCACTGCATTAGTATTCTTTTATTAATAACTGCTGACTACAGTGTTAACAACGAAGTTCCTTTGTTTTGAATTTTTTTCTAATGTTAGAAGTCAGTGGCGGCCATGACCTGGGAGATTTCATGCTGTAACAGGAAAAATTAAATCCATAGAGCAAAAATCTCCTAACAAAAGTTGCTTGTCTATGTCCTCTCTATACACAGGTAAAATATTTCGGTGTTATTCATTAACACCCTGCATATGACATAAATGTCCTTCATAGTGGTCAATCATTAAGGGTAATCAATCATGGAGATTCCATCTGACGCTGTGAATTGAACTCTGGCTATCTCAGTTGATAGAGCATCGGCACGGAAAGCCGAAATTGATAGGTTCGAACCCCAGTGTTAGAGGAATTTTCTCCTCATTTATTCTCAAATAACAAGTTGGACTAAAGGATACTTAAGGAACGATCGACTATTATGTGGGAAGATTCAATTTCTCAGGCAATTTATAAGCCCGTGACGGACTGCAAAGAAAACTTTCAACGCAATGATTAAGATCACAGTTTATATCTTGTACCTTATTCTGTAAATGTACTTGAAAATGAAACGTTTATTTCAATTACTTTTGAGTTTTTTTGTAAAAAAATTAAAGACAAACCGAAGAATCCTATGGGCCTACATTGCCAATTTAATTCTTTAACTAGAAATAAAAATAAAAACTGTTTGTGTAACACTGTCAAAGAACTCTATATTATATATTAAGCATTAATATTCATGAATGTTTCGACTTGGATGATTATAGTCTAGTTGTAAAAGACATTTCCAATTTCATAGTAGACTATCTTGTTATTTTATTTGCTGCGAAATTTGGAACAGTAATGGGAGAAGGAAAATCTATAAACTGCCCTCTCTGATCAGTAAGACGAACTATTTCCATTACTGTTCCTAATTTTGCAAAAAAAAAAAAAAAAAAAAAAAAAAAAAAAAAAAAAAAAAAAAAAAAAAAAAAAAAAAAAAAAAAGTAAAATTAGGAATTATAATTCTGTTGTTTTAAAATCAGGTTTTTATTATTAGGCTATATGCTAGATCGTTTTGGTTATCTACATTTCGAGACAACGGATTTTCCACGTCATAAAAGAAAACTACTGTAGAATCTTTAAGTAGTCTTGACGATTTTATGTAAAATTTATTCAACTAAGTTGTACATTTTCTTATTTCAATTTTATTTATAGACATTTAAACTCAAAATTCATATTACGTGTGTTCTGTGGGTATATAGTAGGCCATGGTAAGTAAATATCGAATTGGGCATTTGCCATGACGACTGGGGAAACAATGAAAAACAAAATCCAAACTGGCCGCCCATGAGATTTGAAGCTGGGACTCCCAAATGCGAGACAAGAGCGCTACCAACTCAATTACCTCTCTGGGTACAATATATTTAATTTTAATTTAAGAAATTAATCAACAAATATAATAGGGTAACTTATAAGGCAAAGAATTTAGTTCATTAATAAATAACTAATAGGAATCGGAATCGGAATCGAATTGAGAATATCTGCAACGTACTTTTGATACGTGGCTCCTTCCTCTTTTATGCCCACTACTATGTAGTAGGCCATTTGCCCCATAATTTTGAGTATGATTTGAAGGTGGTGTCATAGCTGTAAGGTAGGGGTGGTTAGCAATGTTCCATTCTATTGTTGTTGCCGAGAAGACAGTCTATTGTAATTTTGTATATCCAATTTCTTGCTCTAAAATTTTGTTACAGTTTCCCCAGTTATTAATTCCGTATAATAATTGAAGCGTTTACTTTTATATGGATGTAAGGGCCAAAATCATGATTTGTGTAGAAAACAAGACATAGAGCCACAGAAAGATGTGCCGGAGATAGACCCAGCGCTATAGCCTATCTTGGAATTTATTGCTACTAACATGGCTTTCCCTGGACCTTGGTACATAGATCTATTTAAACTATCAGCTGAAAAATCATGGTTTTGGCACTTAGACCCTTATAAAATTAAATGCTTCAATTTTTTTAATTTTGCAAGGGTACAGTACTATGTCAAATTCTTATTTTTATGTTTGTTTACAAATACAAGGCTAACAGCTTATTGAAATGCATACATGGTTAATATACAAGTTAAATACAATACGATCTTACGATACAATACGGTTTTAAAATAAGTTACAATAAACTTTACTATAAACTACGCCTATAACATTAAAAGTCTTGGCAAATAAATTTAATGAATACAAACGTGCCTAATTTCGCAGTACCCCTAACTTCGCAGTATCTTTTTATTTTATTTAGCCTACTGCAAAATCAGGAACAGTAATGAAAAAATAAATAAAAAAATGTATAAAATAGAAGAGAAGATGATGAATAAGATGAAATATTTCCACTACTGTTCCCAATTTTGCAATAAATAAAATTAAAAATACTGCGAAATTAGGCATGTTTGCTATATATTATATCTAGCATACAAAGGAATAAAGGCGATCTTAGCATTTATAAAGCGACCTTAAATAAATTTAAGAAAGTAATAAGTATATCGGAAAATATATGATAAAAAATATTGTAGATGCAGTGAAGAACTTAGGCTAATATAAGTGGAGAATATTGGAATAAATATCCTACAAGCTTTCACAAACCTGCTTAGGGATAAGCTTGGCATAGATAACAATATAGTACTGACTCGAAAGAATATTATCAGGACGCTTCAAATCTGCAGGCTTCGTAGATAAAAAAAAAAGGCGTAGGCTAAATACAGCAAAACTTATTCCGCTATCGCAGCTCTTTCTGAGAAATTAAGTGATACGAGAGATGCAAAAAAGCCGTTATATTTCTATATAAGTATCAAGCAACTGGAGAAATATGTATTGGCGATATTAATTACTAGGGCAAGGTATTTAATGATCATAAAATAGTGAAAAAAAAAATGCATTTATGACCTAAAAATAGTGAAAATATGACACAAATTAAAAAAGGACCAGTAAATTTGCCATTGTTACTCATAGATAGTTTTTCAAGTATTGAATTGCTAAAAGCAATTATGTATATTGCGTTATATAGGCTATTTAAATCTGCGATATAGGCCTAAAATTACTTTTGTTACTAAAAAGTAAGTCTAAATATATACTACTTGGACACCCTTAGCGAAAAAGAAATTCTTTCTGAACTGGCATGCCTAGCAAATATGTGCCATTTAAAAAGAAAGAAAAAATAATTCTTTATTGCTACAATACAAACTGCTTTGGTATTTACAATAAACCTGAATTAAAATGAACTATGAACACTTGGCGGAGATTCTCAAATGAAAATGATTAGGCCTATCTGTTGTCTGAAAGTAACAATTTGTACATGGAAAAGCTCCTCTCTACCTCCAATGAACCTAAAAATGCCGAAAATGACCTAAAAATTACCTATCTCTTAAAAATGACGAAAAATGCAAAATAAAGCAAAATAATACAAAAACAAATTGTCCTTATTTAATCAATTATTTCATGATACACATTTATATATATATATATATATATATATATATATATATATATATATATATTCGAGCTAACTTTTAATTTTGAAATAAAAAAAATATGCAAAATCATCAAATGCCTTGCCCTATTAATTACATTCTAAGTTCCGCTGTCCTTAACATTAAAGCAAAGGCGAATAATCAAGGCAAGCATTGCTAGATCAAACTTAGCCTATTTTAAAAGAGTGAAGCATTTGGCGGAGTTCAAATAGGATTGGCAACAGCTGCCACGAAAGCCATGTTTGACATCACAGCACTATCCAGAATCTCACTAGAAACTGCCATGGAGTTATTCGGCGCAAAAATAGTCCCCATCGCCACATATGCAATAGACATAGTATGGGAAAACTAAGCGTTAGAGACCTAAGAACATTGGAAGCTGTCAAATCACGCTTCCTGAAAGCTGCCTTAGGAGTATCAAAGCATACAAGATCCAGACTAGTTTACGAACTTGCCAAAGAGCCTTTCTTCATGGAAGACCTACGAATTAAGTTAGCCCTACCATCCACGGACAGCTGGAAGAGGTTGATGCAAGAAAGACAAAATAAGAGAGAAGAGATCTGGCCCAGCTTCTACACGACGGAGGCCATGACGAGCAGAACATGGACAGGAACCAACCAAGAACTCCGACGCCTGGTAAACTCGTTAGCAGTGCATGGTTACCACCATAAAATATGTAAAACTAAGAGTTATCACGACCCTGACAGCAACTGTGTATGCGAACTGTGCGATCAACTTTGTGAGAGATATCACGTCGTCACGTGCAAACAAAGGCATAAGAACCTAGTGGAGTTTTGTAAGATGTAAGATGTTATAACTCTTTAAAACTTGCACAATTTGTGCGCATTTCAGTTTAATTAAATTAAATAGGATTGGAGATATCCTGATATTGCAAATATATCCCAGTAAGCAGGTTTGTAGCCAAGTTCAACTTTTCGAGGGGGAAAATTAAATTTCAGAGGGAGCCATCAGGTTTAGCATGTTTTTTTTTAATATGCAACATCACCCCAAAACAAAATGAACTGATTCGTACGTAAGGAGATAAGAACTCCACCGACAAAATAATTTATTAACACAAATTACAGACACTGAAATTAATATATTGAAAATTACAGCAAATTATATAGGCCTACTTTTAAATAATTTATTTATCAGTGAAAATTATGAACAGACAAGTGCAATACGTGATCTCAACGTAATAGTGTGTATATGTGTAGTCTACCTCAGAAAACTACATCACAAATAAAAGCTGATGTAATATGATGATGATGATGAGTGTTCTGCCCGAAGGCAGGTCCAGACCCGGGACGAAGCCGTGGGGTGATGACCACGACTCGTCCGAGGTAATTCAGGCAAGGGTGATACCGCGGAGATTTGCCATTGCCTCTCGCGGGATGGGAATGAAAGGACACAACACAACACCCAGTCCTGAACCCAGGAAGGAAATTTTTCACTGCTGAAAAATCCCCGACCCGGCCGGGAATCGAACCCGGGCCGCCAGGGTGGAAGGCAGTCACGCTACCAACTCACCCACGGCGGCGGGATGTAATATACATTTCAAAAGCTATTTAAAGAACATTTTCGAAGTACTGCTTGAATATATTTTTATTATTTTAAATCCTAAAAATTTAGAGGGGGCAGGAAAAATCTTGGGGGGGGGGGCATTGTCCCCATAGCCCACCCCTGGCTACGGTCTTATTGTAAACCTCTCTTGGTTGAGTATGAAATGTTAAGCAATTGTAAACCTATATTAGGCCTATTAGATTTTTTAGTATACGTCCATATCACTATTGGTCTAATGATTATAATCGCGAAAAAGATGTGGAAGTGGAGAAATTCAAATACAGTATAAATAATTACACATACACATAATATTAAGCCAGAAATTAAGCGTCGACTAAAATCAGGAAATGATAACTTAGTCTTTATTCGATTTAGAAACCTTTATCTTCTCGTCTTCTGTACAGAAATTTGAAAATAAAAATTATAAGATATAAGGCATATCCTGCCGGTTGTAGGCCTATTATATGGATGTGAGACATGGCCCCTTACATAATCTTAGAGTAGCCTATTCGAAAACAGGGGGCTTAGGAAAATATTTGGGCGTAAGAGAGATGAAAATGGGGACTGGAGAAAACTGCATAACGACGAGCTTCATAACCTGTACTCTTCACCGGATATAGTAAGGGTAATTAAATCACGGAGGATGAAATGAGGAGAAAAGACAATATTTCAAAAATATTGACTGGGAGACACGAAGGGAAAAGACTGCTTGGAAGGCCTAGACGTAGGTGGGAGGACAATATTAGAATAGATTTAAAGGAAGTAGGATTTGCGAGGGATGATTGGATGGAGTTAGCACAGAATAGGGTTGAATGGCGGGCTCAGGTAAGCGCGGCATTGAACCTCCGGGTTCCATAAAATAGATAACATTCCTTTAACATGCTTAGGAATTGTCTATTGCCATTGAGTAAGCAGACCTAAGTAAGTAGCCTAATAATTTATTGTAAATGTGATGGTAATAGACCGTCGATGTCTTAGAAACCAATGTCCTGAAACCAAACAAAATTATCTCTCCTTGTGAGAAGGTTGAAGGTTGGTGCCATTAAGAAGATTACACTTACAAGCAATTGGATGTTGATCTAGCTAAAGTGCTATTTCTTGATGAATGTAGAGCCATATTTCACACGTGTTTTAAGTGCGAAGTGAGCACAGAGTGTATAATGAGTAATGGTTATGGATATAGCCTATTTCACATTTTGAGATTGCGACATCATGAAGTGTTAACGTGCCTATGCATTGTTCATGAATACAATAGCTTTACTACTATGACTACACCGTGCGTTGCTAAACTTGAATCACTCCAAGTGACGGGAAGTTTCCACCTTAAATTCATCTAAAACAGTCATAGCCTATAGAAGTCTATAGGAGCAGAAAGATTTCGACGTTGATATTTGTGCACGTTGCAGTAGATTAAAAGTTGGTGGTATCAAAAATGAGATCGTTTTTGGAAAGATTAGCCTACAATAACTTGGAATGGATTTCATACTGTGCCTAGGTAACTAAGATAGTTAGGACTTTTTGTCCTTGAATCCATTTTTTGCACCCCTTGAATTAATGTTTAGTGTTAGCAAAAAAAAAACCTTTCAAACGAATGTTTTTGTATTAGCCTATTCCTAGGAGGTAGCAAATATTAATTTCAAACGGAGCGCAATATTTTGTTATACTAATGGTTAGTAACTTTTCAGTTTTTCAAAAAGCCTTTCCCATTGATCCGAACTCGTCTATTAACGAACTCGGAACAAAATTTTCCATCTCTACAAATTATTGTAGGCTATGTAGGTATATTATCTTCCTCTCCTTCTTACTTACACTCTCGTTTTAATCTCCTTTCGACCTCACGAACGCATAACCAAAATCTACTGCTTATTCCCCAACATACAACATCATTCTATTCTTCATCTTTTAGTGTATCAATTCCTCGTTTTTGGAATTCGTTGCCTCGTCATATCAGAGAATGTCGAAATGTACCACAATTTAGAAATAAGTTAAGTTGAATATCCATTTTATTAGTCATTAATTTTATTTTAGTTTAGTTTATCAAACTTGTAAATAAATCCTTGTAATTTTACTGTCTGTAGCATACTTAGTTTTAATTTATAATTTATCAATTCTTGTATTGTTTGTAGTATGTATTATCTACGATATGTATAGTTTTACTGGTGCAGTGGAAGAAAAGGCCTTATGGCCTTAACTGCGCCAGTATAAATAAATAAATAATAATAATAATATATCAGTCTGTGAAAAATTTATGAAAAATTACGCCAGTTATAGTGTCCACAAAAAGATATAGGCCTACATATAACGTATAGGTCAACTGTATAAATTTCTGAATTTACGAACGTTTTGGGGTCTCTGTGGACCATGAAACGAAAATTGCGTGCGTATCGCTTTTACCAAAACGATACGGTCTCAATACAGGGTGTTAATGAATAACACCGAAATATTTTACCTGTGTATAAGTTAGAGGGGACAGAGAAAAGCAACTTTTATTAGGAGATTTTTGCTCTGTGACATAAAATGTGTAAGCGACAAGGCATTAAAGTCATTGCTATTTGGTGCTCATGAGTCAATAATGGAGCAAAATAGGGTTAAAATTCTCATTAAATTGACTTCATGCTTTCTTAGTGATCGATAAAAATCTGATTCTTAATCATTCATCAACAGCTAGCCTATAATTATCATATTTAGTGTTTCCATAATCTGCAAAATTTACGGTCTAATCACATGACTGGCCGCCACTGCATTAGTTTTATTATTCATAACTACAGTGATAACAACGAGGTTCATTTGTTTTGCATTTTTTTAAATGTTAGAAGTCAGTGGTGGCCATGCTCTGGGTAATTTTATGCTGTAACAGGAAAAATTGAATACATAGAGCAAAATTCTCCTAATAAAAGTTGCTTATCTATGTCCCCTCTATACACAGGTAACCTTTTTCGGTGTTATTCATTAACACTCTGTATATAGACCTAAAACAAACAATAAATCGTCCTCGGGAGTTGATGATTGCTTGTTATTGCAAAGAGCGCTAATGTTTTTATCAATACGGAGTCTACGGGATGATTTGCTTTTTGTTATAGTAAGAATCTAAGCAGAATGATCCGAATTCGAATCTCGTCTCAGGAGGTTGATGCTGTGTTAGCTAGCGCAAACCCGCAGACTGTGGCGTGGAAAGCAAGAGAAGCAGACATGCAGAACAGTGCTACTGTTGACTTCTCCTACCTGAAGTCTCCTTCCATTCGACTCCAGCTCCAACCAATCTGCAAGAGTAACTCAAAACCTCTGATATCTATTGTGTTAGTAACAGCTTCCAGCTAATAGTTATGGAAGGAAACTCATGCTAGTTTCCTTTCTCGTTAGATTTCTTCAAGTTAGTTGTTAGAGGTATATATGAAGAGCAATCATAGTCCTAACAAATTTGCCCCCCTCCCTCGCAAATATTTCTTCCCTCCTCCCCTACATAATTTTAATACTCCAAAACTTATTATTAGGGACCGGATTCTTAGGTTTTTACCTATTTTTTTCCTTACTTCCGAAACAAAAAGCGCTTATACACTTTTTCGAATCATGTCCATAGGATTCACCTACATTAATTTTGTGGTACCTAAAAATACCTAAATGGGGTATAAAAACCTAAATATACCTAAACGGGATATAAAACCTAAAATATCTTTATTTAGGCTACTTTTTTGTATTTTCTGTTTGTCAGTTGAGAAATCGATATTTTGCGGAGAGACAAAACTTTGTCTTAACAAGAGACGAATTCCGGCGTATTCCTTTTAAAATATTCGTACGAACAACCATTGTTGCCGCGTGTTAACAAGGATATAGATTTCTGTTTTACAGCGGTTGTTTGTCTTTAGTACTTCCCTGTTACTCAAACTGAGTGGTCACATTGAGAGTTTTAAGAAGACGTGTTAATTATGCCGAAACAAATGAAATCGAGTTTATTACAGTAGTGGATTGGCGACGACCTAAATCTCTTCTTCTTCTTTTGATTGTTTACGCTTTCTTTCTTCAATTGTGTAATATTGTCCTGAAGCAAGTTTACACAAATTTAAGTCAACTTTTCAAAGTTAAACTTTACAAGTATTAGGCCTATGTATTGAATCCTATGTAGCACATTCAAATTCATTAAACCAATTATTCTACCCGAAAACTATATTTTGGACAAAAAACCTAAAAGAAACTATTTCACCTAATGGAAAACCTAAAACAGTGTTTTTAAAAACCTAAAAATCCGGTCCCTACTTATTATTATATATTTGTTTAATATGATCTAACTTTAGTCTCTTTGACTCGTGAGACTAATGGCACTATAAAGGTAAAGTGTCCCCTATTACAGGCCATGGAGGCCCAGAGGGTTCCAAGAGGTTGAGGCTCTCAAATTTTTAGACAATAAGCACATGAAGGTGGTAAGGTTGTCGGTCTTAGGCACCGGCCGCCTTTACCCCCAGAATTGCTCCTGGTGACCCCAGGGCCATAGTGCCACCAGAAGGATTAGGACAATTTAAAAACTAATGGCTGCTGCACATTTACATAAATAATATTAGTAATTAATACAGAATAAATGAAACATTAGGCCTATTAATGACAGTGAAGAAGTCCTGAATGATGGTAGGCCTAATTTTTAAAAAAAATTTACTGTAGACGTTAATGTCCTTTAGTTAATGTACATATTTTATTATTAAGAACTTGCTGAGAATCCATTTATCATCTTATTACCATAAAAACCGATCAAACTTGATTTCCTTGAAACGTCAAAATGCAAGAAAATTCTAAATGCAGGACTACTACTGGGCAATTACATAGCCTAAATTATGGTTTTCAATTTCAAATTGCCGTAGACCTACTCATATGGCTGAGAATCGTGATTTTATAAAATGCAGTGGCAATTTAAGATGAAAATAAGCAAGTAATTTAATATTAATAATCTTATAATTTTTTTCCATTTCTTTTGTTTTATCTTGATTTCTTCCACCTATTTCTGTTTCCAAATTTAAACACCTTTGTGAAATAAGTTTTTTTAACTTCCGGTTTTAAATTTATTTTATAAAAAATGTTCAACTGTTCTTATTTTAATTAGCTTATAGGTCTATATGCCTATTATTTGTTGTATATTGTATAAGCTATTTGTAAATGTCTTTGTTCTCTCTTATTAATAGACAGGTTAATGATAATTGCAGACTCTAAACACGAGCAGTTGGCTACGTATGTAAGATTTTGTAATGGTTGATAATTCGGTTTAATAATATTGGTAATAAATAGATATGGCTAATAAAACAATTAATGATACCACAGAGTATTCTTTGTATTGAAAATTACATAAGAATATTCTGGAAAGAAATCTACTTTGATACCGTGGTTTGAACCTGTAACCTTCGGCTTTCTGTGCTGGTGAACTACCAACTAAGCTATCCAAAGTTCGAGTCTCTGAGTTCGACTTTATTGAAAGACGTTTTCATTAAATACAGCATGATGCGAGATCTGCTATCACAATGCACTTCGGAGACAAGGCACGAAGAAATAGACTCTCTGCGTTAACTCTAAAAGAAGGGCTGACATCATAGCCCTCGAAAGGGAAAGAAACTCTGGTCCCACCATTCGTTTTAAAAAGAATACCTTACAGCCCTTAAAATTTGATTTAAAAAAAAATCCTGCCATATAGACAAGTGGAAAATATAAAAGTTCCTTCTAATGAATGAGCTGGTTCAAAGGCTACTGTCTGTTCGGTGGCTTAAGGGCTACTGTCTGATCGCTGGCTTAAGGGCTGCTGTCTGATCGCTGGCTTAAGGGCTACAGTCTGATCGCTGGCTTAAGTGCTACTGTCTGATTGCTGCCTTAAGGGCTGATGTCTGATTTCTGGCCTAAGGGCTACTGTCTGATCGCAGGCTTAAGGGCTGCTGTCTGATCGTTGGCTTAAGGGCTACTATCTGATCGCTGGCTCAAGGGCTGCTGTCTTATCGCTGGCTTAAGGGTTACTGTCTGATCGCTGGCTTAAGGGCTACTATCTGATCGCTGGCTTAACAGCTACTGTCTGATCGCTGGCTTAAGGGCTACCAGTCTGATCGCTAGCTTAAGGGCTGCTGTCTGATCGTTGGCCTAAGGGCTACTGTCTGATCGCTGGCTTAAGGACTGCTGTCTTATAGCTGGCTTAAGGGCTACTGTCTGATCGCTGGCTCAAGGGCTGCTGTCTTATCGCTGGCTTAAGGGCTACTGTCTGATCTCAGGCTTAAGGGCTACTGTCTCATCGCTGGCTTGAAGGCTTGTATTCTTTATAATTTGAAGGAATCTGTCGGAGCAAACCGATTTCTTACTTATGCATTTAAAACCACAAACATATTGCCTAGGAAGTGACATAAAAGCAACATGGCAACATTGCAGACTAGGCCGCCATGTTACATTGCTGTGCCAAAAGAAGGCTCTAAGAGTGACAGCGGTACCCAGGGAGGTTGTGCCAGTCGTCACATGGCTGCAATGCTTACCACTATGCTACGGTCGCATCCTAACCAAACATGCTTTGAATTACGTCAGTTAAAATTAATTTTCATACAACCATTGTCAATAGATTACTTGGTTCATTAGGGTAAGAACTGCAGCCGAAACTCAAATTGTGGATCAAGATTTAAAATAAATCAAGATATAGTAACGGGAGCAACTAGATAAAACCTGTTTTAAAATAAATTCTATATGGTTGTATTATAAGCTACGAAACCTATTCCAGCAGTAGAATAACGATTATCTAACCATGTGGTTATGGAACCAGCAATGATTTAGGCTACCAATTGAAAAAATAACCTATTTGTCATAATTTGCAGCCTTTTTTATTTTCATATAGGCCTAAGTCCATTGTTTGGGACAGTTCTTACTGCAGGAAAAACTGATCGGAAATCATCAATTCAACAGTATGGCCTACTTAATAAATTTAGGAAACTAAACAATACTATCATAGGCGTACAGTAAAAAATATAGGCTACCTATGCAATAATAAGTCGCTTGCGCCTATTTGCACCTATGCCTAGGCCTATGCTTTTCAGAATCAAGTAAAATGCAGTTTGGAGCCTAAGTCAGAAAACTTACGATTCTCAGTGTCTCAAATTTAAATATCCCAATCTATATTGTGGAAACAAATTCATTTAAGCCTGAGAAGTAGGCCTAACTAATAAATTGCACTCAATATAGTGAAATTTTATAGCCTAATAACTGAAGATTTACGAGTTATAGAAACTTAAAATAGCTCTCACTACGTAACTTATCATTTTTTTTACTACAGTATAGGCCCAAACATTAGTTTCATAGGCTTACCATTCGTTTACAATTAAACCTGGCTGGAGAGATTAAAAATTATGAGTAAGTAGACAGCGATTCGAGGAGATAACGCTGGGAATTTGCCCAAGGATCGTAGACTTTTTTTTATATTTTAATTAGAAAGAGTGCCAAATTTGTCCTATGTGGAGGTTAGCAAGTAAATATGTCAGTATACCATACACAGCAACTATGAAAGTTTCTTAGATGAATGTGTTCCAAAGAGATAGGAAACCACCTTGAAGTATGGAACCTCAATCTGGTTTTAGAAATGGCATCTCCACTGAGAATGCTATCTTTAAAGTTACTACAGAAAAATTGGAAACGTTAGAAAAAAATAAATATGCTTTGGAATATTCCGTGACTTAGCTAAAGCGTTCCGTTATTAATAGCCTATATCATGAACTCTTACTTCTAAAATTATAACATTATGTAGCCTATTAGACAATTCAACACCTAAGTGGTTCAATTCATATCTGTCTTGAGCTTTTACCAATTGAGCTATCATGCCAACGAGCCTGCACAACATTAAATTCTCCAGCTGAATCACATATCCATATGTTTTTCAGTTGGAGAAATTTACTATTGTACCACCGTCTTGTTTCCATGGTATCTCAATTGGTAAGAGCAGCACCACGGAGAGCCGAAGATCCTGGTTCAAAACCCGGCTGTGCCATTGAATTTTTCAGTCTGATTACCTTTCCACCTTAGCCTATACACGGCTAGTGTGAAATAATTAGGCTATTTAACTTAGGGTGAAGTAAGCCTACCTCAGAGATCGATAATAGGCACTGTAGTTTGATTTTTTTTTTAATTTCCAAAGTGTTTTATATCTACAGGATCTACAGAACGAAATATCATCAACACCTAACGTAGATTCTACTGTAGGCTACGTCATCAGATGGAATGCAAGCTTCCAGTTATTGCACCAATAGTTGAGGAGCAGACTTCAAAAGAAGATTGCTAGAATTGTATGAATTGGACTATATCTTATACTTTTGTATTAAATTGTGAATGTATTAAATTGTGTCTACATTAACAATGCTTTTAGTAGGTGAAATATTGCCTTTTGGTCTGCCCGTACAGAAAGTTTTATGAACAGTCAATTTTTCGAATGTTCTGGTAGGCTATCAGTTTCTCACATAATATACAAACTCATGCCGGACTGCAAAGAAAACAGTTAACACAGTGATTAGGCTCATAGTTTATTTCTTGTAGGCCCATGTCATTTTGAGATAAATTTTACATGAAATTTAAATTTTTATTCCAATTTCTTTGCTATCTTCTTCTTATTCTTGTGATGTAGGATGGCATCCTGTTTATATCCCCTTTATTCCTCAGATGAGTCATGTGTACTGTCATGCCATCTCGTAGCAGGTCTTCCTCTTAATCTTTTTTCCGTCTGGTCTGCTTTCTTGAGCCTTTTTTGCTAGGCGATTGTTTTCCATTCTATCAACGTGTTCTTTCCAAAATTTTCTTCTGTCATTGGTAAATTTAGTTATGTCCTGAATTTGGCATTTGTCCCTAATTTCTGTATTGTGTATCTTATCTAATAAAGTTTTGCCCTGAATTGTTCTTAGCACCTTCATTTCACATGTGCTTAATATTTGTTTAGTTTTGTTTGTGTCTGCTCTCGTTTCTGCTGCATAGGCCTATGTTAAGATTGGATAAAGGATAAAGCCTCTTTGCTATCATCTCTATATATATAAAAGGCTTTGTCCTGACTGACTGAATGAATGACTGACTGACTGATTGACTGAATGACAGGAATCAACGTACAGCCTAAACTATAACAGGTAGAGACTTGGAATTTTGACAGTACCTTCGTTTCATAATGTAGGTGCTCACTAAAAAAGGATTTTGAAAAATTCTGATTCTAAATGCCAAAAATTAAATGTTTTTGAACATACTTAATCCCTTTTTACATAGAATTATCAATTCCAAATCACAGAATATATTGTTGCCAAATGGTATCAGGTGGGCTTGGAAAAAACAAATGAAATGCACTTTTGACAAATAAGAGAAGTTATCAAAATAATTCATGTTATAAATAAATATTACAGAATGAAATCCACTAAAATAATGGAATCACATAACTTTCTCTACCCTGAACATAGAGAAAACAAAACGAGGTATGGTAATGTGTATATTATTATATTATATCGCAGGTTTTTGGAGAGAAAAGTATGAAGGCTTTATGGTAACATAAGAGTGGAAAATTTCCCGCCTCGATATTACAATTTTATGTTACAGGAATTTCTGTTTCTTCTTATTTAAACCTCTACCAGGCTTGCTGTGCACTGTACAAGCGATGGGATGCAAAATTCTAGATCCTCTATGAGCCATAAAAAACTATATCAAGCGTTTTCTGAGGGAATAGTTTGAGTGTAATAAGTCGTTCTTCCTATTTCAAATTATAAATGCCTATATAAGGACCAAGAATTTAAAATTGAAAATCCTTCATAAGCTAATTTCCAATTACAAAATACAAAACCCGGTTTTGTTTTATTAAAAATGTAAGATAAACCATGACTATTATACGACTTAAAGACGTGTGAGAATAAGGTAGTATCAGTTTTTCACATAATTTACAGAACCATGCCGGACTGCACAGAAAGCAGTTAACACAGTGATTCGGCTCATAGTTTAATTCTTGTAGGCCCATGTCATTCTGTAATAAATTTGATATGAAATTTAAACTTTTATTCCAATTTCTTTGCTATCATTTTATTAAAAATTTAAGATAAACTAAGACTATTATAGGCTATCCCATAGGATACATTACGAATTTCAGGATTTAAAGACGTGCGAGAATAAGATTTTCACTAATTTTTAATAAAAATAGGCCTATATTCATGTGCCTGCCTTAAAAACTGAATAATTACAAAGGCCCTGAACTTTAAATGTCTAGGTCTATAAAAATCTAAAACATACAATTATTTTAGTAGTCTAGAACGCATTAATGAAATCTACTTAACATAGTGTGAAATTTGGAAAGAGATTCGTGTAGATCTAGGTAATAGTGTGGAACAGACCTATTGCCAATCATTTGAAATGATTGAAAACAATGAAATTGGAAATTCAAATAGTGACGCAATAGCTTCAAAGACTTCAATCGTTAGGCCTAGCCTATACGCTAATTACGGATATGTCACGCAAAAAGTTATTGAAAACCCAAAATCTCTTAGCCTACTATTACAGAGATAAACTAAATCATTAAGAATTAGCCCTGATAAATTTATTTATAAAATTTGCTATATTTTTGACAATTTTTAATCGATGCTGATATTCTAGAATAACGAATTTCACAAATAAAAAGGAATACAGGCCAATGAAGACCTATTTATAATAATAATATTTATTCAGAATTCATGTTGCTTTGTGTGGGTTCCCCCCTCGTTTAAACTGTATTTCTCGGGGGGGGGGCTCAAATATTACTATTTACAATGATTAGCCTAGTTACAGAGTATATTCTTTTCGGCCTATTTTTTTCAGTCTATGTTTTCTTCTTAACATATCTTTGTGGAGTCTTTCCTTTGTTATGATATACAAGTGGTTACCCAGCGTTATGAAATTGAAGACCTATTTAAAATATCCACTAAGCAATGACCATCAGTAGGCCTATTAAGGTAAAAGGAACAAGACTTATGTATTTATGAAAGTGTAATAGGTGAATTTAAGGTATAGTTAACTAAATAATTTAACAAAATAGGCTATAGCCCATAAATTCAAGACAAGAAAGGACACATTTATGCACTATTTCAAGCAAATTATGAAGTTCATAAAACCACCCTAAGATTTAAAATAAAAGTTAAGGGTAGGCCTATATGTACGTGAATTATTTTGAAATTTATGTTTTTTTGTTTATAGCACTAAAAAATTGTGCTGAATTTTCTACATCCATTGGTATATAGTTTATATTGGTTTAGAAATTATTGGTGCCATTTAAATGGACATTTAAATATGTTTGCGTGCTCTGAGCTACTATTCACTATGAACTTAAAATTGAATTTCCCGGTAACTCTTATTTTTCACACATATTGTTAGATAGCTCCACAACCATTAGAGATAGAAGGCTGAAATTTTTTACACTAATTTTACATGCATATATGCATAAAGTAGACTACAATGATGCCCATAAGTATAAAATTAAAGAAAATGTGTCATGAAATATTGATCAAATTTCAATATATTTTATATGCGATATATAAAAATGAATTGCATTAAAAATACTAACTTTAGCTGTATAAAAGTAGTCTACTTTGTAGAAAAATATGTTCATTATATGCATTAAAAAAATAAAAGGTGTCAGAGAGACCAGAAAAATGCTATTTCTACAGGAAGTGATAAGTGCATCTGAATTAATTTTTTTCATGTTCCTATAAAACATGTAATTTAAAAATAACTTGGTCAACTTTTTATACTTTTATCACCTAGTTATGTTCTAGTAAGCCTTCTTATAGGATCCTGTAATATTAGTCCACTTTTGAGTTCATTTTCTTGTACAATTTTAATTTTAGAACCTGCATTTTTTTTTATATTTTTGTGGTAGTTCACGTACATATACCCTTAACTCCCTAAATCTAAATTGCTCAGAAAATAACTTTGTTCCTTTTTGCATATCCGAGTCCAATTGTGCTTCTAATATAGCAGGCCAATTTTGTACAAAGAATACTATTTATTTCATTTCACTTTAGGCCATTCTTTGCGCATATAGTCCGAGCTGTCAAATTTTATATCAACGAGGGTTCCTTTAAAAAACCACAATGATGGTAGACTAGGCCTATACATGCTTTTACTGCTCAAGAGGAAATATAGCAAACATGCCTAATTTTGCAGTATCTTTTTATTTTATTTATTGCAAAATTGGGAACAGTAGTGGAAATATTTCATCTTACAGTATTCATCTTCTGTTTTATACATTTTTTTCCCCCCATTATTGTTCCTGATTTTGCAGTAAATAAAATAAAAAGATACTGCGAAATTAAGGGTAGGCCTACTGCAAAATTAGGAACGTTTGCCCTACTACAAAATATAATATTAACAAGGGTTCATAAATGGATGACACTAATAAAAAAAAAGTTAGCTTATCAAAAGAATTTTGAAAAGTAGACTATGACTTTTTTTCATGTGCAAATTATGATTTTGGATAAAGACTGTAACTTACAGTCCCAAACATTAATTGCTTGTCCCTTACTTAAAATGAAAACTTGCTAGAAAAGGTCTATGAGAGGGAAAATAAACATTATAGATAAAATACATGCCTTGAAAATGTATGGGCATATTATTATGATAAGAGATATAGTCCTAAAAAATTAATTCCTAACCTCTGTTATTAGCATCGTGGAAATGTTAATGGTTAGTAGGTTAGAGATGACAGATTCAAGCAGATAACAGATTAGTAAGCAGGTAATCAAAGATAGCACAATCACTCACAATTTTTACGACACGTGCAGGTATTAGACACTCTAGACAACTTCATCTATTTCCTTGCCGATTCTTTTGTTCCCGATTGATCCAAACACGTCAAGGAAGCTAGTCATATCGAAGGTCACGTGAACAAAATGGCGGTTATGATGCTTACAAGTTGAAATTTTTATACTATCGTTAAGTTTATAAATTATCTAAGTTTTTAAGTTATAAAACACTCTTAAACAACCTACTTCTTAGCATTTAAGGCGTTATAAAGTTGTCAGTAGTCACAGCATGGGATGACATTGTGAAATATAAAAATGGCGTCTCAACCGGACGTTTCTATACGTGAAATAATTTCTTGTTTATGCAATAAAATATTATAAACATTTCCACATTTAATATTACATACATAAAGAATAAAAAACACAATTTATTATCTACCATATGTTCAATATGAAAGCTGTCTGAAAACTAATTAAAAGTGAGAAATCTCGCACCTAATTTAGGATAAAAAGTGTATAACTCACCGACATCTTTAGCGTCGAATATCTTCAAACGAGCGTCGAAATATCATGGTTCGAAGAATCGATGAAAACAAAATGAAAATTTGAGAGAAGTGGCCACACAACTGACTCTGATGATGCCTATGATCCATCCTCACACTTTTCAGCCTTGCGAATTTGACTATCTAAACTTACGTCACTTCCAGAGGGTGTGGCCAACAGCTCAAGGTGAAAAAAATACTAGCTTATTTTTTAAAATGTCAATATATTAACTGCCATATTGCACAAACACCAAACTTTCGATTTTTCTTTATAGTTGAGCATGATTTTTGTTTTTGAAAAGAATTAAATAAAGTTATAAATTTGAACTCGACCCGGAAACTAATTTGAGAAGGCCCGAGGCCTTGTACACAAAAAAATAAACGAGTCAAAATAATAAAAACGCAGTTCGCTTCAAGGATATCCATATGAGTCAAATTAATTCCCAACTTCCAAACAAAGAACATTCCTTAGCAATGTCGCATGCAATGCCAACTGCTCCTTTCTGAAATCAAATCTCGAATTTAAGTTCAGAATTAGAGAAAATAAGAAGGTCCATCGTTTTTACTTCTAGGCTCTAAGGGAATAGTGAATACTGATAGTTTTAAATTTTGGATTTTTAAAAAAATGTGGCCACTTCACAGTGAATAAGAAAACTCTTTAATTAAATTCTTCTAAGAATGAAACTTCGAATTTGAGTTTAGAATTAAAATAAATAGGTCATTTAGGCTACTATCAGTTTCGTTCGAAAGGAAATCTTAAGGGCTTCTTTCAAGCGAATTTTCTTTCAATAAAGGTTCTTGTGGTAGGCCTACACAATTCCGTAAGCTATTACAACCTATTTCACTCAGCACTCCTTCGGCAATTTCTAGTTTTGAAGTAGTTTTAAGTTTAAAATCTCTAAGTGTTTTGTCATTTCATATTAATGATAGTAAATGAAGCAATGTAAACGTAATGAAAACCACATCACTTCACTATTTCACTATTAATGTCAATTAAATTTTATTGTAGCCTTCAGTAATCTCGACCACTGTTCCAATGTTTGCAGGCATAAAAGGTCCATGTTTGGCTTCTGTTTTATGAGTTCCCCAAAACACTTTAATAAAACCAAAATCTAAAGTTTGGTCTATACTTTATTTTCAGTTGTTTATGTTCACTTATGACCGTATTTTTTAAAATGTCACATCACTTATTACCGAAGTCCCATAATCTCAGGTCACTTTGACACTAGAGTCCCATAATATCACATCACTTTTCACTATAGTCCCATAATATCACATCATTTTACACTACAGTCCCATAACGTTACATCACTGGATACTAGAGTCCAATAACATCACATCACCTGAAACTAGAGTCCCATAATATCACATCACTTGGCACAAGAGTCCCATAGCGTCACTTCACTTTACTAGAGTCCCATAATTTCACATCACTGGACACTAGAGTCACATAATTTCATGTCACTGGATACTAGAGTCCCATAACCTCACATCACTTGAAACTAGAGTCCCATAACATCCCATCACCTGACACTAGAGTCCCATAACATCATATCACTTGAAACTAGATTCCCATAACATCCCATCACCTGACACTAGAGTCCCATAACATCACATCACTTGACATTAGAGTCCCATAACATCACACCACTTGGCACTAGAGTCCCATAACATCACACCACTTGGCACTAGAGTCCCATAACATCACACCACTTGGCACTAGAGTCCCATAACATCACATCACTTGAAACTAGAATCCCATAGCGTGCCATAACTTGACATTAGAGTCCCATAACATCACATCACATGAAATTAGAGTCCCATAACGTCACGTCACTGGACACTACAGTCCCATAATTTCAAATCACTTGGCACTAGAGTCCCATAACATCACATCACTTGAAACCAGAATCCCATAGCGTCACATAACTTGACATTAGAGTCCCATATATCACATCAGATGAAATTAGAGTCCCATGGCGTTACATCACTTGACACTAGAGCCCCATAACCTCACATCACTGGACACCAGAGTCCCATTAACCCATACCACTCGATCCTAAAGTCCCATAAAGTTGGTCGATCCAAAGTCCCATTCTTCTTTTATATCACTTGAAAAATGCCATTGTTGTTAATCACATCACTTGTCACTCGAATCTCATTGCCTGATCTCAACGAATCGTAAGCCATACACCACAACAATTTGACAGTCAAATCCATTGTTCCATAACACACAACACTTGAACTGTAGTCCAATTGTCTCAAAATAACACATCACTTGTTAATGTAATCCCACTGTCCCATCACATAACTTAGAGCTCCAAAGAAAATAGAGTCGAAAGTTCAAAAATTGAAAAATAATATTATAAAATTTAAAAATCATATTATATGGTTTTATTAAAATTTACCTGCAAATAGCAAGTAGGTGTTAAGTCTGTATTGAAGCTTGCAATAACGCCATTTAGGTCATATCACGTCATACTGTCCTCATTTCAGTCTCAAGTTCATTCTAAGTAGGTCAGTACGCCATGACACCCATTCTTAGTTGGGACGTTTCTACGCAAACTACGAGGTTGTAGCCTAAATAGCCTACACTAGCTAGGGTTTGTATGTATATTGGTCTAAGTAGTCTTAAAATAACCAGATTTAAAACACTCAATTACTTTCTCTACTTTTCGTATTCGAACTTAGAGTAAGAAGTGCGGAAGTGCGCATTCAGTTGTCCTGGTATCATTAAAAGCTCTATTATTCGCAAGGAGATGCCTAAAACCTGAGAATGTGGATTATACGAGAAGCTTAAAAGTGTTATCCAAAGAATTTGTACGAAAAATATTTCAAAATATCTTTAGGAATGTTTAAGGATGTAGAAAGGTTATCAGCAGGGCCAGGATTTTGATGACATGTCATCTTTTAACTGGAACAACATGGACATTGCCCAGAAGTGCAGATATTCTGATCGTGACTCCTAGATTATAAAAATGGTAATTTTAGGGTCATTTTGTGGTCATTTACCCTCATTTTTTACTTTTAGGTCATTTGTAGGCCTATAATTTAATGTCATTATTTGGTAATTTTTGGTCATTTTACGGTCTTTTTTCCACATTTCACGTTTTTATGTCATTTAAAAATTATGTTTATGTTTATGTTTATGTTTATTCTGTTTATTTATTCTGGCAGAGCTAAAGCCATTTGGCCTTCTCTTCCGCTCTACCAGTAAAAAAAAACTACATTACTATTACATAACACAAATACATAATATTACAGATAATTAATTAATACTTAATACTTAAATACCAAGAACTAAACATAGTTATAATTTATAAACTAGAGTGCTATAAAACATTAAATTACAAAATTAAATTACAAAATATAAAAATACTAAAGAAAATAATTAGGATTATAGCCTAAGATATTTAAAATTATACTAACTAATACTAAAGAGAAAAACGTATAGTTACAAGAAGTTAGGCTACGGGTTACAAATATCAAAAAGAGCTCCAATTAAGATTTCTAGTTACTACGATGAAAAACAAAATGTCATTATTTTTCTTATTTTGTGTTGTTTCTTGAGTTAGCCTATAGACTATAGAGTTTTTGTGCATTTACTTAATTAGGCCTACATTAAAACTATCGGAACTCTAAATAGGCTACGCATAAATGAATATATTTTGTCATAAGTTAATTTTAATTTGGATACAGAAAGCCGGTGTTTACTGTTTGCCTATAATCGTGCCAACAACATAAATGTGGAATAGGCAAAAATGTGATGAATAAACTAGTATTTTCATAAAATTTTTGGGCCATTTTTTAGTTTTTTTTTTTACATTTTGGCAATCATTTTATAGTTTATTTTAAAAGTATTTTTAGGTAATCAAAATCCCGGCCCTGGTTTTCACTTAATCTTGCCAGTTTCCTTATAGAAATGTCATAACTTAGTTGAAATCGTATGATATATGCCTATGTTATAAACTACATTTAATCCCTTCTTTGTTAATAATTTAAAATCTAGGCCTACTGCAATATATTTTTATATACAATGTTCTGCCATAGGCAGATGGCAGGATTGGGGGCATGTTGTCAGCATGCCGACACCCACGGCCGTTAATGGTATGTACCGTAAAAAAAAATTACAGGTAGGCTAATCGAATAGGCTCTTAGCAATACGTAACCGAAAAAAGCAAGGATTGGAGACCTAGAAACCAGTAGCCTAAGTTATCGAAACCCCTCATTGGGCTCAGAATTCAGGAGTTTAAGAAGAAATTAGCCTATATGACATTGCGATGCAGCAATCATTGACTTGAATTGTGAAGACGAGTAGGCTATTTGGAGACTTGCTTAGCAATGTGCTTGGGGATGCGAAATGTGACGTGTGTTGGTGTCATACGAGTGGACACTGCACTTGATTGCATCTCACTGACATGTGAAATCCTTCACACTGTTTGGACTTCACGCACATTAGGCTACATCAAGACACTTTGAAGAAAATATTATTACTAGGGACCGGATTCTTAGGTTTTTACCTATTTTTTTCCTTACTTCCAAAACAAAAAGCGATTATACACTTTTTCGAATCAAGTCCATAGGATTCACCCACATTAATTCTGTGGTACCTAAAAATACCTAAATGGAGTATAAAAACCTAAATATACCTAAACGGGATATAAAACCTATAATATCTAATTTAGGCTACTTTTTTGTCTTTTTTTGTTTGTCACCAGTTGAAAAATTAATATTTTGCGGAGAGACAATTTTTGTCGAGTTGAAATTAATACCACCAGCGTTTCGTTCAATCCAATGTCGTCTAGGATGACAGTATCAAGAGAGGAAGTATAAGAGTACCGGCGTATTCCTTTTAAAATATTCGTACGAACAACCATTGCTGACGTCATGTGAGGTTGAAAGTAGGCCTACATTTTGTGTCTTCAAATGTATTCTAAGAGATAACAGGAAGAACTTCTGAAAGAATCTTGAAAGATATTTAGTGATATAGGCTACTGTAAGCAGGAAATGTGAGACAATCTTATTTTCACTGCTTCTTTTGATTGTTTATGCTTTCTTTCTTCAACTGTAGGCCTATAATATTGTCCTAAAGCAAGTTTACTCAAATTTAAGTCAATTTTGTTAAGTTAAACTTTACAAGTATTATATATTGAATCCTATGTAGCACATTCAAATTCATTAAACCAATTGTTCTACCCGAAAATGATATTTTGGACAAAAAACCTAAAAAGAACTATTTCACCTGATGGAAAACCTAAAACAGTGTTTTTAAAAACCTAAAAATCCGGTCCCTAATTATTACGTCTGATGCTAGTATATGTTATAGGCCTACTATGATAAAGATGAACCAAGGCCCCCACTTTGTCGGTGCTGCTGTTCCCATGGCAACAGGACTCACGAAGGAGCGTAAAATTGTGATTAAAAAAAACTAAAATATAGACAGTTGAAGCTAAAAGAACAGCTTTTAATGGTAGATTATTAATTTGTTTAGTTTTATTTTTTATTTTAATTGTTTTTATTTATTTTTATTTATTTATTTATTCCACCCGCGAAAAACACAATACAATCATTAGGCTACTGGTGCCCGAATGAGCAAAAGCTCGTGTTCGGGCACGTTAAAAGAAAAAATTAAGTCTTATGCCACAGAGTGTTATAAATAGGGACCGGATTCTTAGGTTTTTACCTATTTTTTTCCTTACTTCCAAAACATAAAGCGTTCATACACTTTTTCGAAACACGTCCATAGGATTCACCCACATTAATTCTGTGGCACCTAAAAATACCTAAATGGGGTATAAAAACCTAAAATATCTAATTTAGGCTACTTTTTCGAATTTTGTTGTTTGTCAGTTGAGAAATCGACATTTTGCGGAGAGACAATAACTTTTGTCGGGTTGAAATTAATACCACCAGCGTTTCGTTCAACCCATTGTCGTCTAGGATGGACAGTATCAAGAGAGGAAGTGTAAAAGGGTGAAGTTTTCGTCCCTAGATGATCTATTGTGCGGTTAGCATGCGTAACAACCGAAGAAATGAAAATAATCAGTTCACATTATCCACATCCAACCTTTAAGTATTTTACTCACAAAATTAGAAGCATCGGATTCGAATCCTGAGAAGAGTAGAGTCTAGATACAGTATTATTAACTATTAACTAAGAGATAACAGGAAGAACTTTACAGTTGAGAATCTTGAAAGGTATTTAGTGATATACTCTAACCAGGAAATGTGAGGCAATCTTATTTTCACTGCGTCTTTTGATTGTTTGTACTTTCTTTCTTCAATTGTATAATATTGTTCTAAAGCAAGTTTACACAAATTTAAGTCAATTTTTTTAAGTTAAACTTTAGAATTATTATGTATTGATTCCTGTGTAGCACATTTAAATTCATTAAACCAATTATTCTACCCGAAAACGATATTTTGGACAAAAAACCTAAAAATAACTATTTCGCCTAATGGAAAACCTAAATCAGTGTTTTTAAAAACCTAAAAATCCGGTCCCTAGTTATAAAATTATAACAGTTCAGGGTGGCCAACTAATGACCATCACAGCCACGCTGAGCATCACTAATAAGTTAGATAAAAACAAACGAATAATATTAATAATCTGTAATTCGTCTACAAATATTGATGACTGTCTGAAAATAGTGTATGATAGGCTACTAGTGGTAAAATTATGTTATTTTTCTCGTAGGATTGCTTAAACTCGCCCTTAAGGGCTCGTTCAGGAGCTACGTAGCCTACTCACAAAATAAAACCCTTCTTTTAGCTCTTGCATCATAAATAACTATTACCCTTAAAATACTGGCAGCTACCTTGAATGACTTTTCACACGACAAAATAACAGGTAAAAATGACCGCAACTGAACAATCCTGAAAGCTTCGAAGTAGGTCTAATGAGTAGCCGAAGTGCAATAGGCTATGAAAATCTTTACATTTCTTTCATTTATTTAAGTGTTTTAAAATACTTAGGCCTACATGTTGTACCGAAGTTAAGGTAGGAGTGTTTTACGTGCTTCAGCAGTCATGAAAAGGAAAGAATAGGGCAATAAATGACACTGAAATTAGGCTATACGCTACACATAGAAGTCGTAGACTAGGGCCTATAGGCCTAGGCTAAGTCTATGCACTTTATACCATTTTTCGTAACATCTCAATTTTTTTCCAAATTCGTTTTTTAATGGATTTAGGTGCTTTGAAATGAGATCTTACAATGGTGAAAAAAGGTTTCTATCTTCTATATGTTAATAAAAACTAAAGAAACCTTCTCCTGAACGTTTTTTTTTCTTTCTTTTGCACATGTTGAGTTTTGTCAAAACGGTCCTCAATTTGAATCGAAAAAAATTATATCATATTTTTTCGTACAGAATATTTCACACGCCAAAAAAACGCTATAAAGGCCTTTCTGCAAAAATAGGTCTACATCCCATCATCTTCATAAGGAAATTCTACAATACCTTGAATTTATTCCTAGGATGAAGAACATGGGAAATTCTGTTAAAATGCCTCGCCTCATGACTCAGAGACCCTCTGAAGCAAGTCTTTTTTTAGCTGTGTTGAAGCCGGTTTCAAAGGCCTCAGCCACGTGCGGCACAGAATGCAAAATGGCCGCGGAAGGTCCCTCCCCCTAGCCAATAGAGTTGGTGCTTTACTCCGCCCCCTATCGTCCAGCCAATACCGGGCCAAGGGCAGGCAGGGACGCCATTTTGGCGCCTCGTGAGATGACGCAATCATCCACAGCATCATCATCTCCTTATTCAAACTACACGCTCTAACGTCTTCTTGTGACGCTGAGCTATTCAATTGGTTACCTAAGTCCAATTAATTTTGAAGTATTGATACATTCGAGTTGAAAGGGAAAAATAAAATTTACTTAGGCCTAATTATGATTTAAAAGGCCCATCAAATTGTAGACCTATTATTAACCCTTAGCCTAAATGCATAAGGTATCCTATAGTATACAATACTTTGCCTTAAATTTGTAATAAAATAAAGGAAATTCGCTCCGAAGAAATTTTAAAATTCATGTAAGTTAAAATTATAGAATATGGCAGCGTTTCTCAACCTTTTTGAACCCGAGGACCTCTAAAATGCCCAAAAAAATTTACGGACCCCTAATTTTACATCCTATTTTTAAAAGAAGGCCTGTATTCTTAATATTTGGGGTATTAATTGTAGGTCATTATAACGAAATATGTGAAAAAATTTTACTTCTTTACTTTCCACTTGCTTCATAATATTTTTCAATTAGGCGGACTATCTGCACCATCTTCGCGGACCATAGGTTGAGAAACGTTGGAATATGGCAAAAGAAAATAATGAACTATGTTCCTAATGATTGTGTCAGCCTAACTATTTTCTTTGCAGTCCGGCGTGAGCTTGTATATCGTATGAGAAATTGAGGATCATGTATTTAAGGATTATAATAGCAGGTCTTAGCCTAATAAGTCTTAATAAGTTAATTCTATTTTTAATTGCCGAGAACCATCTTTGCTATTTTAGACCAGGCGGCCTACGATTTATTTTATGCCAGTTAATTCAAAAATGGTTTTAATAGAGCCATAGGTCTATAGGCCTAGGCCTATATATTTAGTAAAATTAACTGAAGGAATAATAGCTACAGGAGAGATATTTTTTTAGAATTCAGTAAGTCTTTCTGCTACTGTCGATTGCCATAGGCCTATAAACAGAAAATGTCAAGATAACTTTTAAAAACAATGAAAATCAGAATAGGCCTATAGGCTAAATTAAATGCAAATTAAAAAAGTGAAAAACAAATTCTTAAGCCTAATAATAGCCTGGATACTTAGATAAGAATACTAGGCCTACATAAGCCTAGGCATACAACTATAGGCTATTACAAATATTTTATTTTAAATGTAGGCTACTAGGCCTACTTGTAGGCTACTTTCCCCATAGACTAAATTCATAATTAAGGCTATAATGTAGTAAGTTGCGAATTATTTAGATTCTTTGTTATTAAAACGTTACGATCGAAGCTATTGTAGCCAAAGTGTAGGCTATATTAAGAATAAGGCTAAACACAGCCTGGGCCTACAGACTATATTTTGGGAAGGTAGCCCACTTTCACCGACAGAATTATATATGGCCTAACTTACATAATCTATACATAGGCCTATAGGGATTTATTATTATGATCACAGGGTAAATAAACACTAGGAATAATTCAACAGGCCTATGTTTAAAGATAGTCGTAAAAGGCGTTAATCTTTATTTTCGCCTATTTTGACGGATAGGCCCAATTTTGAATTCTCTAAGTTCACCGAGGAAAAATGTTAAAAGTACAGGCCGTCATAAGATGCCTAACTTATAGGCTTGGAAAATAGCCTACGATAGGCCTAAGCTTTTAGATTTTTTAGGTCTACTTAAACGGTTATTAGCCTAAACGTTTGACTTCAAAGTTGTTAAAAGTATTGAAGGATAACTGAACTGAAATTGAAATTCTGTTAATTTAGAGATTAGACCAACATCTGCTTTCACTTAAGTTATGACAATTTTAAAAACGAATTTTCAGTTATTTATTATTAAGCTATTCTATATCATATTTGTTAATGTTGTTCTTATAAGCCTATTTACTGTTAATGGTAAAAGTAAAAAGGGAAAAAAATTTGAATATAACAAAAATTTATTTTTAAAATATTCAGTTATGGATCGATGACCCTCATTTAAATTTTCTTTTAATTTAGAAACTTCGTAGGCCTATAGTAAAGATAATTTATTTCTTTTTTTAGGCTTATAGATTAATTTTTCATAACCACTAGGCCTAAAGGAAGAGTCCTTACAGCCAAACTCTGCTTTGGTAAATGTTATTATTAGCCTATTATTTTTTATTATTAATGTTATTATTACTATTATTATTATTTTTATTATTATTATTAATAGTAATAACTTACTATTATTAGTGTACGTAGGCTATTATTATCATTATTATTCCATGTAATTTTTTTCCTTTCTTTTATTTCTACCACATACTGAAAACAAACATGATTTTGCAGAGGTCTTATCTGTTTAAACTTAGGCCTATGTTTTTTTAGTGACTGAAAGTATGATGTCATATTTAACTATCTTTAATGTTGGTTAACCTTTAGTATAAACTTATTTGTAAAATAGAGCATAGACTTTTTTTTGTAATTTTAAACTCCATATTTTAAATTGCTTTTGTAAAAATTTGTAATTGTTTTTAGTTTATGCCTATCTATTTATCTTTTATAAGCTATAGGCCTTTACAATATTTGTAAATTTCTCTCTTATTAAGAGGTCTGATATAGCCTACACAGGCTTGTTCATCTGGAGGCTTTTAAATAAAGTAGGCCTACATACCATGTAAGATTTTGTAATGCCTGCAGTTGGTCAGTAGGAAAGACATTATCTGGTAGGGAACCTTAGATTTCTTTGAGAAAGCAAGAAAGTCTGGTCTTCGCCCTCCCTTTTCTGAACCCTCCAATCCATAGATCATAAATAGGGAGACAAGAAACCATCCATATACCTGACCTAGGGCAACCTCCCTTAAATATCTCAACAACCAATCAGGTTTTAGAGAACTTTCAACAAAGATCCATTGGTTGTCCCTAGCAAAATCTTGTCCTACTTTAAGGGAATTTAGGCCTAAGTCTCCTACTAAACTCTATCTAATATACCTCAAGGTAAACTCTGGCTTAGCTCAGCTGGTAGAGCACTGGCAAGAATAGCCAAAAGGTCCTGGGTTCAAATCCCAGAGTCAGAGGAATTTTTGTACTAGTAATATTCTATGGGAAGAAGTTGTCTTAACTTGGAAGTCCACTATAATAATTATAGTAAATTCACTATGTTAGGCTACGTATTACGTATTACGTATATGGCTAGATTACGTATATGGCTAACAATAACATCTTATTAAAAATCGAAATCTTGAAATTTGAAGTTTTTAAAAATTGAATTTTTTTTAATTCGAAATTTCAAAAATCGAAATGTTTAATATCGTAATTTAAAAAATCAATTTTTTTTTAAATCGAAATTTTGAAAATCGTAATTTAAGATGTAGAATGTATATAGGCGCCCTAATTCGAAACTCGTTGCAGAAAAATTAGCAAAACAATATGGCGGCAGCGCGAAAGCAGGGAGTTGATATCAACACCATCTAGGAGCGGACTTTCATATCGCAACTTGCGGCACGACGTCTCGAGTGAAATCAGAAACTCCCTGAAACAAGAAGGCAAGCAGACCACACGACGCGTATGAAGTGCGGGTTGTCTACACCGCTGCGTGTAGGCGTTGCATCAGAAATAGTTAGAGACGAATTGGATGGAAATCGTGGCCCCCAGCGGAGAGCGGTTACGTAAGCAAAGGGCATCAAACCCGCGCCCTTTCAAAGTACAGACATCCCTTGCTGTTTATATGCAATTTCTTGCTAATAATGGGTTATAGGTAGGGGCGAATTTATATGACCTAAAAAATAGGATAAATGCATGCATTTATGACCTAAAAAACCTTAAAATATGACCAATAAAATTTAAAATATGACTTTAGCACTTGCACACTGTGTATATTTTTTTAAGTTTCATTACAATTATTTTTATTAAAATATAATTTATTAATTATTTAAAATATCTGTAAATTCTCAAATAGTATCATTATAAATGCAAAATTTACAAAATATGATATGAAACTTCAAAATTTCTTTAATATGCACACAAATATGCCAAAAAATATGACCTAAATATGCATATTCATACTAAATATGCTACAATAGTTGAAACTGTCCAAAATATGCAGTTATATGCACAATAAAAGCCGTTCCATTTTCACCAGGATGCTTGGAATCGGGTTTAAATTAGTCGGAAACCTGAAATAATGCAAAGGGGAAAAATATGACATGTCATAGAAATCCGCCCCCTAGTTATAGGTGTTAGAGAAACTTGCAAAATGCTATACACTGAATAAAAATTAAAAAAATGCACACAATCTTCACTGTGAAATTATGGCCCACGAAATTGGAAATAAATTAGAAATATTAATATTAATATTTGTTACAGGTCATTATAACGAAATATGTGAAAAATTTTACTTCCTTAATTTCCACTTTATGATATTTTTTTTTTAAATTATGTCTGCGGGCCATCTGCACCATCTTCGCGGACCACAGGCTGAGAAACGCTGGTTAGACGAATTGGATGGAAATTGCGCGACCCCTAGCGGACAGCGGTTACATAAGCGAAGGGCATCAACCTCGTACCATTATCAAAGTACAGCCATCCCTTGCCCTTTACACCCAACTTTATGCTAATAATGGGTTATAGGCCTAGGTGTTAGAGAAACTTGCAAAATGCTACACACTAAATAGAAAGAGTGGTTTCTAAAAAAAAATAATATGCACACAAATCTTCACTGTGAAATTTTCGCACACGAAATTGGAAATAGATTCTAAATCACTTGAATATACACCAACACTTACAATGCAAAGCTTATTAAATATGGAGAAAGTTTAGCTTGTGCAAGACAATGCACTCCACGGCTGCAGCAACGCTCACTGACCTGTCTCAACACTCTCGTCGTTGTCTGTGGGACGACTGCGCAACTCATTTGCGCACATGCGCATAACCGTACCGGCCTGATCAGTGTCCTAGGTCAGTGAACGCTTTACTCCCATAGAAAAAAAAAAAAAGAAAAAAATAGATAAAGAAAGCTAAATCGACAAAATTCTTGCCCCCACCAAGCACCGTTAGCTGCTAATCAATGCATTGCAGTAGTTAACCAGCATTAAGTGCATTGCGTGGCTGTAGAAATGGAGGAATTTCTGTTCAAATTGGACTGTAGTAGCCTTTATATATTATGTGCAACGTAATGAGCTGTTCATAGGCCATATTCAGGCTATTTTATAGCGGACAAATCTAGAATTACGAATAGGGAGGTTATGTGAATAACTTGTTTTTTCCACAATTTTAATCTTTTCACTGCTACTGAAGTATAAATGCTTCAGATTTTGTTATGGAAGCAGAGATACAGAATAATTAATAGAGTAATGCTTTAGGTCAATGAAAGATTTCGAGATTTTATTCATAGGTTACAATTGCCATTCATGGAAATTTGAGTTAAGCATATAAGTTATGGTTGAGTTATAACTTATATAGGCGTATAAGTTTGGCTCTGAAAAGTTAAACCTATAGACGTGAAATGACAGTTTATAGGCTACAGTATATTTAGGCTAAAGAAGCAAGTTAAAACAATCATGTTTGATGGGGGGGATTACATAATTTCAAAACGTAGGCTACTCTGCCTTCTATAAAATTTCTGTATTTTATAATTAAGGAATCGCGCACAATGTGCATTATCTTAATCTACTGACAAACACCCAGTCCTGAACCCGGGAAAGGGATTTTTCACTACTGAAAAATCCCCGACCCGGCCGGGAATCGAACCCGGGCCGCCGGAGTGGAAGGCAGGCGCGCTACCGACTCACGAACACGTAGGGCAAGGCATTTGATGATTTTGCATCTTTCTTACATGAAGGTTAAAATATAGCTCGAAAAAAAAATGTGTATCATGAAATAATTAATAAAATAAAGGCAATTTGTTTTTGCATTTCATTTTGCATTTTTGGTAATTTCCAAGATATAGGCCTATATATGTATATATATTTTTTTTTTTTAAGGGTCATTTTCAGGTCATGTTCCAGTGGAAATAGAGAGGAGCTTTTCCATGTAGGCCTACAAATCGTTACTTTCCGACAGCAGACAATAGTTTTTATTTGAGAATCTCCACCAAGTGTTCATAGTCCATTTTAATTCAGGTTTATTGTAAACACCATAGCAGTTTCTCTTGTAGCAATAAACAATTTTTTTTTTTTTTTTTTTTTTTTTAAATGGCACATATTTGCAGAGGGCAATTTGAATTTATTTTTCGGTAAGAGTGTCCAAGTAGTAACTTATATATCTAGTACTTACTCCATTAGTAACAAAATAAGTGTGTTTTATATTTTAACGCACTGTAGTCCATTAAATTCCTTTTAGCAATTCATTACTTACAAAAATTAATTATAAGTAACAATGGTACATTTATTACTCAGTTTTCTTTTTTAATTTAGTGTCACTTTTTCACTATTTTCAGGTTATAAATGCATTTTTTATTTTGCATTTTTTCACTATCATGGCCAGTAAATTCCTAGCCCTAGCTGATTAGACTACTTTGTCGTATAAATTCTTTGAAATCGGTCTTATGAGGGGCCACTTGCTAAAATCGAACATAACGAACATGCCTAGACTACGTCTAATGTGGACAAATGAATATAGAAACACGGTCTTAGTAGACTTATCGCAGTCTTGATATGAATAGAGGGCTTTGACTACAATGCAGACAAATATTTGTAAACTAGCTTAAAAGACCCGGCGTCGCCCGGGTTTTGTATTTTGTAATTGGAAATTAGCTTATGAAGGATTTTCAATTTTAAATTCTAGGTCCTTATATAGGCATTTATAATTTGAAATAGGAAGAACGACTTATTACACTCAAACTATTCCCTCAGAAAACGCTTGATATAGTTTTTTATGGCTCATAGAGGATCTAGAATGTTGCATCCCATCGCTTGTACAGTGCACAGCAAGCCTGGTAGAGGTTTAAATAAGAAGAAACAGAAATTCCTGTAACATAAAATTGTAATATCCAGGCGGGAAATTTCCCACTCTTATGTTACCATAAAGCATTATCACTTTCATACTTTTCTCTCCAAAAACCTGCGATATAATATAATAATATACACATTACCATACCTCGTTTTGTTTTCTCTATGTCCAGGGTAGAGAAAGTTATGTGATTCCATTATTTTAGTGGATTTCATTCTGTAATATTTATTTATAACATGAATTATTTTGATAACTTCTCTTATTTGTCAAAAGTGCATTTCAATTGTTTTTTCCAAGCCCACCTGATACCATTTGACAACAATATATTCTGTGATTTGGAATTGATAATTCTATGTAAAAAGGGATTAAGTATTTTCAAAAACATTTAATTTTTGGCATTTAGAATCAGAATTTTTCAAAATCCTTTCTTAGTGAGCACCTACATTATGAAACGAAGGTACTGTCAAAATTCCAAGTCTCTACCTGTTATAGTTTAGGTTGTACGTTGATTCCTGTCATTCAGTCAATCAGTCTGTCAGTCAGGACAAAGCCTTTTATATATATAGAGATGTATTAGCCTATGTTATGCATACTCTACATTTAACAAAAAATGTCGCCCTATGTTAAATTATTACTATACGAATACTTTTTAAATATATAGCCTAGTTGGCTACACACAGGCCTACTGCATTTTTTTATTATTTTTTCCGATACATTTAGACAGTACGCAGAAGACGTTTCACGCTCCCTGCGGCTGCTTCCCCGAAACAACCTATCAGATTTAAAAAAAAATTAATTGTAGGCTAATTAACTTTAGCTGCAAAAAAAATAATAAGACGGTGCATTTATGTGCACATAGGCTACTAGTAAAAAAACTAAACTCCGTGGCGCTACGCCCCTGAAAGGACTAACTTATGCTTACCACCCTAACGCTGCGTCATCTACCATAGGCAGATGGCTGGATTGGGGGGCATGTGGTCAGCATGCCGACACCCACGATCGTTAATGGTGGCTTCCGTGACGGGAGAAGATACTTCTCTATCAAGTATCTCCTCAGTTTGTGTCATGAGGTTGAGTGCACCCCGTTCCAGACCTACCTACCTCAGAAAAATCCGAGGAGGTACCGGGGATCGAACCCGGGCCTACGGATCTGTAGTCTGCGACGAGACCTCGTAGGCAGTGGTACATACTCGTGCAACCCCTTAAATAGGCCTATGCATTTAGGCCTATCTTCTCTATAGGCCTAAGACTTTCCCAATCGCTCCCAATGGCATGAATCAAGCATAACTTAGCCTACCTTTTTCCCCCCTTGCATGCATAAGGTAGAAATAAAACGTGAATATAAGCAAAAATTTGCCATCTAGTAATTAATGGGACTGCATACGACCTGTGGGAGCCTGGTGATGTAGCTGTCGGCGTGAAACCTGAGTTCGATTCCTGCTCAAGGGAATTTCCTGATTTTTATGCCGTTGTAAGTAAGATGTCCATATATTATAGCCTACCCTCAGCTTAATGATGCATCCTTTTCGGTACAGGTATTTCATCTCCTACCGGTATTTGTAAAAAAAGAAAAAGCAAATTCTGTAATTTTGCACAAGAAATATAGCCTACTATTGGACTAATCATTGTAGAAATTGTTTTCTTTGCAGTCCGATATGGTTTTACGTATTGGGTGAGGAATTGAGCCTCTTTAAATTATGGGTAAGCCTTTACGTTGGTATCAATGGTTAGTCCTAAGTTTGTTTTGCCTTGGGCAACTTCCATTTTGATAACGCAAAATGTAACCTACATAGCCTATAATGTAGGCTATTCTTTACTACAGCGACCGACGCTTTAGGATACCTCCTACTCAACACGATTTTGCAGTCTCCTCAAACACATGACCAAACAACTCCTTGGTATAGAACAGGGGTAACCACAACGAGGCTCGCGAGCCGCATGCGGTTTTTGAGACTAAAATATTCGCCCATTTCAAATGTTTGAAGAAAATTACTGAAAAACCTTCCTAACGTTCAGGTGGAAAACAGAAAATTATTTGTGTAAAATGTCTGGTCTTGCTAAAGAAATCAATGGCAGATTTAATGATTTGAGAACACTTAAACCTTCATTTTCATTCCTGGAAAATCCTTTTGCTGTTGATGTACTGACCACTTTCATCACCAATTACAAAGGATAGGCCTACTGTTGGAGTAGAGTTGGAGCTACTATAACTGCAAGACGACGAAGAACTAAAATGACTTTATTTGGACGAATATGGCCGATTATAAAACATAAATTATCAGGTAACATTAGACCCTTGTGGTCCCCGGATATTATCTGGCCGTCATTATCATCTTCATCCCATCCGCGCCTTGTTCGGAGTAACTGTGCGTGTGAATGGTATGGGTATGTAATGAATAACTGGACTATAATCATTGTTGTCATGGGAACGAAAAAAATCTTGTGTTTAGTAGGCCTAGGCCTTGGAAGCATAAGTAATGAATAACTCTACTATCTCTATAGCCTATATATAAAAGGCTTTGTCCTGACTGACTGAATGACTGACTGACTGACTGACTGACTGACTGACAGGAATCAACGTAGAGCCTAAACTATAATTCGTTTCATAATGTAGGTGCTCACTAAGAAAGGATTTTGAATTTTTTTTATTTTAGATGCCAAAAATCAAATGAGTGTATTGTTGCCACTCGTCTCCGATGGGTTTGGAAATAAATAAAACGTGACTTTGACAATTTAGAAAAGCTATCAATTTAATAATGTTATAAATAAATATTAAAGAATGAAATCAACGAAAATAATGCAGTCACATAACTTTGTCTATCCTGGAAATAGAGTAAACAATACGAGGTAAGGTAATAGGCTATGTTTTGGGAAGAGAAGTATGAAAGTGATATCGCATTTCTGTATAATTTCATCCCCAAAACGGTTTTATGGTAACATGAGAGTAATAAATAAAAATTCTCGCCACGATAATACAATTTTATGTTAGCGGAAATCCTGTTTCTTCTTATTTGAACCCCTACCAGGCTTGGTGTGTAGAAATAATGGGGTGCAAAATTCTACATACTCTATGAGCCATAAAAAGCTATATCAAGCGTTTTCTGAGGGAATAGTTTGAGTGTGATAAGACGTTCTTCCTATTTCAAATTATCTATAGGCCTATAAGAACCTAGAGTTTGAAAATCGAAAGTCCTTCATAAGTTAATTTCGAAATACAAAATACAAAACCCGAACGACGCCGGGCTTATTAAGATTTATACTGAAAAAATTCATTGTGGGGTTGTAGTATTGCTTTGGCAATAGAATTAGGTCTGTGTAATTTGTATATTATGGCAAGGAATTACTGCAGCGAATTCTTGTGGTTTATATTCTAGAGCTAATTTATCGTTTGAAATGTATTAAAATGGTACAATTATCCAAGTACAGTGTAATAATGCTCACCATATAAAACTACGAAGTATTTAAATAAATAATATGTGAGGTAACTATACAATTAAAACAAAATTACAATTAACGAGAAAGTTGTAAACAGTTAGGATGACTAGATCAGTCATAGGATAAAATAGCGTTCTAGTAGGCCTATAAGCGGCTTTGTCCTGACCGACAGAGAATCAACGTAGAGCCTAAACTATAATAGGTAGTGACTGGAATTTTGGCAGTAAGTTATCTTCGTTTCTTAATGTAAGTGTAAACCGAGAAAGGATTTTGCAAAATTTTGTTTCTCGATGCTAAAAATCAAATATTTTCGAGGAGACGAAATACCTTCCATAAGAAACACATGAGCGATTCGATTGCTGTGGAAAAACAGTATTTAATTGTGAAATTAATCCAAGATGGCCTTGCTCGGTTGCTATCTTGATTCATTTATTTTCGATTCGCAGAGATCTGATTTTTGAAGTAAAACTTCTTTAGTGGCGGTAGAGGGTAAATCTGGAAAATCAGTCACACTAAAACCGTCACGAAATCAGTCACAATCATTCACACCAGGGTTGCCAGATCAGAAACGTAAAACAGTCGTACCAACAACTGAAAATAGTCGTACTCTAGTTAAAATCGTCGTACACTTTGAGAATTGTCAGGATGATGATGATAATAATAATATTAATATAATAATTATAATAATAATAATAATAATAATAATAATAATAATAATAATAATAATAATAATAATGATTGCCAAGTAAGGTACTCTGTAAAGACATTATTTCTATAAATCGTGGTAAAAATTTGATTTGTAAGTTCTATAAAGTGCTACTGCTCCGCTCACGCATTCTGACTTTGTTGTTCACCGCTACTACTCATCTAACTGGTCTCTCGTAACTGTATACATATACCCATTGTTGTTGGTACTCTTTGTCATCGGCTACCTGCGGATGTTGCAGGAAGAAATAAAATAATAATAAAATATTAATACATTATAAACCATAAGAAAGTAAAGCTTTCCAAATATTATTTAAAGAGAAGTATACAGCCACTTTTGATATGCACGTGTCAACATATTAACTTATACTATTAATAATATAATTGGAATTTGTAAAAAGTGAATTACTGTAATAAACACTTACATTACATTAATAACAACAATCATATGATTATTATGTTTGGTCAAAATAAAACAAAAACAATAAAACCAGCTGCTATTTATCGGTATAATTTCTTTAGAGGTTTGGATTGCTTCGTTTTGCACACGTGCGGCTAAAATATAAAATATTTGGAGAAGAATTATGAGAGGAGTAGCAACAACAATACAACAATGCAACTTAAGCGAGGTGCGGCACCGGCCCGTGAAAGCCTGTAATATATAAATGGACTGAGTTTTATTTGACAATGGCTATTATAATATTGCCATTCATTTAGCGACATGTAGGCATATTCAAAATAAACTACGAAAAACCAAAAACTTCATGCTTATCCAAATTAAAAATTCTGCAGTAGATGGCTAAGAAATAAACAGAAAATGGCAGTATAAAATGCTAACATTAAAAATAGTCGTATGAATAGGCATACGACACATGGTTGCGTCGTACGTCGTACAAATCAATGAAATAGTCGTATGTGTACGACTATAGTCGTACGTATGGCAACGCTGATTCACACTAAAACCGTCACGAAATCAGTCACACTCAAAACCGAACGAAATTACTTACTTGTTTCGGTGCGGACTGTACAGAAAACAATCAACTCAATGATTAGGAGATAACATATCTACAGTATTGCTTTGGCAATAGCATTAGGTCAGTGTAATTTGTATGTTATGTCAAGGAATTACTGCAGCGAATTTTTGTGGTTTATATTCGGGAGCTGATTTATCGTTTGAAATTTATAAAAATGATACAATTATCCAAGTACAGTGTAATAATGCTCACCATATAAAACTACGAAGTATTCAAATAAATAATCTGTGAGGTAACTAGACAATTAAAACAAAATTACAATTAACGAAAAGTTGTTAACATTTAGGATGGCTGGATCAGTCACCCATAGCCCATAGGGTCAATAGCGTTCTAGTAGGCCTATAAGCGGCTTTGTCCTGACTGTCTGGCAGAATCAACGTAGAGCCTAAACCATGGGCGTCGGCATGGGGGGCAAGGGGGGGGGGCAACTGCCCCCCTCTGGATTGCCTTATGGATTCATTTATTTGTGGTACTCTTTGTCAACCTACAGTTGTAGTATGGAGAATAAAAAAAATATATAATTACTTTATAATGAGTTTAGCAAGTATTAACTAATTATAACTATAATATGTACAGTCGGTCAAATAAAAAACGTCGGGACTCGTATGCAGTTAAAATTAAAGTTTTCACGCATTAGTTCACAAGTTTCCTATAAAAGACATAGCATACAGGTAATTCTCGGAACATATGAGGCCATGCGATAGGAGGGAAAAAAATGAACAACGAGGGGGAAAAATGAACAATGCGGAAAGCGCAACAAACGATATTCAACTTAATATATTGTCATAACTTAATTCATTTTGCTTTGCGTCATGGCACCGCATACAAATGCTAGCTTGAGAGAAAGTGTTGTTAGGGCTGTAATTGACCTGCATTTTTCGGCGTCTGAAGCAGCGAGAAGGTTCCATATTTCTGAAAGAGCAGCTCAGAGGTGGGTACTTAATTATAACGCGGCGGAAGTTTTCATAGGAAGCTTGGATCCGGCCGGCCGCGTATTTCGACGGTGGAGCAAGATGCTAGATTGGTCGCTGAAATTGAACGCAATCCGTTTCATACTGCTGCATCCATGAAAGCTACTGCTCAATTCCCTGGCCATCTTCAAACCATTAGGAACCGGGTAAGATCCGCTGGTTTACGTTCTAGGCGAGCACTCTCTAGAGAAGTCCTGAAGGAAGAACACAAGGACGCGCGCCTCGTATTTGCAGTTGAAAAAACTGACTTCGACTGGAGTAGAGTGATCTTTTCAGATGAAGTTAGTTTTTCGAGTGCATCTTCAGGGCCAGTTCTAGTGTATCGACCATTCGGTACCCGGTACGATCCCAAATACACTGCAACTCGTGCAAGGAGTGGCAGGGTAAGTGTGACATGCTGGGGCTGGCACGCTCCACCGAATTAGTGGGCGGTTTAACCAGTGGAAATACCGTCGGTTTCTTGAGAGGTATATGCTTCTTTACGCCAGGCTTCGTTTTCCTGATGGAAACCTCCAGTTCCTACAGGATAACAGCCCAATCCACACTGCTCGATCGGTTCAAACCTGGTTCGATGAAAGACCATATATAGAGATGATAGACTTTCCAGCGCGCTCCCCAGATTTAAATCCTATTGAGAATGTGTGGGCGGAAGTAAAGAAGCATATGAGAAGGAATTGGCCGAACCCACCTCCAGCTTCTGAAGCAGAAATGTGGGAACTAATTCAAACTGCTTGGGACGCTGTGGCAGACAAGGATAATTATTTTCTAAACCTTGTAGAGTCAATGCCCAATAGAGTGAGGGAAGTTATAGAAATGGATGGTGGATGGACTTCCTACTGAGTGTGTGGCTCATTTTTTTCGCTTATTCTTATTTAAGTTCGTTGTTATGTTTCGATATGTTATCTTCTATTTTCAGTATGTTTCTTATTATTTTATGCCACAGATAAGCATTTGTTGTAAAATCATACTTTCTTTCTTGCTTTCTTTTGTGTGTGTCCAAAATTCGACACAAACAATGATAATGCATAAGAATTAATTATTATGTTATTCTAGTCATTGCCGCGTTTGAAAAAATACACATAAATAAAAATAAAAAATATAGAAGAATCCACTAAGGATCGAACCCTGGTTGCACACGTTCAATTCCGATGTTTTGACCATTACGCTATCGCGAACAGATGAGAATAGCCTTCATAATTCTGATGAGATTGTATTATCCAAGCTTGAACATACAATTAAGCCAAAGTTATTGATTTTGCACTACAAGTACCGGTATTATAAAATATGCCAAAATCTTTAAAAAAACCTCTCCTTGAATAATCATATTCCATGCGAATTTATTAATTATTAATATTATAAGAATTTGCAACAAAGAATATGGCGGATTTGAGGCATATAGCCACAGCCTTCTGTACATGTTTGTTTTGGAACAAAACTGACTAAATAATCAAGAAAATACATGGATAGACAAGAGGCGTGTGTGAACCTAACCTTAAGTCTTCCTGTACATGCGCATATGCTCGTTCGTGATACTTAATCAAATACCGCCCGACGTTTTTTATTTGACCGACTGTATTTATAATAATATCTCACCAAAGCCATTGCTCAAAAGAGCGTATTCTGTTAACTTAAAAAACTTTGTAGCCTCGTCGAATCCAGCTTGGGTTCAAAATAACGATCCGGTTAACTAAGTGAATATTAATGTGTTTAGCCTAATCATTTGAAATTGAGGTCCGAAATTGATTTTGCCCCCCTTAATAAAATTCCTGGCGACGCTGCTGGCCTAAACTATAGACTTGGAATTTTGACAGTAGGCTACCTTCGTTTCATATTATAAGTGCGCACTAAGAAAGGATTTTTTTTAATTTTTATTTTTTATGCCAAAAATCAAATGTTTTCGAGGAGACAAAATACTTTCCATTAGAAATACACGACTTTTCAATTGTGAACTCAATTCTAGATGGCCTTGCCCGGTTGCTATCTTGATTCATTTGCTTACGATTCGCAGAGATCTGATTTACACAGAAGGGGATCATGAATGCCCGCCTAAACGGGATAACATTGAATGATTTGAACGAAACTCACTGTGCGGGATTCTTGGGCTAGGGAACTCGAATCTGAGGTCTTTTGTTTCCCCGGTCTTGACACTTTATTCGTGAAATGCACCTCGAAGCCGGGTTTTTACTTTTTAAAATTATCAATCATTATAACTAAATTGTTTATGCATGTTTTGGGTAAAGTTCACGAATCTATGGTTCATTTTAGTCGTTTCATTTCTAATTCGTATGTCCATATGGCAGCATAAGATTAGTTTTGTTCGTTAATGTTAAACTATAGGCCTACTGCCAAAAATTAAATGCTTTTGAGAATACTTAATCCATTTTTACATAGAATTATCAAATCCAAATCACAGTTCACTTGACAACAGTATTGTTGGCAGTCTTCACATAAGGATTTGGAAATAAATGAAACGAGACTTGACAATCGTTATAATAAAATTGTTTATGCATGGTTTTGGTAAGGTTCATGAATCTGTTGTTCATTTTAATCCTTGCATTTCTAATTCGTAGGCCTATGTCCATATGGCAGCAAAAGATTAATTTTGTTCGTTTAATTTTTATATTTTTAACGTTAAACAATATAATTAAGAATAAAAATATGTAATTCATGCAATTTATGTAAAAAGATGTCAGTGTTAATAAATATAATGTTTTAATTATTTTTCTGTTAAATAAATTATTTAAGCACAATATCTAGCAGTTGAGTAAGTAATCGCGGGTGAAGCCGCGGGCACCTGCTAGTAAGAATAAAGAGAGCTCACAATGACCTCAGACCTTGGGAAGAAGTTCGCGTTTTCAAAAAAATGTGTTAAATATGCAAATCTCTCTACCTGAACATCTGAGAGGAGGGGAAATTAATCCCGAAAAATTGAAGGACCTCGAACGTATTCTCCCATACATTCCAAAAGAAGCAAAAGGCTTTTACTTTGTTTCCTTTTTCATTATATGTACAGTAGAGCCTCGATTATCCGAAGTAATGTGGAACGAGGGTACCTCGGATAAGCGAAAACTCGGATAACAAGGGCTCTGTCAAAAATTGAGAGGGAAACGTTTGGTAAACTGGTGAAATGAATGAAAACGTGGTCGAAGATGTGAAAAAAGGTTTCTACTGTATTATCAAATGAAAAACTAACGTATCTTTTAAAATAAATGCATTTTTGATGTCAGAATGCAAATATTCCTATTTTTAAAATCTTTTTCGATAACTGACACAAAAAAGAAACATCCCTACTTGTGTAGCCTACTAGGATATAAGGTTGTAATGTAAAAGAAGGTAATGTTCATTCAGTATAGATATAGAGCTATGCATTCATGAACCACAGATTATTGTCTCTGTTGGACATTACATGATAATATTAAAGGAGAAAAATTCCTCTGACAGTGGAATTTGAAGCCAGGACCTTTGGCTATTTGTGCCAATGCTCTACCAACTGAGTTAAGTCAGAGTTCACTTCACAGCGCCAGATGGAACCACTCTCCTATGACGGAAAGCCAAAGGTCCTGGGTTCAAATCCCAGTGTGAGAGGAATTTTTCTCCTACAATATTCTCACGTAATGTACAACAGAATCAATAATCTTTGGTTCATGAATGCATATATATCCAACTCGAATGTTACTTTCCACTAACAGTGGAAGCCCGGTCACAAAAATCACTAATTAATGTGCCTCACAGTACTGCATATGACATAACTTGTCTGTCAGTGAGGTAGACCATTAAGGGCATTCAATCATAGGAGGAAGGTTCCACCTGGCGCTGTGAAGTGAACTCTGGCTTAGCTCAGTTGGTAGAGCATTGGCACGGATAGCCAAAAGTCCTGGGTTCAAATCCCAGAGTCGAAGGAATTTTTCTAATATAATATTAGTGATGTTCATTCAGTAGTTTGTGTTGTGCAGGGTACGCGGGCCGCAGTTAGCAGCGTCCTTGAGAAGAGTTGGCACCGCGACTGTCACGGTCCTCGCGTCGATCCTCGCAGCTGAGACATTCCCCACTGACACCGATATGAGTGGTGACTGACTGCAATGCATCACGCGACATCAGGCGAAAGGAATTCAACTCCACTTTGTCAGCGAGAAGAACTAAGATATTCATGAGCTATAAATTTACTAAAAACTGTCCTATAAGCAAGGGATTTTCCTATGTCCTGAAAATGCTTTTAAAAATCTCATAGAAAGTATTAAAAAAAATATATATATATATATTTTTTTAATTAAGGAATATTCCACAATACAATGGTTATCCTTCATCCAACAACAATCTTTTGCCTCCCTAAGTCCCTGTCCATAGCATCTTCTTCACTTAATCCTTTTCTCGCCATACTCCTTTTCACCCCATTCATCCAGCATTATTTGGGCTTCCCTCTTCTTCTTTTTCCTTCTACTTTCCAACCCAAACTTTTCTTGGGTATTCTATCCTCTGTCATTCTGAGTACATGACCATACCATTTCAAGCGTCTTTCTTCTACAATTTCCAAAATATTCTTTTCAACTTGCATTCATTTTCCTTATTCTATTATTCCGAATTTTTTCTTTCCTGGATTTTCTTGCTGAACGCCTCTAAAAATCCATTTTTAATACCATTAATTTGTTTGTTTGTTGTCTACTTATGGTCCAAGTTTCAGCGCCATATAATGTTGTACTTTGGAATAATGACTGATATATTAATTTTTTAATTCTATGTAACACCTATCTATCTTTCCAGTCGCTTTCATTACCTTTCTTCCTACCATAACTTGGGCACGCGCTCTCAGCTTGACTCCTTACTATCCATGCCTCTTTACAGAACTACACATTATTCGAATTCGTTTACAACAACAGCTATTCGTCACTGGAATTCACTGCCTAGCCATCTCAGGAGCTGCCAAACGACTTCACAGTTCAAGCGCCATTTAATAAATTTAGTATACAATAACATTTAGGAATTGATGCTAATTAGTAATATATATTTTAATTTTCATTATATTTTGTAATAACTAAGAATGTATTTGTTTAGACTTTCATCGTTTTTTTTCTTTATTTTTAGTCATTTGTATTACTTATGTTCTATTTTTTTTCTTTGTATTTAATGTTCGTTTCTTGTATTCATGTATATCAGTTCTATTTTAATTTATTATTAATCATTATTATTATTATTATCATTATGTATTTCATGTTTTTGCCCTGGCTGAGTGGTAGAGAAGGCCTTATGGCCTTAACTCCGCCAGGTTAAATAAAAAAAAATATATATATTTTTACTCCATAAGATTGAATTTAGCATTCCTATAATTCTCTTCCCATCCGTTATCCTTCTTTGAATCTCTAAATTTGTTGTGGCATCCTTTTGTATAATAGACCCTAGATATTTAAAATATTCAACATGTTCAATTTCTTCAGTATAATAATAATAATTAAGTGCAAAAATGGTACTTTATGAGATTGTGTGGTGAATGGGAAAATGTCTGTCTGTCTATCCGTGTGTCTGTATGTGCGATAACTCGAATACGCTTTATCAGATTTTCATGAAACTTGGTATACGCATTTATAACGTCCACTGGAAGAAGACTATTGATATTGGACCAAATCGGTTGACCGGTATCGGAGTAATCCCTAATTTAGTGCCTATTTTATGGTAATATATTATAAAGAATTTAACAAATGCAAATCTTTTATCCTGACAACGTATGTTTCACACTGTTCATATAGCCTACGGCTTTGGAATTTGCAATACAGTTAGCCATGACATATCCCTTCGCATTTGATTATCAAAATATTTCGTTGATCAAGTTGAATGCTGTTATATATAGAAGATATATTACTGTGAAATAATTAGGTCTACATACATTAAGTGGAGTTCTTCGCCTGTGTATTTTGTGAAATGTTGACTTATTTTAAGAATGTCTTATATCAGTGTAGGCTATACGAGCTTGAATTAGGGTTAAGTATCAAACTTTACACCTTTGTTCTTCCGTAAGTCCTGCTTAATGAATCGATCTGCAGCTTAATTCGGAGATAGATTACAAAAGAAAACTTCTTTTCTGCATATCATAATTGCAATTATCACTGATTAAACAAAAACATTCTGGCACTTTGTTATATCCGTTTACCTGATTTTATTTATTGCATCTGTAGCTACACATTGCATAGGCCTAGATAGACATTGTCAATATTATTTAGATCAAATAAGGTTACAGTGATTGCAGTAATCATTTATGTAAAAAACCCTTAAAAGAATAAAATTTCCAATACAAATACTCTTTCAATTTGAAGTATCAAAACTTTTATTTGGGCAATGGAAGTTATGTGTTTCACATCAAAATTTTTAAAGACTATATTTATCAATTTAGGGAATCTCAGAACGTGATTTAATATCCTTAAAAAAAAGTGTGCGTGGAACGCCACGCGACAGAAGTGTAATTTGTCTTAATTTTTTGTTTTTTTCAATTTGGATTATTGGATTTTTTCAATTTTGTATTTTGGACTTTTTTAATATTGGGTTTTTGGACATTTAAATATTGGATTTTGGATTTTTTAAATTTTTAATCTTTTAACTTTTTATTTTGGAATTATTATTTTTAATTTTGGATTTTTTAAATTTTGGATCTTTTATTTTTTGGATTCAATTTTGGATTTTCGTTTTTTTAATTTTGGATTTTTTAATTTTGGATTATTAGATTATTAATTTTTGATATTTGTTTGTTTTTTTTTTTAAGTTTGGCCAAGCCTAATCATTGAGTTGATTGTTTTCTGTGCACTCCGTTCCGTCACAGACTCACTAATTTCTTGACGATTTTGTTCGTAACGCAAATTTGGGTTAGTTCTCGATTTACTTCTAGCGAGGCTAAAGAAGTTTCACTTCAAAACTTCAAATGGAATTTCAGGTTACGTCTTTCTCCTATAGGCCTAGTAGGAACGGCCAGGAAAAATAGCGAATCCTTGCAATTTTAATAATTATAGATTTTGCGAGACCAATAAGAACTCATTAGGAATCACACACGCATGCACGCACACACACACACGCACGCACACGCGTGGCCTTCGTGACCTGCGACCTTGAACAGTGTCTAGACTGGGTAATGAACACATAGGATCAGCAGGTAACTGGAGTTGGTGCAAGCGTTTGCAATGAGGCCACCATACGACAAGGGTTACACTTCCCTGTGTGTGTGCTCTTTGCAAATTCCATGGCCCACCTCGACAAACACGTTTAATGCCAATACGAAAAAAACATCAGAAACTCAATTGTTATAAAGCTCTCAATCGTGCATAGTTGGCTTATTACGGTGTGAATCCGTAATGGTTACCTAGCAACAGAAAATGACGCAGTATGAGTTATTTTATTGCTACAGAATTATATATTTTTTATCAGATAGTCCGCACAAATCATGAAACACATTCCTTCATTACATTTAACCTTAAAAGTAGGCTAAGATCTATCCTGTAGAATTCTTAGTTTGCTTCAATTTGTAATAAATAGGCATGATAACATAACGGAAAATAGCCTACTCTATAGAAAATGAAAAAAAAAACATCTAAAAAAAATTTTACATGATTTGTTTTGTCGCTTTGACTCATGGGAGTCTAATTGCGAGTGTACATATAATAACATTACATATTACATTACATATAATAACCAGTAATAAATATTAGAACTAGGGATGGGTCGATACCAGATTTTTCTCGATACTCGATACTCGATACCGATACATGATTTTTTCCTCGATACTCGATACTTCGATACTCGATACCTTCAACATTTCCAGTTTCAATAAACAGGTACATTAAAAATTAAAATTTGAGAGAGCTAAATTAATTAAGTCTGCATATTTAATGAGACAAACTTTAATATCATCAGTAGCCTATAATTATTTTTAAACTCTACATTAAAACTAAAATTAGTTTTTTAAACAGTCCACTTGCAAGTTTTTTGTTAAAAAATACTAGCATTCTCACTTAATTGCAGAATTACAAAATTATCGAAAAAGTATCGAGCGAGTTTTCTGAAGTATCGTTCGATGCCGATACCATGCAAGTATCGAGAGTATCGAGGTATCGAAAGTATCGAGGACCCATCCCTAATTAGAACAATGATGATGTCATAGTTTTACAAAAGAAGATATAACATTTAAAATTTACAGAGTTTGGTATAAGAAATAAAGTATCAGCCTAATCATTGTGTTAGCGGTTTTCTTTGCAGTCCGGTTGCTAATTCTATAATTTGCGTCAAAAACAATCTTGTGCATTTAAAATTTATCTTTATTCGTAGGTACATTTGATGTCCTAGGCCTATATTATACCAATTGCCAAATCAACATAGGCCTATAGGCCTATGCCAACATTTATTAATTAACTTATGTGACTTTCAATAGAAGTATGACTTAGTGCATATAATAAAATACCTTTCTAAAACTCAAGATTTTCATTAAAAAATTAAATTTCATTCACAAAAAATAAAAATTTCGCACTAAAAATGAAAATTTCGCCAAAAAACAAAAGTTTTTATTTTGCATGTGTAAAACGACGATACAAAAAGATTTTACTTTACCAGTGGTAATAACCACAATTCGTGAATTCACGAAACCTAAGTCACTTAGGCCTATATCTAAATATGGCTCAAGTTTTATAAAATATGCAAGCAGTTTGCAAATAAATTTCTTTGCCGTTACGTCACGTAGCCGCTAATATCGACGGAGTGAGAGGAGACAAGTCAGCAAACCCGCTTTCTGGCACATCGCTCATACAGGGGTGTCCAGTAGCCGCTTTGTGAATATTGGGCCCTGTTTCATAGAACTTGCTAATAATATTAGTTAATAATATTAGAACTCAAAATCTTGTTTCATAGAGATATGAACACTACTCATAAAATCTCTTCATTATTAGTTCATTAGTCAGCTCATTGTTTTGGAGGTTATGTCTGGATTGTTGTTTGTATTTTGTTTTGTTAATACTATTTCAAAGCAGCACGGCCTACATATATCTTCATAAATGTAACAAATAATAACTAGTCTAAGAAATGAAAAAATCTGCCAGGCACTTATTCAAGATGGCAGTAATCTTATATACTAAAATCTAACCTCAAATCCTAAAAACATATGACAAAAATTCCTTTGATAGCGTATTTCAGCTTTTTCTAAATTGATAATCAAATCAGATTGAGTCATTTTCCACAAATTTAAGATCACGAAATCTGAATTACATGGGTTTGAGAATACACGTATACAAAAACACGTAGGGCCTAATATTATCAGTAATTTTTATTAGTTCTGCAGTCTATGAAACAGTTTACTAATAATATTAGCAATATTTACTAATAATTTAGAGCCATGGACTCATAACTAATATTATTAGAAAATATTCTTATGAAACAGAAGACTAACAATAATAACAAATATTATTAAGTATTTGCTCATAATATGAGTGTAAACGTTCTATGAAAAAGGGCCCTGGATTTGTCTCTACTTTAAGGATAGACATCGGTGAGATCCTGTAGCAAGCAGAAACCGGACTGAGCTAAGTTACTGCTTATCTCGAGAATGTTCAATGAATTAACTTCGGGTGGTAATGTCTTGGACTCGCATTCTGGAGGTCCCTGGTTCAAATCACATAGCCGGCATTTTTGACATTTTTTTTTTTTTTTTTTTAGTTTTATATGAGTGTGCGATTGTCAAGATATCACAAATCTATATAGTACTGCTGATGCTGGACGATGTTACTCTGCTTTAAAAAAATAAATTTAAAAAACCTATCTTTTTATTTCCGTAACTCCTGCTTAATGAATCGGTCTGGAGCTTAACTCGGAAATCGATTACAAAAATAATTTATTTTCTGCATATCTTAATTGCAATTATTATCACTGATTAAATAAAATCATTCTGGCACTTTGTTACATCATTTAATCTGATTTTATTAGATATAGCAGTTGTAAACAGATCCTTGAAAATTTAATATAGTCCTACCTTCATACTTCCCTCCCCAAAAACCTGAGATATAATAATATACATATTACCATACCCCGTATTGTTTTCTCTATGTCCAGGGTAGAGAAAGTTATGTGACTGCATCACATTGTGCATTATTTTCGTTGATTTCATTCTTCAATATTTATTTACACCAATGTATTCTATTGATAGATTCTCTGATTTCTCAAAGTTACGTATCATTTATTTCCAAAGCTACCTGTGAACACTGCCAACAATACACTGTCGTCATAAGAACTGTAGGCCTACATGCAATTTGATTTGGATTTGAAAATTCTGTGTAAAAAGGGATTATGTATTCTCAAAAACATGTGATCTTTTGCATTTAAAATAAAAATTTTGCAAAATCCTTTCTTAGTGAGCACTTACATTATGAAACGAAGGTACTGTTAAAATTCCAAGTCTCTACCTATTATAGTTTAGGCTCTGCGTTGATTCTATGTCAGTCAGTCAGTCAGTCAGTCAGTTATTAAGTCAGGAGAATGCCTCTTATAAAGGCTACTAGCTTAGATGGTCCGGCGTCGCCCGGGTTTTCTATTTTGTAATTGGAAATTAACTTATGAAAGACTTTCAATTTTTAAATTATAGGTCCTTATATAGGTAGCCTATTTAGAATTTGAAATAGGAAGAACGACTTATCACAATCAAACCAGTCCCTCAGAAAACGCTTGATTTGATATAGCTTTTTTTTGGCTCATAGAGGATGTAGAATTCTGCACCCCATCGCTTGTACACAGCAAGCCTGGTAAGAGTTCAAATAAAAAGAAACAAAAATTCCGGTAACATAAAATTGTATTATCGTGGCAGAGAATTTTTATTTCTTACTCTCATGTTACCATAAAACCGTTTTGGGGATGAAATTAAACAAAAATGCAATATCACTTTCATACACTTCCAAACATACCTGAGACCAATGCCAACTGTTGTCATGTGAACTGTGATCTAGATTTGATGATTCTGTGTAAAAAGGGCTTAAGCATTCTCAAAAACATTTGATTTTTGGCATTTAAAATCATTTTTTTTTCAAAATACTTTCTTAGTGAGCACTTACATTATGAAACGAAGGTACTGACAAAATTCCAAGTCTCTGCCTATTATAGTTTAGGCTTTACGTTGATTACCTGTCAGTTATTCATTAAGTCAGGACAAAGCCTCTTATATATATAGAGATGTATGTATTTATGTAATTTTAAAATAAATAAATAAATAAAATTTCTATATTGCATTATTAATATTAAGTTACATTTCTCTATATTATTAACTGTGTGATAAAATAACAGTTGACAGTTTTATCTTCTCCACAGTTAGACGCCTGCCAGTAGCAATCCATGAGAAGAAGAAAGTGTCTGTGTGATTAATTAGTGAGGTGAGTTGCAGAGGTGCAAGGCTCCGTGTGCACTCCCTCCACTGCGATGTTCGTTACCCTTCAGCCCTAGCCCTCTGGTCCTTTCCACGCACACCTACAACTTCCTCTGCCCGTACCATAGAGGAAATATTGTGTTCATCACCGAAATTTAAAGTTGAGTTTTGATCATAAATAGGCCTACGAATTTTAGGTATCCTGAATTCAAAAATTATTATAATTATTATTACTATTTAATTATTATTATAATTATTACTACTCCGTGGCGCGACATCCCCTAAGGGACAAGGCCTACCACCCGACCGCTGCGTCATCTACCAATAGGCAGACGGCACGATTGGGGGGCATGTGGTCAGCATGCTTACACCCACGGCCGTTAATGGTGGTTTCCATGACCGGAGCCGCTACTTCTCTATAAAGTAAATAAACTTGTAGAGGAAGTGAATGCATCAATTAAAAGACTCTGTAAGTATTTTAAGAAATGTAAATTTGTAAATATCAGCTATCTTGGTAAAAGATTTCACACTAGGCAAGGCCTTCATCTTAACTACTTGGGCAAAAAATTTGTAGGTCAAAAAATTCTAGAGAACGTGAATGAATATCTTAGAAACAAGTGTACCTCTTGCCTACCAGTAATTCCCCTACAAGATGCGCCTCACGATTTTTTAGAGGTACAGAAACAATCCTGAATAGGCCTTTGCCTAGGCCTAACTTCCTAGAGAAAAATAGAGGTAAAAATAGTCTTTTTCATGGTATAGATCAAAATGCAGAAAATTGGCCTAATGATAGTACAAGACCTAGAACCATCAAGCCTAACCTCAATAAGGAAAGTATAGGGAATGGTCACCCGTTGGTATATACTTTATTCCATATAAACATACAGTCATTAAGACACAAACTAAATGAGATAGAATTGGTCTTAAATTCTCTTTGTTGCCACGTATTGTGTTTAAATGAGCATTGGCTCAACGATGTTGAAAAGGATTTATACATACCTACAGGATATATTTTGGCTGATGCCTTTTGTAGAGAAGCAGGGTATGGTGGTTCAGCAATATATGTTAGGAATAACATATCTTATGATGTAATAGATATAGGGAAATATAGGATGACTAGGGTGTTTGAGGTATGTGCAGTAAACTTAAAACATTTAAATTTAGTAATCGTTTCAGTTTATAGTACACCTGATTCAAATAAATCAATATTTATAAGCCATGTTGAACAGTTAATATTATTTCTGCAAGCCAAGTTCAAAGGGAAGATAATCATAATGGGGGATTTCAACTTAGACATAACTAAGAATACAAATATTTCTCAAAGCTTTAATAATACGCTAAGATCCCTTGACTTCTACTGCATAAACTCAGAAAACACTAAAAATAATTCTTGCCTTGACAATGTTGCAACGAACATAAATAGCAACAATCTTGAACACAAAGTATATGACCCACTTTTATCGGATCATGCAGGTATATATCTCAGTGTACAACTACATTTAAATGACGGTAATGACATGCAATCAAACTGCTCCCAAGTACGAAAAATCAGAAAAATTGGGGAGAACATGACTCATTATCAGAATTGTCTACTTAGTGTAGATTGGCAGCCAATTATAAATGTTGACAATATTGAACTTGCTTTTACAAATTTTATAAACATAACAACGGGCCTCTTCAATAAATGCTGCCCAGTAAAAGTAATAAAGAATGCAAGCAATAGATGCAATAACAAAAGTAAACACAATTGGTATACACCTTTTTTAAAAACCTTACATGTTTTACTAGTGATAACATTAAATAAATACCAGAAAAGCAAATCCCTGAGAGACAAGCAGAATTATCAAAACTGTAGAAATATATATAGAAAAGAGATAAGAAAAGCTAAACTCTTAGCTAATGAACGGTATATTGACCAAGCTGCTAATAAATGCAAGGCAGCTTGGGAGGTAATTAAAAAGGAAATCAACATTAAACCTTGCACTACATACACTTCAATTATTACCCCTCAAGCTTTTAACGACTATTTTATTAACGTTTCGGCTCAATTAATAACGAATAACAGTTTGACTGATGTCAATGCATTACAAATGCTATCCGTTCAAGACCAGATTAATGACACATTGAAGTGGAAGCCTGTCTCTCTTGAAGCGGTAATAGGAAAGGTAAATAACCTTAAACCTTCTAATACAGAGGACTATTATGGTATGTCAAATAATGTTCTTAAACAAATAATCAGCATTATAGGAATACCACTCACTGATCTGATAAACAGGATCCTAAGGGAAGGTGTGTTTCCTAGTGTATTGAAAGTAACTAAAACCATTCCTATATTTAAGAAGGGAGATAAGGCCTCCCCCTCTAATTATAGGCCAATTTCGATAACCCCAATAGTCTCAAAAGTAATCGAATCATGCATGCTTGATCAATTATATGGATACTTTAAAGATCATAATATATTATCCCAATCACAGTTCGGCTTCCTACCCGAACTATCGACAGTTAAAGCAGTAGAATCTGTGATCACCACAGTTATAGATTGTTTTGAGAATAAAAGGGCAGTGGGAGTTACACTTATTGACCTTAGCAAGGCCTTTGATACAGTCTCCCATAAAATAATAATTGAAAAGCTAAGCTACTATGGAATAAATGGAATAGAATTAAAACTGTTAATTTCATATTTGAGTAATAGAAAACAAATGGTGGCTTTGGGTAACAATACTTCCTCTCTTCAAATTATAAAAGCTGGAGTTCCACAAGGATCAATTTTGGGGCCTTTTCTTTTCATAGTATTAATGAATGACTTACCATCTAATCTTCAATGCAAATCAGTTCTTTATGCGGATGACACAACTTTCTTAACAGTCAATAGGAATCTTGATCTAGTAAAGATAAATGAGAAAGTAAATTTTGAAAAAGCGACTGCATGGTTAAAGGCTAATAATTTACAAATAAATGAAACTAAAACTGAACACATATATTTTGATTTAAGAAATAATAACTCGGAAAATTGTGAATCGGTAAAGCTACTAGGAATCCATTTGGACAGCAAATTAGCTTGGAAGACCCATATAGAGAACTTATGTAAAAAACTCTCAAGAGTTACCTTTTTGTTAAGAAAATTAAAGTTATGTATTGGAAGGGAGAAGTTGATCACAGCATACTATGCCTTCTTTCACAGTCACATACAATATGGAATACTTTTGTGGGGTAATAGTGCACACATGAAAGAAGCTTTTATATGGCAGAAGAAAGCTCTCAGAATAATAATGGGTTTGGAAAATACTCAATCGTGTAGACCTGTGTTCACTACATTAAAAATAATGACCTTACCATGCCTATATATTTATGCATGCCTCGTGTTTGGCAAGGAACATTTTAACACTTACGCTATTAGGTCTGAAGTCCATACTTACGATACGAGGAACAAACATGACATTGAAGTTCCGAATGTTAGACTAAGTAAAACAACTAATAGTCATAGGTATCTTAGTCTAAAACTTTTTAATCACTTACCTTTAGCAGCACGAGAAGTGACAACAAATCATTTTAAACAAATTCTTAAGAAGTGGCTAAGAAAGAAAGCTTTTTACAGTTATAAGGAATTTATTGAAAGCTGTGTTTGCGATTTAGTTTTTTAAAAAAAGTTTCAACATGATGTAAGGTTTGCTAATTTATTTAAGTTTTAACTGTATAATTATGTGATTGTGTATTTTTTTTAACCTGATCTTTAGTATATATGGGACTATGTATAAGTAATACTGTAGTTTTTATATATTATATTATGTATGTATATATTTTATATGCTGACAAGATCTATTGCTTGTATAGGCCCAAGGATCAATAAAGTTTATTATTATTATTATTAAGTAGCTCCTCAATTTGAATCACGAGGCTGAGTGCACCCCTATTATAATTATTATAATTCAATATTATTTAATGCTACGACAGAAGATTAGTGTAGACTTAAATCAGGAAACGCTTGTTTTTATGCAATTCAAAAACTCTTCTTCTCGTCTTCTCGTCTTCTGTCCAGAAAACCAAAAATAATTATTTATAAGGCAATTATACTGGCGGTTGTAGGCTATTATATGGATGTGAGACATGGTCGCCTACTCTTCGGGAAGAACATAATCTGAGAGTGTTCGAAAACAGGGGGCTTAGGAAAATATTTGGGCCTAAGAGAGATGAAAATGGGGACTGGAGAAAACTGCATAACGACGAGCTTCATAACCTGTACTCATCACCGAATATAGTAAGGGTAATTAAATCACGGAGGATGAAATGGGAGAGGAATGACATATCTTAAAAGTATTGACTGGGAGACCCGAGGGAATAGACAACGTGGAAGACCTAGACGTAGGTGGGAGGACAATATCAGAACGGATTTATAGGAAGTAGGATTTGTGGGAATGATCGGATGGAGGTAGCACAGAATAGGGTTGAATGGCGGGCTCAGGTAAGCGCAGCAATGAACCTTCGGGTTCCATAAAATAGATAGGCTAAGATTCCTTTAGCTTGCTGAGGAATTGTCTATTGCCATTGAGTAACTTAAGTAAGTAGGCCTACTATTATTGTTGTTGTTGTTATTATTATTATTATTATTATTATTATTATGGTTATTATTATTATTATTATTATTATTATTGTTATTATTATTATTATTATTAGGGCAAGGCATTTGATGATTTTGCATCTTTTTTATATTAAGGTTGAAAAAGAGCTCGAATATATACAAATGGGTATCTTTGACTTATCCTATATTGATAGGGTATTGCAGGGACGTATCCAAGATATTTTTTCGGGAGGGGCTATATAAGTCTAACACTGTTATCACTAGGGCCCGGAAATTTATGAAAATCATATTTTTAATAATGCAAATTATTACAAGGTGTCAAAGAAATATTAAGAAATTGATGGTTTAATTTTGCATATTTTGTTAGTTTAGCAATGATGCATCATATTTGCTCAATATTAAAATATTTGTGCATATTTAACCAATTTGTCACATTTATAACAGCATATTATGAGACATGTCAAATGTTGTGCATATCTCTGTTAATTAAAAAAAAAGAAGCCATTTGGCTAAGTGAATGTTTTGGAAACCGACTATAAAATTTGTTGATAGTAAATAGACTATATTTTTTTGTAACCGATTATATAACATTAAAGCAACGTTATATTAATTATTTTTCAATTTGCTAAAATTTATTGCAATAACTTAACCTTGTTTTATTTTAATTTTTATTATGTAATTCATAAGACTTATACTATCTTTTTAAATTCGTGATGTAATTCAGCCAACAACAGAACGTCTAGTACAGTATTAAATTTACTTAAATAATAGATCTTAACTCATTATTCCGGAGCATATTTCACAAATTTCAGGTAAAAATTCGATGTTAGGCTGAATTTTGTCAGGATGTGCAATTAAACTGTCTACTTGACCTATTTGTCAAATTAAAATGTTCTTATGTGCAACATATTAGCATTAGTTAACGTTTCGGGGGGGGGCTGTAGCCCCCTCAGCCCCCCCTCTGAATACGCCCCTGGGGTATTGGTATGTAAATAGCTTGTTGTGATATTTAATGTCTGTAATTGTATGTATAGTGTGTCATTGTATGTATATATGTATAGCTGGTTTTAATTGCAACACTGCTACCGGGTTGTTGACCCACTTGCAGCGAAAAAAAAAATTGATTAAATAATGGCTATTTGTTTTTAAATGTTTTTTTTTTTTGCATTTTTAGTCATTCTCAAGAGATAGGTCATTTTTTTGGGGTGTTATTAGGTTATTTTCGGCAATTTTATAGTTTAAAATAAAGTGTTACATTAAGCTGTATTTTGAATTTTTCATTATTATTTCTGTTTATTACAAGTTAATAAGCAGGAAACAAAGCAGACTTTCAGCATAACTGGTATATCAGAAGGACTTTCACTGTGTCAGTCATATGTGTATAAAATTTGAGTGAGGAATTTGATAGGGGCAATTTGATGGACATGCCATTTCAGAAGTAATATTTTTCTTAAAGGGTGTCATAGTAGGATCTTATTAATTTATTTACTTCGTTAGTAACAAAATAAGTGTGTTTTATGTTGTAAAATTAAATGTAATGTAGGCCTACAGTCATTAATTAAATTGCTATCTAAAATCAATTCCTTCCTTCTTTAAAAAAAAATAATTATTATAATGGATAATTTATTGGTCATTTTTTCTTAAATTTTGTGGAATTTTTTCACTATTTTTAGGTCATAAATGCATTTTTTATTTTGAAATTTTTCACTGTTTTATGGTCATTACATGCCTTGCCCTAATTATTATTATTATTATTATTATTATTATTATTATTATTATTATTTGTTATTATTTTATCATTATTATTCTCCTATAGAAGGAGTCCTATTTCACCAAGTGTAGGTATGCTAGGGCTATATAGGCCTACTGTTCATTGGTTTGATATATATATACACTATATAAACTAATAACAGCCTAATAATGAAAAACGCATGTAGGCCTATGTTAATTGGATATGAAACAGGATGAAGTGGTGAGAAAGATTCATGGTAGGTAAATGTATAATTCGGCATTTGCCTTTACGACTGGAGAAACCATGAAAAAACCCCAAGTCAAATTGGCTGGCCATGGGATTTGAACCTGGGACTTAACGAAAGTCTAAGACGTTGCCATCTCAGCCACCTCGCTCGATGGCTCACCAACGTAAAGCGACAATAAACAAATGAACATAAAAACAAAAGATGTTAATGAATAATTACTGGATTTGTTTTCTGTGCAGTTCGCCTCCACAATTTAAATCACTTCTGAATTAATCCTATGAGTTAAATTCATTAGGCTATGTCTATAGGTTAGAAGCTGGGCCCTTCAGTAATGAAGGAGTGATAAAATAAACACCTTAAAGCTGTGAAGTTTTTCAAGAATAGGCTAAGCCTCTAAAACCTGGACATGTTATGTAAATCTCTTCTCTATATATATAAAAGGCTTTGTCCTGACTGACTGACAGGAATCAACGTAGAGCCTAAACTATAATAGGTAGAGACTTGGAATTTTGACAGTACCTTCGTTTCATAATGTAGGTGCTCATTAAGAAAGGATTTTGAAAAATTCTGATTCTAAATGCCAAAAATTAAATGTTTTTGAGAATACTTAACCCCTTTTTACACAGAATTATCGAAACAAAATCACAGAACATATTGTTGCCAGATTTATCAGATGGGTTTGGATTAAATGAAATGGAAGTTTGACAAATTAGAGAAGGTATCAATACACGGCCTCCTTTATTGTATGCCTCCTTTAGGAGGCCGTGATCAATATAATTCATGTTATCTATATTAATAAAAGGAATTGTCTGTCTGCCCGCGATGCCCAGCGAAATCTACTGAACGCAGAGATCTGAGATTTTAAACATAGGTGGGCTGAAGGGTAGGAAAATGCACCTCGAAGCCGGAATTTTAATTTTAGCTTTCGTTCGTGAGTTATGAGTGAAAAACGGGCAAAAAACGTGCATTTTTTCCGTTTTCGAAACATCAGTTTTCAGTTATACATTTCAATGTCAAATCAATTACAGTTGGCTTTGGCTATTTTTGTCATACCTTGAAAATAAAACTTTCGCGATCGCTTGAATGTTGTAAGCCCTAAATATGGTCAAACATTGTTTTATTTGGACGAAACTCACTATACAGGGGTTTTCTGGACCAAAGAACTCGAATCTGAGGTCGCTTTTACCAGGCGATGCCATCTAATCGTGGTATGTAGTCCACGTGATTTTTGTGTTAATAAATATAATGATTTAGCTATTATGCTCTTAATTTTTAATTTTTGAAATAATTATTGCGGGCGTAGCCGCGGGCACATGCTAGTAGTCTATACGCCTAAAGTAGAGTAGAGTGTTTGTCTTTTACACAAATGTAGGCCTACACTATTATTCAGATCTCGATGAAATTTTGCACACTTAGGCTACACTTCAAAGCACGAGGAAAAGTGCTGTCGATATTTCATTTTGAAGAGAGAATATTTGTGCCCTTATTACAAGGCCCTTAGTATTACATAACGTAAAATATAGGCCTAAGCCCTATGCGTTTGCTATGCGTGGATAAATGACAATCACCATTGTTTGGGATAAGTATTGAAGTGGGCTATGCAAGTAAAATTTACTATTCCTGTCATGTAATTTATAATATTCATGTAAAAATGGATTTGCATCTATTTGTATAAATTAAAGTAAGAATGTTTGTTCGTCTGTCTATTTGAAGTCTACAGTTTTATTCCGATCCTGATTTCACTGTGAATTACACCAGGTATTAATAATGTGGATGTCAGATATGTAATTTAGTAGGCTTATTAGTAAATGATTTATTTTGCCTGGCAGAGTTAGGCCAGTACTGATGCTTATTGAAACGAAGATATCCAAAATCAGGGGCGTATTCAGAGGGGGGCTGAGGGGGCTACAGCCCCCCCCGAAATGTTAAGTAATGCTAATATGTTGCACATAAGGCCACTTTAATTTCTCATAACAATAATATAAAACATAACAATAAAATAAAATAATAAAAGTAGTAATATAAAATACTTAAATCTTGCCCTTTGTTTATTATTATTAATTAATATACTTAACTAGTGTATATTCCCTTTTTAAAATCTGTATTCAGAAATCTTAACTCATATTTTCAATTTTTCATGTCATATTTCCATAAATTTAAGGTCATATTAAAGGTCATTTTTCAGGGATTTTTAGATCATTAACTTTTGAGCCCCTCCCGAAAAGAAATCTTGGATACGCCCCTGTCCAAAATTAACACTAAACAATCAACAATTCTAGATTTCTTTGGGTAATGTGAAATGGTAGTGACAGATGTCATAGAATTCCGAAATAAATTGAATTTGCCTTAAAATGCATGTAGGCTTACTATATTCTTGTACAAACTTTTTCTACAACTCAACTTTAGTTCTGGTACTACTGTATACATGGGCGTAAGGTGAAATTTTGTTCGGGAGGGGTTCAATGTAAAGTCGTCTCAGCTCCATGTCCTTGCACACATTGTGAATTATTCCTTTTTTTAATTACTGAACAGTTTTATTGTGATAATCAGGCCACTGTAATAAATTAATATGCAGCTCAGTCTTTGAAACTGTTTTTCTTGAGATTGCTATCCATTTCTCGTTTAAGTTAGAGTCTATAAACAAAAACTTTCTTTTGAAAAATTATCATAATACTGTATGGTGCATAGGGCATGTTTTTAAAGTCATCTGTAAATCCACCCGTGGAAAAGCTCGATTAATGTCGATTACTTCATGATAATTTTGTGATGAACTCGTGATTATTGTTGGTTTTACAAACAGGTTGATGGATTTCGGCGGGAGTATTCGAGTTGTCGTTTGACAGATTCCAAAGGGATTTTGTTTACTAGTAATACATCACTGTTATTAAGCTGACAAACTATCAACACCACGAGGTTTTGAAATTTGAAACTTAAATAAATTGCGATAAATCTTAAATAATGCTTTCATATGTACGAAATTGTAAAGTATGTAACAACCGAACCATATTTTTTAATTTTATTTCGTTCCATGATTTATAATCTTCAAAATATTGCAGATGTTTCGGGAGGGGTTTCAACCCCCTGAACCCCCCCATACCGTACGCCCATGACTGTATAGGCCTACATAGACCTTTTTGTATAAATGTTCTTGACCGCAAACAATCTCAGAATCTCACTGTCTACTGTACTGAAAACTAGGCCTATATGTTGAATAATATATTTTTTTTTGTACCAACAACTGCTTAATAACGGACATTTATTTTTTTCCCCGGCGGTGTCCGCTATTGGGAAGTTTCACTGTATTTGGATGTTTCTACATTAATCATTAAGGGTTTACTGCTTATTATAAGTAGACTAACCTTCTTTATAAATAAACTAGCTGAAAAGGCCCGGCGTCGCCCGGGCTTTGTGTTTTGTAATTTGAAATTAACTTATGGAGGACTTTCGATTTTGATACTCTAGGTGCTTATATAATATGTAGACTACCGTATGTAAAACTTGAAATGAAGAAAAAGATTTATCACACTCATACTTTCCTCCCCTAAAACCCGGGACATAAAATATTGGGAGCATAGGACTCAAAATGTTCCATCCCATGCTTAGGGCCTATGATAAACATCCCTATTTCTCAACTAATACAAAGCATACAGCTATGTATAACGTATAAGCGGAAAGGATTGTTTACCTACTTCTGATATAGCATACTCACACACTTAAGTTATCCCTGCAATACGACCTCTTATTCTACATCAAAATTTTAAGTGAGAAAATATTTCTTGTGTCGAGGGTAGAGAAAGTTATGTGACTGCATTACAATGTGCTTTATTTTCGTGGATTTTATTCTTCAAGAATTATTTTTACAAATCGTTAGCATCAGAATTCGTTAAAGTCCAATATTATGTAGTGTCCAGAGCCCCATGTGAACTTTGTAAACAATACACTGTTGTCTTGACAACTGAACAGCATTTCATTTTTTTTCAGTATAATATTCTCAGAAATTATATAATTTTCAAGGGAAGGACTGATTTATTTCAATTTTAATGTTGACCGCGTTACTTCCCGGGCTTAACTGGGTATGTGTGCAAAATTTTGTACAAATTGGTGAAGAAATGTGGATTTGTATAAGGAACAAACATACAAACCCACATATCCACAAACACACATTCGACTTTATATATTAGATGTTAAAATAATTTCTATTAAGCTTATTTGTATGTCTAACTATTTATACAGTTTAAGTCATAATTATACCTGTAGGCCTATTAATTGGCTTTCACCGCAACGGTAAATCATAACTTTAATCGGACGGGCTGGTGAATGCGGTGTGAGCATCGTGTGTAAAATGCAGGTTGTCTAAATCAGGGGTTCTCAAACTTCCTTTATTCGAGAACCCCTTTAATTATTAATGTTGTTATTGCGGACCCCTAAAAAATACACATACGCCACCTACCCATTTTGTAATAAGAATGAAAATATTTTGTTCGCAGAAATAGCTGCTTTATAAATTCAGATTCAAAAATCTCTCGCGGACCCCCCAAAACATGCCTGCGGACCCTTCGGACCACACTTTGAGAACCCCTGGTCTAGATGACAAGTTTCACCCGGGTAAATTGTATTTTGTTTTCAACTTATTATTTGTAATTTGTCTAAATTTATCCCCAAACGATTGTGAGTGCCGGGAATCGACTCCTGAGCAGAACATTGGAAACCCTGGTATACTGAAGTATTGCAATTTGGTTGAAGTTAGGATTATATAAAGGTGATATAAGCAAGTGATGTTGTTGTCATGCTAGTTTAGAATACGAAGAACACAAAATACGGTGATCTGAGATTAAATATAATGTGATGTTTAACTTACCATGCCTAGTGTGGACTCCCTTGGCACCTGTAACAGAAAAAGTAGTTTACTATGACATTTCATACAGTTTACAAGAAACATATATATGACGAATTTACATGTCAGTGACAGTGAAAAGGTAACTAGTTTTTCATGTGGTAACGAATTTATTCGTCGGTAGCAGCGAAAAGGTAACTAGTTTTTCATATGGTAACGAATTTATACGTCAGTAGCAGTGAAAAGGTTAACAAGTTATTCAAATGGTGAAGAATTTACACGTCAGTAGCAGTTAAAAGGTAACTAGTTTTTCATATGGTGACGAATTTACACGTCAGTAGCAATGAAAAGGTTGACAAGTTTTTCATATGGTGACGAATTTATACGTCACTAGCAATGAAAAGGTTGACAAGTTTTTCATATGATGACGAATTTATACGTCAGTAGCAGTGAAAAGATTAACAAGTTTTTCATATGGTGACGAAATTATACGTCAGTAGCAGAGAAATGGTTACCAAGTTTTTCATATGGTGACGAATTTAAACGTCAGTAGCAGTGAAAAGGTAACTAGTTTTTCAATGGTGACGAATTTACAAGTCAGTAGCAGTGAAAAAGTTAACATGTTTTTCATATGGATGAATAAATGGATGGGTGAATGGTTGAATTATTGGACAAATGGGTGAATTGTTGAAATATTGGACAAATGGGTGAATTTTTGAAGTAAAACTTCTTTTCTCGCGGTTGGGGTAATTCTGGAAAATCAGTCACACTAAAACGAAATCAGTCACGAAATTAGTCACAAAATCAGTCACACTCAAAACTGCGTGTTTCGGAGCGGACTGCACAGAAAACAATGATTTGGTGACGTCAATGATTTGGAGTAATCAAAGGAAATTTTTCAGACCTTAATTCCTCAATGGCAATAGACAATTCCTAAGCAATCTAAAGGTAGCCTATATTATCTATTTTATGGAACCCGGAGGTTCATTACCGCGCAAATCCAAAATTAAAAATCCAAAATTAAAAAATACAAATTTCCAAAATTAAAAATTATAACATCCAAAAATCCAAAATTTAATAAATAACAAAATTATAAACTCAAAGATCGAAAATTCAAAAAATCCAAAATTAAAAATTGAAAGAACCAAAATGAAAAGTCCAAAATCCAAAATTTAAAAAGTCCAAAAACCCAATATTAAAAAGTCCAATAATGCAAAATTGAAAAAATCCAAGAAAAACAAATTGAAAAAAAATAAAATAAAATAAAGTTTTACTTCTGTCGCGTGGCGTTCCACGCACTCTTTTTTTTAAATATTGGATGGTTTGGTGGATATCGAATGGTATATGTGTGTGTAGATATGGATTGCCTGAAGCGAGAGGCGCTGTAAGGTGGCTGCGACCTAGACAAAGGACTGCCGTACTTACGACCTACATCGAGTGCACAACCTGCCTCAACAACCTCGCCACCCACTGAGGACAACGCCCTCCCCACACTGCGTCACGACATATCGAACCAGCCAACCATACAGGCGATTCTTAATACACATCTTCCAAGTTCAATTAAGCCAGGCCTATGTAAAATAACGTAGAAAGAAATTGGTGGGCCTACAGAAATAAACTATTTGATGTATTATATGGACGTGAGACATGGCCCCTTACATAATCTGAGAGTGTTCGAAAACAGGGGGCTTAGGAAAATATTTTTGCTTATGCGAGACGAAAATGGGGACTGGAGAAAACTGCATAACGACGAGCTTCATAACTAGAGACCGGATTTTAAAGGGAAAATTTTCACCCAAAAAAGGACGAAAAAAGGGAAAATTATTGCCAAAAAAAGGTGGGAAAAAAGGAAAATTATTGCCAAAAAAGGTGGGAAAAAAGGGATATAAAAGTAAGAGAGTGTAAAAATTGAACAGAGAATTACATGTTTGTTTTATGTAAAGCTTTTGCTTGCTCTACAGCTGCTGATTCTGTAACATCTAATGACTGAAGAAATTTTTTGATTTTGTTGAAATTCTCACAGAGGAAAATAGCACAAGAAATCCACGTTCCCCACCTTGTTATAATGGGAAACTTATGCAATGGTAAGCCTGTGATTTCCCTGTAACGTTCTATTCTGCTGGGAGGAATTATTTTTTCAATGGTGAATGAGTGAACATTTTTTTTATGTTTTTATATTGCTAAACACTGGGTAATTTACGAATTGTTCAAAATAAATTAGCAAAAAAGGTACTGGAAAAGGAAAGTTCCTAAAAAAAAGGGAAATGGGCCTAAAAAAGGAAAAAAAGGGACGTTAAAACCAGGTCATTTACAGTTGAAACTTACTCGGTAATGTCCTGTTCAATTTTATCACGTTTTGTGATGATATATAAAAAAAAGGAATTCCCTTTAAAATCCGGTCTCTATTCATAACCTGTACCCTTCACTGGAAATATTAAGGGTAATCAAATCACGAAGGATGAAATGGGCTGGACATGTTGATTGCATGGGGGAGGAAAGACATATCTCAAAAGTATTGACTGGGAGACCCGAAGGGAAAACACTACTTGGAAGAGCTAGACGTAGGTGGGAGGACAATCTTAGAACGGATTTAAGGGAAGTAGGATTTGCGAGGGATGAACCTTCGGGTTCCATAAAATAGATAACTTAAGTTAATATTCCTTTAGCTTGCTTAGGAATTGTCTATTGCCATTGCGTAAGTAAGTAAATCAGGATAAATCCTTGTGTTAAAAATGGTTAACAGACATCGGAACAGTACAAAAATGAATATTTT